>OX038869.1:16634751-17884751 GCA_943789525.1 Agriphila geniculea | reverse complement strand
CGGCCGCCCGCGACTTCGTCTGCGTGGAAAGGTTTTTTACTATCCCTCGGGAACAATACTTTTTTTCGGGATGTCCTTTTCTGTACCCCTGACAACGTGTATGCAAAATTTCATGATGATCGGTTCTTAGGTTAGGACGTGAAGGCGTAACAAACAAACAAACGGACTTTCGCATTTATAATATTAAGTAAGGATTTCTTACACGCATGTTTCATGCTGCATGCATCCTTACATGCAGGCAAATAAACATGCATGCAAGCAAGTAAACATGCAGCATGCAAGCAAGCACGCAGTATGCAGTCAAGTATGCAGCATGCAAGCAAGCATGCAGCAAGCAAGCATGCAGCATGCAGGCAAGCATGCAGCATGCAGGCAAGCATGCAGCATGCAAGCAAGCATGCAGCATGCAGGCAAGCATGCAGCATGCATGCAGGCATTGTGGAGCTCCGCTCGCTTCGCTCGCTCCGCTGCGAGTGGTCAAAACACTAACCTAACCTAACCTACTGGTAGGTGCATTAAAAGATTTTCTTTATAGCGGGGGGCCTCAGGCCCCCCGACCCCCCCGAGCAGGGGGGCCAGACCCCCTGCACCCCCCGGCAAGCATGCAAGCAGCATGCATGCAAACAAGCATGCAAGCAAGCAGCATGCATGTCGGTTTTGCAGCGATTCTTCTGTTGTTGACTTTTGTAGCACAACATTTACAAAAATTCAACATATTGACTTTTTAAGACAAAAATTTAATTCAATTTAAGGTTAAATGCAATTTTTTAGAAAATAACAATATGCCTAATGACATTATTCTTAATGAAATTCTGCCATATTCGTAGTATACCATGTGAAAATTATACCAAATAATTGTCGACTAAATAAACGTTATGCCAAACGAAATTCTGCGAATAAAAATTTTGCTAAAGGTATTTATGCCTAATGAAATTCTGCCATCTGAAAAGTATGCCATTGTAAATTCGGACATGCAAACATTCTGCCAAACAATAATTATATTAAACAATTTTTATGCCTTAAAAATATTCGTTTAAAGAAGATTCTGCCAAGTGCGTTCTGCCAAATAAATTTCGGAGCATCAAGTTTCTGCCAGATAGAGGTGACCCGTTTATTTGATTCTGATGTGAACTCGATCCCGTCAAGAGTAGGGAGGCAGGGAAATAAAATGTATGGAAATATATAAAGTAGTTAACGTATATATGTTCATTTAGAAAATCATCGTTAAAAATTTTAAAATATAACATATTAAACTGCCGGGGCAGATACCAGCTTATTTTTAAAGTTTCTTTACCTTAACTGCACTTAAGAAAAATGTAGATATGAGCTTTAGCAATTTGTACGGCAGTGTTGGTAGCTTTAAAAATCACCCAAGTTTTTCCATTAAACTTGACGTTAGCAGTTCCAGTTGAAGATAAAAGATGTTGACTTTATCTTTAGGAAAGTACTTGAACAATAAAGTGGAGGGTTCGAGCAGATTTTATCGGTATATTCGATTTAACATTTTTTTATTGCTTACCTGTCACAAAACAAACAAAATATGTAAGTTTTAACAATTGGCTATATACAGGGTCACTGGAAATATGACGTATTCCTGCTAAGGGGTTATAGATGAGGTCAAAACAAATATTTTTCGTCATATAATTTTTTCTCAAAAAATTACTAGTTTTTGAGTTAATTGAAATTAAGTATTTTTTACCAAAAGTACGTTTTCAGACACAAAAATTTAAAATAAAAAATAACTACTCATTCGATTCCGGATTTTTTATCATTTTGGGATAGAAAACAATCTGAGTGTTGATAATGAATAAAAAAAATTTCATAAAATACAGGTATTTATAAAAAATTCAATCCTTAAAAGCATATTTTATTTTTATTTTTTTCAGATTTTTTTGAAATAGCATCAATATCTTTAAAAAAATCCTAGTAACTAAGCGTGCATAATATTTTAAAAACATCACCATCTATTCAGCTTTCAGTTAAGGTATAAAACTTAATAATAACTTAAATAAAAAATGAGAAATTAAGACTTAACTAAATAGCAGTTCCATTTCATGTAGAAAAATTTCCTACTTCAAGCGCTTCGGAGGTGGCCGTATTATCCTACTTATTACATAAATTTGAAAGTTTGCTTGTTTGGATGATTGTTAATCAATCACGCAAAACGGCTGAACGGATTTGGATGAAATTTGGCACACGTATACTTTATAAGCCGGATTAAAACATAGGAGGATACTATTATCTTGGTTAAAGGTTCCCTAGGGATTTTCTCGAATGTAAATGCGGATAAAGTCGCGGGCGGAAGCTAGTTTGCCATAAATGGTCGTACTTACTAAAAATACTTTCGTCAAAGTGAGTTTAAGACATGATTATTTTCCGCCGATGAGTCAAAATTTTATACAAACTGTATCACAAATAACCATGCATATCAGCCAGGCTTTCCTTTTGGCTTGTGGATGGATAAAGCGGACGGGCCATACCCACCACGTGGGCCCAATGTGGATTGGTCAGTGTTAACGACTGTAAATGCAGCCAGAACCAAGGGCTCAATGTAAGGTACATTGAGTTAACACCGACCGGCCGATCCGCATTGGGCCCACGTGGTGAGTTATGGCCCATCCGCTTTATCCCAAAAGGAAAGGAAGGCTTGTTCCCCAGCAGCGGGTCATTAAAAATGGCTGATATGCATGGTTATTTTTGATGCTGTCTGTATAAAATTTTGACTCATCGGCGGAAAATAATCCTGTTTCAAACTCACTCGGACAAAAGTATTTTTAGTAAGCATGATCATTTATGGCAAACTAGCTTCCGCCCGCGACTTCATCCTCATTTACATTCAAGAAAATCCCTAGGGAACCTTTAACCAAGATAATAGTATCCTCCTATGTTTTAATCCGGCTTATAAAGTATATGTGTGCCAAATTTCATCCAAATCCATTCAGCCGTTTTGCGTGATTGATTAACAATCATCCAAACAAGTAAACTTTCAAATTTATGTAATAAGTAGGATAATACGGCCACCTCCGAAGCGCTTGAAGTAGGAAATTTTTCTACATGAAATGGGACTGCTATTTAGTTAAGTCTTAATTTCTCATTTTTTTATTTAAGTTATTATTAAGTTTTATACCTTAACTGAAAGCTGAATAGATGGTGATGTTTTTAAAATATTATGCACGCTTAGTTACTAGGATTTTTTTAAAGATATTTGATGCTATTTCAAAAAAATCTGAAAAAAATAAAAATAAAATATGCTTTTAAGGATTGATTTTTTTATAAATACCTGTATTTTATGGATTTTTTTTATTCATTATCAACACTCAGATTGTTTTCTATCCCAAAATGATAAAAAATCCGGAATCGAATGAGTAGTTATTTTTTATTTTAAATTTTTGTGCCTGAAAACGTACTTTTGGTAAAAAATACTTAATTTCAATTAACTCAAAAACTAGTAATTTTTTGAGAAAAAATTTTATGACAAAAAATATTTGTTTTGACCTCATCTATAACCCATTAGCAGGAATACGTCATATTTCCAGTGACCCTGTATATATGTACATAATAAAGAGAAAATTATTAAGACGTATTATGTCTTTAAAAACTTTATTATGATTAAATACTAACTTTATAAAAATGTTACTTTACGTTAACAAATTATGATTTTCAAGCCATAAATATTTGATAGAACTAGAACTTTTTAAATGAACAAAAGGATTTTCATCTCTTGAATGGAAACGTGAAATATAAAGCAATAGAAAATACAAAGTGCTTACACAGTTGTAAATTACGTGTAAAAAAGATTTGATTACAAAAATATGAAAATCTGGATATTATCTAACTAGATAAAAATTGTTTTCATCATTACCCCGTTTCCAGAGTGTAGAATTTAGGATAAGAAAGCTGGAAGACGTGACAGAGCAGACAATGAACCACCTCGCAGTCATCCACCGGTTCATGGCCACCCATCCATCGCTGGTCAACAGGGGGTCGACCGACACCCTGGGCCCTCCGCCACCGCCCTTCCAAGCTACTGGGTCCAGGCTAAGAACTGCCAGTGACCGATCCGAGGTGAGTCTTGAATAATGTTCGACTATGGTAACATTAGAAAAAGCCAGAGCCCGTTGTATCGTATGCACCATATTGACTTGTACCATCAATGGTGCAGATGGATGACACTAATTAGTTTCATTTGCTCCACTAATGGTGCAAACGAAACGCACTTATAGTATAGTATCATCTCACTGGTGCAGATAGATTGATATAACGGTGCAGAAATATGTAAGCGCCATAAAATTTGAACACATTTTTTATTAATGTAGATCAACTTCAGCGTTTTATTCCATATTTATTAAATGTAGGTAGGTAGTGTAATAATTCATTTACTTGTTAAACATTATACAGTTGTAAATTATGAAAATAAAAATGCTGTGCCTAAGGTAAATAAGTAATTTGCTAGAAAATCTATGATTAAAATAACTCTGACATTCAATTATATCTCATAATTTTAAAAAATAAAGTTCAAGAAGTACAATCAGCAATGAAAGTCACTTATCACTTTAATACTATTCCAGAACAACTTTTTGACAGGATGTTTCACAGTTTGACACATTATTTTGCTATGATAAAGTACTAAACTAAAGTACGTTGCTGATCGCACCTACAACATAGTTATGTTGTAGGTGCGACATAAATCAGTTTAGTTTTTTGATAACTTAACAGGTCTTTACCGAAACCATTTATTTATCAATAACTGAACGAAACAAATTACTAACTTTAAGTTTGTTTGTTCAAGTTCGACTATTACAATCAATTCCAGATAACAAAGTTTCGAATTCCCATTTATGGACAGCAAATACGAATCTCATTCAATTTTATTTGCCAACTTAAATTTCATCTAACATTCTAAGCTATTTCAACACTAAAGTTTGGCATGTCTCTTAGCCATTATTAGTTATTTATGCAACTGTACTGTAACGAGGGATATTAAAACACAAATGTGGGTTTATCACACGAGGCGAAGCCGAGTGTGATTATAGTATCACATGAGTGTTTTAATACCTAATTATGTACAGTTGCATACAAGACTTTATCTACACCCATTTTTTCTTTTTTTCTTATTTTTATTAGGGAAACAAACAATATTTTAATACATATGGATTGAAAACCCATGATATTTATCTAAACCCATGATATGTATCCTCTATAAAGGTTTTGACTTTGACTTTGTCTTTGACTTTGACTTTCCTCTCACTCCTCGTCATTATGTCTTCCGCAGGAGTGTTATAATGTTGTACTGAATTTCATAATGCAACGCTCGCGCGTGGGCGCGCGGCGCTGCAGGACCAGCTCTGGCTCGGGATATTGTAATGATAGCAGTAAGCTAACTGTTTCAGAACCCCTTACAGAGGATTTAAAGCATGGGTGTAGATAAAATAATATATGATAGGTAGGTACCTAATGCATAAAAATGACACTATACTTAGTATCAAAAAATCTACTGAAATCACATTTAAAATGAGTATAACGAAATAATAATTCAAAGAAATCGCATATTGCTCTAACAATCTATTTCATTCATTAATCATTTATTGTAGTAATGTTGCCAGCTTATATTTGTTTTGAGCGGCAACTGAAATAAACTACTGGCATCGTATGGTGGTGGATATGTTTAGGATCTTTCTACGTTCCTTTTCAATTTATATCTTTCCAACAATGCTTCTGAGTCTACTAAAGTCTGTGTCTAAGAGAATGTAACCATTCAAATCTATGTCCCTCTATTTCAGCATGAATTTCATTTATTGATGTCTTTTGTTTATGCCAGAATTCATTTTTACTCATTCCACATTTTCTGTGTCCCAAAGGTGTTCCGATAGATTGTCAGAACTGAAAATTGAAACGGATTTGCAAGTTTTAGTTTCGGTCGGAGAAATTTTGAATGGACTGTTCAATAAATAGTTTGAATTGTTCTGCAAGTTCTGACACTCTATGAAAGTGTACTTGGCATTTTGGTTGGATAATAGAGAGTTGTAATTCAATGATTTTTATTATAACGGATTCTATCATTTAAATTATAAGGAACCAAAAAATTAATTTCACTAATATTTTTATTGTTATCAAATTCTTGAATTTCATTTAGTGTTTTTATAAAGAGTGTCTCTATTTCATACAAGTTATTTTCGTTATCCAACCAATTATCAAGTTAGCTACTGTCAGTTTCGTCTTTAGAGATGTTTCCGGGCGGAGATCGAACTGCCAAAACTTTGTATTGTTGGTAAATTGACTGACAACTTCGCTCCTTCCAGATCGTCTCTGATTACGAGTTTTAGTGTTGTCAGTAAAGATATTGATCTAAATAGAAGCCGCTATTCGCAGTTTTATCTCTAAAAAACATTCATTCAAATAAAAGACAAATAATAGTGTCTTTTAATGTTCACTTTGTACAATAAAATGGTCCATTTACGATCCGTTGTTTAGGACACCGCACCTGTCGGCAACGTTAATCTTTTAGTATACCTAGCTGCAGCCACAACAAAAACTTATTGAAATGACATCTCATTTCTGAGGAAAATCATCAAGATTCTATAGGATAGCGTCAGATAGCGTCAGATTACACATTGACGCTTCTGTACAGCACCCACGAAGTGATAAGGTGAGCCTGCAAAATGCGAAGACAAGCAAGTATATAATACCTGGCTGATGCGGTGTCCTCTTCAATAGACCGTGAATAAAGTGGAGCTACAGATACCGGCAAACATCTTGACGCTCCTTCGACGGATTGGGGATAAGTTCGCGCATGTGTACTAGCGAGCGACCAATAACGCGCGCCCCTCTCCCACGGCCCCTGTATTTTACCGCTACGCATACCCAAATACGCATTCTGCGCAATCCCCACCCCATTTCAAGATGTTTGTCGGCTGCAAGCGGCTTCTACTTAGCTGATGTGTGTTGTCGGCGCGCGCAGGTGCTGTCGGACAGCGACACGGGCGCCGCGCGCTTCGCCGTCCGCCCCGTGCAGGAGGAGGACGAACAATCGCAGCCCTCCGACGTAAGCTATCCCACCGCGTATACTGCCCGCCCTCTATACGACCTTATACGTGACATATACGTCGAATATCAAAAATATACGCGTGGTGTACCATGGGCAACAGCGTCGCTTAACCACTCCTAGCGTTAAAATCGCTGGCACGCGGCGCCGTCACTACATGTACGTTTAGTTCGTGCAGGGGCGATACGTACACGAATTTTGTTGCTATAGCTCTAGTTTCTTAGGATGACGGTACCGTCATATTACGGCCGTAATTTAGCGGCGTAGAACGTTGTCTATGTAAACAATAGGGCGCGTCGTACTGTTTACATAGACAACGTTCTACGCCGCTAAATTACGGCTGTAATATGACGGCACTGTCATCTTAGGAAACCCTAGCTTAACTAGTTAAGCGACGCTGTTGCCCATTACGTTCCCTTCCAAGTAGCGTACGAAAATCTACCCATCTTGCTGAATGCATGTTTTCCACCGCTGAAATTTATAATAGTACCCAAGCTAAAATTATGCCATTTCCATTGTATCTTTTCTGTATATTGTCGTGTACACTTGTGTCCAAGACTCGGAAAAAAATGCTTAAGTTTAAAAAAATAACATTTCAAAAAAAATTGGTAAACAGAAAAGGCAAACATCAAGTTTCTCTATTAACGTTGAATTGGTGCAATTGGACTCATAATTGAACATACTATGTTCGACATATTATTATCAGTAGAAACTCTTTCCTTAAATAGCTAGAACGGTACTCAATACAAACAATATTAAACCCAGCTCATATTTATCGTGTAGTGGTTAGTAAACTTAATAAGTATCTCGGTATCTCTTACGTGTGGTGTAACACGTGCATTCAGTTTAACTTTCATAATTATGGCAACTTTTGTTAGAACTAGTATAAGGAACTGTACTTATATTCTACGCGTACATTTTCGATATTAAAAAAAGTTTTCGGGGCTGATATATTTAAAAATCTTTAAAAACTGATTAGTTATCATATGGCTGCGACTTAATTATTATTATCCTTCTTATTATTGATCAAAAGTTCAAAATGAGTTATGTTTTAGTAAAATACTTACTTACCAATTTATATCTGTCCCACAAAGTATCATGGATCTTTTTATCTCGAACATATAACCCGTAAGTATTGACATAAAATTATTTTACGCGAGTTATTAGTGGGGTATCTCAAGTTACAGCGCCGTTGGCGTCTTGGAAAAGAAATTTAATACGTGCGTAGGCGTTCAGAAAATCTCGAAAGGACTCGTGAAACGCCCACGTTTTCCATTAGGTACATTTACAGTTTGCAATATGGATGTCACGCACTGGAAATCGTTAGTACCAACAAATATTTTTAAACGCTCTTAAAAGTTAAATATAGCAGCCATCTTTTTTGTGAATCTTAATTTATAACTACATCACTATTTTAATTATTTACAGGTAAAGGTACGGGCAGTAAAACGCGTAAACAAAGTATTTTTGACAAAGTACCAATAACAAAATATAATAGGTCACTTAATGATTGATTTAGTTTGAATAACACAATAGCACGAAAACTAAACCGTTTATATAAATCAAGAACCTTATATATGACTCTAGACATTGCGTCACCTTTTGGGGCTTGAAGAACGAAAGATTTTAGTTTTCCTTTTCTTTCATTAGGGTGACAACAATGTTGTCCATTCGTAGGACAGTCACTAAAAATAGGTACTTACTACAGACTATCAACTTATGCCTACGGCTTAAGTTTTTTAGACAACCAATCCAAACATTCAAAAGTGTTTAGATTCTAAACATTTGAATGTTTAGAATAGTTTCGATGTTTGTTAATGCCAAAGTTTGTATGTTTGGGTATCTCTAAACGTTCTTTCGCATTTAGGATATTACTGCATTTATAGGATTATTACTACTCTTGACCAACCATATTATAACCTTTCTATATATTCATTCAAACCCCCCTTTTGGCCAGCGGCGGTGCAACACAAAATATTCACTTAATGATTATTTTCGGTTGGCTCCTCTCCGGATGGACGATACTGTTTTGGAATGGTGGTCACACTGGGGGTCAAGTCTGCTACTGTTAACATCATATAATCGTGTTTCAATGGTGTTTGAACGGTAATGCTTTTTGACACAGTTCTTGATTCTTAAACCCAAAACTGAGACACAGTGTCTTACGGGTTTGGATTTTTAGGAAAAACAATGTGTTTCGATTTTGGGTTTACAAAAACAAGAATTGTGTCAAAAAGCATTACCATCCAAACACCATTGAAACACGATTACAGCGTTAGTCACGATAATAGCAAACTTGACCCCTTGGTCCTGTACGGTCCGGCTGGTTAAAAGTCAAAACTTGGGGATACGTGGTGAGGTTTTAGACTTAGGTACACCTGACCTGCCCTTCCACCCTAAATTCACGTGTGTTTTTTTTTGTACAATGAGGAATGTCCAAAAAAAACAAATTGGCTGAATATTTTTACAAGCTCGAGGGTCCACTGGATGGATAGGACCGAAAAAGAAAAGTTGACAGACCTAGAAAACGATGGTCCGACGACATTGTGTCAGTGGCAGGCAAGGGCTGGACGGGATCCATATCTGAAACTTTACTAACAAATACTAATAATAAACATAAGTTCATTAACAAACTAACACAAATAAATTGTTAAGTAATTATTAGATATGGAATAAAAAGCTTTTTTATTTTATTTATTGTTTTTACAAGCAGGCAGGAATAAGTGCCCTTAGTAATAGAAAAAAGTTTCAGAATTTTCGGTTGAAAATAAAAAAAAATATTAAGTCTCATCATTAGTCATTGTATTAAAAAAAGTTGCAATATAAAATGTCAAAACTGCATTATTTTGGCCGTTGAAAACAATTTCCCTCTAACGGTAATTGGGATATACTATAAATGTTTCTTTTCCTCATCGTTTGGGAATCTGAAAAATAAAATAAGATTAATTTTTATTTTGTTACTACGAATAAACAATGGGTGTCAAAGACCATAATAACTAGTATAGTAGTAAGGTAGTCAGGTAGGTCCGATTCCTAGCTGAAACTGATCTAAATTGTTTAACTCAACTACGTAAGATAATATTTTAGTTTACATTACATTTATTTGTCTCTGTTAAGAATACAAAATAATTCCGCTCTCAAAGTTAAATGTGGCATAAAAACATAAAATGTAATGTTAGGTAGGATAAACGTAAATTTTTCATCCAAACCTTTCTTTCTTATTCAAAAGTTCTGCTGTGATTATGGTCACCCTGCGATATGCAGATAATATTTCTAAAGCTTCTTATGTGTCGAAAATGAATACAGATTTGTACATATTATCTTTATTATATTGAAATAAAAAATACGTAATTAAGGTGGAATTATGATTAACTTCTATAATATTTCCGAATTAGATCGGAAACAATCTTTGAAATCTGCTAAAATTCAGATTTCTGAGAAGGAAAAATTGAATGCTGAAAATACTTTAAAAAACACTTACTTGTGAAATATAATGTTAGAATTTGGTTTTGAAACACTTTTGCAATTTTGTACAATGCAACACATGCTTTGTAACGCGAATTTTGTTTAAATCCTACTAATATTATAAATGTGAAAGTTTGTAGGTTTGTATGTTTGGATGTTTGTTCCTCAATCACGCAAAAACTACTTAACGGATTTGGTTGAAATTTGGCACACAGATAGTAGATAGCTTAGATTAAAACATAGGACACTTTTTATCCCGATATTCCCACGGGAGCGGGAAAGGGAACCACGCGGGTGAAACCGCGGGCGGCTGCTAGTAATTTTATATTTTTGTACATAAACGTGAGATGCGGTGGAAAATCATTGACATTAGTGACATGTCAAATCAAAGACAATTCCGTCAGTGATGCCACCTTATTTTTATTTGGTAACTTATTATTATTTATTATTTATTGTAATAATAAAATGGACTCATCTGTTCTCTAAATAATTACTTTGGCATGTACTAATAAATTTTAACATCATGTAACTAATTTAAATTGTGCCGATATTTACATTTATTTAGAAAATCTAATTAATTTTTGTACTTGACCTGGGTAAATTGACTATGGATTGGGATATTTTGTACTTAGCAATTAGCATGGCAATTTCAGTCACAGTGTGAGAGGGATAAAAGAAATCTGCAAAGGTGAATGACCTCATCCCCAACCATCCTTCAGTAGTAGAATGTCCAGTGTCATAGAATATGAATATAAGGTTCTTGATATAAATGAGAGCGCAAAGTGTCATGTGAGACAGCACTGTTTTTAATGTCGCCAGTTTTCAAAAACGAGTTCGATTATAAACTTGGTCAACTCCTATTAGCCATTCAAAAGTTACTACATCAAGATTTTAAAACCTAACTAAGTATATTTTTTTCATCATGAATATACGAGGGCGGATTGATAAGTCCATGACTTTGAAAAGAAGAAATATTTTTTTTCATAAATTTATTTTTGTATCTTAAAAAAAACTCCTTAGGAATCTTTGCACATTTTTTTTCAAATTCGGCAAAAGATTATTACTTTTGGAAAAAAAGCTCAAATGACTTCTAACTTATCTTAATGACCCTGTCGACCCTCTCGGCGGCACTCATGACATCAAAAGTCATCGAATGAAGATACGAATCCTTCCTATTCTCTAGATTTAGCCTACTGAGATTTTATCTCCTACCAAACATGAATAAATGTCTTGGCGGGCAAAAATTTCAATAAAGCCAAAAGGTGGTGTCTGAAATGTGCCCTCATTTCAGTTACCACAGATTTCAGGCGATGAAAGAAAACATAATGGGTTAAAGAGGTGGGAACTTCATTGGACTAAATACGCAGAGCTTAAAAAAATATGTAGAGAAATAAAACAAAATAGGGTTCTTTACAAAGCCATGGACATATCAAACCACCCTCATGGGTATTATGACCCACTAGAGTTTGAAGTCTAGAAAAAAAATATACGTGTGGTTGGTGTAAAACGTAAAAGTATATTACTTTACTATGTACGTGACTTTGAAGTTAAATAGTTCATAAATCATTAATATGGCGTATAAGATTTAGCCAACTTTTCCTCATACCTACCTGTAGATATCGCACGAGTATGAAATGATCCCAAAACTTTTTTCATTTCATTTTCTCCTTCGTTACGTGTAACTTTATGTTACTGGCCGAAAAAAGGGCTGATATTCTCTGATTTGCGATATCTATAGATATGTATTACGATCGAATGAATTTGCACCGTTTTTTCATATTAACACATAACTTATTTATTGCACATCAAATATTTCCAATAACTTTATGTGAATAAAATTTTAATCACTGTTGTTTTGTGACGTAATGTTTTGTGAGTATTTCCCTCACTCCACCAGCATATTGTCTTTTCTTTCTTTTTGTCGCTTTCTTATTCCGATTCACATTTGAATTTCAAATTTTCTTAAAAATCGAATGAAAACTTTGCCTCTGTTAGCACTGATTTTAATCTTTAATTTTTCACTTTAGCCAACTTGCCATTCATCTTAAAATGAAGTGGTATTTTTTTCTGAAAAAGAAAATTCCAAGAAAAAATTACTTTAATCTCCAAGACAATCGGTTAATGCTTTTAAGAAAAAGAAAATTGATATGTATTTTGTTTTCGTAAAAGAAATGCTAGCCGATAACGGAATCTTTAGGCAGTAATAGGTTTGACTTTTTGTGAAATTATACTTATGAATAGATAGGCAATAAAAATTAATTTAAAAAATGTTGAGCTTTTATTATTTGAAACTTGATATTGTTCGCATTCACCTATTAGCAAAATTAATCTCAAATTGTCACGCTTCACACTGCATCTTGCGTAACAGCAGATTTTAAAACTAACGCCCTTTACTCATTTGTCGGCGCGGTACAGATTCTGTACCGAATCTATACCGCGCTGAGGTATCGTTGCGCTTACAAAATGAGTAACGCTCTTGAAATACACCGTTAATTTTTACTGTATCTAAAAATGAAAAGAGGATTTCAGAGCACGTAAATGAACAACTTTTACTAAGGGGCCAACAACGGACTCGCGAAAAAAAATCAGCTGTTCCATACATTATAGTCGAGTCGATGTTGTAATTTTCTATGGAACCGATTTTTACCGATATTTACCGATGCTGCGCCGACAAATGAGTAAAGGCTCTAAGTGCCTATACATATTTGTAGGTATAAAAATCACGAGTGGAGTGACAAACCAACGACGCATCTTATGAGATTTTTCTACTGAAATCTGTTGGAATGTAATGCGTGGTAGTACGATTCATCTAACTGCTGTCTAACTAAAAACACTATTTTTAACGCATGACTGAGTTATATTACTAACTAACCGAGCTTAAAGGCCGCGGGTAAATCAATAGCAATTGTAATTTTTTTCGTCAATGCCATTGTTGGAGAAATTGACAATCGCTTAAACGAACAATTACCGCATCAATGAGCGACAATTACGTGAAAATTGACAATCGCTAATCGTCATCGGACCGCTAAGGTCAATCCCTATCTCCAACTAATAATAATTCAAACAGGATGAGCTTCCTCAATCCGGGCCTGAAGCAGTGGTGGAGAAGCCAGAGGAGGACTCTCAGTCAACGTCGTCCGGAAGCGCGGCCGGACCGGACGTGACGGTCGTTCGACAGCAGCCGCCCGTCACGCCCCTCCGGCAGAAGTCTTCGGATAGCGCTAGGACGGAGCCTAGCGAAGACAAGAAAGGTCAGAATTTAAAGTTAAAGAATTAATGATTAAAGTATGAAGGTGGTCATAAAATATAGATATCTTATTTATCCTACGACCTCCGTGGTCGAGTGGTTAGCATGCCGGTTTTCAAGGCGTCACCATCTCTTGAGGTCCCGGGTTCGATCCCCGGCTGGGTCAGTGTAGAAAGGTAAGGTAGAGGTAAAACTGAGAGGTAAAACCCTTAGAGGTAAAACCCGTTATGTGCAAAAAAACAACTATACAGTATATCGCAATTTGTAAGTTTGAGAGTAAAGGCGGATGCGCAAAAATGCCCAAGCTCCGGCGCAAATGAAATCTATCTCAGGTTTTAGTACCTTTTATGTGTATGACAAAAAAATATGTGGGACCTCTGTGATTGGTGACTAACATAAAAAAAACTGCAATGAATATTTTTTCAGGCGCTAATATTAGAATGATTATAATATTAGAAAGATATATATTCAAAAATATTAGGTAATATACGGAGCAGAAGCTAGATTGCGCAGTAAGTAAGCGCATCGCCCAGTGATTGCGACAGTTAAGCAACTTTTCCAAAGGCTTGGTCATGGGGTGGGTGACCAAAAATGATCTCGAGCTCCTCCGTGACTGAGAGCCACGCTAAGCCGTTATTTATGGCCAATGATATATCAATGTTATTGGCTGCATTTTCAGTCGTTAACACCCCACCAATCCGCATTGGGGCCCCCGAGGTGGGTTATTATTTATTTATTATTTTATCATAGGTAATGTGATTTAAACAAAAGAAAGAAATAAAAAAACGTCAATTATGCAGAATGACGACAGCCAAAGAGGTCGTGTTACTATGTATTTTATTTTATTCTTCTTTAAGTACTGTAGTTGCATGGCCTTCTCGCTGTTTGCAAAATGAATATGTTAGCAGAAAACATTTAACCTAAAAAATTTTTTGATTTTTTATGTTAAGAATTTTTGTTTGTATGATTTAAATAAAAATACTACACAATCTTGTTGTCGATCATGTACTTACCATTATTTTATATTTTACTTAATCATTTTGTTGGTAATATCATTCCAATATTAGCGCCTGATTGCAGTTTTTTTTTATGTTTGTCACCGATCACAGAGGTCCCACATATTTTTTTGTTATGCACATAAAAGGGAAAAAAATAAAACCTGAGATTTCATTTGCGCCGGAGCTGGGGTAATTTTGTATGTAGCCTGCGCATTCACCTTTAGGCATTAAAATTAAATAATCTTTCTGGTTGTAGATACTATTATGAAGGACAAACTATATGTCTGAAGATCTAAATTATAAAAACTGTAAATTTTTCCTCGGAATGTATAAAAAAATGTAAATATCTTTGACAAGGGGAGACATTTAACTGGTTTTACCTGAATAAAAAAAATAAGCAGCTGTATTTCCTAAAGTAATATGCGTATCGCCGTTATAAATATTTAGTAAGACGTTCTAAGAAAAAGCTATCTTTTTTGAAATTTTGGAACCTGTGACTACTACAGAAACTGAATAAATATTTTTTATTTAAATATTTACTTTGTTTTACTTGTATAGGAATATCTAAACATCAACTGTGAAAACATCTTATCTGCTAATTTTTACAGTTTTCGGTGTGTTTTGACTAAAATATTGCAAACGAAGTACATTTAACAACTTTTACAATAGAGCTAAGAACGAAATAGCAAAAAAAAAATTGCTGTTCCAAATAAAAGAACAATAATTTTTCGACCGAATTTCGATTTTTTTTTTTTTCAGTTTTAGATAAATAAATCTAAAGCTAGGATTTTACAGCAAAGTTGTCATCAAGAGGAAATAACTAGACTAAATTAACTACAACTTGGTTTTTAAATCATCTTTTTATAATTAATAGTTCTCAAGATATGACGCTTCGAAATCTGGGCAGTTAGGACTAGTTAGACAAGGGGAGACATTTAATTGGTTTTACCTAAGAGAAAGTACATTTAATAGACATTAGCTGATTCAATCCATGAAATTGTTACTCTGTTTTAGTTTAGTTGTAGTGATTATGAACATGTTTCATTAATTTTAACAACAAAAACTAACTAAAACCACATTACTGTTACTGGGTTTTACTCTAAGGTAAAAAAAAAGATAAAACATTAGTTAGTTTTTCTAGTAGATATTTTTGAAATAAAACTCTATATCTCCTAAACTAAGCGAAATTCGAGAAAACGTGTTCTACCTGTAGACGCAGCTTAAAATTTCCTATCGATTGGTGTAAAAAAAGCATTTTTGCAAAAAGTGCAGATAACGGGTTTTACCTCTAAGGGTACGATTATTGTCTCAGGTCTGGGTGTTTGTGATACCACCGTTGTCTCTAATTTCCATAACACAAGTGCCTTAGCTACTTTGTCATCGGAGCAATATATGTACAATAAAATTGTCAAATATTTATTTATTTATTTCTCTAATAAAAATTATGCTCATTCGTGTATCACTGTGGTAGATTCATTATTACACAATGTTTTACAAAATAACCCCTAATGCCGAATATGATAGATAGGGACCATCAAACTGAACAACTTTTACTCCCATAGTATTCATTTAGAAGTAGAAACAATTATGTACGTTCTGCAGGGTTATACAACGTGTTACAACCATCCATCTAGATTTTTTTCGCGATTTCAGAGTTGGTCCCATACCAACTCTGAAATCGCGAAAAAAATCTTCTGTTGTTCTGTTGTCATACATTTTGATATTTACGTTATCAATTTTTGTATGAAAGAGCTGATTTATTTTTTCGCAATTTCAGATTTGGTCCAATTGTAAGAGTTGTTCAGTTTGATGGTCCTTATCTATCATATTTGGCATTAGGGGTTATTTTGTAACACGTTGTATAACCCTGCAGAACGTACATAATTGTTTCTACTTCTAAATGAAACATGTTAAAGAAGAAAAGGCTCAGGTATTGGTAGTTCATACTAATGTCGTTCACTAACGTAGGTAACTAAACCATTGTGTAAAGACTTTCTTTACACAATTATAGAAACAAGTTTGGTATGATGAGGAGTTTTGCAATATAACTATGCAAAAAAAAAGTCGGCCTTCACGGCCTCGACGTGGCAGTTTGATAAAAAAACGTTTACGCACATAATTATATTTCAAGCCATTATTATGAGGTGCCAGCTGCTCTTCAAAATGCTAACGACAGTAAATTTTCGTATGAAATGGTTTATCTAATTGGTGACAGTGCCGTCTTCGACCGACGACGCATTCTTGCCAGAAGTGCGGGAGACTCCAGCTGACCTGCAAAGCCTGCGACCACGAACCACTTCCGCTGGGACCAGGCGAACAGCCAACACGAGGAGGTACGTAAATCGCATATAATACACAAATCAAAACAAAAGAATAATCCCTCTATGTGTTAGCGTACCAGCGTTATTTTAAAGGTTACCGGGATTTTAAAAAAGTGTAGTGTTTGAAGTATTAAGATTGTTATACTAATGTTAAAAATTTTTGTATGTGTAACATGCGACATTTATGTTGCGAAAATATGTTGTTGATTGGTGTTAAAGCACATTATGTAGTTAAAAATCATTTCTAATCTATTCTGAATAAGATACTTTTAAAATTTTACTCCATATTTATGTTAAATGAGAAATTACAAACTGTGACAAAGACAAATCTGCCAATTGTACGCTCTATCTGTTTGTTCTATGAAATGTTATTGAATAAATGTTTTAACTATGTGAGAGGATGAAACATTTGTAATAGGTCTCACCTCACTGGCTGAGATAAGCATTAGTGGCATAACGACTCATTTGTACCGTATTTCGACGCATGTGAGCTGTCATTTTATTTTCCATTGTTCCATTTTCCACCCTCATAATGTCTTCCTTTTCCCCGAATACTTCCAGCGGAAACAATTACACATATCATTGAGTATTTTCTTTGAAAAAAGTTAGAAAATTGCTTATGTTAAGCACAGCTGGGACCAAACACGCACAAGGTAATGACAAACGTGTGCAAAATTGACATTATCGGTATCAAATTATTCGGTTAGGTAGGTTATTTATTATTTACTTATTATTTTTATAAGTTAAGAGTAGAAATAACAAAAGAAACCAGAAACAAAAGTGCACACTTCCAACAAATTAAAAATAACGTAGTTATAATAGTAGTTTATGATACAAGGTTGGTAAGGAGGTTTTTAAAACGAGTTGACGTTTTATAAGCCCGAGCGCAGGCGAGGGTTTATAATCGTCACGAGTTTTAAAAAACCTTAACAACCGTGTGCCATACTACGTTTTTCAATACACTTGCGAGAAAACATTATAAATACTACTGAAATTGTAATCTATACATATAATAAAACTGTAAATTTCAAACATTTGTGCGCGTATTACGCAAAAACCACTAAAAGAATTTTGATGGACTTTTCATAGTTTAGTAGATTAAGGTCCAACTTAAAATCTAAGCTATGTTTCATTAAATTCAGGTGGGTGGAACCAGGGAAACAGCTTGAACTCTCCTTAGTACTAGCTTTCATATACTAAAGAGGTCATTTTAAACTGGTTGCTATATTTTTCTACTGTCCACGCGGACGAAGTCGCGGGTGGAAGCTAGTAGAAATTTAAAAAAACATACGTAAACAAAAACGCACGGCGCGGGCGTGCGGTAAAATCAACTTACCGCACGCTGTACTAAACCGTAAACAAAAACGCACGGCGTGCGGTAAAATCAACTTACCGCACGCTGGCCTGTCAGCGTAAGCTCACATTTTCGAGCAACTGTATTGAAATAAATTATAAGCACAAAGTCACAAAGCAAAGTTTTTTACAAGTTAAACCAAAAACGTTACTCTACAATTTACTACATCCATTCTCCAACAATCCCACATCCCACCAATCGGCAATGACATGTTCAGTATCAAAATTGTCACCGTCATGATTGTTTTTAATTTATTTTTTGTTACTTTCTTGCATCTGTTAGGAGACGGTTGTGGAAACAGTAAGTCTATAGACTCATATGGCGATTGGCTTAGCTTGTGCATATAGCGTAGATGTAGCAACATAATATTATGTAACCTTTGTCATCGAACAAATTATGGGTACGGTATGTCATATTTATTGCTGTAGTTATTTAAGTTATGGTATTGTTTTGGGAAATATGCAAAAGTTACGGCGAAAAACAATTACTTTTTTACAGTTATTGTAAGAAAGAGATATGAACGAAATATAGATGAGAGGTATATGTTACAGTCACAACGCGTATCCGATCAAAAACACTTTTGACTGTAAAATCAGGCAAATGTGATTTTGACTGAAGCCTTATTCTAAAACACTTTTGATAATATTTTTAAATAACTATATGTATGACAACTGTAAAAATCTGTTTACTAAATAGGACAAACATGATAAACAGACGACCTCTTTCTAACAATAATTTCATAGTTTAACATTGTTTTTGTTATAACCGCCGAATATACTCGTATGTAGCTTTTAACAGACAATATAAATAATTATTACAGTAGCTTTTTATCTCAACAGTAAAGCTGGTTTTTCATTTCCAGCCGAGTTTAATTGCCTGGAACAGCGTCTAGATCTTGTGTCTGAGTGCAATGTTCTGTTGAAATAATATTATTTTTGCTGGTTTTATACTCTGGAAAAGACAGTAAAATATTGAGCTTTTGATTGATTTGATTGAACAAAAGTTACGACTATGTGATTAGTAATTAAACTGCAAATAGATAATGATGTTTCTTATTATTATTACGTATTGTAACATCGTATACGATTTAAAAAAAATAATTGAGCTTTAAAAAAAGAAGTCTTCTTTCAGTTAAATTTCTTATCTTCAATATTGATAGAACTTTCCCTTCGTATGATAAAGTTTTGGGACACCCTATATCATTTTTTCAGATTGAAAATTTATCGAGAAAAGTACCACATAATTACAGTGTTTAAATATAACATACCTACCACTATGTATACTCAGCATAGCACACTCACAACACTTGTAAATATTAATGACGTCATGTAACTAGTTATTGCACTGTTTTAACTCACACAAGCAAGTATTGTAGGTACTGCAAATTTTATTTTATTAATTTTCAATGTAGTTAAAACACTTCTATTAAACACAAACTACCTATTTATAATTATGTAATTCTATCAAGTTGTATTCAAAATGTATTATTACTTTTTGATTGGTCAGTCTATCTATCTAATTTTAGCTTTTTACAAAACTAATACTCTCTTTTCCACGTTTTAAAATGTATCAATTTTGTAACAAGACATAAAGGTAAGTTCAATACGGAGTATATTCACGAATTAATTTAGCAAAATTTTCAAAACAAAGTTTCTCACCCTCTCAAATATTTTTTTTTCCCACAGACAGAAAGTTATTTTCATTTATTTCAAAAATCACAAATCGTCACGACACGTAACACTATTAGACAGTATCTTTAAAAAAACTTTAACATCTCTTCGACTATGCTAGTCTGTCTTGTCATTTCAAATTAAGGTGTTATTTGTGTTATGTTAACAGGCGTTCAGAAGGTGGCAACGATTGTGGTATGGGTGCTCACCACTCTGCCCAACACTTAGCACCGCGCAGACAGCATAGCCAGACACATTCAGAGCCAGACAACTCCGCGGTCGATGCGGGTTCCGTACACAACTCTGTCACAGGTTAGTTCGTAATAAAAGTACGCGCCAAAATATACTGCGGTATGGGCGATCACCACTCTGCCCAACACTTAGCACCGCGCAGACAGCATAGCCAGACACATTCAGAGCCAGACAACTCCGCGGTCGATGCGGGTACCGTACACAACTCTGTCACAGGTTAGTTCGTACATAAACTGACGCGCCGAAAGATACTGCGGGATGAGCGAACACCACCTCGACTAACACTTAGCACCGCGTAGATAGCACAGCCAGACACATTTAGAGCCAGACAAATCCACCATCGACGTGGGGTCCGTGCACAACTTTGTCACACTGAAGCTCAGAACTGAAGAATTTTCGCAACATAATTCTCGCGTTTGCTATTCCGTAAGCGTCCAATCCTACAAAACAGTTTGAATGACTACACAATGTTCAAGCTCTACGTTCAACACACTTGCACAGCCAGACGCACTCGGATCCAGACAATGATAATATCATTGGATCCAGACAACTTCATCGTCAACGTAGGTTCCAAGCGCAACTTCATCACATGTGCCAGATGAGGAGAATTTATTGGTTCAGCCATAGAAAAAACAATTTCGTTAATAATAATGATATTCAATTGTTCAAATATTGGCAATATCTTGACAGTAATTTGCTCAAATGTGTACCTACCTAAGTTCACTTGAGTAGTCTTGTTCCATCGCTACTTTGATAACGTCACGTTTCAAACTGAGTTTGTATTACAAAAGGAACTGGAATTATTATAAAAGAATATTCTCTGCTTACGTTCACTGAGGAAATTTAAATGACATTGTTGAACCGTATCATTAATTATTCTGTGTTAAGATCTTGACTTGAATAAAATTCGATGAAACTAATTCCGTGTTTTATATTTCATCTGTCGAATTTTTAACTGTAAGATATTTTCAAATATTTCAACCTTCAACAATTCCTTTTGAATTTTGTGTTTTGTGTTGACAAGACACAGCGACTTTTTTTAACCATAGGTATTTCATTTTAATTTTGATTGGAATTGACCTGACTTTTAAATGTGTAACGGTCTGTTACAATTATGCTCTGTAAAGAAGTAAGATATGAAGTACTTGGAATGTATCACGTATACCTTGTTTTGTTAAAATGATAAATACTACTGTTGCCTAGGTCCATCAGGCTGGGAAGTGACGGGCGGTGCGGCAGGCCTGAGCACTACGACCGGACGGACGCGCGTCGGAGCTACGCCCCGCTCACTACTGCTAGCTATGCACGAATACACCAGCATTACTGATGAGCTAGAGACGGTCTACGGGCTGTTCTCACCACCTCATACGCCCAGGTAATTGTATTAGCTACCAGGTAATCATAACAGTTGCGGTCGACTACGGCAAGACTGATGACTACGACCGACCGGAAGGACGCGCGTCAGAGCTACGCCCCGCTCACTACTGCTAGCTATGCACGAATACACCAGCATTACTGATGAGCTAGAGACGGTCTACGGGCTGTTCTCACCACCTCATACGCCCAGGTAATTATATTAGCTACCAGGTAATCATAACAGTTGCGGTCGACTGCGGCAAGACTGATGACTACGACCGGAAGGACGCGCGTCGGTGCTACGCCTTGCTCACTGACTTGGAGGATAAACAAACATACATACATACATGGAGAATGTTGTTCAGTTTCAGCAACACTATCACATTTTTCATGATCTGACAGGGATTTTTGATACATGATGTATAAGACTAAAATACTACTAATAAGTGGAGTATGATTGATACTTCATCGAACTTAATCACTTAGTACACACCAACTGTTGACTTTTCATTAATATAGCTTTAAAAATCCGCTAATTCATTTCGCCTTTAAGCCCGCTTAACATCGCATTGGAACATCGACTGGAGCATACTACAAATTAATTAAACATTATCATCACATTAATGGATTACAAGCACCTCAATCGGTTTACATTATTCATGATTGTTTACAGTCATTTGACTTAAGTTCGCACTTTGTTAAGTTGTGAGTATGTTTCAACCATATTATGGGATTAATAGGGAATATACTTTAGGGACCGATTTTAATCAATTTGAGCTTGATTGCTGCGGACACGTTTAAGAACATGATGGAACAGAAAAAAAATCCTTAAAAAAAATTGTTTTAGTTTTAACAAACGATGAAATTAGGGGAAGATAACGATTTTTTTTTTATTTTTGGTTATAATTCACTTTACTGTCAGATAGAATATTGAATAAGAAATAATATTTTGTATTGCACATAATTATGTACTTAAACGCAAAATTTAGGGAGATAATTGAACATTTTTCATTAATTCCTCCATAATAAACGTGCCGAAATCATGGTCGGTGACTTCACAGTTCATGACCGTTTTGTATAGATCGTTTTCGGAGGATGAAAAGTTTTAATATTGCACTTATTTTCTCACGCATTATACTTTTGATTTTGAAAAAATTGATGCAAGCTCCATATTGAATATCTATTACGGAAAGGAAAAGTAGAGTCAGCGTCATACATCTATCATAACTTTTCATCTTATCAAAACTATAATCTATCTAATCATTAAAATGTTAATTACCACGCGAACCAATTAGTGAATGTTAGATGTAAATGGATCTAGGTAGTTCCATAATAACACAATTCGGAACGTTTACCGATTACCATACCATGCCAGATTGAACGTCCCGTCCGCATTAGCTGATATTGGATAATTCAATTTATTATGTAGGTCAGTCGAATAGCCTGTGAGCTGGCATGAGCGAATAAATTCCTCGTCTGGCACATTCTTTAGCTCGTAATAGAAACTCGATTGAAAACCGACTGAAAAGAGATTTTATTTAAAAAATGTTTTTTTTTTTTTCAATCACACACGCTCCAATTTTATTCGAGATTCGAGAAATTAGCTGAGAGAAAATAGAAAGATAAATATTTTATTGCTCAGCTTTTTGCTTTTGTTTTAGCTTGGATTTTAGACTACATCAAGTATTAAAACTCTCGCTTCACTTGAATATATCGTTGCAAGGTATCATCTTGCAACGAGATATTCAAGTGAAGCAAGAGTATTTTCTTCAAAGAATTTATTTGTACCATTACTTTTTCATTTATACTAAATTTGTTATATCGACAGCAAGATATGAAATAAAACATTTTTAAAAGATATGTACTGGTGCGGTATTATTATAATAATAGGTATTCGTTGACCATTCTAGTAATTATAAAAAAAAATCCATCGACTTGAGAACCTGCTCCGTTCTTGAAGTCGTTTAAAAATAGGAAAAACTTTGTTTTTAAAAGACACGAAAAAATGTCTAGTATTTTATTTATATTTTACGTGGATTTTTTAAGACTCAATGTATAGTATCTAGACAAGGTTTCTTTACAATATTCCCTCGATCCTTTTCTGTTAACAATTTATTAAATAAAAACCACAGAGGCCGCCACTTTCGATATCGGATGCACTGCATCTGAAGCCAAATAAACCATAAAGTTAATAAATAAGTTAAATTAGTTAATTAGTACACCTTAGGTGTACTAACTTTATGATATAAACTCGTTTGTTACGTAAGTACTTGTTATATGGTCTGTGGTTATATTAGAAGCCTTCAATGGGGATCCACACGAAAAGCGACCCGACCGCTATCAATGGTTTCGTCAGAAATTACATTTGAAACAACAAATCAAACGATTTTAGAACAGTCGTTTGTGTTGTGACGCCATTAGTTCCTCAGTATTTCATCCCTTTATTCTGCGTTCATCCCCATTGGAAATAGATTCACGATACATAGGTACTTCGTGATCGACACCAAATTGCGATTAAACCGCAACGAAAATAAGCATTCGAATGCGGTGACTAAACGAATTGCGGTTAGGTTTGCGAATGGTTAATTCAGAAACTACGGTTGTTATCATCAATAATTTTGTACAAAGTCATGTCGATGTTTAATGCATTAACCATTTCTGTCGTTACATTAATTTACATTAGTAAAAAATCGAAATGGGAACAGGAAAAACATAAACATTTATTAATTGTTTTATTAAGTTTAGAATTTATTGTTTTAAGAATTTTTTTTTTTATAATATTAATATTTAGTTGTATTAATTATGATATATATATATTAATAGTATTTTTAGTATTTTCAGTTTGTGAGGGGGCATTAGGATTATCTATTTTAATTTCTATAATTCGAACTCATGGTAATGATTATTTTCAAAGTTTTAGAATTTTATAATTAATATTATATAAATAAATTAAATTTATTAAATTTTAAATGATAAAATTTTTAATAATAATAATTTTTATAATTCCTTTTTGTTTAAAAAAAAATGTATTTTGAATGGTTCAAATAATAATATTTTTATTAATATTTATATTTATAAATTTAATAATTAATATT
Source organism: Agriphila geniculea (assembly GCA_943789525.1). NCBI lineage: Eukaryota > Metazoa > Arthropoda > Insecta > Lepidoptera > Crambidae > Agriphila > Agriphila geniculea. The sequence goes on along the minus strand of OX038869.1, from coordinate 17,859,951 downwards.
ATATTTTATTGTAATATTAGATATATGTTTTCTTGTGATATTTTATCTTATGGTTTAATTTTATTAAGAATTTGAATTTGTATTTTAATAATTATAGCTAGAGAAAGTTTATTAAAATTAAATTTTTATTATAATTTTTTTTTATTTAATTTATTAATTTTAATAATTATATTATTTATAACTTTTAGAGTTATAAATTTATTTTTATTTTATTTATTTTTTGAATCTAGATTAATTCCTACATTAATATTAATTATTGGTTGAGGGTATTACTTATATACTACGAATTCAAACAGGTACGTAGACGGGTCGGGAAAGGACACCAGGAACGAAATTATTATGGATATCCTACTAATTTAATAAATAGTGAAAGTTAGGAAATCCAGGTGTTTGGGATATGTGTTACTCAGCCACGCAAAAACGGCTGAACGGATTTGGATGACTATTGGCTATAAGATACATTTTATCCCGATTAAAGGTTCCCTAGGGACTTTCCAAGTGTCCACGCGGACGGAGTCGCGGGCGAAAGCTAGTAAGTTCTAAAAGCGTTCCATTTACCATAGGTTTTTGAAATAAAAACATAATGAGTAATAATTTTGTAATATGAATGTAATTAACATACCAAAGCCCTAAATATTTATTCTCTTAAGCCACAGAATATAAGCGTCGCAGGTGTTATTCATGCTGCAACTTACATTACATCTGAGTGGTGACCTTTCGATTTCATAATGCACCTAAGCTCTCCTACATTATCCTGTACTTACCAAGTTATACCTACCCAAAATCGTGGAATCGATTAAAGTTAAGTATTTATTTGTAATTTTGTCGTAGGACGCCTTCCCGCCTCCTGTCGCCCGCGCGCGCCGCCTCGCCTTCAGCTCGGAGACGCCACGCCAGCGAGATGTCCAACCCGGAGTTCGCACTCTACATGGAGAAGGAGCACCTTCGGGGCGCCGAAGAAGACGACTACATCATCATGCAGAATCTCATTCAGAGGCGGTAAGGTTATGGTTACGTAAGGTTGCCAACTTTCGAAATAAAGTTTTCGGGAATTAATGGAAAAAATCGAGACGGGCAAAATAAAATCGGGATTTCTCAAAAAAAATTATCATAGGTATAAAAAAAGGTATAAATTCTTACTGGAACAACAAAACACAGACTCAGAATCAAACAGTCAATGAACTTCCTACTAAATAGGTAGATAAAAATAAGTTTAATTTTTTATTTAGCGTATTTCAAAGGATTTTAATTTTTAATAACGGTACCTGATCGTAAAACTCAGAACTTGATTCACTTACGTTAAACCCTTATTTGCAATATGTTCCGGTGTAAATCTATTCCTCTCATTTCATTCCTCTCACATTTTTTTCATTATAATGGTAAAACTTGGGCTAGTTTTACCACATAAATGAAAAAACTTTAGCTGTTAAAAATCGGGACAATTAGCGTCCCGCCAATACTGTGGTCGGGACATGTGACACAGGGGCCTAAAATCGGGACATCCCGACAGTTGGCAAGCCTAGACTTACGGTGGTGGCACAAATTACGAAGGTGCTCCCTGTTGGGAGCATTTGTCTGTATCCCGGGTATAGTTGCAAATAAACCGGTTCTAAACCAGAATATAGATTAAAACCGTGGTTTTACGGCCGGTTTCTGAATTGAGAAATTTAAGTTGAGCACTGCTCAAATCTTACTCACCCATACAAAATTTGTACTTAAGTAGTGCTCAACTTCAATTTCTCAATTCAGAAACCGGCCTTTAGCACGTTTACTGTACTTTACTTTAAAAATAAAGTACAGATAAATTTATTTCATTTGACCTCTTTATCTTTACTTTTTAAAGCATTATTTCATTAATGTACTGAAAACATGGTCGTGGTTTTAAACCTTAATCTGGTTTAAACCCGGTTTGTTTGCAACTATAATCCCGAGTCAGGGAGCACCTTACCCGGACAAAAGATTCGCTCTGGGCGTTTTCGAAAACGCTACAGTCATTTTGTTTTGTTGCGTTAAGAACTTCTTGGCAACTGCTGAATGGAGTCCAAGTTGGCCTGAAATTTCCTGTGCGCAATGCCTTTGTGTGCGTGCACGGGGAACCGTGAATTGTTCCGAGCGGCTCTTATGTCTACTTTTGTTTATGGTGGCGGTAAACGTGCTGTAGTTGTGGTTGTCGATTATCAGGGCATTTTACTGTTTAAAGTCCACTCTTAAGATTTGTGTTTCGATTTTTGTTATTCTCTTTTGAGTTTCCTGGACCTTTTTTTTCTCCTAGAGATTTTAATACATTTTCTTTATTAAGTTGCGATAAAGGTACACTAAACAATTTTCAGAAAATCTTAGTTGCATTTAGCGATAGCAAAGCAGTTTGCACCTTCAATCAAACCTTCCTAAATTGTATCCTAACTGCGATTATATCTACTACTATAGTATAACGGATGTAACAAGACCCTCAACGAAGCCTTGTCCCCGCATTCCGCCCATCATCAGGATCATTTTTTTAGGGTTCCGTAGCCAAAATGGCAAAAAACGGAACCCTTATAGATTCGTCATGTCTGTCTGTCTGTCTGTCTGTCTGTCCGTCCGTATGTCACAGCCACTTTATTCCAAAAGTATTAGGACTACATAGTTGAAACTTAGTAAGCAGGTGTATTCTGTGAACCGCTTTACGATTTTTATACAAAAATAAAAAAAAAAAAGATTAAGGGGGGCTCCCCATACATGGAACTGAAACTGAAAATATTTTTTTTCATCAAACCAATACTTGTGGGGTGTCTATAGATAGGTCTTTAAAAATGACGTTGAGGTTCCTAAGACTATTTTTTTTTAAGTAAACCGTTTGAAAAATATATGCCGCCAAAGTGGTAAAATGTGTGTCCCCCCCCCCTTTAACTTTTAAAGTAAGCGGGTGAAAAATCTAAAAAAAAATATAAACTATAGATCTTAATAAACACTTTCAACGAAAATTGTTTTGAACGAGATACAGTAATTAGTTTTCGAGATATAGTACATTTTCCAAAACCGCAAATATAACTTTGTCATTCATACAAACACTGTGAAAAACAAAGTTATTTTTTCAGACGAAAAATGATAGCGGTATTAAAATATGGTATGGTATAATGTACCTACGGAACCCTACTGCGCGTGGCCCGACACGCACTTGGCCGGTTTTTATCTTTTAGACTATACCTGGGAAACCAATAGCTACGAAGTTATTGAAGGTCAAAGTCCAAAAATAATATTCAATTTATTTTTTTAAATCTTATTTTATTCGTTATTTCCTAATTTTTGTCCAAAGAAACATTATCAAAATATTAAGTATTACATAACAAACAATGGCTTCAAAACGTCATTTCTCAATGTATCTCATGTCATGAGCATGCACACAATCGCTGCCTATCAACTCAGCCGCACGCAGCTGTGCAGCATACACTCGCAGACGCGGTCTGTTGTACGCGTAACATTGCGTGGTAATGTATGCCATGCTTTTTTAACACCAAAAATTTAAATCGTTTCCCAGCAATAATTTTCAACAGAAATGGTCCTGATCATGGGCAGAATACGTAGACCTCGGCTTCGTTGAGGGTCTTGTTACACCCGGTATACCTATTATAGTATATAGCATATCATACTTGATATTATTATTGCGCTTAAATCCGTAACTGTTCGTGAAAAAAAACATATTGTAATTTTGCAGTTTAAAACATTTGAGAATGTATTAAGGTCTCTACATTTATAATTTAAACCAGTGCCCCTAGCACGAACATTCACCGAGAAAAAAGACGCGCGAAAAAGTACACACTAGCGTAAATTGTCTATGGAAAATTTCATTCCGTTTTTCATTGGTAGATGGCGCTGTACAAAGGTCATTGGGCATATTTGACCTACTTGATGAAAGTTCGCGTACAGAGACCAAACCAGTTTTAAATTGAAGAATTCAATCCCACTTTTCAAAATAAGTATTTTTTTTATGTACCGATCGGCAGAAAAAAGTTATTTTACAGTACGAGTTTATACGAATTTATTAGTATGAATTTATTTTATTATATGTTTAATGTTTTTAAACTTTTATTAATAAAACAGAAGTTTATACTTCCAACATTTTGAAAATGTGTGGTACAAGCATAATAAACGTTTGTATTATCTTTATTTATTTATTTTATTTATTATTAAAATGCTATGATCTGACGCTAATAAATGAAACATGTTCTGCAAGAATGCAACCTATACCACTGAGTAGCAGATACACATTTATCTACATACCTAGCCCTATTTCGTTTGTGTACGCCGTAGGTCAAATGTCCGAACAAAATGCCCAATGACCTTTCCCATACAAAAGTATTATATTTTTTTTTCTCGATAGATGTTTATGCAACGGATGCAGAATACTTTTTAATGTTTATTCTACCCATTTTATATTAAAAATTAAGTGTGTTAATCAAAGTCTTTAACGACAATAAGAATCAAAATGCCCTGACGTGTCGTAAGTGTGGAAGCGACAGCATAACTACAGGAGGGCCAATCTCGCGGTAGCATAGACATGGCTAGTGTGCTGGGCAGATACGAGGAGGGCGAGCCGGAGGAGGGAGTGAGCATCAGCGTGTGCGTGAACGCCGCGCCTGAGGAGGCGCACCCCGCGCTCCTCACCGTCGACCGCCGCCTGCCCCATCAGAGGTAATAACAGTACATTATCAATTTATATTTTTTTATTATTTATTTATTTAACGATCTCCAACAGAGAATACACCATACATTCTTAAGCTGACCCCAGACCTACGGGTTTGATTTCTTTACTCTGCTTGAGGCGCATTCGGAATCTACGCTCCGAGTGCAACTTTACGCTCTAATGGCGTTCCAAACATTAGTGCGTTGCAACTTTTTAACCATCAAAAAAGATCGTTGAAAAACGCTCTGACGTTTATCTATACAAAAATGACAATGTCATTTGACATTATTTTGTATTTAGATGTTTTTGTGTCTAATTTTCAAAAAGTTCAAGGTTACTTCTAAAAAAAAACAGATTATATTTGATTTAGTGTTAAAGTTAAATTATCCGTAATAACATCTAAAGTTAATTGTTTTAATGAAAACAACCAAATAACCGCACTCTGAACCTCGGAACGCAGCCTTGTTCTAGTAGAACAGCAAAGCAAAGAAATGAAACCGGTAGGTCTGGGGTCAGCCTTATAAATCGATGAACGCCGGCTGCATGCACGAAAAATTGTCACGTTCCGCAAGCTAGAGCGCTTGCGTTGTTTATAAATTAAATTGATATTTGATGTGAATACCAATGTTTTCCTAAGACCGGGTCCATAGCGCGTCTTTTACTCAACACAATCAACAAAACATTGTTTCGCGAAACAAAATCGTCATACGTTTTTTTTTTTGAATATTGAGATGTTATTGTTAATTGTGTAGAGCAAAACACGCGCTATGGGCCCGCCATAAGACGTTATCACGAAAAATAATTTATCGTCCATAAACGACGATACAACCATTTTTTTTATTATTTATTTATTTTAGGATCTCCAACATAAAATACACCATACATTATTAAACACTACAGGGTGATTTTTGGAACACTTGACAAATGTGGTGTGGCTTAGACCGTCAAACTGAACAACTCTGTCTATGGGACCAACTTAATCAGAGCAAAAAAAATAATCGGAGAAAGTCAATATCTACTCGTCCAAAGTGTATGGAATAGCTGATTATTTTTTTACTCTGATGAAGTTGGTCCCATAGACAAAGTCGTTCATTTTGACGGTCTATGCCACACCATAAAATTTGTCGACTGTTTTTTATTTCACCCTGTAGATTAATAAATACAGTCGTGCATGCGTTCTTCTCTAATTTTAAGCATTAAATTTGATAATAGTAATAGGTATACAATTTTTAGGATTTTAGGTACTATTAAATTTATTTGAGGTTATTGTTTGTAAATGAACTATTTAATTTTAGATTCAACCTGTACATGTGAATTTTCGATACATTATGCATCATGAACTTAGCGAATAATAAATTTAAATAAGATGAGGCCGCTACTTGAGGGATGTAGTCACCTTAATGCCTTACGTGGCGTTATAATAGTTCTTATATCTCACGAAGACCGTTTTGCTATGAATGTGTTAGGCGTGCACATGCACATTGTTTTAGTGTGCGTCTTCACGCTAAAATAATGTGCGTAATACGAACGCACACTAATATAATGTGCATATACACTGCACCAAAGAAAATAATATACACTAACGCGAAAAGAAGCGACACCTGCGCATGCATGGGTGCTGTAAAATTGCTCGCGGCTATGTGTGAGTGCGCCGGGCGAGCGCGAGGGAGCCGCATAGCCATCGGGGCGAGGAATCTCCTCCGCGAAGGCATGCGCTATCGGGCTTGCCTAGTTCGCTCGCACCGCGCAATAGTACATACATTACAGGCAAGTATGTACGACAAACTAAAGTGATATGTGTCGGCAGTCTGGCTTTCATCATTCATCATTCAGGCAATGTTATTTCCTTTCCGTACAATACAATACAGGGCATATTATTGCTTTTCTCAAGAAATGCAGCACTTTCTTCCGAGTCACACATAGTGCTTTATACTACAGAAAAATAAAATAAATAAGTACTTACTTAAAATGTTAATGAATTAAAATAGCAACAATAATTATGGCGTCTTGTCTTTCACCCTAGAGACTCCATACAACCACCCCGAACTACATAATAATATCTATATTACACAGACACTGCACAGAATGACGTTTTTGTACTTTTGTATAGTAAAAATATTAAAAACTCGCACTTTACCGTTTTTTGACATTTCATTTGATACCTCTCATCTACCTCCGGAGTTTTTCAGAGGGGTCAAAAATACTTTTTCACTTCTCATGCTCGTAAAGTTCGTCTTTATGTTGGGTATAGGCTGCATAAAATCGCTTTTTATGCTCTAGTGCATAAAGTAAAATCTTCGTCTAAGTCTTAGACTTTAAGACAAAAGTCGTCAGGTAAACAGCCACACACGCAATTTAACTTCGTTAAATTAACTTGGTATTTCATTGTTTCTTCATTTTTTGTTGTGTTATACTTAATACTTTTTTATTTTTAAAATGGGTATCAATTTTATTGAAAGACCTTGATAATTTTTTTTTTTAATTTTGGATATGGGTTTCAAATGAAAGGCATTGATGAGCACATTCCAAAATTATATTTTTTTAATAAAAAATGAGTTTTTTTTTATTTTTGAATATGGGTATCAAATGAAAGGCCTTGATGAGCACATTCCAAAATTATATTTTTTTAAATAAAAAAGTGATTTTTTTTTTCAATTTTTGAATATGGGTATCAAATGAAAGGCCTTGATGAGCACATTCCAAAATTATATATTTTTTATAAAAAAAAATGTTTTTTTTTTTTAATTTTTGAATATGGGTATCAAATGAAAGGCCTTGATGAGCACATTCCAAAAATAGATATTTTGTCACAAAAAATTAAGAAAAAACATTTTTTTTTTTTTCAATTTTTGAATATGAGTATCGAATGAAAGGCCTTGATGAGGACATTCCAAAAAAATATATTTTGTCACCAAAAATTAAGAAAAAATTTTTTTATTTTCAATTTTTTAATATGGGTATCAAATGAAAGGTCTTGATGAGCACATTCCAAAAATATAGAATTTGTCAGTAAAATTTAAGATTTTTTTTTTTATTTTTACATTATTGTTGTTTAATTTCCTCACAATCGAAGTGAAAAGCAGAGTGTATAACTCGTACATAAAACCCATTTTACCCTCGACTTGACTATCCACCCTCGCCTACGGCTCGAGCCGAGCCGTAGGCGAGCCTACGGCTCGGGTGGATATATACGTCTCGGGTAAAATGATGCGTTTTATGCACTTGTTGTACAATCTACTATATTTTTTGGCTCCGACGCACCGTTTCCGAAATTTCCGAACTTTCCGATTTTCCAATTAAACTAAATAAATCTAAAATAACAACTGAATTAATACCAATATACGAGCGGTAATCCGTTAAAAGCATTTAATTTCTAATGAACTGTTCGCGCGGAAATTAATTTAAAAAAAATAAGTAATTGCTGAAGTTGATATTATAATAAGAATAACAATTCGGGCAAACGAAAAATAAACCTTGAAATTGGTACAAATTCAGAAATCATATAACTATTGATCCATATAATTGTAATGCATATAAATTAATATAAAATCAATACAAATTTATTTCATCAAACTTTCGTTTTATTACTTTGTTGCGTTAATATGTAATGATGCTAATAGCCAACCCTATCACAAGTCGTGACGCGTCTGACGTAGCCGCCGCCAGACTGGCGCCAAGCTCACACCTACAGGGAATGACGCCGCTGTGACTGCACACTTAACAGCATTCGTAGCAAAACGGTCTTCATGGGATAAAAGAACTTTACGACTGTAGCACACCTCCGCCCGCGGAACACTGCAGTAGGTTTCGCCACGAGTTCGAAAGCGAAACAAATGCGAACAGCCTGTTCTAATGCATGGATTTTTCTCGCGCGACTCCACCCGATTGGCTCCGACCGTTGACACACGCGAAAGCAATGACGCGAAACCGCTACGTAGATGTGATCCTCATAATATCGTCGTCGAAAGAAGACAACTCATAGCGGAACTATGGCGGAACTATGGAGGTGCCGCTGGTACGGTTTCGCGGCCGAGGTGTGCTGCAGGTACTGACGTCCATTATACAAGTACGCTGGACAGGCGAACGTCACCAATCTTTTGATCCGATTTGGCCAATATGGCGATTTTAAAATCGGCACAAAAAATTGCTGGCATTTCATGACAATAGCCTGTCCAGCGTACTTGTATAATGGACGTCAGTGGCTGCAGGCGTCAGTAAATATTGCGATGGTTGTGACTCGTATGATACATAGACACTCTCTGCGGCGGTCTTCGGCGATCGACACCCGCGAGCTGCCTTCCCCGCTGCAGCCGCTGCTGGGCGACGACAGCTGCGGCGAGGTGCTGCTGCCCGTGCCCAGGCAGCCTTCAGGTCAGTGCCATCTCAAATCAAGTTCAAATCCTATTGCTTTTTTTCTATTTCAGTTCTCGGAAGAGATCCCACTCCGTTTCTTTGATAGATTTCAATTAAGGCCCGCCGCACACAGACGGAATTTTGATTCGAAATTCAGAAACGGAATCATTCTGAACGCAGCAAATCCATTCAAACTTAAGGAACTACCACATAAATACGGTAATTTTCCGTTCGAAATTTTCATATACATTATCGATATTCCGTTTCAGAATTTCGAATAACATTCCATTCCATTTAATGATTCTGTAAATAAAATACATAATTCTACGTCGTAAATACGGTGAAAATGCTTTACTGTTCTTATTTTACAATTTTAAATCTACTCGTTTGATAGTGGAGTATCGTATTCGTAAATGCTTTATGGAAGACTACTCTTCCAAGCCTAAATCTCGATTCTCACATATCAGTGAAGTCACAGTTTCGGCACAGTACCGCCACCGTGATAATTATTATTTGATACATTATGTATGAATGCGTCCACACCTATCACTGTCAGAGACGAGATAGGTGCTCTCAGAGTCGTGAACGCGTGTTCATAGAGAATGTATAAAATAATAATTATCAAGGTGGCGGTACTGTGCCGGAACTGTGACTTAACTGATACGTGGGAATCAGGCTCAAGAACCTTCACCTAAACATGATGGTGTATAGGTGACACGAATGCATCGAGTGAGCTGTCCCTCTCGCACATGGTGAGCGAGAACCTGCCGCCGCGGCCGTCCATCGTGCTGGACTCGTCGCAGCTGCCGCGCCAGCGCTCCGCCGAGCAGCCGCCGGCGGCCGCGCCGCCCACGCCCGCGCGCCCCGAGACCATGTGCTAGCTGGTCAGTACATAGACAGTGGATAAAAGACACGCAAGCCACATAGAAAAGTCGCAGACAGGGCGAGAACAAAAGAAAAGACGTCTGCGCCCGTCGCGGATTCGTATACAAAATGTATAGAACTGTCGGCCGTCCGTCCTCGCCCTGCCTGCAACGGGCGTCCTTTCTGTGTGGCCTGCGCAAAACAGTTTATTTACTACGACACACACACACACACACACACGCACACACATACACACACACACACACACACACACTTTTTTTGTCAATTTGACGACCTCCGTAGCCGAGTGGCAAGTACACAGGTTTACAATCTTTTCAGGAAGTACAGTCTTTACTTAAAGTCTTTTCACTTTACAATCATATCACTCTACAGTCTCTTCACTACACAATGTCTTTAGGCTCTCCACATGCACAGGCCCAGCCTCACACTACACACGTAGAGATTTGGCTGGAAGATCGCGGGAGGCCGCGCCTCTACGTTCGATCTGCAGGCCGGACCTGTATATGTGGAGGGTCCACTAAAGGAACGCTTTACGAAGGCGGGACATTCTGCCAAAAAGACTTTCTGCGAAACCTTTTGCGATACTTAACCTGGGGCCCAATCGCGCTTATTCTGATTTCTGAACGGTAAAACTTTCGCTCAAGAATACCCTAGAAATGTCAGGTCAGTGCCTAAAAAATGGCACCTCAAATAGCGTCCCACTTACAAACTGGGTGCTTATTTTGCACAAGTTAAGTGATATTAGATGTGTTTTTGTACAAAATAAGCTTATTTGTACAAAATAAATGATATAAAATGTGAGTTTGTACAAAATAAGAGGTGATTATGTACAAAATAAGCGCTAAGTTTGTAAGTGGGACGCTATTTGAGGTGTCATTTTTGTGTACCTACTGTTTTAGCTCGTGAAGCGTTATCTAGGATATTCTTGATCGAAGGGTAAAACCCAAACCGTTAAGTTGTCATTTAGGTTATTATTTAACGAAAAAAAAAATCGGGTTGCACTCCGGGAGTGCCGGCAGAAGATTAACGTAGTGCATTTTTGATATTTTGGAATGCTTAGGGAATAGTTTTGCACGAATTGCCGTCTTACGAATTTACTCTGCATTTGAATTTACGAATACAGAACAGTATTTTACGAGTGGTCTTATCCATAGCTTAACAGAAAATCTAGAGTTTTGACATTGAATTAAAAAATTTGCGCGTTGCTATGGTGACACAAGTGTTTACGTCTTGAAATGACGCGCCGCCATTTTCAAGAGAGGGGGATACTTCCGCCACCGGCTTACTACTCTCCATCCGTCACATCCGTCTTGCGAATTTTCGATCAGGGTCACGTGATCCTGACTGACTGACGCAAGTTTAAGATTTTTTCCCCATTACAAAAAAGCGTACAACGCCGCTAAAGAAGTTTTCACTTCAAAAATTTGTTTAGCCTTAGAATTCTTATTTAAATTGTATAAGATTGGCATCCTAGAAATAGATGAATGACATCATATCCCTAGATAAGATGTCATTCATCTATTTAAGCATTTTTCCGTAAACGAAACTGAAACGGAAATGCAATTATTCATTAATTGGGACTGTCAAAGTCCTGTATTTCATAAGCTGGTTATAAGTATGTTTTATTTTTCAGGTAATAACATCATAAAGGACTGCTTATCCAAAGAAGAGACCGAACAAGGTGTCAAGCGTAATACCAAATGTTAGAAGCCTGCATTCCAACCAGTGCTTATAATCCTAATGATAATAGAGCAACACCAACGTTAATGTTAGAACCTTTTGAGACGAAAATTTTCCCCTCTTGCTGTAGAGAAGGCCGTTTTGGAACCCCCTTTTCGATGTTACAACTTTCTAACGACTTACTCTGTTAATTGTGACTGTCCCGCAGGGTGATTTGCAAGTAGACTGAATTGATAACAATTCTAAAATTACCATATCGTTTTAGTCCTTGAATGTTGATACTAAGACTTAGAATGCAATAATATCTTACGGAGGAAGACAAGCCAAACGAAACTCTACTCGAGTGACCCGCAATCATTTTTCTTCGGAAATTGTTTGTCTTCCTCATTAGTTGATAATTATTAAAACTATGCTGTATATTATGCTCAGTGTCACTATCCAAACTTTTTTCCTTTAACTTGGTCCAAAGCGTGTCACTACTTTTTTCACCATTTAGGGTGAACTCATCATAATAATTATAAGCTATTTCTATGACGCGAAGTTTCCTCGGGAATGTTATATTATATAAGTCAATATAACCTTGTACAGTGGTTCTGGTGATATGAGAACTAAGGGAAAGACATACGACAATACAAGTATTAGTGCTCACAATGTAAATACTGTTGTCAGAGAGTTATTCAGTGGTTAAATAATTGGAACTGAAGTTTAAATAATAACCTAGGATACAGTAGATTAAATACTAATATTAAAGCGGCACGTGTGTGCAATTCTACACTTCCAAGTTTCAGTTCTCCACAAATTTACTAATAATGGAATTGAGCCTGCCGATGCGGAGTGATATTTTTTTGCTATTAACATAAATAAATTTCTTAGAATAATTTATATTGAGCACTTTCATCGGTAATGCACTATAATAACGAGATTTGTTTTTAGACATATCAATGAATAGATTTCTAATTTTAAGGAACGTAATGTGCAATTGTTTTACATTATCATTTAGCTTAAATTTTACAGTGTCGACCAATTTTTAATATATTACTTATGTAATTTTGGTTGTCCACACATTTGCATGAAATAATTAATCGATTATCTGTAAATTCGTATTGTTTATGAATCATTTTTAATTTCGTTTTACATTGAAATATGTTTACTTAAGTACCAACACTTAATATACAGACTTGAATTATTTTAATAAGACATATCGAATGTGACACTTTCATACGTATCAATTAATGATATTACTTAATTAATAAATATCTTATATTTTCTGCTGTGAAATACATAACGGTCATCACAATGTGTTCAATAAAACCAAATAGTTTGTGCAAGTTTAGCCATTGCATTGTTTTTAACCAGCTGTACTGTACAGTCAAGTGTAATGAATTTAATAAGAAATTGTATATAATTGTAAAAATCATTATGAATCTGAAAATCAATTAGATTATATTTGTTTATCCAAACACTGAAAGCTATTTTCGAATTACCTGTTTTACTAAGAAGAAAGCGCCTGCAATGTAACATTACTTTCGCAAAGTTGATTGCAAAATATTTTTACAGAGTAGTACTGAATTCCAAAAGTTAGTGATAATTTTAATAGGTATCTAGTAAAAGATGCAATAAAATTGTTTACTTGATACGTTAAATAGGGTTACTGTCACTTAAACTTAGCACTTCAATTAATAAGGCAAAGTAATTGGCAAAGTAAACAGGAGCAACGACGATAATTATTTGAAAATATGTTTAGAAGAAAAAGATAACAATGGTGATTTTTTGCAATGGAAAAAGTACAACTACATGCCCTGTCAAACTGCCAACTTCGTTATCACTAAAATGATTTTGAAGTGATAAACATAATTTAAAGCAGTGGTTCCTAACCTTTTCAATATTGTTACCCATATCACCTAGTAGGGAAGCAGATTTACCCCCAGCGTGGGCTTGGGGGGGGGGGGGCGGGGTTGCCGCCGCATCACATTCACAGTGCATTATTTAAAATGAACCATAGTGCCATCTCTCTATTCTATTCATTCTTACTGGTACCACCTCTGTTACCCCCATAGAATAGCTGTTTTACCCCTGCGGGGGTAATTACCCCCAGGTTAGGAACCAATGAGTTAAAGTAACTTTGTCTAGAAGATGGCAATCCTTTCACGTTTAATGTAGGAAAGGAAGGTAGTGAACCCCCATATTAAATCCTCAGTAGACGAAACTTTACTGTATGATAAAGTATCATAAATGAAACATATTTTTTAAATAATCCAAATCGTTTTTATTATATTTGTACACAGGTTTTGGTTCATTCTATATTACATCCCTGCAAAGTTTCATCGACTGAATATTTAATGTTGGGGTCTCCATACAAAAGATCGCTTCATTTCCTACACTAGTTAGTATGCGAAAGGAGAAAGTATGAATGCGTTACCGCCAAAGAAAAGCAATAATATATAAATGTATGATACAATTTGTTCAACTCATTGAAACATTAGAACCACTTAGAAAAACTGCGGATGGTTTAAGTTTGAGGTTTTATTTTATGACGTGAAATGATGTTCAAATAAACAATTAGGTAGTTTCAGGAAATAATCTGAAATAATCAATTTCATCACGTCGATATCATCGTTATTGAATTTGGCAAATAAATAAAAAAAATCGTAGACAGCGAAGCAACTTTAATGAACTCATTATTATCTATACGAACGTATAACTGTCATGACTAATTCACATACTTTTTTAAGTAGTTACGTATACAAATAAATATTGAAACTGAAAATGTTGATTTAATAATAATAATAATAATAATAAGTAATTTATTTCAGACAAAAAGTAGTCCATAGAGTGTTAGTAACAATGAGTCTTAAAGTCGATTTGTGTACCTATAAAATTCCAAGTAACTTTGTTGATTGTCTGTTATCTTTACAGCCGTATATACTTTAGCAAACCAAATGAAATTGACCGAGCGAGCGCGAACGCGTGCAAAGCGTCTCCGTTTCAGTTTGGGCAAAAAAAATCCTAAAGCCGCATATGCGGCGGTCAGTTTGATGGTCTACCATATGGTAGACCATCAAACTGACCGACTTTTACTATGGTACCAACTCTAAAATCGCGAAAAACATTACTACATTAACTATTTCACACACAAATTAATAACGAAAATATCAAAATGTATGAAACAGCTGTTTTTTTTCGCGATTTCAGAGTTGGTCCCCTAATAAAAGTTGTTCAGTATGATGGTCCCTATCTACCATATTTGGCTTTAGGGGTTTTTTGTGACACGTTGTATACTTAGAATTTTGTGGTCGATTCAGTTTTTCGATTTTTTTTAAATTTTCTAAATGTATCAAACGCAAAGTCTACAGCACTACAGAGCCATTTGTAAAAAAATCAGTCGCTTCGTTGTCACTGGTGACACTTTGCATGGGTATTCGCGTCGCCAATATTTCCCGGCCGACCCGGTAGTCCACACCGGTGTGCCTACAGGGATTTTTTTACCAGTGGTCACACCAACTCAACCTTGACATGAAAAATTACAAAGAAAGACTTCTTTTTTTCACAAACAATAAAAATCGCCATAAATAAACACGTGGTTTGTGTCTGTGTGGAGGGTGTGCTTGTGATGTTTGGAATGACATACGTACGAATATTTGGGTTCGAACATAGTTATGTTACGCGAACATGAATAGCCATGTATAGTGCGACCATATCTTTTATGTTACACTTGTCACACATTATGTGAAACATTTTTAAATGTATGAAAGTCGTTTTATATCAATGATGCTACCTTAGCACAACTTTTTACCATAATTTTAAATAAATCTTCGAATCATCTTTATCTTAAAGCACAATATTTTAATTACTTATATTTATCTAATGAATTGCCCTTATTGGGACCTTAATGTCTAGATTTGATTCATATTTTCCAGAGTGATAGTTCTACTTCGTCTGTGTTATGTAAACATGTGTACAATAAAACAATAAAATATATTTGTGATATTATGCTATTGTTTTTCTTTCTTGACTCTACCTATATTTTTACAATAGTAATTTTTAATAAATACTTTAACCGGTCAAGAGCGAGTCGTACTCGCGCACCGAGGAGACCAGAAAAAAGTTTTTCTTTGTTCTATATATACATACATCAACTTTGTCTAGGGATACCAGGTGCTATTTTCATACAAACGAGATAACTTTGAAGCCCTGGTTTCCTGCCAGGGATGTACTGTGCTGTGATCTGATGACGGCTATCCAGGGAGTGAATGGAGGAGATTCAGATCACTACCCAATAATCTGACCAGCATTCTAAAAACGTAATGGACATGTTTAAAAAACCGCAAAAAAAGCATGAAAATGTATGGAAATCCTCAAACCGAGAACTCTGACCCATTAATCTTTTAGAATGTTGATCAGATCAGTTGGGTGTGAACAGAGATCTGAATCTACTCCATTCAGTCCCTGGATGGCCATCATCAGATTACAGCACGGTACATCCCTGGCAGAAAACCAAGGCTTCAAAGTTACCTCGTTTGTATGAAAATAACACCTGTATCCCTAGACAAAGTTGATGTGTATATATAGTTGATGATGATTTGTGCTAAGAGACATAATTTTATTTTTTCCTATTATTTTTAAGACATAGAATAAATTCAGGTTTTTCTCTCTGCAAAACTTGTTGTTGATGTTCACCGTACCTACTTTGTTTATATCTGTTAGTAAACACGTGACTATTAAACTATCAAGAACTTGGGATCTATAAAAGATTTAGTGACCCAACTTCCTTAGCACATTTACACACTAAACTCTATGATGGTTCACTTCGCATATAACGATAATTAAGGGAAATATGGCTGAAGTATAGTCGTAAATCCGTGTTGCCAGAACCGAGAGCTGCACTTAAGTACCTTGCTAGATCTTCTAACTACATAATTAAACTTTAGCTACCGCACGAAGAATACGAAGAATAAGGTTTATACTTAGAATAACCAAAAAGTTTGTTTAGGAATGATGCTTTGAGACGATAAACGTTAGGAGTAACATTGCTAAGCAATATTTTTTGTTTAACTAGGTATAAACTAATTCTTCGTTTATTTGGACGGCAGTAGAAGAATATCCACGTAAGACCTTACAAACAAAAGTAAAACGTAATTTTAGCGTGTCAGAACATTGTCTTTATCAGTATTCGACCTTCTTTAGATTCATGTGACCCTGGTACATTAAAAAAAGTTAAATACAAAGGTTGTATATAACTTGTGAATGTGAACCCCATACCGTCCGTAAACAATAAAACCGGCCCGCCTGCGTTTTATTGGTAGAACTCTCGAAATTAAGCACGCATTAATAACAGAAGTCTGCTTTTATATAAAAGACAACATTTTGTGATAAAATCGTAGTACCTAGGTACTTAATTCGCTACCAAAACTTGCTCTGCAAAAAAGTTTTTCCAGTAAATATTTTACCTTTTCATCTTCTTTCTCAACATAAAACTGTATTTATCCATCTTAGTAGGTCGGTTTACAAAATGCAACCCTTCGGCTTTCGAAACCAAGTTTCGAAACCAGTTTCGAGGGAAGATGGATCAAAGGGAACCAACCTGTCACGTTTAAAAATAAAATTCTTCATTTCGAATAGAAATATTAAATCCTAGTTACCTAAGATGTGTACAGGGTTATTTTTAGGTGTCTTCAATATATTGTTTTTATTCCTGCCTACCTATGTTGGTTTGATTATAGTAATCAAAGGATTTCTTAATAGTAAATCCTAGATACCTTCGTCAGCGGTGTCGATGGATTTTCTTTAAATCAGGAAATTTCCGTTGGGAAATGCGGATTTTATTGAACAAAAATAAACATCTCAAGAATATGCTTTGAGAATTTCCTTTAAAATACCGCTCCAAACGCCACATTACGCGATTAATCCCCAAGACTGGATAATGAAAAACAAACATTGGATCAGCTACTTCGAAAACAATTTAGACGACCGAAATATTTAGATCATTATTGAAGTCAAATATCGCTTTACATAATTATACTTGCCGCTGTACCGAACAGTTTTTTACAGCTTTTACGTGATGAGCTTTGATTATTTTTAAAAGGTTTTTTAAAAAATTTTGCTACTTGATACATTTTTCTCTCCTAGTGATGATTCAAACTTCAACGAGACTGGGTTTATTACTCTTGAAATTATGTAAAGCAAATCTCAATGATTTTGAAACTATGACTACCAATAAGTAGGTACCTAAACCTATAGAATAACATTTCAACCCTTCAGACCCGTGGTTATAGTGCGAATCACGAAAGATGACCACTAATGGCGTCCATCTTCGCATCATATAACTCATGAAGAAAAGACTTATGACAAAATCATTATTTATATATGTATAATACATATATGTAGATATGTTACGGCTAATACCCGAAATGCGACTAAACCTAGTTTTAAACTAGGTGTACCCGGCGAAAACTAGGTGTAGCCGATAGCTGTTGGCTAAAACTAGGTGAACCGATCTGCTTTACCCTTGTAGGTCCCAAATATAGGTTAGAAATTTAAATTTCGAGGTTATTTTTTTTTAACAGACAACAGAAATAACTTTTTTAATACCCCATGCTACACCTAGTTTTAGCCGGCTACACCTAGTATTAGCCGCGAGCAAATCGGCTACACCTAGTTTTAGCCAACAGCTATCGGTTACCCCCAGTTTTAGCCGGCTGAAACTAGGTTTAGCCGCACTTCGGGTATTAGCCGAAACATATATATATATATATATATATATATATATATATATATATATATATATATATATATATATATATATATATAGTGTTATAATGCGAATATGGGCGCCATTTGTGGTCATCTTTCGTTATACGAACTATACTTACACTGTTTTTTTACACTGGTGTAACTTACTGAGCACACCTATGACATCTCTAGACAAATAGTACACTCGCTTGCAATAATTTACCTTCGGACATACTGATTTTTTGGGTTCCGTACCCAAAGGGTAAAAACGGGACCCTATTACTAAGACTCCGCTGTCCGTCTGTCTGTCTGTCTGTCTGTCTGTCACCAGGCTGTATCTCATGAACCGTGATAGCTAGAAAGTTGAAATTTTCACAGATTATGTATTTCTGTTGCCGCTATAGCAACGAACACTAAAAACAAAATAAAATTAATATTTAAGGGGGGCTCCCATACAACAAACGTCATTTTTTGCCGGTTTTTGGTACGGAACCCTTCGTGCGCGAGTCCGGCTCGCACTTGGCCGGTTTTTTTTTTTAAATTAAAACTCGTTCTTCCATGACTTAATGCATCCACCCAAGGTAACTTGTGTCCGTTACGCTAGCAAGAAAGTAGCTTCTAGAGGGAAGCGAGTTTGATGAATAATTTGTGTGCAATTCGGTGTAAATGTGCGCCAAAAAAAAAATTGTGGGCCTTATAGTTTGGAATAAAACGGAAAAACTAATTCTGCTGGGGCAACGGTTCTACAGCAAGAAGATTCTAAACTAATGATCGAAGAGAAATAAAAGATATATGGGCGGGTAGCTTGATACTAGCAAGAAATGTGCGCCAAATATAATATCGTTTGTGGGCCTTACAGTTTTGGAGATATTTGATTTCCTGCTGGCGTAACGTTTTGTCGAATCCCAGATCTCGGAAACTACTAAATGTGCGATAGAAGCCCTCTAGAAGCTACTTTTTTTGCCAGCGTAACGGACACAGGTAACTTTAGGAGATTACAAAATTCTGCGTTTCCATGAGTTGTTGCCCTCTGGACACGAAACTCCCATGACTCCGCTCCCATGGGATCCAGATCCACAGATACTTTTTACGCCTCTTGACTCCCATATGGGATCCTCAGATTTTTGTAACCCTGGTACTTTATGGACTTACATGCTTTTGGATAAAAGTAGGTACCCTTCTCTAGGTTTATGTAAACCTGGTATTTTTTTATGAATAGAATAACTTTGCAATCTCAAAAAGTACCAGGATTACATAAGTCTAGAGAAGGGTAACTTTTAAATATTTGTACCTACCTATAACATAAACTTATTGATCTACACTCTCAACGTAAAGTTCCAAATACGAGTAAAAAAACGATTATACAATATTTTCCTGTAAACTGGGGTGATTAGCAATTATGTGGTGTAAAACAACATTTTCGAGAAAATAGAAAAACCTTCAAAATGACCTTTGCCTTAGAGTAAGACGCGCTTCTGTCGAAGCCGCGATGCTGTAAGACCTTTGCTATCGCGTTTATCTTAGAGTCCTCGCCCACGGCTACTTTTTGTAGCAATGCTACTGCCACAGCATCGCTACTAACGCGCGTTAGTCGCATTTGCAACGCGCTACAGAAGCTCCACTGTTGCTGTTGCTTCACTGAGCAAGTAATCATTATTGCTCTAAGGCAGAGGTGCCCAAACGGTCGATCGCGAACGACCGCTCGATCGCGAGAGGTTTCAATGTCGATCACCACGGATAACAGATTTGCACCCAATGTAATTTCCTTTGTTCGGTTAAGGACAGATTAGGTTTACGACAGATTATGTTAAGGACAGATTCGCTTTAAGACAGAAATACAATCGAGTACAAAATTCATACCCAAAGTTAAGGACAGATTCGGTTCAGGACAGATTAGGTCTACGACAGATTTTGTTGAGGACAGATTCGCTTTAAGACAGGAATACAATTATTGAGTACGAAAATCATAGTCTTACTGATGCTGACTGTGAGTGTGTGTGATGGCGGCCAACTTTTTTGTTTGTTTGTATTTTTTGTTTTTCGATAAAATCCGGTTTCGGGTACTATTTTTAAAAGAAAACAGCAACGCAAAGTTAAAAATAACAAAAATCCAAGATGGCGACTTCTTTATTTGTTTTTCCTTTTTTCAACCGAATTACATTAAAATAAACCCAAAAACAATGTTCACCGCCCTCTCGACCTTTCTATCGTCATTTCTAACTTTGCATTGCTGTTTTCTTGTCAAAATAGTGCCCCAAATCGAGTTTCATCGTAATCGGCCCACAAACAAAAAGTTGGACACAATCTTTAATTTTTGTCATTTTTAACATTGCGTTTACTTTTAAACTGTTTTCTTTTAAAAATAGTATCCGAAACTGAATTTTATCAAAATCGGCCCACAAACATAGTTGTTTTGTCTAAATTAAGGTAATTATTGCGTGCTTTGTATAAAACTTAGCTTTTCATGTTCTTCTAGACAATCTACAGATTCCATAAAATTTTCATATATCTTCGGAATCGGTTCAAGGTTTTCGCAATTTTTTTTTTACAATCCTCAATCAGACCAATGATTATGTTTCTTTTTTCATCCCCAATACAAGTATGCCTGCCTTCTTTTAAAATACAGTTCCTATTATTTAACGTAATAGAAGTTCTGCATTCATTTCTATTAAAACATCTCCAGTTTGTGGTGCCATTTTTATTCCTCTGGACAAAATTGTATCGATAACCAGCATGCAATATAACAGGTTTGCCCTTTTTAGTTCGAATTATTTGAAGCGAAGATTCGTGCGCACGCGTCCCGCTACTGGGACCTGGCACAAAATAATTCACAAAATTCACACAAAATGGGATTCACAAAATAATTTTCATTAATTGACATATTTCTATTCAAATGTCAAAATTAAATGATTGTACTTCAAATCAAATAGCCAGTATCATAATAAACCAAAGAGTTCCTATACTGCACGTTGTAGGGTAGGATAGTTGTACAAAATAGTTCTACTGCTTGGTATGACAAACTGGGTTCAAATCATTGACCTGCATATATTTACACTGGACAGGCTTACGTCAAACTGTTTTTGTGCCTATTTGATTACCGCCATGTTGGCGCTGTAGGACGTAGCGTGCGTACATGGTACTAAAGTTTGAAGTCTGGAGAGACCATCACGTCAACCATTTTCATATTGTACGTCAAAATTAGTTCTTTAGACGCACGCTAGTAGCGTTTCAAATAGGCACAAGAACTTTGCTGTCAAATCATACAGACAGCCTATCCAGTTAAATAAAATTTTTTTTTTCATTTCAGTGGGTCAAATTAATTAGCCCAGCAGAAAGAAGAGAGTTTTCCTGTTTTGACTACTTGTCAAGAATTTAAAAGGAGGAGGCTATATATTCGACTAACTTCTAATGAACTTTTGCCAGCTTCGATCATAGATGATCGAAGCTTGCCAGTACAAAATCCGTCTTAAAGCGAATCTGTCCTAAACAGAATCTGTCGTAAACCTAATCTGTCCTAAACAGAATCTATTTATAGGACGTTGGCATTCAAAACATTTTTTCTCTTGCCAGTACAAAATCCGTCATAAAGCGAATCTGTCCTAAACAGAATCTGTCGTAAACCTAATCTGTCCTAAACAGAATCTATTTATAGGACGTTGGCATTCAAAACATTTTTTCGCTTGCCAGTACAAAATCCGCCATAAAGCGAATCTGTCCTAAACAGAATCTGTCGTAAACCTAATCTGTCCTAAACCGAATCTGTCCTTAACCGAACAAAGGTGTAATTTTACTTCTGCATTTTTTTTTCTTGATAAATATTGTGGGTTAAACCATGTTAAACAGTCAAAATGTCGATCATACATTTTTGCTTGGTCGATCTCCTTAAGAAAAGTATGGGCACCCCTGCTCTAAGGCGTTTATTGATAAAATATTTTTAGAAGTGATAATTAGCTTCTTTTTTCTAATAGACATCTCAAAAAATATCTGAGGATCCCATGGGAGTCAAGAGGCGAAAAAAATATGTTAATCCCATTGGAGCGAAGTCATTGGAGCCTAGTGTCTGGAGGCAGTTGTTGTGCGCTTTCAAATCCCTACTTAGGATTTTAGGCATTTTGGGATTAAGTGTTTTTGAGAATTTATCATTTTGACATTCATGTGTTTTGGTACCTAATAAGATCTTATGATCCGGAGGATTGCAAATATTAAAAAGCTTCTACAAGAAATTTGTTCATTAACTCCGACAGTATAAAACTAGTCGTACTTAAGTCAATTTGTATAAGCCTACCATCATCACAGTCTTGCAATAAGCACAGAATAGATCCCTTATTCCATTCCGATCAACTAGTTGTGCCGTTGAGACCCTGTATCCGACTTTATTCTTTTTTTTTTTTAATCTAGATGAAAAGGACCGGGGTTTTTATCTTTCAGACATGCCAACCCCATCGTGACCTTATACTATTCTGTCCAATTGAGAGGTAGCTATTGCAAAACCGTAACCAAGTGACAAAGTCCTTTTGCAACATCGGATCGTGGTTCTGACAAAATACTTTGAATAAGGCCAATATCAAAAGTGTTTAAATTATATTTGTTTATTAATAGCTGCCTCTCATTGCTGTTTCTGACACACTCCATCAGCAAATGTTGCACGTCTTCAAATTTTTGGCACGTTAAACATTTGTCAGATTGCACTTTTTTCATTAGAAATGCAAATTTTGCCGATGGATAGTGTCCAGCGCGGAGTCTTAAAGCTAACTTAATATAGATTCTACTTAAATTACAGTCATCAAACCAAGGCCCACGAGGAAGCTTATTTTGGATTATTTTATACCATATGCCTTTATCTATAGATATTTTTTCAAAATGATCTTGCCAATCGAGGAAGCATTTATTTTTAAATTTAGATAAAAATTCAGAATAATCCGGAACAAAGCTAAGTTCATTATTCTTCAATTGATGCTAATTTTGCTAGACGGTCAGCTTCGTCGTTGCCCTTTAACCCGATATGTGCGACTTTATTCTTATCGGATCAACTATTTGATTTTTCTATTAAATTATGATATTGACATTTCATTTGAAGTTCCTAACGGAACAACTAAATGATATATTTTTCTAGTGGGATCTAATTTATAGGAAATAACCGCCGTAGATAAAGGAAACATACGGATAAATTTACCTAACTTTTATATGATTTTTCAACACACTTGCTCGTAAAGTGAGCCCTAATACATCGCTTTTAGGGCCATAAACCGAACTATAACAAACGCGTGCAATAATATATAAAACACTAGTTGGTTATTGAATTATCCCTACAAAGTTAAATAGGTACCTTACTGCAAGTTCTATGCGAGTAAACAGAGTATTTTCAATTTAACCGGGTAATACAGTTTTTTTTTTTAGTAACACCAAAGAGGTTTTATGCCGCTGAAAATTCATTAGCATTTTTGGAATAAATAAATGTGTAGGTCCTTAATTAAGTCAAACAAATATTTATTATTATCAAATTATTCCTAATTTACAATATTTTGTTAAAAAATATTAAAATATTAGAATTTTTTAACTAAATTTATAATTGTGAAGTAGGCTGTATGCTCACTAAGCGCTACCGCACACAGGCGACTTTTGTCTCCGCAACTATTTTGTCTCTCATATGATTTGTATGAAAAGTTGCAGACGACTGCGTCGCTTGGTGTGCGCGCTTCCATTTAAACCTGTGGACTTGAGACAGAGACAAAACAGTTGCTGGGCGACTAAGTTGCCTGTGTGCGATAGATACCTATTCAATAAAAGAAAATAAATAAACAATTTACAAAATTAATATTTTATTTTGTAAAAAATCACTTACAATTACAATTTTTCCTTACGACTATGTTAACAAACTTCATTTAACATTTTTAAGTGCCAAAATATTTTCCACTCTTGACGACAAAAGTTTTTTTAAGTTTTGTTACTTACATACTAAATAGTCTAATTTTAGTGAAACTTTTAGAAGTCTTTAGTTGGGCAATTAAGTCCAACTTTTGTACCAACTACTGGTAATAGAATTCGTGGTCTACTTCCGGTTTCTTCTCCTTCAGGATTCGTGGTGACAGCTCCGATACTATATTTGATGGAATTTTGTCTGAAAAACAAAAAAAAAATGCTCAGATTATAAGTGAAAAGCGATTCGAGGTGCCATTTTGAGACTCTGACCAGACATCTAGGGTATTCTCGATCGATGACCCTGAAACTTAAGGTGGATACTTGAAACACATGTCTATCTATCCCCCCTGTCACACATGATTGTTCTTCCGACTTTTAGCCTAAGTACAGTCTACAGTGGAATAAAATAAATAAAAACGTCTCCTGTATTTCTAAAAATCATTATTTCATTAAACAAAAAAATATTAACATTACTTATCTACTAACTAAAAATAAATAAAAAAATTACATTTGTAATAGAGAAAAACTGTTCGTTTTTTTGCCCACATTTTAAAACTTTAACTAAATGTAGATGTTTGACTGTACACATGCGGGGCGAGGGGGCAATCGGAAGTAATAATATTATGAGAAATCCGATTATCCATCCTGTGGACATGTTTCCGAGTATGCACCTTAGAGTGTCTGTTTCAGGTGTCATACTTCCCAGCGACGCCACCATGGTGTAGATATTTCTAAATACCCTCAAATGAAAGATCATAAAATGTATTTAATTGTACCTTAACCATCCTTAACTCAAAAAAATGTACCTCTGATAGTTTCGGAAAAGCACTTGATTGTGGCGTCGCCAGGAAGTATACTTCCTGAAACTTTTTGAGTTTAGGTACATTTAAGTACCTACATTTTAGGGCCTTTCATTGGTATTTAGCTCTACACCATGGTGGCGTCGCTAGGAAGTTTGACACTGTTTCAGGGTGTATAAACGAAATAAACGTTGGTTCGATACATATTAATTTCAAATTTAGAAACAACATTAGGTATTCAAGTCAAAAATGCTTTATATAATTTGTATCATGAATATTTACAATCGTGTAGAATAACTTCCCTTTAATCGCTATCGTTAGTAACTACGAATTGATTTCGTGATTTTATTGTCTAATTTGCCAAATCGGTCTCGCTCCAGCGCGCGACGTTTTCTCATTGCTATCTCGCTTCACCATTACACCGGTAAATCAGGTTGGATCAGATAATCATCTCTCGCGAGAAACAGAACACGCCTAATCTACCATACCGCCCATGATATTGGAATCATACACGTTGTACATTACGTGGTACACACCGGTAGACGAGCTTGAACCAAATGATCAGACCGATCTTACTCACCATTACACCGGTAGACCAGCCTTTCTATTGTTTAATTTCAAAATCTATCGCAATCGCTTTCAGGATGTAATCCATTGAAGCTTCTTTTTGGCACAAATAAAAACTTACCAAAGAAATGCAGCAATGTATCACTTCCATCTGTCAAACGAAAGCGATTGCAATAGATTTTTAAAATTAGACAATTAGCCCCCAGGTCAGACCAGATGATCATCTCTTGCGAAAAACAGAACACGCCTAATCTACAACCCTTAAGATTGGGATCATACCTACACGTTGTACATTACGTAGTACACACCGGTAGACGAGCTTGGACCAAATGGTCAGACCGATCTTACTCACCATTACACCGGTAGACCAGGTTAGACCAGATGATCATATCTCGCGAGAAACAGAACACGCCTTATCTCCTGCCCTTGAGAGTGGAATCATACACTTGTACATTACGTAGTAAACACCGGTAGACGAGCTCGGACCTAATGATAAGGCCGATCTTACTCACCATTACACCGGTAGACCAGGTCAGACCAGATGATCATCTCTTGCGAAAAACAGAACACGTCTAATCTACCACCCTTGAGAGTGGGATCGTACACGTTGTATATTACATAATACACACCGATAGACGAGCTTGGACCAAATGATAAGGTCGATCTTACTCACCATTACACCGGTAGACCAGGTTAGACCAGGGGGCTATTGCATAACAAATTACAAGCTAATATTACTTATTAGTGAATTTCTATGGAAAATCACTAATAATATTAGCTTGTAATTTGTTATGCAATAGGCCCCAGATGATCATATCTTGCGAGAAACAGAACACGCCTAATCTCCCGCCCTTGAGAGTGTAATCATACACTTGTACATTACCTAGTACACACTGGTAGATGGGCTTGAACCAAATGATAAGGCCGATTACTCACCATTACACCGGTAGACCAGGTTAGACCAGATGATCATCTCTTGCGAGAAACAGAACACGCCTAATCTCCCGCCCTTGAGAGTGGTGTCGTACACGTTCCCAGAGTCAGCCACAAGCCGCGTGTTCTCGTACACCTTGAGGCGGATCAGACCGATCTTCGGCCGGTGAAGTAGCCGCCAGCGGTACGCGGTCTTCTCGCGCCAACCTACGTTGCGGGGGTCCTTCCAAAGCAACGTAACCTATACATAAAAATTGGTATTTTAGCATTCACAATGCTATTTTTATACAAAACAAAATAATATAGGTACCTACTAGAAAAAAATCAACTCTTCATCAAGATTGTCTCAGGCGGGAATCGAACCCGCGACCTTTGAAAGTGCGGTCCAATGCTCTCAACAATTGAGCTTGCTTGCAGCGTAAGGGTGGGATATTTTCAACGTGTTAAAAAAATCCCTAATGGCGAATATGGTAGATAGGGACCAGCCTGGCGCAACTCTCTCAGTAAAAAACGATCTATGAAACGGAAGCGAATTTTTAACCCGTCTAAGTTTGAAAGAACGTTGACAATCCACAAAGCAGTAGATAATTGACAACATTCGAATTTAGGCGTATTGTACTTCGCCCCATCAAAGAGTATTCTTCATCTTTGACCGTTTTACCGCCAATGCCGTTTAACGTTTCTCTTTTGTTTGTTTTCGTTGAATTCGCTTCCGTTTCATACTCACGCTTTTTGTATGACACTCCCGTCTCTTATAACGCTAGTTATTTTTACATTCTCTTTGATAGGTACCATCAAACTGAACAACTTTTACTAACAACCACCAGAGACCCACTCTGAAATCGCGAAAAATATACATTTTAGGGTTCCGTACCCAAAGGGTAAAAACGGGACCCTATTACTAAGACTCCGCTGTCCGTATGCCTGTCCGTCTGTTTGTCTGTCTGTGTGTCACCAGGCTATATCTTATAAACCGTGATAGCTAGACAGTTGAAATTTTTTCAGATTATGTATATCTGTTGCCACTATAACACCAAATATTAGAAACAGAATATTTAAGGGGGGCTCCCATACAACAAACGTGTTTTTTTGCCATTTTTTGGTGCGAGTCGGACTCGCGCATGAAGGGTTGCGTACCAAAAAACGGCAAAAAAACACGTTTGTTATATGGGAGCGGCTCCCATGGCCGGTTTTTTTATATTTTCGATATTATTTTTTGTATGAAGCAGCTGAAATTTTTTTCAGGATTTCAGATTGGTCCCATAGTAAATGTTGTTCAGTTTGATGGTCCCTTTCTACCATATTCGGCATTAGTTTTTTTTGTAACACGTTGTATACTAGAAAGATTTCGACGATGCCACTGTGACTTGGTTGCTCAGGAAGGTGAGAGCATTGGACCGGACTTCCAAAGGTCGCAAGTGCGAATCTCGCCTGAGGCAACCTGAGGTGATTTTTTGTCGGTTAGTTTTTGATTTCGAGTCGATTTTTTTCTAGTATATTATATTATTTAGGATTATACAAAAATACCACAACATAAATCTACAATCCAATAGCGAAAGTTAAAACTTGAAACATAAAACTCAAAAATCAGGATGCGATAACGTGACCAATGATGCAATATTTAAAGCAAGTTAAATTCATGCTTGGAGAGTTATCCAATTTAACAAAATCTAAAAAAAAAATATTTATTGCAATTGCTTCAATCAACCATTACCACGAACTGACAGACAAATCGTAACACTTTATAAAATTCTAAGGTCTTAAAAACTGTATAAAATTCAAAGGTGGGATAACTTATTTGTGGAATCAGAAACCAACATTCCTAATGAAGAAGAGACCACACAGGGCGGGCAATTTGCTATACTTCTAGTTAATTTAGTATTTATTGCTTACTGTGAACCGTGCTAATTAAATAGGCCTCCCCTCTGTATTATAAATGAATGGAAAACAACATTAATTGACCAGAATACATCTAGCAAAATGAGATTGCGTTTTACTTTTTGATCTCACTTCACAGACAGGGAAAGAAAAAAAAACAGACATCAGTAACAGTCATCTCTTGAGCAAACTATACAACCACTTAGATTATTTACAACCATTAATAATAAACTTTACTCAAAAAAGCTTGTAATATGGTCATTATTTTGACAACCTTCTTTGAACAAAGTCGAGCTTGCCGGTGTTCTCCGATGGTGACGCAACAAAGTTGTATGGGATTTCATTAATGTCGAGTTTTAGCCACCAGCAATTTCCTTTGAGAATCCATTATTGTCGAGTTTTCTTTCAAACATAGTTAGGTGAAAAGTACACTGTACAACCCGCGCAGATAAAGAATGGGATTAGAAATGGCGTCGTTCATATTGACTTCTCGCTCGCACACTCAACGCCACACCTATCGCTCTCTCAGTCACACTCGTGGTAAGCGCGGTGAGCCGCTATTTTGAATCCCATTCTATATCTGCGCGGGTGTTGTATTGTTGTACCTAGATGATGTTTTTGTACTTTTATATAAAATTAGTATGGAAAAATATAAAAAACTCGCACTTGACCGTTTTTTGACCTTTCATTCAATACCTCTTATCTACTTCCAGGATTACAAAGGGGATCAAAAAAAAACCTTATTTTTTGGCTCCGACCCACCGTTTCTGAGATATTTGCATTTTTGTATTTTTTCGACATTAGGTTATAAGTACCTACTATAGTAGTATAGTAGGCAGTATTCGCATTTTTTGAGTAAAGTACTATACAAGCCTTGGTCCACAATGACTGCACTGCTGGCCACGTTATGATGGCCTCGAGGTAAGCTTTACTACGCTCTCGGCCTTCAAGCTTGGTCATCATTGCAGCCCTTGCTGTCCGCGTTATAAAGGCCTCGACCTCCGGTCTCGGCCTTTATTCTAGCTTGTCCATCAAGGGCTGCAATGCTGACCGCGCTGTGACGGCCTGGACCTGCGCTAAGCTCCGCTCTCGGCCATCATCATCGCTGCCAGCAACGCAGTCATTATTGACCGCGGCAGTAATGTACTATTATGACGGGCTTCATGATAGTAGGTTTGTCAATACCCCGTCATCATAACCACCTGGTTAGTTAACCAGGTAGTTATGATATATAGATAGATAGTTATCTAATGAGCGTTTACGTTGTATTGCCAAGTAAATGACGTTTTAGTGTCACTACTGCATTAGATTAGAATTATTCAAATTATAAATTATTATGTTTGGGAAAATAATTTTTGTATTTAACTCTGTTTACATGTGGAGATATTTGCCTGCCATCTTTACATTTGGAGACATTTGCCTACCTTTTTCATAAAACATAAGATTTCTACTCATTCAATTCTTACCTGATCAGGCGTAGATTCTGTATTCCACAAGGCGTTTCTTAAAGTTTTCCCAGGACCGGTCTTAGAGTTGACCAGCTTCAGTTGTATGCCCGGCTCGGCCACGGCCCTGAACGGCGTCGTCTGCCAGTACGTTTGAGGATTCTTCTTCCACATTACTACGTAAAAGCGCTTGTTGTTCTGGTATCTGAGAGTTTGGTTAGTGTAAATCAACCAGAAACAATAAAATATTTAACAAATGA
The DNA here is from genome assembly GCA_943789525.1 of Agriphila geniculea. Taxonomy (NCBI): domain Eukaryota; kingdom Metazoa; phylum Arthropoda; class Insecta; order Lepidoptera; family Crambidae; genus Agriphila; species Agriphila geniculea. The sequence continues at coordinate 17,829,839 of OX038869.1, read as the reverse complement.
AAATGATTAAATGAAAATAATAATTTTGATGTGGTACTAAAAATTGGGACTAGAATTGAGCGCCTCCAAAGCTCTTCCTTAGTATACGGATATGTATTTCTCAAGATAACGTTTCGAAACATTTTACAGAGACTTAGTTACCTACTACATATCAAAGCAAAACATTAATATATCCCACGGCGTACCCGCATTTAAAGTCTGTAGAATCACTGCACCTTCGTTCGCCAACCGTCTAATCGTGTGTCTGTTATATTTCCTGCAATATATTGATACTTCACTCACCCAAATATGAAGCCCACATAATCATCATCAATTTGTGTGTCCACAAAAAGCGTCCCTTCGAAGTCCACTCCTCCAAAGAACTCGTATCCAACTGCCAGCCCCGGGTCAGAGTTCAGAGTCTGCAGAATCTCTGCGCCTTCGTTGGCGACCGCCCAGTTGGGGTCTTGCTGCGATTCCCCTTCAGGGTCCAGGCGTACTGTCATGTATTTCCTGTACACAAGTTAGTTTTAAATTCACTATTTGAAATATGGTTGATTATTGGATAACTTTAATAGGGAATGTCCGAAAAAAATCAAATTGGCTGAATATTTTTCTATAGGCAGGAATAAGCTCCCTTAGTAATAGAAAAAAGTTTCAGAATTTTCGGTTGCGTGAAAAAATTAAAAAAATTAAAAACTCTTTAACTTTACAAATGTACGAAAGTAACAGCATAATGGAAATTATACCTTAGCCACCACCTGTCACAACCACAACATAGTATTAAAAAAAAGTTTCAATACAAAATGTCAAACCTAAGCATTAAAAGAAATGTAATTCCATTTATGTATTACAGAAAACTAAGATACCTTTATCTTAGTTTTCATGGTTAGTTAAAGAGAGTCGCTAGATTTTAATTAGATCCTACTTCAAACAAATAAAATTGTAATGTTTAGTCAAAAAGTCAAACTGTACCTACCTGAAATCAGTGCGATGTATTAGAGAGTTGTTGGGACAGTTGTCGAGTTCGTTGATCACCTTGTCGCCGTCGTAGTCGTTGTCGCACACGTCGCCGACTCCGTCGCCTAAATGTGACGTGACCACAGATTAGATGATGACAAGACGGTTGCAATGGTCCTTTGAATCGGAGATGGTTTTCTTTATACTACTTAGACTCTTAGTAACATGATGTACTATGGGCAACAGCGTCGCTTAACCAGTTTGCAACAAAATTCGTGTGCGCGCGTATCGCCCCTGCACGAACCAAACGTATGTGACAGCGGGCGCGGCGTGCAAGCGATTTTAACCTTAGCAGTGGTTAAGCGACGCTTTTGCCTATGGTACCTAACCTATACAGCAGAGGCGAGGGGTGAAATTATGGCGAAGGTAAGCCGCTCTACAAAAAATATGAAAAATGTAGTGATCTGTATAGTGGATCAGTGGGGTAGGATTTCCAAAAGGTAAGCCGATGGGAATCGGCTTGTATGGACTCTTCGCCACTGCTATACAGGGTTATTTGTAAAACACCAACAACCTCGCACCTAAATTACTATCATCATAAACAACAACACTTGTTCCACAATTTTTCCAAAAACAGACAAAAAAATCCGACTTTTCATACAAAACTCGATTATTTAGGTGTTCGGACATTTGTATGGAAGGACGAATTTTTTTTGTCTGTTTTCAGGAAAAGTCGTAGAACAAATGTTGTTGTTTATGATGTAAGTAATCTACTCCTGCGAGATTGTTGGTGTTTTACAAATAACCCTGTATATTCTTTAAAAAAATATTTGAATTTGGCATAGTTTTCCTAACCGATTCTTCTCTGGAAAGTTTACTAGTTTATTTACGGCTACTATCCCTCTGATTTCTTAACAAAAAGTGGGTAGTTTCTTCATAAGCATTGATTCCATCATCGTCATCATCATCATCATCATCATCACAAACATCACCCTTGCTATCATTGTCTACGTCTACTTGGTCCATTATCATAAAAATATCAATAAATTTAATTTACTTATTTACGCTTTACTTACGGTTACTATCTCTCTGATCCCTGTTCGCAACAAGCGGGCAGTTGTCTTCATTGTCGTTGATTCCGTCACCGTCATCATCTTCATCACAAGCATCACCCTTGCCGTCATTGTCTACGTCTAACTGGTCACTGTTAGGGACGTATGGACAGTTGTCTAGGCCGTCTTGGATACCGTCCCTGGTAGAAAAATAAAATAATTTTATTCAGATGCAAACATAGAATACACCGTCGATAGTTACCAATACTGATATCAATACCGATATATCGATTCTCTTCTTTTTTTAGGTCACCCAGGGTTCAATGGAGAGAGCCATGTGTCACGCTATCAGGAAGAACCGATGGTCGTTGAAATGAAATGAAACTGATTATTTGAAACGTAGTTTATTCAGGTCGGTAATCCAAGGTTCTGTAATGGCGACCGTGCACCGGACAACATCCCCCGACAAGGTGGACCGACGTGGGGGTGAAGGTCACGGGAAGCCGTTGGATGCGGGCAGAGCAAGGGTCGGTCATGGGCTCCTCCATGTTTCGAAAGGCACGTTAAGCCGTCAGTCTCGATTGCATTTGAAGTCGTTCCCCACAAATCCGCATTGTCAGCGTGGTGAGATATGGTCCGTCTTTTTTATCCATCCTTCCATAAGAAAGACCTATGCCCCAGCAGTAGACACATAAAAAAAGGCTGATGTGCCACAAAATACTTAATAGTTTAGTGACAGAAGATGTACTCCGCAAAATGGTTGCCTCTCTTTCTATCGCGTAGCTCTTATCTTTTCTGATGTATGAATTTGTTCCGTCCGGACGGATCCGCCCCGTCTACTTGTAACTTCATACCTAAAACGCGGAGTACGCCTGACCTGGATGTGCATAGTTATACTGACTGGTCGCGGTCGACGTCGCTGTCGCAGGCGTCGCCGACGTTGTCGCGGTCGGCGTCGTCCTGCGCGGGGTTGCGCACGCGCGGGCAGTTGTCGCACACGTCGCCGATGCGATCGCCATCCATGTCTTCCTGTCGGGGGTTGTATACGCGCGGGCAGTTGTCCTCTTCGTTGCGAATGCCTGGGAATTATGAGGTATCTAAGAATAGTAACTCGTTAGAACAAATGCCAGCCTAGCGGATGACCACGCAATTTTTCCATGCTTAGCGGGATAGCATCGTGCTATCGGGAAAAATTATCGAATGAATTATGTCGCCGTTCGAATTAAAGATGAATGAACACTATTTTCAATTTCGATAGAGAAGTCAACGTAAGCTTGTGTTAGACAGACCACGTCACTTCCTCTGTTTTAGAGTGCAATACCTGGCGCAGTATATTATTGTAGCATGTATCTTCGCATTCCAAAGGGCACAATATTTATTCCTAACTACCATCATCCACCCACACGCAGGGGAAAATTCACAAGACAGAAAAAACACCATAATATTAAGTTAATTGTAGATAGGCAAAAAATTAGGTAGGAACTGCTAATTCAGAGGTTCCCAAAATGTGCGCCGCGGTTCTTTGCCGTGAGTCGATCCTCTATTTCTTTCGACTGATCTATTTCAAATAGCTAGGGGTGGGGCTCCGTGACAAAATTATAAACAAGTAAGTGCGCCGCGGGCTGAAAATATTGCCCCCCCCCCCCCCCCCCCCCGGTCTAATTGTTATCTCACCATCGTTATCCATGTCAGGGTCGCAAGCATCTCCCATGCCATCATTGTCGGTATCCTCTTGTTCAGGGTTGTACCTTCGCGGGCAGTTGTCGCACAAATCTCCGCGCTTGTCGCTTTGATCCTCGTCCCGGTCTAACTGGTCAGCATTGGCGATTAGGGGGCAATTGTCCTGTAATGATTGCATGAGTTAGAAAATAAGGAAAAACTGTTTTTGTTTTACACTTCCTACAATGTGAATTAGAACATCGATGTGCTGGAATATTCAGATGGATTATATTATACAAAGTAGATTATAGTTTACCAGGCGATTGGAAATTCTGCCACAGACAACATCAGGATTGTAAAAGTCTCCTAACTTGACACTGTCAGCGTCTTCATATTAGAAATTCGTTTCGTGTTTATATGATTTATCACCTCCTCGTCTCTATCAGCATTAGGATCACAAGAATCTCCTAATCCATCCTCATCAGTGTCTTCTTGTCCAGAGTTGGACACCATAAGACCATTTTCAGCTTCGGAACATAATATCTCTATCTAATTTCAAACTTACCGGATGATTGGGAATGCCGTCTCCGTCAGCATCAGGGTCGCAAGAGTCTCCCAATCCATCCCCATCAGCATCTTCTTGGCCAGAATTCGAGACCATAGGACAATTATCAGCATTACAGCGAGGCTCGGAACAAGGCAGCTTGTGGTCGGGGTATCCGTCGAGGTCAGTATCGTGGCCACAGACCGTGCCGTTACCAGCGTAACCCGTCTAGAATAAAAGATCATTGTAGTGATCAGTGGTGAACAAGCCGATTACCATCGGCTTACCTTTTACATATCCCACCCCACCGATCCACAATACAGACATTTTCGTAGAACCTTCACCTTCACCCTTCACCTTCGCCATAATTTCACCCCACACTACTGGTACTGATACAGGTTTAAAGTCACGTGACAATTTGACAAAGTTTCAGAATGATTTCAGTCCATGAAACTGAACAACTTTATCTAAAAACATAGTCTACGTCGTAGCAGATGTCTACGACGTAGCAGATGTTTACGACGTAGCAAATTTAGCTTTTTGGAAAGTATTCTATTGAGATCATTTTGAATTATTTTAGCAGGTCTATTTGTTAAAACAACGTTGCTATAAATGTAAACGCTTATACAGAAGTAGTAATTTATAACTACAGCTGTTTACAAGATTCAGTAAATCTCGAATTCTTCACGCAAAAGTGGTATTTTTTCAATAATTACTAATTACTTACCGCGCAAACACATTTGTACCCGTACCCGCAGACTGCGTTAAACCGCTTGCAGTACGCAGGATCGCAGCGAAGTACTAACGACTCGGCGTCGTCGAAATCGAAGCACGGACGCGAAGTGTTCACATAGAAGTTGCCGCCGCACGGGACGCAAGAATATGAGCCCTGTTTGGATAAACTCAAGTTAAATCATTGAATTTGAAATAAAATACTTTCAAAGTTCTATCATGTAGGTACACCAGTTGTTATCAATTATTCACACTTGGTCGGAGTCACTAAAAGTCGGATTCTCATTTCGCCGGAAGACAGTCAAAAAGAAAATATTTTTAAATAAATTTGGTTAATACTCGATAATCTTGGTAAAAATTACCCAAACTGTGAGATTTTAAAAGTTTATTATGTAATTATTGTGACACAAAAAGGACCATTCCTAAGATTATAATAATTGCTAGCTCGCCGCGTCGTCATTCACATAGGTTTAGATTACGCCATAGACCTGGGGCAATACACACACATGAATAAAGAGTGAAGCACCTGAGACTGCGATAGTATACCAAACCAACCAGAGTGTTGACAGAGTGTTCCGCACGGACAGTTGGCTCTTCCTTCCGTACACTCATCAACATCCACGCAAATCTCCCACCTTGCCTCCTGTCCCCCACCTCGTCTCCTGTCCCACCCCGCAGCAGCCCTTCCCCTCTTCACACCTTTATAAACACGTATGTATCGCATCACAGTATACCCGCCGGAATGTTGACCTTGACACAGAGTCTCCCGCGCGGATAAATTGTTCTTCCCTCCACGCACTCATCAGCGTTCACACGAGCCTCCCGCCTCACCTTTTGCAGTTCTGTGTCACCCCACGCCTGCCCTTCCTCCCTTCACACATTAATAAACACGTATATTATCATCACCGTATACCCACCGGAATGTTGACACACAGTCTCCCGCGCGGACATAACCCACCACCTCCCATGCATGGCCATACCAACCGTGTGGTTATAATGGCCGAATCACGAGAGATGCACCCGAAATTTCTCCGCGCGCAATGCTTGACTCTCTACAAATTCTTTTTAATCCGTTCCTTACAGCGCGGACAGTTGGCGCTGCCCTCCGCGTACTCGTCGACGTCCACGCAAGCCTGCTGCCTTGCCTCCTACAATACTGCCTCACCCCGCACCAGCCCTGGCCCTCTTCACACCTATACTTATAAACTCATCACAGTATACCCATCGGAGTGTTGACACACAGTCTCCCGCGCGAACACTTTGCCTTGCCCTCCGCGCACTCGACGACGTCTACACAAGCCTCCTGCCTCGCCTCCTGCAGTCCATTCACAGTATACCCACCGGAGTGTTGACACACAGTCTCCCGCGCGGACAGTTTGCTCTGCCCTCTGCGCACTCGTCAACGTCCACGCAAGTCTCCCGCCTCGCCTCCGGCCCCGCCCCGCGCCAGCCCTGCCCGCCCTCGTACCCCGGGGGACACGGCCCGCATGTGAACCCTCCGTCTTCGTTGCGGCACGATACCATGTCGTCGCAAGGACGGATTAGGTCACACTCGTCGATGTCCACGCATCCGTAGCCTAAGAAATATGGGAAAAGTAATCTGCTGGTTTACTGCAATTATTAGATACGGTTTCTAAAGGTATGATTCCGATCTCGGCAGCAAGCAGCAGTGCTGCCGCAGCAGTGCGCTCCAAATTGAACCGTAATGTTATGAGAGGCGGCTCAATTTGAAGTGAGTGAAGAAGTGTCGCGCGCGACCGCATAGGTATGCTGTCGCGTCACTTTTCCTCTCACTGCAAATTGAAAAGGTTCAATTTGCAGTGAGAGGAAAAGTGACGCGACAGCATAGCATTACGGTTCATTTGGAGCGCACTGCTGCGGCAGCACTGCTGCTTGCTGCCGAGATCGGAATCACACCTTAACTTTGACTCAATCGACTTATGATGTTCTTTCACTCTTTGCTTTCAGTCATCGTCTCTTCGGTACTTCCCTCCCTTAATGGTTATATCAATCCTCGCACTAGTACCTACTTAAATCAGTAATTTTTAATGTTTATTACGTGACTTGGGCATTAGACCATCGACATCATATGATACAGATAAATATTACTTAGAGATATGGGCATGACTCACCATTCCACTCGTATCCTCTGGGGCAGCCCTCGCACTTGTAGAAGGGGTTGGTGGATGTTGGCCTGCAGGGGCGGTCATCGCAGGGCCGGTGCGTGTCGCACACGTGCTGGCAACGCGACCCGTCGCCTGAGAAGCCCTGGGGGCACGAGCCGCAGCGGGGGCCCGATGAGGTCTCGTGGCATTCCACGCCTATGTAACAACTATCAAGTTAGGATGGTGGGAAAATATTAGGATAAAATAAAGGTTTCTTCGAAAAACTTCGTTGTTATTGTCACCACCCAACTAGCAAAAAGATCGTTTAAGCAATTACTCTCACGACTATGGATCGTAAAACACTCGTATGAAAGATCCTATCATTTCAAAAAGCAGTATAAAAGCAGCTTTCTAGATCTTTCAGCATTCAATGCTTTTTGGCTCTATAAATATGTCTAGTAAACGTGGACTCGACGAATTCATATCGCATTTACTCAAAAATTGTATAAAGATATCTCTCAATCGCATTCAGACAACCTTTAGTCTTATGACAGGTCTTTAAAAGCAACCAAATTGCTAATTTGTCGTAAAACTAGCTTTTATAGCACCGTCTTACGTCACCTAATTTTTACAGCAATATTGTGGAGTAAAAGCTGTTCATTCAACAAAATAGCTTCTCAGTTACTATTACAGCATCTAATGTCATATCACAGCTTTTGGCAAGGCTTTAATTCGACTTTACTATTAAAGTTGAGAAAACGCTATCAAATGATCTACTACAGGTCCAAAGGTGCACAAAGATAATTTTGGAAGCCATCATGCAGCATTATAGTGGTATGAAAGTTAAATAAAATCTTTTACAGCAGTGTGGAAAATGGACAATAATCGGTGGAAAAAAAACTTAAAAGAAGTGAGGGTTCCGACGGAAAGTTAATAAGATGTTGAAACAAATGAAACAATCAACATCAACCAACGGATGAAGAACAAATACTTAATATTAGTGCGGATTCAGTAGAAAATATTACGCTACTACAGATTTTTTGTAAACCGTATGATAGATTGACGATTTAGCATTGCGCTAAGGAACCCTAAACTAACTGCAATGGCGCTCTTAGAAGTCGTAAAATGGAAACCTCATGTCTATTTTTCGGCTAAGAGCTGAGTGAATGCTTTGTGATGATAATTGAAATGCTATTAATGGGGAATTTATTTTATCTATTATATTACTATTATTTGCGATCCATTATTTACTAGAAATCTTGTGGCCCATGAAAATATTAAATACAAATGTAAGGATTATAGACGAAAAAATTAATTCCGCATATGAAAGTAAGACTTATGAGCTAACTTTAATAGCTTACCTTTATTGTCATTATGGCTGTAAAATCGTAAAGGTATACTTAGCATGGCCATAATATTGCAACATACATTTATTTTTATTTCCTTCGTTTACGCGAACACAACAGTGACAACACGCACTGTCTATGAGTGCTGCTTGGTTGCATTCATACGATCAGTGTCGAGTGATTGTAACCGCACTCCTATTATTACCACTAATAAGTCGAATGAAAGAGGTTCTACTGACTATTATACACTTGAGTTGCGATTACTCTACATTCTTTCAATTAAAACGCAATTCAGACGATAATCTTACGATATTTACAGCATTTAAAGCAGAGAGAAGTGCGCCCAAATCGCGTTGAGAGAACGTTCACAGATCGTTTACTCAACATTTTGTAAATCCATCTCACTACTAATAGCTGAAATAGAAACGTGCTGCTGATTTTTTTACGACATATTTTGCTAGTTGGGCAGCGGCTTATTTTGTTTAATTGAAAAAAAAAATCGATATTGTTGAACCTTTTTAGGTTTTATTCTTTTTTGTAATAATCATTACCAAACACTGCATTTAAACACATAAGTCTGACCTTGATAGCAGGAGATGTGACTGCAAGTAAGCTTGTAGCACTGTTCGCCGTTGCCCGAGTAGCCAGGAGGACAGGAACCGCATTGATAACCACCATTAGGCAAGTCTTGGCAAGTAACGCCTGAGGAAATAAAAGATTCAGTAGGTATTATCACAACACTTCTTCGTGGACTAAACATTTAACTAAAGTCAGCAATCCATTTGAGCAGCCTCACTGTGCTACATATTCATGCATCTCTACTGATAAACTCATAAGGACACTTTGAGTATAGATTTTAACTGATACTGAATCATTTGTCTCACGCCAAATTCATCACGATAGGACAGCATCACACAGGACTCGAGGCTGCTTAAATGGAGTTACATCTCGTCTGTTTAGCATGAGTTTTGAAAACATACGTCCTCCAAAACAAGGGTTAGTGCTGCAAGGTGACGAGCAAGTCTCCCCGTCACTGCTCTGTCCGTTGGGACACCTGTCGCAGCGGTACCCTTGGCTGGTGTCCGTGCAGTATTCACCTGCAGTAGAAAATATTTTTGACTTGTCTTAATTAACCTGTTGGGGCCCTATTTTTGAATTGCTCGGCAGGCGTCGAGCGCTCTTTTCGACTGATTTTCGTTCGACATATGACTCAAAACAATGAGATGTCGAACGAAAATCAGTAGAAAAGAGCGTTCGAATGGAGTCGAGCGATTCAAAAATAGGGCCCCGGTTGTGTACGCCCCTATACTGTAATCCCGTTTTCAATCGAAACCAAGTTCCGAAATCAGTTTCGTGAGAAGAATTAAAATTCTAAGTATTTTGGCAAAATCTGTAGATAATTTATAATGTCAAAATAACTTGGCATTCCATCGTATAATCACCTCATTTTTCAAGAATTGCAGAAATTCCTCATTAGGTTTTACTCAAATGGCCAACATTCTATTCGTTTGAACGCTACGCTTACTATTAAAGCTTTAAAATAATCAGTAAACTATAAAATTACGTACCGTAAGCTTGTCAATTCCATACAGTACCTAAATCAAAGTCTGTGATTTACATAAGTTTGCGACATTTGATTTAAACGTCTGTTGCTCATATTTAAGCTTTGAAAGTAAGCGAAGCGTTCAAACGAATAGAAAGCTGGCCATTTAAGTAGGGGGGCTGGTGTATCAATGGCATTCCATCGTGTAATCACCTCATTTTCAAGAATTGCAGAAATTCCTCATTAGGTTCTCTATCCTTGGATCTTTTAAATTACTATTGTCAAACTACAAAGATAAAATAATATATTCATAATCTATGATACATTCAGTTATCTATAGATGTTTATGTTTTTGTTTTCGGAGGCTTACTTAAATTTCACATGAACCCTCATATCTTACCTCTCGCACAAGGCTTCCGATTGCAAGGCACTGCTTGACACCGCTTGCCGTCTCCTAGCGTTCCGGACGGGCAGGGACCGCATTCGGGCCCTGACGCGGTGTTCCGGCATTCCACACCTGTTGGAATAAGTATTCAACTTACTTTATGACACTAACTGTGATGACATCTATCTAACTAAAGCATGTTACACTACACGGTATTCAGGGCTAGTTAAGCCCTAATTCAGAATACATTGCTTGTTTTTATTGCATCACTTGCTAAAAAGGAGCTCAAAAAAGCAATGTATACTGAATTAGGGCCCTAACTAGCCCTGCATACCGTGTAATGTAATACAACTAGTCCTCACGTGTTCACCCGATGGCGCTGATATCAACAAATGTATGGAAACGACGAAATAGTATAGAAACCTTACATCTCGCTAACGGAGTTCTCTCAGCGACTTCGCATATACAACTTCCAGTCATAATTGGTTGGACCGCGGTCCCCGGGCTAATACCATCCAGCCCGGAGGAAGATCTTCCATTTGGTCTTCCTTTCAGTGGCTTCCTACCTCCATATCATCCTTCCATACTATCCGTACCATTACTCCATACTACAATCCCTACAAATCCTACATCCTACTACCATACCACATCCCTGCACTAACCACGATGATACGTCACAAGCATCCGCAGATTTAAAGATAGATCTCATTTAAGGCCAAGCCACACAGCGGGCGTGGCGTGACGGGACGGGACGGCGACGCGACGCTGAGAAGTTGTAATGTACTAGATACTATGGACGACGTCACACAGGCCGGCGTGGCGCGACGGGTCGCGTCCCGTCCCGCCCCGCCGCCGTCGCGCCGAGCGTGAATACAGATCGGAAGCGCGGCGGGGCGGAATGTAGGCGAGATCACGCCCGCAGTGTGAACTCCCGTCGCGCCCCGTCGCGCCGCGCCCCGTCACGCCGCGCCCCGTCACGCCCGCTGTGTGGCTTGACCTTTAGTCTGATGTCTGATAAAGTTGATAAGTTTCTTGCGCCCATTCTTCTTGTCAGTTAAAGAAATCGGCCAAGTGCGTGTTGGGCCACGCGCAGTAGGGTTCCGTAGTTATCTTATACCATACCATATTGAATGCACTATAATTTTTCGTCTGCAATAATAACTTTGTTTTTCATAGTGTTATAATTGCGGTTTTGGAAAATGTGACATATCTCTAAAAATTATCACTATATCTCGTTCAAACCAATTTTCGTTGAAAGTATTTATTAGGATCTACAGCATATTTTTTTTTTTCGATTTTTCAATTTCCTTTTTATAAAAGTTAAAGGGGGGGGACACTCATTTTACCACTTTGGCAGTGTATATCTTTCAAATGGTTGACTTTGAAAAAAAAATTGTCTTAGGAACCTCAATGTCATTTTAAAGACCTATCTATAAACACCCCGCACGTATAGGTTTATTGAAAAATTTAGTCCCAAACTTAGCTAGCACTTTATAATAATAACTCACTACGGTGATTTATTTATTCATTACGGTAAAATGTTTATTTGATGATGTTTAATTAAACACCGCTACGTGGCTATCAAACCTGACTAAAAGAATATAATTTTATTTCAAACTAACGTTATACCTTTGTCATTATCCCTAATTAACAGCTTACAGAAAATAGTACAAACAAGTAGGCACTGAAGTATATGATGTACCTACCTATATCACAGATGTATTTGTATATTATACCTCAGTGCAAGTAAGTTCCTACTTGCACTGAGGTATACTATACAATACAATCTTTTCTGTATCCGTGCACAAGTGTGGAGAAATATAAAAATCACATTTCGTAGAGCTTTTAAAAAGTCTACTGCAAAATAACTCTACAGTGACAAATTGCTATTGGTTGTACGTCAGTTCCAAGCCGGTAGCGAGCTTTTAAAATAGAATTTCCACGAAGAAAAGATATTTATTTAGAAAAATATACCCGTTTAACGAGATCATTGTACCTATAAGCTTTTTAAAGCAAAGATTAAAGTACTTCAAAATTATGCAGCAATTGCTTTTTATTCGCACGTCTCTTAGGCCGGCCACACACAGACGGAATCTCGTTACGGAATTCCGTACATACGTGATTCCGAAGGCTGCAACTGCATACAAAATCTATGGGCTGCCACACATATGCGTGATTTTTCCCTACGGAATCTTCATATATCGTCGAAATTACGTTCGGAATTCCGTTACGTGATTACGTCTGCAATTTTTTTGATTAGAATTTATTTTCCAAATATAATCAACTAAGTACACTAGAATCTTCTTAGGAAGATAGTAGAATTTTGACAAAATTATAAGAAAAAGAAAACAAATCAAAAATATTTTAGAATTCTATTGTTCATAATTAAGTTTATGAAACTTTTACATCTACAAGTCAATTAAGCAATTTTATTCACCATCTCGATGACAAAGGTGTAAATTAACCATCATATTTATTCATTAGGTAGGTATCTCAATTTATTATTCGTTTAGTGTTTGCTACAAAGCGGTGTCGCCCACTCTAAATGATTTAAAACATTAGGCTGTTTGTAAGACTCATAAATTAGAGGGTCGATTCATAGTAGCCTTAAAAGACACGACGACGAATCTTAAGCCGAGAAAGAGCATCTTACCATCAGTGTGTTAATATTAGTTAGTACCTATACATGGGCTAAATAATTCTGTTTTAAGTAAGTAATTAGATTATAACTGGCATGCATAGACTCGAACGAAGAACATTGATGTTCACGGTTTAAACGATACCATAACATCACTCAACCGCGATCTCGAAAGGATTTCTCAATGGTCGTCTAACTATGGTATTTCCGTAAATGCAAGTAAATGTCAAGCTGTAATTGTTGGCAGCTCTCGTCAGTTATCTGATATGGAGAAATTAAATTATAACAGCGATGTTATACCATACTCGCATCAGGTGAAGGACCTTGGATTGACAATTGATGCGTGTCTCTCATGGAGGGAGCATATTAACCATGTATCCCAAAAGGTAACAAATGCGCTAAGGTCTCTTTACAGGTTAAAGTACTTTCTTCCATCCAACACTAAGATTGCGCTCATACAGGCTCTGGTATTACCTATTATTGACTACGCTGATGTTTGTAGCTCTGACCTTAATGAAAACCTTCTGGACAAATTGGATCGACTTCTTAATAATTGTATTCGTTTCATATATGGATTACGTAAATACGACCATATTTCTCACTATCGTCGGCAACTGAAATGGCTTCCTATTCGTGAGCGCAGAAACCTGAGAGTTGTATGTGCGCTTTTTAACATCTTATTCGATCCACATACCCCAGAATACTTGAAATCTAGATTTCATTTTCTGGGTGATTCTCATCAACGTGACCTTCGCTCTAGTAGCAATCTTTGTTTGAAAATTCCTGCCCATTCTTCTGGCTTCGTCTCCTACTCTTTCTCCCTTTCAGCTATACGACTTTGGAACGCTTTACCCGTGAATGTTCGAAGTGCCCCTAGCAAGTTCGTGTTCAAGAGATTGGTTCGTGAACATTACATGAGTTCTACACTTTAGCTTGTCATATCTGACATTTGTGCTGTATATTTTTATGTTTATATATTGTATATTATGTATTTATTATATTGTATTATATTTTTAATATTTATGTATGTATTGGTATTTCACTACTTATTCTTATTTTATATTAATATATCTATATTGCTGGCACAATTTCTTTCCTGAACACCCTTTCCGGTTGACTGGAAGAGAATGCCTTAAGGCTTTAAGTCCGCCATTTGCTCTGTTTGCAATAAAGTTTAAATAAATGAATAAATAAATAAAACATTTTTAGTCCTTATTACTCTAGAATCAGTGTTCATCTTATATTTAAAAAAAAAGAATTTACAAATTATGGTACGAGTATGTGTCGCTCGGTGGCGCAGTGGCTTAGCGCCTGGCCCTGCGATTACGGAGGTTAAGCAACTTTCGCAAGGGATGGGTGACCAAAAATATAGTATCTCGAATTCCTCCGTGCTTCGGAAGGCACGTTAAGCCGTTGGACCTGGTTGCATTTGCAGTCGTTAACACCCACCAATCTGCATTGGGCTTGCGTGGTGGGTTATGGCCCATTCTCCTTTACCACCCATAAGGAGGGCCTGTGCGCCAGCAGTAGGTATATTAAGAAAAGTTTTTCTAATTGTTATTGTCCGTTTCATGTTTACGATGGCGTTATTTAGCCAATGTGAACAGGTGTTAAGGCTCATCAAGCAACACGACTTTCATAATATTGTAATATGTATCCATATTAAATAGGTATCCATATCGTGGGTGTTAACACGGAACTCTGTGAGTAAATTATGGGTGCTAAGGCCAAGAAATGAAACTAAAGTGCAATATAGAAATTGTTTAATGAAAACCCACAATAGTTGCTTGATAAACCTTAATACTAATGTTAGGTTAGTACAAAGAATATGAGATTCTAACCATAAAACATTCGAGTACAATAAGACTTTAAACTAACTACTAGGATTATAATAGAAAAGAAAAAAGTTTCAAAAATTAAAGGCTAAGAAATTAGAAAAGCTAAGTTACTAGAAAATTAAAAATAATATGATAGAGAAAATAGTTAAGACAATATGATTGTTAGGCGTTCTTATTTAAATAAGTTGCGGTACATATAAATGCTGCAATAGAATATAGTATTTTTAATCTGAATTAATTTCTTAAATTATTTTGTGACGTTGTTGTGTGGAACACGACTACAACTACTGGCAGTAATAGCGAAACTGTTTGCAATGGCAATAATATAACTGGCAAAATTGTCTAGAATGCCAGAGGATCTAAGCATGGGAATCTGTACCTACTCTGGAAACCTAATCATGACCAATGAATTCCGCTTCGTGAATTAACTGTCGCAAGTCAATCGTTTACTTTAAACCCGATTCCCAAGGAATATATGCATATTACCACGTTTAACGTTTTTAGCTTTCTCGTCTGTTTGTTGGTCCGCATTTTTTTATTTATTATTATACTATAAAAACTATTCTGCAAAAGAACTGGTTAGGCTAGAATATAGTGCGAGAGTTGAGCCGTCTTTTTATTCGCCTAATAATGTATGATCCATTTGATTCCATTGTAGTAGCACAGTTAAACTTGGTTAAACTGTGGTAGTAGTTACAATACAGTAAGATCAGTACCCGGGTATCTAACTCTACCATGAGTTGATGCAAACTGTTTTCGCTACCGAAAACTATCGGATATACTGCTCACGGTCAATAAGAGTGAAAGAGAGAAAACGATAGTTTACGGTAGCGAAACAGCGTTTGCATCAACTCACTTGGGCTGAATGCGCTTTCAGTACTAGCAGAGCTTATGAGAACTACTACAAGAGTGATGGTTTTCAACACAACCACCAATGATTTGCGTTTGTATGGAGTGGACGCTGGCACAATGATCGAGGCTATGTGATTGCACCGGCGATCTTCTGCGACTAAGGCGCTAATAACAGTAAGATCAGTACCCGGGTAGCAGGTCGCGACGGCGCATCTCTCAGGCTGAATGCGCTTTCAGTACTAGCACAGTTTTGAAGAACTACTACAAGTGTTGGTTTTCCACACAACCACCAATGATTTTCGTTTGTGTGGAGTGGACGCTGGCACAATGATCGCGGAGATGTGATTGCACCGTTGATCTTCGGCGATTAAGGCGCCGTAGCAGTAAGATCAGTACCCGGGTAGCAAGCAAGTCGCGACAGCTCATCTCTCGGGCTGAATGCGCTTTCAGTACCAGCAGAGTTTAGAAGAACTACTACAAGTGTGATGGTTTTCCACACAACCACCAATGATTTGCGTCTGTGTGGAGTAGACGCTGGCACAATGATCACGGAGATGTAATTGCACCGTTGATCTTCGGTGACTAAGGCGCCGTAGCAGTAAGATCAGTACCCGGGTAGCAGGTGGCGGCGGCGCAGCGCTCGGGCTGCGGTTGCGGCTGCGGGCGCGCGCAGCACTGGCGGAGCTGCCCGCGGAGCGCCTCGATGGTCCCGCGCTGGTCGGCCACCACGCGGTGCAACTGCTCGATGCGGACTGACAGCTGCTGCAGGTGGCGGATCACCTCGTCTAATGGAAGGAAACGGTCATCTTGACTCCAACGACAGGTGCTTAGATTAGTGCCTAGATAATAATATATCCAGGTTACTTGCACGGTGACCGCACTGAAAGGTGAGTCGCTAGGATAGTCGCCTTGGTCTCATGGTCTTTGGTTGTAAGCCTCGCGCCTACAATATAGGCGCCTAGCACGCAGTGCGGCCGATTGCGAACATTTGTGAACGTTTGTTTTACTTGGATACACATCTAGACACTAGGCACTAATCTAGGCACCTGTTGGTGTTGCAGTGTTGCAGAAAATCGATCGATCGTTACGGTTCGTTGATCGATTTTCCGCAATATATAAAGTTAGTTAATAAGTGACAGCAAATAAGTCAAAGTTTAATTAAAATAAATTTAGCGCTACTGAGTCTCATGCTAAGCTGTGGACAATTTATTGCTGTTTTTATGTTTGCAGCTTTGTCTACAAGGTAATTTAAAAAACGATTACGATAGACTAACGAGGGGGCTAATTGTCTAATTTTAAAAATCTATCGCAATCGCTTTCGTTTGACAGATGGATGTGACACATTGCTGCATTTCTTTGGTAAGTTCTCATTTGTGACAAAAAGAAGCTTCAATGTGTTACATCCTGAAAACGATTGCGATAGATTTTTAAATTAGACAATAGAAAGGCAGATATAGAAAATGAAATTAAAAACGTAATGTTCTATATTGTGTCAATGCAAAGGGTTTAGCCATTATGTAATCTAAACTAAACACAAGAATTACCAAGGACACATTCAAACTAAACTTGGCGGCATTAAAAGCCCCCTGGCATAGATAACGGGAGTGAACTATGTCAACGCTGCCCTCAAAGTCAAATTCGTTGTAAACCCTTTCAAACTTCACCTATAAAATATATCCCACAAGTGAAATTTCAAGATTGTTAAACACTTACGGACCCTAAAACTTCAATTAAGAATAAAGTTAAGAACACGTCACTACACGACACGGCTTAATATAACACGTGTAAACTTCTGAAACAGGGTCGAGCGCTCTTCAACTATTAAAGAATTTAATCCTATACAAACTGTTTTCTGCTGTAATGCTTGTAATCTCGGAAACTGAAAGATAACGAAGTTCATTGTTCTTGATAATTCTCGAATTTCGTAGGAAAAAAAGAAACGTTAATTTTCTTACAAATTCAAAATATCTCTTCACTGGAAGAATTCGTTAGGAATTCACTCATCTAAAACTGTTAATTTGATGTTAAAGAATTTGAATAACATGTATTTTTGTCCACATAAATAGTAAATAATTTGTTACCATCACAAGTCTCTATGGCATTCGCAGGTATATCCCCTCTTTGGGTAGCTGGTGTAGGCAGTACGCCATTAGCGTCGATGTAGTTCACCCTGTAGTCATCTCCCTGCATCTCCTCTCTCTTCCTCCGAGCATCCTTCTCTATGAAGTCTTTAACCTCTTCGACATCAGATTCATCAGAAAGAACTGTAGGAGGCCTTATTTCAGGGTTGCAGCCCAAAGAGTCTAACGCAGCCTGTTCAGTTCCAAAAATTTCTACTGGGGCGTGCTCCTCATGATACTGTTAAGAAAACATACAATTAAATTTTGCTCATCTGCAAATGTCTTTTCAAGGATAAATAAAACATATTAATTGAGATACTATCGAACGAGGTGATTTCACAATCTGCAGATTGCATACCACAAAACGAAAACGATATGCTACATACTACAGGATATACAGACTCTTGTAGTAGTGGTTATAGGTAGGCTGTCTGCATTTTGATTTGGTTTTCTGGCAGTTGTTATCATTATGAAAATACTAGTTACTATCAAACCATTTGATAGATCAATAAGGAAAGATCCCCACGCTTATAAGAAAGAGGGTAAGTAATCCACACAGGATCATTTCATGAAACATCATTAGAAACCAGTGGCAAAGGATCCATACAAGCTAATTCCCATCGGCTTACCTTTTAGAAATCCCACCCCACCGATTCACTATGCTGATCATAACATTTTTGTAGAACCGGCTAACCTTTGCCATGATTTTACCCCTCGCCACTGCTAGAAACCAACTTACCACTTTCAATTTCTGGCTGCTCATCACTGTTATCAGATCATGCTTGCTCGGCATGGCGTGCGAGTGGAGAGCATGGCAGCCCACGAACATCTTCACTCTGTCTGAAGCCACCACCAGGAGGAGGGTGGTTCTAGCGTGCGAACCCAAGCCCCAGGATACGGACTTCAGACTCCCACTGTTGAGACTCTCCAGGGAAACTAGAAAATGAATTCAGATTTAGGAATTTAAATTGAAATTAGACTTAAGTGTAATAATAATGCAAGTAAAGTCTGTTTAACCCATAGAAATAGGAGCGCAGCGAAAATTTTTCTATGTCTATGGTTTATCCTTACTTGTCTTGTGATAATTTTATTGGCTGATAGCACAAAATAGAGAGAGTACTGATAGTCTTATATTTTATATCGTCAATATGACATGTATTTTAAATTAGAAAATACATTAGTTTGTGGCCAGAGTGCTGCATGGTATTCGTGGTATACTAACGTGGTATAATAGTAGGTTCAACATGTCTTATGTGGTAAACAATCTTCACCCAACTCTTTATCGAAAAAATTAAAATACCCGAAATGGTTTTCCACAGATAGATTACGAAAGAAATTACTATGCGAGTCAAACAAGAATAGTACTGTCAAAACAGCCATTTTTGTTTGCATTTCACTTCAACTTCCAGGGTGTAGCATGTGCAAGAAAAGGAACAAAGATCAAGATTGCCGTATCACAGTACTATTCTTATTTGGCTCGCATAGTACTAATTATTAGTGACAATTCGATTTATCAAGACAAAATAACGAATTTTTATAAGACGTCACTGACAAAAGTTGTTTACTAAATAGGACAAGTAAGGATAAACAGACTATAGTCCATTATTTATGAAGTGTAAATAAAATTAATTAATTTGAAAGTAATGCAATTTTTACAGAACAATGGTCAGGGAATTAGGAGACCCATTGAAATCGTTGAATGAGGGTCGTTTAACCTCCTCCTAGCTACACAGGGAAAGCTCGGTGGCTACTAATGGCTTTTAAAGCCCGAGCACGCCAAAGTGTAATTGGCTTTTGACATATATCCCAGAAAACAAAGCCTAAAGTCGTATTTTTTTATTGTAGGTTAGCTCTATTCTGTGAGGGCGGCCTTTATGTCTGATTATTTTAAATGAGAGGAAATTTAAGAAGTGCTACGTGTTGAGAATATATGCGTAATTTATGAAACTTTTAATTGCAATTTAGTTCAGTATTAAATCTGGTTTCTTCATTATAACTTGAAAAACAATTATGAATACGTATAAAGTTCATGTTAAGGTTAAATCCCGTTACTTTGAAAGTACCGGCTCTAATTACGTTACTGCTTACACCAATTACTTTAAAAGTACCTAATAAAATAATAGGAAATTATTAGGTGCACTATGAAATCAACGTTTTGTATGGAGAATTTTAATGAAGTTGCATTTTCCATACTATTTATATGTTACATTTTCTTATTATCCATGAACCCTAATGTTTTAAAACTTTTATGCACTAATGTTTAAACACTAAGATAACCTATGCCACTTACGAAGTTTTGGCTAAGTTAAAAGATGTAATGATTGTGGTCATTTCTGCTAAGGTATTTTTTTGTATATTTAGAAAACTATAGAATTTATTTTTCGATATAATTGATGAATATTTTAAATCATAGAAGTGACGAGGTTCTCTATTTGTGAGATAAAAACGCCAATTTCATAGGTTAATATTATTCACTTTTTCAGTCACCTCATCTCACTCACCCTTGTTACTCTTCCTGTAGTAGTAGAGTGAGACGGAGCTATCGTCGGCCCCTGTGACGTGCAGCAACTCCTCCCTCTTCGTGTTCCTCCCGTGAGGACCTCGCACCATCACCGCCACCTCCCCACCATCCCTCGCTGATGATGCGGCATCTATCAGTTCGTTTGTGGCTCCTGAAAGGAGGAAATTGGGATAATTTTCAATGTTGATACAGTGCACTGCTGACAAATGTTGTATTTTATCACAAAGACATAAAAGTTTATGAACTGTCAAATGTGACCCAAAGATTCGGCGGAATTTCGAAAAATAAAATTTTCAAGTGAATTTATAACTTGTTAGCATTGTAAAAAGTATTGAAATTTCGACTTGTATGTACGCTACATGTTTGCAACAAATAAATATTGACACTATTCTTAAAAAGCTTCTTAGTTAGGTGTACTGAACTTAGTAGTTCAATACACGTAACTTATCTAAGTTAATTAAAAAAGTTAAGTAATTAAAAAATTATTAGTGGAATAATTAATAAATTATCTAGTACTAATCTTAGTACTAGATAATTTATTAATTACTAATCTTAGTACTAGATAATTTATTAATTATTCCACTAATAATTTTTTAATTACGCGTTACTTAATTACTACGTATCAATTAAAAAATTCAGTAGTAAAATACCTAGTTGTTCAGTTTCCAGTTGATCAGTTCAGTTGATCGGAACGGAAAAAAGTAATATTTCCTATGTAGAAAATGTGGGGATAACTTCAAAATGCAATGAATGCTGAATAAGAGAGCAATTCAACTTTTAAGTTTGTTACAAACTACGCAAATAACATTAAAATATCAATGTTTTTTACATTTCGGTACAACAAGATAAATCTGAATACCGAGCTTCTTTTGTTTAAGAAAACTAAACGAATGAACATTACATGCAAAGAGGTTTTATATCTGTTTGCATTGAGGTTTGTACATTGTATAAAGGTGACTCGATACAAAATCAAATTAGACGTTTAAACAATCATATAATAACACTCTAGTAAATTATAACTAATATGAAATTAGGCTTACTTAATAATAATATAATATAGGCTAACACAAATAGCCTACGAAGCCAAAGCATCTATTTTATTTCAGAAAATTTAATTTTATTATTTTCTACCAAAGACAGTAATATTGGCATCTAGCTTGTTTGCACGGAACGATTTTGAAGGGGAACATAAGTAATGAATATTTTATCAGCTCTGTTTGTATTCGATATTGAATGAAAAAAGGAAAATTGAATGTTTTTCTTTTTTCATTTATTACTGTTTTTAGACTAGAGCAGGTTTGTTGGTTTATGGACTCAACGTCACAGAGCCAACATTCGTCACGGCACTTCATATTAACTTTCAACTCCTTTATTTTTCGAAATGAATGAACCGATTTTGATGAAACTTCATATACATAAGCAGAATACATTGGTCTAAAATGTTAATTGAAACCATTTTCGATAAATAGTATTACAGCTAAATTAGACGCGAATTTAAATTTTCCATAGGAACAGAAATTTCCAGTAAGACATTTCAAAAATGTTCTTAGCTAACTTTTTAGACCTATATTATGTATCCTGCTATGCGTATGAAGTTTCATTAAAATCGGTTCATACACTTCGAAATATAAGGACTTGAAAGTTTGCATGAAATGCCGTGACTAATATCAACGCATTTTATTGTCTTTCATTTATTTGGTTTGCTTTTAATGCTTTGAAAAAAATATTGAAAAAGGATTGTGATGTTTTTGTTCTTTTGGATAGCAACTTATATACTTAGGTATAAAAAAGAAATTCTTTCGCAAATATAAAAGATCAAACAGTTCAATGAAGATAAAGTTCACAACGATATTTTGGTAACAAACAATAATACAATTTATTAGCTTTAAAATAAAGATCAAAATAACAAAACCTTTATCACTAATACTACAATGAATTCGTGTTATGCGGAGATAAGAGTACTTTAACCTACTGATCTTGTAATAGTGTGATAATGTGGAATTGTGGAACTAGCGTTGCCAAATCAGCGATGTACTTTGTTTGTTTCTATTTCTGTGTAATTTAACAAAATATCAAAATGTATGAAACAGACAGCTGATATTTTTTTTGCGATTTCAGAGTTGGTACCATTAGAAAGTTGTTTAGTTTAGTTTAGTTTAATAGTCCCTAATCCCTATCTACCATATTCAGCATACTATTATATTTTGTGGCATTACTCGTGTTTTTGTAACACGTTGTTTGTATACTTTTGTGCCTTCATGTTTCGATTATTATTTTAGTAGAGTAAATTCACTGTACCTACATCTACTTAAATTCTATATCGAAAAAAAAATTTATCCCGAGATAAGATTCCTACCTACTTTTTATCAGTTTCAGCCCAGTAGAACGTCTACAATAATTAGACATCAACTTTAAGCAATTTTCATCAAATATCCCTACCTACTTTTTATCAGTTTTAGCCCAGTTAACGTCTAAAAAATTTTGACATGAACTTTAAGCAATTTACATCAAACTAAGATTATTGAACTAATATAAAAAAATAAAAAGTTAAGCTTTTCAAAGTTTTCCGAGTCCTTTTGTGCTTTTCCCAAGAACTTTGCTCTTAATTGTAAAGACTCATTTATTGGACCCAGCTGGACTGTAAAGGGAGGCTTGCTCAGTTAGTAGGTTTTTCAAAAGCTGACTTAGACAGAAGACAAATACCAAAAGTCACGGAAATCAATTAAATACGTAGTTAGTAAAGTAAAGCAGAGTTAGAATTTAAATACCTAATATGCATTATTTAAAAGGGAATTCTCTAAGCCGTCGTCGAATGCGTTAAGTGACATAATAAGAACATGTGGTGTAGGTTATTCTTGACCACGGTGACACAAACTGTTTGACTCACCACGCTGATTGTTTGCTTGTTTTGTAAGCAAGAATGTGTTTCTGATCACCGCCTTTGGACAAAGATTGATTTGAGTAAATTAACAAAAATATTTGACACTTTTATTTTATTAAGAACATTTAACATTTAAGGCTAAGATTTTAAAAGATTTTATGAACTTTACTTATGTTTTCATAATTGAAAAATATTTTATTCTCGTCGATAGCACGCGGTTCCTAAGCCAATTCATTGTATAACTAGATATTAATAACGCTCAATGTTTTTTTATAGAAAGCTTTATGAGAATGAGCTAACCACAATTCTTTAAAGGAGATTTTTGTCTTGGTTTCCATAATTATATTAAAACTTATCTTTTTCTATTGTTTGCTGACCTAGAAAACTGATATTTCTAAATCCTAGGCTTAGTATGTGTCTAAACTGCAGATTTTATACTGAAGCTAGACGGAATCCAGACCCAGAGCTTTCATTTCGGTCTCAAATTAGCCCTCGTTTACAGGCGCAAGCGAACAAACTAAAATCTCCTTATTTTTTTGCAACATTTTTGTTACGAAAATCTTAAACGAAATGTTCTTATTCTACTCGCCAGGGTCCTTACTTATCCTTACTAATAATATAAATAAATACGAACAAAATACGAAAGTCCGTTTGCTTTTTTCTTTGTTTGTTTGTTTCGTGAAATTTTGCACACACATTGTCAGGGGTGCAGAAAAGGACATATGGGTACCTTGCATCCCGAAAAAAGGAACTGTTCCCGAAGGATAGATAAAATAATATCCACTTAGACGAAGTTGCGGGCGGTCGCCAGTAATATTATAAATGCGAAAGTCCGTTTGTTTGTTTGTTTGTTTGTTACGCCTTCACGTCTTAACTACTGAACCGATCAACATGAAATTTTTCATACACGTGTCAGGATTACAGGGAAGGAGATATGGTAGCTTTCATCCCGAAAATAAAGGATTAGTCCCGAGTAGGGTGGCCAGGCGTCGGGACATAGGTAGGCTTTTTGATTGAGTGTCCGGCCAAATTAGACGGTGTCTGGCCTGTCCGGCTTTTGTTAGGCTTTTTACATTTACCATTGACCCACGCACGTGGTCGTTCGAGCGAGTGGCGCGATGCGAGGTGCAGCGGCAGTCATTGATATTATTATTTTCCAAGGGAAAACACAAAAAAAATTAAGGAAACAAAATTAATCAAAACAAAACTTCCTGAATGGAAAAAAAGTTCCTGAATTGAATCAAGTTTTCGAAAGGCGAGTAAATAAAATGATCAAAAAAGCTAGTTTACGTAAAAAAACAAACATCGTAATATTACTAAGATACAAAATCCTTAATAATTTAGAGCGTCCGGCTTTTTTACCCAAATGTCCGGCCAAACTAGCTGGTCTGTCCGGCTATTAGATTAGACGACCTGGCAACCCTAGTCCCGAGGGATAGCAAAAAAACTTTAAACTTTCAGTCTCGGGCGGTCACTAGTATCTATTTATCAGAAATTTCTACCCATAAGTACATTATATTAGTGTGCTCTTCAGTATCTATCCTCCAGCTATAGCCTGCATTTTTAATAATAAATTTTTATACAAGTTTAATATCGTTTACAATTTCACGCTTCTGCCTATGTCTGGTGGCGCCTTAAGCCTCATCTCAGCCCAATGATGTCACGGTTGAGCCAGAGGCTAACGGTGCGGGATAAAAAGGCGGGGGCTTACGACACCATCCCGATCCCTTTGTTGTTTTTAATGCACCAATAACCAAGTTATTTTATACCCCTTCGTATTTAAAAGAATACGGCCTACTCCGAAAATGGAACCATTATAATCGGACAAATCAACCTCGACTAATATAATACTAGTTAGTGGCTCCGTGTGCTGTAGACCTCGCGGTAAAGTAATAGCTCAAACAAATGGTATGTTTTTTCAAAAACAAATAACAGAATAGATAGGTATTAGATTTTTCAACTAATATGCGCGGTTGTATGAAGCTTTGTCTCTGGTCCTTTTCTTTACTCATGTGCTAAAATATCTATTCTGTGTAAATAATATACGCAATCCTAGGTTCTGTCACAAAGTCACAACCTTATTATATCACATGAGTAAAAAAAAGTTTTTCTCGAATATTGGCCAGAAATGTTTTGATCTGTGGTTTTGATTGGATGAAGTCAAGAACCTTATATTCATTTGCAATGAATTTTCAAAAAATAAAAAACATTTGCTTTACACTGCTAACAAGAAGTTTTGTTACATTTTTGATCATTTTCCGAAACGGCTAAAATGTGTTTTTTTTTTACATTATCTCCGCCATTTCGAAAAATTTCGAAAAACTGATTCGATTGAAAAATTCTGTATAATTATCGAACCTGCTCACAAAATTTCACGAAAATCGGTTGAGAAATGCGACCTGTAGACGAGAACAAACGGACAGCCGGAAGGACACCCGGAAGAAAGGACATACGAAAGAATTTTTGCCCAAACTGAAGCAGAGACGCTTCGCTCGCGCTTCGAGCTCGCTCGGTCAATGAATTTTGCCGCCTCTGTGGTCTAGTGGTTCGCCCACCCATAAACGCATGCAGGGTTCTCGGGTTCGATTCCCAAGAGGAGGGTAGGTACATTTGTACTCGGTTTGGTTGGTGGTAGGGCTTATTTCAAGTCCGCCTGGCTAGCTACCACCATTTGACCTAAGTCTAACGCCATAACAACAATTTAAAAATTGTTATGTTCCGGCAGTTAGAGGTACGATAGCCAGTTCCTCAGTGATGAGGATTCCGGGTGTAGTGCGCTTCCACCTTCGGTCTTATCGTCATTTCTTTCACATCAGGTGAGGTGAAGGCCAAACACTATCCCGTTGTGTATAAAAAAAATATGCACTGCGAACAAATTCGGAATTTGCATTCGCAAACGAATATACAAACTGCATTGTTTCCATCAGGGAGTACCAATGGTAAATCTTTAGACCCCTGTCATTATTTTTAATTGAAAGTACTCATAAGAACAAAATCAACAAACCCATACTCAATTTATCTATCCAGTTACATTACAGCTTAAGAATTTGGTGCAAAGTAAATCGAACGGCAAACATATCCGATTAGCGCAATTATACTATTTTGTAGTAGCTAGGCCCTCCGTTCGTGCTGAAATAATGCTTCTCTTTATATTATGTACCTACGGCTGAGGTTGTTTATTTTTTTCTTAGTACGGTTTTGTGTAATAATTAGGTAACATGTGGTTATATCATCGACACAATGATGGCGGAAGGTTAGGTCTCGAAGTTTGAAGTAAAGAAGTCCAATTAGTGCTTATGGTACAAACTTTGGTAACGTAATAAGCCTTGCAAAATGAACATCTGTTGTGTTTGTATGTCGTTGGGTAGGTGAAGCCAGAAGTTTCGATATTTTTAACGTACCTACTTAGTAAAGGCGCGTTACTCCATTCATCATATCAGCCGCACGACACCCACTACTGGGTATAGTATAGGCCTCCCCAAAGGATCTCCACGACGATCGGTCCTGCGCTGCCCGCATCCAGCGGCGCACCGCGACCGCGCACCAGATCGTCGGTCCACCTTGTTAGGGGCCTACCTACCCACGGAACGTCTTCCGGTACGCGGTCGCTAACGGGTCTTCTCACTGTGTGTCCAGCCCACTGCCCTTGCAAGCAATCCTTCGAGCGATGTCGGTTACTTTAATTCGCCTGCGGATCTCCTCATTTCTGATTCGATCACGGAAGGAAACGCCGAGCATGGCTCGCTCCATTGCACGCTGGGTGACATTGAGCCTCCTTAGTTAGCGACCACGTTTCACTGCCGTATAAGTCATCACTGGTAACACACCCTGGTCATAGACTTTCATCTTGAAACACTGAGGTAAATCGGACACAAAGAGCTTCCCGAATGCTGCCCCTACCGAGTTGGATTTTACTTTACTCCCTTACTCACTAGGTTTACACGTGTGCGATAAAACATACATATAGCACACATAAAGCGATTGTCAATTTGATACATAGACTTAGAAAAATTTTCGCTCTATTTCTATGATTTGATCCAACAATTTGACAAGCATTGACAAAAATTTTACAATTGAAATGTATTGTTAAGATAATTATTTTAATAGAAAAAATACTAGAGAAAATCGTCTCACCCGTAGCAGCTCAGACGGGATACGGTAGAGTCGATTGTTTCTAGTATTTTTTCTATTACATTAATTATCTTAATAAAAAAATAGCATTATGATAATATTATTATCATAGTGAATGCCTAAAATCTGGAATTTCAGCAATTTATTGTTACCGGGCGGCGCCCTTAAAATAATATGTCGCCTGCATTTTTATAAAATTAGTCCAATATTAAGGAATATAAAAGAATATGGATTACCATATTCTAGTCTATCATGTCTACCATTTGCTGTCATTAGACAGCAAGAAACTCTTCATACTTAATTCATTTAAATAAAAGTTAAATTTAAATTCGCCTAAAATGAAAGTAATTTATAATAATTTATTTGTAACTAAGAGCGTCTTTCACAGATTTCACTTATGTTTCATCTAACTTATTTGACAGACAATTTATTATTAAATTCTGTTTATTACAACAGTTTGTGCTATGCGGAACCTCTGCTCCAGAGATAGCCCTTTGATAATCTCACGTTCCAAAGGAATACATACGTAAACCTAAAAAAGCCAGCTAATTTGGATCGTTTGAATCGCCACAGCTGGGTCGTCCACTGAGTGATGTCATAGACAGATGTAACGGTGCGCTACAAAAACTTGCGTCTCCTTGTACGGCCTTCCTGCTTGGCCCCGATGCGCGCAACTGTACCACAAGAATCCCAGTAATTACGATTACGATTATCATGGAACCTTACACCTTATACTTTGCACTGCTGCTTGTTTAAAACAACTGTTTAGTAAACTATTTGTTCGGTGCCTATTTAAAGTATCGACATCAGTCATTTTTACCCGACAACGGCGAAGCCAAAACGGAGGGTATATGATTTTGACCTGTATGTATGTGTGTATGTATGTAAATTCATCTGTTCCCTCAGAACTTCTACACTACTTATTATAATTTGACAAATGAGGTATCGTTAGAAGCGTCTCTTAATCTTCGAATGAACATAGGCTATGTGACGTCACATTAAATTGAATATGGCGCCCTCTAGAGGAGTTAAAGACATGAACTGAAAAAAAAATGTTTTTAATGATGCCGTGTTTACACGACTGCCCAAAAAGGAGTGTATGAATGTGTTTAGGGTTCATGTAATGTTTGTGGGTATGTGAGTTTCTTTATTCCACCATAACTTCTAAATGTCTTAACGGATTTGGATGTATGGGGTATCGTTAGAATCCTTACATCATTCCAAGAGACATTGGCTATTTTTTTTAATAATTAATATAGCGAGTGTAAGTCGCCGCTTTCAAATGTGAAAAAAAATAACAAGTGTCATTGCATTGCATTGCATCATTGCCTCTTCGATTAAAAATTGTTTCATGAAACGGTCCCCCGACTGCAATGATGCAATGCAATGCAATGACACTTGTTATTTAACTTTTTAATTCGTTTTTGGCAATGCAGTCGTGTTTTTAATATTTTTTTATTTATTTATTTTTAAAGTCCTTAACGTTGGGGCAAAGGCCTTCTTTATGGGTCCCGTCGTAGACTTAATTCACCTGGGCTTTTTTCGCTGGGTGAATTAAGTGTACCAATTAGTATACTTAATACACACAGGTGATTTAGCTCAGGTGAATTAAGTCTACGACGGACGGACGGTGGATAGGGAAGATTGAGTATAACCGACCACGCAAGCCCAATGTGAATTGGTGGGTGTTTACGACTACAATACAGCCTGCAGCCGGGACCAACGGCTTGACGTGCCTTCCTGAGCATGGAGGAATTCAAGTTTTGGTCACCCATCCCATGAGCGACCCTTGCGAAAGTTGCTTGGCTTCCGCAATCGCAGGACCAGGTGCTACCACTGCACCATCGAGCTCCTCTATTTAAATTGTTAATAGGTTTTCTAAGGCTGATACAGTACTCGAGTCAAATGCAATTATCGCGGATTAGGAACTTAGAAATAACATGAAAATAAGTTTTCCTAGAAAATTCTATATCTTTTTTTATTTCTAGATGGTATTGATTGATGTATGAATTGAAAAAGTAAGTACTTTAACGCCCAGACAATTACACAACTTATGCTGTCTACTACCAATATGTAAAGATGAACTTTTATTTAAGGTGGTACCCTGAGCGAAAGTGGCGCCGCGGTGAATTTTATTTAATATTATAATTCTATTACACAATTTTAATAATATTTATCGTGGAGATTTTAGGGCCTACAGTCTAGTATTTTTAGACGGTATCGTTACATTCCCTAGTAGTCACTGCTAGAAGTAGATAGCAAAACTGCTAAAAGTGGCCGTTTTTGACACATTTGCTATCTACTTCTACGAATGACTACGAGGGCATGTAGTGATACCTTCTAAAAATACTAGACCATGGGCCCTAAAATCTCCACGATAAACATTATTAAAATCTTTATCTATTAATAACTTATTAAATAAAAACCTCTGAGGGCGCCACTTTCGGTCATACAACCGCCTTAAATACACGCTTTATTACTCTCACTCAACAGAAAATATTGCACAAAATTATTATGCCACTGCTCCTACGTCCAAATTATTTCACATACAAAAGACAAAAGAACTAAAAATAAAGAAAAATCGGTTGGCACTCCGGGAGTGCCGGCAGAAGTGAAAACCTGAATATTAACGTTGTGCATTTTTGATATTTTTTAAATTAGCGGTAAGGGATTAAAATTATTTCTTTCCTATTACCTATTCTAAAGATTTTAATTTCTTTTTAATTTCTACATGCACGCATTCTACGATTTAAACTTATAGTCACAGAGTATAAATAAGTCTATGATTTCACCGAAGAGATCGCTGATATTAGTTCCATTTTCAAAATTAGCGCGTTGCTGGTGACACAAGTGTTTACGTCATAAAATGACGCGCCGCCATTTTCAACGCGCGCCTTAGAAAGAGAGGGGGATACTTCCGCCGAGAGCTGTCTTCTCTCTATTCGTCACATCCGTCTTACGCATTTTCGATCAGCCACGTGATTCTTACTGACGCGAGTTTAGCATTTTTTCCCCATACAAAAAGCGCACAACACCGCTAAAGAAGTTTTCACTTCAAAAAGTTGTTTAAATTTTTCTTACCAACGTATTGTTTAAATTTTAATGAGACTGTTTCACCTCAGCTTCAGCGATAGCATTAGCTGTAGCAATGGTTTTCAGATCTAAGTGATCAATCTTGATACGGTGATACATCGAAATATTGTATATACCCTCTCATTTGAATTGCTCGCTTGACCCACTGATTCTCTAAGTACCTAGTAACCGAATTTAATTATTTTTAAATGTACTTTACGGCCTACATCTCAGTCGCCCACGGCCTACGGGACCGCATTCATTATGAGCAAGTTAATCGGATATACAGCCGAGAAACAATGTACATATTTGGTACCTTTATTTATCATCAAATGTGGAATGATGAAAGTTATATTTTATTCTGCAAGTTTATTTAACATTTTTTTAATAGTCTTGTACAATAAAGTGTCATGGGTGATATAGTTTTACTCATCGGCACTACCGGTAGAGTCACGGGAAAGAAATACTTCCCATAACACCACTGGTAGTGCCACGCAGTACTGTCACGGGCAAAAAAAAGCTATAAACTATTATTATTTCATTATTAATATTACTATGTCAATATTTTTTCATTATTTCATTTTTATTAACTCAAAATCACAAGGAAACATTGTATTATTTAATTGTTTCTTTTTCCTATTAAAGTTGTAGGTTCCTATTTTTTTTTTATTTCATCCGTAAATCATAATATATCTTTAAATCTATTTTCTAGCCTTTGCTTCTTTCTAGTTCTAATTACAGATGTTTTTGTTTTATTTTACTTTATCGGCACAAATACTGAATCGGTTCCATGTGAAGGATTGTGAAAACTCGTCTACTATTAGATAATTTCACCGAATCACACTTATGCTACATATTATATCGAGAAGACTCGCCACATATGGCAAGTGCACGCAAAAAAAATCAAAATCATCGTACAATTAGTGTCAACAAGCGCCTAAATTGTCGCACGTGGGCAGCGGGCGCATCACCTAATACAGCGATGTGTGAATAATAGTCTCGCACAGCTGTGATAAATATGGCTTTGGAGCAGTCTAGGAAATTGTTTAATCCAATTTATCTATATCTATACTAATATTATCATCATCATCATCATCATATCAGCCGCACGACACCCACTGCTGGGTATAGGCATCCCCTAAGGATCTCCACGACGATCGGTCCTGCGCTTCCCACATCCAGTGGCTTCCGGCAACCTTCACCAGATCGTCGGTCCACCTTGTCGAGGGCCTACCCACGGAGCGTCGTCCGGTACGCAGTCACCATTCCAGAACCTTTCCGCCCCAACGGCCATCAGTTCTTCTCGCTATGTGTCCTGCCCATTGCCACTTCAGCTGAGAAATCCTTCGAGCGATGTCGGTTACTTTTGTTCTCCTGCGTATCTCCTCGTTTCTGATTCGATCACGCAGGGAAATGCCGAGCATGGCTCTCTCCATTGCACGCTGGGTGACCTTGAGCCTCCTTATTAGACCCATAGTTAGCGACCACGTTTCACTGCCGTAAGTCATCACTGGCAACACACTGTTCATAGACTTTCGTCTTGAGACACTGAGGTACATAAGTCGGACTCGAAGATTTTTCGAAGCTTTCCGAACGCTGCCCACCCGAGTTGGATTCGACAAGAGATCTCTTTCTCGAAGTTGGACTTACTTACTTAACTGGACTACCTGTCCTACATTTTCACCCCGAAAAGAGGTACTGTTCCCGAGGGATAGAGAAATAACTGTCCACGCAGACGAAGTCGCGGGAGCCGTGGCATGCGCTGCGAAAACTACTAATGATACATAATAATAATAAAAAACATTTATTATCTCTCCACAAAAGGCATACACACAATCTTAGTAGATTATATCTAAACAGAATATCTAAGTAGATTAGATCTAAATCGGAGAGACAGATTTTTAGTGACTTCACAATCCCGACTACTCAGGATAGTGAGGTGTGTGCCTACCATAGACTTATTATATTACTAGCGTAGTGCCTACATACCTAGTCCTACGCAAAGATTACTTGGAATCAGCTGCCTGATAATAATAGTTATCAGGCAGCCACTACAGACACCTTGACAATGGACAGACCCTTCGGTACGTTTTCAGACGGTGACTTACTACGTCGTTCCTGGCGGGAGTCCCAGAAGCTGGCGGACCTGACCTGGAAGCGGTGGGTCCGAGAATACCTGCTATATCAAGCTCAGGTCCGATCGTGTATGGAGTACTGTTCTCACCTCTGGGATGGATCTGCCAAATACCAGTTGGCTGCCTTGGACTCTATCGAGCGTCGAGCAAAGAGGCTGATTGGTGACGATGATCTGGTCCACCGAAGGCTTCAAAGTTTGGAGCAGCGACGAAGGGTAGCCTGCCTATCGGTCTTCTATAGGTTACATTTCGGGGAGTGTGCTCAGGAGTTACACAACCTCATACCTCCTTCGCGTTTCATCTTTGGACTCAGACGCAGGGCGGCTTTCTATCCCTATGTTGTTGACATTCCACATACCCGCACGAAACGCTTCGGTTCCAACTTTTTATCTCGAATAACTAAGATGTGGAATGACCTCCCTGCGTCTGTATTCCCCGAACAATATAACTTGGGCGTCTTAAAAGCCAGAGTAAATAGGCATTTACTGACTGCGCGTGCTCCATATTAGTCCTCCTTGTCACTTTCCATCAGGTGAAAGTGAGGTCAAACGCGCTGACAGTCCATATGTAAAAAAAAGGTTGGAAGACGTCAAGCACGACGATTCGTAAGACTCGTATTCTCCAAGAGGGTCTTTTCACCCTTTTTAAAGAACAAAGAACAGAATCACCTCTCTTTCACCTCACTTATGTTCCAAGTCTTCGGCGTTCTGCCCTCGACGATGACGGAATTGAAAAGCTTCTGGAAGTCTTCTATTCTACTTATTTTGACCATCCACGCTGATTACGCCGATGACACCGCCGCCGCCGACAATTTAGACGCCAGACGCCGCCGCCGGTCAAATGATCATCGGCGCACATGTCTAGTAGGAAGCTTCTGGGAGATATGCCACCCTGAACATGGTCACCCATCGCTAAAAAAAATATCGATCGCATATTTATATAAATGGTGAACAGGGTCGTGGGTGGCATCATTACCTGAACTATTTTTTGTGTTTTCATATCGATTGAATAAGGAATAAGGATCACAAGAGCATAATTGGCTTTGATAACTTTTTGAACATGACTGGAAATCTCAAAACCATTTCGAGGAATAAGCTTTCGGTACAGTGTCTACTAATTAAATTTAAAAATAAGTCTATATTTTTAAAGATATTTATAAAATTCAATAAAAAGCTTTAACCTTCAAATGACCTTCATATGACGTCATCACATACAAATCTCCCAGCCATAATAAAAAAAAGAAAAAAGTGCTAAGACAATTTTGACAATGAACTTGGCATTAGGGATGGTGGAAGGTGGAAGTGAAAAAATATCGATATAGGTAATATTTCTCAGAAAAAAATGGGATGAAATGGGACGATGACTAAGTAATGGATTCTAATTTTAAGGTATTGTAAAACATAAAAAATAGCAAAATAAACCCCTACGCGAAATTTTGGCTCGATTTGACGAATTTTACGATGATTTTTAAGACTCAAAGTTGGAAAAAATCAAAATGCTCCAGTGACAAAATAGTGTCGACTATTAGAATCCATACGTAATTACCAAAAAAATGTTTTGGAAAAATTATTGTAAAAACATCTATCGATATATCAGAGTACTTAATATCGCCCGAAAAATATCGATGAACTTATCTCGTAATTTTTTCCACATCCCTACTATTAAATGTTTGTAAATAGAAATAAAGTATGCACATATTTTCACAATGTTTATTATGTTATCCTGCAAATTTATCAGTCCACAAGCAATCGTTACAATTTCATCCATGTAGCCTACATCCAAAATAGACACAATACATACAATACATTTCGCAATTTGGGTAGATTGGGCGTGTCAGTTTTTACAAAGTTTTTCAGCAGAGTTTCCACTGGTAAGCATTTTTATTATAATTTTACCACCTCAAAAATTATTGCGGCAAATTAAGAAGGTAGGCTAGAACCGTCACAACTGGATTAAATGAATAAAATAGAAGAAATATTAACTATAACTTATTTGTTTACAAACAACCATAAAGTCATTATGACAGTTAATGACACTTGGCCTTTCTTTTTCTATAAGTAGATGGCAAAGGTTTTCTTCTTAAACTTTCATGCCACTAATGACGTCATTCCGGTTGACCATATCCGCTCGACAAATATATTTATAAAAAAATAAATACGGGACCAAATGTTAAAATATTCAAATTAGTTTCTTAAATTGGCCTAATCTGTAGTAAAAAAATATAAAAAAAATACCTTTTATTTTTTAACCAAAGCCAATTATATGCGAAATGTACTTACCTGGCCTGACCTCCTAGACGCTTCCTAAAAGCGACGCAAGACTGTGGTTTTATATACGCCTGGGACTTTCCTCACCCCCTGAATGTAATTACATACCAATATGTAGTCGATTATTTTTTGGAATAAAAGTCTCTATGTTTCTACCCTGGCCGCGCGCATGCTTCCTGAAAACTAACCAAGCCGATGTCTAACATGTTTGTAATGATGCCACCTACGATCCTGTTCAACATTTATATCAATATTCGATCGATTATTTTTTGCGATTGGAGATCATTGTATGGTAAGCCATATGTTCAGGGTGGCATATCTTCCAGAAGCTTCCTACTTCGCAACCCAGACGACAATATTTTATAACACCATACTAATGGCTATCTTATCAATGTGGTCTGGTCCCAATATGCGATAGATTGAAAATGAGCTCCTTGGCCGACGGTCCACTAGGATATTATACATAATATTATTTGGTTTATGTTTAAACGATCACCTTACTAACCTGACGTAACCCAGAATTAGTAAATGCTCACCAAATCTTATTGGGCGGCTTAGGATTTGATGATCGTTTACTAATTTTGGATAACAAAATATTTTTTTTTGTAAGTGTGCTAAAGCATTAATTCCCATATTATTTACATTTACTTTAAAATTGGTTTAGTCGATTCGGTGACAATTTATTCTGATTTTTCGGTGACAAATATAGATTAGGAGGTCATAACAAATTTAGTAACGATCGCGTAAGTGGCTGACTCTGGGTTCACAGGATGAAGAGGCGCACAGAATGTAGCAACTCGGTACTTTATCCGAATCGAATACCTTTCAGTTCAGTACAAATATTGTTTTCACTCCTCTTGCTCAAAAAGTCCGTCATAGTAACGTACAAGAGCCGAGATAAAATAGCATAATAACCCCTAGGGGATAAAGTTTTTTCTTTTTTAATGTTTGTCTATTATCAATGAGCCTACTAAAACGAAAAAGTCTTTATTCATAGATAGAATAATCACGAATAAAGACTCGCTCGACTTAATACTGTTTCTCATTTTTATTTTTGAAAATGGAACTAAAAGTGGCGATCTCTTCGGTGAAATCATAGACTTATTTATACTCTGTGACTTTAAGTAGAATGCGTGCATTGTGTTTCTTAGCGGCTACAGTATGGCGCGAAATCTTTAGAATTTTTCTGAAATTGCAAACTGATTGAATTTTGTGACTGTAATA
The DNA here is from genome assembly GCA_943789525.1 of Agriphila geniculea. Taxonomy (NCBI): domain Eukaryota; kingdom Metazoa; phylum Arthropoda; class Insecta; order Lepidoptera; family Crambidae; genus Agriphila; species Agriphila geniculea. The sequence continues at coordinate 17,793,855 of OX038869.1, read as the reverse complement.
GGAAAGAAATAATTTTAATCTTTTGCCGTCAAGCATAAATCATACTGTATGAAAAGTTTATGAAGTGGAGGATAGAAAAACGAGTGGATTCGTTTACGGAAGTATAAACTAGGTATTGATTATTTTATTTTATTTTCTCGCAATCGTAGTGAAAAGTAGAGTGTAACACACGACGCTAAAACCCATTGTAACTCGGTTTCTATTTATTCCCTCGCTAAAGCTCGGGAATAAAACTACCTCGTATGCAATGAGTCATTTTAGCGTCTTGTATAACAATCTACTATTTTATGCTTAGAGTAAGACGGGCTTCTACAGAAAGAGAAGCCATACGAAGCGTTCCCCTCTGCCGAAGTACAAGCCCAACTGGGCATACGCATTAGTAAAACCAGTTGCGCCCGGATTTCTTTCTAGACCGAGTCCAGTCGCGCATGTGAACGCTGCTGTGTTTAAAATGTCGAATTTATGAGTTGTTTTGCTGTTAAAAGAGGTCTTGAACATCAAGTATACAAAAAGACGGTGTTACATTTCACATAAAAGTAAATTTTTATCGTATTATTGCTATTTGTTTACATTTAAACATTAAATTCGTATATTTTATTCTTGATTAGTTGTCAAATTTGTTCAGTGACATCGGGTCTGCTAGTCCATGGCTCGTCCGTACAAATTTCAGATCTGTCGCTAGATAAATCCGAGTTCTCGCCGATGGGCAACTTAGTGATGTTACCGTTAAATAATGTTTGTCGATAGGTTCCCTATGTATTTGCATAAAATTTTAAGGCATAATATGTCATAGCATAATATGATTTCGCCGAATGATGATTACGCATAATATTATTTAGTCATAACAGCTTATGCATAATTTTTTTAAGCATAATTACTTTAAGCATAATCATGTTTAAGCATAATATTCTTAAGCATAAATTTAAACACGCATAATGTTATTTACGCATATTTTTATAAACAAAAAAATCACGACGTTTAAAATCACGAAAGAACATTTTACCTAAAATACAAAATCCTGAAGCTTAAAAAAGCGAAGGTTAATTGAGGGTTACATGCCAGCAGGTCGGTTCTGGCACTTCGCCGGCCGCTGCTGCGGCACGCTCGCTTCGCTCGCTCGGCTCGTGCGTTGTTGGTCGCAATGGAACCTTACCTCCTCCTCGCTCGCTACGCTCGCTCGTCGTCGCACCTAATAGACCTAAACAGACTTTCGGGATTTTTAACTATCGGCATTTTAACTTTCAGGGTTTCGAACTATCATCAGTCATTTAATAATCGATCTTTTAAGTTTCGGTCTATTGGATATCGACATTAAGGATTTTCGGTATTTTAAAAATAGATGTTTTTATGAGTCTATATTTAGGTCGTATGTGTTATGAGTTTTTGGCATTTTAATACAATACCTACCCCTTTTGCATGAAAATAAATAAGTGCGTAAAAATATTTATTCTTATTATTTTTGATTTTTATGTCTAAATAATATTAGGCGAATAGACAATATGCCTAATAACATTATGCGAAAACAAATTAGTCTAAATGATAATTATGCTAATATAAATAGTATGCCAAAAAACAATTATGCGAAAGTATTATTATGACAAAAAAGATTATGCCAAATCCGTTATGCCAAATCAAATTAGGTATAAAACAATTATGCGAAAACAAGGGATCCCTTGTCGATAAAGTGTTGGTCAATCTGGCCCTGATTATGCGTCAAATTCATTTGCGAGATTTTTGCATGATTTTCTCTGCACTGATGTGAGCGCGACGCGACAGATATCGCGAAATAAATGTCGAAATAGTAGATTATACAACAAGTGAATAAAAAGGGCCCCTGATTATTAAAATAAACTCGTGCGAGGCCCGCGACACGCGGCAAACGTCTTGCCTCGCGAGGCAGGGCGCTTGGTGGGGACCCGCCTAATCGCGTAAGAACGGCTGGTCGGATCCTGGTTGAAGGTTCCCTAAAGATTTTCTCTAATATCCACGTGGACGAAGTCGCGGGCGGAAGCTAGTAATGATATATTTTACTATATTGACGACATTATCAAAATCAGTTTGCGATTTTTTATTCAACAGTCGGTCGGTATCTTTCAATATTCAAATTGTTGGGTATGCAGATGGCAGTACTGTCATGGAGCGATGTTCAGTGTCAGCAGCCTGAGCCCAACTTCCCTGGGTAGACATTAATCCCAACCCAATCACCTACACTCTCGAGCTTTTTGTATAAAGTTCGAGCATATAATAATGACCTCTTTGTTGTTATTCACCCCATCGTAAAATGATTGAGTTTGTAACCTTTATTTCTTTTTTCCGTATCGATATTGCTGCATCGACAGTTGAGCCCAGCCCTTTATGTCAAAAACGTGTCATATTTTGATGTGTGACTCATCCGTACACAAATTTTTGCTGTTTTGTTTTATTTTTTATGTGTGAGTGTCGTCATTACAGTGTTGTTTTTGCATGCGGGTATGCGGAACTGCACTTGTGTGCATTTCCCTCTCCCCCGCAAAAAATGCCAGAATAATTTGAATAGAGTAATAATCGCTAAGGCTTCTCCCTTCGTGACGAAACGAAGCCTTTGTTGCTCGAAGATTTTATGTTATGTTAAGATTTATACTAGAGTTGTTTAGAGATGTTACTGTGATCCATTGTTATTACCTACTGCAATGTTGTTTTCATTTTGATCATTCTTCAGCCGCTGAAAATTGATTTATTTTTTTATTTAAATGAAAATTACGCTTTCTCTGCAAGAGATACCGCGTCATATTTCGGCTGACTGGATATTGTGTTCTAAACTGATTTATGCGCATGCATTACATACAATACAAGCGAAGCGTTGGATCGGAAGTGAATAAATCACATATCACACGACGTCGTAAGTAGCAAGGTTTCGTGGGTGCTTACTAGCAGATTTTTTCATTTATAACCAACACTAGGATTACTTTAATACGAGTTATCTGATGTTGTAACTTGTTGTTCTCAGAAACATCAAGAAAAATCTGTATACAAAGAATCTTAATAATATGAATTTATTAACTGTCAAGAACTTAATAAAATTGATCTTCAGTATTGTGTTAAATAATCTTATAATCCCTAATCAAAACATGAATTGTTTTATCAATTTCGCAACAGGTATTAAGTATATTAGCTATATAAAAATTGTAAAGTTATAGCGGCTCACTGTATCCGAAGAACCCGTGAATGAAGTGATAAAATTTGCTAATTTTCGAGGCAGCTTTAATATTACGAGTAAACATTACTTGCTTAACTCAACTTCGCTAACTAGGCATTTCAGTACGTATAGTACATACTACACACAATAATCATAATTTCGAACTTGTAACCTCAACCTAATTTGGAAGGAAAATAATAAGTAAAAATAATGAAGTTCTAAGTAGGTACTTACTTATTCTTTTTCCTTTAACCAAAAAATGAATCATTGAATTTTTCGATATAAACTAATTACTTTCAAGGATTTTTGTAAATACTTTTTGTTTCTTTCGTATACATTTTTAATTTAGTTTTGTGAAAAAAATACAGTTTGTAGGTACTACGCTACCATTGTCAGCACAATAACATAGAATAAAATAGAATAGATAACGTACTTATACCGACTTCAAAGTTTTAACTAAGTACCTAACAAATATTTTCTATACCTTAGAAGTCTGTCTAAAAAGTCAGTTTACATGGGTAATTTCAAAGGTAATTTTAAAACCCACCTAAATCCCCATCCACCCCACCAATACCCATCTAAATAAAATTGAGTACAGTATGTTTACAATTAGAATTTTGACAGCACCAACAGTGTTACCAGTATAAGTTTTTATAAATAATTTAATAGTTTCTCATGTAAACTGACTTTTTAGACAGACTCTACCTACGCTAAACCTCAAAGTTCAAAAAAAAAGTTATCTTTTCTGTGGTTCAAATAATCGAAAGCAAATTATCAAATTAGGTAATTTGAAATGGTAAAGAAACATAATGCAACAAGTAAGTAGTTAGGGTTCGGCTTACTTAATGCAACCGGTTGCACTTGCAACAGTGACATCACCTCTCGAATTTAGGTATGACGCCTCCTACGCAATAGAACCCACTACTGTGACATAAATCTCGGTAGGTATACGCGGGCTAAAAGGACTATTGCTACCAATTATTGTGGTATAAAAAAAAATCGGGTTGCACTCCGGGAGTGCCGGCAGAAATTAAAACTTGAATATTAACGTTGTGCATTTTTGATATTTTAGAATGGTTAGGGAATAATTTTGCACGAATTGCCGTCTTACGAATTTAATCTGCATTTGAATTTACGAATACAGAACAGTACTTATTGTACGAAAGTCTTATCCATAGCTTGACAGAAAATCTAGAGTTTTGACATTGAATTAAAAGATTCGCGCGTTGCTATGGTGACACAAGTGTTTACGTCTTGAAATGATGCGCCGCCATTTTTACCGCGCCCCGTAGAAAGAGAGGGGGATACTTCCGCCGCAGGCTGTCTACTATCCATCCGTCACATCCGTCTTACGAATTTTCGATCAGGGTCACGTGATTCTGAAGCATTTTTTCCCCTTTACAAAAAAGCGTACAACGCCGCTAAAGAAGTTTTCACTTCAAAAAAAAGAAAAATACAATTATGTTAATGACCATCGTACGACTTCGCGAAAAGCAAAATAGAATACCATTGCTAATTAAATTCATAATCTTTTCATCCGTTTTTATATTTTTTTTCTAACCTTTTTATACAACGTGTTACAAAAATACCTCTAATGCAGAATATGGTAGATTTATGGACCATCAACCTGTCATACAAAAATTGATAACTAAAATATTAAAATTTATTTATTTATTTTATTTATTTATATATACATAATTATACGGGATAGACCCAATTACATAATTATGTGGTAGGTACTACAAACGTAACTCAAGTTGGTTAACAAGAGATTTCGAATTGTCCACAAATACATCAAAGTCGGGGTAGGTAACCAGGAGCGCGTTGAGTGCCTCATGCATGCGACACAGCGGCGACTGCCTACGCGCCACCGTGCGACATGGTGGACGCGCAAACAGTCGATGCCTACGACTGGAGCGAATGCGTAAATAATTCTCAGGCACATATAGCCGAAATAATTGTTTCACGCATTCAGGCGAGTCCATACTCCCACGCAAAATCGCTATAGCGGTTGAAATCTCCAATCGAGCTCGCCTGACTTCCAAAGAGTTCATCCCCAGCATTCCCAGCAAGAACTTAGTAGGGTACATAAAAGGATAATAACCATATATCCGCTTATAGTAGTAGCGTAGAAAAGCCTTTTGAACCTTTTCCAACATAAGTCTGTACTTGGCCTCATGAGGATTCCAGATACACGAGCTAGACTCCAAAGAGCTTCTCACAAGACTCGTGAATAAGAGTTTGATGACGTGCGGATTATGGAAATCGCGTAAGTTGCGCAAGACAAACCCCAAACGGCTGAAACAACTACGAGAGAGAGCGGAAATGTGTTCGTTAAACGTCAGCGAGGAATCGAAGGTTACACCTAGGTCTTTCATAGTGCTTTTCCGATCGATGATATCACTACCTAGAATATAGCTATATTTGGTAGGATTGTGACGGCGACTGAAAGTCATAACAGAACACTTACTGATGTTAAATTCCAAATCATTCTGCTCACTCCATTTAAGTAATACATCGATATCCTTTTGAATGAGTTCACAATCCGCTTCGTCATTGACCACCGCGTACAATTTCAGGTCGTCGGCATAGAGAAGACAGTTCGTATATTTAAGGACATCTACCACGTCGTTAATCATTAATAGAAAAAGCAGAGGCCCAAGTATGGATCCCTGGGTTACACCTGAGGGTGTTGAATAAAGTTGCGAGACATAGCAACCATGGCGTACATACTGTTGCCTATCCCTAAAGTAATCAGAAAGCAAATCTATAAGCTTAGAAGAGAAACCAAAAGCGTCCAGCTTCGATAGAAGGATTCTACAATTATAATTGAAATGTATGAAACAGCTGATTTTTTTTCGCGATTTTAGAGTTGGTCTCTTAGTAAAAGTTGTTCAGTTTGATCCCTATCTAGTCTAGCATATTCGGCATTAGGGGTATTTTTGAAACACGTCACGTATTTTTCTAATAAATACTATTGTTGTAACGTAACCGATACGATTTGTCACCTGGAAATTTCTCAGTACTTTACTCTAGCTTTACGTTTTGTTTACAGAACTAGCTGTTGCCCGTGAATTCATCTTCGTAGAACTGGACTGGATGACTGGACTGTACAATTACAAGCAATTTTCAAAACCACAGTGATTAATACTAAATAGTTACACAGGTTATGCTCTGAAAAGATTTATTCATAATATTTCACATAGGTAATGTCAATGGAAATAAAATTAAAATTAATATTATAATACGCTTGACAATTTTTTTTATTTTAATTTATTGAAAAATGCGTAAATTTTTTTTGAGAAATTGATAATATTATTAATACTGTTTAATATTATACAATACATACATATTTGGGTTCTTAGCAGAGTTTACTTTAAAAGATAGTTAATAAAAATCCTGTAACAAACAGTGAACAAATAACTAATTGAAGATCTCATCAAGAACTTTCATTTCTTCAAAGGCACCATCAGATTATCATTTGAAGTGATATATTTAAGCCACTCCTTTTACATCAAATGAGCTACATAAGTGCAATACATTATTCATTGCTACGCTTGCACACGAAACTCCTAAATAAATTCAAGGTAACATTAATATAGTGCAGTTCATGTCCAAAATTTAAAACTGTATCATTTGTATGTTGTTAATTTACATTTTCGTAAAATATTGTAAAGGTTGAGTTAGAAAATAAATCACATTACCTATCGAAAAATAATTTCAAATATAGGTAGGTACTTACTGCTATACTACAAAAAGCATTTAATAAAACAAGTGCGAACAACTCCAATGAACAATTTTATTAGTCTCAAACTTAAAATAGGTATGCTATACAGCACATCTTTAAAGTATGCAATGTTCTGCATCTCTACTCTACAAATGACATTTGTAAATAAGATGCATTTATGTAATATAAAAACTAATATCAGATTTTTTTCCGCGATTTCATTTCAAAGTTCTTCCTATAGAAAAAGTTGTTCAGTCTGATGGTCGCTATCTACCATATTCGGCTTTAAGGGTTTTTTTGTAACACGTTGTATAAAAGATGACTTCTAAACATTTGATAACAGATTGTCTGTCAAAGCTAAGGGCTCTATTAATTTCTCAGCGCTATATCTGCTATAATGTTTATAGCATCTGCGTCCCTAAATTATTATTCCCATGATATTATTCACAAATGCTACATGTTTTAATATCATGTGGCCATAATTACAAAAGCATGTACGTACGCTCTATGAAGCAGATGTTGGAGCCCATTTTGGGCAACTGGAATTTCAATATCAAGGCCGTTGCTAACTGTATTAGTGCTAAGCTTCTCAGTTTGCTAATGTTGAGTGAGGCTTATTAGATTACCTACTAATTTAGATACTCTTTCATGGGTAAAGTGCTCTTAACATCTAAGATAAAAAATTCTTCATATACATCTTCGTCTTCTGAGTAGGTAATAAAAGGATAATCAGAAATAATGTCTCTTTAAGAGGTGCTTAAAAGAAAACTCGAGGAATATCATGTGATCTACAGCTACAGAGCTTGTAAATATTTTATCTTATATAAAATAAGAATTTTGGATTAAATACGAATTTAACCGACACCTGCTAATCGTAAAATTCAATGTTGTTAGTAATAATTAAGTAAGTATTTACCAATAACTGACTGTAAGATGTAGTCATCAAAATAATGTATTTTTCCTCAATGCATTTATTCCGAATTTCATTTGAATGACGAAGTGCCCGATAGTGCGCCTCATGAACGCTTGCGCAACCCACGATAAAATTCTCGCCCTATATGGATTGACTCCACCCTGACCTACTGACTCCCGCCACTGGCACCAGGCTGCAGGTAGAAATCTCTGCATTTGAAAGAAAGAAAGAAAAAATATTTCTTTAGGGACCACTTAGATTCAATAAATTGCTATGACCATGTTATACCTATATGTATAACTTATAGAGAGAGAGAGGTAACAGTATAACTTAAATCTATATATATAAAAGGGAAAATCACTCACTGACTCATCATGAAATCTCAGAAACTACAAGTGCTAGCAGTCTCAAATTTAGCATAGAGGTTCCTTTTAGGGTGAAGGTGCTCACTAAGACGGGATTTTGCGAAATTCAATCCCTAAGGGGGTGAAACAGGGTGGCAAAGTTTGTATGGGAGAATGCGATTCCTTGGCCCGATTGACTTGAAATTTGGCATAGACATTTTATCACAAAATTAATTGAACACGTGTTTCGCATTTTTTTGAAATGTATCCCCTAACAGGGTTGAAAAAGGGTAGAAAGCTATTTTTAGGGTGATTGATTTCGATATCGGAATCAAAACTTCTTAGTGCATTTGAATGATTAAGAAAAATAAATGTCAGTTGTCAGGTTGTCACCTCCCCTGAGACTGTAATTATGTCACGCACGAGCTGACATTTCATGTTGTATAAGATTTTATCCTGATTTCACTATTTTACGAAATATTAGTCTACTTATAAAATGTGGAAAAATCTGGCAAATATCAGATATCTAACGTGACAAGGAATGTGGTGTAAAGTGTTGAAATTGAGAGCCGGATAATAATGCACAACATTAGTTGCACACGACATAATTTGCAATGTCACGTTATTTTAGCCGGGAACCTTTTCAGTCATAAGCAGAAATCAACAAATATTTTATTATAAGAAAATTATAAGCGTACCAAAGTTTCATCATAATCGGATGTGAATGGTTTAGGAGTGCATAGGAAACAAAATAATAAACATACATAGATTTTTATTTAAAAAGAAGATACCTACCCAACTATTAAGTATGAGTATTAAATGTTACATAGTATTATTATACTTATTTTGTTATATTACTGCTAAGAAATTTTATTAAGTACCTACCTACCTACCTAATACAAAATCGTGAACAGTACGGCGTCTCGGTTCTGTACCCAAACTCGAACCCCACTTCGAATCTCACTTCACTGCACGGGACGGGAACTTTAAATCATAAATAAGATAATGATAAGATTTTTTTTTCATCACAAAATATTTTAGATAGCTACCTAAAATTTTTGTAATCGGTAAAATTGCTCATAAGTTAGCTTATTTATAATAACTAATTCACGCGAAGTGAAGTGAAGTGTAGTGAGATGCGCGTTTGGTTACAGAATCAACAGATTGCGCAGGTAAAACCGCGGGGTGCAGCTATTACCTATATATCACAAAATTGTAAGAATGTGAAAGTTTTGATGTTTGGATGTTGTTCATTTTGTTACTCAATCACGTCTGAACGGGTGAACGGATTTAGACGAAATTTGGCACAGGGATAGATTTTTGTCTGGAATACTTAACACAGGATTCTTTTCATGCCGATCATTGGTTTCCAAGGGAAGACTTACAACGATTACCGACTCCCACGTGGGCGGAGCCACGGGCAAAAGCTAAACATAGTATAAAACAAAGTCGCTTCCCGCCGTCTGTACGCTTCTCTTAAACTATACATAAAAATCGCAATAAAATCGATCTTTAAGTTTAGGAGCTAGGTTGCCTCAGAGTCCTCAGACAGACACACATACACACTTCAATTATATTTTAACACCCCTTGCGTACGTCGTATATATGTAGATATCCTGTAGTATAATCAAATAACTTCACACTGACACCACATTAGCACAGTTTTACATTAGTAACTACATTACACTGCACCCGTGCGAAGCCGGGGCGGGCCGCTAGTTAAATAGTAAAGTGGCACTTAAATGGCATCAATTCAACATCTGTAGGGAAGCCATTATGATATGACTCCTCGAGGCTGATCTTCCATTGACACCAAGGAAGAAATTTATTCTATTTGAATCAATGGCAATTTACTTTTCATCAGTTGAAGTATGTTTTCTAGTGTCATGATTCTTCGATAAAATTCAGAGACTTTCATAAGTTTTTTTATTCAAAATACTTGGACGTTCATAAAGCCTGAAGTGGTATTGATAAAAACTACGTTTAGACCGGGTTAAGAGTTTTCTTTTGTTAGAACTCGAAACAAGAGTTACAATAGCCAAATTACCTTAGGTCCTACCTTAGATATAACTACCTATTAGATTTTCCAATCTAATCGATTGAAACATGTAGGTACCTACATACAGCTCCATGAAAATACAGAATTTATGTGTGTAGATGTGTGTGTTTTTTTCGTGTGCAAGGTTATTAACAATTAAAATAACGGCAAAAACTGGCCAAGTGCGTGTCGGGCCACGCGCAGTAGGGTTCCGTAGTTACATTATACCATACCATATTTTAATACCGCTATCATTTTTCACCTGAAAAAATAACTTTGTTTTTCACAGTGTTTGTATGAACAACAAAGTTATATTTGCGGTTTTGGAAAATGTACTATATTTCGAAAACTTATTACTGTATCTCGTTCAAACCAATTTTCGTTGAAAGTGTTTGTTAAGATCTATAGCATATATTTTTTTTAGATTTTTCACTCTCTTACTTTAAAAGTTAAAGGGGGGGGGACACACATTTTACCACTTTGGCAGTATATATCTTTCAAACTGTTGACTTTGAGAAAAAATTGTCTTAGGAACCTCAATGTCATTTTTAAAGACCTATCTATAGACACCCCACAAGCATTGGTTTGATGAAAAAAAATATTTTCTGTTTCAGTTCCATGTATGAGGAGCCCCCCCTTAACCTTTTATTTTTTTTATTTTTGTGAGAAAATCGTAATGCGGTTCACAGAATACATCTACCTACCAAGTTTCAATTATGTAGTCTTAATACTTTCGGAATAAAGTGGCTGTGACATACGGACGGACAGACAGACAGACAGACAGACAGACCGACAGACAGACAGACAGACAGACAGACAGACAGACAGACAGACAGACAGACAGACAGACAGACATGACGAATCTATAAGGGTTCCGATTTTTGCCATTTTGGCTACGGAACCCTAAAAATGATGAATAAGTTAATTTTAACTTGTATTATTTATTCGGTGAACACTATCTCTACGGATATAATAAAAGTAGGCACCGGATTGTTGTATTAAAATTAATTACTTTGACGCTAAAATCTGAACATCTTCACTTCACGAACCATCCATTAATCTTGTCTTTAATCAGCTGTCGAAACTCACGGCTTCAAACTTCGGAATGGAAGGTCCTAACACTTGCACTTGAGATGGTAGTTGTTAATTTAATTAAATTTTATTTAGACAACTTGTTGTAAACACTTTGAAACAGGTGGATAATGTTGCTAAAACTGAATAATTTTCTCCAAGGAACAATATACGTCGAAAAATTTTTTTTTTTTCGCTTTTCTCTAGTTAGTAGATCAGCTGGCCGACACATTTTTTTAGGGGAGTATCTTTTTATTTCCTTTTTTAGTTTTAACGACACATATTATCTGTTTCAGTATTATCTCACAAAATATTGTGTTACAAAAAAGTTATTTTCAAGATCATCCGCCTAGATTTTCCACACCATGCTCATTTAAAAAAAAAGGTTTCTGACATATAAAAGATAAAAACAAGAAATAGCATGGCTAACGTTAAAATATGAAAATTTATATTTAGGTACCTACTTAATGTTTGCATGGTGCTTAGTTTATTCAAAGGACCGGTGGTTAGTTTAGATGTTCTCTGTAAGTTTTTCTTACAATTTGAAAGTTTTCTAAAGAGTCGAGCCCTGGGTAATGGCTATTATTATATTCGTTATCGCTACCTTAAAAGCTTTAATAATAAGCACAATGTCGCAAGCTTTGTGAATAACGGATATTGTTGTATTGTGTGGAATGGATAACTTTACGACACGTATTTTTTATAATTTATCACAGACCTTATAACCAAGTACTTGTTGGTCTGAGTATTTTATATATCAGCCCCCCTACTCAAATGGCCATTCTACTAAAATTAACTCTAGCAAAATATACAATGTATCGGAATGACAAAAGCTAACGCTTAGCTCTTGTCAATCCCATACGTTGTCATTCTATTCCATCTAGCTTTAATTATAGTACAATGGCCATTTGGCCCATAGCTTATTTTTATCGAACGAATAGCAAGTTGGCTATTTGAAAGGGGGGCTTTTATTCTTCTTACTTAATTATTTAAAAACACATGCTATGCTTACTTCACAAAACATGATAGCACATACGTTTCTCGGCTTAGTAGCAAAAGGAACTATTCGCAAAATGCCTGCAGTCGCATATTGCCTTATTCGCGATATGCCTCATTCTCAAAATGTCTTATTCGTGGAATGCCCTATTCTCCTTTGGACTCTTTTGCAGAAAGACTTATTCTCAGAATGACCTTTTCTCAAAATGTCTCATTTTTCTCTAAGTGTTTGTTAGTAAAATTATACCTGTATACAATGTGTCCCTCGATAAAGTGCAATCCTGAAAGGGGGTTGAAGTAGATTGGACACACTGTATTGTTTATAAAACCAGAAATTGAGTATTTCAGAAAGGTAATATAATTCATATACATATAAATATGAAAAAATACCTACTTATAAATCGTCATTTCTTATCCTTTTATTAAAAATCAACAAGAGTATGCCAGATTACTATACCTTAAGGAAAGGTATGAATTATTCTTTTTATAATCATTATTATTTGTAATATCAATAATTATTAGGTAAGAAGTAGATGTATTATAAAAAATTGTATTGCAATTTTACATTAAAAGTTGCAAATAAATAATTTGTTTGAAGAATTGTTCCACAGTAATTTCCTGTGTCTCTAATTTAGTCAATATTTTTTTTATATTTCTTATCAAATATTATATCTATAGCGGAGCTGACGGATTAAAATGTAATAAAAATTTATTTTACTTATTAATACATGATAATTACCAATCATTTGCTGTTAACGTTAAAGCTGGCAGGTATTTAAAAAAATGTGTCCTTTTGAGAATACGTCATTACGCGAATAAGGCATTATGCGAATGTGTCTTTTCGAGAATGAGGTATTATGCGAATAGGTCCTTTCGAGAACAAGTCATTCCGAGAACGTGGCCTTTTTTGGCAGTGTGGCATTTTGCGAATAGGTCCTTTTGCTACTAAGCCCGTTTCTCGTTTTCCCGGGCTGTTTTTCATAAATTATTCTGTAAGACAGATAGACTGGAGAGACTTTGGAGTAGCCAAAGCTGTTGCAGTTTGCAGCTATTCCAAAGTAAACTATATCTATGTTATCGTGCGTTCTCACGTGTCGTTTATGAAAGAAGAATATTTCAATGACGAAACAATTACTCAAAAAGTAAAAAGCGACATTTATTAAGAAATAGGGAATAGGTACACCTACATTAATGAGTTAAAAAATCTGAACACTTCAAACGACGCGCGTAAGCGTTGCAGCTTCAACAGCTCTACAAGGTAAGTACCAGATACCGGCATTTAATATAACTTGGTAAGAGAAAGACGAGACAAAAGATGTGCAGCAGCTACAAACACTAAACTCGACGCATCTTTGCCTTGCCAAGTTCTGTGTTGTATTTGTAACTACACGTCTTCTTTCAGTTACTCTTTCTTTAGAGAATTATTTATTTTTTGGTGATAATTTAGATAAGCGACTAACTAAAAAAAACTTTAATATGTATTTGTTAAAAAAAAATGCATATTAAAAGGACATTTTGAGAAAAGGCCATTTTGAGAAAAGGTCATTTTGAGAAAAACATTTTGAGAAAAGGGCATTATGCGCCAAGACGATTGATATACGTCTTGGCGCATAATGTCCTTATGACTGAAAAGGACAATTCGAGTAAAATACATTTTGAGAAAAGGACTATTTGAGAAAGGACATTCTGAGAAAGGACATTTCGAGAAAAGGACATTATGAGAAAGGACATTTTGAGAAAAGGACATTATTATGCGCCAAGACGAAATCACATCAATCAAATGTTTATGAGGATTGTGGCCTGCTTCACAGGTTCTAGATAGACTCTAGTAGAAGATAAATATTAACCTATTTATCTTCTACTAGCGGCCGCCCGCGACTTCGTCTGCGCGGAAAGTTTTTTTGCTATCCCTCGGGAATAACACTTTTTTTCGGGATTAAAAGTATCCAATGTCCTTTTCTGTACCCCTGACAACGTGTATGTAAATTTTCATGATGATCGGTTCAGTAGTTAAGACGTGAAGGCGTTACAAACAAACAAACAAATAAACATACAAACGGACTTTCGCATTTATAATATTAGTAAGGACTAGCGGCTGCCTTAGGGAACCTTTGACCAGGATAAAAGGTACCTATCATATTTTTTAATCCAGTTCAGGTTAAACTATCTGTGTGAAAAATTTGATTCAAATCCATCTAGCCGTTTAGGCGAGAAGAGGTAACGCATACAAACTTTCGCATTTATAAAATCTATCTTCTAGGTATTTGTATGTGTTTCTGGTATTATAATTCAAAATTGAATCAGAATTTTAATGAAATTAACATATTCGGCAGCAATGAAACAAAAGATTCCCCGTAATGTTTTGTAATACATTAACATAGCAAACCTTTTACTTTGCTCCTCTCAGTTAAAAAGATTCCATGTAATTATACAGCCTCCCGTGCCCTGAAAGTGCCAAGAGGTTAATTAAAAGAGATTAGCCGTCCAATACAAAGTCAAATTAAAAAAAACAATGGGGTAGCTTTGTTTCGCACGACATTTTAATTTCTTTGCAGCATTAATAACAAAACTTTGGGCATTTTTCGAAATTTTTCACAAATAAGTACTTTAAGTTTCAGTAAATTAACGCCATAAATACAACTTGAACAACTATGTGTCTATGAATGATATTATAAAATATGTAAAAACAAAAGTATTTTGTCTATTGTCTAATCTAAGCGATTTGTTTATACTTAAACATTGTTTACAAGGGACAAGACAAAAATGGGGTTGCGAATGTTGCGATTCAATGTCAGGTGAAGTTTTTCTTATTTTATATTAGGCACGTTCACATTTTTCTTTATCTTTTTAAAACGTCATTGTCACTATAGATTATTTATTTCCCAGCTTCACTGTTGCCTAACTTTTCCTTTTTGTAGATTTTTGATTCATAATCTCTTCCGATTAGCAATAATCCTTTTTCCTTCTGTCAGTTTTTAATTAGGCGCACTTGCATAATGTTTCATACTCGTTCGTACTTTGGAAGTCTTTAAGCCATTTAATAGCTATGTTTATTCACCACTTATTAAACAGCTGTGACCAATAGGATTTGGTGATGGTTAGTTCATTAAATTATTGGGTGTGACTTTTACACGGACCGTGACCTATTTTATCTTATGAAAGGTCAGTGTGACTATTGTAATTTGGTTCGCAAGTACCATTAACTTTGCCTATTTCGAAGCAGCTATTAATGTCTTATAAACCATGAAACGTAGGTAACCATATTTTCCGAATTCTCTTTACTTAAAAATATGGAATTTTTCTATGACTAACGTCTATGATTTGAGCCCAGCAAAAAATTTCAGTACTTAAACCAAAACTTTTACTTCCTTTTCAACACGTTATTATTAGGTTGCTTTCTCGTTTGTTTGTTTGTTTGTTTTTTAAGTCGGTTAATAGGTAAATTAATATATCCCGTGGATTCGGCTGCTAAGTATCAAATAAAAGAACAACTTTTTGATTTTTTACTTTTAGCATTGAAAATGAGTATAATAGTGCCCCGATTTATGATATTGTGACATTTGCCTGTAGTTTCGCAGATATGAGAGGTACGCGGAGGAACTATAGTGTTAAAATGTGGGTCTACCGGAGGGCTTCAAAATGCAATTTGAATTCCTAAAATCGGTCAGTAACTTTTAGAGATTTTCATAAATTTGTCAAAATTTCAAAATTTTTTCACACATTTGGATCGAGAATTTCCGATTTTTTTGGGCTCTTTATTCAAGTATCCGAAGAAAATGGATCTTGGTTGTGAGCCATCTTAGGAGGCGGATGGACAAAAACCGTAGGCAGTTAGCGGGTCCCTTACGCGCGAGGTCAGTCTGCACTCCGTTCACTTTATCGTCAGTACGATAAAGAATGAATTCCTATTAACTAATGTATGGAGACTATGGAGCCTATGCGGCATTAATAACAGCGCCATGTGCTTTATTTCTAAATTACATTTTCAATGCCTTTGATAGTTGCGCGTCTAATTGCGCTATCTTAAGACTTTTTTGTTCCAGTTAACCAGTTTTTTACTTACCTAAAATGGATAAATATTTCATACTACAGTGTAATAATCCTCCACAGGCACAGTCCCGCCCCTATATTACGTACGTCTGTTGCTAACATTTCTCGATTGAAACCGCAGTTACATTGTCCATGTCCACAGCCATTTTTGATGTCCCCACTGCTGGAGCACAGGCCTTCCTTATGGGTGGATAAGGAGGACGGGCCATAAACCACCACGCGGGCCCAATGCGGATTGGTGGGTATTAACGACTGCAATGCAGCCGGGACCAACGGCTTAACGTGCCTTCCGAAGCACGGAGGAGTTCGCGATAGTAAATTTTTGGTCACCCATCCCATGACCGACCCTTGCGAACGTTGCTTAACTTACGCAATCGCTGGGCCAGGCGCTAAACCACTGCGCCACCGAGCTCCACTCGCGCAGTTACATTGCTGCCAGCCAAATCTCAACATGTCTTGAGTACAATCTGGCTGTACGTCTACATAACGTTTGCCCAACAACTGCATACCGGCACTTCCGGTTCCACAAATCATGGCCGCGTTCCGTTTTTGGCGGGAACAGACAGACTTTGCCCATTCTATTTCCCGCCTCCGAGCATCGCACTAATGAGTAGGTACGTAAATACCTCGTCATTTTCGCTGTTTGTCAGAAACTCAAGAGTATGAAATAAAGACTAATGTGTTCTATGAAATGCTCCGTAACTTATATTTATCGCTCTGGACTAGTAACAATGTTGTTTCAAGGAATTAAACTACCTACTTATTTATGCTTATAATGGGTTTTAGTTTAATAAAAATATACCAATACCTGCTTATAATGTTTAATCTGGATGCTTATACTGCGAGTTTTTTCACCTCACGCTCGATCGTGAGCGCGTTAGATTTTTGTATGATGAAGTTCATCGCGTATTCCGCCGAAATGAAGTTTACGGCGGTCGAGTAAGTAAAAAACTCGGTCTACGCACTCATGACAATTTATTTATATTCACTTTGTTTACAGTCAACTTAAATTTTATTTACAAAGATTTAAAATCAAACCAAGTACATACTTAACTTTTCAAATACCGCACTTACTTTCATCTATGGTGAGCGCATGGGAAACCACCGCCACGACGAGGAGCGCGAATGCGCCCGCGCTTATGGCCCTCGCAGCCATATTACCTGCAAATAACATTGGATTTAGTTTTGTGATATACAGAATGTCCCAAAACCACACGGAGGGAAAGTACCTTAAATATTGAAGATAGGAAATTTAACTGAAAGAAGACTTCATTTTGATTTTATGGAAAATCGCCTGCCTTAACCAGGAATCGAACCCACCAAATTAGAAGAAAAACAATCTTTTATTTTTACGATACCTGCCGATCGAAAGGTTTACTCATTACGATTATTTTTTGTTAATTAACACAGCATCTTAAACAAAAGGAAGACCATGAAATTTAACATTTAAATTTTAGTTTTACGTATTGTATCAATTAGTAAAGGAATGAATGCGATTTGGAAAAATCTTTGAATGCAGTTTGAATTATTTTTTAAAACAAAACGAAGTCCTCTGTTAGTAAAATTACGTATCTTCAACATATAAGATACTTTTCCAATATATGGCAAAGTTTGGGACACCCTGTATAATATGCATTCTCTAAGTTAATATAATAATTGAAATTGATTCAGAAACTTTACGTTTGAACGACAGAGAGTAAAAACTGAGCACTTTGAACGGATAAGCGTTTTTTATATTAATCATTTATTTATTTATTACCAAAAAATACATCATTTCCAAAGTCTTCCACGCTAGGCTAGGCCTCTCCTGTGGAAGTCTTTATTATTGCGGGAAGCATGAAACAGAATAATGGACATATTTTTTTTGCTTGTACGTGTGATACGGTGATCGCTGTAAACCTTAACCCAAATGTTTAAGCCTATGTCGTCATCATGTCGAATTGTCGACTGTTTGCTGCCTAACGCAGGACCGATCATCGTAGATCCTTGGACTTAGGATTACCAAACAATCCTGGGGCCGTACCGGCTAACGCATCGAACTTGGAAACTCTGCCGGGTTTCAAATTAAAACAGATAAATCGAGCCCCAATTGGGCCAAAATGGCGAACTCCAATTCATAATGTCACACGAACATCGATATCTTCCAAATAACTTCAACGAATAGTACAAAATGAAATTCCTTACTATTGATTTCTCTGTTTTATGTTGAAACTCGGCAGACACGCCGAAGTTCCAAAAGTTAGCCGGTAAGACCCCAGATATGACAGGACAAATTTTCCTGTTACATATATCAGGATTTTTTAGTCCCTGTCAGGATTCCGGATTTTTTGGATTATTCACATTATACTTACCTAGTAAAACAAACATTACAAATTAAGCTTTATTTGAGTATGTTTCTTTTCTTTGGCAACAATGCAATACCTGCCTATGTACATTTTGTAGTAAATAATCAACAGAACTAAAACTTACAAAACTAAAAACTAAACCATGAAAATGAAACACTTAAAACTCTATTTATGTATACTTTTTAATTTTGTCAATACTTTTTAGTAGAAATCGGGCTTTTTGTCAGGATTTTATAGGTATTCAATTTCCGCAATATTAAAACTTTTATTTAAGTTTGTTTATTTACACGAATATTAATAATAACTACTTCATATAATTAGTATACGTAAAACAGATTTAAATTAACAAATACACACGTTATTACCACGTTTTTTCAACAGCTCCAATAAAACACTACCACAACTTTTTTATTTTCCCGCGAAAAAGCTTGTGTGATCGTTTTGTAGCCGCGAGTGAGAGCGCGTGCGCGGGTGCTTACGCGCTTCCCGACTGACTACACAGATTATTAAACTGACGAACAGTTGGACAAGTTCTACCAATCCGCAATCGACCTAGCTAGAAAAATGGAAAAATGAAACGATGTGCGAACTATAATCCCCGCAAATTGGTAATGCGCTGGAACCTTGTCACATTAACATCCACGTTGACGTGATCCGCAACTAAAAATGTAATGAAACAAGAAAATTCTATTAAGTAGGGTAATCCTACTTAAGAATAAATGTAAATGTTTGTGGGTTTGGATGTTTGTTCCTCAATCACGCAAAAACTACTGAATGGATTTGGTTGAAATTTGGCACACAGAAAGTAGTAAAACATGGCCCCCCGGCGCATTACCTGTCGGCGGGGATAGTACTTGGACCTTTCGCTAGCGCTATTACTTTTCAAAGTTATGATGACAAAGATGATAAATCTTAATTACTAACAGTAACTATTAATACTGTCTGTCAAAATATGTATAATGCTATAATACTGTATAATTTAATATAATATCATCTACAATAGTAAGAATAAATACACAATTTGTGAATGAAATTACAAGGAAATTACACATTTTTTTGGGCGAAACAGTTATTTTTAAGTAAGTAGGTATCATACGTAGGTGTATATGCATTTCCAAGCTAGGGTGGAGTAGAGGATTCCACTCCGCCCAAAAGGCCTAGTACGAGTTGGTTTTTAGGGTTCCGTACCCAACGGGTAAAAACGGGACCCTATTACTAAGACTCGGCTGTCTGTCTGTCTGTCTGTCCGTCTGTCTGTCTGTCGGTCTGTCTGTCTGTCTGTCTGTCTGTCACCAGGCTGTATCTCATGAACCGTGATAGCTAGTGTTGAAATTTTCACAGATGTATTTCTGTCGCCGCTATAACAACAAATACTAAAAACAGAATAAAATAAATATTTAAGTGGGGCTCCCATACAACTAAAGTGTTTTTTTTGCCGTTTTTTGGTACGGAATCCTTCGTGCGGGAATCCGACTCGCACTTGGCCGGTTTTATTGTTTTCACTTCACTTAACGAATAGTTAACTATCGTTTTCTCTCTTTCACTCGTTCACTCACTCGCATGATTTCCTCTCTTTCATTCGATACTATTCGCAAAGTGAGATGAGAAACACAACTCGTACTAGGCCCTCTGTTTTCAAATAGGTAGGCATCACGGTATGTCTTTCTTTTGACAGTGTTTCCTATTTTTGCAGCAATTTCGTGATATTTTTATGAAAGTATGTATGATGTGTTGTCTGTTACATCGTCACGTCTAAACGGCTGGCTGGACGGATTTGATGTTTGGCACACAGATAGTTTATAGCCTGCTTAGAGCATTTAAAAATGCTCTAAGATAGCCTGTATTAAAACATGAGATACGTTTTATTCCGGTCAAAGGTTCCTTAGGGATTTTTCAAATGTCTACAGTGTATCCTTGTTAATGATCCCATAAGGGAGAACTCCTTTTGGGATGAATAAAAGCGGTAAAGGCACTTGTAATTTTTATAGTTCATATATTACTTCTATCATGATAAATCGTTGAATCCAAAATAGTGTTGTTACTCACCCCGTTTACTATCTACCTAACCTTTTTTCTATGTCGTTGAGTCACCGATCGCCATAGATTACATTTTAACCATGAAAGGTAATAAAATAATAAAAAGTTAATGTAAAAGAAAAGTAATGGCGGAAATATACTATTGTGTTGTATTGTATCGTGTCGCGACAGAAGCGGTATCGGTTTCATACATGTAGTATGACTAGAAACACACTATTGTGTTGTGTTGTGTCGACACGACACACTGTAGTAATGTGTTTCTAGTCACCAACTGTGTTATTCAGAGAGGTTTCACAAAACTGGGGTGCAAGACTGTTCTAACAAAACAGGGTTTAATTCTTGGAAACCAATCACAATGCACCTTTTAATCCTTAAACGGTGGGACTAAACGTTAAACTGTCACTCTGAATACGATTTGCGCTAAAATGGCGTTAGTCCGCAGTCTAACGCCATGTTAACTTTGGCCCTACTTTAACGAACGCACTCTGAATAACACAGTAAATGTATGAAACCGATACGCTTCTGTCACGACTTGGTCACGACACGACACAACACAACACATTAATATATTTCTACCTTAAGATTGACCGATGACTGTTTGCAAAGTCTGTGGACTCTGTACTTTGTTTTTCTGTGTGATCTCTGCTCTGGGATTTTGTTTTATCTATGGTCAGTGTTTGAGTGATTTGTCTGCAATAGTAAATGTCATTATAATATTTTTTCATTTTGAGCTCAATATTATCAGGATGGCAGAAAATAGAGAGGAAATTCTTGCAAATTTTCAGGTAAGTTTTTATCTATTTCCCTAATTCAATATAAAAAATATTTGATTATCATTGGAACATAAGATGTGAAGGTTATGTCGTGAACAACAACAGTGACTAGGAATTCTCCTATATCTCTTTGTACTTTTGAAATATTGCTGTATCCAAAAGGTTTTCATGGAAATAACTAAATATTCTTTGAATACGTAAAGGTTATTTCAGTTGCCATTGTCTAGAAATGGTCGTGATGTAACTTTAACTGTGACTTCCTTT
This sequence comes from Agriphila geniculea, assembly GCA_943789525.1. Classification (NCBI taxonomy): domain Eukaryota; kingdom Metazoa; phylum Arthropoda; class Insecta; order Lepidoptera; family Crambidae; genus Agriphila; species Agriphila geniculea. The sequence continues at coordinate 17,772,122 of OX038869.1, read as the reverse complement.
ATTCTTTCTTTGTGTACGATTTCAAACTTGATTCGAAGTCACTACGTTACAAGGAAAACGTTGTTAAGTTTACCTGCGTAATATAAATGTTCAATCAAGTTGTCGTCACGAAGACCTGTAATCAGCCTTCTATTATAAACTAAACTGGAAAGTTAAAATCATCAAAAATGTAGATTCAAATTTATTTCACAGGGAATAACAGCTATTGAAGATGTTGCCGAGGCAATATTTCACCTTGAAGAAACAAATTGGGACCTTCTTGTAAGTAAAAATATTCTCTATGTTAGTATTTTTATGTAACTTTAAGAGAAGACTAATAATTCCAGATGATTATATTAATACACTAAAAATCGAAACAATATACTAATTAGACATTTCTTGGCTATTCTTCTAGCATGAAAGAGAAATTCATTTAGAATAATTATTGTAATTTTTATGCATTCTTAGAAACATGGGGTAATCTTTAGAAATGGGGTGCCTGAAATGAGGATTGAGATAGATAAGAGGGATAAGGGGGAAGTCGGAAACCCCCCAATGCCTCTCCCGTCGCGAGGAAATTAATAATTACTGAGATATAAGATATTAAGCCTTTCCGCCCTTGCATAAAAAAGCACTTCAACCCATATGAGCTACAGCTCGTACGCGTTTTATGAGCTTTGGGCGAGGGCTGTCCTGCCTCCGATACACCAGCAGCTTGGTTCTGGCACTTCGCCGGCCGCTGCCGCGGCACGCTTGCTACACTCACTCGTCTCCAACTCTGCAAAACTGCTCTCTGGTAAACAGCTCGTTTACCAAAGTTCTTTTTTAAAAAGTGTGTAAATGTGTTCCGTCTCATGCAAAAATACGAAATACTGTCATTTTGTCATGCAACATTTTGTTTCTTTTCACTAACACTGAAATAATAATAAAAATAAAAATTTCCTCGCCGGGAGTATAGTATCATTTGAAAAGCCTTTCAAAACTCTACAAAATGCGATAATTTTCAATTCCAAAATCAGGCGCCCCATTTCTAAAGCCAACCCACATTATGGAATAGTGATGAATTTAATGAAGTGAAATTATATGACTGGTGTGAATGATAGGGAGTATGTGAATTTTGTATTTCATAAGTATCACTAGCTTAGTCTAAATGTTACTAATGGCACAACACAGAAATATTATTTTTATTTGTTAATTTTCGTTAATTGCAAAATGGTTTAATGAGTTATTTAGCTGTGCTACTAACATAGATAATAAATAATACTGAAGAGATGCCTTATTTGTGAATAAATAAATATACCTGCCGATAGTGTTTTTTATTACCATTGGAGATGACATAAGTTTTTATTAATATGTTGATGAACAGGCAGCCATCAACCGAGTCATGCCGCAGGACGGCAACAACTCAGTTGCGCCCAGCAACGATACCCATGATGTCGAGATGATCGACGATGATATATCTGTGATAACTCCAAAAACACACCCACCCGGTAAGTACTTCTATTTCGAACATTATTTTTTAATTCATAAGGGTAACAGAAAAGTGTTAGCCTTTATTATCCAACATAACATCATTTAACATTAGATATTGTTTCATCATTAGAAAAAAGTGTGATGACTTTTTCTCTAATAAAAATAAATAGAAAATTCTAAACCAAGTTAAGTAAAAACCATTCCACCACCATTTCCTCCCAAATAAAATTGGTACTTAAGTATACTCATTAGTTCATTCGAAATCTTCAATAGCCAGTCTTACGCTTTTGACGTACTAAACAAAATAGGCCATTTTTTTTCGGTAAGTCGGTGTGCATTTTTAGCATCATCGTGTCCAAAGAGTATTGTAATAAAAACTATGGCCAGGTCACACTACTGACAATGTGTGCGTGTTTTGGTCACCCAACTGTTGGGTGATATTTTTTTTTACGCTTTCGTGCTTCGACTGTCTATCTAGTCTAGAATATAAATAATCTAAGTCAATAGTTTAGCTCTAGCCGGGGTATGCATTACAATGCCGACAATTCATAATCATAATACATACGACCGAAATATCGACACATAAAAGATCGATTATGAAATGACCGAAAGTTCGAAATCCCGAATGGTCAAAATCCCGACAGTTAAAATATCGAAACATACTTTACCTACACATACATTTATGAAGGTAGGCGTTGCGGTTAATTTGTTTTACTCAAAAATGCTTGTAAAATGGTCATTATTTTGACAAAATCCACCAATCGAGTTTGAAATAGTTATTTTTTCTGGCGCTTCGCCGGCCGCTGCCGCGGCACGCTCGCTTCGCTCGCTCGGCTCGCGCGCGGCGCGCTTGGTTCATGTCAGCCTAACATGCTCGTCGCTACGCTCCTCGCACCTATTTCGTGTCGTGACCTACGGTCTACGGTTTCTGTCCCAGTAGACTAGTTTAGAGTAATTTTCGGCAGCTAAATTTACTATAAAGCATTTCAGGCGAAGCCCAAAGACACCTCCACAGCCAATTCGGTATTAAGTAGTTCGGGGTATAGAACTTAGGTATATTACTTAGGTAGGTATTTTCCCCGTCAACCCATTACAATGCCCTTCGCAAAAGCAGTATGTCGTACTAAATTAGTAGCACCCTTAAATCGTCTCATGCAAGCCTGTAACGAAGTCTCTGATGACATTGACATCTATCACCATTCATCCAGTGCATTGAAAAACATTTTAAGGTTGAACTAAATCAATGATAGTCCATCCATACTAACATTTTGTAATTGATTTTTTTTCATTATTGTTATAAGTTTTCTTTGTGTATTGTTAGATTTTATGTTCAAACTATTATTATTATTTTTTTTTCATTTTTCATTTTTAATGTAGAAGGTTAATATTATTTTATCTTAGCACTTTGCTTGCACCTACCATTGATTAAGTCTTAAGTGTTGTATACGCCTGTAAAAATAATTCACACAGTCTCATAAATTATATATTTTTTAGTTCGTAAGTTATGTGATATTGTTGATGGTGTATCTAATAAATAAAAATAAAATACAAATTTTAAGCTTCGGGATTTAGTAGGTATTTTAGGTAAACTGTCCTTTCGTGAACAACCATTCGGCCTTTTAATTTTCGGGATTTCGTCCATAGGTATTGTACAATTGAGTCTTTTCTACTTCGGCATTGTAACACATACCCCTCTAGCCGCGCGCATTGACCAATGAGTAGCATGAGTATTTTGTTCCCTAGAAGTTTGATTCGTGGAACGGAGTGTAGGTAGTTTAAGGTTATGTCCTACTCCAAGATCCAATGTATCTCAGACTGATACCTACTTTAGCATTTATTTTATTCACAGATTGTTAACTAGTATGACCCAAATAAGGCAGTCTAAGATGAGTTAAATAGATAAATAAACAGAAATGTTTTGGCAATAATAATTTATTTTTAATAATAATTTATCAAGCCATATTGTGTACCATTATAGTTTTCCTGGTGTTTTTATCATGCTATACAAGTAAACAGGTGCCTGTGGTTGATAAGTGAAACATCATAAATATAGTAGATTATTAATGGTTTATGCTTATCTACTTTAGTGATTTAGGAAATAGTGACTGGAGATAAATCGTAATAGAGCTAGATGTATTCTAATTTATACTGTGTAATAAATTTGTGTTCTGTTTCATTGGATTCCACTGCATTAGGGACCATTCTTTTCCATTCTATCGCACAGTTCAAAATCGTCATATTATACAGAGCAAGGCAAATTGCAAAATGTGTACAGATGGAGCCGACTAACGTACTCGAGCTGATCGGTCAACGCAATCAATCTTTCCTACAGGGTTCAAAGTGATAATTATCATTGATAAATTTCTGCTATAAAATCCTGGTCAAGTTATAGGACCATAAAAAAATAACATGCCCTCTAGCTGAAAAATATAAAAAAAACTTATTTTTACGAAACCCGCACACTTCACAATTACACTATATTTACTTTGATGTAAAAGATTACCTTGTTTGTAAAATGTGTATAATTTATTAACTAAACTACTGTTTTCGCTTCCAACGTAAATGTTGATATGTAAAACTAGTTAAAAAAAGGATTGCTATGCTAGCCTTATTATCTGTTTGATAATTTATTATCAAGAGGCAAGTTTTATCAAGAGGCAAGTTTTATCTTGATAATTTCAAACTCTGCTTTCCTATCCTGTACAAGTGCGGCCGGCTATCCGCGCATCAGGAACTGCTCAACGCACCGCACGTAATAAAATGCTGATAGCACTTAGTAATAGGGATGGGATATGTCTGAAAAAAATCTAATTTACTAAATTTTTCTTATTGGTAGGAATAAGCTTCCAAGAAAAAGTTTCAGATTTTTTCTTTTCATGGAAAATAAAAAAAAACATTTCGCAAAACGTACAGAAGTAACAGCAGAATAGAAAATATTCCCTTGCTATTCCCTAATCTAAGTATTTAAAAAAAGTCGCACGTGTCTATGCAGAAATGTCAACTTTTTTTAAATAACGTGATTAGAGAATAGCAAAGAAATATTTTCCATTCTGCTGTAACTTTTGTACGTGTTGCGAAATGAAAGTAATTTGAATATTTTAGATTTTTACATGTAAAGCGGGACCCTATTACTAAGACTCCACTGTCCGTCTGTCTATCTGTCACCAGGCTGTATCTCATGAACCGTGATAGCCAGACACCTGTGATGTATTTCCGTTGCCGCTATAACTAACAACAAATACTAAAATAAATATTTAAGTGGGGCTCCCATACAACAAATTTTTTTTTGCCGTTTTTTGTCCCGGCTGGCACTTGACCGGTTTTTTTATATTATTGGAGCTTATTCCTGTCACTTTAATTTTTTTCAGACATTCCCCATTGGAAGCCACCCATAACTTACGTCACACGAATTTCATTATTTTTGACCCCCCCCCCCCCCCGTCCTTGTCACAACTGTGGCCCTACCATGAGTTGTTGGAAACTGTTTACGTTACAGTAAACTATCGTTTTCTCTCTTTCACTCGTATTGACTGTGAGCAGTATATCCGACAGTTTACTGTAACGTAAACAGTTTGCATCAACTCATGGTAGGGCCACTGGTCACATTTGTGAGACGGGGGAGGTCCCTAGTGTGAGGTCACATATTTTACAATTTTACTCTAGAAATAATTATTGAATTAAAACAGCAGTTCCGAAATTTGTTTTATTTGAATTTAAATGATTTTTTATGTGACGTCACGAAATGTAGGTCCTCTCCCACCCTCTTGTCACACAGTGTCACACTTCGTCGACCCCCTCCCGTGACGTAATTTATGGATGGTTGTGATTCTAATGTTATCTATTTATCCTCAGATCGGGAAGACGGTAATCAAGCGTCGACCTCATCGCCTAGGAATAGTGCCTCCGATCTGCTAGAGTTCCAAGTTCACTATAATAATAAGATGCACGATGTTAAAATGTCTCCAGTTGCGACTGTCAGTGAGTATAAAGTCCAACAACTATTTGACGAATATTATCATAAGTCATTGCGAAGTTGTTTATCATTGTTAGCATGGTGACTATGTTGTTAAAGCTAAATGAAATTATTTACCTACATGTATTACAGAACATTTTTCAGACAGATTATTTTTTGTATGAAACAGCAGATTTTTTTTTCGCGATTTCAGAGTTGGTTCCATAGTAAAAGTTGTTCAGTTTAATGGTTCCTATCTACCATATTCGGCTTTATAAGGCTTGTATAAATGCCCTAATAATAAGATATTTACTTAGAAGTGGATGTTATGTGGCAAGTAGGGAATGCAATCTCGATCTCACGAGATCTCGGCCAAAAATCGGACGAGATCTCGTGAGATAAACGAGATTGCACAGGAGCATAAATACATGTAGTAGGTATAAACGACTATACAAAAAAAAATTGGGAGTTACAAGGCAAGATAAAGTTTGGCCTCAATGTGGAAAATGATCTGTAAGCTGTTCTTAACTAACATTGAGCTGGGCCAAACTATCCTTACATACGATTCCAAACGGCGCGCGGCGGCGGGTTGAAGTAGCCTTCCGCCCGGCTTCATTCTAAAAATTATAACTGTCCCGGTTTAGCTAATAGGTCAAGTGTGGTGTCAATTTGGAATAAATCAATAACGTAGAATTCATTTCTAGTATAAAAAAATGCAATTTATGTAGCAGTCTCTGAAAAATTGCTCAATAACCAAAATATTCAACTACATACTTTTACTTTTAGTCACCGTAAACATTAGACTGGTGCATTTATTTCCAAACAAAAAATACGTTATCAATGCATATTTAATGCAGATATGAAATAATATAACTTTAATAACCTTTACAAACAATAAATAGCAAAAAAAATATTTTTACGTCGAGCGCCGAGAGCCTAAAGTTCACTTTCGAAATAAATTACCATCTTTATAAATTACTAGCGGCCCGCCCCGGCTTCGCACGGGTGCAGTGCAATGTAGTTACTAATGTAAAACTGTGCTAATGTGGTGTCAGTGTGAAGTTATTTGATTATACTACAGGATATCTACATATATACGACGTACACAAGGGGTGTTAAAATATAATTGAAGTGTGTGTGTCTGTCTGAGGATTCTGAGGCAACCTAGCTCCCAAACTTAAAGATCGATTTTATTGCGATTTTTATGTATAGTTTAAGAGAAGCGTACAGACGGCGGGAAGCGACTTTGTTTTATACTATGTTTAGCTTTTGCCCGTGGCTCCGCCCGCGTGGGAGTCGGCAATCGTTGTAAGTCTTCCCTTGGAAACCAATGATCGGCATGAAAAGAAGCCTGTGTTAAGTATTCCAGACTAAAATCTATCCCTGTGCCAAATTTCGTCTAAATCCGTTCACCCGTTCAGACGTGATTGAGTAACAAAATGAACAACATCCAAACATCAAAACTTTCACATTCTTACAATTTTGTGATATATAGGTATAGGTAATAGCTGTACCCCGCGGTTTTACCTGCGCAATCTGTTGATTCTGTAACCAAACGCGCATCTCACTACACTTCACTTCACTTCGCGTGAATTAGTTATTAGAAATCAGCTAACTTAATGAGCAATTTTACCGATTACAAAAATTTTAGGTAGCTATCTAAAATATTTTGTGATGAAAAAAAAATCTTATCATTATCTTATTTATGATTTAAAGTTCCCGTCCCGTACAGTGAAGTGAGATTCGAAGTGGGGTTCGAGTTTGGTTACAGACGCCCTACTGTTCACGATTTTGTATTAGGTAGGTAGGTAGGTACTTAATAAAATTTCTTAGCAGTAATATAACAAAATAAGTATAATAATATTATGTAACATTTAATACTCATACTTAATAGTTTGGTAGGTATCTTCTTTTTAAATAAAAATCTATGTATGTTTATTATTTTGTTTCCTATGCACTCCTAAACCATTCACATCCGATTATGATGAAACTTTGGTACGCTTATAATCTTCTTATAATAAATATTTGTTGAATTTCTGCTTATGACTGAAAAGGTTCCCGGCTAAAATAACGTGACATTGCAAATTATGTCGGGTGCAACTAATGTTGTGCATTATTTATCCGGCTTTCAATTTCAACACTTTACACCACATTCCTTGTCACGTTAGATATCTGATATTTGCCAGATTTTTCCACATTTTATAAGTAGACTAATATTTCGTAAAATAGTGAAAATCAGGATAAATCTTATACAACATGAAATGTCAGCTCGTGCGTGACATAATTAAGTCTCAGGGGAGGTGACAACCTGACGACTGACATTTATTTTTCTTAATCATTCAAATGCACTAAGAAGTTTTGATTCCGATATCGAAATCAATCACCCTAAAAATAGCTTTCTACCCTTTTTCAACCCTGTTAGGGGATACATTTCAAAAAAATGCGAAAGACGTGTTCAATTAATTTTGTGATAAAATGTCTATGCCAAATTTCAAGTCAATCGGGCCAAGGAATCGCATTCTCCCATACAAACTTTGCCACCCTGTTTCACCCCCTTAGGGATTGAATTTCGCAAAATCCCGTCTTAGTGAGCACCTACACCCTAAAAGGAAACCTTATGCAAAATTTGAGACTCCTAGCACTTGTAGTTTCTGAGATTTCGTGATGAGTCAGTGAGTGATTTTCCCTTTTATATATATAGATTAAATGAATATTTAATAGATTATTAAATATTACATCAAACTTGTTATATTTCCCTATCAAAAGTCCATTATTGTGACACTTTGTAAAAAAAAGAAAAACAATTTCACCAATCTCGCGAGATCTCGTAAATTGCGAGATTTCGCGAGATTGATGTTTCCGATCTCGCGAGATTTCGGCGAAGCCGAGATTTGAGGTTGCATTCCCTAGTGGCAAGTTTAACTTTACTTCTATTGTCCAGGTGATTTAAAACAACGAATAGAGTCAGTATGCGGGGTGCCGGTGTGTCGGCAGCAGATATCCGGACTGGGCGGATCCAAGGCCACGTCCGGGGCGCTGCTGGGCCACCTGGCCCTCCCGCGCAACGCCGTGCTGCGGCTCAAGGCGGCCGACCAGCTCATGGCCGACGACGAGTGAGTGTTGCGGCTACAGTATGTAGTGTGTGTCGGCAGCAGATATCCGGGCTGGGTGGGTTCAAGGCCACGCGTGGCCAGGAAAAACTGTCGGTTGGAAATTAACCATACATACTAAAATAATTTGATGATGTACCTTACTGCCCCGCCACAGACTCGTGCAGCAGCGGAGGTGGAGGCCGACCTATAACGGTCAAACTCTTTTTTTTTCAAAGATCATGTATCGTGTCGGTCGTGATTGATTAGAATAGGTAGTTGTAAATGCAGTAACTATCATGATGAATGGATCCTACCCATCTATATTATGTGGATAGGAAATCCTTACCAAACTTGTTCTTTTTACATAAGTTCTTTTATTCTGATGTTGATAATTGGCATGATGACTGTTTTTTTATTTTATGTTACATAAATTACCTCTCAAAAAAAAAAACATTGGTAAAATAATTATTTCGCTAGCATGAAAACTGCCCGAGATATCACAGTTTAAAATGGACTCACCCAAAAACACTCCATACTAACGAGCGGCTTCTCAATTATGACGTCACGCTTGAGTAGTTTGTATGCAACGCGTAGGAAATTTGTTCGGCAGCTATATTAAATATTGTGTTTATTAAAATGGTTTCTTAGACAAATTTGCTATACATTGTACGGACTAATTAAAGGTATTATTTAATTTAATAAATTTTATACTTTTTAAATGGCCTTGTCCACCCAACTTTGTAGGGTCATAAAACAAATATTACGCAATATCTAAAACCAAGAGGTATAACAAGCTACTCTAAAAGTTTAATATGTTTACGATTTTTATTAGTATATCGTTATTTTATTCATTAGTTATCATCCCGATTTCATATTTGCCCCCAGGGTTGCAGAAAGACTAACCACCACATACGTGCTGCACGTGAAGCACGACGACAAAGACTACACGCTCAAGTACCCCGGCACCAAGACTGTACAAGAAGTCAAGAACGACATATACTCGCTCACAGACATACCTGTGAGGCATCAGGTGGGTTCAGTGTCTTTAAAACTCTTCTCCTAAGGCAGGCCTCCCTCACTCGCTCAAGGTAGCGCGATAAGCACCAACCGCTAGCCGTTCGTTCGAACGAACAAGTGAGCAGAGGGGCGCCACACGCTCGCCTGTGTAGTCGCGCGGCATCTTACTGCCTGCGTAGGTATTGTCTCTTTATAATAGTAACAATGTCGGATCGACATTACTGTGCCGTGTACTGATGTCTAAATCAAAAAACCAATAAACTTGTCGTTTTTCACATTATGATATATGCTACGCAGTTCATTTAAAAGAAGACAACCCTAACGATGCGTCGCCAGAAAAGCTAAAAGCACGCGATAGAAAGAGAGGCAACTACTATGTGAATATAACTGTAGGCCATTAGAGCTGCGCGACCTGAAATGAACTTTATTGTGTCAGAGCAAAAGTCGCTATTTATTTAAATGACTTTGCGGGGTGCTGCTTCTGTACTTGTAATATCAGTTATTCTGTGCTTAAAGGAAGAATTTTTAAGAACTGCGAGTCCAAAATATTGTTTTGACCTCAAGTATACATGTACCAAACGGCTATGCTGTACATCGATTTGCGATTTTTTTGCGAACTTACACCTAGCACTATTAGGACCAGCGAATTCAGTAACGTGTGCAATATTAATAGCTGTGTAACCAAAATTGCTTGTCATAGTTCGTGAAGCGTTATCTAGGACAGCGATTCCAGAATTCTTTTGACTATGGAACCTTTTTTGGTTCACCGTTTTTGGGCGGAACCCTAGCTCAAATAATAAGTAAACTTACTGTAATATTGTTTTTTTTTACGTGAAATCACACCATACTGAGGCTTTTTGGCTTGGTGTTCGCATTATGTAAGTATAGCTTGACTTTAAAATAAGGACTTTTTAAGAATATATTTATTTATTTAAAACAAAAAGATAGGTATTTACTTAACTCTTAAATTTTCGTGGAACCCCTGAGAGCCTCTTACGGAACCCCAGAGTTCCGCGGAACACTATTCGGGAACCGTTGACTAGGGTAATTTTGATAGAAGTATTTATACATATATTTTTTATCAGTCATGGACTGGGTGGCCAAATGTGACGGGTTTGGACGATACAGTCCTGGCCATGGTGGGGCTGCAGCAGCCGCAGCACGAGCTCGCCGTCAAGCGCGCGCCGCACAACAAGCAGAAGGAGTACAAGCGGGTGAGTCGGTACTAGAAGCAGTCAGCTACTCAATAGATAGTTGGGTACACAGACAGACGTATGCGCAGGCGCAAAGGCTAGCTACTGATCATCATCATCATCATATCAGCCGCACGACACCCACTGCTGGGTATAGGTCTCCCCTAAGGACCTCCACGACGATCGGTCTTGCGCTGCCCGCATCCAGTGGATGCTAAGCTACTGATAGTGATTATAAATAAGGAAGGCCTGTGCTCAGTGGGGATACAGTACGAGGCAAACATCTTGACACTTTTTCGACGGAGTGGGGATCATTTCGCGCATGTGCGCTTGCGAGCGACCAATAGCGCGCGCCCCTCTCAATCCCCACCCGATTTCAAGATGTTTGCCTTGTACTGTATTAATAATGGCTGATGGTTATCAAAAAAAAATTGTAATACGTGATATTTCTATAGCGAAAGTTTACAGCGCTAGTTATTGTTGGTCAGTAAAAAAAACTATCCATCACCTTCTTATTCTCAGTTTTTGATTGGATTGTTTCGCTTGTAGATAATAGTGGAGAGTTCAGACAGCGAAAACAGCTCTGTGGAAGAAATGGAGTCCGGCGACGGGTTCACCGGTGAAGACGACATGTTTGTAGACCTCGTGCAGTCTGAGCGACTACAGCCTCTCAGTGAGTACTTCACTTGTTTACATTTCTTATTGTTACTGACACTATTTGCCGCAAAACGTGCCAAATATCTTGAACCTAATCCCACCCCGGACACTCCATACAGCCGCGCCATTATTAACAGATGACGTCAGATGACGTTTTTGTACACGCGCGACTGTGTTGCCACTGGCATGACTGGACAGTTTGTACTGTATGATAAATAAAGTTACGACGTATTGCTTTCAGTATCAAAATAAGTTGACAGTTGACAAACACGACTAAAAAGTTACGACGCATTGCTTTGAATATCAAAATAAGTTGACGTTGACAAACACGACTGAACGAGCACACGAACTTGCGGGGTGGGGTGAAGTAATTGATTATGGGGCGGGGCGGAGAGTGTCCTTTTTGTACGGTAGTACTTATATCTATTCTGTGGCCTAATACTAAATAATAGTTTTAGAAAAAAATCGAGTCGCCAGAACCGTCTTTGTGTAAGAAACCCGTGTAAGACGCAGGGGTCCCGGGTTTGATTCCCAGGGTTGTTGTACGTTGTATGTTGTACTCTGTTTGGTTGGTGCACAGTTGGTGGTAGGGCTTATTTCAAGTCCGCCTGGCTAGCTACCACCATCTTACCTAACTCTGACGCCATAACAACAATTTAAAAAGTTGTTGTATTCCGGTAGTTCGAGGTAACAAAGGCCAGTTTCTCAGTGGTGAGGATTCCGGGTGTAGTGCGCTTCTGCCTTCGGCCTTATCGTCACTTAACATCAGGTGAGGTGAAGGCCAAGCACTATTCCGTTGTGCATAAAAAAAATATCATTTTCTCAGGCGGGACCCGAGGTCTTTGGAAGTCCGGTCCAATGCTCTTGACTGTAAAAAAGTAAAGGATGCGTGCGTACGCGTACGTTAAAGAAATAATAGTGTATTTCTTAAGAGGCCGGTGAACCGTGAGCTTTCCATACAAACGTAATACCAAAATGATTTGTAATTTGAGCATAATTAATTCTTCTTATAGTGTTATTAGGATCAAGACAGTATTTGTCTAGGGTTATATTACAAAAAAAATACCTACCCAATCTTAATATATAAAATTGTAAACTGAATGACTGAATGACTGACTGACTGATCTATCAACGCACAGCCCAAACCGCTGGACCTAGAGACTTGAAATTTTGCACACAGATACCTTATACAGTGTAAGGTCGCATTACTCATCTCCCAGCAAAAATGTAAACAAAGGTGTTGCCAGAACAAAACAACTCAAGAGGAAATAGTATATTGCTAAGTCAAGAAATAAACACACCTACATGTTTTTTCATCACGAACCTAATAAAAATAGATTAGATAAATATTCTGAATCATGAGTTTTGCGGCAAAAAGCGTAATATAATTTAATATTTTATACTAACAGTTTTATAGTAGAAAAGATATTCATGATGCTGTGCACACATCAACTGCAAACCGTGTACATCAACCTTTGGTTCATTTTATAAAATTTCATAAAAAAAATAGTAATAATAGTAGCTGTAGTAGTACTTAACATTTGTCTTTTGGTATTGGGGGGCGGGACGACGACGACAGGCGAAGATGCTAAGACATTCTGCCAGTTCTCGATTCTCGATTAAGAATGTATGTAAAAGATTATAAAAATTGTCTTAAAATAAGTTCAGTTTAACTTGGATCCAACATTTTAATAAGAATACCTAAATAATATTTACATTTATTTCTTATTCAAAATAGTCTCTAGATAGGCCAATGTATATTTGTTAACGATATATTTAAGTTTGTAATATCGTTACTTATCCCTGTTAAAGCTGATAAGTTTCTTGCGCCCGTTCTTCTTGTCAGTTAAAAAAGTCTGGAACGGGTGGTAGGAAAATATAGACGATTCCATTTCTCTAAATTTTTAAGTTTATTTGAATAAATATTATTTTGATTTCGACTTTGACTTTTATTGTAAATAAGGTTAGTTGAAACAATTATAATAGGGAAGGCAACTGTCAAAATGGCACTGCATACGCTTGTTGCAGGAGACCTATAAAAACAAAGGACTTTTACTTAAAAAAATAGTTTTTTTAGCTTTAAAATGATTAAATTCTGTGATGTAAATCTAGATATAGAAAAAATGCATAAGTTCTGTAAGAAAAAAGTCTTAATTTGGCTTTCAATACCGGCATTTGCATTGCAGAATAGTCTTTTATATCAATTTTGGGTCAATGGGTCTTTTTCGGTAAAAAAATACCACAAAATAAATAACTATTTTCCCATACATTTTGTTCTGAACGTCTACTGTCTTAGGAACAAGCGTACGCAGCGACAGCTTTGCGTTGCCAACCCCATTGATTGCAATGTCCTGTTACCTACGTATTTTTGATAGTTTAGGTACATACAGTCGATATCTAAGTTTAGTTTTCTTATCAGTTCGTATCAAGAATTTTTAACATCAAAAATGGTTATGATAGTTTATAAAGATAAAATTTCTAATTACCATCATACTTTAAAATTACCCTGAATGACATTATATTTATTATGACTCAAAATATAATAAACAAATTAAAAAGTTATAAAAGTGACCAAAGGTTTTCAATATCTGAAAATGTCACTCTCAGGGTCAGTTTGTCAATTTGACAGTGACGTTTCTTTGCTTACATTTTTGCTGGGAGATAAGTAATGCGACTTTAGGCATCCACTAAGGAAGGATTTTTGAAAATTCCATCCCTAAGGGGGTGAAAAAAGGGATGAAAGTTTGTATGAAAGTCCCTCAGTTTTGAAGCTAGGATTTTCAAATTTTGTGTTTAGGCTGAAGATTGAAAATTAATAAATACGGGTCTCAGCGTTTTTCAAAATTCTACCCCGAAGGGGTGAAAAGGGGTATGAAGTTGTGTATAGAAAAAAATCCTTCATTTTCGAAGTAAAAATCACTTAATTTATAGTAAAGGCTTATGGAAGAAAATCTAACGCAACGTATATTGATACTTCAACCCCTATGGCGATGAAATAGGGGTGAAATGTGTAAATAAACCTAAAAATAGAGATGGATGTCGTTATTTGGGTTTTCTGGTATGACGATTGCGAAAATGACATTTATTTTGAAGTCCAACACGATGGACATGATTTAACCCCCTAAAGGGGTGAAAATGGGTTTCAAATTTTGTATGAAAAAAGAATATGACGGCGCGTTTATGTTGTTTTACGCATTTTTTGTAATTTCATGTTGTTTTTATTTGCTAATCAATAATAATTACAATTTAAAACAATAAAACAATGGTAAAACATTGTTAAGTCATAAAATCAAGTTAAATTATCAAAGAGGGGACTAACGTCCGTGCGGGCTTGCGAGTGACGTCAGCGCCCGAACTAGTTTTGCATGTTGTGGCGCCGCGTGGCGTGAGTGGTGGCGTGACTAGTGGGGCGACCGGCCGGCCTTTATAAGCAGGCGGCGCTCGCACTGGGACACATTCGATCGTGAGCCGTGGCGCTGTACGTACGCTCGCAATTCTGCATACCTCTTCGCTTTCTCCAACGCCCATGGATATGGCTGAACTAAATGGTCAGCTCGGCACTCCGTCATCAGAAGTGGGATGGACCAGGAAGCGGAAAACATACTATGGGAGCGCCAGTCCTACAAAACCGATGGAGAAATCTCTTGAAGTCCCAGCATTGTGGCGTGATGGGTTCGGTGATGACCAAACTTATTTTTCCAGAATTTAGTCTTCAGGGGGCGGATGCGCGAGCGTGGTGTGATGCAGTGGACATATGTTTAGGAGAGAACCCTTCAAGCGGAAGCCAGTTGATTATGCTCCTTAGTAAGGCTCCCTGAGGTTAAAAAGCTGCATGGTAACGTGCACAGCAGCCGTTACAAGGTTGCATTGTACGATTGATGCCATCGAAGTTCCTGCTGCTACCTTGTACAGGGTTTTTTCGGGCTGCCCGAGTGGTGAAGTGAAGGGGACATGTGGACACCTAGACACGCTGGTCCACGCTCTACAAACCTAATCCACGGCTGAGCGAAGGGTTAGCTTAGGACTGTCACACCAGCAGTGGACCACCTCTACAATATTGGTGAAAAGTTTTCATTTTGTTTTCATTTCGGTTCCTGAATGCTCATTAACAAAAGAGACGTTTTACAGAGAAGAGAAATATTATGTTTCAGCTTCACTTTGAGGGATAGAAAAATTAAGCCTACGATGCAATACTCAAATTATTTTGATTGTTACTTTTTAGAATTATTCAGCTGAATTATTATTTTGTGAGGTCCCCAATTCTTCGTTGGTATTCATAACATCATAATAGGGCAAGATTTAATTATGTTGGGCTTCTTCAATGTGAGTTTAGCGAAAAAAAATAATGATTTTAGTAATGTCAATGATACCGATGTTCCCTCAGAGCCTATAACAGAATTAGAAACAAAATACTTGAAAATTATTGTTCACAGACTTGTTTATGATGTTGGTCGAATAAATAATCCAAGTTTGTGACCTCGAGAGCCGAACGCAACTATGTCAAAAATCGAAAAAACCACGTAAATTTCGGATTTTGGCGATTATAAACCTGAAGAACTTCATATTTTTATTTTCAGTAATTATAAATCGTGCAGCGGAATGATTGATTGCTCGGCGATATTTAGAATTGGTTAGTGGAATCATTTCTATCAAAAATTTTTCTGATAAGTTGCATAATAAAAAAATTGCGAATTTATGAAACAAAACTATACTGCCATTATTTAATTACTCACATTTTTTTTTTACCCGTATGAAAACAAGAGACACTTAATTTTTCTAAAGTTTTATTTTGACCATTTTTGTTCCATCCTAAAAATTTGTTTGAAAACTGATTCATTCTAGGAGAGCGTAAGTGCAGTAAACAGGAATTCTGGCGGACATACCTTCTTGGCCCACATGAATTGGAAAATATACTTTGCCATCACCCTATCAACCTAATCTATGGACGGACGCTAATGACATTTTTTTGTTTATGTTTTGTTTTAAGTTGTATTTTTTCTTTTATTCTCGCTATTTTTGCCTGAAACTATTTTTACCGCTAATTTGATTTTGTAGTTCCTGTCTGCAAAAATTTTAATACTGTGACGAAATGCTCAAACCTTGGGCCATAGAAATAGAATGTCAAAGAACAACTAAGTCAATAAACAGGTGATCCGAAAACGAATCAATACATTTTATATGAGATACGTAAAATATGACTTAGATTCATAAAATATGATCATATTATGGCAAAGGAAGTTAATAAACTATGTTCCATACTGTTTTCTTTGTCGATAAACGAATAAATGTAGCAAAATTTGGTTTTACAGAAATTTGTGGCAATATCTTATTTACCTTTAAAAAGTGTGATTACTTGGATTGTTTCTTTCTGTCACATCACAATTACTTAGAGCAGAAAATACCATAGCTCCACGATACCTTTATTTTAGGTTCTGGTTGGGATTAAAAAATATTTTGGACAAACTGTGATTGCTCATTTGCTGGGCGGGACGTTGGGGGCTCTTGCTGTGGGAAATTTTGGCACATGTCACTTGATCCTTTGTCTCTTTTTTTATATGGACCGTGTCCGTGTGATGTTGGCTGCTCTTTTCCGCGCTTTGTTGGTCTTCTTGGGTGCGGCGAGGGTTTTTCTATGTCTATGGCTCAAACAAACCTTTTTTTTTGTGTGCCAAAGACTACACTTAAACGGTGGGGTGTTGCTTTTTGTATTTTGTTAAACTGATTCAAACATTATCAACACCGATTCTTTTTAAGCAGAGAAGCTTCAGCAGCATCATGAAGTCCACTTTAGGAGGTTTGCGACTGTCTGTTATTGGATCCTTCATAAACCTTGATATTATATTTAGAATAAAGTTAAAATTAACTAAAATACTAGTAATTGAACTTAAAACATTTTCGATAATATGGTCCTACACGGAAAGATTACAGGATAAGGAATTGAGTGGGCTAACCTGGTTCGAGCGTGCTGGCTGTGGTGGATGCGCGTCTCACTTCTTCTTAGAATCTCCGACGTTGATTATTATTTGGGTAATCACAATAGTCTTCGGATAACTCGCGGCGATCACCTTGTAGGTATTCAAACTTGACCGCAATAATGAGGAGCACGAAAACTCGACTCAATGCTCTGGCACGCAGGCAGGCTGGATCGGAAGTGTCTAAATATGGCCGACGCGACCAAATACCAGATAGGATCATGGATAAAAATGATATGAGGGTAGATTTTGGGTTTAGGGATGTAGCATCGTTAGAAGTGTGAATCGAGTCTAAAGTGATGTGAAAATAACAATCTATGATTCACCTAAATCTACCGGGTACCTTGTAAAAAAAAAAACACTATTTTTTTCTGAAACATGAACTTTAATACGGAGAAGGTAAAGTTTAGAATGTACCTAAATAGCTTAATCTTATTTTATAACTACCTTTTGCAAACTGGATCATTTTACAGATAGACCATCATCTGTGTTGGCTTTAAAAGTTTTCGCCGTTTTGAGCTTATTGTATTCTATGTTTTTTTAGCTGAACAAAACGATTTTTTCTGAATACAAAAATTTTATAACATTACTGTTGGAAAACCTCTTTTGATTTTATACAGTTTTATATATAGTTTTTATCTTCGAGCAACAAAGGCTTTGTTTCGTCACAAAGGGAGAAGCCTTAGCGATTATTACTCTATTCAAATTATTCTGGCATTTTTTGCGGGGGGAGGGAAATGCACACAAGTGCAGTTCCGCATACCCACATACAAAAACAACACTGTAATGACGACGCTCACACATAAAAAATAAAACAAAACAGCAAAAATTTGTGTACGGATGAGTCACACATCACAATATGACACGTTATTGACATAAAGGGCTGGGCTCAACTGTCGATGCAGCAATATCGATACGGAAAAAGGAATAAAGGTTACAAACTCAATCATTTTACGATGGGGTGAATAACAACAAAGAGGTCATTTTTATACGCTCGAGCTTTATACAAAAATCTTGAGAGTGTAGGTGATTGGGTTGGGATTAATGTATACCCAGGGAAGTTGGGCTCAGGCTGCTGACACTGAACATCGCTCCATGACAGTACTGCTGTCTGCACACCCAACAATTAGAATTTTGAAAGATACCGACCGACTGTTGAATAAAAAAATAGCAAACTGATTTTGATAATGTCGTCAATATAGTAAAATATATCATTATTTTTTTAAGAAACTGTACATTCAATGTCTCAAAAATGGCTTCATCATCCCTGATTTATCATAATATGATACCTCATTCGAGGTGGTAGGTATATTGAAGGAGATATGATTTTTTTCTGAAGTGCGGCGGCGCGAAACTTTGAATGCCACCCCTCCTTACCTACCAAGGGGGGGTACCTACCATCCATCTCTCTTAGCGTGGTTGTTTTATGTCATTGGAAACTTCTAATTTCACGCATGGGTCGGTCATGGGATGGGGAAGGCACGTTAAGCCGTTGGTCCCGGCTGCATTTGCAGTCGTTAACACCCATCAATCCGCATTGGGCCCGCGTGGTAGGTTATCGCCCATCTTCCCACCTATAAGGAAGGCCTGTGCCCCAGTAGTGGGGACATTAAAAATGGCTGATGGTCAACTATAAATACTAAGTGTGAGTTGCACCACAACGCTGTCAAAGTTAAAGTTATCATCAAATGATAATGCTACCTATTTGTCACGTCAAACTTGTCAAAGAACATCATTCTGGCGGGCAACCTCTTTTTTTAGCTAATTTATGCTTAACCGGTACTATAACAAGCTTGTTATCGTTAAAGTAAGATGGTGCAACTCAGCCTAAGTATAAAGTACTGTTAGGTACCTATTTGCTTTCTCGCAGTCAATGGTAAAAAGTAGAGTACACAACACAACTCGTGAAAAAAAAATTCATCTCGGTTCTTTGTAAACCTCGAACTAAATTCCCTTTTTATTCACTTGTTGTATAATCTACTATTTCGAAATTTATTTCGCGATATCTGTCGCGTCGCGCTCACATCAGTGCAAAGCAAATCATGCAAACATCTCGCAAATGTATTTGACGCATAATCAGGGCCAGATTGACCAACACTTTATCGACAAACATTATTTAACGGTAACATCACTAAGTTGCCCATCGGCGAGAACTCGGATTTATCTAGCGACAGATCTGAAATTTGTACGGACGAGCCATGGACTAGCAGACCCGATGTCACTGAACAAATTTGACAACTAATCAAGAATAAAATATACGAATTTAATGTTTAAATGTAAACAAATAGCAATAATACGATAAAAAATTACTTTTATGTGAAATGTAACACCGTCTATTTGTATACTTGATGTTCAAGACCTCTTTTAACAGCAAAAAACTCATAAATT
The DNA here is from genome assembly GCA_943789525.1 of Agriphila geniculea. Classification (NCBI taxonomy): domain Eukaryota; kingdom Metazoa; phylum Arthropoda; class Insecta; order Lepidoptera; family Crambidae; genus Agriphila; species Agriphila geniculea. The sequence continues at coordinate 17,752,399 of OX038869.1, read as the reverse complement.
CGACATTTTAAACACAGCAGCGTTCACATGCGCGACTGGACTCGGTCTAGAAAGAAATCCGGGCGCAACTGATTTTACTAATGCGTATGCCCATTTGGGCTTGTACTTCGGCAGAGGGGAACGCTTCGTATGGCTTCTCTTTCTTTAGAAGCCCGTCTTACTCTAAGGTTTTTATACTTACTTATCCAAACTGACTGCAAACTGAAGTTCTTTAATTTGAAATAAAAATGTCACTTGTTCACCGTCCACTGCTTCGTTAATTTCAAATCCTCAGCATACATCACTTAGCTTTCTTTACAAAAAAAAAACATAAACAAAAAAAAAATACTTTTAATTCCTCTTTGACATTCATTGTTATTAATTTAGAAATAGTGGCTGGATACATTTTTCTGATCACAAAAATACTAATAAATGTACTTTGCTAACCATTTAGATGAAACGTGTGGATCCTAGTCGAATAGTGGAACCTATAAGAACGTGAGTTCAAAAATTAAAATTTTTAGAACTTACATACCTATTATTGTTTATTATTGTTACTTATTTATTTACGGTGCAATGTCTTTTGGCCTTCGATGGTCATAGATTTCTGGATGTGCCGATGACGGCAAAAGTAAGTATTCGTATGAAGTACTCGTTATTAATGGAGGAAATATGCTACTCTATGTAGTGATCCATCCAGTGAAATATGCTACTCAATGTAGTGATCACTTTGCCGCCCAGTGAAATATGCTACTTAATGTAGTGATCGCTGTGTGACAAGTCTGTGTGACAATTGGTACTATTGTGTGTTCTGTGGAAAGAGGAAATATGCTACTTAATGTAGTGATCCACCCAGTGAAATATGCTACGCAATGTAGTGATCACTTTGTCACCCAGTGAAATATGCTACTAAATGTGGTGATCGCTGTGTGACAATTCTGTGAGACAAGTCTGTGTAACAAAAGTCTCTGTGACAAGTCTGTGTGACAAGTCTGTGTGACCAAAGTCTGTGTGACAATCGGTACTACTATGTATTCTGAGTAAATGGCTGATGGTCATGTATTCTTTGCAGTCGGACTGTGTGACCATCCATCTGTGTGTCGATCCATCTGTGTGAAGATTCGTCTTTGTGACGATCTGTCTGTGTGAAATTGTTGTAATCAGTAAGATAATTGTTCTTTTTTTAGGGGCCAGAATGGCCGAGCTCGAATATACAACTCAGCATATTTTGTTTTTTTAGGACAAGTCTGATAACGAGACACACGAGGACGTGTGAAGGCGCAGGACGGCCGTGACGGCGCGTTTATGTTGTTTTACGCATTTTTTGTAATTTCATGTTGTTTTTATTTGCTAATCAATAATAATTACAATTTAAAACAATAAAACAATGGTAAAACATTGTTAAGTCATAAAATCAAGTTAAATTATCAAAGAGGGGACTAACGTCCGTGCGGGCTTGCGAGTGACGTCAGCGCCCGAACTAGTTTTGCATGTTGTGGCGCCGCGTGGCGTGAGTGGTGGCGTGACTAGTGGGGCGACCGGCCGGCCTTTATAAGCAGGCGGCGCTCGCACTGGGACACATTCGATCGTGAGCCGTGGCGCTGTACGTACGCTCGCAATTCTGCATACCTCTTCGCTTTCTCCAACGCCCATGGATATGGCTGAACTAAATGGTCAGCTCGGCACTCCGTCAAATATAAAAAAGATATTACAACTTTAAACTTCGTAGGAGCACGTCTAAAAATAAATAGTCAAACATATATTTTGTGGTTTTGAAAATCAACCCCTTAGGGGGTAAATGGGGTAAGTAAACATAAAAATCGATATGGATGTCGTTCTTGAGGTTTTATGGGATGATGATTGCGAAAATGACATTCATTTTGAAGTCCAACACGATGTAATAAATGATTATTTCAATAAAGAGTTGGGTGAAGATTGTTTACCATATAAGACAAGTAAGGATGGACAGACTTTACATAATTTAACCCCTAAAAGGGTGAAATGCTGGAACGGGAACGGGAACGGGAACGGGACGGCAACGGGAACGAGAACGAGAGCGGGAACGGGAACGGAACGGGATGGGATGGGACGGGAACGGAATGAGAGCGAAAACGAGAATGAAACGGGATGGGAACGGAACGGGACGGGACGGGGATGAGAACGGGAATGAGAACGGGACGGGTCGGGACGGTAACGAGACGGAACGGGACGGTAACGGGAACGAGAACGGGAGCGGGACGAAACGGGAATGGGAACGACCAGTCGTTTTTACGCAATTAGACGGGTCCCCACCGAGCGAGCGAGCCTCGTGCGACAAACGCCTTGCGTCTTGCGTCTTGGCAAACGTCTTGCTTCGCGAGGCAGCGCGCTTGGTGGTGATCCGCCTAATCGCGTAAAAACGGTTGGTCCGATCCTGGTTGAAGGTTCCCTAAAGATTTTCTCTAATATCCACGCGGACGAAGTCGCGGGCGGAAGCTATTTCAATATAAATGCCAGTTACATTTTTTTATACAAAACTGTAAATCGCAATAATTTTTGTTTGGTTTGGTATTTTAGATTTTTTATTTAAAAGAAACCTAGACAAATACTGTTTTGAATCCGATTATTATTAGTCCAATCAATGAGCATATTTGTTGTATGGAGACTTCCGAAAAATTCTCCCGTCTATAAAATTTGCCATGTGATGAAGTTAGGTAACACAGATTACAGATGAACAATAAGCCAATAAAATTTGTTACGAGAAGTTAGGTATTTTTACCTAAACATGAAAATCGCTTATATCTCTCTGTGAATATTTCCTCGGGCTAAAATACTTTCTGTATACGTATTTGTGTATTAGTTAGAATAAGTATCTAAAAGAATCCAATATTTTTTCGATTTCGGAGATACTCCAAATTTAAATTTTAATAATTTTCAATATATATTTTCTTGATAAAAATATCTGCTGATTATTATTTTTAATATGTTTTTATACCCTTAATATATAGATTTGTTCAGTAGGCCAACAAATTTTCTTCTTTAATCATATTTATACATAAATGTATGAAAATGGACCGACTATTTTTCACATTACCTCTTAAGACCAAAAAATAAAAAAAATATGATTAAAGAAGAAAATTTATTGACTTACTGAACAAAGCTATATATTTAAGGATATAAAAACATATTAAAAATAATAATCAGCAGATATTTTTATCAAGAAAATATATATTGAAAAATATTAAAATTTAAATTTGGAGTATCTCCGAAATCGAAAAAATATTGGATTCTTTTACATACTTATTCTAACTAATACGCAAGTACGTATACAGAAAGTATTTTAGCCCGAGGAAATATTCACAGAGAGATATAAGCGATTTTCATGTTTAGGTAAAAATACCTAACTTCTCGTAACAAAATTTATTGGATTATTGTTCATCTGTAATCTGTATTACCTAACTTCATCACATGCCAAATTTCATAGACGGAAGAATTATTCGGGTTGCATAAGCCCCGTTGATTGGACTATATCACAAGAAGAGTTAACTATGCTCTAATTGCAAATTATTTTGGTATTACGTTTAAAAATAAAATAAAAATAGTTTTTATTTCCCAAATACAAAACTATTTTGAGGTGAGACCGCCCCAGAAAGTAATGGAATACTTGTGTTGAGGGTTTCTCGCTCGTAACCTTAGTGCCTAATTACAAGGTGGGAAAGACTTAGACTACTAAGTAACTTAGCAACTAAAGATGTAAGTATATAGTGTGATTGTGTGTGTGTGTGAATTTTGTGTACGTTTGTATGGGAAGTTTACTGTTCGCCGGAGCCTTAACATCTGTTTCTCGCACAGTGTCGGACCACGTGGAGGACGAGGCGCTGGGCTGCATCGAGTTCACGCAGCGGTTCAAGGCGCGCTACGGCCCCAACACGCCCAACTTCTTCGAGGGCACGCTGCAGGACGCCATCAAGGAAGCCTGCCTCAGGCCTGCTAAAGAGGTATTATAATCAACTCTAGCTGAGTGAAGAAGTGCTGACTGCGGAAGCGAAATGTATCATTTATAAGCTTACTGCACTGACATACGACGATACTGAAAATTTACTTGTATTTATAACTTAATATGCCCTTTATAACAACTGTATTAACACGATTTTATAATATATTATTATGTTTATATATTTTATATGTATACCTATATAATTTTATATGTTATACCTATTTAAATTTTGTATTCATATACCTTTCTTTCAGAGGCTAAATCTCATGAACCAAATCGATTAAAGGATATTTAAAGAAAAATATAAAAAAAGCTATGATATATTTTGTAAGCCATATACAGTAGCTTGCAAACATCTTGAAATCGGGTGGGGATTGCGCAAAAGGCGTATTTTGGGTATGCGTAGCGGTGAGGTATGCGGGTGACGGGAGAGGGGCGCGCGCTATTGGTCGCTCGCGAAGTGCACATGCGCGAACTTATCCCCGATCCGTCGAAAGAGCGAGCGTCAAGATATTTGCCGAAATCAGTACCAAATATTAGTTTAGAAAAAGTAAGCTGTCAGTTGTTATTTTGTAAGAGAAATTAAAGTTCTCAATTTAATGGGTGTATTAATTAATTACACACATCTAAGCAGGAGTTATCACATTGGCATATCACATAGGATGGGATCAATTAGTAGGATTTATTTTCTGTGGAAATAGTTTTTGAAATCTACTTATTTAGCTATAAACAGGTATCGCATATGCTATCTGTCTATGTTAATGAAAATAAAGTTGCTCGACCGCGTATTAACCTTGTCTTCTGTGCTCTTCTTATTTTTAACCGACTTCAAAAATGGAGGAGGTTCTCAGTTCAGCTGAATTTTTTATTTTTATTTTTGTATTGAAAGTTTAATATTAGGAATATAAATCGTAATCGTTTCGTCAACAGAGAAAGCTCCTCGGCCTATACCTCCACCACGAACAATCAGTCTTATCCAACGTGTTCTGCGCCCAACTACTTGGTTGTGAAGCTGTCTTACAAACATTGTCCACCAACTTCATAGTCTACGGGTGGGATCTCACGCATCCCGACAACAACCTAATGTGAGTAAACTGACTCTTATTATAAGGGAATAAAGAATAATATTGTTTGTTTGTAAAGCTATTTTAAAAATACTGGCCAGCAACTTTATAGTCTACAGGTGAAATCTCACGTATCCCGATAACAACCTAATATAAGTAAACTGACTCTTATTATAAGGGCATAAGAAACAGTATTGTTTGTTTGTAAAGCTATCTTAAAATATCGGCCACCAACTTTGTCTTTGGGTGGGATCTCACACATTCTTACAACAATCTAATGTAAGTAAACTGACTCTTATTATAAGGAAATAAGGAACATTATTGTTTGTAAAGCTGTCTTACAAACATTGCCCAAGGGATCTGACGCATCCCGATAACAACCTAATGTAAGTAAACTGACTCTTATTGTGAGGGAATAAGGCACAGTATCGGTTATGAAACCAACTTCCATTCTCAAAGTCAACTGGGGCCCTACCGACTAACTTTTCGAACTTCGGTAGGTCTGCCGAGCTTCAACTTAAAACAGATAAATCGAAATAAGGAATTTCGTATTGTACTATTTGCTGAAGTTATTTGGAAGATATCAATTTTGTGCGACATCATGAATTGGGGTTCACCATTTTGGCCTAATTAGAGCTCGATTTATCTGTTTTAATTTGAAGCCCGGCAGACCCGCCGGAGTTCGAAAAGTTAGCCGGTAGGGCCCCTGTAGAGTGTATTTTATTTATGATGTATTGTTTGTCGCAGGTTATTGAATTCAGTGTCAAACACACTGGGTGCCGTGGCGAGTATGACGATCCGCAGCATCCCGGTGGACCGGCTGCCCGCGCTGGTCATCATCATGCGCGTGCGCTCCAACACAGAGATATACTCCGTCATTAATGGTGAGTACTATAATCTAAAACTCTTTCATTGATTCCCACAAAACCAAGCCAGTGACACTCCGCATTTTAGGTATGAAGCTATCGGACTCGGCCGGTCGGGCCAATGCAGGGGGCTACTGCGCGCTAAATGCGAGCACGCTAGTTCGGTACTCACGCCACAGTATTCGCGTATACGCGCTCACCGCGTGAAGTATGGTCGCGCGCCAAGTATGTAGGTAGGACGTTTGTCGCTTAAGATATTTAACAAAAATGTTCCAGTATTTTTGTAAACTTTTCTTACGTTAGGCGGGCGTGCGGCGGCTCACTTGTGCCTCCCGTAGGCACGGCTAGCGGTAGGTGCTTATCGTGCGACCTTGATCGAGTGAGGGAGGCCTGACTGTAGGGAATTAGCGTTGTGCGACCTGCCCCCCTACTCAAATGACCATCTTTCTATTCGTTTGAACGCTACGCTTACTTTTAAAGCTTAAATATGAGCAATAGATGATTAAATCACATGTCGCAAACTTATGTAAATTACAGACTTCGATGTATTGTATGGAATTGTCAAGCTTACGGTGAGTAATTTTGTAGTTAAAGTTTTAATAGTAAGCGTAGCGTTCAAATGAATAGAAAGTTGGCCATTTGAGTAGGGGGCTGAATTGCACTTTATTGTGTCGTAGCAAGAGTCGCTTACTATTATTGATCGAGCGAGCACGAAGTCCGAGCGAAGCGTCTCTGCTCCAGCTTAGGAAAAAATTCTTTCGTATGTCCGGCTGTCTGTTCCAGCCTACAGGTCGCATTTCTCAACCGATTCTTGTGTAATTTTGTGAGCAGGTTCAAAAAATATATAGAATTTTTTTGTCGAGCCAGTTTTTTGAAATTTTTCAAAATTACGGAGAAATGTTAAATATACATATTTCAGTCGGGCTTTCCAGTTCTGTTTGTTTTCTTCTACAGGTCGCATTTCTCCACCGATTCTCGTGAATTTTTGTAAGCAGGTTTGAAAATTGTATAGATCTTTTTTGTCAAGCCAGTTTAATTTTTTTTTTTTTATGGCGGAGATAATGTAAAAAAATCGTATTTCAGTCGGGATTTCCGGCGCTGTCTGTTCTCCTCTACGGGTCGCATTTCTCAACCGATCCCGGTGAAATTTTGTGAGCAGATTTGATAATATAGAATTTTTTTGTAGAGCCAATTTTTCTAAATTTAATAAAATGACGGAGATATGTAAAAAACATATTTCAGTCCAGCTTTCTGGCTGTTTGATCTCCTTTACAGGTCGCATTTCTCAACCCATTCTGGTGAAATTTTGTGAGTAGGTTCGATACTTATATATAACTGCTTAGTCAAGCCAATTTCCAAATTTATAAAAAAATATTCACCCATTTTGAAAAATCATCAAAATTAGGAGCACCATCTAGCTGCGAATACTCACGTACTTACTGTGTGTTTTGAAAACTTCATGGCGACATTTTATTTTATTTTATCGCGAGGTCTACAGCTCACGGAGCCACTAGTATATTCTGTGACAAAAAGTAAAACATCAAATTCACCAAATTATCGGAAACTTAACAATCGACGATTTACAAAAATCACAATTTCACAGAACCTGTTTATCATTAAGATCTTTAACGTGTGTCATCCGCACAGTGTTGATGCAGTCGCAGCGAATCCGCTCTATTTTTCTCACTAACTCCTTGCTTACAAAGAGAAAAATAAAGCGGATCCGTTCCGTCCCGCTCTCCCACTCTGTTTGCGAGCGTCGTAAAAGGCGACTAATAACCCAGACGTAATATTTAATACCTCTGTAAACGATGCTCAACAATTTCAAACTTTATTTTAATAGCAGTAAAATACTCTTTCGATCAATAGGTAATGTAGGCGTATCAGAGTTGGTAGGTGGTCTAATGGAGGCGCTAGAGCGATTCGCATCACAACGAGACGAAGACGCGCGTATGGAGAGGGAAAGAGACGCCAGACAGAAGGTGAAGTTAGAGCAGGACGAAGCATACCAACGCAGCCTGGAGGCGGACAGGTCAGTTGACTAATGAGAAGACGAAATCTATTAGCTCTTGTAAAATCAAATAGACACACCCTTTACACGCATGGTGGTGTAATAAAACCTCCCGCAATGCCGAATATGGTAGATAGGGACCATCAAACTGAACAACTTTTACTATGGGACCAACTCTGAAATCGCGAAAAAAATGAATAACGAAAATATCAAGATGTATGAAACAACAGTTTTTTCTTTCGTAAATTCAGAGTTGATCCTATAGTAAAAGTTGTTCAGTTTGATGGTCCCTATCTACCATATTCAGCATTGCGGGTTATTTTGTAACATCCTGTATAGTCTAGTAGAAATGTTTGGTGTCGACATAATTTTCCGCTCTCCATAGTCTAAAAAAAGTGTTTTATTTGGCAAAGTTCGCTATAGCAATATTTAATGTGATCATGTGACAATGTTCAAAGACTTTTGTTAATATACATTTTAATTATTTCTGAAATGTTTGTCTAGAGCTAAAGAAGAAATAAAGAAAAAACAAGAACGAGAAAGAAATCAGGAAATAGAAAGAGTGGAGTCAGAACGGTTAATGGAAGAAGCGAGACAAGAGGTAAATTATTATTGTTAAGTTTAATAATTTAATAGTATGTAGGTGTTTATTTAAATGGGTTGATTATTTATTTATTACTAATACTAGCTTCCGCCCGCGACTTCATACGGGTGGACATTCGAGAGAATCCTTAGAGAACGTATACGAGTATCGATACTTTGCGTTAGTTTCCAATTATAAACTTAAATAATAATTTTAGTGATTTTTTCTTCGAAAACGAAGGCTTTGGGATTTCTACAAAAATATTTCTTTGTGCACCCCTAGTCCTCATAATGAACTTACGTGCCAAAGGTCATTGGGCATATTTTACCTGCTTGATAAAAGTTCGCGTACAGAAACCAAACCAGTTTTAAATTGAAGAATTCAGTCCAACTTTTCAAAATATGTATTATTTTTTTATGTACCTACCGGCAGAAAAAAGTTATTTCACATTATAGGGTATACGGTAACGTAAATAGTTTGCATCAACTTATGGTAGGGCCACAGCTCGGAACATCGTTCGTGAGGCTGCATAGGATGTTCAATACGATTAATTTAACAATGTACAACAGAAATTACCAACTTTAGAGCACTTGAGATACAAAACGACGTATTTATCTGTAACATCTTCTCTTTGCCAACTTCACAGCCGCCAATAAGGATGAAACGCATTATAACTTAGCTTTAGTTCCAGGAATGAAGTAATTTGTCATATTATGTGCAGACCGCAAACTATGTAATGTACAATAAACAGCGCGCTGGGTTACCACAACAGGACAGATTCAATTAATTTTGAACTTACATGCGAAGACATGTATGAACTTACATACGAAACGAAGAAACATGTATGACAGAAGAGACGTGGCAGTTACTGCGCACCAGGTTAATGAGAAAGGGATTATGATGAAGAGAAGGTGGAAGACGAAGTATCAAGCACAAAGTTAGAGAATGCGAATGAGGATGAAGATACACACATCAACTTTGTCTAGGGATACCAGGTGCTATTTTCATACAAACGAGGTAACTTTGAAGCCTTGGTTTCCTGCCAGGGATGTACTGTGCTGTGATCTGATGACGGCTATCCAGGGAGTGAATGGAGGAGATTCAGATCGCTATACACACCCAACTGATCTGACCAGAATTCTAAAAACGAAAATGTATGGAAATCCTCAAACCGAGAACTCTGACCCATTAATCTTTTAGAATGCTGATCAGATCAGTTGGGTGTGTATAGCGATCTGAATCTACTCCATTGAGTCCTTGGATGGCCATCATCAGATTACAGCACGGTACATCCCTGGCAGAAAACCAAGACTTCAAAGTTACCTCGTTTGTATGAAAATAACACCTGTATCCCTAGACAAAATTGATGTGTATATATTTGTGAGGAAGAGGATGCGGATGAGGATACGGAAGAGGATGTGATGAGATGAGAGAGAGAAAGAAAGAATGATATGTTAGCAAAAACACGGGTGGTGCGCGCTTGCTCATTGGCCGTCCCATCCGGCATCGTGCCGCACCGTGGTACTGTTGCTATGGCTACGTATACTTACGCAATGAAGTTCTTAATCTAAGAGGGAAGCGAATACGGAAAGGATTTTTTTTATGTTTCATTTTGAGAATGCGAACGGTTGAGGAACTCCAAAAATTGCGGAACTTCTGTATTATGAGGAAGCTGATGCGTAATTCTCATCAACCCTGCGCACTGACCGACTTGAGTGGATATGTTTAGAACTTGGGTAAATTAGTAATTTTGATTGGCCATTTTGTTCTTTAATTGTAGGTTAGTCCCAGATAGTGTAGGATCCTCACACTAACATATGGGAAAGATATTGAGCCAGAAAAGTAAAGTGAGTAACACAGTCCAGATTTTATTCTTCTGTTTAAAGCAATAAGTATATTGAATTGAATGAGGATTAGAGGCTAGCCACCTCTGGTGTTAGAGTTTATCAAGCCACCCCAAGGCCTCTAACTTGGCTCATCAACTGTTATCTGATGATAAAAGCCGTGTAACGTGCCCTCCGAAGCACACATTTTATTTAAACCAGAACACCACATTTATCACATTGGTGACCCCGACGAGTAGTATTTTCCCAATCTAAATAAATAAAAGAAGAAACTGAGTGACTGACTGACATATTAACGCACCAACCAAACCGTTACGTCTACTTCTAGAGATTTCAAAGGTCATGGGGCATTTTGTTTGGACATTAGACCTACGACGTACACAAACGAAATAGGGCTAGGTATGAAGATAAATGTATCTGCTGCTCAGTGGTATGGGTAGCATTCTTGCAGGACATGTTTCATTTTTTATCATTATATTATAGCATTTCGATAATAAATAAAATAAAATAAATTAATAAAGACAATACAAACGTTTATTATGCTTGTACCACACATTTTCACAATGCTGAAAGTAAAAACTTCTGTTTTATAAACAAAAGTTTAATAACATTAAACACATACTCACACACATAATGTGAAATAACTTTTTTCTGCCGGTCGGTACATAAAAATATAATACATATTTTGAAAAGTGGCACTGAATTCTTCAATTTAAAACTGGTTTGGTTTCTGTACGCGAACTTTCATCAAGCAGGTAAAATATGACTAATGACCTTTGGCACGTAAGTTCATTATGAGGACTAGGGGTGCACAAAGAAAGATTTTTTTAGAAATTCCAAAGCCTTCGTTTTCGAAGTAAAAATCTTCGCATGTAAGTTTAAAATTAATTGAATCTGTCCTGTTGTGGTAACCCAGCGTGCTGTTTATTGTACATTACATAGTTTGCGGTCTGCACATAATATGACAAATTACTTCATTCCTGCACGCGTAGCATGAGCAAACGTGACTCTTGTCTACGAAGACTTGTCGTCTCGACCTTCTCGATTGCTGAGCACAGTTTGACAGACAGGTGGGACTCATTCTCAGAATTTCGAAACCATTTAATGTCTTTTAATAAAAAAAGTGAATTTTAGAGGTAATCTTTTTATTTCAACACCAATAAACAACAAAATTATCTAAAATGATCCGAAATAATTTAGTTTAAGCATGATTCTCATTTTTTTATAAGTTCTAAGATAAAGAGGCACTCAAGAAAGCGTTCTCTTCCGTAGACAAGCTCTCTCGAGCTCGAGAAGAATAATATTGCCAGTAGAAAATAATTACTTTATTTCTCATAAAGCACCGTTCCTTTCTATAGATTTCACAACGCTAAACTCTTAAAACTAATTAAATATAGCTGTATGGATATAAATTCGTTTGTCTTTCTTTTATTGAGAGTATTTTGAAAAGATAGCACAGGCTACTAACGAAATTGTTAATTTAGTAGTCTGTGTAAAATGACGAGAAAATTACGAAATATTGAAATCAACGTATGAAAATAATTTTAATTTAAGTTTTTAAGGAATAAAATATAAGCACGGACAATTTAGATTTATTTTTATTGCGAAATTTAGATTCATATAAAATCAAATACGTAGAAAACTATTTCGAATCTTCTTATTAGTCTGTGAACTCTCTCTCGACCTTCTCGACTACTCAAAGGGTGGTAGACAAGTTTCTCTGATTCAACTGTCAAATTAATGTCAGTTGAAGAGAAAAGCTCGTGTTTGTCGACTTTTGACATTAGGCCACGACAAAGAACAATACGAGTCTACTAGTTGTAAATGCGAGCATGAGTATCTCGATCTCAACCCGACAAAAGTGACATTTCGGTGTAGACAAGCCATTGTTATGTGAGTCGAATCTTATCTCGATGTTGGTCATGCTACGCGTGCTGGAACTAAAGCTAAAGTCTGTCCATCCTTACTTGTCTTATATGGTAAACAATCTTCACCCAACTCTTTATTGAAATAATCATTTATAAAATAAAACAAATGGTTTTCCACACATAGATTACTAAATAAATTGTTAATAAATTAACAATAATTTCATAAACTTACTAACATATTTTTAAATAACGATTTAAGTTTAAAAGACGTATGACAACTGTCAAAAACTGTTTACTAAATAAGACAAGTAAGGATGAACAGACTTTAAGTTATAATGCGTTTCATCCTTCTTGGCGGCTGTGAGGTTGGCAAAGAGAAGATATTACAGATAAATACGTCGTCTTGTATCTCAAGTGCTCTGAAGTTGGTAATTTCTGTTGTACATTGTTAAATTAATCGTATTGAACATCCTAAGCAGCCTCTTGAACGATGTTCCGAGCTGTGGCCCTACCATAAGTTGATGCAAACTATTTACGTTACCGTAAACTATCGGATATACTGCTCACAGTCAATGCAAGTGAAAGAGACAAAACGATAGTTTACGGTAACGTAAACAGTTTGCATCAACTCATGGTAGGGTCACTGGTCAATTTTGCTGAAACGTATTCTTCTTAGTTTTTTGTTTACAACCAGCATAAATTCTTTACGTTGCGTAGGAAATGCGAGCGGCAGCGGCGGCGCGAGTGCCCGCGGAACCGGCGCCGTGTGCCAGCGACGTGTGCCGCATCCGCGTGCGCCTGCCGCCGCCGCACGACGCCAGCCTCGAGCGACGGTTCCACCACCACGACCCGCTACAGGTACCTACTACATGATGCAGCGTGCGCCTGCCGCCGCCGCACGACGCCAGCCTCGAGCGACGGTTCCACCACCACGACCCGCTACAGGTACCTACTACATGATGCAGCGTGCGCCTGCCGCCGCCGCACGACGCCAGCCTCGAGCGACGGTTCCACCACCACGACCCGCTACAGGTACCTACTACATGATGCAGCGTGCGCCTGCCGCCGCCGCACGACGCCAGCCTCGAGCGACGGTTCCACCACCACGACCCGCTACAGGTACCTACTACATGATGCAGCGTGCGCCTGCCGCCGCCGCACGATGCCAGCCTCGAGCGACGGTTCCACCACCACGACCCGCTACAGGTACCTACTACATGATGCAGCGTGCGCCTGCCGCCGCCGCACGACGCCAGCCTCGAGCGACGGTTCCACCACCACGACCCGCTACAGGTACCTACTACATGATGCAGCGTGCGCCTGCCGCCGCCGCACGACGCCAGCCTCGAGCGACGGTTCCACCACCACGACCCGCTACAGGTACCTACTACATGATGCAGCGTGCGCCTGCCGCCGCCGCACGACGCCAGCCTCGAGCGACGGTTCCACCACCACGACCCGCTACAGGTACCTACTACATGATGCAGCGTGCGCCTGCCGCCGCCGCACGACGCCAGCCTCGAGCGACGGTTCCACCACCACGACCCGCTACAGGTACCTACTACATGATGCAGCGTGCGCCTGCCGCCGCCGCACGACGCCAGCCTCGAGCGACGGTTCCACCACCACGACCCGCTACAGGTACCTACTACATGATGCAGCGTGCGCCTGCCGCCGCCGCACGACGCCAGCCTCGAGCGACGGTTCCACCACCACGACCCGCTACAGGTACCTACTACATGATGCAGCGTGCGCCTGCCGCCGCCGCACGACGCCAGCCTCGAGCGACGGTTCCACCACCACGACCCGCTACAGGTACCTACTACATGATGCAGCGTGCGCCTGCCGCCGCCGCACGACGCCAGCCTCGAGCGACGGTTCCACCACCACGACCCGCTACAGGTACCTACTACATGATGCAGCGTGCGCCTGCCGCCGCCGCACGACGCCAGCCTCGAGCGACGGTTCCACCACCACGACCCGCTACAGGTACCTACTACATGATGCAGCGTGCGCCTGCCGCCGCCGCACGACGCCAGCCTCGAGCGACGGTTCCACCACCACGACCCGCTACAGGTACCTACTACATGATGCAGCGTGCGCCTGCCGCCGCCGCACGACGCCAGCCTCGAGCGACGGTTCCACCACCACGACCCGCTACAGGTACCTACTACATGATGCAGCGTGCGCCTGCCGCCGCCGCACGACGCCAGCCTCGAGCGACGGTTCCACCACCACGACCCGCTACAGGTACCTACTACATGATGCAGCGTGCGCCTGCCGCCGCCGCACGACGCCAGCCTCGAGCGACGGTTCCACCACCACGACCCGCTACAGGTACCTACTACATGATGCAGCGTGCGCCTGCCGCCGCCGCACGACGCCAGCCTCGAGCGACGGTTCCACCACCACGACCCGCTACAGGTACCTACTACATGATGCAGCGTGCGCCTGCCGCCGCCGCACGACGCCAGCCTCGAGCGACGGTTCCACCACCACGACCCGCTACAGGTACCTACTACATGATGCAGCGTGCGCCTGCCGCCGCCGCACGACGCCAGCCTCGAGCGACGGTTCCACCACCACGACCCGCTACAGGTACCTACTACATGATGCAGCGTGCGCCTGCCGCCGCCGCACGACGCCAGCCTCGAGCGACGGTTCCACCACCACGACCCGCTACAGGTACCTACTACATGATGCAGCGTGCGCCTGCCGCCGCCGCACGACGCCAGCCTCGAGCGACGGTTCCACCACCACGACCCGCTACAGGTACCTACTACATGATGCAGCGTGCGCCTGCCGCCGCCGCACGACGCCAGCCTCGAGCGACGGTTCCACCACCACGACCCGCTACAGGTACCTACTACATGATGCAGCGTGCGCCTGCCGCCGCCGCACGACGCCAGCCTCGAGCGACGGTTCCACCACCACGACCCGCTACAGGTACCTACTACATGATGCAGCGTGCGCCTGCCGCCGCCGCACGACGCCAGCCTCGAGCGACGGTTCCACCACCACGACCCGCTACAGGTACCTACTACATGATGCAGCGTGCGCCTGCCGCCGCCGCACGACGCCAGCCTCGAGCGACGGTTCCACCACCACGACCCGCTACAGGTACCTACTACATGATGCAGCGTGCGCCTGCCGCCGCCGCACGACGCCAGCCTCGAGCGACGGTTCCACCACCACGACCCGCTACAGGTACCTACTACATGATGCAGCGTGCGCCTGCCGCCGCCGCACGACGCCAGCCTCGAGCGACGGTTCCACCACCACGACCCGCTACAGGTACCTACTACATGATGCAGCGTGCGCCTGCCGCCGCCGCACGACGCCAGCCTCGAGCGACGGTTCCACCACCACGACCCGCTACAGGTACCTACTACATGATGCAGCGTGCGCCTGCCGCCGCCGCACGACGCCAGCCTCGAGCGACGGTTCCACCACCACGACCCGCTACAGGTACCTACTACATGATGCAGCGTGCGCCTGCCGCCGCCGCACGACGCCAGCCTCGAGCGACGGTTCCACCACCACGACCCGCTACAGGTACCTACTACATGATGCAGCGTGCGCCTGCCGCCGCCGCACGACGCCAGCCTCGAGCGACGGTTCCACCACCACGACCCGCTACAGGTACCTACTACATGATGCAGCGTGCGCCTGCCGCCGCCGCACGACGCCAGCCTCGAGCGACGGTTCCACCACCACGACCCGCTACAGGTACCTACTACATGATGCAGCGTGCGCCTGCCGCCGCCGCACGACGCCAGCCTCGAGCGACGGTTCCACCACCACGACCCGCTACAGGTACCTACTACATGATGCAGCGTGCGCCTGCCGCCGCCGCACGACGCCAGCCTCGAGCGACGGTTCCACCACCACGACCCGCTACAGGTACCTACTACATGATGCAGCGTGCGCCTGCCGCCGCCGCACGACGCCAGCCTCGAGCGACGGTTCCACCACCACGACCCGCTACAGGTACCTACTACATGATGCAGCGTGCGCCTGCCGCCGCCGCACGACGCCAGCCTCGAGCGACGGTTCCACCACCACGACCCGCTACAGGTACCTACTACATGATGCAGCGTGCGCCTGCCGCCGCCGCACGACGCCAGCCTCGAGCGACGGTTCCACCACCACGACCCGCTACAGGTACCTACTACATGATGCAGCGTGCGCCTGCCGCCGCCGCACGACGCCAGCCTCGAGCGACGGTTCCACCACCACGACCCGCTACAGGTACCTACTACATGATGCAGCGTGCGCCTGCCGCCGCCGCACGACGCCAGCCTCGAGCGACGGTTCCACCACCACGACCCGCTACAGGTACCTACTACATGATGCAGCGTGCGCCTGCCGCCGCCGCACGACGCCAGCCTCGAGCGACGGTTCCACCACCACGACCCGCTACAGGTACCTACTACATGATGCAGCGTGCGCCTGCCGCCGCCGCACGACGCCAGCCTCGAGCGACGGTTCCACCACCACGACCCGCTACAGGTACCTACTACATGATGCAGCGTGCGCCTGCCGCCGCCGCACGACGCCAGCCTCGAGCGACGGTTCCACCACCACGACCCGCTACAGGTACCTACTACATGATGCAGCGTGCGCCTGCCGCCGCCGCACGACGCCAGCCTCGAGCGACGGTTCCACCACCACGACCCGCTACAGGTACCTACTACATGATGCAGCGTGCGCCTGCCGCCGCCGCACGATGCCAGCCTCGAGCGACGGTTGCTCTTTTGCTCTTGCTCAAAATAAAGTGCAATTCAGGTCGCACAGCGCTCCCTTCGCTTCAAAATATTCACTTAGTAGTTGCCTCTCTTTCTAACGCGTAGGTCTTATCTTTTCTGACGTATGAAATTTGTCCTCTCAGAGGACGCCGTCGCCGAGCACTTCATACTCGCGCGCGGAGTGACATCGAGGCAAAAATGTATGAAGACCTGACTCACGATATCGAAGTTTTCTACGCGCATTTATGCAGAGCACGTAGAAAATTTCGATATCGTGAGTCCAACATCTAACAGTTGGTCCTTGAGCACAGACATCTAGCTCGCTGAATATTGGCAAATAGTTCCTGACCATGGAACCATTTACGTCTTGGCGCACAATGTCCTTTTCTCGAAATGTCCTTTCTCAGAATGTCCTTTTCTCAAAACGTCTTTTTCTCGAAATGTCCTTTTCTCAAAATGTCCTTTTAATATGCAATATTTTCTTAACAAATACATATGAAAGCTTTTTTTAGTTAGTCGATTATCTAAATTATCATCAAAAACACAGACATGCAATGCATGTAAATATTTATTAAGTCTTAAGAATGTTATAAAGTAATGTAATGTAATAGTTATAAAATTGTAGAAATATGATGGAAAGAATCAGAAATAAAAAAAGTAATAATAATCATGAACCAGTCTCTTTATTTGTACTCAAAAATATTATTTTTTATCATTATTAAAATTAAACTTTGTATTAATTACCAAACAAGTATCTATCTTTTGTAATAATCATAATTTAAGGAAATCAGTCGATTTCTTAATTACATGTTTTAATGTAATGTAATATTTGTTTAAAAAAATATTGCATATTAAAAGGACATTTCGAGAAAAGGACTTTTTGAGAAAGGACATTCTGAGAAAGGACATTTCGAGAAAAGGACATTATGAGAAAGGACATTTTGAAAAAAGAACATTATGCGCCAAGACGCCGTTTTTAATGTGCCAAAATAACAGATTTTTGACGTTTACTTAATCCTAATTTGAATTTGATCCCGTCAATTCATCAGTAAGGGGACAGGGCGAAAAGAAACGATGACTGTTTACTGTTAAATGAAACGATTACTATGTTACACTCGCCGTATATTTCGTCCCATGTCTACACACATTAATTGACCTGGATTTCCCATATACACTAATATCTCGAGTCTAATAATAGGTCTTTACCTATGAAATTGCCGATTTGTATGGAGATTTTTCAAGAAGTTGCATTTTTCATAATAGCATTTTCTTTGTTCATTTAACAACCATGAACACTCATGTAACAAAACTTTTATGTACTAATGTTTGAACACTATGCTAACTTATTTCCATTTAAGATAAGCGAAAAAATAAGTTTTGGTTAAGTTACAACCCCTTCGGTCACCCTTTTTTTTGCTCACAAAAAAAGAGTCACTTTCAAGATATTTTTTTTAATCTCACGAAAGCTAAAATATGGACTTTATTTTTACTGATAGTTAACTATCATGATCATAATTCGATGTAATATTCACGATTTTGTTAAAATTTTAAATTATAGAAGTTATTATTTTCTCTGTATGTGACAAAATATCGGCAATTTCATAGGCAAAGACCTATTATAAATGATTTTTTATAAAAGTGAAACTGTTGCCATACTAATCGCATATTCAGTGCTACTGAGAAATACCCATTACCTAAACGTCTCTTTGTTTCAACTCTATATTTATTCGTTTTTTATTTTATTTCAGGCGTTATTGGACTTCCTCGCTTCAAAAGGCTATCCACAAGAGAGCTATAAAGTTATATCCAGCTGGCCCAGGAGAGACGTAAGTTACCATGATTTATTTATTTATTCAAATATTTGCTTTTCCCGCGAATGCGTTTTCCTTTTGGGAATTTAAGGATGTCCTAATCCATGGTCCATTCTACATATCATCATATCAGCCGCACGACATCCATTGCTGGGTATAGGCCTCCCCCAAGGATTTCCACGACGATCGGTCCTGCGCTTCCCACATCCAGTGGCTTCCAGCATTCTACATACACTATATTTTTTTATCAAATTGGTTCAAAGGCGTGAGATCATCACAAATAAACATTTGAAGGGTGCAAGGGAATAATGATATATGTAATTATTTTTTTAGTATGGCATATTTTGAAATTCCATCGAAAATAGTTTCGATTTCATCAGACTACACGCAAAAAACGCTTTTCATGTCCAAGTTATTAGCGGTTAGAATTAGCTTTAAAATAACGGTGAAAAACTGCAAAAAAAATGATGAAAATCGATGAAGGTCCAATAGGTTGGAACTAAAGCTCGTTTATGCGAAAACATTTTGTCTCTATTTTTTTCTTTACGTGTAAACCTTCGTACAGACTGACGCGAATTCGCTCGCGTCGCGGCAATTTTGACTACCTAACTCAAAGCGATAGCCATTGCCATTGCCAAAGCAATTGGCTTTGATAACTTTTTGAACATGACTGGAAATCTCAAAACCATTTCGAGGAATAAGCTTTCGGTACAGTGTCTACTAATTAAATTTAAAAATAAGTCTATATTTTTAAAGATATTTATAATATTCAATAAAAAGCTTTAACCTTCAAATGACCTTCAAATGACCTTCAAATGACGTCATCACATACAGATCCCCCAGCCATAATAAAAAAAAAGAAAAAAGGGCAAAGACAATTTTGACAATGAACTTGGCATTAGGGATGTGGAAGGTGGAAGTGAAAAAATATAGATATAGGTAATATTTCTCAGAAAAAAATGGGAAGAAATGGGATGATGACTAAGTAATGGATTCTAATTTTAAGGTATTGTAAAACATAAAAAAATAGCAAAATAAACCCCTACGCGAAATTTTGGCTCGATTTGACGAATTTTACGATGATTTTTAAGACTCAAAAGTTGGAAAAAATCAAAATGCTCCAGTGACAAAATAGTGTCGACTATTAGAAACCATACGTAATTACAAAAAAAATGTTTTGGAAAAATTATTGTAAAAACATCTATCGATATATCAGAGTATTTAATATCGCCCGAAAAATATCGATGAACTTATCTCGTAATTTTTTCCACATCCCTACTATTAAATGTTTGTAAATAGAATTAAAGTATGCACATATTTTCACAATGTTTATTATGTTATCCTGCAAATTTATCAGTCCACAAGCAATCGTTACAATTTCATCCATGTAGCCAACATCCAAAATAGACACAATACATACAATACATTTCGCAATTTGGGTAAATTGGGCGTGTCAGTTTTTACAATGTTTTTCAGCTGAGTTTCCACTGGTAAGCATTTTTATTATAATTTTACCACCTCAAAAATTATTGCGGCAAATTAAGAAGGTAGGTTAGAACCGTCACAACTGGATTTAATGAATAAAATAGAAGAAATATTAACTATAACTTATTTGTTTACAAACAACCATAAAGTCATTATGACAGGTAATGACACTTGGCCGTTCTTTTTCTATAAGTAGATGGCAAAGGTTTTCCTTCTTAAATTTTCATGCCACTAATGACGTCATTCCGGTTGACCAAATCCGCTCGACAAATATATTTATTTAAAAATAAATACGGGACCAAATGTTAAAATATTCAAATTAGTTTCTTAAATTGGCCTAATCTGTAGTAAAAAAATATAAAAAAAAATACCTTTTATTTTTTAACCAAAGCCAATTCTCTAACAATTGCTTTGGCAAATTCTCTAACAATTGCTCAGTTAGGTAGTCAAAATTGCCGCGACGCGGACGAATTCGCGTCAGTCTGTACGAAGCTTATAGAGTATAGAAAATAACCTCACTTCTGCACTTTTTCGATGTTTTTCGTTGTTTTTTCATCATTATCTTTAGCACAATTATCTTTCTTGAAAAAAGTTATTGGAGCAACTGCACAGTACATTAAAGTGTATTTGATGTAGAATTCAATACGTTTCCGCTATTATTTACGCCAAAAATAAGACCTAGTGATATTCTGATTTTTTTACAGTCACCTGTGAGGTTTATATGCAATTTAATACATGTAGCTACTAGATAATCTCTTTAGTTTGTCGTATGTTTTTTATGTGGCTACAACTTAACGTTTTCTTAAAAATATGGCCCGCGCAAACCATGTTTTCCTATCATGGACTTAAGAATCTAATTTTCTAGAAATAAGGTAAAATTGAAGATTATTTTTCCCTTGTACCTTTCATTTTTCATGGATAGTCCATAAAAATTTTACGGTTTCTTCCACAGTTAACGGCAGAATCTCATAGCAGCACATTAAAAGCGCTCAAGCTGTGTCCGCAAGAGACCGTGATGCTCGAGGAGCGGTGAAGCCCCGCCCGCCCCGTCCCGCTCGCTCGCCGCCCGCCAGAGAGGGACGAACATACCCCGCGCGCTTCACTACGTACGTATAACTCGACTGTTTCACTTGACACATTTATACAAATACAATAACTCCAATGCTGCACATTTTAACATTTTGTCTTTACTTCCCGCTTTACAGTTCTTTGCTTTGAAATATTGGAGATATTACGTTTAAATCTATCAAAAACTTCAAGAAATACTAGCTCATGAAACTTTTTTATCTTAATTTTGTTTTTATGAAATAGTCAAGTTATACATACATAATTTAATCGCAAGTCGAATTATTGAATGAAAAAAAATAGTTTAAAATGGCAATATAGGTTTGCTTTTAGATTTTATGATTTGTATTTAATTTTCTCATCTGATAATGAATGTCATAATAATCGTCTTTTATAATTTATTTGATATTTTAAGCATCACTGATGTAATGAAGTAAATAAAATTTTAAAATAAAAACATGTTAAAATATTAGAATTTTTAACTGTTCGACCACAAAGAAAATAATTACACCATCTTTATTTAACATCACATAACAATTACCTAAGTAAAAACACTATTTCCATTTAATTTGAATGGAAAAGTAATTCTATGTATTTTATTTTTGGTTGAACTGTGGTAATTTTCTGTTAACATAATTGGCAACACAAGTATTATCTAGATGTGATTTAGTTTACCAACATACACACAGTAGCACGTCCATCCATCCATACATCCATCAGCGTACGGTGAGCAACGAAAGTTTCTTAACACTTTAGTACTTTGTCATGATATTTTTCTTGAATAATGCTTGCTTCAAACTGTGAGACATTAGTCAAAAAAGTTACTATGACAAAGTACTAAAGTGTTAAGCGACTTTCATTGCTGACTGTCAATTTGCTCTAACTGATATTACGATTTAACGTTTTGGATGATAGGCGATTGAGAAAATCCGCCATATTGTGGTAATTTGACGCGCAGCTGTGTTTATTTTACTTTGTCATTCTACAAACAGTCGTTAGAACATTATTTAATCTACTAATAAAAAATAGCACAATTCTTGTAAAACGTCTATGCTTTAAAGGAAAAAGGGCCTTATAAACATTTTTATAAGGAGTCTTTTGTTTTAAGCAACATTACACTGTTCGATGGCGCGAGCAGAGCGGGATGTAACGGGGCGTTATTTCTGTTTGTTTTTTCCCCCCACCATTATTCCCTAAGATGGGGGTGGAGGTAGGGAACCGTTGATAACAATTCCATGAATCTTTCAATAGGGGTTTTTGGAATAACAACCCTAGTCATTTTCAGCAAATTTTACAGGAGAAGAAAAAACGTGTATGAATTCAATTACTATCCCGCAGACTTTAAATTAAAAGTTAGGTAAATTAATACACAGTAATATTGCAACAGTCCTATATATTCCTTTATATAAGTGAAAAACATGCAAAACACTTTGACATTGGTTGTTTTTCCAAATAATGGCAACCTCTTGCAAAGACATTGGCTGTTCTTCCAAAAAAATAAAGATTCTTTATCCAAACACCGAACAAACATTTTCAAGAAATATCTACTGACTAGGGTTTTTTGCAAAAAAAAAACTGATAATTCCATGTGAAAGGTTCGAGCTTGACCTAACCACAGATAACAAAATCTCGATTGGGTTTTTTTGACATAGGTTGTTTTTCCAAAAAGCCCTTCTTTACATACAACGTGTCAAGCCTACAATGAGATATTTTTCTTTGTCAAAGTTACATACCATATTTGATTACTTCAATTAATGTTGAACCCTACATCTATAGATTAAGGTTTAAAATCAATTGGAAAAATTTTACCGTTTTGGACCACCAAGTATCACTTTTTTAAGATTCACTATTCGTTGAAATTTGGTAAGTATAAATAATATGGTTTTACAGTGTATGATTCTATTGAAAATCGTTCTTCTATAGAAAATGTAGATCGTGTCTATAGAACATTTTCAGCAAACTATCTAATTGCTCAGAAATGAGTTTACTGTTTCCTGCCAAGTTATGCTTGATATTTGTAGTGGCTGGCATTATAGCGCAGCATAAAGCTGGCCACATACGGAATTTTGATTCGGAAAAAATCCGAAACGGAATCTTTCCTAACGCAGCTAATCCATACAAATACAGGGTCATTTTGAACTTACCATCCAAATTTTAAAGATGTGTCCAGTCCATGAAACTAAACAACTTTCTCTAAGAAACATGTGTCAAATATTGCCAAAAAATTTTGGTCATCCTATACTAAATTGATCACGTGATCTCTTTGATTTGTATGGAAAGTCGATTTTTATTTTACATATTTGACCATGTGTTCCTTAGAGAAAGTTGTTCAGTTTCATGGACTGAACACATACTCAAAATTTGGATGGTAAGTTCAAAATGACCCGATATATGGACCTACCAGATACATGCGGTAATTTTCCTTTTGTAATTTTCATACATTGTAGATATTCCGTTTCGGAGTTCCGAATTAGATTCCATCTGTATTATGGCGGGCCTAAACGTGTTGTCGACGTTTATGTTGTATGATTATAGTCTATTAGTGTAGGAAAGGAAGGTAATGGACCTTCACAATAAATCCTCAGTAGACGAAACTTTACTGTATGATAAAGTATCATAAATGAAACACAATACTTTTTAAATTATCTAAATCGTTTTTTTTTGTATTTGGATATTTGTACATATTTAGGTTTTGGTTCATGCTATATTACATCCCTGCAAAGTTTCATCGACTGAGGATTTAATGTTAGGGGTCTCCATACAAAAGATCGGTTCGTTGCCTACACTATATGGAAAGTACTTGATTGAATGAAGAGCTCAAATCGAGTTCACTTTATATACGGATATTTGTGTTGTATAATTTTTACTGTAACTCCATAGAATATGTTAGTATACTGAATTAATACAAACGGGACAGTTTCTTCTCGCTTACACAATTTATGGTTAGACTGTGCGAAGGAGCTTACACTTACAGCATTTTTTACAGGCTTGTTGTAAATTACATATAATTTGCCAGACACATTTATTGTTTTTATTGCCAACTTGAAACTGTTAAGGTCGAGTTGTACTAGTAACATAATGTATATAAATTAGAAGCATATTATGTAAAAGCGAACATAATATATTGAATACCTACTACCTGATCATATTTTTGATCTTTGTAATTTTTCATGGGTTTCGCAAGAGATGTAACGCCAGGATGTTATTACCCAAATAAAAGTATCTGATGAAAGATAATTATGTTTTATTTACTCTATTTTGTATGTTACGAATACGCAACGTGAAACAAACAACATTTTAGCAAGTGGGAAATATAAGCTACTATAGTATGTTTTCTTAGAATAAAAGCGCCCTATGCTTAACCGTTAAAAACTGTGATAGTCTGAATATTGTGTTATATGGTCTGCGTGTGTGCAATATTCGTTCATTCTGTGTGCTGTGTGCAACAGTGTGTCGCTCTAGTAGGATGTAATCCGCGCGCGATGAGAATGGGATGGAACCTTGTCAAACTGAGACGCGGACGGTACGCCACCGCCGCCGCGCCGGCCAGCCACAGGTATATTCAAAAATCCGAGTGAACTTTTGCTATTGCAACTTCAACTAAACAATTGACCGATTAAAATTAACTAATTAGGCGATTTTCTATTTACTTACAAGATTCCAACCTCATCATCTCATCATCATCGCGCGCGGATTATACCTACTTCTTTTACTATTATAGTTTTTGAAAAGTTATGTTTTGTTTGTTACATTCAATGTCGAAACTCATAAGGCTTTTTAAGCCTATCTGCGACAACTTCCCCTACTAGCACCAGTACCGAGGCGGTCATTCCCGCGGCAAGTACAAGCAGCGCGGAGGAGAACTCAATGATGGAGACCGAAAACACGGTGCTGTCGGGCGTGTGCACGCACGCCGGCCTCGGATCGTCCCACACAGACTGCAGGCGGTACATCAAACCTGCCTCCCAGAACTTTCTGACACTGAAAAGATAAATCTTACCAGTAATGAGCTGAATGAAATGAAGCGCTCATGGCGGAACTTG
Organism: Agriphila geniculea; assembly: GCA_943789525.1. Classification (NCBI taxonomy): domain Eukaryota; kingdom Metazoa; phylum Arthropoda; class Insecta; order Lepidoptera; family Crambidae; genus Agriphila; species Agriphila geniculea. Next base: position 17,727,056 of record OX038869.1, on the reverse strand, counting down.
ACAGACTGATCGTATTCGATCACGTTTGTTAAGCAACTCTCGGTTCGGTCAGGTGACGGAATAGTGACCGTTAAAGTGGCATTACAACTGAGCGCTTCCGTGCTTCGGAGGGCACGTTAAACCATCAGTTCCGGTTGTTGTCATCTGATAAAACGAGGTCTTACAGGCGGCTTGATAAACTCTAACACCAGAAGAAGAACCATACCGTGAATAAGCTATCATCTAATCACAGCTCCGTTCCCAAGATTCCCCGAAGTCCCCGAAGATTCAAGGCTTCAAAGTTACCTCGTTTGTATGAAAATCTACTGGTGTCTAATTATGTGACCGCCACTGTATATCTAGCAGCGCGCCTTGGGTAGAGCAGCCTCTTTTTCTCTCCTGCACGTACGTCTGTTGCCGCTTTCTTTTCCCCCCCCCCCCCCCAAGTGGTCTTTGACCACCCAAGGACAAAATAAAGTCACCCGAGGCTCGAGGTAGTAATCAACCACAATATTACTTACGCATAAACGAAGTGTTCTTTATACGGCGATGATTTTCTTAGCACAATTCCCATCTTTTGCGGAGGATACAAGTGCACCTCTTGTGCCTCGCAAATCTCTCTTTCCTTGAAAGTTGTTTTCATTATTCTGTAAGTAAATTTGATAGTGAATAATGTTAAAACTACCGTCCTATTGTTCTGTGTTTGATAATCGTTGTAGGAAAATAATCTCAGTTTGCTCTCTCATTTATAAATGGCTACTTGATACAATTGGGTCGAGTTGGGTGCAGTGCAAACATAGCTTGGTGGAGGTTCCCTTTTCTCTGTACATGTTAAGGCGAAGAGTTCTTGAAGATGAATATGAAAGGCGAATCACAAAAGAAGATACTTATATTGGGCGAATGTGGAGGGAACGATTGCGCAAGGGCGTCTCAGAAAAACTTACGCGGACTAAATAGAGGTTTTATACTAAAAAAAGGCTGATGTACGCAGCGACAAAAACCGCAGGGCATGTATGAAAAGATTGATGGATGTGAATGAAGCGAAAGAAGTGTGCAAGGATCGTAGCAGGTGGCGATCCATAGTCTCTGCCTACCCCCATGGGGAACAGGCGTGAGTATATGTATGTATGTAGAGTTCTCCTACCACAACAAGCCCAAGCTCACTACCTGTATGCTACCAAGCTGTCGACGTGGAACGCGTATCCTCCGCGCTTGACCATGGCCATGCCGCGCTCCGCTGTATAGAAGTTGTATTCCCCGTTTGGTATGATTTTCTTATGGTACATTTTTATGGCCACAGGGTCAGTCGTACGCTGTAATATTTTTTTCATATGAAAGTAGGTACTTACTTAGATACCTATAATATACTTATCGCATTTAAATGTCTTTGCTAGGGATTGGGATTCTCTAAACGTCATTAAACCAACCCATTTGGATTTAATGGCTGAATGTCATTCAGACCGCTCGCTGGTTGTTTGAACGGTGCCGTTTAGTAAAGAGCAAGAACCTTATATTCATATTCTATGACACTGGACATTCTACTACTGAAGGATGGTTGGGGATGAGGTCATTCACCTTTGCAGATATCTTTTATCCCTCTCACACTGTGACTGGAATTGCCATGCTAAGTACAAAATATCCCAATCCATAGTCAATTTATGGTCAGGTCATGTACAAAAATTAATTAGATTTTCTAAATAAATGTAAATATCGGCACACTTTAAATTAGTTACATGATGTAAAAATTTATTAGTACATGCCAAAGTAATTATTTAGAGGACAGATGAGTCCATTTTGTTATTACAATATTTTACGTTTAACAGTAATTTCTCCATATTTCATAAGTTACCAAATAAAAATAAGGTGGCATCACTGATGGAATTGTCTTTGATTTGACATGTCACTAATGTCAATGATTTTCCACCGCATCTCACGTTTATGTACAAAAATATAAAATTATTTAAATAAAATTCGCGTTACAAAGCATGTGTTGCATTGTGCAAAATTGCAAAAGTGTTTCAAAACCAAATTCTAACATTATATTTCACAAGTAAGTGTTTTTTTAAGTATTTTCAGCATTCAATTTTTCCTTCTCAGAAATCTGAATTTTAGCAGATTTCAAAGATTGTTTCCGATCTAATTCGGAAATATTATAGAAGTTAATTATAATTCCACCTTAATTACGTATTTTTTATTTCAATATAATAAATATAATATGTACAAATCTGTATTCATTTTCGACACATAAGAAGCTTTAGAAATATTATCTGCATATCGCAGGGTGACCATAATCACAGCAGAACTTTTGAATAAGAAAGAAAGATTTGGATGAAAAATTTACGTTTATCCTACCTAACATTACATTTTATGTTTTTATGCCACATTTAACTTTGAGAGCGGAATTTTTTTGTATTCTTAACAGAGAGAAAAAATGTAATGTAAACTTTTTAGTTTAATATTTAATAAGATAATATTTTTATTATCTTACGGAGTTGAGTTAAACAATTTAGATCAGTTTCGGCTAAGAATCGGACCTACCTAACTTACTACCTTACTACTATACTAGTTATTATGGTCTTTGACACCCATTGTTTATTCGTAGTAACAAAATAAAAATTAATCTTATTTTATTTTTCAGATTCCCAAAACGATGAGCAAAAGAAACAATTATAGTATATCCCAATTACCATTAGAGGGAAATTATTTTCAACGGCCAAAATAATGCAGTTTTGACATTTTATATTGCAACTTTTTTTAATACAATGACTAATAATGAGACTTAATTTTCTTTTTCACACAACCGAAAATTCTAAAACTTTTTTCTATTACTAAGGGCGCTTATTCCTGCCTATAAAAATATTCAGCCAATTTGTTTTTTTGGACATTCCTCATTGTACAAAATAAAAATACACGTGACTTTAGGGTGGAAGGGCAGGTGAGGTGTGTATACTGCCCGGCATATATATTGGCAAGAGAAAGAAAGGGACAAAAGATGCGCAGTAGCCATAAACACTAAGTTTATGGCTACTGCGCATCTTTTGTCTCTTTCATTTTCTTGCCAATATATATGCCGGCATCTGTACCTAAGTCTTAAACCTCACCACGTATCTCCATGTTTTGACTTTTAACCAGCCGGACCGTACAGGACCAAGGGGTCAAGTTTGCTATTATCGTGACTAACGCCGTAATCGTGTTTCAATGGTGTTTGGATGGTAATGCTTTTTGACACAATTCTTGTTTTTGTAAACCCAAAATTGAAACACATTATTTTCCTAAAAATCCAAACCTGTTAGACACTGTGTCTCAGTTTTGGGTTTAAGAATCAAGAACTGTGTTAAAAAGCATTACCGTTCAAACACCATTGAAACACGATTATATGATGTTAACAATAGCAGACTTGACCCCCAGTGTGACCACCATTCCAAAACAGTATCGTCCATCCGGAGAGGAGCCAACCGAAAATAATCATTAAGTAAATATTTTGTGTTGCGCGCCGCCGCTGGCCAAAAGGGGGGTTTGAATGAATATATAGAAAGGTTATAATATGGTTGGTCAAGAGTAGTAATAATCCTATAAATGCAGTAATATTCTAAATGCGAATGTTTGTACGTTTAGAGATACCCAAACATACAAACTTTGGCACTAACTAACATCTAAACTATTCTAAACATTCAAATGTTTAGAATCTAAACACTTTTGAATGTTTGGATTGGTCGTCCAAAAAACTTACGCCGTAGGCATAAGTTGATAGTCTGTAGTAAGTACCTATTTGTAGTGACTGTCCTACGAATGGACAACATTGTTGTCACCCTAATGAAAGAGATGGAAAATATCGTTGACGTCATTCAAGGTTATTTTTTCGTTCTTCAAGCCCCAAAAGGTGACGCAATGTCCAGAGTCATATATAAGGTTCTTGGTAAAGAGGCTAGGCAGGTTGTTAATAAGAAAGACTGCGATGTGGCGGCATCTACCTACACCGCACAGACCACAACACGGTACAACAACAAGTTTCATCACCGTGTTACTAGATGGCGCTAGTATCGAAGGAACACGAAAATTAGTATGGAAAACCTACATCAGGCTTACGGAGTTTTCTCAGGTGCCAAAACTAGGTTATTATACAACTTCCAACCATCATCGTTTGGGCCGCGGTCCCCGGGCTAATACCACCCAGCCAGGAGGAAGATCTTCCCTTTGGCCTTCGTATCAGTGGCTACCTACCTACCTCCATACTACCCTACTACAATCTCTACATGCGTGCGACATTATGTAAATTCCGATCCCAAACAATAAATGCAGATAAGTCCAAAAAAAGTTGTTTTTAGAAGTTAATGGGTTGGTTTAAGTTGTAGCCGCTGATTTATGTGACATCAACATCGCGTCTCTCATTCCATTGCACCGACCTTGAAGTAATCCTTTACATAAAGAACATCTTCAGCCCCTGCCTTCAGATGGCTCTTGACGAGATCCTCTAAGGTTCTGATGTTCTTCGGTGGCTCCCTCAACAGCGTGGACACCACAGTAGCGTTGTAGTACTGATATAAAGTAACCGCGTAGAGAAAAGTAACGAACACCACCATTTTGACCGCCGTCGAACTTCTGCTTATCGACATTCCTGAAAAAAGGACCTTATTAAAGAGTCAGCAGGGGAAAATCATTTTTTTCTGATAATCTGTTTCAGGGTTTACCTTGTTGACATATCGCGCTCCATATAAACAACAGAGCTAGACTAAAAGAAGAGTCGGTTTGCACGTCACCAGATAGTGGAGCCTTTATCTTCAACATGAAACGAAGTATGACGGCTGAGAGTACTAGTAAGCAGAGTATGCAGTACCAGACTTTGACAGTCAGTGGTCTCGTGTATATTGTGTAAAATCCTCCAGGATGCTTTGGGTGACGAAACAAGAAAATCTGCCTGCAATGACAAACTCATTGAGTTTCGTTTTGAGCTCCCCGAAAAGAGGGAAAAAATATACATGAAAGGGTAGGTTAGGCAGTTAAATATAGCGAGGTAAGTAATGAATATGTAGGTATTTTACGCACTGAATTTTAACCTTTGTTCGCTTTAGGACAGATTTGCTTTTGTACTGTCTTTTTAAAAGGTACAAAATATTTTCATGTCTGTGGAATTCACAAAATTAGGAAGAATTTAGTAGGCAGTTAAAAAGAAATGAATAGTTTTGACGGCCACTTGGTGCAACGGTAGCGATCCTACCTTCTGCGCCAAAGGTCCGGGGTTCGAATCCTGGTAGGGGTATATTAGTGTGATGAACGCAACCATTGTTCCCGAGTTCATGGTCGTTAATATTCTTATTTATGTTTTCTATACGTTATTTAGTACCCATAGTATGAGCCATGCTTAGTTTAGCGCTAAATAATTGTTGTGAGTTGTCCCCAATTTATTTATTATTATTTATCTACTCCTGGACAATTCGTTATGCACACAGTGCTACGAAATTACAAGAACTTTTTGAACTTACTTGGATACCCAGGTTTCCGCAACATAATCAATAAATTGCGCTCTGTCGCTTCGAAAGAACAGAGGTGACCCGCCAATGTCAGCTTCGTGGTGCTGCAAAGATCCTGCAACTCCATCAAATGAACCGTTACGAAGATATCCCCATGAATTAGTGCGCTGAAGGATGTAACTGAAAATTTATATTAGGAAACATGGTACTTACCACCAAACTCTATATTAATAATATTACTATTATTATTTAAAAGGAACTTACGTAATATTATACATATCACGAAAATAGTTTAACACTGAGTAAAATTTTAATATATGCAATGCATCTGCTTTTCTCATCTCTTTTCCTAAGTATTCTTCAAATGTTTCGTTTACTATCCTTGTCGTGATTACTACACTGGATTTAAAATTTAAACCACTCAAATCCCTTTTCTTCTTTTTTATCTCTATCTGTCTATTCCAATATCCTATATAGTTTACTGAAATGTTACCATAACAATAGTTTCTGTGGAAAACTTCGTAAAAGCTGTAAGTACCATTAACTTTTGAAAAAACTGTAACATCTGAGTCAAGTTCTATGCAATAATCTGATAAAGTATCGACTGTTGACGAAATATCTTCGGAAAATAGAAGCCACACAAAAGGATGTTTAAAAGTTGTATTTCCCATAAAATAATCAAAACCCGAAGACCAATTTTTACAAGAAGTATCTAGAAATACCCCAATTCTGTTGTGGGTGAAAGGCAAATCACGCAAGTAGCCCTTGATGACATCAATGCTTGCTACTTTCATGTTATTTTCGTTGAATATTTTATGCCATACTATTGATCCAGGGTTACAGTGAAAATTTAGGATATTACCGACACTTTTCTCTTTAAAAAAATCTATAACAGGATAAATGTCAATGGCAAAAACTAAACTCAAATACAAGTTTCCTAAATCCATTGTGAACTCAAACTGTTACAGCTATAAAAAGAAAGAAAAATTGGTGCCAAACAATATTTTATTTAAACAAGACAAATGACAGCAAAATTGCTTTGAGAAGAAAATGGTTACAATTACTGTCAGCGGTTCATTTTAAATTTACAGTAAGACTAGCCCTACTAGTTATCATTACAATACAAACGTAAGTAGATAAGAAATAAATAATACATTGCAATAAATATCAGTTTTAGTTAGCAAAGACATCTTGAAATGGGAATTCTGCTTTATCCGGCACCAAAAGATCAGCTAAGTAGCAAACTGTTCCAGCTGTCCCTTCATATAAACTCTCTGGATTATCAGGAAGTCTAGCATCTCGGTGAAACTCATCTGTGTACATAAAGTCTGCAAATAATTTAGCTCTGTAAAGATATTTCTCCTCCCCTGTTAATCTATGTAGAAGGAGGAAAACATATCCATTGCCAGCAACTCCATGACATATGCCTGGTCCTTTACGTAGTAGGCCTTTTCGCCACACCACTTCCCCAGCTTTGATGCATGCATTAAAGTATTTAGGATTATTTAAGACCAGGTAAGCTTTAGCCATAAGGTAAACTGTACCAGGGGCACCATGGCACCAGTGGACTAATTTGTGATCACTCAATCCAACCTCTTCCATGCAACAAGGCCAATTGCCTTCCTCAGTCTGAAGTGAAACTAAATAGTCAATAGTTGCCTTAATAGCTTTGGCAGCATTTTTGTTGAACTCCAAATATCCTGGTACTGATAATAGCATCTGCAATATGAGACTCATTCCATGTGCTGCCCCTAAATATTCTGTGTTGTAATAGTGGTACATCAAGGGACAGGGGCTATTATGTTTTGTAGCATATTCACTCCCACATGCTACCATGACATCACAGATTTTAAAAAGCTCTTCTTGACTGAAGACCATTGTTTTTATCTCACGGGAAATCCACAATGCTCCAGCTAGATATCCAGCTCTACCAACAAAGAATTCATCTCCGCCACATTTGAGGAATTTAGGGTTTAGGAATTGACCAAAAAGTGATGTGTACATTTTCAACATTTCTTTATACCGTTCATCGTTCAGTTCTTTCATCAAAACAGTCGCCAGGGCGTACGTACCGGCATCACCGAGAAGAAATGATGTTTTGTCTCCAGCAGAGGTTGATAGTGCAGGCTTCAGGTAATCCATTGCTTTCTCAAGATATTCTTTTTTACGCTCTGATAATAAAGGATTTTTAGACAAGTAATAAAACATGTAAGCTACGCCGGTAACCCCGACATATAACCCACCGTCAACATTCTTGCGGTTCGGTTGCAAACGTTTAGTGATGTTTTCCACGTGTTCATATAATTGAGTAAATACCTCCTCTTTGTCAATTGCAAGCGCTGTACCTGGTTTAAAGTCCTCGTAGGGGTTTTGAAAATACCGCACCATTTTGTAACCAAATCTCCCACTTGCACTGGAGACGAATTTCCTCAATGTATTCAGTGAGAAAACTTTACGCAGGGGGGTGTAACTTAGTGTCAGCGTAGACAAAATTTCCAATGTATGGAAGGTGGTGCCATCTTGACTTTACAACAAGCAACCTACTGATGATTAGTTCTCAATATCATGGTAGATGACGCTAGTGCGATAGTGTTCTACTTTTACAAAATTTACCCCTTTTTTGGGGAGATTACTTAGTGACCTGACGGTTAACGACCTCCACGGTCGAGTCATCGAGTAGCTTTTTGTAGTCTACGTACGGCACGCTGGGCTATCACGGCAGGGTAATCAGAATCACCACATTCACCCGTGGTGTGAAACATACCTTCTCAGAATACTCAGTGAATTTATTGAAATAGGCTACTGGCCACAAGGAATAATACATTAATTATTTTAGAAGCACTTACTGTCAAAAAATTCTGCAACGTAGGTAGATTATAGAAACAATTACTTAGGTACCTCCTCTTTTTCATTATTAGTAAATTATATTTAAGTACTTAGCTAGATTGTGAAAATGGCTTCGAAAAGTTAGTGACTAGTTCATTTATGAGCTGTTAATAAATAATATTTTTACATAAACCATGTCATGGTCATAAACCATGCTGCCTTGTCATAAGTTATATAGTTTTCTTAAGTAGAGTTTATTAAAGTTTATTTCATTGTTTTTTTTTTGTCAATCCAAAAAAAGTCAAGTCATTTTCGTTAGTTTGACCATAAATAGTTGACAAAAAAAGGACGCCACTTCATAGAAAGTTTGCTTATATGTGCCGTAGGATAATTGTACAAACAGGAATTTTACAAAAATCCTAGTATGATTGTAAAATACCGGATAATTAGAATCTAAGACAGATTTTTGCAATCATCCGAGTAATGTTTAGGATTTTTACAAAAAGCCTGCGTATCTTAGGTAAATCGCAAATCACCATCTTTTCGCGCGCGCTGATTGGATGACGTCATCGTTATGGACTGACGGATGCTCTGATTGGCTATTTGTTATTGTTATGATTATTGTCTAATATTTCTCTAGTGTTTTGTACGAATTTCACGTTTTTTATTTAAAATAAATACGAGTGCTCACATCAATCAAGAGACATTAAAGTACGATGAGTGAAGTGAGTGAATTGGATGTTATATAGGTGCCGGGCTCGATCAGTGCAAACAATTTAGAGGTTATATCTTAAAAAGAACTTTTCTACACAGAGCTAAGAAAGTTCTACAGCACTTGTTAATATTGTTGTGCAAAACCTAAATGGACTTTCGAGCTAATTAATGCTCTTAAAACTTCAATTGAAGAATTAAATTCGGCAAAATTACGAAATAACCCCAAAACCCAACAGCAATATGTTCTGGTTCTGACCAATCAGACTGAAGTTGTTATAAATCGTGTCTTAGATTATCCAATCAGCATTCAAGTTTACGATTTTCCGAAACATACCAGGATTTTTACAAAGATCCTAAAAATTGCTCGGACGATTGTGAAAATTTATCTTAGATTTCAATTATTATTTCGGTTCTTTACAATCGACCTAGGATTTTTGTAAAGATCCGGTTTATACGATTATCCTACGACATATGCAAACACGTCAAAATCACACTGACTATATTTTGTACTGAAAAATGTGTATATATAATACAACGTTTGAAATAATTATCGAAACTATTTAGGGTAAAACTAAAACTTGGTAGTGGAAACACTGAGTTTATAATCTCTTTGATTTTTGTCAAATTTCTGTATGGAGTTTGTTTTTGTCAGTTTGTCAATTTTAAAACACAATGTTTATCTGATATTTTTTTAGTTTTACGCAATTTTTATTTTCTGCAGTGATATTTTGCTCAATTATTTATTTTCGAACGGATTGTGTATATAATATACTTAAGTACTAAATACTTGTTGTTAAGTAAGTGTTGTGAATTGTGAATATTTGACATGGTAGGTAATAAATCAGTGAAATAAATCATTGTCTGTTTTTTTCTTTATGATGGTATTTATTATTACTTGTAAGTATGTAGAAGATTTTTGCCGAACTAGCATAATAGTCAAAGTGAGGTAGGTCAAAAAGATAGGTAGGTAGGTAGGTAGGTAGGTACTTTACAACCTATTATGTTTTGATTTACGAGCGGTGCCTATAAACATTATTAGGCATTGATTCATAATAAAAAGTGTTTTGAACGCTTATTATTATATAATCGGTGCTTAATTACTGTTTTTAAAGGCGCCGCTCGTAATTCAAAACATAATAGTTTTATTTTCAATTTTACGTATTAAAACGCGATGCAGAAAAACGAGCTAAAGGTCAGCGCCATCTAGATTTCCGAGCAAGAAACTAATTCCCTTTATACATTTTTTTTATTTTAAAGTGGCTTATCTATTTGAATTATAATAGTGTATTATCTATGACTTTACGAAAACTCATCTAATTATTGAACCAATTTTTTCAATCAACATTAAACACGATTTTAGCTGGATTACAATATTTTACGTTCTTTTTTCATTTTGATGTTGATGTGTTTTTGTTTATTTTTCTCTTTCACCTCCTCAACTCACTCACTTGTATGTCTTCTTCTTCTTATTTTTGTTATGGCAATCTACTTTCCTCTTGGAAGTAATTTATGCCAGTGTCATGTTTTGAATAGTTCAGTATTTCTAGATTTTCTAGTAGATTGTTTCAGTTTACATTAAAATGCGGGTGCATTACATTCCAATGCTGCTTGGAGCATTTGGCAGTATAAAATAGTATGTCAAGACAGTTTACTCGGTAAGTTTTGCCGAGGTAGCGACCACTACAATAAAAGTCTCAGCTTCACACAACCAAGATCGCGCCCATTTCCATTATCCCACATATTGTTCAGTTGCGTAGACACTTGTACCACAAAACTGCACCAATTTTAAGACACAATATCCACTATGAATCAATTTGCGAATAATTAAAATAGTCGCCGAACTGAACTCGACAAAATCTCGTCAAAAACTCCTCAACGTACGTCAGACAGAAAAAAAGAGTAAAAAAAATGACAAATTGTGTATTCCAGTGTACTAATCGCTGATCTATTGATCATTTTAACAATGCAAAGTACACTACGAGGCGAAGAATATGATCGTCACCTCGTATGTGCCTTACTCCTTCTGGCTTGTGAGCTATAAAAACCTTCAGTGACGGATAAACAATTTCTTATTTTGGTATTCAGAACAAACGTGACGCAAGGGTTTATGAATGATTGACATCTGAACATGGCACAGACGAGATGACGCTGAAGGTTATGTATGCTGGAAATAACAAAAACTAGCAAACGAAAGTCAAATTTTACTTCCTAGATGCTCAGTGACGCAAAAATAAATAAGATTTAACACTCGAACATCATACAAAACAGAACAGATCTCCTAAAATTGTTGTTTAAACAAGGCACATACAGAACCGTCTGTACCAGTTTTCATTTGTCAAAATATCGACAACTAAACCGTTTGGAGCCAAATGAAGCAGTCTAGCAGCGTCACGTTTGATAAGTGACAGTATACAGGGTCACTGGAAATATGACGTATTCCTGCTAAGGGGTTATAGATGAGGTCAAAACAAATATTTTTTGTCATATAACTTTTTCTCAAAACATTAATAGTTTTTGAGTTAATTGAAATTAAGTATTTTTTTACCAAAAGTACGTTTTCAGACACAAAAATTTAAAATAAAAGATAACTACTCATTCGATTACGATTTTTTCATTATTTTGGGATAGAAAACAATCTAAGTGTTGATAATGAATAAAAAAAATTACAAAAAGTACAGGTGTTTATAAAAAAATCAATCCTTAAATGCATTTATTTATTTATTTTTTTCAGATTTTTTTAGAAAAAGCATCAAATATCTCAAAAAAAATCCTAGTAACTAAGCGTGCATAATATTTTAAAAACATCACCATCTATTCAGCTTTCAGTTGAGATATAAAACTTAATAATAACTGAAATAAAAAATGAGAAATTAAGACTTAACTAAATAGCAGTCCCATTTCATGTAGCAAAAATTTCCTACTTCAAGCGCTTCGGAGGTGGCCGACAGTGGCCGTATTATCCTACTTATTCCATAAATGTGAAAATTTGCTTGTTTGTATGATTGTTAATCAATCACGCAAAACGGCTGAACGGGTTTGGATGAAATTTGGCACACAGATAGTTTATAAGCCGGATTAAAACATATGATGATACTATTATCTTGGTTAAGGGTTCCCTAGGGATTTTCTCGAATGTAAATGTGAATGCAGTCGCGGGCGGAAACTAGTTTGCCATAAATGGTCGGACTTACTAAAAATACTTTCGTCCGAGTGAGTTTGAGACAGGATTATTTTCCGCCGATGAGTCAAAATTTTATACTAACTGTGTCACAAATAACCATGCATATCAGCTATTTTTAATGCCCCGCTGCTGGGGAACTGGCCTACCTTTTGGCTTGTGGATGGATAAAGCGAACGGGTCATACCCACCACGTGGACCCAATGTGGATTGGTCAGTGTTAACGACTGTAAATGCAGCCAGAACCAAGGGCTCAATGTAAGGTACATTGAGTTAACACCTACCAATCCGCATTGGGCCCACGTGGTGGGTTATGGCCCGTCCGCTTTATCCCAAAAGGAAAGGAAGGCCTGTTCCCCAGCAGCGGGGCATTAAAAATAGCTGATATGCATGGTTATTTGTGACACAGTTAGTATAAAATTTTGACTCATCGGCGGAAAATAATCCTGTTTCAAACTCACTCGGACGAAAGTATTTTTAGTAAGTCCGACCATTTATGGCAAACTAGTTTCCACCCGCGACTGCATTCACATTCTACATTCGAGAAAATCCCTAGGGAACCCTTAACCAAGATAATAGTATCCTCATATGTTTTAATCCGGCTTATAAACTATCTGTGTGCCAAATTTCATCCAAATCCGTTCAGCCGTTTTGCGTGATTGATTAACAATCATACAAACAAGCAAACTTTCACATTTATGGAATAAGTAGGATAATACGGCCACTGTCGGCCACCTCCGAAGCGCTTGAAGTAGGAAATTTTTGCTACATGAAATAAGACTGCTATTTAGTTAAGTCTTAATTTCTCATTTTTTATTTAAGTTATTATTAAGTTTTATACCTCAACTGAAAGCTGAATAGATGGTGATGTTTTTAAAATATTATGCACGCTTAGTTACTAGGATTTTTTTAAAGATATTTGATGCTATTTCTAAGAAAACTGAAAAAAAAAATTAAAAAAAATACATTTAAGGATTGATTTTTTTATAAACACTTGTATTTTATGAATTTTTTTTTATTAATTATCAACACTCAAATTGTTTTCTATCCTAAAATAGTAAAAAATCCGGAATCGAATGAGTAGTTATCCTTTATTTTAAAATTTTGTGTCTGAAAATGTACTTTTGGTAAAAATGTACTTAATTTCAATTTACTCAAAAACTATTAATTTTTTGAGAAAAAGTTATATGACAAAAAATATTTGTTTTGACCTCATCTATAACCCCTTAGCAGGAATACGTCATATTTCCAGTGACCCTGTATAACACTTCAAATCCGTTCGCGTAACGACACATCAATAGAAAAAGCGAAAACAATATTTCGACCCGTCACACTGTCTGGCCCATACTTAAAACTGTCACGTTACGTGAATTTTGCCTCACGCATATTGTAAAGCAATTAATATTAAAAAGAATTTCCGTCACTGAGGATCTAGCTTTATCTGAAACCAATCACTGCAGTATTTACGATGCAATTCGAGGTTAAAAATTGTATGTAAATAAACTAGGGTGACCATGAAGTATTATTTTTGCGGACACCGTATTGAAGTTTACTGAGATTGTTTGTAGCGTATCGTAGCACATTACTTTTAGGTTTTTACACGACTGCTCAAAAAAGGAGTGTATATGTGTTCAGGGTTCATGTATGTTTGTAGGTATGTGAGTTTCTTTTTTCCACCATAACTTCTAAATGGCTTAACGGATTTAGATGTATGGGGTATCGTTAGAATCCTTACATCATTCCGAGTGACACTGGCTATTATTTTTTAAAGTCAATATGGCGACTGTACGACGCCACTTTTAAAAGAGAAAAAAAATTTTTTTTCTTCATTTATTACAATATGGGCATCAAATGAAAGGCGCACATTCCAAAACTATATCATTTGTCCCTAAAATGTGTAAAATAAATTAAATAAATTTAAAAAATATTAAAAATACGACTGCCCTGCCAAAAACGAACTAAAAAGTTAACTAAATAACAAGTGTCATTGCAGTCGGGGGACCTCTTTGATTAAAAATTGTTTCACAAAACGGTCCCCTGATTGCAATGACACTTGTTTTTTTAATTAACTTTTTAGTTCGTTTTTGGCAGGGCAATAATGTTTTTAATATTTTTAATCAAATAAAACTTCAGGAAATCAATTCAACAAGTTGTGATTTATTAACGCTTAAGGTGTGATACTAAAAAGTTATTTTGATAACAATAATAATATCAAATATCACAGTTCAATCACATTAATGTACATATTAATGACTTGTTGAAAAACAAACTAGTACCATAGATAATAATATAATACTATACTAATATAAGTAATTCTACTTACTAGGTATTCTAAAATGTTATAGTGTTAAACATCACAGGTTAATTCTTTTATCCATACATATAAGTAATAAAACTATAAAAAAAAACCAGTCAAGAGCGAGTCGGACTCGCGCACCGAGGGCTCCATACTATCATAATAAATACACAGCAGAGTAGAATAATAAAATTATTATTGCAGTTTTAGGTCAGCGCCATCTCTTGACCTATAGTGGAACTAATGTTAACTTTTTAGAAATTTGATAATTTCAAAAAAGTATACTATATTGAGAAATGTTTTATTTTTCCTGTAATCTTTATATAAACTGCTATTACATAGAATTATTTCATATTTTTCTCTTTGCAAACTTTGGAGATAAGGGGGGGGGAACGGTCATTTTTTTACTTTTTTCATCATCAGTCGAAAACTATGTGGCCTAAAAAATGATTAAAAACGTGCAAACGGCGCTCTTTCATATGATACCCCACATGCCCTAGTCACCTCACTTCAAATTTTTGAGACCCCTTTTCAGTCCCCGTTGTAAAAAAGATATTTATTTTTTATTTCTTTCTTATTTGCAAAATAGTTGGGCAAATGTCATTTTAAACTGTTCCAAATTTGTAGTGATATCATTAGTAGTTCTCGAGATAGCCATCTGTGACAGACAGACAGACAGACAGACAGACTGAGTCAAACCATAAGGGTTCCTTTTTTACCATTTTGGTACGGAACCCTAAAAAGTGTCTGTATATTGAATATATTTGAAAAAAAATTTTTTGGGGCGATGGAGACATAGTAATAGAGTAAGAATTAAAAAAAAAGTGTATCTGTTTGTTTGTCAGTTTGAACACGCTATCTCTGGAAATACTGTACGGATTCGAATGAAACTTTTTTTGTTATATAGCTGTTAAGCCTGGGCATAGTTTAGGGCAGCGGTTCCCGAATATTGTTTAGTGGAACCATGGGGTTCCATAAGAGGCTCTCAGGGGTTTCGAAAAATTTAAGAGTTAAGTAAATTTATATCTTTTTGTTCTAACTAAATAAATATTAATATCTTAAAAAGTTTTTCTTTTAAAGTCAAATTAGACTTACAAGAAACCTCTAACTATAAGACCGGTAGCAGACAAAGATGGGAAGCTTCTTAGTGCGCAGAATGATCAACTGCGTAGATGGCACGAGCATTTCGCAGAGGTTTTCCTTACGGTAGTTGGCGAGGAGGATGATCTGGATCACAATGATGCGGAGATAGCTTGTGAAGTTCTGGATGTTAGAGTCTTAGAGCATACAAGGTTAAGGTCGATTCTCCAGATAAGGTAGGGTAAAGTGGTCCAGTATATGGCGCATACTTGAAGAGGTATACCAGACAAGGTCACAAAAGTAATTAGATGCGTTTATTTGGGTTCCTCTTGCCGAGTGATGCACAACGGGCAACTTTTAGAGCCTATACCAGTGACTGCCGGAGTAAAATAAGAATGCCTACTATCACCGTTGTTGTTCGTAATAGCACAGTTTAACTCCATACAGTTGAAAAATGAATGTACTTGCGCAGAGCAACGGAGGGGGTCTCGAGGGGGTCGGGCAGCGCGGCTCGGAGTACCCAAACTCGCCGAGTTTGGGCACTCAAACGAGGAAGACCGGCGCGAGTGACGCGACCGAATAAATAACGCATTGCGAGCGACCATTTTAAAAAACTTTTATGTCGCTATCGTTTATTAGGTACAATTTTACTATCGTATATACATAATTGACCGAGCGAGCACAAAGTGCGAGCGAAGCGTCTCTGCTTCAGCTTGGGCAAAAATTCTTTCGTATGTCCGGCTGTCTGTTCCAGCCTATAGGTCGCATTTCTCAACCGATTCTTGTGAAATTTTGTAAGCAGGTTCGAAAATTATACAGAATTTTTTTGTTGAGCCAGTTTTTTGAAATTTTTCAAAATGGCGGAGATATGTTAAAAAACAGATTTCAGTCCGTTTTCCAGCTCTGCCTGTTTTCCTCTACAGGTCGCATTTTTCAACCGATTCTAGTAAAATTTTGTAAGCAGGTTTAAAAATGATGTAGATTTTTTTTTATCAAACCAGTTTTTTGAAATTTTTCAAAATAGCGGAGATATGTTAAAAAAAACCTATTTCAGTCCGGATTTCCGGCGCTGTCTGTTCTCCTCTACAGGTCGCATTTCTTAACCGATTCTCGTGAAATTTTGTGAGCAGGTTTGAAAATAATATAGAATTCTTTTGTCACGCCAGTTTTTTGAAATTGTTAAAAATGACGGAGAAATGTTAAAAATACATATTTCAGTCGGGCTTTCCAGTTCTGTCTGTTTTCTTCTTCGCGTTTCTCCACCGATTCTCGTGAAATTTTGTAAGCATGTTTGAAAATAGTATAATTTTGTTTTTGTTAAGCCAGTTTTTAATTTTTTCTTTAAATGGCGGACATAATGTAAAAAAGTCGTATTTCAGTCCGGATTCCCGGCGCTGTCTGTTCTCCTCTACAGGTCGCATTTCTCAACCGATTCTCGTGAAATTTTGTAAGCAGGTTTGAAAATAATATAGAATTTTTTTGTCACGCCAGTTTTTTGAATTTTTTTAAAATGTCGGAGAAATGTTAAAAATACATATTTCAGTCGGGCTTTCCAGCTCTGTCTGTTTTCTTCTACAGGTCGCATTTCTCCACCGATTCTCGTGAAATTTTGTAAGCAGGTTTGAAAATTGTATAAATAATACATTGCTGCTTTTCTTTGGTAGGTTTTTATTTGTCCCAAAACGAAGCAGCAATGTATCACATACATCTGTCAAATTACAGTTAACATTAACTTCATTGTTTTTAGCCGGTAGCCCCGCAGATGCCGATCGACAAGGTGGTTCTTTTAAGGAAGTGGCGTTGGATTGGTCATGTGTTACGGAGGCCTGACAACCACATCCCGAAACAGGGTCTAAAGTGGCAAGCGCATGGCCGGCGCGCCGCCGCCGCCGCAAATTTTTCCGCGCCGCCGCCGCCGCGAAAAAGCAACGGCGCGCCGAGCGAGAGGAAAGATTAATGAATCAGTGTGTGAACGAGCTCGTTGTTATGTAAGGACGCCTGCGTCGTCGTCGTCAAAAGAAGGACAAAATGTAGACGTTTTTAAAACGAAACTAGATAAAATTACCGTGTCTTCGCTTCCATAATTAAGGTCTAATAAACACAGTTACTGTCGGAACTTGGCGTTCGTGGACTATGAGAGAGCCTTTGATTCGATAGAGACCTGGGGCCCTACCGCCTTACTCAAAGCTATAGCGATAGCGATAGTAATGCGCTGTCCTTGTCATATCATAACACAGTGACAAGGACAGACAGTGACGTGCCGGACTACAGCTGCGCCACAAAAAAAAAGTTGGAAATCTGACTTTTTGACTATGCCATGATGAATGTTTATAGTTTGTCGGAGTTTGTCGCCAAAAACCAGAGTTTGTCGGTCTTCCGTTTAGGAGATACGTGAAACTTTAGCAATTTGAAAGCTTTTTGAGTGGTGTTGCAGTCTCTCCAGAAGTGCTAAGTGGACTATAGGCATACCGAGGTGTTGAGGTACTTATATGAAAATGCCACCATGTCGGTCCGAGTACATAACCAGAGCACAAACTCCATCCAACTGCAGCGAGGTTGAAACAGAGAGACGCTATTTCTCCAAAACTCTTCACAGCAGCGTTGAAGGACATCTTTATGCTCTTGGACTGGAAAGGACTTGGTATCAACAACAATGACCAGAGGCCGTATTACAAGCTCTTATTTTCTGCCAGGTTTATAAATTGCTGTAGTGACATCTCTTTCTCGCTGTATAGCATATAAAAGAGATAGATTGATAGCCAGTCAGAAAACTGACTGGAAATAAGAGGTCATAATACAGCCCCAGTACCTAACACACCGTTGTTTTGCCGATGTTATAGTTCTTATGGCTGAGACCATGAAATACCAGAACACAATCTCCGTAGTGCCTCACAAAGAGTGGGTCTTAGAATGAACATGGATAAGACGAAAATCATATCGAATGCCCATGTTGTACACCCACTCCAGTTCATGTTGGAACACTTTTTTTTGTAATAGATAGTCAAGCGCTTGCCCGCAATCACGCCTGATGGTAAGCGATGATGCGATCTACCATGAAACGCGTTTGCACAGAAGATACCTACTTATTCACTCGCGACTTAAAGACCCTCAGATTTTACCTATCAGGAAACACGGACTCAGGCAAAGAGTTCCACTCTTGCGGTACGGATGATAAAATTTGAAGCAAAACGCTTAGTGTTAGTGAAAGTGACATATTTTTTATTTAAATAAGCTCACATAATTGGAATATCTACCAAAGTCTTTGGAATATCCACCAAAAACGATGGCGCCGATTCGTACGTCTGGTTGTCCGATGAAAGAAGGGAGATGATGGAATTAGGTGCAATTCCACTGCACACTCACCAAAATGTATACGATACAAAATCGATACGCTTGTAACCTTGCGTCTATGCTCGACGCTTTTCAGCTTACTACACAAAATATTATCTTTGCTGATGAGCTTCCTGGCCCTCCACTCAATGGATTCAAGCGTCTAGAGCTGGTATTTGGTGGAACCATCCCAAAGTTATTGACCAACCACACTCGAAGTTGTTGACCATTACGTATACGTTACAGACAGTCCATTTAGGTAAGTCCAACTTCAAGAAAGAGATCTCTCGTCGAATCCAACTCGGATGGGCGGCATTCGGAAACTTCGAAAAATCTTCGCGTCCAACTTACCTCAGTGTCTCAAGACAAAAGTCTATGACCAGTGATGCCTTAAGCTAGTAAAAAGTAGTCGCTAACTATGGGTCTCATAAGAAGGTTCAAGATCACCCAGCGTGCAATGGAGAGAGCCATGCTTGGCGTTTCCCTACGGGATCGAATCAGAAATGAGGAGATCCGTAGGTAAAGTAACCGACATCGCTCGAAGGATTGCTCGGCTGAAGTGGCAGTAGGCGGGACACATAGTGAGAAGAACCAATGGCCGTTGGGGTGCAAAGGTTCTTGAATGGCGACCGCGCACCGGACGACGCTCCGTAGGTAAGCCTCCACAAGGTGGACGGACCGACGATCTGGTAAAGGTTGTGGGAACTCGCTTGATGCGGGCAGCGCAGGACCGATCGTTGTGAGGATTCTTGGGAGAGGCTTATACCCAGCAGTGGGTGTCGTGCGGCTGATATGCTGCGCGTTTTCAAAATTCTAATAAAAACAAGTATTTCTGATCGATAAACTATGTATTTTTATCATCTCCTGTCAATAAATTAAAAAAAACCATTTAGGGGTCACGCCGCCGACGGCGCCGCCGCCGCCGACCCAAAAAAGTCGGCGCGCCGCCGCCGGCCATTTACCCATCGGCGCTCATATCTAGCCCTATGTAGGGATAAGAGGACATCATCATCATGATACTTACAAGATGCAAACACCAAGCCAAAAAGCCTCAGTTTGGTGTGATTTTACTTTTATTTTTTTTATTTAGTTATTTATATTCAGGAAACGATGGCCCATAGATATATACCTTAAAACTAAAGATATATAATTTATAAAACAATGTTGTTAGTACATAACTTAAAAATATGATGATAAAAAATTTATCAATTTGACACTTTGTTTGTCGAATCGGTGGCACAAGGCAGCGTTCCTCTGAAGCGCCTGTATACCATACCCTGCGGCAAGAAGTGCTCCTTTATGAAAAGCCTCGCTGTCGGGATGTGCACCACAAACTGGTATTATGGCGTGACTCCAGTGGCTGAACTCTCAAACATAAGTTGGATTTCTTCTTTATGTACTCGATCACGTCCTACGCTGTGGTGGTATGGTGCAGGCGGGACAAGTACACGGCCGTGGTCAGTAAAGCAGCTCGCAGCAGGAAGTTGAGCCCTGTCGGTGCGGTGCCAAGGTGGTTCTTGCTCTCTCACTGACGACGTCGCTTTTTGTTCCAAACCTCAGGGAAACCGTCTTCAACTTGGCCCTCTACGACAGTAAAAAGCTACATTATTCTTACTTGAAATAGGGTTCCGCCTAAAAACAGTGAACCAAAAAGGGTTCCGTAGCCAAAAGAATTCGGGAATCGCTGGTTTAGGGAATAATTTATTTTGGAAAATTGAACACCTGACTGATGCAGATGCGGAATCATAAGGGTCCAACTAAACTATAAGGAATATAAAAATGATACCTCGACAAAAGCTGTTCAGCTTGATGCGCATTTTCTGTTGATGTATAAAAATTTAAGATCTGGAACACCTGATGCAGAACCATAATGGTTCAGGTAAACTATAAGAAATATAAAAATGACACCTTAGCTAAAGTTGTTCAACCTGATGATAATTTTTTGTTGAGGTATACAAATTGAAGATCTGGAACACATGATGCGGAATATATGAATACGCCGGAGTCATTTTTATTTCAATCCACGCATACAAAGTCGCGGGCGGAAGCTAGTGTACAAATAAACCTAAAAAAATAATTTGTTAACAATAAGATTGTCATAAAGATATCACAGTTTAATCACAATATGTACAATAATTATTAATTTTAAGATTATTAATACAATTGAAAAATATTAGAAAAAATCGACTTACCCATAGCAGCTCAGACGGGACTCGAACCCGCACCCTTAGGATTCCGGCCCAATGCACTAACCAATTATGCTACCGAGTCGCTAGCAGGATTGACGAAATTTTCTAATACTTTCCACGTCTCCGCTGTAGGCCAGCGCCATCTCATCAATGTGAAGTGAATTACTTCGACATTTGAAAGCAACACCCTTGCAGGTGCTAGACAAATCAATTAAGATGAAATAGCCATATAATTTTTAAACTAAAATTATTAATTTGTTAAAAACAGACTAGTACCACAACCTATACTGGCTTATTCAGTGTGCGTTCGTTAAACTAGGGCCAAAGTTAACATGGCGTTAAACAGCGGACTAACGCCATTTTAGCGCAAATCTTATTCAGAGTGACAGTTTAACGTTTAGTCCCACCGTTTAAGGATTAAAAGGTGCATTGTGATTGGTTTACAAACATTAAACAAGGTTTTGTTAGAACTGTCTTGCACCCCAGTTTTGTGAAACATCTCTGAATAACTTAGAAAGAGTTTTAGTTATTACTAGCTGCCGCCCGCGACTTCGTCTGCGTGGAAAGATTTTTTGCTATCCCTCGGGAACAATTCATTTATTCGGGATGTAAGGTACCCTATGTCCTTCTCTGTACCCCTAAGAACGTGTATGCAAAATTTCATGATGATCGGTTCAGTAGTTAAGACGTGAAGGCGTAACAAACAAACAAACAAACAAACGGACTTTCGCATTTATAATATTAGTAAGGATTATAGATAGAGTATTTAGTTTATACATTCAGCCATCACCTGTTGTATTGACGAAAAAGCCGCCGCGCGACATTCGTCTAGAATCTAGATAGATAGTTGGCGCAACGACTAAAAGTGTAAGGGCTGTCACTGAAGGGATGCTGACCTCATTTGTCAATTCAATTACAAAATTCAGGTCTTGGTAAGATATTTATTTTAGGTGACAGATGTCAAATTTAAATTTGTCAAACTTAAATTTGACAGTTGTCATCTAAAATGAAGATCTCATCAAGACCTTTAATTTCTAAGATAACATAGTTGAAACTTGGTAGTTAGATGTATTCTGTTAACCGCTTAACGAATTTAATACAAAAAAAATATTTTAGGAGGGGCTCCCCATACATGGAACTAAAACTGAAAAAAATTTTTTCTTCAAACCAATACGTGTGGGGTGTCTATAGATAGGTCTTTAAAAATGACATTGAGATTCTTAAGTCATTTTTTTCTCAAAGTCAACCGTTTGAAAGATATACACCGCCAAAGTGGTAAAATGTGTGTCCGTCCCCCCCCCCTTTAACTTTTAAAATAAGATAGTGAAAAACAAAAAAAAAATTATGCTGTGGATTTTAATAAAAGCTTTCAACGAAAATTAGGATGAGCGAGATATAGTCATTAGTTTTTGAAATATAGTACATTTTCCAAAACCGCAAATATAACTTTGTCATTCATACCAACACTGTGAAAAACAAAGTTATTTTTGCAGAAGAAAATTATGGTATTAAATATGGTCTGGTATAAGTTAACTACGGAACCCTACGGCGCGTGGCCCGACATGCACTTGGCTGATTTTTTTGTATGTTCTATCTGGCAATGATGTTTAAGGGTGGGTACTCACTTAGGTTCGCGAACCTCCGCGCTCCGCGAACCTAGAACAGTGATCCATAGCAAAAACAAATATTTTTACTTTGGCTACAGTGTGTGCCTGAGCGAACCAGCTTCGCATACGAGTTCCCTCACGTACACACCTCGGCGCCCTGTTTCAGCAGAGGATAAACGATATTTTCGGTGCAGGTTCGCGGAGCGCGGAGGTTCGCGAACCTAAGTGGGTACCCACCCTGAGATTGCTGCAAAAATATCGATATATCAATATGTTTAATTCGATATATCTATATTTTTAGCCAATAAAATATTTTCATCCGATATATCTATACAAAATTATATCCAATATAAAAAATCGTGTAAAAACGATGTATTTTTTTAATCAATATCTAGGTAACTAAAGTCGCTAGAATGCAAAGTCCGTGGTAAAACTAACTAACAGCACAAAATAGATAATAGTGCTAACAGGACAATTTCATTATATTATTAGCCTTTCTGTCCATCAACGTACGTACATTGTTGTCACCCTATCTTAAAAATCTCATACAAATTTTAACCTCGAATTGCATCGTAAGTACTGCAGTGATTGGTTTCAGATAAAGCTAGATCCTCAGTGACGGAAATTCTTTTTAATATTAATTGCTTTACAACATGCGTGAGGCAAAATTCACGTAACGTGACAGTTTTAAGTATGGGCCAGACAGTGTGACGGGTCGAAATATTGTTTTCGCTTTTTCTATTGATGTGTCGTTCCGCGAACGGATTTGAAGTGTTATATACTGTCACTTATCAAACGTGACGCTGCTAGACTGCTTCATTTGGCTCCAAACGGTTTAGCTGTCGATATTTTGACAAATGAAAACTGGTACAGACGGTTCTGTATGTGCCTTGTTTAAACAACAATTTTATGAGATCTGTTCTGTTTTGTATGATGTTCGAGTGTTAAATCTTATTTATTTTTGCGTCACTGAGCATCTAGGAAGTAAAATTTGACTTTCGTTTGCTAGTTTTTTTTATTTCCAGCATACATAACCTTCAGCGTCATCTCGTCTGTGCCATGTTCAGACGTCAATCATTCATAAACCCTTGCGTCACGTTTGTTCTGAATACCAAAATAAGAAATTGTTTATCCGTCACTGAAGGTTTTTATAGCTCACAAGACAGAAGGAGTAAGGCACATACGAGGTGACGATCATCGAAGAATGTAGGTATCTTGAAATTTTTTCGACGTAGTGGGGATAAGTTCACGCATGTGCTCTTGTGAGCGACAAATAGCGCGCGCCCATGTCCCGCCGCCCGCCCACCTCACCACAACGTATGCCCAAAATACGCGTTTCGTGCAATCCCCACCCGATTACAAGATAATATTATGCCTCGTACTGTAATTTGTTTTGAATTTTTTTACAATGACTCAACGATTAGTCTAATGGAATTCACCCAATTCCCGGCATATGATACCAACCTTAAGAAAATGTTATGGATACGTTCAATTCAAGCTAATTTTATAATAATGTTTAGCCGATGATATTTTTGTAAATATTTCTATTTTCATACATCTCATCGTAAATAGGTCAAACATTTTTTCTTTACAATATTCATAATAGAAGGCTTTTATTTTTCTTGTGTTGTGAACGAGGTTAGGTACATAATATTGATTATTCTTGATCGATGTTTATTAGTTACTAAGCAACAATTTGACGTGATAAAGAGGACCAAAAAATCTACGAAATCTACTTTGACCAAAAATGCCTTTCAATCGAATTTAATTCCATTTAAATAAATTCTTTTCAGTGGGACCAAATATAAACTTTTATATCTAAACTATAAGTAATTATTAAAACTAATGCCTATTACATTTAACCGTGGTAACGTAAGTAAAAAAAAATAATGATAGGCTTAGTTCATTATTGAAAAAATAGTTTTTTAAGAATAATACATGAATATATCTAGGTCATCATCACCTAAGAAGGTTGCCGGAAGCCACTGGATGTGGGAAGCGCAGGACTGATCGTCGTGGAAATCCTTGGGGGAGGCCTATACCCAGCAGTGGGTGTCGTGCGGCTGATATGATGATGATGATATCTAGGTAGTATAATAGAAAATCAGTAATACTCATAATAACATATCTACTCCAGGTGAGGAAAATCGCATTTCGCACGAGGGGTCGATCAGCACAATCGCTCGATATTGGTGCACCACCGAAGGTTGATACGGGAGCAAGCGGAG
The DNA here is from genome assembly GCA_943789525.1 of Agriphila geniculea. Lineage (NCBI taxonomy): Eukaryota > Metazoa > Arthropoda > Insecta > Lepidoptera > Crambidae > Agriphila > Agriphila geniculea. Next base: position 17,702,161 of record OX038869.1, on the reverse strand, counting down.
ATGGCCGCTTATTTTTACAAATTAGGCCTGCTTTCGCGGATCCTCGAGCTGCATTTGTCCGATCTAACACCATTATAACAGGGTAAGGGTAGGGTAGAGTAGTGTAGAGTAGAATAGATTGGATAGAGTACACTCCATTATACAAGATAATGGACGTCAGTGATAGAGTAATAATAAGTAGATTAGGGAAGTGGGTAGAGTAGGGAAGAGTAGCGAAGGATAGGTTAGAGTAGGATAGATTATATAAAGTAGAAAAGAATATCATTTATTTGCAAGCATACCCACACAGTACGAAAAGTTGTGAAAGATGAATAATTATGCACTTATGTGACGCATGATATACTGGCATGCTGCTGCTTCATCCTGACTATTATTTTTGTTGCTTCAGATAAATTAAGTAATTAATGTTTAATGCTTTATTTTATTTCTTAGAAATGATTATTTACAAAAAGACGATGACAAAGATGAGAACATTAGCTTACAAGCTGTGGGCGAAGGAAAAGTGCAGCTATCTAGAACCCCTCAAGAAAAAGATAGATTGCCGGATAGAATAACACTTGATAGGTGGGTGTCGTGCATATCTAGACAAAACATGTTTTACCAATTTTTTTATGACAATAAATGTTTTAAGTTGAGAAAAGCAATAAGTTCAAAAAGTTACTGAAGACAAAAGCATATTAAGAGATAAAGCGGAGTCTGGTCAAACTCGAATAAAAATATTTACCGTCTTTTACTTCTTACAAATTATTAGGTACTTAACGCAGCACTAATGGGTCATCACTGTATTCCTCAACAGTCAAAAAGTAAATTGTAACGATATTTTATTTTACTCAATAGACCGTTTGCAGAGAGTTTTTTTTTAATTATATACATTTTTAATTTAGATATCATTTATTTATTTCAGAAGAGGATTGTCGTCCATACCCCACATAGTAGGTGAACCAGGGCTTAGGTTATTATCATTGCAGCATAATTTAATCAACAGCCTTACTGGACTTTCCCCTCTTGATCTGGGAAAATTGGTTTTTCTCGACCTATACGACAATCAAATTGACAAAATTACGTGTTTAGAAAGATTTTTCAGCTTAAGAGTCCTACTTATGGGAAAGAATAGGTAAGATAATATAAAGCATAATTATTCATTTTAATTTATCTATTTATCTCTGAACCAAAGCTTTTTTTGTTATTTTATCCGCAAAAATGAATCAAAAAAAGCCTTAGCGGTACAATACCTCCTGTCCTGTTATAACATTTTCACTGGCAATTCTATTCCAGAATAAGAAGGATAGAAGGACTTTCAAATGTCATGAAGCTTGAAGTTTTAGACTTACATGGAAACCGAATCACTAAAGTTTGTGGATTATCCAATTTGAATGAACTTAAAGTATTGAATTTAGCTGGCAACCAAATAAAATGCATAGGTCAAATCGATTTGCAAGGACTTATATCTCTGAGAGAGCTTAATTTAAAAAGAAATCGTTTGAGAAAATTGCTTGGATTTCAAAATACACCCCAATTACAAAAATTATACTTAGGAAACAATGATTTGCAAAGGTAAGATAAGAGATTAACATTATGACACTGAGTTAAGGAATTCGAAGTACGTTTCTGATAATTTTTTGTAATATTTCTAGCGTTGAAGACGTTTCATCTCTAGCTGAAGCCACGTCACTAGTGGATATTTCTCTAGATGGCAATCCAGTAGCTTTGGGTGGTGACTGCACACCATTTCTTGTATCTTATCTTCCGAATTTACAAACATTGACAAATATGCACGTAACAGAACAAGTAAGCATATTTACAAAGCTATCAATTTGGTTTTGTGTTTTCTAGGTATTTCTTTTAAATGTAAATATGGTAAATAGGTCAGGAGCGCGGCTATGGCTTGGCGAAGTAATAAAGAAGCAGCTCATGCAGCTTACTGCGCTCTAGGTGGCACAGCTCCACAAGCGGCACGTCGGGATCAGATTATACATAACGCTCGAACTAATTGGGAATTACTCAGGTATGTAATAATAAAGGCTAATCTTTCGATGTACTAGGTAGCTCCATTATTTATTCATCATACTCCATTCTATGGTTTTAGGTCAGAAAACAAATGTTTTGCTGCAACTTTAAATGCAACTAAAACGGATGATTTTGATAGAGAATTCACATTAGGTATAACTGCTTCTCCTGTACCGTCAAATGGGGTATCACAAACAATGGATTTAGCTATGCTTCCTGACGTTGTTGTGTCTTTACAACAAGCTGAAACCGAAGATTCAGATTTTAAGAATAGTTATAGCGATACGAATATTAAAGCAAATAATGAGATAGTTCCCAAATCTCCTATGAGAAAACTACAAAGAAGTTCCACTGCGAAAAAAACATCAGAAAGACGCGTGAACTTTTCGGAAAGAAGTGCATCTCAAGATACCGATGCTTCTACATCCACAAACAGTGATTTGAGACTACCACCAATTTTATTACCGATAATATCGTCATTAGAAAATGTAAAATTATCTGAAGGCATTGAACCGATTTTGAAAAGATGGGAAAGCCTTTCTAGCGTGGAACCAATTGTCGATTCATCATTTAGCTCTCTGCCATCTTCAACTAGCGATAGTGAAGAAGAATCCAAAAACCGACAAATTAGGCGCATGCCTACCGCCTTGAGAAGGCGGGAAAATTTTGGAACCATGCGTTCTAAATCAGTTTGTGACCCAGAAAGTCGCAAAGTTAAAGCAAATTCAAAAAATTCTGACAATAGTGAAAATGCAAGTAACATATCCAGTAGCACGAATGTTGGATCTGTAGCAACTTCTTCAACTTCAGGAAGTGATCAAAATAGCAAAATATTGCGACGAGAAGGTTCGCTGAATAGTAGAAGTGGTAGCAGAAATATAAGGAGCGCAACAATTTCAAGAAGAAGTGAAAGAGCTTCCTCGGCTAATAGAGCTTCTACTGCTCGTACTAAGCCCGGTAAAAGTTTAGCGAGTTTAAAATCTTCTGAACCAGTTCCAAAACCTATGCCAGTATCTAAAGATAGGGAACAAGGTAATGTTGGTAATGTAATGTATTATGTAAACTTCTTTTATGCTAATATTATACATAAGCTATTATTAAATATTGGATTATTGTCCACAGGCGTGGATTATTTGGTGGAATTGAGTGACGGCATAGTAAGTGCTTGGGGCGCGGGAGCAGTTCGACGTCTAGCTAGAGACTGGGACTGGGAGAGAGTACGGACAGTTTCAAGGGCTGCTTTTCATTACGTCCACTTTAACGCAGTTGCACAATCTCTTCCAGAACTTAAATCAAAGTTAGTACCCACCCACACTTTGTCTAAGTTGATACATTTACTGATTTTTCTTTCTTCATCAACGAGATCTGTTACATTCACAGATTCCCTAACGTCACACATATATCGGTACGAGCTACAGGACTCCAATGGCTCGGTCAGTTACACGCCTTAGCTGAATTGCGAGGCTTAACAGGTTTATCAGTGCTGCCAGAAGGTAACCCCATTCATTCCAAAACATGGCGGGAATACGCAGTTTACAGACTAGCTCATTGGGGACTAAAGGAGATAAATGATGAATCGGTAATAGTTTGCCAAACACTTGGTAGGAGACACAATTATTTTAGCGTATTTACTTATTTAGATTTTCAACAGGTAACTGATGAAGAAATTAAAGATGCTAACTTGACGTATAACGGCTTGAGTGATATAGTGTTACGGGCCCTTCCTGATGCACCACTGCAACCATTGCTGTCACGTCTCGGACGCAGCGGCAACAGCACTATCAGCGCAAAGGCATGGCTGCGCGCTGCGGATCCAGCACTTAGAGATGTCATAGCAAAAGAAGCTCTACAATATAAAAAAGGACAAGTGTCTCAGGTATAGAAATGGCAAATCACCAAATTGATTGATATTTCATATTCCGCAGCCACTGCGTGTATCTACAATTTTTTGACTAAATTACTGCGAAATAATTTTCACAGTCATTTATTCAAGTAGTGTGATCGTACACACGGTAAACCGTCGAGTCATGTGCTTATTAGTTCTTTTTTATATTTGTCGCTTTCTTCAATTTGATACTAAATGTGCAGTTTTATTTTTATTGTTTTAGGAGGACATGAGTTGGCGAGTACGAGGTCGTGGACAATTATCGCATGCGATACAACTAGCATGTGGTGCTGCGCAGCGTTTGCGGGTACTTGAACTGCAGTGGCCATCAATGTTAATAGAAATGATTGAAGAGATCTTGATAGATTTTTCTGACATGGACGCCCACGTTAAAGAGCAAATGAGTATGCTTATAGATTCTATGTAATGTAATATGGTTCCTCAATAATGTAAGACTCGATAACTTTCACATTACTATATGTAATTACAAATTATTAAATTTTAACTGATAGGTAGTAAGTAGTTATATAGATTAATAGGTATATGAAATTCTCTGACCAAAATGCTAAGATGACTGAATTTTATGCTAGGGTATGTACTGCATTAATGGCTTTGAATAAACAATTGGAGATATAAGACAACTCTAATATATAATATTATAGGTAATAGCAAAATTAGATGTTTCTTGAAGCCCTCAATTTTTTTTATCGCTCGCGAGTTATAGTAGAAGAGCAATAATTTCTACACACAACAGCCTCGGTAGTTTACCATCAAATATCCAATTAATAGATCTTAAACGCAACATTCAACATGTCAAGGAACAATGTGAGGTATCGACTGTACATTAAATCGTTTAAAGAGATGAACTACCGCCCGACAATGGGTACTAACATGGGTGTACTTTGTTACGACGTTAGACAAAAAACGTAAGACACAAAAGTTAAAATCAATTATAATTATTTTAGACGTATTGTTAATTTGTTATACTAGTGGTTCTGTGAGCAGTATACCTCGCTTTAACATATCTCCGCCATTTTGAAAATTTTCGAAAAACTGAATCGACAATAAATATTTACACAACAGCCCGCAATGCCGAATATGTGCGAGTATAATAAATAATAGGGTCCATCAAACAGAACAACTTTTATTATGGGACGAACTCTTAAATTTCAAATAAAATATCGGCACCCTGATTATCTAAAATCTAAAAAGAAACTATTTAGCGACCGGTTTCATTCCATAGACATTGCTACTTTTCTTTGGTATGTTTTTTTTTAATCCAAAAAGAAGTAGCAATGGATCACTATCATCTATGAACTGCAACCGGTCGCTAGGTGGTTTCTAATTAGATAATCAGCCCGCGGATGTTTCATACAAAAATTAACAACGAAAATATCAAAATGTATGAAACAGCTGTTTTTTTTTCGCTATTTCAGAGTTTGTCCCTTAGTAAAAGTTGTTCAATTTGATGGTCCCTATCTATATTCGGTATTGCGGATTGTTTTGTAACACCCTGTATAATTACCGTACTTGTTCACATTTCACGAGAGTTGGTTAAAAAATGCATTGAGAAATGTAAAAACATTGTTTTTTCTTTATTGTTACATCTACAGTGTAAAATGAAGAACGTAAGGGAAACGTGCCTACCTACTTAAAGTGGATCCCACCCATCCATACCGAAAGTGGCGTTCTCAGAGGTTTTTATTTAATAAGTAGTTAAAGGATTTTAATAAATCTTTGCATGGATTTTTTGAGACCCATAGACTAATATTTTTAGAAGCTATCATTCATTACATTCCCTTATAGTCATTCGTAGAAGTAAATAACAAATGTATCAAAAACGGCCACTTTTAGCAGTTCTGTTAACTACTTCTAGAAATGACTACAAGGTACGAGGGAATTTAATGATACCTTTCAAAAATAGTAAACTATGGGATTTAAAAATTTTACGTAAATGATGTATTTACAATATTAAATCAAATTAACCGCAGCGCCACTTTCGGTCTAGGTACCGTCTTAGTATCTAGACACACTATGCCGAAATTACGCGACCGAAGTTCGGCAATATTACGCCTGCAATGCTATTTGAATTACTGACGACACATTATGCCACAATTACGTCGCGTTTTTTTTCATAATAAAAGCTTTACCGCTGATCTTCGGTCGCGTAATTTCGCCATAGTGTGTCTAGACACTAAAAACACTCACCGGCACTTGGCCACCCTGTTTTTTTTATTTAAATGAACTAAACATTTTATTTTTCGTTATTTAGTTTATGTTAGTGAATAAGATAATCTAAAATAAACCTTATAAACCTTTTTTTATGTTTTTAAAGAATTTTTACAGTCTCTAAAGGCCAAGCCACACAGCGGGCGTGGCGTGATGGGACGGGACGGCGACGCGACGCTGAGCAGTTGTAATGTACTAGATACTATGGACGACGTCACACAGGCCGGCGTGGCGCGACGTGTCGCGTCCCGTCGCGCCACGCCGCCGTCGCGCCGAGCGTGAATACAGATCGGAAGCGGGGCGGGGCGGGACGGGACGGGGCGCGGCGCGACGGCGGCGTGGCGCGACGGGGCGCGACGGGACGGGACGTGATCACGCCCGCAGTATGAACTCAATCACAGTCTTTCATCGCCTTTTATGTTGGCGAAATTTGGCATTTGGATGCAATTTGGCACATAGATATTAAAACATAAGATTCTTTTTATCCTGGTCAAAGTTTTCCTAGGGTACACGTACACGCGGACGAAGTGGTGGGTGGACGGCGGGCGGCATTATAAGATAAACAACTAGCGAACGCCCCCGACTTCGTCTGCGTGGACAGCTATTTTTCTACCCCTCGGGAACCGCATTTTTTTTCAAGATATAAAGTACATACCTCCTTTTCTTTACCCCTGACAATGTGTATGCCAAATTTCATGATGATGGTTGAGTAGTTAAGACATGAAGGCGTAACAAACAAATGTACTTGTAAATTAATAATTACTTATTAATCACATTCGTTTTCTTTTTCTTTTTTTACAACCCTTGCACATTCGGGACTGATTGCATAAGTACCTACACGGGCGGCGGCATCCTCTGACATCAAAGACGTTTAACAACTGTATGGATTGTTAAACTGTGGCGATACGGTACGGTCGGCGCAGCGTGTCGGGGCGCGGCGCGACGGGGCGCGACGGGACGGGGCGTGATCACGCCCGCAGTGTGAACTCCCGTCACGGACCGTTGCGCCCCGTCGCACCGCGCCCCGTCACGCCGCGTCCCGTCACGCCCGCTGTGTGGCTTGACCTTTAGATTTTTTTTGTTGTAAAATTAATGTTTACTAAAATCACAAATTTTCAAGGAAATAAACATCCAACTTTAAAACACTACAAAATAAAAAAATCACTACAATTCATCAGTTCCCTTTACATTTTCATGATGTGTGTTTTTTCTTCTTACCTTTATAACCATCTGCATGCGATCTGGGGCCCTATTTTTGAATCGCTCGGCAGGCGTCGAGCGCTCTTTTCTACTGATTTTCGTTCGACATATGACTCAAAACATTGAGATGTCGAACGAAAATCAGTAAAAAAGAGCGCTCGACTGGAGTCGAGCGATTCAAAAATAGGGCCCCTGGGATGCGTAGAATGTTGTTTCTGACGTAGATTTGCTATAGGTTCTCCCAAACGGCCACCGCTACATTACAGAGCTCATTGATTGTTTGTGGTTGGGTGGGTGGGAGAGAATTTATGTTTGTGAACTTAGCAGAACATCGTCCAGCAGATCAAAAATAAATGAGAGTTCTATTCGCATGCAGCTGAGTTCTACAGTTCCTGATAGTTTTTAAAAATAGTTCTGGCGTTTTTACCTGAAAAAGTCGATTGACAAAATGATCTGCTAACTTCCCGTAGCAGATCATTTTGCAGCAAATCAAAAACAAATGTGAGTTCTTCTCGTTTGCGGCTGAGTTCTACAGTTCCTGATACTTTTTAGAAATAGTTCTGGCGTTTAACCTTAAAAGAGTCAAAAAACAAAATGATCTGCCAACTTCCCGTAGCAGATCATTTTGCAGCAGATCAAAAATAAATGAAAGTTCTTCTCGCATGCGGCTGAGTTCTACAGTTCCTGATACTTTTCGGGAATAGTTCTGAACTCCCGTTCGTGTGCAAGCAGATCATGTCCGAACTTTTGAAATAGCGAAAAATATATATTTACATCGTAGATTTATTTATTTATTTATTGCAAAAGATTCACCAACAACATATCATTACACATTACAATAAATATACAAAAGGCCCGAACTAAAAGATATGCCTTTACAGGTAAATACAGCTTTTTCGAAGAATTAAAAATAATAGTTAAGTTTACCAGTAAGTTATAATAAATAAAGTTAGTTTAATTTAGGATGTATTTAAGAACACAAGACTAGAAGTATGAGTTTCAATTAATTTAAATTAAATTATAAGTTTAAATTTAAAATTTTATTTTAAAGTTTTGCCACACACATTCGCTTGAATTCACGGTCAGAAGCGTGAAAGATGTCGATATTGCAGTTCCCCATATCGTTGTAAGTATGCATGCATCGGTATAACGGTGCGCTCTTACCAAGGTTAGTTCTACAATGAGGCAATCTGAAGCTGTTTGACAAAGGGTGCCTGGGGATACGATGAGGGACAGAGAGATCAATTTTCTGGAGCAGATTTTGACAATCTAGCTTGCCGTGAATTATCTTATGCAATGTCATAAGATCTAAAAGTTTACGACGGTTAGCTAAAGAAGTTATTTTAAAGAGTGAAAGGCGAGTATCGTAGTCAGCGTCACGTGGACAGAACCGGCTACGATAGACAAGGTAACGGGTGAAGTTCTTTTGGATTCGTTCTATTCTGTCGGAGTGAACTTTGTAGAAGGGATTCCATATATTTGAAGCGTACTCAAGGTGACTGCGAATAAGAGCATTAAATATTATTATAAGGGTGTGGATATTTTTGAAGTGATTACCTAGGCGTTTCACCAACCCTAAAAGTTTCCATGAGCGACTTACGATATTATCGATATGATCAATGAAATTCAATTTACTGTCAAGTAACACACCAAGATCACGAGTAGTCGATGATTCTGTTAAATTCTGCCCAGATATGTTATAAGAAGATGGAAAATAGTTAATTTTTCTAGTGAATTTTATATGAGTACATTTTTGGGGGTTGAGTATCATCTTATTCACAGCACACCACTCGTGGATAGCATCGGTATCCTTTTGCAATAGGGCAGCATCAGCATGATTATTTACCGTTTTGTACAACTTTAAGTCATCGGCGAAAATAGAGATATTGCTATGATTGATCAAGTCAGAGATATCATTGATGAATGCCAAAAAGAGAATAGGCCCAAGATGAGAACCTTGAGGCACACCTGAGAGGGAAATGTAATCATATGACTTGAAACCATGCACAATTACACTTTGAATTCGTTCCCTCAAATACGAGCTTAGCCAACGTAGAAGATCCCCGTGAATTCCGTAAGCTTTGAGTTTAGATAGCAGGATTCCATGATCAACTCTGTCAAATGCGCTGGAAAAATCGGTATATATAGAATCTACTTGAAGTTGTCTGTCCACAGAATTTATTAAGTTAGTGACATAGTCCATCAAATTGCTAACTGTAGATTTTCCTTTAGTAAAACCATGTTGAGCCTCAACCAAAACATTCTTTAGATAGTTTGTCAATATGGGATAAACCAATTTTTCAAATATTTTTGCGAACTGACTTAAGATTGACACTGGCCGGTAATTTGTTATGTCATCTTTTTTACCTTTTTTGAATATTGGTATGACATTTGAACGCTTCCATTCAGAGGGAAAAATGCCCGTGTTAAGAGATTTCTCAAATATTATCTTTAGAGGAAGTGTCAAGAACCTGAATGTCTTAGTAGATAGAACTCTTTCATTTTTGACATGTTCGGATCAGAACTTTAATCTAAAACTTAATTCAAGTCTAAAACTCACGTTTGAAAGCCAGCAGATCATGTCCCAACTAAAAAAACAAAATAAAATTTTCGTCTTTCAAACACTACCTAGAAGCTAGAACTCTTTCGTTTTGACTAATTCACATTAGAACAATCATCTAGAACTTGATTCAACTCCAGAACTCACGTTCGAGTGCCAAAAGATCATGTCCAACTTTCGAAAAAAATGTCGTCGTTCAAAGTCATCCTAGAAGCTAGAACTCTTTCGTTTTTCACCGTCTCGTATAAGCACTATAATCTATAACACGACTAAGGTCTAGAACTCATACTCGACTGCCAGCAGATCATGTCAAAACGTTCTAAAAGTATGAAAATACTATTTTACCATTTCAAACTACTGTAAAAAGCTAGATCTTTTTAGTTTTTAACATACCCGTATCAGTATTACAATCTTGACCTTGAATCAAGTTCAGAACTAATTTTCTAGTGCCAGTAGAACTTGTACGAACGTTAGAAAAAAGGAAAGAAATATAAAAATATTTAGATTATACACAAAAGTAGTTAAACAATTCCTTGAAGCCAGAAATCTTTGTTTTTAACATAAAACAGCATCAAGTCTATATAATAATACTTGATTCAAGTCCAGAACTTACTTAAAGGTGCCAGCAGATCATGTCTGAATGTTTAAAAAAGAGAAAAAAATATAAAAATATTTAAATATTTACTAAAGTAATTTAGTAAATTCTAGAAGACAGAACTCTTTTTTTTTGACAAATCAATATCAAGTCCATTTGACAATTTTTGAATCAAGTCCAGAACTCACTTAAAGGCACCAGCAGATCATGTTTGAATGATTGAAAAAGAGAAAAAGTTACAACAATATTTACATATTTATTAAAGTAATTTAGTCAATTCCTAGAAGCAAAAACTCTTTTGTTTTTGACAAATTAGCATAAAGTCAATAATATTCTTTTTGATTGAAGTCCAGAACTCACTTAAAGGTGCCAGCAGATCATGTCTGAAAGTTTGAACAAGAGATGAAGTAAAACAAATATTTAAGTATATACTAAAGCAATTAAGTCAAATCCCAGAAGCCAGAACTCTTTTGTTTTTGAAATATCAGCATTAAGTCTAAACAATATTACTTGAGTCTAGTCCAGAACTCACTAGAAGGTGCCAGCAGATCATGTCTGAATGTTTGAAAAAGAGAAAAAGTTATAAAAATATCTAAATATATACTTAAGTAATTTAGTCAAATCCTAGAAGCCAGAACTCTTTTGTTTTTGACATATCAGCATCAAGTTTATATTAAAATACTTGATTCTAGTCCAAAACTCACTTGAATATGCCAGCAGATCATGTCTGAATGTTTGAATAAGAGAAAAAATTATAAAAATATTTAAATATTTACTAAAGTAATTAAGTTTATTCCTAGAAGCCAGATCTCTTTTGCTTTTAATATAACAGCATCAACTCCATAATATTATTTTTTATTCAAAACCTGAACTCACTTAAAAGTGCCAGCAGAGCATGTCTGAATGCTCATGCAAAGAGAAAAGATATAAAAATATTTAAATATTCACTTAAGTAATTTAGTCAATTCCTAGAGGCCAGAACTCTTTTGTTTTTAACAAATCAGCATCACATCTATCACAAAATTCTTAATTCAAGTCCAGAACTCACTCAAATATGCCAGCAGAGCATATCTGAATGTTTGAAAAAAAGAAAAAGTTATAAAAATATTCAATTTTTTACAAAAATAATTTAGTCAAAAGCTAGAAGCCAGAACTCTTTTGTTTTGACATATCAGCATCAAGTTTATAATAAAATTTTTGATTCAAGTCCAGAACTTACTTCAAAGTGCCAGCAGAGCATGTCTGAATGTTTGAGAAGAGGTAAAAGTTATAAAAATATTTATATATTCTCTAAAGTTATTAAGTATTGACTTAATAACTTAAGAGAATATCTAACTATTGAGTTAGAAACCAAAACTCTCTTGTTTTTGACATATCAGCATCAAATCTATGATAATATTTTTGATTAAAGTCAAGAACTCACTTAAAACTGCCAGCAGAGCATGTCTGAATGTTTGAGAAAAGGGAAAATTTATAAAAATATTCAAATATTTACTAAAGTAATAAAGTTAATTCCTAGAAGCCAGAACTCTTTTGCTTTCAATACAACAGCATCAACACCATAATATTATTTTTGATTCAATTACAGAACTCACTTAAAAGTGCCAGCAGAGCATGTCTGAATGTTTGAGAAAAGGAAAAAGTTATTAAAATATTAAAATATTCTCTAAAGTAATTTAGTCAATAGTAAGAAGACAGACCTCTTTTGTTTTTGACATATCAGCATCAACACCATAATAATATTTTTGATTCAAGTCCAGAACTCACTTAAAAGTGCCAGCAGAGCATGTCTGAATGTTTGAGAAAAGGGAAAAGCTATAAAAATATTCAAATACTTACTAAAGTAATAAAGTTAATTCCTAGAAGCCAGAACTCTTTTGCTTTTAATATAACAGCATCAACACTATAATATTATTCTTGATTCAAGTCCAGAACTCACTTAAAATGTGCCAGCAGAGCATGTCTGAATGTTTGCAAAAAAGAAAAAATTATAAAAATAATTAAATATTTACAAAAATAATTAAGTCAATAGCTAGAAGCCAGAACTATTTTGTTTTTGACATATCAGCATCAATTCAATGATAATATTTTTGATTCAAGTCCAGAACTCACTTATCAGTGCCAGCAGAGCATGTCTGAATGTTAGAGATAAGGGAAAAATTATAAAAATATTTATATATTTTCTAAAGTAATTTAGGCAATAGCTAGAAGCCAGAACTCTTTTGTTTTTGACACAAAAGCATCAAGTCTATCACAAAATTTTTAATTCAAGTCCAGAACTCACTCAAAAATGCCAGCAGAGCATGTCTGAATATTTGAAAAAAGGAAAAAGTTATAAAAATATTCAAATATTTACAAAAATAATTTAGTCAATAGCTAGAAGCCAGAACTCTTTTGTTTTTGACATATCAGCATCAAGTTTATGATATAATTTTTAATTCAAGTCCGGAACTCACTAAAAAGTGCCAGCAGAGCATGTCTGAATGTTTGAGGAAGGGGGAAAAGTTATTAAAATATTTATGTTTCTCTAAAGTAATTTAGTCAATAGTTAGAAGCCAGAACGCTTTTGTTTTTGACTTATCAGCATCAAATCCATGATAATATTTTTGATTTAAGTCCAGAACTTACTTAAAAGTGCCAGCAGAGCATGTCTGAATTTTTGAGAAACGGGAAAAGTTTTAAAAATATTCGAATATTCTCTAAAGTAATTTAGTCAACAATTAGAAGCCAGAACTCTTTTGTTTTTGACAAATCAGCATCAAATCAATAAAATAATTTTTGATTTAAGTCAAGAACTCACTTAAAAGTGCCAGCAGAGCATGTCTGAATGCTCATGCAAAGAGAAAAGATATGAAAATATTTAAATATTCACTTAAGTAATTTATTCAATTTCTACAGGCCAGAACTCTTTTGTTTTTAACAAATCAGCATCAAATCTATCATAAAATTCTTAATTCAAGTCCAGAACTCACTCAAAAATTCCAGCAGAGCATGTCTGAATGTTTGAATAAGAGAAAAAATTATAAAAATATTCTAATATTTACAAAAATAATTTAGTCAATAGCTAGAAGCCAGAACTCTTTTGTTTTTGACATATGAGCATCAAGTCTATGATATACAATTTTTAATTCAAGTCCAGAAATCACTTAAAAGTGCCAGCAGAGCATGCCTGAATCTTTGAGAAAAGGAAAAACTTATAAAAATATTCAAATATTTACTAAATTAATTAAGTTAATTCCTAGAATCCTGAACTCTTTTGCTTTTAATATAACAGCATCAACTCCATAATATTGTTTTTGATTCAAAACCTGAACTCACTTAAAAGTGCCAGCAGAGCATGTCTGAATGCTCATGCAAATAGAAAAGATATAAAAATATTTAAATATTCACTTAAGTAATTTAGTCAATTCTTAGAGGCCAGAACTCTTTTGTTTTTAACAAATCAGCATCACATCGATCATAAAATTCTTAATTCAAGTCCAGAACTCACTCAAATATGCCAGCAGAGCATGTCTGAATGTTTGAAAAAAAGAAAAAGTTATAAAAATATTCAAATTTTTACAAAAATAATTAAATCACTAGCTAGAAGCCAGAACTCTTTTGTTTTTGACATATCAGCATCAAGTTTATGATAAAATTTTTAATTCAAGTCCAGAACTCACTTCAAAGTGCCAGCAGAGCATGTCTGAATGTTTGAGAAGAGGGAAAAGTTATAAAAATATTTAAATATTCTCTAAAGTAATTTTATCAATAGTTAGAAGCCAGAACTCTTTTGTTTTTGACATATCAGCATCACGTTTATGATAAAAATTTTGATTCAAGTCCAGAACTCACTTCAAAGTGCCAGCAGAACATGTCTGAATGTTTGAGAAGAGGAAAAAGTTATAAAATTATTTAAATATTCTCTTAAGGAATTTAGTCAATAGTAAGAAGCCAGAATTCTTTTGTTTTTGACATATCAGCATAAAGTCTATGATAATATATTTAATTCAAGTCCAGAACTCACTTAAAAGTGCCAGCAGAGCATGTCTGAATGTTTGGGAAAAGTGAAAAGCTATAATAATATTCAAATACTTACTAAAGTAATAAAGTTAATTCCTAGAAGACAAAACTCTTTTGCTTTTAATAAAACAGCATCAACACCATATTAATATTTTTGATTCAAGTCCAGAACTCACTTAAAAGTGCCAGCAGAGCATGTCTGAATGTTTGAAAAAAAAGAAAAAGTTATAAAAATATTCAAATATTTACAAAAATAATTAAGTCAATAGCTAGAAGTCAGAACTATTTTGTTTTTGACATATTAGCATCAAGTCAATGATAATATTTCTGATTCAAGTCCAGAACTCACTTATCAGTGCCAGCAGAGCATGTCTGAATGTTAGAAAAAAGGGAAAAATTATAAATATATTTATTTATATTTTCTCTAAAGTAATTGAGTAAATAGCTAGAAGCCAGAACTCTTTTGTTTTTGACACAAGAGCATCAAGTCTATCACAAAATTCTTAATTCAAGTCCAGAACTCACTCAAATATGCCAGCAGAGCATGTCTGAAAGTTTGAGAAAAGGGAAATGTTATAAAAATATTCAAATATTTACTAAAGTAATAAAGTTAATTCCTAGAAACCAGAACTCTTTTGCTTTCAATATAACAGCATCAACACCATAATATTATTTTTGATTCAAGTCCATAACTCACTTAAAATTGCCAGCAGAGCATGTCTGAATGTTTGAGAAACGGGAAAAGTTTTAAAAATATTTAAATATTCTCTAAAGTAATTTATTCAATAGTTAGAAGCCAAAACTCTTTTGTTTTTGACATAACAGCATTAAGTCTTTTATAATATTTTTGATTCAAGTCCAGAACTCAATTAAAAGTGCCAGCAGAGTATGTCTGAATGCTCATGCAAAGAGAAAACATATAAAAATATTTAAATATTCACTTAAGTAATTTTTTTAAATTTTAGAGGCCAGAACTCTTTTGTTTTTAAAAAACTAGCATTAAATCTATCACAAAATTCTTAATTCAAGTCCAGAACTCACTCAAAAATGCCATAAGAGCATGTCTGAATATTTGAAAAAAGGAAAAAGTTATAAAAATATTCAAATATTTACAAAAATAATTTAGTCAATAGCTAGAAGCCAGAACTCTTTTGTTCTTGACATATCAGCATCAAATTAAGATATTATTTTTAATTCAAGTCCATAATTCACTTAAAAGTGTCAGCAGAGCATGTCTGAATGTTTGAGAAAAGGGAAAAGTTATAAAAATATTTAAATATTCTCTAAAGAAATTTGGTCAATAATTAGAAGCCAGAACTCTTTTGTTCTTGACATAATAGCATCAAATCTATGACAATATTATTAATTTAAGTCCAGAACTCACTTAAAAGTGCCAGCAGAGCATGTCTGAATGTTTGAGAAAAGTGAAAAGTTAAAAAAAATATTTAAATATTCTCTAAAGAAATTTGGTCAATAGTTAAAAGCCAGAACTCTTTTGTTCTTGACATATCAGCATCAAATTTATAATAAAATTTTTGATTCCAGTCCAGAACTCACTTAAAAGGGCCAGCAGAGCATGTCTGAATATTTGAGAAAAGGGAAAAATTATAAAAATAATCAAATATTCTCTAAAGAAATTTAGTCAATAGTTTGAAGTCAGAACTCTTTTGTTTTTGACATATCAGCATCAAATTTATGATATAATTTTTGATTAAAGTCCAGAACTCACTTAAAAGTGCCAGCAGAGCATGTCTGAATGTTTGAGAAAAGGGAAAAGTTATGAAAATATTTAAATATTCTCTAAAGAAATTTGGTCAATAGTAAGAAGCCAGAACTCTTTTGTTCTTGACATTTTAGCATCAAATCTCTGAAAATATTTTTGATTCAAGTCCAGAACTCACTAAAAAGTGCCAGCATAGCATGTTTGAATGTTTGAGTAAAGAAAAAAGTTATAAAAATATTTAAATATTCTCTAAAGAAATTTGGTCAATAGTTAGAAGCCAGACCTCTTTTGTTCTTGACATATCATCATCAAATCTATGACAATATTTTTGATTCAAGTCCAGAACTCACTTAAAAGTGCCAGCAGAGCATGTCAAATATTTGAGAAAAGGGAAAAGTTATAAAATTATTCAAATATTCTCTAAAGAAATTTGGTCAATAGTTAGAAGCCAGAACTCTTTTGTTCTTGACATATCAGCATCAAATCTATAATAAAATTTTTGATTCCAGTCCAGAACTCACTTAAAAGTGCCAGCAGAGCATGTCTGAATATTTGAGAAAAGGGAAAAATTATAAAAATATTCAAATATTCTCTAAAGAAATTAAGTCAACAGTTAGAAGCCAGAACTCTTTTGTTTTTGACATATTAGTATCAGGTTTATGACAAAATTTTTAATTCAAGTCCAGAACTCACTTAAAAGTGCCAGCAGAGCATGTCTGAATGTTTGAGAAAAGGAAAAAGTTATTAAAATATTCAAATATTTTTAAAGTAATTTAGTCAATAGTTAGAAGCCAGAAATATTTTTTTTTTGACAAAATAGCATGACAAAATTTTTGATTTTAGTCCAGAACTCACTTAAAAGTGCCAGCTTAGCATGTTTGAATGTTTGAGAATAGAAAAAAGTTATATTTTTTTTTATATATTCTCTAAAGTAATTAAGTCAATATTTAGAAGCCAGAACTCTTTTGTTTTTGACATATTAGCATCAAATCTATGATATAGTTTTTGATTCAAGTCCAGAACTCACTTAAAAGTGCCAGCAGAGCATGTCTGAATGTTTGAGAAAAGGGAAAAGTTATAAAAATATTTAAATATTCTCTTAAGAAATTTTGTCAATAGTTAGAAGCCAGAACTCTTTTGTTCTTGACATATCAGCATCAAATCTATGATATTATTTTTAATTCAAGTCCAGAACTCACTTAAAAGTGCCAGCAGAGCATGTCTGAATGTTTGAGAAAAGGGAAAAGTTATAAAAATGTTTAAATATTCTCTAAAGAAATTTGGTCAATAGTAAGAAACCAGAACTCTTTTGTTCTTGACATTTTAGCATCAAATCTCTGACAATATTTCTGATTTAAGTCCAGAACTCACTAAAAAGTGCCAGCATAGCATGTTTGAATGTTTGAGAAAAGAAAAAAGTTATAAAAATATTTAAATATTCTCTAAAGAAATTTGGTCAATAGTTAGAAGCCAGAACTCTTTTGTTCTTGACATATTATTATCAAATCTATGACATTATTTTTGATTCAAGTCCAGAACTCACTTAAAAGTGCCAGCAGAGCATGTCAAATGTTTGAGAAAAGGGAAAAGTTATAAAAATATTCAAATATTCTCTAAAGAAATTGAGTCAATAGTTAGAAGCCAGAACTCTTTTGTTTTTGACATAATAGCATCAAGTCTATGATACAGTTTTTGATTCAAGTCCAGAACTAACTTAAAAGTGCCAGCAGAGCATGTCTGAATGTTTGAAAAAAGAAATAGTTATAAAAATATTCAAATATTTACAAAAATAATTTAGTCAGGAGCTAGAAGCCAGAACTCTTTTGTTTTTGACATATTAGCCTCAGGTCTATGATGAATTAATGAATGAAATGAAATGAAAAAATCTTTATTCAAATAAGCTCACATAATGAGCGTTTTTAAATCGTCAAATAATTTTTTTTTGCCCTACCACCCATTATGACGTCTTTTAGCTGACAAGAAAAACGGGCGCAAAAAACTTACCAGCTTTATCAAATGGAACGATATTTACAAATATGTATATCGTTTCCAGACTTTAACAAAGATTAACAAATAAATAAAATTATAATTAGATCATTACTTAATGAATTACAAATTTTCTTAATCAATTTACAGGGTTCAAGCTAAATTCAAAGTTTGAAGTTATTATTCAGTCTAGGCTGTTACAAGAGAAAAAAAAACAAAAAACTTTACAATTCTATATGCGTTAAGATAGGTAGTCAGAAGCAGACCCATTCCCACTGGCAGCACCCGTTCACGAGCATGACGCATGAACCAGCCATCGCTTCGCTCAACCATATTTGAGGGAACGTAACGACCCGCCTCACGCGACACCACCGCAGAAATGATTAAAGAGAGCATGACATACTAAGGCTACCCATGTTAAGGCACCGAATGGAAAACTAATATCCAAAAGCTTTTCATAGGCAATATTTATGTATTTTATATTTTACTTTCCATAGTCAGCATCTATGTATTATATAATACACAAATACTGACCATAGAAAGCAAAAATATTGCAATTAAATAAATCAAGACAAGGTAAGTTATTATGATATATACGTTTCGAGTAAGAAGTGCCATACATACAGACAATATAAAACAGATTTTTTATATACGACGCCCTTAATACAAGCAGACAGAAGCAGACCCACTTCCACTGGCAGCAACCGTTCACGAGCATGACGCATGAACCAGCCATCGTTTCGCTCAACCATAAAATTTTTAATTCAAGTCCAGAATGTAAGCAGGTATAGGGCACCGCCCCAGGATTGTGTGCTCATGGGACCACATAAATCCGTACACAGAATACCTAATTTGGAATCGGACCTATTTACTGACTTTTTGAAAGGTTTTCTTGCCAATTAACCTTGAATGCAAGGAACCCTACGTTCCTTTTCTCAAACATTCAGACATGCTCTGCTGGCATTTTTAAGTGAGTTCTGGACTTGAATCAAAAATAATATCATAGACTTGATGCTGATATTTCAAAAACAAAAGATTTCTGGCTTTTAGCTATTGACTAAATTATTTTTGTAAATATTTGAATATTTTAATAACTTTTTTTTTTCAAACATTCAGACATGCTCTGCTGGCATTTTTGAGTGAGTTCTGAACTTAAATCAAAAATATTATCATGGACTTGATGCTGATATGTCAAAAACAAAAGAGTTCTGGCTTCTAACTATTAACTTAATTACTTTTGAGAAACATAAAAAATTTAATAACTTTTTTCCTTTTCTCAAACATTCAGACATGCTCTGCTGGTACTTTTAAGTGAGTTCTGGACTTGAATCAAAAATAATATCATAGATTTGATGATGATATGTCAAGAACAAAAGAGTTCTGGCTTCTAACTATTGACCAAATTTCTTTAGAGAATATTAAATTATTTTTATAACTTTTCCCTTTTCTCAAACATTTAGACATGCTCTGCTGGCACTTTTAAGTGAGTTCTGGACTTGAATCAAAAATATTGTCATAGATTCGATGCTGATATGTCAAAAACAAAAGAGTTCTGGCTTCTAAATATTGACTCAATTACTTAAAAGAATATTTGAATATTTTAATAACTTTTTCCTTTTCTCAAACATTCAGACATGCTCTGCTGGCACTTTTAAGTGAGTTCTGGACTTGAATTAAAAATTCTGTCATAGACCTGATACTAATATGTCAAAAACAAAAGAGTTCTGGCTTCTACCTATTGACTAAATTATTTTTGTAAATATTTGAATATTTTTATAACTATTCCTTTTTTTAAACATTTAGACATGCTCTGCTGGCACTTTTAAGTTAGTTCTGGACTTGAATCAAAAACTATATCAAAGATTTGATGCTAATATGTCAAAAACAAAAGAGTTCTGGCTTCTAACTACTGACTAAATTACTTAAGAGAATATTTAAATATTTTTATAACTTTTTCCTTTTCTCAAACATTCAGACATGCTCTGCTGGCACTTTTAAGTGAGTTCTTGACTTAAATCAAAAATATTGTCATAGACTTGATGCTGATATGTCAAGAACAAAAGAGTTCTGGCTTCTAATTATTGACCAAATTTCTTAAGAGAATATTTAAACATTTTTATAACTTTTCCCTTTTCTCAAACATTCAGACATGCTCTGCTGGCACTTTTAAGAGAGTTTTGGACTTGATTCAAAAATAAAGTCATAGATTTGATGCTTATATGTCAAAAACAAAAGAGTTCTGGCTTCTAAATATTGACTTAATTACTTTAGAGAATATATAAACATTTTTATAACTTTTTTCTATTCTCAAACATTCAAACATGCTATGCTGGCACTTTTAAGTGAGTTCTGGACTTAATTCAAAAATTTTATCATAGACCTGATGCTAATATGTCAAAAACAAAATAGTTCTAGCTTCTAACAATTGACTAAATTACTTTAAAGAATATTTGAATATTTTAATAACTTTTTCCTTTTCTCAAACATTCAGACATGCTCTGCTGGCTTTTTTAAGTGAGTTCTGGACTTTAATTAAAAATTTTGACATAGACCTGATACTAATATGTCAAAAACAAAAGATTTCTGGCTTCTAGCTATTGATTAAATTATTTTTGTAAATATTTGAATATTTTTATAACTATTTCTTTTTTCAAACATTCAGACATGCTCTGCTGGCACTTTTAAGTTAGTTCTGGACTTAAATCAAAAACTATATCATAGACTTGATGCTAATATGTCAAAAACAAAAGAGTTCTGGCTTCTAACTATTGACTAAATTACTTTAGAGAATATATAAATATTTTAATAACTTTTTTCTTTTCTGAAACATTCAGACATGCTCTGCTGGCACTTTTAAGTGAGTTCTGGACTTGAATCAAAAATTATATCATAGATTTGATGCTGATATGTCAAAAACAAAAGAGTTCTGGCTTCTAACTATTGACTAAATTACTTTAGAGAATATAAAAATATTTTAATAACTTTTCCCTTTTCTCAAACATTCAGACATGCTCTGCTGGCACTTTTAAATGAGTTCTGGACTTAAATCAAAAATTATATCATAGATTTGATGCTGATATGTCAAAAACAAAAGAGTTCTGGCTTCTAACTATTGACTAAATTTCTTTAGAGAATATTTGAATATTTTTATAATTTTTCCCTTTTCTCAAATATTCAGACATGCTCTGCTGGCACCTTTAAGTGAGTTCTGGACTTTAATTAAAAATTTTGACATAGACCTGATACTAATATGTCAAAAACAAAAGATTTCTGGCTTCTAGCTATTGATTAAATTATTTTTGTAAATATTTGAATATTTTTATAACTATTTCTTTTTTCAAACATTCAGACATGCTCTGCTGGCACTTTTAAGTTAGTTCTGGACTTGAATCAAAAACTATATTATAGACTTGATGCTAATATGTCAAAAAGAAAAGAGTTCTGGCTTCTTACTATTGACTAAATTACTTTAGAGAATTTATAAATATTTTAATAACTTTTTTATTTTCTGAAACATTCAGACATGCTCTGCTGGCACTTTTAAGTGAGTTCTGGACTTGAATCAAAAATTATATCATAGATTTGATGCTGATATGTCAAAAACAAAAGAGTTCTGGCTTCTAACTATTGACTAAATTACTTTAGAGAATATAAAAATATTTTAATAACTTTTCCCTTTTCTCAAACATTCAGACATGCTCTGCTGGCACTTTTAAGTGAGTTCTGGACTTAAATCAAAAAAATTGTCTTAGATTTGATGCTAATATGTCAAGAACAAAAGAGTTCTGGCTTCTAATTATTGACCAAATTTCTTTAGACAATATTTAAACATTTTTATAACTTTTCCCTTTTCTCAAACATTCAGACATGCTCTGCCGGCACTTTTAAGTGAGTTCTGGACTTGAATCAAAAATAATATCGTAGATTTAATGCTGATATGTTAAAAACAGAAGAGTTCTGGCTTCTAAATATTGACTCAATTACTTAAAAGAATATTTGAATATTTTAATAACTTTTTCCTTTTCTCAAACATTCAGACATGCTCTGCTGGCACTTTTAAGTGAGTTTTGGACTTAAATTAAAATCTTTGTCATAGACCTGATACTAATATGTCAAAAACAAAAGAGTTCTGGCTTCTAGCTATTGACTAAATTATTTTTGTAAATATTTGAATATTTTTATAACTATTCCTTTTTTCAAACATTCAGACATGCTCTGCTGGCACTTTTAAGTTAGTTCTGGACATAAATCAAAAACTATATCATAAACTTGATGCTGATATTTCAAAAACAAAAGATTTCTGGCTTCTTACTATTGACTAATTTACTTTAGAGAATATATAAATATTTTAAGAACTTTTTCCTTTTCTCAAACATTCAGACATGCTCTGCTGGCACTTTTAAGTGAGTTCTGGACTTGAATCAAAAATTTTATTATAGACTTGATGCTAATTTGTCAAAAACAAAAGAGTTCTGGCTTTTAACTATTGACTAAAATTCTTTAGAGAATATTTGAATATTTTTATAATTTTTCCCTTTTCTCAAATATTCAGTCATGCTCTGCTGGCACTTTTAAGTGAATTCTGGACTTAATTCAAAAATTATATCTTAGACTTGATGCTGATATGTCAAGAACAAAAGAGTTCTGGCTTCAGCTATTGACTTAATTATTTTTGTAAATAGGTGAATATTTTTATAACTTTTCTCTTTTCTCAAACATTTAGACTTTTAAGTGAGTTCTGGACTTGAATCAAAAATTTTATCATAGACTTGATGCTAATATGTCAAAAACAAAAGAGTTCTGGCTTCTAACTATTGACTAAATTACTTTAGAGAATATATAAATATTTTAATAACTTTTTTCTTTTCTGAAACATTCAGACATGCTCTGCTGGCACTTTTAAGTGAGTTCTGGACTTGAATCAAAAATTATATCATAGATTTGATGCTGATATGTCAAAAACAAAAGAGTTCTGGCTTCTAACTATTGACTAAATTACTTTAGAGAATATAAAAATATTTTAATAACTTTTCCCTTTTCTCAAACATTCAGACATGCTCTGCTGGCACTTTTAAATGAGTTCTGGACTTAAATCAAAAATTATATCATAGATTTGATGCTGATATGTCAAAAACAAAAGAGTTCTGGCTTCTAACTATTGACTAAATTTCTTTAGAGAATATTTGAATATTTTTATAATTTTTCCCTTTTCTCAAATATTCAGACATGCTCTGCTGGCACCTTTAAGTGAGTTCTGGACTTTAATTAAAAATTTTGACATAGACCTGATACTAATATGTCAAAAACAAAAGATTTCTGGCTTCTAGCTATTGATTAAATTATTTTTGTAAATATTTGAATATTTTTATAACTATTTCTTTTTTCAAACATTCAGACATGCTCTGCTGGCACTTTTAAGTTAGTTCTGGACTTGAATCAAAAACTATATTATAGACTTGATGCTAATATGTCAAAAACAAAAGAGTTCTGGCTTCTTACTATTGACTAAATTACTTTAGAGAATATAAAAATATTTTAATAACTTTTCCCTTTTCTCAAACATTCAGACATGCTCTGCTGGCACTTTTAAGTGAGTTCTGGACTTAAATCAAAAAAATTGTCTTAGATTTGATGCTAATATGTCAAGAACAAAAGAGTTCTGGCTTCTAATTATTGACCAAATTTCTTTAGACAATATTTAAACATTTTTATAACTTTTCCCTTTTCTCAAACATTCAGACATGCTCTGCCGGCACTTTTAAGTGAGTTCTGGACTTGAATCAAAAATAATATCGTAGATTTAATGCTGATATGTTAAAAACAGAAGAGTTCTGGCTTCTAAATATTGACTCAATTACTTAAAAGAATATTTGAATATTTTAATAACTTTTTCCTTTTCTCAAACATTCAGACATGCTCTGCTGGCACTTTTAAGTGAGTTTTGGACTTAAATTAAAATCTTTGTCATAGACCTGATACTAATATGTCAAAAACAAAAGAGTTCTGGCTTCTAGCTATTGACTAAATTATTTTTGTAAATATTTGAATATTTTTATAACTATTCCTTTTTTCAAACATTCAGACATGCTCTGCTGGCACTTTTAAGTTAGTTCTGGACATAAATCAAAAACTATATCATAAACTTGATGCTAATATGTCAAAAACAAAAGAGTTCTGGCTTCTTACTATTGACTAATTTACTTTAGAGAATATATAAATATTTTAAGAACTTTTTCCTTTTCTCAAACATTCAGACATGCTCTGCTGGCACTTTTAAGTGAGTTCTGGACTTGAATCAAAAATTTTATTATAGACTTGATGCTAATTTGTCAAAAACAAAAGAGTTCTGGCTTTTAACTATTGACTAAAATTCTTTAGAGAATATTTGAATATTTTTATAATTTTTCCCTTTTCTCAAATATTCAGTCATGCTCTGCTGGCACTTTTAAGTGAATTCTGGACTTAATTCAAAAATTATATCTTAGACTTGATGCTGATATGTCAAGAACAAAAGAGTTAGGGCTTCAGCTATTGACTTAATTATTTTTGTAAATAGGTGAATATTTTTATAACTTTTCTCTTTTCTCAAACATTTAGACTTTTAAGTGAGTTCTGGACTTGAATCAAAAATTTTATCATAGACTTGATGCTAATATGTCAAAAACAAAAGAGTTCTGGCTTCTAACTATTGACTAAATTACTTTAGAGAATATATAAATATTTTAATAACTTTTTTCTTTTCTGAAACATTCAGACATGCTCTGCTGGCACTTTTAAGTGAGTTCTGGACTGGAATCAAAAATTTTATTATAGATTTGATGCTGATATGTCAAGAACAAAAGAGTTCTGGCTTTTAACTATTGACCAAATTTCTTTAGAGAATATTTGAATATTTTTATAACTTTTCCCTTTTCTCAAACATTTGTCATGCTCTGCTGGCACTTTTAAGTGAGTTCTGGACTTAAATCAAAAATTATGTCTTAGATTTGATGATGGTATGTCAAGAACAAAAGAGTTTTGGCTTTTAACTATTGACTAAAATTCTTTAGAGAATATTTGAATATTTTTATAATTTTTCCTTTTCTCAAACATTTAGACATGCTCTGCTGGCACTTTTAAGTGAGTTCTGGACTTGAATCAAAAATTATATCATAGATTTGATGCTGATATGTCAAAAACAAAAGAGTTCTGGCTTCTAACTATTGACTAAATTACTTTAGAGAATATAAAAATATTTTAATAACTTTTCCTTTTCTCAAACATTCAGACATGCTCTGCTGGCACTTTTAAATGAGTTCTGGACTTGAATCAAAAATTATATCATAGATTTGATGCTGATATGTCAAAAACAAAAGAGTTCTGGCTTCTAACTATTGACTAAATTTCTTTAGAGAATATTTGAATATTTTTATAATTTTTCCCTTTTCTCAAATATTCAGACATGCTCTGCTGGCACTTTTAAGTGAGTTCTGGACTAGAATAAAAAAAATTATTATAAATTTGATGCTGATATGTCAAGAACAAAAGAGTTCTGGCTTTTAACTATTGACCAAATTTCTTTAGAGAATATTTAAACATTTTTATAACTTTTCCCTTTTCTCAAACATTCAGACATGCTCTGCTGGCACTTCTAAGTGAGTTCTGGACTTAAATCAAAAATATTGTCATAGATTTGATGCTGATATGTCAAGAACAAAAGAGTTCTGGCTTCTAACTATTGACTTAATTACTTTAGAGAATATAAAAATATTTTAATAACTTTCCCTTTTCTCAAACATTCAGACATGCTCTGCTGGCACTTTTAAATGAGTTCTGGACTTGAATCAAAAATTATATCATAGATTTGATGCTGATATGTCAAAAACAAAAGAGTTCTGGCTTCTAACTATTGACTAAATTTCTTTAGAGAATATTTGAATATTTTTATAATTTTTCCCTCTTCTCAAATATTCAGACATGCTCTGCTAGCACTTTTAAGTGAGTTCTGGACTGGAATAAAAAAAATTATTATAAATTTGATGCTGATATGTCAAGAACAAAAGAGTTCTGGCTTTTAACTATTGACCAAATTTCTTTAGAGAATATTTAAACATTTTTATAACTTTTCCCTTTTCTCAAACATTCAGACATGCTCTGCTGGCACTTTTAAGTGAGTTCTGGACTTGAATCAAAAATATTGTCATAGATTTGATGCTGATATGTCAAGAACAAAAGAGTTCTGGCTTCTAACTATTGACCAAATTTTTTAGAGAATATATAAATATTTTTATAACTTTTTTCTTTTCTCAAACATTCAGACATGCTCTGCTGGCACTTTTAAGTGAGTTCTGGACTTGAATCAAAAATATTGTCATAGATTTGATGCTAATATGTCAAGAACAAAAGAGTTCTGGCTTCTAATTATTGACCAAATTTCTTTAGAGAATATTTAAACATTTTTATAACTTTTCCCTTTTCTCAAACATTCAGACATGCTCTGCTGGCAATTTTAAGTGAGTTCTGGACTGGAATAAAAAAATTTATTATAAATTTGATGCTGATATGTCAAGAACAAAAGAGTTCTGGCTTTTAACTATTGACCAAATTTCTTTAGAGAATATTTAAACATTTTTATAACTTTTCCCTTTTCTCAAACATTCAGACATGCTCTGCTGACACTTTTAAGTGAGTTCTGGACTTAAATCAAAAATATTGTCATAGACTTGATGCTGATATGTCAAGAACAAAAGAGTTCTGGCTTCTTATTATTGACCAAATTTCTTTAGAGAATATTTAAACATTTTTATAACTTTTCCCTTTTCTCAAACATTCAGACATGCTCTGCTGGCACTTTTAAGTGAGTTTTGGACTGAAATCAAAAATTTTATTATAGATTTGATGCTTATATGTCAAGAACAAAAGAGTTCTGGCTTTTAACTATTGACCAAATTTCTTAAGAGAATATTTAAATATTTTTTTTAACTTTTCACTTTTCTCAAACATTCAGACATGCTCTGCTGGCACTTTTAAGTGAGTTCTGGACTTAAATCAAAAATATTGTCATAGATTTGATGCTAATATGTCAAGAACAAAAGAGTTCTGGCTTCTAATTATTGACCAAATTTCTTTAGAGAATATTTAAACATTTTTATAACTTTTCCCTTTTCTCAAACATTCAGACATGCTCTGCTGGCAATTTTAAGTGAGTTCTGGACTGGAATAAAAAATTTTATTATAAATTTGATGCTGATATGTCAAGAACAAAAGAGTTCTGGCTTTTAACTATTGACCAAATTTCTTTAGAGAATATTTAAACATTTTTATAACTTTTCCCTTTTCTCAAACATTTAGACATGCTCTGCTGGCACTTTTAAGTTAGTTCTGGACTTGAATCAAAAACTATATCAAAGATTTGATGCTAATATGTCAAAAACAAAAGAGTTCTGGCTTCTAACTACTGACTAAATTACTTAAGAGAATATTTAAATATTTTTATAACTTTTTCCTTTTCTCAAACATTCAGACATGCTCTGCTGGCACTTTTAAGTGAGTTTTGGACTGAAATCAAAAATTTTATTATAGATTTGATGCTTATATGTCAAGAACAAAAGAGTTCTGGCTTTTAACTATTGACCAAATTTCTTAAGAGAATATTTAAATATTTTTTTTAACTTTTAACTTTTCTCAAACATTCAGACATGCTCTGCTGGCACTTTTAAGTGAGTTCTGGACTTAAATCAAAAATATTGTCATAGATTTGATGCTAATATGTCAAGAACAAAAGAGTTCTGGCTTCTTATTATTGACCAAATTTCTTTAGAGAATATTTAAACATTTTTATAACTTTTCCCTTTTCTCAAACATTTAGACATGCTCTGCTGGCACTTTTAAGTTAGTTCTGGACTTGAATCAAAAACAATATCAAAGATTTGATGCTAATATGTCAAAAACAAAAGAGTTCTGGCTTCTAACTACTGACTAAATTACTTAAGAGAATATTTAAATATTTTTATAACTTTTTCCTTTTCTCAAACATTCAGACATGCTCTGCTGGCACTTTTAAGTGAGTTTTGGACTGAAATCAAAAATTTTATTATAGATTTGATGCTTATATGTCAAGAACAAAAGAGTTCTGGCTTTTAACTATTGACCAAATTTCTTAAGAGAATATTTAAATATTTTTTTAACTTTTAACTTTTCTCAAACATTCAGACATGCTCTGCTGGCACTTTTAAGTGAGTTCTGGACTTAAATCAAAAATATTGTCATAGATTTGATGCTAATATGTCAAGAACAAAAGAGTTCTGGCTTCTAATTATTGACCAAATTTCTTTAGAGAATATTTAAACATTTTTATAACTTTTCCCTTTTCTCAAACATTCAGACATGCTCTGCTGGCACTTTTAAGTGAGTTTTGGACTGAAATCAAAAATTTTATTATAGATTTGATGCTTATATGTCAAGAACAAAAGAGTTCTGGCTTTTAACTTTTGACCAAATTTCTTAAGAGAATATTTAAATATTTTTTTTAACTTTTCACTTTTCTCAAACATTCAGACATGCTCTGCTGGCACTTTTAAGTGAGTTCTGGACTTAAATCAAAAACATTGTCATAGATTTGATGCTAATATGTCAAGAACAAAAGAGTTCTGGCTTCTTATTATTGACCAAATTTCTTTAGAGAATATTTAAACATTTTTATAACTTTTCCCTTTTCTCAAACATTCAGACATGCTCTGCTGGCACTTTTAAGTGAGTTTTGGACTGAAATCAAAAATTTTATTATAGATTTGATGCTTATATGTCAAGAACAAAAGAGTTCTGGCTTTTAACTATTGACCAAATTTCTTAAGAGAATATTTAAATATTTTTTTTAACTTTTCACTTTTCTCAAACATTCAGACATGCTCTGCTGGCACTTTTAAGTGAGTTCTGGACTTAAATCAAAAATATTGTCATAGATTTGATGCTAATATGTCAAGAACAAAAGAGTTCTGGCTTCTAATTATTGACCATTTCTTTAGAGAATATTTAAACATTTTTATAACTTTTCCCTTTTCTCAAACATTCAGACATGCTCTGCTGGCAATTTTAAGTGAGTTCTGGACTGGAATAAAAATTTTTATTATAAATTTGATGCTGATATGTCAAGAACAAAAGAGTTCTGGCTTTTAACTATTGACCAAATTTCTTTAGAGAATATTTAAA
This sequence comes from Agriphila geniculea, assembly GCA_943789525.1. NCBI lineage: Eukaryota > Metazoa > Arthropoda > Insecta > Lepidoptera > Crambidae > Agriphila > Agriphila geniculea. The sequence continues at coordinate 17,672,787 of OX038869.1, read as the reverse complement.
CATTTTTATAACTTTTCCCTTTTCTCAAACATTTAGACATGCTCTGCTGGCACTTTTAAGTTAGTTCTGGACTTGAATCAAAAACTATATCAAAGATTTGATGCTAATATGTCAAAAACAAAAGAGTTCTGGCTTCTAACTACTGACTAAATTACTTAAGAGAATATTTAAATATTTTTATAACTTTTTCCTTTTCTCAAACATTCAGACATGCTCTGCTGGCACTTTTAAGTGAGTTTTGGACTGAAATCAAAAATTTTATTATAGATTTGATGCTTATATGTCAAGAACAAAAGAGTTCTTGCTTTTAACTATTGACCAAATTTCTTAAGAGAATATTTAAATATTTTTTTTAACTTTTAACTTTTCTCAAACATTCAGACATGCTCTGCTGGCACTTTTAAGTGAGTTCTGGACTTAAATCAAAAATATTGTCATAGATTTGATGCTAATATGTCAAGAACAAAAGAGTTCTGGCTTCTAATTATTGACCAAATTTCTTTAGAGAATATTTAAACATTTTTATAACTTTTCCCTTTTCTCAAACATTCAGACATGCTCTGCTGGCACTTTTAAGTGAGTTTTGGACTGAAATCAAAAATTTTATTATAGATTTGATGCTTATATGTCAAGAACAAAAGAGTTCTGGCTTTTAACTTTTGACCAAATTTCTTAAGAGAATATTTAAATATTTTTTTTAACTTTTCACTTTTCTCAAACATTCAGACATGCTCTGCTGGCACTTTTAAGTGAGTTCTGGACTTAAATCAAAAACATTGTCATAGATTTGATGCTAATATGTCAAGAACAAAAGAGTTCTGGCTTCTTATTATTGACCAAATTTCTTTAGAGAATATTTAAACATTTTTATAACTTTTCCCTTTTCTCAAACATTCAGACATGCTCTGCTGGCACTTTTAAGTGAGTTTTGGACTGAAATCAAAAATTTTATTATAGATTTGATGCTTATATGTCAAGAACAAAAGAGTTCTGGCTTTTAACTATTGACCAAATTTCTTAAGAGAATATTTAAATATTTTTTTTAACTTTTCACTTTTCTCAAACATTCAGACATGCTCTGCTGGCACTTTTAAGTGAGTTCTGGACTTAAATCAAAAATATTGTCATAGATTTGATACTAATATGTCAAGAACAAAAGAGTTCTGGCTTCTAATTATTGACCAAATTTCTTTAGAGAATATTTAAACATTTTTATAACTTTTCCCTTTTCTCAAACATTCAGACATGCTCTGCTGGCACTTTTAAGTGAGTTTTGGACTGAAATCAAAAATTTTATTATAGATTTGATGCTTATATGTCAAGAACAAAAGAGTTCTGGCTTTTAACTATTGACCAAATTTCTTAAGAGAATATTTAAATATTTTTTTTAACTTTTAACTTTTCTCAAACATTCAGACATGCTCTGCTGGCACTTTTAAGTGAGTTCTGGACTTAAATCAAAAATATTGTCATAGATTTGATGCTAATATGTCAAGAACAAAAGAGTTCTGGCTTCTTATTATTGACCAAATTTCTTTAGAGAATATTTAAACATTTTTATAACTTTTCCCTTTTCTCAAACATTTAGACATGCTCTGCTGGCACTTTTAAGTTAGTTCTGGACTTGAATCAAAAACTATATCAAAGATTTGATGCTAATATGTCAAAAACAAAAGAGTTCTGGCTTCTAACTACTGACTAAATTACTTAAGAGAATATTTAAATATTTTTATAACTTTTTCCTTTTCTCAAACATTCAGACATGCTCTGCTGGCACTTTTAAGTGAGTTTTGGACTGAAATCAAAAATTTTATTATAGATTTGATGCTTATATGTCAAGAACAAAAGAGTTCTGGCTTTTAACTATTGACCAAATTTCTTAAGAGAATATTTAAATATTTTTTTAACTTTTAACTTTTCTCAAACATTCAGACATGCTCTGCTGGCACTTTTAAGTGAGTTCTGGACTTAAATCAAAAATATTGTCATAGATTTGATGCTAATATGTCAAGAACAAAAGAGTTCTGGCTTCTAATTATTGACCAAATTTCTTTAGAGAATATTTAAACATTTTTATAACTTTTCCCTTTTCTCAAACATTCAGACATGCTCTGCTGGCACTTTTAAGTGAGTTTTGGACTGAAATCAAAAATTTTATTATAGATTTGATGCTTATATGTCAAGAACAAAAGAGTTCTGGCTTTTAACTTTTGATCAAATTTCTTAAGAGAATATTTAAATATTTTTTTTAACTTTTCACTTTTCTCAAACATTCAGACATGCTCTGCTGGCACTTTTAAGTGAGTTCTGGACTTAAATCAAAAACATTGTCATAGATTTGATGCTAATATGTCAAGAACAAAAGAGTTCTGGCTTCTTATTATTGACCAAATTTCTTTAGAGAATATTTAAACATTTTTATAACTTTTCCCTTTTCTCAAACATTCAGACATGCTCTGCTGGCACTTTTAAGTGAGTTTTGGACTGAAATCAAAAATTTTATTATAGATTTGATGCTTATATGTCAAGAACAAAAGAGTTCTGGCTTTTAACTATTGACCAAATTTCTTAAGAGAATATTTAAATATTTTTTTTAACTTTTCACTTTTCTCAAACATTCAGACATGCTCTGCTGGCACTTTTAAGTGAGTTCTGGACTTAAATCAAAAATATTGTCATAGATTTGATGCTAATATGTCAAGAACAAAAGAGTTCTGGCTTCTAATTATTGACCATTTCTTTAGAGAATATTTAAACATTTTTATAACTTTTCCCTTTTCTCAAACATTCAGACATGCTCTGCTGGCAATTTTAAGTGAGTTCTGGACTGGAATAAAAATTTTTATTATAAATTTGATGCTGATATGTCAAGAACAAAAGAGTTCTGGCTTTTAACTATTGACCAAATTTCTTTAGAGAATATTTAAACATTTTTATAACTTTTCCCTTTTCTCAAACATTTAGACATGCTCTGCTGGCACTTTTAAGTTAGTTCTGGACTTGAATCAAAAACTATATCAAAGATTTGATGCTAATATGTCAAAAACAAAAGAGTTCTGGCTTCTAACTACTGACTAAATTACTTAAGAGAATATTTAAATATTTTTATAACTTTTTCCTTTTCTCAAACATTCAGACATGCTCTGCTGGCACTTTTAAGTGAGTTTTGGACTGAAATCAAAAATTTTATTATAGATTTGATGCTTATATGTCAAGAACAAAAGAGTTCTGGCTTTTAACTATTGACCAAATTTCTTAAGAGAATATTTAAATATTTTTTTTAACTTTTAACTTTTCTCAAACATTCAGACATGCTCTGCTGGCACTTTTAAGTGAGTTCTGGACTTAAATCAAAAATATTGTCATAGATTTGATGCTAATATGTCAAGAACAAAAGAGTTCTGGCTTCTAATTATTGACCAAATTTCTTTAGAGAATATTTAAACATTTTTATAACTTTTCCCTTTTCTCAAACATTCAGACATGCTCTGCTGGCACTTTTAAGTGAGTTTTGGACTGAAATCAAAAATTTTATTATAGATTTGATGCTTATATGTCAAGAACAAAAGAGTTCTGGCTTTTAACTTTTGACCAAATTTCTTAAGAGAATATTTAAATATTTTTTTTAACTTTTCACTTTTCTCAAACATTCAGACATGCTCTGCTGGCACTTTTAAGTGAGTTCTGGACTTAAATCAAAAACATTGTCATAGATTTGATGCTAATATGTCAAGAACAAAAGAGTTCTGGCTTCTTATTATTGACCAAATTTCTTTAGAGAATATTTAAACATTTTTATAACTTTTCCCTTTTCTCAAACATTCAGACATGCTCTGCTGGCACTTTTAAGTGAGTTTTGGACTGAAATCAAAAATTTTATTATAGATTTGATGCTTATATGTCAAGAACAAAAGAGTTCTGGCTTTTAACTATTGACCAAATTTCTTAAGAGAATATTTAAATATTTTTTTTAACTTTTCACTTTTCTCAAACATTCAGACATGCTCTGCTGGCACTTTTAAGTGAGTTCTGGACTTAAATCAAAAATATTGTCATAGATTTGATACTAATATGTCAAGAACAAAAGAGTTCTGGCTTCAAATTATTGACCAAATTTCTTTAGAGAATATTTAAACATTTTTATAACTTTTCCCTTTTCTCAAACATTCAGACATGCTCTGCTGGCAATTTTAAGTGAGTTCTGGACTGGAATAAAAAATTTTATTATAAATTTGATGCTGTTATGTCAAGAACAAAAGAGTTCTGGCTTTTAACTATTGACCAAATTTCTTTAGAGAATATTTAAACATTTTTATAACTTTTCCCTTTTCTCAAACATTTAGACATGCTCTGCTGGCACTTTTAAGTTAGTTCTGGACTTGAATCAAAAACTATATCAAAGATTTGATGCTAATATGTCAAAAACAAAAGAGTTCTGGCTTCTAACTACTGACTAAATTACTTAAGAGAATATTTAAATATTTTTATAACTTTTTCCTTTTCTCAAACATTCAGACATGCTCTGCTGGCACTTTTAAGTGAGTTCTGGACTTAAATCAAAAATATTGTCATAGATTTGATGCTAATATGTCAAGAACAAAAGAGTTCTGGCTTCTAATTATTGACCATTTCTTTAGAGAATATTTAAACATTTTTATAACTTTTCCCTTTTCTCAAACATTCAGACATGCTCTGCTGGCAATTTTAAGTGAGTTCTGGACTGGAATAAAAAAATTTATTATAAATTTGATGCTGATATGTCAAGAACAAAAGAGTTCTGGCTTTTAACTATTGACCAAATTTCTTTAGAGAATATTTAAACATTTTTATAACTTTTCCCTTTTCTCAAACATTTAGACATGCTCTGCTGGCACTTTTAAGTTAGTTCTGGACTTGAATCAAAAACTATATCAAAGATTTGATGCTAATATGTCAAAAACAAAAGAGTTCTGGCTTCTAACTACTGACTAAATTACTTAAGAGAATATTTAAATATTTTTATAACTTTTTCCTTTTCTCAAACATTCAGACATGCTCTGCTGGCACTTTTAAGTGAGTTTTGGACTGAAATCAAAAATTTTATTATAGATTTGATGCTTATATGTCAAGAACAAAAGAGTTCTGGCTTTTAACTATTGACCAAATTTCTTAAGAGAATATTTAAATATTTTTTTTTAACTTTTAACTTTTCTCAAACATTCAGACATGCTCTGCTGGCACTTTTAAGTGAGTTCTGGACTTAAATCAAAAATATTGTCATAGATTTGATGCTAATATGTCAAGAACAAAAGAGTTCTGGCTTCTAATTATTGACCAAATTTCTTTAGAGAATATTTAAACATTTTTATAACTTTTCCCTTTTCTCAAACATTCAGACATGCTCTGCTGGCACTTTTAAGTGAGTTTTGGACTGAAATCAAAAATTTTATTATAGATTTGATGCTTATATGTCAAGAACAAAAGAGTTCTGGCTTTTAACTTTTGACCAAATTTCTTAAGAGAATATTTAAATATTTTTTTTAACTTTTCACTTTTCTCAAACATTCAGACATGCTCTGCTGGCACTTTTAAGTGAGTTCTGGACTTAAATCAAAAATATTGTCATAGATTTGATACTAATATGTCAAGAACAAAAGAGTTCTGGCTTCTAATTATTGACCAAATTTCTTTAGAGAATATTTAAACATTTTTATAACTTTTCCCTTTTCTCAAACATTCAGACATGCTCTGCTGGCAATTTTAAGTGAGTTCTGGACTGGAATAAAAAAATTTATTATAAATTTGATGCTGATATGTCAAGAACAAAAGAGTTCTGGCTTTTAACTATTGACCAAATTTCTTTAGAGAATATTTAAACATTTTTATAACTTTTCCCTTTTCTCAAACATTTAGACATGCTCTGCTGGCACTTTTAAGTTAGTTCTGGACTTGAATCAAAAACTATATCAAAGATTTGATGCTAATATGTCAAAAACAAAAGAGTTCTGGCTTCTAACTACTGACTAAATTACTTAAGAGAATATTTAAATATTTTTATAACTTTTTCCTTTTCTCAAACATTCAGACATGCTCTGCTGGCACTTTTAAGTGAGTTTTGGACTGAAATCAAAAATTTTATTATAGATTTGATGCTTATATGTCAAGAACAAAAGAGTTCTGGCTTTTAACTATTGACCAAATTTCTTAAGAGAATATTTAAATATTTTTTTTAACTTTTCACTTTTCTCAAACATTCAGACATGCTCTGCTGGCACTTTTAAGTGAGTTCTTGACTTGAATCAAAATATTTATCATAGACTAGCGGCCGCCCGCGACTTCGTCTGCGTGGAAAGATTTTTTGCTATCCCTCGGGAACAATACTGTTTTTCGGGATGAAAAGTACCCTATGTCCTTCTCTGTACCCATGAGAACGTGTATGCAAAATTTCATGATGATTGGTTCAGTAGTTAAGACGTGAAGGCGTAACAAACAAACAAACGGACTTTCGCATTTATAATATTAGTAAGGATTTGATGCTGATATGTCAAAAATAAAAGAGTTCTGGCTTCTAACTATTGACTAAATTACTTAAGAGAATATAAAAATATTTTAATAACTTTTTCCTTTTCTCAAACATTCAGACATGCTCTGCTGGCACTTTAAAGTGAGTTCTGGACTTAAATCAAAAATATTGTTATAGATTTGATGCTAATATGTCAAGAACAAAAGAGTTCTGGCTTCTAACTATTGACTAAATTTCTTTAGAGAATATTTGAATATTTTTATAATTTTTCTTTTCTCAAATATTCAGACATGCGCTGTTGGCACTTTTAAGTGAGTTCTGGACTGAAATCAAAAATTTTATTATAGATTTGATGCTTATATGTCAAGAACAAAAGAGTTTTGGCTTTTAACTACTGACCAAATTTCTTAAGAGAATATTTAAATATTTTTTTTAACTTTTCACTTTTCTCAAACTTTCAGACATGCTCTGCTGGCACTGTTAAGTGAGTTCTGGACTTAAATCAAAAATATTGTCATAGATTTGATGCTGATATGTCAAGAACAAAAGAGTTCTGGCTTCTAATTATTGACCAAATTTCTTTAGAGAATATTTAAACATTTTTATAACTTTTCCCTTTTCTCAAACATTCAGACATGCTCTGCCGGCACTTTTAAGTGAGTTCTGGACTTGAATCAAAAATAATGTCATAGATTTAATGCTGATATGTTAAAAACAGAAGAGTTCTGGCTTCTAAATATTGACTCAATTACTTAAAAGAATATTTGAATATTTTAATAACTTTTCCTTTTCTCAAACATTCAGACATGCTCTGCTGGCACTTTTAAGTGAGTTTTGGACTTAAATTAAAATCTTTGTCATAGACCTGATACTAATATGTCAAAAACAAAAGAGTTCTGGCTTCTAGCTATTGACTAAATTATTTTTGTAAATATTTGAATATTTTTATAACTATTCCTTTTTTCAAACAATCAGACATGCTCTGCTGGCACTTTTAAGTTAGTTCTGGACATAAATCAAAAACTATATCATAAACTTGATGCTAATATGTCAAATCAAAAGAGTTCTGGCTTCTTACTATTGACTAATTTACTTTAGAGAATATATAAATATTTTAAGAACTTTTTCCTTTTCTCAAACATTCAGACATGCTCTGCTGGCACTTTTAAGTGAGTTCTGGACTTGAATCAAAAATTTTATTATAGACTTGATGCTAATTTGTCAAAAACAAAAGAGTTCTGGCTTTTAACTATTGACTAAAATTCTTTAGAGAATATTTGAATATTTTTATAATTTTTCCCTTTTCTCAAATATTCAGTCATGCTCTGCTGGCACTTTTAAGTGAATTCTGGACTTAATTCAAAAATTATATCTTAGACTTGATGCTGATATGTCAAGAACAAAAGAGTTAGGGCTTCAGCTATTGACTTAATTATTTTTGTAAATAGGTGAATATTTTTATAACTTTTCTCTTTTCTCAAACATTTAGACTTTTAAGTGAGTTCTGGACTTGAATCAAAAATTTTATCATAGACTTGATGCTAATTTGTCAAAAACAAAAGAGTTCTGGCTTCTAACTATTGACTAAATTTTTTTAGAGAATATTTGATTATTTTTATAATTTTTCTTTTCTCAAATATTCAGACATGCTCTGCTGGCACTTTTAAGTGAGTTCTGGACTGGAATCAAAAATTTTATTATAGATTTGATGCTGATATGTCAAAAACAAAAGAGTTCTGACTTCTAAATATTGACATAATTGCTTTAGAGAATATACAAACATTTTTATAACTTTTTTCTTTTCTCAAACATTTAAACATGCTATGCTGGCAGTTTTAAGTGAGTTCTGGACTTGAGTCAAAAATATTGTCATAGATTTGATGCTGATTTGTCAAGAACAAAAGAGTTATGGCTTCTAACTATTGACTAAATTACTTTAAAGAATATTTGAATATTTTTATAATTTTTCCCTTTTCTCAAATATTCAGACATGCTCTGCTGGCACTTTTAAGTGAGATCTGGACTTGAATCAAAAATATTGTCATATTTTCGATGCTGATATGTCAAGACCAAAAGAGTTCTGGCTTCTAACTTTTGCCCAAATTTCTTTAGAGAATATTTTAATATTTTTTTTAACTTTTCACTTTTCTCAAACATTCAAACATGCTATGCTGGCACTTTTAAGTGAGTTCTGGACTTGGATCAGAAATTATATCATAGATTTGATGCTGATATGTCAAAAACAAAAGAGTTCTGACTTCTAAATATTGACTTAATTACTTTAGAGAATATACAAACATTTTTATAACTTTTTTCTTTTCTCAAACATTTAAACATGCTATGCTGGCAGTTTTAAGTGAGTTCTGGACTTGAGTCAAAAATATTGTCATAGATTTGATGCTGATATGTCAAGAACAAAAGAGTTATGGCTTCTAAATATTGACTAAATTACTTTAAAGAATATTTGAATATTTTTATAATTTTTCCCTTTTCTCAAATATTCAGACATGCTCTGCTGGCACTTTTAAGTGAGATCTGGACTTGAATCAGAAATATTGTCATAGATTCGATGCTGATTTGTCAAGAACAAAAGAGTTCTGGCTTCTAACTTTTGCCCAAATTTCTTTAGAGAATATTTAAATATTTTTATAACTTTTTTCTTTTCTCAAACATTCAAACATGCTATGCTGGCACTTTTTAGTGAGTTCTGGACTTAAATCAAAAATATTGTCATACACTTGATGCTAAAATGTCAAGAACAAAAGAGTTCTGGCTTCTTACTATTGACCAAATTTCTTTAGAGAATATTTAAACATTTTTATAACTTTTCCCTTTTCTCAAACATTCAGACATGCTCTGCTGGCACTTTTAAGTGAGTTCTGGACTTGAATCAAAAATTATATCATAGATTTGATGCTTATATGTCAAAAACAAAAGAGTTCTGGCTTCTAACTATTGACTAAATTACTTTAGAGAATATAAAAATATTTTAATAAATTTTCCCTTTTCTCAAACATTTAGACATGCTCTGCTGGCACTTTTAAATGAGTTCTGGACTTGAATCAAAAATTTTATCATAGATTTTATGCTGATATGTCAAAAACAAAAGAGTTCTGGCTTCTAACTATTGACTAAATTTCTTTAGAGAATATTTGAATATTTTTATAATTTTTCCCTTTTCTCAAATATTCAGACATGCTCTGCTGGCACTTTTAAGTGAGTTCTGGACTGGAATCAAAAATTTTATTATAGATTTGATGCTGATATGTCAAGAACAAAAGTGTTCTGGCTTTTAACTATTGACCAAATTTCTTAAGAGAATATTTAAATATTTTTTTTAACCTTTCACTTTTCTCAAACTTTCAGACATGCTCTGCTGGCACTGTTAATTGAGTTCTGGACTTAAATCAAAAATATTGTCATAGATTTGATGCTAATATGTCAAGAACAAAAGAGTTTTGGCTTCTTATTATTGACCAAATTTCTTTAGAGAATATTTAAACATTTTTATAACTTTTCCCTTTTCTCAAACATTCAGACATGCTCTGCTGGCACTTTTAAGTGAGTTATGGACTTGAATCAAAAATATTGTCATAAATTTGATGCTGATATGTCAAGAACAAAAGAGTTCTGGCTTCTAACTTTTGACCAAATTTCTTTAGAGAATATTTAAATATTTTTATAACTTTCCCCTTTTCTCAAACATTCAGACATGCTCTGCTGGCATTTTTAAGTGAGTTCTGGACTTGATTCAAAAACTATATCATAGACTTGATGCTAATATGTCAAAAACAAAAGAGTTCTGGCTTCTAAATATTGACTTAATTACTTTTGAGAATATATAAAAAAATGTATAACTTTTTTCTATTCTCAAACATTCAAACATGCTATGCTGGCACTTTTAAGTGAGTTCTGGACTTTAATCAAAAATTTTATTATAGACCTGATGCTAATATGTCAAAAACAAAATAGTTCTGGCTTCTAACTATTGACTTAATCACTTTAAAAAATATTTGAATATTTTAATAACTTTTTCCTTTTCTCAAACATTCAGACATGCTCTGCTGGCACTTTTAAGTGAGTTCTGGACTTGAATTAAAAAATTTGTCATAGACCTGATACTAATATGTCAAAAACAAAAGAGTTCTGGCTTCTAGCTATTGACTAAATTATTTTTGTAAATATTTGAATATTTTTATAACTATTCCTTTTTTCAAACATTCAGACATGCTCTGCTGGCACTTTTAAGTTCGTTCTGGACTTAAATCAATAATATTGTCATAGATATGATGCTAATATGTCAAGAACAAAAGAGTTCTGGCTTCTTATTATTGACCAAATTTCTTTAGAGAATATTTAAACATTTTTATAACTTTTCCCTTTTCTCAAACATTCAGACATGCTCTGCTGGCACTTTTAAGTGAGTTCTGGACTTGAATCAAAAATATTGTCATAGATTTGATGCTGATATGTCAAGAACAAAAGAGTTCTGGCTTCTAACTATTGACCAAATTTCTTTAGAGAATATTAAAATATTTTTATAACTTTTCCCTTTTCTCAAACATTCAAACATGCTCTGCTGGCACTTTTAAGTGAGTTCTGGACTTGAATCAAAAATATTTTCATAGATTTGATGCTGATATGTCAAGAACAAAAGAGTTCTGGCTTCTAACTATTGACCAAATTTCTTTAGAGAATATTAAAATATTTTTATAACTTTTCCCTTTTCTCAAACATTCAGACATGCTCTGCTGGCACTTTTAAGTGAGTTCTGGACTTGAATCAAAAATATTGTCATAGATTTTATGCTGATATGTCAAGAACAAAAAAGTTCTGGCTTCTAGGAATTGTTTAAATTACTTAAGTGAATATTTTTATAATTTTATATTTTTTCCCTTTGCATGAGCATTCAGACATACTCTGCTGGCTTTTTTAATTGAGTTCTGGGCTTTAATCAAGTATTTTAATAAAGAGTTCATGCTGGTTTGTCAAAAACAAAAGAGGTCTGGCTTCTAGGATTTGACTTAATTACTTTAATAAATATTTAAATATTTTTAAAACTTTTTGTCTTTTTCAAATATTCAGACATGATTTGCTGGCACCTTTAAGTGAGTTCTGGACTTGAATTAAAAATTTTAATATAGACTTTATGCTGATATGTCAAAAACAAAAGAGTTCTGGTTTCTAAGATTCGGCTTAATTACTTGTAAATATTTATATATTTTTATAACTTTTTCTCTTTTTACCCGACTGCAAGAGGGTTATGTTTTTCGCGCGTATCTTGCAAGTTTGTATGTAATATTCTTTATTACCTCATATCTTTCAAACGGCTGAACAGATTTCCATGATTAACATTTCTTTAGATTTGTCTCGTCACCCCAAGTGTTCTTAAGAAGGTGGCGTTATAAAAAAACCAACATGGCGGCTGTACGGTGCTATTGTACGTAGTGGAAAAACTTTTTTTTTTATAATACTGCAATATGGGTGTCAAATTAAAGGGCTTATTATAAGAATTTCAAAAAGGTATATCATATAAATAATAACTAAAAATAAATAAATAAAAACATTAATTTAAAAAACTTAAAAACCCGCCTGCCTTAAAAGACAAGTCAACTAAAAAGATGGAAACAAGATTAAATATTAAAGGCAACATTAAAACATGCAGTCGGAGGCATATAACTCAAATCATTCATAATGTCACTTTACTTATGCATGCCTCCGACTGCATGTTATAATGTTGCCTTTAACATTTAATCTTGTTTCCATCTTTTCAGTTGACTTGTCTTTTAAGGCAGGCGGGTTTTTAATTTTTTTAAATTAATTTTTTTAAACATTCAGACATGCTCTGCTAGCACCTTTTAGTGAGTTCTGGACTTGAATCAAATATTTTAATATAAACTTGATGCTGATATGTCAAAAACAAAAGAGTTCTGGCTTCTAGGATTTGACTAATTTACTTTAGTAAATATATAAATATTTTAAAACTTTTTCTCTTTTTCAATCATTCAGACATGATCTGCTGGCACCTTTAAGTAAGTTCTGAACTTGAATCAAGTATTATTATATAGACTTGATGCTGTTTTATGTTAAAAACAAAGATTTCCGGTTTCAAGGAATTGTGTAACTACTTTTGTGTATAATCTAAATATTTTTAAATTTCTTTCCTTTTTTCTAACGTTCGTACAAGTTCTACTGGCACTAGAAAATTAGTTCTGAACTTGATTCATGTTCTGGATTGTAATTCTGATACGGATATGTTAAAAACTAAAAAGATCTAGCTTTTTACAGTCATTTGAAATGGTAAAATAGTATTTTCATACTTTTAGAACGTTTTGACATGATCTGCTGGCAGTCGAGCATGAGTTCTAGACCTTAATCGTGTTAAAACGAAAGAGTTCTAGCTTCTAGAAAGTGTTTGAATGACGAAACATTTTTTTTTTTTCAAAAGTTTGGACATGAGGCCGTACTCTGAGCCCTTATAGCAAGCTCAAAGTAATGTTGTTATAGAGACAGAGCTATAGGTACATCGCATATTGCGCCATCTCTATCACGACATCACTTTGATATTACCTACTTTTGATAGCCATTGTAGGGGGATGGTCTGCTGGCACTCAAACGTGAGTTTTGGATTTGAATTAAGTTTTTTTTTATTATAGTTCTCGTACGGATATATCAAAATCGAAAGAGTTCAAATTCTAGGAATCGTTTAACCTATAACAATATTTTTTCGTTTCTTCAGACATTCGGACATGATCTGCTGGCACTCGAACGGGAGTTCAGAACTATTCCCCAAAAATTATCAGGAACTGTAGAACTCAGCCACATGCGAGTATAACTTACATTTATTTTTGATCTGCTGTAAAATGATCTGCTACGGGAAGTTGGCAGATCATTTTGTTTATTGACTATTTTAAGGTTAAACGCCAGAACTATTTCTAAAAAGTATCAGGAACTGTAGAACTCAGCCGCAAACGAGAAGAACTCACATTTTTTTTTATTTGCTGCAAAATGATCTGCTACGGGAAGTTAGCAGATCATTTTGTCAATCGACTTTTTCAGGTAAAAACGCCAGAACTATTTTTAAAAACTATCAGGAACTGTAGAACTCAGCTGCATGCGAATAGAACTCACATTTATTTTTGATCTGCTGGACAATGTTCTGCTAAGTTCACAAACATAGAGAATTTTCTCTTTCTTTTGAGCATGTCCCAGATGTGTTCTATCGGTTTTAAATTCCGCCTACGAGCAGGCCACTAAAATTTTAGTATACCGTCATTTTGAAGGTACTCGTTCACACAACTGATTACTTCTGGGCGTGCATTAACATCCAATAACAGGAACTGGTCATATCCAAGGAACCCCATATAGGTTCATGAAACATGTTCCTGGATGATCACCTCGATGTACAGTGTCGCAATTAATCGAATTTCAATGACAAACAACTCTGTACAAGCATCGGAACTTATTCCTTCCCACGCCAATCTAGAGCCTACATGGAAACTAACGGCTTGTGAGGTACTATTGGGTAGAAACCAATATCTTCTTTTTCACCATACTCGTAGACAACCAACTGGTGCTCGTAAAGCAATTAGGCATTTGACAATGAACAGAACTTGGGCCCGTTGCTCCCGAGTCCAGTTAGAGCAATTTCGTGGAAACTGAAGTTGAACTATTCGATGCTGTCTGGGCAGTTCTGGACCTCGTGCTGCCTTGCGTGCCTTTGAATTAACTTCCTCTATATGCCTTCTTACCTTACGCTCGGTTACATCCACTCCTCTCACGATTTGTAGCCGCTGGCGGATCTCAACGACAATGAGGTATCAATTTTTTTAAATGTCTAAGACAATGAAACGATCGTCCCGAGCCGATGTGCTTCTCACACCTCCATTACCTGGCCTTCATGTGTAGCTGCCAGTCTCTGATATCGTTTAAAGGCGTACCGAATTGATAAATGCGGAACATTGAGCACAGTAGCCACTCCAATCTGTGTCACCCCTTAGTTAATTAAGGCTACAGTTTGTATAACTTAGACTAGTGTTAGACAGCATTTAAAGCATACTGGTAGTTATCAGAACAAGAGGAAGAAACATGAATCATAAAAATGTATGGGAAACTGATAAATTTTAGTGATTTTTAATTTTGTGGTGTTTAAAATTGAATGTTGATTTCTCTGAACATTAGTGATTTTAATAAACATGATTTTTACAGCAAAACAAAATCTAAGAGACTGTGAAAACTCTTTTAAAACAAAAAATGTGCATGTCTTTTTCACTAACATCGACTAGATAACGAAAAATCCGATTTACTTAATTTAAATTAAAAAAAAAAACAGGGTGGCCAAGTTTCCGTGTCGGTGAGTGTATTAAAAGCATGTTTGATTTCCGACAATATAGTCTCGATATCGATAGTTCAACTCTCAAAATTAAACGCTGTTGAACTGCGGGATAAAAAAGAGGTGCCTCTTTTAGTCGAATGGCTGACCAATCGAGTGTACTGGTATGAGCATTGGACATTAGGACTGAACGATTTCGTATTGTTGCTCAATAAATTAGCAAGGTAGAAGTACAAAGAGTTTTGTAAAATAATATATTAGCATTTAACATCTTTATATTATATTATCGTAGTTATATTGTTAAGTTAGTCACATAATTATTATTTCGTAGCTTAAATATGAACTTTGCAATTTTCATGTCAAAATAAAAATATACAACGTAAAATTGTTTCCATTATTATTTTTTTGTTTTTATTCATGGGTAGTTGCTGAAATAGTACATTACAGCCAAGAACAGGAAGTTATCAATTACATTGTCGAGGATGGTTTGATTCTCATAGAACAGATAAATCCTCTATCGATAGTAGAGTTGCGGCTCGGCCCCGGCAAAGGTTCGGTACCCGGCAGGTTCAGCACTTTTTACGAGGTCCGGCCGGGTACCGAACCTTGACCCGCGGTTCGGCCGAACCTCCAAACCTTTCTAAAATGATGATTTGGTCGTTATATTAAGGCCAAAATTTCGAAATAATATGACTTTTTTATTTATTATTAAACCACATTTTATTAACACGATTTTATTCGGTTGCTTTCTTGTGTTTGTTTGTGTGTCGGCAAAGTGTGCAAACGTTTAATGTAGCTTCCCGATGTGCTAGGGACTTGAAACTTTGAACATAGGTCAAAACTGAAAGGCAATGCAATATTATGGTGTCATTGAGCTGATTTAATGATGGAGCCCAAAGAAGGCCACAGAAACTCTGTGATAAAACCATACAACCCAATCGAGATAGCTCGTTAGAATCGTCTTGACAAGTACTTTGACGGAAGATGAGGTCCAGGGTTTGATGATGAAGCCGGAAGAATGCTACAGGAACCATGCAACCCCATCGAGTTTGGGCTCGTTTGAATCATCTTGATGAGTACTCTGTTGGGAAATAGTGTCCAAGGGTCTGATGATGGAGCCGAAAGAATGCCACAGGCTGTAATAAAAACCATGCAACCCCATCGAGTTTGGGCTCCTTTGAATCATCTTGACGGGTACTCTGTTGGGAAATAGTGTCCAGGGTCTGATGATGGAGCCGGAAGAGGGCCACAGGAACTCTGTAATAAAACCATACAATCCCATCGAGTTTGAGATCGTCTGATTTGTCCTTGACTAGTACTCTGATAGGAGATGGTGTATTTTTATTTTATTTAAGTTTTAGCTCGTTGACTAAAAAGCAGAATATAGTAATTTACTGAAAAAACTTTTTTTTTTAAAAAGCACGTTTTTAAAACCGCTTAAAAAGTATAAAAATGGGACTAAAAACATTCTGCACGATTGGGATCAAGCCGACGAACCCAGCTTCTGAAATCAGACGTTCCGAATATACGGACTAGCGCGCCAACGGTCTAAATTCTAAATGAATACCGAGTCGGTTCGGCCGGGTCGCGAACGGTTCAGTATTTTACTCAAATGGCCAACTTTCTATTCGTTTGAACGCTACGCTTACTTTTAAAGCTTAAATATGAGCAATAGATGATTAAATCACATGTCGCAAACTTATGTAAATCATAAACTTCGATGTATTATATGGAATTGTCAAGCTACGGCACGTAATTTTATAGTTTACTGCTTATTATAAAGTTTTAATAGTAAGCGTAGCGTTCAAACGAATAGAATGTTGGCCATTTACGTAGGGGGGCAGTTACCAGAGGTCGTACTCTGAGCTCTTATAGCAACCTCAAAGTGATGTTGTTTTGTTATAGAGACAGAGCTATACATCGCGTATAGCGCACTTCTCAATCACAACATCGATTTGATATAACTTTTGACAGTCTTTGTATGGGGGCTTTTAGTTGAAACTGTTTTTAGAAAGCGACATTGAAAGAAAAATGACCCACCTAGAAAATTAGAAAAATTAGATTAGAAAATTACTCATACCCCTTAAGGTACTACAATAATTTAATTTAGGTACTATAATTGTTATTGGGGTTGTTATTATGTTTCTTATTTATTATGAAACATGAAACAAAAATACCATTATTATCGATATAAAATACTAGCGTGCCTACATCTCTATGGACATTACAATGAGGTTGGCAACGCAAAGCAAATTGTAGATGTCGCTGCGTACGCTTGTTCCGAAGACAGTAGACGTTGAACAAAATGTATGGAAAAATAGGTATTTATTTTGTGGTATTTTATCACCGAAAAAGACCCATTGACCCAAAATGGATATAAAAGACTAGGTATTCTACAATGCGAATGCCAGAATTGAAAACCAAATTAAGACGTTTTTATTCTTACAGAATTTATCAATTTTTTCTATTTCCAGATTTTTCGGAAATTTTTAAGTGCCAACATTTTTAAAGCCTATTACACAGAATTTAATCATTTTAATTAAAGTTAAAAATACGATATTTTAAAGTAAAAGTCCTTTGTTTTCATAGCTCTCGTGGAACAAGCGTACGCAGCGCCATTTTGACAGTTGCCTTCCCCATTCGCATCAAAGACAGTTTTTTTTAATTGACGTTTTAAGAGGCAAGGCAAAGGCATCGCTTATTTTTTACCTACATCTTGTACTTACGTCCTTTTAGAATAAACCGTTTTTTAATAATTAATTTCTCAGTAATGTATGAAAATAAATGGAAAAGAAAAAATACGTGTTGCCTAAAAAACGATAAATTTTCATAATATCCATAAAAACATGTACCTAAAAATTTTTAAATGTTGTCAATTGTGCGAATCGTTATTTAGTACTTTTAAACATTAGGGATTATGAATAATTATGCTTAATGATGAATTTGGGAAGTAAACATGCGGCGAAAAAATTTTATGCGAAGTGAAAATAGGCTATACAAATATTAGGTCAAATGAAAATTGTGGGCAAAGTTTTTAGGCCAATAATTAGTATGCCAAAGACAGTTAAGACAAAAAAAATTAGGCATTCCAATATATACCCGAATATGGTAGATAGGGACCATCAAACTGAAGAACTTTTGCGATGGGACTAACTCTGAAATCACGAAAAAAATCTGCTGTTTCATACAAAAAATAATAACAAAAATATCAAAATGTATGAAACAGCAGATTTTTTTTCGCGATTTCAGATTTAGTCCCATAGTAAAAGTTGTTCAGTTTGATGGTCCCTATCTATCATATTCGGCATTAGGGGTATTTTTGTAATACGTTGTATCACTACTTATAGTATTAAACAAAGTCCCTCGCCACGTCTGTCTGTCTGACTGCCTGTTCGCGATAAACACAAAAACTACCAAACGGATTTTCATGCGGTTTACACCAATAGATAGAGTGATTACTGAGGAAGGTTTAAGTGTATAATAAGTTCAGGTTTTATGTAAAATGGTAGAAATATGTCGATAATTGTTGAAGAAGACGACAAAAATTAAGCCGTTTGGGAGCTTGCATGGAAAACGCTGCATAAACCTTTCGAAGAGAGAATGAAAAAAGACATGACCCATATTTTTAGTTTTTATTAATTTTTTTTTGCTAAAATAAAAATATTTTAAAAGTTTGAAAACTTTTCCGGAAGTGACGTAGCTCTGAGGCTTTTTGTAGTGATTCATTCAGAAAATACGCGGGAAACACATTCGCATTGTTCTTAATTCATCCAAGGCATTGTTTGACTGTGACAACTGTCAAACAATGCGACTAGATATGGGCAAGGGTTTCACAAATGTTCAAACTTGATTTGGGCACGTCAGATCGGCCTGCTGCTTCACACCATGCTTTACGGTTCTCAAAGGGAACTTTAAAAAACTTTTTTTTTTAGTTTTAGTCGAACAATATTTACAAGTTGATACAAAACAATACAGTAATTTGATTGGTGTCCAACAAATGGACAGAGAGCCATTTTATGGTATTGGAAATTATCACCAAACCAATAATGCCCTGAAAGCAAAGAAACATTTACGCCCGATTGCACTAGGATCGCCTCAGTCTTTTCGTAATAGTACAGTAGCCCGTAGAACATTTAAATCACCAAAAAGATTACCGTTTGCCGTTGTGATATAGTTATTTATTACGAAATTATAGATACTTTAACCCAAGTTTTACAGATCGCAACCAGCCGTAACCTATATTTGTATGATATTTTTTATTTTTCGAGGTTTACCACATAGTTTAGCTATTGTCGTGTTCTACAGCTTGGTTTGATTGCCACAGATAAAAGTAAGATTATAAAAAGTAGCCATACACAGATTTAAGACCGAAAATGGTTGGACTTTGGTCTTAAATCTGTGTATGATCACTTTCCATAGTCTTACTATTATCAATGGCAATCATACAAAGCTGTAGAACACGACAATTATAGCTAAACTACATAGTTTAGCTATAATTGTCGTGTCGTTGTCGTTTACCACATGGTAAACCTCGAAAAATAAAAAAACTTGACCGGAGCCGGATTACAGCAGTTCAACGGACGTGTCTCGGGCTTTTTCACGTCTTTTGTTACAATGGAAATTATTATTGATTAGGCTCCGGTCCAGATTCCAGCTGATCTTTGGTGGATCTTCAGTGCAATCTACACGGAGCCACCTTTCAAATACGGTAAAAAAATGTGCTGTCGCACAATTATATTAGAATTATGTCAGTACCAAGCGACTTCAAAAATTGTCCCCAACAGAATGTCACTACTAATCATAGAATATCGTTAAATGGTTCACAGAAGAGACATTTAGATAGTTTGATGCCTATGAGTTACGTACCTACTACAATGATGATGTCTGAATAAAATAATGAATCCTTTTACTTCAAGCGGTAAAACTAGTGGCTCTATGAACTCTAGACCTCGCTCCATTTTATAAATTTTAATTTACTCGATCGGGTATATGGGTGTTACATGTAAGTATGGTAAGGTATAATAAGTTATACAGCTATTAAAGACAGATAATATGATCAATTGTATCAACATCTCTCTTACAACATAGCTCTTAAATATAGATTTTTTTTTAAATCTAAACCCCGATTTCATCACTGACTCACTCATAATCATCAAAACTCCTGAAGTTCTAGAAAACTGAAATTTGATTAGCGTATAGTTGGCAGCCTCACCATGGAATGGGGAATGTCCGAAAAAAATAAATATGTCTGAATATTTTCTTATAGGTAGGAATAAGCTCCCTTAGTTTTAGAAAAAAGTTTCAGAATTTTCGGTTGCGTAATTTTTTTTTAATAAATTAAAGTCTCTTCGACGTCACAAATGTACAAAAGTAATAGCAGAATGGCGATTATACCTTTGCCACCACCTGCCACAACCACAGCAAGTATTAAAAAAAAAGTTTTGACAGTTTGTGTTGAAGCTTTTTTTCTTAATAGCAAGTTGTGGTTATGACAGGTGGTGGCAAAGGTATAATCTCCATTCTGCTGTTACTTTCGTATATTTGTGAAGTCTAAGTGACTTTATTTTTTATTTTTATTTATACGCAACCAAAAATTCTGAAACTTTTTTCTATTACTAAGGGAGCTTTTAATTATTTTTTTTTTCTATTACTAAGGGCGATTTTTTTCGGACATTCCCCATTAGAAGGTTTCGACTAGGTCAAAAAATTGTTAATAAATAGTGATAAATAGTGAACTATAGCATATAAATAGTGATACTATGGTTCAAAAGATATTTGATTATTTTGGTGAGGCTGCTAATTTGACGTCAAGCTGGCAGACACCTTAAGAAATACAGTTCGTATCAATGTTATTTATATGCTAAAAAATTGTTAGAAAATAGTGATTCGTATACGCAAAATTTCAATAATATTGCTTCAGTACAAGCCGAGATATTACGGTCTAAAAGTGGGCTGCTAACTTGACGTTTCTGGCCATGGCGATTCCAGAGAAACGGGTAAAAGTTATAAACAAATAAATATGTCAAAAAAATATTAGTGATATTGTGATTCTTACGATATAAATAAAAAAAGAATTCTTCATTGCTATTATCTAAAAATCGAATGTTAACTTCTACATAATACTTTGCATATAGGCTGTCGATCAATATTGAACTTTGCTCCACAGTAATAAGGTTTAAACTTGATTGCAATCATGAGGTGAGTACTATCCAGCAAAAAAGTGAAATTTATATTTTTTGACTGTTCAATAGTCATATCCTCGGTTCTATTCTATTGATTTGGTTTAAACAAATATTTTTCTACCCACTTTTTTATTTTATTTTTTATTAAATCTCTATCAAAAAAAAGATTGTGTAATACTCTACTCTCAGTTCATTTATTTACTTATTTATTCGGGAAAAACTATTAATATTTTCTACTTATATCATCTACTTCCTACCTACTTACCTACCTACTGATTACTAATTTTATTATAAATCTCACCAAATAGGTAACTAACGTTAAAATTTCAGTTTAAAAAAAAATACAAAATATTTATTTTCAAAAAATTACAGTTTAGTTAGGGTATATTTCATTGGACTCCTCCCTTTAAGTTATAGTTTTATTATAGGTACCTAATTGGTAGTTAAATATTAGTATTTTTTCCCGAATAAATAACTAAATAAATGAACTGAGAGTAGAGTATTAAACGACCAACTTTTTTTGATGAGATTTAATCAAACATTTTTTGATTGTGTCAATACTCTAAAAAAATAAAAAAGTGGGTAGAAAAATATTTGTTTATACCAAATCAATAGCATTGAACCGAGGATATGACTATTGACTGATACAGTCAAAAAATATAAATTTCACTTTTTTGCTTGATAATACTCACCTCATGATTGCAATCAAGTTTAAACCTTATTACTGTGGAGCAAAGTTCCATATTGATCGACAGCCTATATTCAGAGTATTATGTAGAAGTTAACATTCGATTTTTAGAAAATAGCAATGAAGAATTCTTTTTTTATTTATATCGTAAGAATCACAATTTCATTAACAATTTTTTGATATATTTATTTGTTTATAACTTTTACCCGTTTCTCTGGAATCGCCATGGCCAGAAACGTCAAGTTAGCAGCCCACTTTGAGACCGTAATATCTCGGCTTGTATTGAAGCAATATTATTGTGACATTCGTAACATCTCTAGTTTGGATTATACTAGAAGCACAAAATTCTCAGGATATGATATCTGTAGTAGAATTATTAAACATGTAAAGTTTCAATTCTTTCAGCTCTTAGACTTTAGATTCTTTTGACATCTAAAAAACCTTTATTTCGTCAAAACTTACTGATAATCATCAAAATTCTTAGGGTACTTCCTGAAGTCCTAGAAAGCTGAAATTTGGTATATGAACTAGCATTAGTACACAAACTGCAAATAAAAATATAAAACCTAGAACTTTTACCCCCCGACCCCTTAAACTAGGCGATGGAAGTTTGTATGAGACTTCAGCAAATTTTGATACTAGAGGTCTGAAATTAGAAATATGTATCTGAAAAATCTTTAAATAATGTGTGTGTGTGTGTGTGTGTGTGTGTGTGTGTGTGTGTGTGTGTGTGTGTGTGTGTGTGTGTGTGTGTGTGTGTGTGTGTGTGTGTGTGTGTGTGTGTGTGTGTGTGTGTGTGTGTGTGTGTGTGTGTGTGTGTGTGTGTGTGTGTGTATAGCTTTAATACGTCATAAAAAAATACTTAAATAAAATTTAAACTGTGTTTTTTTTAGTTTTTCTGACATAATATATCTCAAAAACTATGATGTTAATGTTTATTTTTTGGCATTATTATATTACACAGAAATAGTTACATATTTCGAGAGCCTTTTATTTTTAATTTATTTTATTTACCTTAAATATTTTTTAAAATAATTTATTTCATTTCATTTAATTTTTATTTAGGTATAAATTATTCTTCTCTTGGTAAACGGGAGCGTATGCTTGAGCACTGTCGTAGCATTGTTCCGTTCTGTACATTTATAATCTATGACAGACATTTTTAGGATAATATTTATACCTTGTATATACCTACGGCTTAGATTATTTGATCTAAGACCTACGGATTAAATATAAAACACGTGAATGAAATGTATCCTTAGATTTTTTGGAAGCTAACTTGTGTAATTTCTACAGTTTCACATAACACAGGACAGCATTTTATTAAGTTTTATTAAGCTTTCGCCTTAGATTATTTATATGTCAAGATAGACAGTCAAAGCTACGACAGCGTCGAAAAAAATATCGCCCAACAGTTGGGTGACCAAAACACGCACACATTGTCAGAAGTGTGACCCGGCCATAGTTTTTATTACAATACTCTTTGGACGCGATGATGCTAAAAATGCACACCACCTTAAAAAAGTTGGCCTGTTTTGTTTAATACGTCACAAGCCTAAGACTATCTAGACATATAAATAATCTAAGGCTTTCGCGAGACTGCGCTCGGTATGCTAATTAGCTCAGGGCCCCTTTTTTGAATCGCTCGGCTGGCGCCGAGTGCTCGTTTCTACTGATTTTTGTTCGACATCTCATTGGCCGTATACAGAGAGACTAAAATGGACCTTATCCCCGCGCATTATATTATATTTTCGCTATACTAAGCGCTTCTTATATGCGACGGTCCATTTTAGTATAGCGAAAATATAATATAATGCGCGGGGATAAGGTCCATTTTAGTATAGCAACCTGCCTCAAACTGCGTCAACCTGCTTTCTCTCTGTATACGGCCATTGTTTTGAGTGATAATATCGAACGAATATTATGTCGAACGAAAATCAGTAGAAACGAGCGCTCGACGCCAGTCGATCGATTCAAAAATAGAGCCCCAGATATCAGCTGCCAGTGTCAAGGCGCAAGTAACCTATCTACCTCTTTTAAAAAAAATCTAATATCTTTGCTGTCGCAGGCTACTCTGCAAAACTTAGAGCATACAGAACATGCTCTAAGCTGCAAAATGAAGATGTGAAGTGGTATTGACAATGTATTTTTTATTGTTGCCAATAATATTACATCTTTGACTACTTTGAACGCATCCCGTAGTTTTTTCTTTTTCTTGTTTGCCAACATTAGAAAATGAAATGTCAATCACAAAAATGACAGAACTAAAACGTCAACGTCAACGTCAAACGTGCGTGACGACTGACGTGAGACGTCTTGATTGTTGCTTGTGTTTCGTTTTTCCCTTTCGTTCGTATTTTATAACTATTTAGTAGGTACATAAGTATAATTCAATCAAAAAAAAAGTAAAATAATTATACTATTACGGTTAGAATTCTTCACTAATAACACCACCATGAAGAATTGATTAGATTGTAATAATCGCAATGGATGACACAGAAAGTACGACAACATCGGCTGACGAAAATACTGGGAATCTATGTGATAATCCGACGAGAGATACTCTTGCTGAAGGTCTCCTGGGTTTATTGAAACCGACAGTCGATCAGCTTGACGAACGTGTAAGATCCACAAGGTAAAAATCCAAGAAACAATAGGCTATGTTCCACTAGGACTTTGCTTGTAGCTGATCAAAGCGCAACACGTTACGCTGGTAACAAATAGTATAGCAAGTATAGCGTTGCTGTGTACGATTCGTTGCTAGGGCGACTGGGGTCCTACTGGCACAGAATAGATATAACTGTCTAACTTTTCGAACTTCAGCGGGTCTGCCGGGCTTCAACTTAAACATAAATCGAAGTAAGGAATTTCGTATTGTACTGTTTGCCGAAGGTATTTAAAAGATATCGATGTTTGTGTGAAATCATGAATTGGGGTTCATCGTTTTGGCCTTTTTAGGCTTACCCTATTAATCCCTAAGGTTTGATTAATCTGTTTTAATTTGAAGCCCGGCAGACTTACATAGGTTCAGAGCGTTAACTGATAAGGCCTGTTTGCGCCTTCGTCTTAGTGAAATAAACTCCTTCATTTGACTGATTTATTGTACTAATAATAAAGTTGTTTTTTTGTATATTTCAGGATATCACAGCTAGAGTTAAAGCAGCAAATTGAT
This sequence comes from Agriphila geniculea, assembly GCA_943789525.1. Classification (NCBI taxonomy): domain Eukaryota; kingdom Metazoa; phylum Arthropoda; class Insecta; order Lepidoptera; family Crambidae; genus Agriphila; species Agriphila geniculea. The sequence goes on along the minus strand of OX038869.1, from coordinate 17,647,911 downwards.
TCATTGAATGAGGAGCTGTTAAAAGTGCGAGAAGCATTAAACAATCACCCTGATTTGGATCCGTATGTCAAGAAGCTTATTGCTTGCAAACATAAAGTGACAGTAGTTCTCAATGTATTGCAAGCCTCACAGGTAGATAAAATTATAAATAAACACAATTATTGTTGTTTGCCTTTTAGTTGCATTTGTTATAAACAATTTTATATTGATTTCAGGACAGACTGAATGAAATAAGACGCATGATTAACAAAGAAAAAAGTGTTCGTCCTACAGTTATAACTGACGCACTGACTCAAGAACCCGAACAAAGCACTAGTGGTATGATTTCAGAGCAAGGAAGTATCAATTAAAATGGAGACCCCCTATCAAAATCACATAAATAAAGCTGATTTTGACCATGTTTATGAACCAGCTGAAGATAGCTTTCTTCTAATTGATGCACTGGAGAAGGACTTAGCCTATTTAAAAGCAAAAAACCCCACATTTTGTTTAGAAGTTGGTTCTGGGAGTGGCATAGTCATAACAGCCTTCAGTATGGCATTCCCCGAGACATTTTGTCTTAGCACAGACATTAATTTTAAAGCCTGCATTATGTCTAAAAGTACAGCCATTTACAATAAGGCTTTACTTGATTCAGTAAATATGAATCTTGTGGACTCCTTCATAAATAATAAGTTTGATGTGATTATATTTAATCCCCCGTATGTAGTGACAGAGAGTGATGAGTGTGGAGGAAAGGACATTACTGCTAGCTGGGCTGGCGGTAAAAAAGGTCGTGAAGTGACTGATAGACTCTTGGATATGGTACCAAAGAAGCTAGCTAATGATGGGACATTTTATCTCTTGCTTATTGAAGAAAACATTCCAGAACAAGTGTGTGACATTATGTCTGAACATGGATTCAGACATGAATGTGTAATAAAAAGAGTAGTGAGGAATGAGCGGCAATTGGTGATGAAATTTTATAAATGAAACCATATTTGTTGTTTCATATGATTATAATTTATCACAATAAGTTTAAAGTTTATTAAAATATGATTATGTTAATTTGTAGAGCAGTTTTCATTGCTTGAGATTCTTCTTTACAGCTTCACTGAAAGCATTAGCGCCTTCTTCATTCTCTTCATAGCCAGGCAATGAAGCACATTGTTTCACCCAGTGTTTAATGTTAGGGAATTTTGAGATGTCCCACCCCACTGCCTGTTTCAACATAAAAGATTGTAATTAAGTAAACATACTGTATGAAAAGATAAAAAAAGTCATTATAAATTACATATGCATATTTTACTCACAAGTATGCTGGACAAAGATGCATAGATTGATGTGTCTGCTATAGTTACATAGTCCCCTGCAACCCATTTACTTCCAGTGAGGAATTCTTCAAGAAAAGCAAGAGATGCGTTCAAATCATCCTTCAAGTTTTGTTTGATTTCTGTTTCCCCAAGGAAGAGAATAGGAAACTGGAAAAAAAATGTTTTTGAAAAGTTTCCATTACACAATAAGGCCTGCCTGCCACATACAGTCGGAATATGATTTGGCCTATTGATCTTCATCTTAGCGTGTCGGTATGAAAATTTCCATATGTGTGTGGTAGATGACCTAATGAGGACATGACCTAGTGGGACTAGATGGTGCTAGGTCCCTAAATTTTTATGGATTTGCTGCGTTCAGAATGATTCTGTTTCAGAATTTCAAAATCAAAATTCCGTCTGTATGTGGCAGTAGTAACTCAGTTTTAACATTTATCTGCTGGACTAGAACTAAAAGGGGTATAAACCCTAGGGGTAAAAAAGGGGTAAAATACCCCAATTGACTTTTGGAACTGGAGAATTTGATATATGGCCACACCCCGGACACTCCATACAAGCGTTGTGTTCCAACTACCTATTACACAGACGCTACACAGTGACGTTTTTGCACACACGCAACTGTGTGCGAGCTATTGAATGAGCACACAGATCAGCACACAGAACTCGCGCGGTGGGCGCCGGTGAGGTGAGGTAATTGATTGTGGAGCGGGGCGGAGTTTCCTTTCTGTATGGTAGTACTACTTATGGTAGTACTTATATCTATTCTGTGATATGGCCTAAGATAACTGTTACTATGAACTTAGAATGGACCTTAGAGCATAATTTTTTTACAATAAAATAGTCACTTACGCAAATGGCTCTTATCTTCACATACAGTGAAAAATCAAAATACAATCGTTGGTTCACGATTGCACGCTTCTTCAAATCCTTAGGGTAAAGTTGGTCATCTTTACCAAACTTTTCTGCCAAATAGCAAGCGATTGCTCGACTTTCCCATAGTACAAAACCATCATCGTCTAACGTAGGCACACAATGTTGTGGATTAATCTTCAAAAATTCTTCTTTCAGTTGCTCTTTCTTAAATAAATCTACAATTTCTATTTGAATTTGGACTCCGAGAGACCTAGCTGCGAGCAATGCACCACGAGAAGGAGCGCTAATAGGAAAGTGATATAGTTTTACGGACATTGTTAAAAAATTGTTGACGTAGTTGTTGAAATCAAATATTTTAACTTGATTTTAACTTTTAAAATTTACTTTCTTGATTGACATGAACAAACTTTCCTTTTTCTCAATCAATCGAAACAAAAGAATGGGCAGTGTTGCCAACTAGATATTTCGAATTCCGCTATGTAAGCGCTATCGCACACGGGCAACTTAGTCGCCCTGCAACTGTTTTGTCTCTGTCTCAAGTCCACGGGTTTATATGGAAGCGCGCACACAAAGCGACGCGGTCGTCTGCAACTTTTCATACAAACTATGTGAGAGACAAAATAGTTGCGGAGACAAAAGTCCCCCGTGTGCGATGGCGCTAAGCAAGTTGGTATTTCCCGTCAAAACAAAAATCCGAAAGTATACCTAATACAGAGTCTTCATCGGGTAAATTGTCTAAGCATGCCTTGCCTTTTTTTCAGGTCAAAATGTATTTTTAAAATGGCATTTTTGATCACATTTTCTGCACTTTTTGACTTTTATTTACCCCCATTCATTACGCTGAAAATAATTTTCCTGAAATGACATGATTAGTACACAAATAATGTCAAAAAAATATTATGTAGTCAAAATGGGGAATATCCGAAAAAAAATCAAACTGGCTGAATATTTTTTATATTAGTTAGGTAGGTCTGAAAATGTTCTTTTACAAAGGGAGCTTACTCCCTTTGTAACAGAAAATTTTCAGAATTATTTAATTGCGTAATAAAATAAAAAAAAATTAAAGTCTCTTCGACTTCACAAATACAAGGTGTTACAAAAGTACCCCGAAAGGTGGTTGAAGTACACCATATAAAAAGTCCTCTGTAAATTTCTTAAGTTCCTAATATTAGGTTTTAATTTCGTCTAAAACTAGCTATTTTTAATCGTTAATAAAAATATCGACTATGTTGAAGCACATCACTATTTCAGGTCATGACCTTACGATAGAACCCATCGGACCGCGCTGATTGGCGCCGCGCCACACCTACATACGGACCGCCCTGCACCATAGTAAAAGTATGAAAGTACGAGGACTTCATAAAAACCTCCGCGCTCTGCGAACCTCGAACAGTGATCCATAGCAAAAACAAATATTTTTACTTTGGCTACAGTGTGTACCTGTGCGAACTAAGTTCGCATACGTGTTCGCTCACGTACACACCTGGGCGCCCTGTTCCAGCAGAGGATAAACGATTTTTTCGGTGCATGTTCGCGGAGCGCGGAGGTTCGCGAACCTAAGTGAGTACCCACCCTTACGAAAAAAAAACACGTAACCAAAAATTGAAATGGCGAAAGAAATTCACAAATCACCGTGCGAGAATTCTCCATTAATCGCCCGTTCAGTTTCATGCAAAATTGAATCAATTAGGTTTTTAAAATAATCGAAAAATAATTTTTTATGATTTATTTAATAAATCATGGTTTTAGAGATTAAATTCAAAAAGGCATGACATGACTGACTTTTCCAACACTACTCCTTAGTTAGTATTTGCGTTGACATGGAATTTTTATTCCACGTTAAATAATTATTATGTAACGTAGTCTTTAAAAATGTCGATATGCATCAACAAGAGTAAATATTTTATACTTATTTTTTTCACAACGTCTAGTATTTCTTATATTCATCTTTTTCATCATTTCATTTCATCATTCATTATATCATTACATCTCACTAAAATAAAAAATAAAATCTATCAATACTACTCATAGAAACATTTTAATACCCTAAAAAACACGTAACGAATTATACACTAACACCCGATTGCACTAAACTTAAGGATCGCCTAAGTCTGTTCCTAACTACAACACGACCAAATTAAAACGGTGTCAAACTCAGCGGTCATGTAGCTGTCATTCGCCTAGTTATTTTGGTCGAGTTGTAGTTAAGAAAAGACTTAGGCGATTCTTAATGTTAGTGCAATTGGGTGTAATTGTAACAACTATTTTTAGACTACTGCCATTTCTTTTACTGTACCACAGTGGGTGTCGCGGGGGCAGTGTTTAGTGGTTTGTGTGGTAGGGTAAACTCACCTAAATTCGACAACATATTTTTTTTATTTAGCCTTAAATATTTTGTATTCAAAAGGAACTGCATCTGTGTAATTTTATAACTTACGAATGCCATATGATTTTTTATAATAATGGTAAGAAGAAAAAGAAAACAATAAAAACAAAATTATAGCAATATTAATTCTACAATGCCCGTTCGGCCGCATGCGGCCGGACAATATTATAAAATCTGTTGTGTCTCATTTTCCGGACGTTTGACGAGTGACCCAATTTTCTTAAATTCGGCCGCTTTTACCCTAAATTTGACCATTTATCCTCTTAAATTCGGCATAGGTAAAATGAAGAAAGATCAGGTCAGAAAATTTTGTTGTTTTATTAACATAATTAAACAGCAAAAAAGATCTAACTTTTATTATGATCAACAATAATAATATTAAGCTTATCAAAAATGAACTTAGCTAATACAATGTACAGTCAGCAGCACTTCAGGCTATACAAATATTTTTTTTGAACCTTGATAATTTTCTATTTAAGTAAAAAAATAATAAACCACCCTAAATTGAATATGATTACCCTGTCGTGGAAGCCCAGCGTGCCGTTGACTGTACTTTATTATTAATAACAAACATAATACGTGACAATAATACGTGGCCGAAAATAGAAAATATCATAACGCCGATGACCGGCCCTTGGTTGATGACGGTTGGCTGAACTAACCCATAGAATAGCGTAGGCATACCCACGAAGATTATTTTGTTTATAGCCCTGTTTACATGGGGCAAGCGATTAAGTAGTAACTAAATGGGCAACTTAATTTTAAGTTCAAATTTAGTAAAAGTGGTTCACACGGTTTAAAAAGTAAGTAGCTAGTTTGCCCAGTATTGCCAACTACGAAAGACCATAATACTCGAATAACAGCCTAGAGAAGTGTCTTCATACAGTCGGTCATTGGAGGCGTTTGACAACTGTCATCTGTCAAGCTTAAAACAGCAATATTGCGAAAAATACTAATCCTAGATTAATGGTGTCTTTGAAGAAATGAAAGGTCTTGGTGAGATCTTAATTTAAGATGACAAATTTAAATTTGACAGCTGTCATCTAAAACTAAGATCTCACCAGCCTTTATATTGTCTAATTTAAAAATCTATCGCAATCGCTTTCAGGTTGTAATACATTGAAGCTTCTTTTTGGGACAAATAAAAACTTACCAAAGAAATGCAGCAATGTGTCACATCCATCTGTCAAACGAAAGCGATTGCGATAGATTTTTTGAATTAGACAATTAGCCCCCTGGACCTTTCATTTCTTCAAAAACACCATCAATCAAGGATGAGTACTTTCGCTGTTTTAACTTTGACAGATGACAGCTGTCAAAGTTTTAAGTTTGACAGCTGTTATCTGAAATGAAGATCTCACTAAGACCTATCATTTCTTCAAGGTCACTATCAATCTAAGATGAGTACAACCGAGATATTTCCGTTTTAAATTTGACAACTGTCAAAAAATATCTTCAAGGTGCGGCCGTCATTTTAAATTCCAAGACTAACATCAAATTCGTGCTAAGCACACTGCACCTGTCATGATAACAAATTAAAAAAGTCCCAAATCGATTCACGATTCCCGATTTAATCCCGACTACGAACCATATTTCCCGAAATCGGGAGAAATCCCGTAAATCAGCAGCAAGCAAGTGGCAAGTACAGCGCGTGGCCACACTCTTCTATTTACTTAATCACTTACCCACTTAATGGCCAACTTACTATTTACTACTTAATTGCTGTTTCCACGCGAAAATTTTGTTGGCCGACAACTGAAAATAACTAAATTACTTAACGACTTGACCTGTGTATACGGCTCGGTGGCCACGTCCTAAACTCGACCTCATAACAGCCGTGTGGTGTGGCTGAATTTAGGCGCTGTCACCCTATGTGCAATGCACGCGCTGCAATTTCTATCTGCCTGGTACTAATTAGGGTTGTCAAATAAAAGTAAGCCATATTAAATTATTGATTTAACTACGTTTTACATCATGAAAAGTTGTAAGTTTACTTAAATAACACATTACTGGGGTAACAGGTAAAGCAAAGAACAGACTAGGTACCTAACAAAAAACTTATTTTTTTACAAAAACTATGTGCGGATACAGGAAAGTAGAAACGATTTGATGCAAGAACGTAACTTAAGTATTTTAATTCTATTCGATTTCCCATTTAGTTACCATATAATTTTATTGTCTGCAGGAAAATAATTCCCGCAAATCAAATTATCATACACAAATGTAGGAGACAAAGACCAACGAAGGTCCGTTTTTTATTCGAGAGACATAAACACAATGTTAAATTTAGATTTTTTTTGATCATTTTATTACAATTAATGTTGACTTATTATGATTCTGGTGCAGATTAAATCAATAAAAAATACCTTAAGAATAATGTGATTACATAAGAATAATGTGCAAACAAACGATTGGCGCAATAACGAAAATTTTGAAATGTTTTTTTTCGCTCGATTAAAAAAAATAGAGTTTAATTGTATTTTACAACACCGTACGACGGTTGGCAACCTTGAATGTGGGTGTGGTCTATTTCTAATCACAATTAGGGTTGCGTAAATATTATTGAAATCCCTAAAAGCTGCCGTCATCACGTCTCTGCTTTCCTGGTACTACAGCTAGGTAATTTTTTTAAGACAGTGCCAGCCAGCAGCAGACAGGTCCAAAAGTTATTTAGACATTTTATCTACCAAAGACAGAAAGGTGTCATCAGCATACCCCGTTATCGCGGGTGCACGAATGATTGAAGCCAAAGACAAAGTACGAAAGAAGGTCGATTTTTGATTAATTTAATAATTCTGCCTAATCCCACTCAACCTCTAAGAGAATCTATCTGTAATACATATTTTTCTAAAATTCTATTCGATAGACGGCTTTGATTACAAAAACAATCCAATGTCACAGCATAAAAAAATCCTTACAGTAAGCTAACGCAACGCCTTGGTAGTTGGGCGATACCGCCGCCTGTAGGGTATTTACAACGAAGGGTATTGACAACGGAAGGGTTGACACAAATCTAAAATTTGGAAGGTGGATGTCTTTTCCGACCCCCGGGTACATATTGGTATTGCGAAATTATAAAAAATAATGAATTAGGGGTGGCATATTTTTGAATAAAGGTTTTTTAACATAAATGTTTCAAACGGTTTTCTTTATACGCTGCCGCCTGCCGATGCTGCCGCACTCACTCGTAGTTTCACGAATCTTATTTAATTGCCACAGTCGCACGCAGGGTTCGGAAACCAGATGAAATCTTAAAAAATCCAAGATGGCGGCCAACTTTTTGTTTTTGGCCGATTTTTATTAAACTGGGTTTGGGGCACTATTTTAAAAAGAAAACAGCATCGCAATGTTAAAAATATAAAAAATCCAAAATCGCGGCCAAATTTTTTGTTTGTGGACCGATTTCGAGGAAATTCTGTTTTTGGAAATATTTTGACAAAAAAACAGCATCGAAATGTTTAAAATATAAAATATCCAAAATGGTGGCCAACTTTTTTGTTTGTGGGTCGATTTCGATGAAACTCTGTTTTTGGTAATATTTTGACGGAAAAACAGCAAAATGGCTATATTAACAAAATAGTACAATATATTTAAACAAAATAGTACAAAAAACCGAGTTTCATGGAAATCGGCCCACAAACAAGAAAGGTTGGCCGCCGTTTGGATTTTTTATATTTTTAACAAGCGTTGTTGATTTTTTTTTCAAAATAGTGCCAAAAATCTAGTTTCATTGAAATGGGCCAACCAAAAAAAAGTTGGCCGCCATCTTGGTTTTTTATATTTTTTTACATTGCTTTGCTGTTTTCTTGTCAAAATAGTACCAAAAACCGAGTTTCATTGAAATCGGTCCACAAACAAAAAAATTGGCCGCCATCTTGGATTTTTTAATATTTTCATCATTGGGTTGTCATTTTCTTGTCAAAATAATTCCAAAAAACGAGTTTTATCGAAATTGGCCCACAAACAAAAATGTTGACCACCATCTTCGATTTTTACGTAGTCGCAACATTGCGTTGTTATTTTCTTGTTAAAATCTAAAATTTAATAATATGTTGAGTAGCAAAAATGTAACGGCAGTAGATAGGTAAATAGGTGGACCTAAAGGTCTTTCGCTTCTGATTTTTTTAGTCTGTGTATCGTTCGTGCACCCGCGATAACGGGGTATGGTCATCAGACTCTAAGTCATCAGACGATCTCGGGTGCATGCACAGCATGAACGGTATTATAGCGAATTTTTTTTAGGCGAAAACCATCAAGCTAAAATCTGTGAAATAATAAGGTGAACTGTGACTATAATTGGTTAGAGTAAAATGCTATTATTTTTTATTATTAATGCGGAACCCACTTAAAAAATACAACCGCTCAAAGCGATAGCTATAGCCATAGCCATAGCCAAAGCAATACTCTTGCTAAAGCTATCGCTTTGAGCGACCGCCGATCTTTCCTGTGCTATAGTTATTGCTATGAAAAAGGTGGTGTAAAAATTAGATTTCAAAGATTAAACAATAACAGATAGGACTTCTGGTAACTGTTTGAAATTACCTATCAAAGCAAGAACTCTTTAGGCAAAATTAGTAATTTACTTAACTTATTCAAGGTATTTGAATACAGATGATGACGCTTACGTGTCTTTTCGAAATGGTGTACAGAAAGTAATTTTACATTTTTGAAATAAATATTAATTCAGTAGCTATGTAATTTAGAAATTACGTCACTGTAATGTTTCAGGTATTTATTTTATTTTAAATACGCTTATGTCATAACTAGCTTACTTAGGTCACTGTACTCTAAACGTAGGTACAATATCTACAGATGTAACCAGTCTGAAAAACGAATAGTCTTTGATTTAGAAGCTAATGACCGGCACCCTGATTATCTAAAAAGAAACTATTTAGCGACCGGTTTCATTCCACATACATTGCTACTTTTCTTTGGTATGTTTTTTTTAATCCAAAAAGAAGTAGCAATGGATCACTATCATCTATGAACTGCAACCGGTCGCTAGGTGGTTTCTAATTAGATAATCAGCCCGCCGAACTGACCGGAACATTTGGTTCTACTATGCCGGAACAGCTGATCAGCCAGTGTTGGGAATCTTTCAAAGTTAATTCGATGTAAGTAGTAAGTCGTTTTAATACCGGCGAGTGACATTCTATACAATTTGTTGCCGATGTGAAAGATAAATATTTATAAACCCTGGCTTACTTAAAATTAATAACGAGTTATTATAGAGATTAACGAGTAGTCTCCTACTAACAAGGCTTAATGTTTAGAACTCTCCTTCACTGTAGTAACTTGCCATTGCCAGTTATTAATATAAACCTTATTTAAATTATGATCATTCTTAATCATTGATAAGTCGCGTAAAGATACTGAGTTGACATTGACACTAATACCACTTATTTTAACAGTATGCTTTAATGAAAGTGAGAGACGAAATTCAATTTTCAAATAGCATGCGACAGAGAAAGCATATAAGTTATCGCTGCAATCTCTATGCCAAGCGTGAATATTATAGCAACATTCTCAGTTCTCAGCAGTAAAATATTGAACATTCCATACCAATTTATATCCATGGTTAAAATTTACTCTATCTATGGCGATGGATCACGATATATTTTACCACGCGTGTAGCCGTCACCTCAAGGTCACGCTTCATTTACCTTTATACACTATACTACACATTATAGCATCACAATGTATACCAGGAGAAACCAAACACATCACTCAATTCCGGATTGCGGATATCGATGACGGAACAAATAATGGTAAATTATTGTAGTTTTACTAATCGTTTATGAAATAGGCCCCTGATAAAATACTGATGTATAAGAGTATTTACCACGCGTATAGCCGTTCACCTTATTCACCAAGAAGTTCAACTATTTTTTTTCGTTGCGATATCGAAATGGATTTTGATTTTTCTTTCACTTTCGGGTTTTCTACATTCTACATCCCTTTAGCAGAACATAAGGGGACCATGGCATCCTGCCAGCCATGCAGCGTGCAGGCCGCAAAGTTTATCCTCCCCTGCTTCAGTGTTGCCGTGCCAGATAGACGCCAAGTTGCCGCCAGCCGGCGGCGCTGCCATGCAGGCAATATTCACAATCCTGCATAATAAACGGTGAACAGTAAAACGGCAGGATAGTGAATGGGCCCATTTAGGTAATAACTTAGAGCATAAGGCGACGGCTACACACACAGTATTTACTGTGGTCCAACTGCGTGGTAAATACTGATAATTCCAATGAGAGACTTTCCAGGCAACGTTCCTTTAAAATCACCTAGATGGCGCTGTCCAATTTCCATGGCATTAGTATAAAGGTCTGATCAAAGAGAATACCTACCATCCGTACCATCGTAATATTTTTTATGATTTGACCAAATTCTTTCATACTAATGCTATGGAAATTGGACAGCGCCATCTAGGTGATTTTAAAGGAACGTTGCCTGGAAAGTCTCTCATTCCAACGATGGAGTGAAAACGAGCGCCTACACGCTCAGTATTTACCACAAGGTAATGTTGCCAGAACGTGCCTTTTATTACGATTTTAGAACTATTTTGTAAAAGTTAGCGGCCAAATTTTATGTTTGGGGGCCGATTTAGATGAAAATCGGTTTTGGGTACTATTTCGACAACAAAACAGCAATGCAATGTTAAAAATATAAAAAAATCCAAGATGGCGGCCAACTTTTTTGTTTGTGGGCCGATTTAGATGAAACTCGGTTTTGGGTACTATTTCGACAGCAAAACAGCAATGCAATGTTAAAAATATTAAAAAATCCAAGATGGCGGCAAACTTTTTTGTTTGTGGGCCGATTTAGATGAAACTGAGTTTTGGGTACTATTTCGACAACAAAACAGAAACGCAATGTTAAAAATATAAAAAAATCCAAGATGGCGGCGAACTTTTTTGTTTGTGGGCCGATTTAGATGAAACTACTACTACTGAAAACTACTACTACTATGAAACTAATACTAGTACTAAATAACTTAAAAATTTAAAATGAATGAATTCTGCCAACGATACTTCTTACCTAATTCAGTTTGTATGTTTGTCTCCTTTTTTTTATTATATGCTACCTCATTTCTCTTTTAAAAAGTTTGCCTGTAGAATTTATAATTATAACATGCGGTGAAACTCTTTTATTGGCTAAGTGTAATTGTTAAGTTTATATTATAAGCATGATTGTAGCAAAGAAGCTGTTGAGTTTCCTAATAAATAAAATAAAATAAAAAAAAACTCGGTTTTGGGTACTATTTCGCCAACAAAATAGCAATACAGTGTTAAAAATATAAAAAAATCCAAGATGGCGGCCATCTTTTTTGTTTGTGGGCCGATTTAGATGAAACTCGGTTTTGGGTACTATTTCGACAACAAAACAGCAATGCAATGTTAAAAATAATAAAAAATTCAAGACGGCGGCAAACTTTTTTGTTTGTGGGCAGATTTAGATGAAACTCGGTTTTGGGTACTATTTCGACAACAAAACAGCAATGCAATGTTAAAAATATAAAAAAATCCAAGATGGCTGCCTATTTTTTTGTTTGTGGGCTGATTTAGATGAAACTCGGTTTTGGGTACTATTTCGACAACAAAACAGCAATGCAATGTAAAAAATATGAAAAAATCTAAGATGGCCGCGCAATTTTTTTGTTTGTGGGCTGATTTAGATGAAACTCGATTTTGGGTACTATTTCGACAGCAAACAGCAATGCATTGTTAAAAATATGAAAAAATCCAAGATGGCCGCGCAATTTTTTTGTTTGTGGGCCGATTTAGATGAAACTCGATTTTGGGTACTATTTCGACAACAAAACAGCAATGCAATGTAAAAAATATGAAAAAATCTAAGATGGCCGCTCAATTTTTTTGTTTGTGGGCTGATTTAGATGAAACTCGATTTTGGGTACTATTTCGACAGCAAAACAGCAATGCATTGTTAAAAATATGAAAAATCCAAGATGGCCGCGCAATTTTTTTGTTTGTGGGCCGATTTAGATGAAACTCGATTTTGGGTACTATTTCGACAGCAAAACAGCAATGCAATGTTAAAAATATGAAAAAATCCAAGATAGCGGCCAACTTTTTTGTTTGTGGGCCGATTTAGATAAAACTCGGTTTTGGGTACTATTTCGACAACAAAACAGCAACGCAATGTTAAAAATATGAAAAAATCCAAGATGGCCGCGCAATTTTTTTGTTTGTGGGCCGATTTAGATGAAACTCGATTTTGGGTACTTTTCGACAGCAAAACAGCAATGCAATGTTAAAAATATAAAAAAATCCAAGATGGCAGCCTATTTTTTTGTTTGTGGGCCAATTTAGATAAAACTCGGTTTTGGGTACTATTTCGACGACAAAACAGCAATGCAATGTTGAAAATATAAAAAAATCCAAGATGGCTGCCAATTTTTTTGTTTGTGGGCCGATTTAGATGAAACTCGGTTTTGGGTACTATTTCAACAGCAAAACAGCAATGCAATGTCAAAAATATAAAAAAGTCCAAGATGGTGGCCAACTTTTTTGTTTGTGGGCCGATTTGTAAAAATTTGATCACTTCAACATATGATTTTAAGGTGCTCACCTTAAACATTAGGAGTATTAATAAGAATTTTGATTCTCTACTTATATATCTAAACAGACTTAATATGAGTTTTGATGTTCTCATTTTGACCGAATGCAGACTTAATGATGCAACCATTATAGTAGACATTCCCGGGTACAGTGTCTTTTCAACAAAACAAAATATAAATCAAAATGGCGGTGTAGTCGCATACATTAAGTCTTCATGGCCAGTGGTAGTATCGGAGCCTATCTTCAATGATGCGTGTTGTTTAACTCTACACATTGGTACCAACATATCAATTTTAGGTATTTACAGATCTCCATCCTTCAAAAACTTAGATAACTTTCTCAATTCACTAGATGAAAATCTCAATAATCTTAAAGTAAAACAGAGTATACTCATAGTCGGCGATATAAACATTGATATCCTTGATTCTGAGTCACTGGGTTACTTATGTCTAATTGCTGAACATGGCCTCACCCCCGCCATCACCAAACCTACTCGCATAAACGCCTGCCTGGACCACATTTGCTTAAAAACAATGAGCCCTGCTATTGGGGTGGTGGGTGATTTCGATATCACAGATCACAAGGTCGCTATGGTAGGCTTATCAACTAATGAGAAACACCACATTGTAAATCGGTCTAAAACCAAAACCACGGTGGACTACGAGGCTGTTTGCAATGAATTGGCGTCAATAGACTGGAACAGTGTTACATCCTGTTCTAACGTCGATGATGCTGTGGACTCCTTTATGAACATCATAAATAGAGCAATTCAGCACCACTCTAAAGTAGGTAAAATAAGCAGATCCAAATACGTCCTCAGGCCGTGGATGACACCTGGTTTGCTTCGGTGCTCTCGTCACAAAGACAGACTACATGCCAAACTTAATCAAAACCCTAGTGATGAAATTTTACAGACTTCATACCGACGGTATAGAAACTTCTACATTGACTTAATAAGGAAGGTGAGACAGGCCCATGAAAAAGAGGAACTACAAAAAAATAGTAAAGATTCAAAACAACTCTGGAAATCAATTAAAAATATCTGTAATATGAAAAGCAAACATGATCAACCCTCTGAATTAATATCAGCATCTGTTAGTCCTAAGGTTTCCTTAAACAAGTGTAACTCTTTCTTCACTTCAGTGGGCCAAAAGCTGGCCGATAATATCCTAGACCAATTAAACAAATCAGAAGATGAACTAACTTCCAATTTTAATTCATTTGACAATAATTCTCCCTCCAACTCTTTTTTCATGGAGCCTACTGACCGGGAAGAGGTTCTCAGTATAATAGGCCAATTGAAAGGTGACAGTGCACCGGGGCTCGATGGAGTTAGCACGGCTTTTGTAAAGTATGCAAGAATCTTACTCTGTGAACCATTGGTCCACTTATATAATTTAAGTCTTGCCTCAGGCTGCTTCCCCAGGGCCTGGAAAATTGCTTTGGTAACTCCTGTTTACAAAGATGGACCTAAAGTGGAGCCTGGAAACTACAGACCGATTTCGCTACTCAGTGTTTTTTCCAAACTACTGGAAAAAATTGTGAATAATCGCCTTATTAAGTTTCTAGAGTTAAATGGCATTCTGTCTCCACGGCAATTTGGTTTTAGGCGCAATAAATCTACAGAGGATGCAGTGACTCTTTTGACGGAGCTTGTGTCTGGATACCTTGATAATGGTCTAAAATGTGTAGGAGTGTTCCTAGATTTGGCTAAGGCCTTTGACACGATTTCCTCCAAAATTTTATGTCGAAAATTAGAGCTAGTGGGGGTTCGGGGCTGTGCGCTTGACTGGTTCACGAGTTACCTCTCTGAAAGACAACAACTAACAAAAGTAGACTGTCACAGAAGTGATCAGTTACCGATCAATTTTGGTGTCCCTCAGGGGAGCATCCTCGGACCTACACTCTTCATCGTTTATTTGAATGACATCCATAATTTACAGCTGGCCAATGCAGACGTTATCTGTTATGCTGATGATACTGCCCTTCTCTTTACTGGCTATAACTGGAACAACACCTTTCAAAAAGCAGAAGCTGGCCTGATGTCCGTCAATGGCTGGCTCAAAAACAATCTTCTTACTCTTAATCCCTCAAAAACTCATTTTATATGTTTTCACAAAACGTCGATCTCTAAACCAACTTCTGAGAAAAACATTAAAATACATTCATGTGACTTGGCTTCTTCTGTTCACTGTGATTGTGAGTCCATCTCCCGTGTCAATGTGGTGAGGTACCTTGGAATCATGATAGACGAGCATCTATCTTTCAAAACTCACATTCAGTGTCTCTCTAAACGCATTAGAAAAATTATTGGTGTTTTCAGAAAACTAAGAGACTCCGCTAACAAAGATCTGCTCATCATGATTTACAAGGTGCTTTGTCAATCTATAATTGGATACTGCATCTCGGTCTGGGGTAGTGCTGCCAAGACGACATTACTATTGTCTGAACGAGCTAACAGATCCCTACTTAAAGTTATGCTAAAAAGGCCTTACAGACACCCAACAACAGACTTGTACGAGGAAGCTCAGGTTCTGACGGTTCGCCAACTATTCCTGTTAAAAACTTGTTTGACAACACACAAGTGTATTATTAATTCAGATAACTATAAGACACTTCTAAATAAACGTAAATTTAAAATACCAACTCCCAGTACAAATTCACATTTTGCTAGCAGATTTGGTGATTCGATTAGAGCTCGGGTTTACAATGCAATAGTAAAGGTTTGTGATATTAAAAACTGTTCAGTGCCGGAAGCGAGGTCGGTTGTAACCAAGTGGTTACTTAGTAAATCCTATAATGATACTGAAGCTCTTCTTAGTCGATGTTTTTAAGCCCTTGAACTCCATTAGTTATGATTGTAGTCTTAACGTTATTGAATGTAATAAATGAAATAGTAAGACATAGTTCATTTTTATAATAACAACTAATTAAACTAGTAGAAACTTTCTTCTAGGCTAAGTATAATAATTGTTAACTAAGAACTATTTGTTATTCCTGTTTTTATAAATAAATTGTTTTTATTAATAGGTAGGTTTCACAGTAGCAACTCGGGTCACTTGACCAAGTAAAAATAAATTGGTTTCCCAAGATACAGGCTCTGCCTAGTTTGGGGGCCTCTGTACACATTTGTAAAATAATTTTCTGTGTAATAAATATTTATTTCATTTATTTCATATTTCATTTCATTTCATTTAGATGAAACTCGGTTTTGGGTACTATTTCGACAGCAAAACAGCAATGCAATGCTAAAAATATAAAAAAATCCAAGATGGCTGCCTATTTTTTTGTTTGTGGGCCGATTTAGATGAAACTCGGTTTTGGGACCTATTTCGACAACAAAACAGCAATGCAATGTAAAAAATATGAAAAAATCTAAGATGGCCGCGCAATTTTTTTGTTTGTGGGCTGATTTAGATGAAACTCGATTTTGGGTACTATTTCGACAGCAAACAGCAATGCATTGTTAAAAATATGAAAAAATCCAAGATGGCCGCGCAATTTTTTTGTTTGTGGGCCGATTTAGATGAAACTCGATTTTGGGTACTATTTCGACAGCAAAACAGCAATGCAATGTTAAAAATATGAAAAAATCCAAGATGGCGGCCAACTTTTTTGTTTGTGGGCCGATTTAGATGAAACTCGGTTTTGGGTACTATTTCGACAGCAAAACAGCAATGCAATGCTAAAAATATGAAAAAATCCAAGATGGCCGCGCTATTTTTTTGTTTGTGGGCTTATTTAGATGAAACTTGATTTTGGGTACTATTTCGACAGCAAAACAGCAATGCATTGTTAAAAATATGAAAAAATCCAAGATGGCCGCGCAATTTTTTTGTTTGTGGGCCGATTTAGATGAAATTCGGTTTTGGGTACTATTTCGACAACAAAACAGTAATGCAATGTTACAAATATAAAAAAATCCAAGATGGCTGCCTATTTTTTTGTTTGTGGGCCGATTTAGATGAAACTCGGTTTTGGGTACTATTTCGACAACAAAACAGCAATGCAATGTTAAAAATATAAAAAAATCCAAGATGGCTGCCTATTTTTTTGTTTGTGGGCCGATTTAGATGAAACTCGGTTTTGGGTACTATTTCGACAACAAAACAGCAATGCAATGTAAAAAATATAAAAACAAATTCAAGATGGCTGCCTATTTTTTTGTTTGTGGGCCGATTAAGATGAAACTCGGTTTCGGGTACTATTTCGACAACAAAACAGCAATGCAATGTTAAAAATATTAAAAAATCCAAGATGGCTGCCTATTTTTTTGTTTGTTGGCCGATTTAGATGAAACTCGGTTTTGGGTACTATTTCGACAACAAAACAGCAATGCAATGTTAAAAATATAAAAAAATCCAAGATGGCGGCCATTTTTTTTGTTTGTGGGCCGATTTAGATGAAACTCGGTTTTGGGTACTATTAGTCCAGGCAATGAAAATGACTTTTTTCGAGAAAATCACATTATTTCCTACAGAGGTGATTTTCGGAAACTTGATTAAAATAAGCTTGTCAATGATAAATTTCAAGTTTTCCCCAAAATATCTGGGGTGTTTTTTTTTGCAAGGGTGGTTCAAAGATTGTTTTTGTCTTAAAACATCGAGATTTAATCGTACACAAAGGGAATTTTCTTTATGAATTTCTTTAAACCATCAGAAACGAAACTTCAAAAATCACCACCTGTATTTCAGAGGAATTTACAAAAAAGGCAATTAAATAATAAAAAATCATAACTCAGTAACAAATATTAAAAAATCTGTAATTTTGCATGATAAAGTTCCTTTTAATTAACTACACTACTAACAAAATTTTCACTCAGGTGACTATTATAGTTTTTTTTTAATGCGTTTTATTAATTTTTAAATATGAAGCATTAATTCTTCATTTGTAAAAGTTAAAAATTAAATAGTGTAATAATTAATAATATCTTAAAATTAAATAATCCCTCAATTCGAAGTAAAAGATTTCTCGAAATTTACAAAAATGTCAACAAGGCGGAGGATAATATAGAGGAGAGTGTTGAGCACGGATGACAGGCGCTATGTACGACGACGCGGCGACCGGCCAGCGCGGCGCAGTGTCACGAGTCGATACAAAAGTTTACGATAAAAACTTGTCTGTTTATCCTTACTTGTCCTATTTGGTTAACAATCTTCACACAACTCTGCATTGAAATATTCATTTATGAAATACAACAAATGGTTTAAAAGATGTATGGCAGCTGCTTAAAATTATTTACTGAATAGATAGAGTACAAGTAAGGATAAATAAACTATCTTCACCATTTAGTACAGCACGTCAGGTTATATAAAACTGAAAAAAATTACAATTTATTTTGAACCTCAAAGTCTTCGCACTTAAGTTTAAAATTGATTGATTTGATATTGTCAGCTTTTCCTTTAAGGAATTTTAAATTTCTTCTCAATTTTACAACAACGTGCCTGAAAATTCGTTCATTATTTTGACAACCTTCTTCGAGATAAATCAGCGGACTAATTGTCTAATTTTAAAATCTATCGCAAAAGAAGAAGCTTCAATGTGTTACATCCTTGAAAGCGATTGCGATAGATTTTGAAATTAGACAATAGAAAGGTTGAATAGCTACACCAGTCCAATAACTAGGTACACGTGAGCAGCGGCCAGAAGAATTAATATTAAAATCCATGTCTCTCGGGGTTTAGTTTATTAGTGCGTTCTGTTAAGTGAAAAATAGTTCACTTCTTGTTACCAGCACCAAATAACATGTCATGTTATTATAATCTTAAAAACCATCTGGCCTGGATACGGAGACATGATGTTATCATTCTAAATTTGATATTCAATGCGGAAATGAATTTCAATAATTACTTCCCGCACTAGTACGGGAAGTAGTATTCCAAATTCAAAACGGTAGAACTTTTCAGCTAGCATTATTTTATAAAACTTTATGGTTATGATTCAATTTGAAAAAGGAATGCGGGGCGTTCGACTATTCCGTGGTGACTGGTTCATCACATTCTAAATTTAAAATTCAATGCGGCGAAGAATTTCAATACTTACTGCCCGATCAAGTAACTATTTCAAATTCAAAATGGTAGAACTCATCAGCTAGCGTTTTTATGAATCTTTATGGCTGCATTACTGCATAAGAACCAATTTAAAAAAACCGGACAAGTGCGAGTCGGGCTCGCCCACCGAGGGTTCCGTACAGACCTACATCTATACATAAAATAAAGCTATAGAAAAGTTGTGTCGGTACAAAGGAAATATTTTGAAAAAAAGTGGTTGGTAGTTATTAGTTTTTTATATGAAAACTGTACTACGGAGAGTTCAAGCTTTATCCCAGGTTCTACCTACCGGAATTATGTTAAAAATTGCTTTGATTATAAGTTGGACTCCAAGCTACCAAACTGTAAAAAAATACCATCAAAATCCGTTCAGCAGACTGCTATATATAGATAACCATTTGAAATCCTTTGTCGCCACGTAGAAAATAACCCTTCCAGGGATTACGACAAAGAATTGACCACGGGCGAAGGTTTGAAATGGAATAGTACATTACTGCAGCGGCACTCAAGACAGGCATTGAAGAACATACGTGAGTCCATCAATGCCTAGTTGCGGCCAAGGCTTGTGTAGTGCTTTTAGGGTATACAATATATTTGTATTGTATACCCATAGGTAGGTATTGAAAATAATTTTTTTTTCGTTTTTAATTTTTTTTTATCTTTTTGGAATGCGCTCATCAAAGCCTTTCATTTGATACCCATATTGCACCAAAACAGTTTTTTTTTCGTTTTTATTTTTTCTTTCAATTTTTTGGAATGTGCTCATCAAGGCCTTTCACGTGATACCAGTATACCGAATATAAAAAAAAATTGGAATGTGCTCGCTCATCAAGGCGACATTTGATGCCTATATTTGTGTTTTATTGAAAAGTTCGCTCCATTTCTGAATTACACGTGTGTAATGAGTTTTAATAGAAACATTGCTGGACAGACGCCGGCAATTTTTGTATGAAAATCCATTATTTGTTACTGAAGATTGTTATATACCTACTCTGTGGTGATAGCTATTGGTCTGCTGGAATGCACTCCGTTGATTGTTTTACTTTTTGACCCCCTGTTGGGAGTTTTTGGCACCATTTCGTCGAGTTCGGTTCAGTGACTGTTTTAATTATTCGCAAATTGATTCATAGTGGATTGTGTCAAATTGGTGCAGTTTTGTGGTACAAGTGTCTACGCAACTGAACAATATGTGGGATAATGGAAATAGGCGCGATTTTGGTTGTGTGAAGCCGAGACTTTTATTGTAGTCGTGGCTACCTCGGCTGACCTTACCGAGTAAACTGTCTTGATTATACTTGGTGCCAAATGCTCCAAGCAACATTGGAATGCGATGCACCCGCATTTTAATGTAAACTGAAACAATCTACCACTGAACTATTCAACACTTGACACTGGCAAAAATTACTTCCAAGAAGAAAGTAGATTGCCAAAACAAAAATAAGAAGAAAAAAACCCCCTGTCATACAGCGTGACATACCGCCATGTTGCGAAAATATTTAGAGCCAAATTTATTACTTTTTAATATTATTTTTAAAAGTAATTAACTATAACAATATTTGAAATGATCTGAATAATTAATAATAATAAATATTGATATTTTAAAAAGAATTAGTGGCGCGATTAATCCAAAAGTAATTAGAAGTTAAACTATGACCGCGCATACCGTTGTTTCACCAAGATGATTAATAATAACGTATTTTAATGACCATATTTTATTATGATTTAATTACAAATATACAGTTTTCAGATTTATTCCTGTAAGTGTAGTATAAGACGCTATTACCTGCCAAATTTCATAGTTCTAGGTCAACGGGAAGTACCCTATGAATTTTGATTCCTTTGAGAGTATCGAAAATGCGTTTTTTGCGCCCTAAACGGCAGTATCTTTTTTTTACGTTAACTTAGAAGTTTGAAATTTTTACAGCTTCAAGGGCCCGTAGACCCTAGTATATGGTTTAAATTTCAATTCGATACCTCCACGCGTTTCCGAGATAAAGGGTCTTGACAGACAGACGGACGGACAGACAGACAGACGGACAACAAAGTGATCCTATAAGGGTTCCGTTTTTTCCTTTTGAGGTACGGAACCCTAAAAATAGGTCTTTACTAAGAAAATTTTATTTTCCCACATTTCTTGAGAAAAACACTATTCGGAACTTGCACGACACCAGCGCCACTATGTAAACGCAACAAAAGGGGAGTATTTCAAACAGTGAATGACCAGTGCATAATGTTTTTTGTTATAAAATAAATAAAGTAAATATAAAGAATAACAATAAATAGTGTTTTTATAGATATTTTATATGATTATATTATTATTTACTTACTATTTATTTTCAGACTATTTTGGAATATAATAAGTAGGTATTATAATTCACATTTTCTTAATCATAAAACTATGAAAGAAAACAACAACTTAATCTAAAAAGAAGTTTATTTAATTTGTTTTCAGTGAACTACTGCAACTAAAGGACATATTAGGGTAGGTAGTCGGAAAAGTTCGCGGCTTTTTCTTACTAAAAATAATAAAGATACCACAGCGAGGAACATCTTTATCACTATAAACTAAAGCACTTGAACCATTTTTTTGCAGAAGTATTCGACAAAGCATCTTCTCCATTAACAATTCAAATATTTCTTTGAGCACCATACAGCAGCACTGCATTCTTTTTTATAAAGAGTCTTACTGACGGGAGCCCGGGATCCCGGTTTTCAAGATCCCGGGATCCCGACCGTTTTTCAATCCCGAAAATTTCGGGGTTGAGTTTTACAATCCCGGGATTTTCGGGATTGGTTAATTATTTTAAAAATGTTGAAAAATATAGTGCGTGAAGCTAAACGCTCAGTGCCAGTGCTATCAATATAATTGGACGCCTATCACTTTTAATTTATAAAATACAAGAAAACCCTTTATTTCATTCAAGCAGCATTCCACGCAAGCAACACAAATTTACCCAGCGGGTTTGCGATGATTTCTTGGAATAAAACTTTTTTTATTTTGAACTAAAATTATAGACAAGCAACTCTCACTGGGTTATGTGGTGGGTGATATACTTCAGTGTATGTGTGTGTGCTACTGAACTAAAATGTATGAACATTCTTTAAGATTAGTTTTGAAATGAGACATTTTGCGACTCATGAATATTATTTTAAATCAGTTTTTGCTAAGAAACTACTTTACTACCTAAATACTAACTAGGTTTTTACATTAAATTTGTCAATAAATTTGGTCGACGTTAAGAAAGGTTTTGTCAATTATCTTTATTTGCATAGTTAGTTAGATAAATGTTTTTTAATTTATTGAAGTTTAAAAAGATCATTATTCATTCTTGAAAAATATTGTTTTAATATAAAAAGTGTCAAACTGGTTAGTTTAAGTCTGGTTAGACCTAATTTGACTCTAACTTTATTTGTTAGTGATTAGATTACTAGGTGTGTATTGTAACGTAAAATATGTTGGATTTTGTTAAAATATTGATTAAGTACCGACGTACTTATCAAAATCGTCATTTTTGACCATATCTTAATTACATTTATTTTTGTCTATTTTTATTTGTTGATTATAGAGACGACTTTTTTGTAAGATTTATATATTTTATTTTTAATCTTCAATCCCGAAATAATCCCGGGATCCCGGGATTGGCTTGGTGTAATCCCGAAATTCCGGGATCAGAAATAAGGGCCGGGATCGAATTCCCTAATCCTAATCGAAAAAAATGTAAAACGTATCAAATAAAAATTATTAAAGATTTGAAAAAGTAAGACAATTTATTGTGTTTAAATTTTACCATTATTTTACCATTATTATTACCAGAATGTCAACTGTAAATTTTTACTTACAGAAATGTTTTATAGCTAGCAGATACTAACCCGCCAAAAATTTATATTAGACGTTTTTCTGAAACTATATGAATTCAAAACAATCTGTGCCTATTTTAGGAATGAGCAAAAGCTCATTCCTAACCAACTGTTACATCCCTTAGATGTATAGTTAGTTGCTAACAACCCTGGATAATATTGCTGATCCAGCGTCTGGTAGATCAGTTGGCCGCGGTCGATTCCCGAGCGCTTTAGTCTCATTCCATCCTCCGTGAAGGCTGCCATTTCGGGAAAAATATTAAATCTTTGTTTAATTTCTAAATCCCTTTTTTTTTAAACCCAAACCGCGAGACTCGCCCTAACATTCTGGTGGCAGCTAAAAGGTTCTTAAAAAGGTCCTCGGGCCATCTCCGTTCCAAAGTCCTAAAATTGTAAAAAGTGTGTGAATTTACGCGTATAAATACAAAATCTATTTATCTCTGTGTCTGTGTCCAGTGAAAACTCTGTGTCCAGTGTAAATCTACTTCTATATCCTGCATAAACTTACCTCTGTGTCTAGTGAAAGAAAAACCTATAACCATCGTAAATCACACGAGTCTCGTCTCTATCCCTAATTATCTCCGTATCCAGTGTGAACTTACCTTTATATCCAGCGTAAACTTACCTCTGTGCCCAGTGAAAGAAAAACATTATCCTTACCAGTGTTACCTGTGTCCAACGTAAACGGCACAAATATTTTTAACATTGCATTGCTGTTTTGTTGTCGAAATAGTACCCAAACCGAGTTTCATCTAAATCGGCCCACAAACAAAAAAGTTGGCCGCCATATTGGATTTTTTTATATTTTTAACATTGCATTGCTGTTTTGTTGTCGAAATAGTACCCAAAACCGAGTTTCATCTAAATCAGCCCACAAACAAAAAAGTTGGCCAGCATCTTGGATTTTTTTATTTTTAACATTGCATTGCTGTTTTGCTGTCGAAATAGTACCCAAAACAGAGTTTCATCTAAATCGGCTCACAAACAAAAAAGTTGGCCGCCATCTTGGATTTTTTTATATTTTAAACATTGCATTGCTGTTTTGCTGTCGAAATAGTACCCAAAACCGAGTTTCATCTAAATCGGCCCACAAACAAAAAAGTTGGCTGCCATCTTGGATTTTTTTATATTTTCAACATTGCATTGCTGTTTTGCTTTCGAAATAGTACCCAAAACCGAGTTTCATCTAAATCGGCCCACAAACAAAAAAGTTGGCCGCCATCTTGGATTTTTTTATATTTTTAACATTGCGTTGCTGTTTTGTTGTCGAAATAGTACCCAAAACCGAGTTTCATCTAAATCGGCCCACAAACAAAAAAGTTAGACGCCATCTTGGATTTTTTTATATTTTTAACATTGCATTGCTGTTTTGTTGTCGAAATAGTACCCAAAACCGAGTTTCATCGAAATCGGCCCACAAACAAAAAAGTTGGCCGCCCTTCTGGATTTTTTTATATTTTTAACATTGCATTGCTGTTTTGTTGTCGAAATAGTACCCAAAACCGAGTTTCATCGAAATCGGCCCACAAACAAAAAAGTTGGCCGCCATCTTGGATTTTTTATATTTTTAACATTGCATTGCTGTTTTGTTGTCGAAATAGTACCCAAAACTGAGTTTCATCTAAATCGGCCCACAAACAAAAAAGTTTGCCGCCATCTTGGATTTTTTTATATTTTTAACATTGCATTGCTGTTTTGTTGTCGAAATAGTACCCAAAACCGAGTTTCATCTAAATCGGTCAAATCGGCCCATAAACAAATAGACTTAACCATAATAACGTAAAATGTAGGTACTTTTTTAGAAACCACCTACTGGCAACACTTGGAATTGGAATTTGCATTCCAAAATTCAGATATCAAGAAAATACTGTGATCCATGATTCCACTAGGCTACACATACAGTATATACCATGGATTTTGATAAATACTGATGGATCACAGTAAATACTTTGTGTGTAGCCGTCGCCTAAGGGTAATAATGTCAGTCAAAACCTCTGATTATGGAGAGGAGGTACTATTTAATAAGTCTGAGCAAAATGTATTGAACATTAAAAACAAATCACTGACATGAAAAATTTTTTTTTTAAAATGTACTTTATGGCAATCGATGACTCAGCGGCTAGCCTGTTAGAATAGACCCAATGTCAGTCAATTAAAAAATTCTGTGGCTGTCAATGTCAGTCAATCAGCTGAGCTAGAAAAATAAACAAAAAAGGCGTGCGTGTGGTTTGAGGGCCACTTCATCGAAAGTCAATAAAAATATACTGATGATTTAGTAAACATTATAAAAGAAATGTGCAACTTGGAATCGATTTTGTGAAAGTCATCTTCACCGAGTTATTAGCTGAAGAGTCGGGCCCTCAGTTCTCACATGGAGGATTGAGGGCCCAGCTGTTGCGAACAAACTATTAACATTATAGTAAAAGTTTTAATGCCAAAATCTAAGTTAATCCCGAATAAAAATTGTGGAAGTAAGATTTAATCGCAAAACGCTTTCCTACTTTATATAATCTTAGTTCAAAATGGGCCCTCAATTCTCCAACTTCCAAAATTTCATTACGCATTTTATTTTAAACTATGGATTTACGGCTGTTGTAAGTTGTCCAGTGGGGTACGTAATAAAATGTGAAAAAATGTGAAATAAGTAGCTGGCTTCAGCTCCACCTAGTTTTACAGTAATCACCTTCTGAATATTCGGGCCCTCAATCCTCCACATTTTCTTCTTCTTGATTTTTACGCACAAAGTATGGAATGTAAGATTAACATGAAGTTATCTGTTTATGTGAAAAAAAATGTGCAATAAGTTGATATCAAAGGGAAAATAAAAGACCCATTTATTAAGAAGAATATCAATTTTATTTTTATCCCATTAAAGTATGAAATAGGGTGACCACGTTTTTTATCCAATACTTATGAGGAATAGGGAAAACCCAGGCGCTTTCGAAATATATCCCTTTGTGCCTATTAATTTTTATTTAATTAAATAATTGAAAATTTTAGATTGGGCTTTTAAATCCTTTAAACCTTTAAACGAGCAATTCTTGTATATTTATTAATATGTATGTTTATAAATTTATTTCTGTGATCTCGGAAACGGCTCTAACGATTTCGCTAAAATTTGGTATATTGGGGTTTTCAGGGGTAAAAAATTGTTTTAAAAAACAAAAAACCGACTTCAAAATCCCCACTCTACCTCTAAAAAGCAATAAATAATATTGAAATCACTAGATACGCATTTTCATTGCAATAAAACACGTCTAGTCAAGTCGGGTGGGACTGGAGGAGAACTTTTTTTTATTCTAACAGCCCCACCCGACTTCAATAGACGTGTTTTATTGCAATGAAAATGCGTATCTAGTGATTTCAATATTATTTATTGCTTTTTAGAGTTAGAGTGGGGTTTTTGAAGTCCGTTTTTTGTTTTTTAAAACAATTGTTTCTTTTTTTTTTTAGTGTAAGTATCTTTTGTATTAGATATATTATCTAGGTAGATAGAAAAATCGATTTGGCCAAACGTGAGATAATCGCGGGCAACCATGCATACGGGTCAAACTAAGAAGAGAACCTCCTTTTTTGAAGTCGGTTAAAATACCAAAACGTTGTCCTAAGTGTAACAAATACTTTTCTGAAATCCGCATCAAAATTGGTTCAGCTAAACGCGAGAGAATCGCGGACAAACATACATACATACGAGTCAAACTCATAACTTTCTTTTTTTGAAGTCGGTTAAAACACTAAAACCTTCTCCTAAGTATAACAAATACTTTTCTGAAAACCATATCAAAATCGGTTGAACCAAACGCGAGATAATCGTGGACAAACATACCTACATATATACGAGTGAAACTCAGAACCTTCCTTTTTTTTTGAAGTCGGTTAAAATACTAAAACCTTCTCCTAAGTGTGACCAATACTTTTCTGAAAACCGCATCAAAATCGATTCGGCCAAACGCGAGATAATCGCGGACAAACATACATACATACATACAGGTCAAACTGAGAACCTCCTTTTTGTTTTTTTGAAGTCGGTTAAAAATCGATCTAGATAAAGCTTATATTTGGGAAAACCAGTGTTTTCGAATTTTATTGCGTTTTTCTTTCGACGCAGAATATGGTCGCTAATTTCGTCCGGGCAGCCACTGTCCGTTTGGTCCAGCGGGATAAGACGCGGACGGCAAGAAACTAGTGTTACGGCTTCAAATCCCCCTCGGTGACTTTTGCTTTTTTTATATGTTCAAGTTTATATATATTTTTAAAAAGTTTTATTGTCGTCAGACAAGTTTAAAAATATATTAATCTTTGAGATAACAATAAATAGTAGTAATAACCGACCAAGCTTGGTCGCCCAGAAATGTAGAAAAACGACATCTTGAAAACCGGTGTATATATTCGGCCATGGAGGCAGTCAAATCACCAGAAAAAAACACCAGATGGCGCTTTCAACTAAACACAGCAAAACTTGTACTAAATAACCAATAGTAAAAATGCGAATTCTTTCTTTAAAGGACTGAATGATCCGAGCAAAGCTTGGTCATCCAGGTACTAGATATTTAAATGCACAAACTGAAGTCTTTCCTAAATCAAAATTATAAAAAGAAAAGAGACTCGAATACCAAAACAATACTTAAAATTAACCTTAATACTTAAACTTCAACTTATAATAAACATTTTAAGTTACCTATTAATACAACATTTATGTGACTTATACATTTTAGATACTTATATCTTAAAAATTACACTGATAATAATAATTAAAAACTGACTTAAAAACGTAAAGTGCCCATCAAGGCCTTTCATTTGATACCCATATTCAAAAATTGAAAAAATATTATAATAGTATCAGAAAGCCAATTATAGGTCATCACAAATAGTGAATTAAAATATTTCTAAGAAAAAGGACCGCTTCGCTGGGAAAAACTGCAATTTCCCTAGTAAAATCACAATAGATTTTCCGGATTTTCTTACAAACGTAAAATCAAATTTTCTCTTTGCGTTAAAGCAGGGATTCCCAAAGTGGTCGATATCGACCCCCTGGGGTCGAAATCGGTTTCTCAAGGGTCGACATAAATGAAAGCTAGTGTCCGGCCGAAACTGGAATTCCAGCCAAAACCGAACTTTCGGCCCCGAAACCAACAATTTGATGAAAAAAGAATTACGTTAAACTTACTTTTGCAAGTCAACTTTTTTATTAATCAACATTATTTAATGTACATAACAATAGTCGTATGATCAGTTATTTGTTGTGTTATAACGTACGTACTACCCGTCCATTGGCATAAAAAGGGTCTCTGTCTAAAATAGTTTGGGAGCCCCTGCGTTCATCTCGGGCACGGCATTTTTTTTAATCCTCTATGACACACACGACACGGCAGCGAGTACCACGCGTATCCCACAGTACAAGTTAGTAAAAGCTAATATATACTTACCTATACTGTGTGTGCTTACGTTGAGTAAATGTCATATTTGATCAGGCGACTTTCATGACATGTAATGTGGTGTGGCTGTGATCAGGACTTTATATTACTAGTGAGCTACGAAAATTTTGCAAACGGCAAGAACAGCCAGTTATTAAAACATCACACAACAAAAAGCAAGGGTCAAAAGAGAGCAATTTTCATGCGAGATATTTTTCTAGTACGGTTAGCAACGAAAGTAGCTTTACACTTTGTCAAAGCAATATTTTTGATTAATATTTCAAACTGTGGCATTCGTCAAAAAAGCGTGTCGAAAAAGTACTTCAATGTTAAACGACATTCGTTGCTGACTGTACATATCTCATTTATTTTAATTATTATTTTCCGCCCTAGGGTGTAAAGCAGTGATTTCCATCGACTTTCCGAGTATGAGAAATAAAAAAAATAATGGTTACCCTACGTACGTACAAGGTGAAAAAACTAGTCGATTTCGGTTTTTTTTTAATTTATACTTTTATTCCAATTCTTATTAATAATAAATAATACCAACTTGTTGCACATTTTTTTTCACATAAACAGATAACTTCATGTTAATTTTACATTCCATACTTTGTGCGTAATAAATCAAGAAGTAGAAAATGTGGAGGATTGAGGGCCCGAATATTCAGAAGGTAATAACTGTAAAACTAGGAGGAGTTGAAGCCAGCTATTTGTTTCACATTTTTTCACATTTTATTACGTACCCCACTGGACAACTTACAACAGCCGTAATCCCATAATTAAAAAAAAAATGCGTAATGAATTTTTGTAAGTTGGAGGATTGAGGGCCCATTTTGAACTAAGATTACACAAAGTAGAAAAGCGTTTTGCGATAAATCTTACTTCCACAATTTTTGTTCGGGATTAACTTAGACTTTGGCATTAAAACTTTTACTATAATGTTAATAGTTTGTTCGCAACAGCTGGGCCCTCAATCCTCCATGTGAGAACTGAGGGCCCGACTCTTCAGCTAATAACTCGGTGAAGATGACTTTCACAAAATCGATTCCAAGTTGCACATTTCTTTTATAATGTTTACTAAATCATCAGTATATTTTTATTGACTTTCGATGAAGTGGCCCTCAAACCACACGCACGCACAAAAAAGTACCTAGTTCATAACTTCATACAAGTATAGCAAATACTATAGAACTCGGTAGAGTTTCTATATAGTAACATTATAACATTATACATATAAACTGTTGTTTAGCTTCCTCTACAAAAAGTAGTATTTTCCGTTCTTGAGTAAAACAAAAGCATTAGTTACAACAATTTCAAAAGAATATGGTAGATCTGTGTAGAATATGCATGGAAAATGGTATCTTAAAAAGTATCTTTGTAAAAGAAGATAAAGTTATGATTTCTACGAAAATAATGTGCTTGGCCAAAATTCATGTAAGTATGTGCACATTATAACTTTTGAACATTCTAATAATTACTTCTTAGTATTAGTATACATAGAAGTTATTGAATTCTAATAATTCAATTGATAAGAAGTTATAACATTTTCTTTTAGATATACCCTGGTGATGGTTTGCCCAGTACAATCTGTTCAGATTGTATTATTAAATTAAATAGGTGTTATGAATTCATTCACATGTGTGAAGTTTCCGACTTAAAACTAAGAGCTAATTTTAAACTTCTTGTTGAACAATCTTCTCCCAGTAAGTCTGAATTGATATATGATGAAATTGTTGACGGTGAAGCTGACAATGAAGCATTGAAGTTTGAACATAATAAAGATATCTATGGGGAATTTGATAAAGATAAAAAATTAATAAAGGAAGAAAGGAGTACTTTAAGCATCAAAAACAAGTCTAGAAAACTAAACATTGATAAGAAAACTGAGAAACAGCAATGTTTTACTTGTGGCAAAGTAATGTCATCTAAGTAAGTACCTACTATTTGTAAGAGAAACAAAAGAATATTATATATTTTGTGTATTTTCAGCAAGACCTCTTTAATCAGAACCCCTTCTTATCTGAACGCCCTACTACTTTGCCAAAAAAAAATGCTTTTACATAAATTGTGAGACAAAGCTTTTATTTGTCATTAAATACGTCCCACAAACTAAAATATTGGATTTCTTTAAAAAAGTTAAATAAATGTAACTTTTATAGTTGAATATACATTTAAAATTTCCCAATACTATTAGTTCTATTTCATAAGAATACCCTTCAAATTCTCTGTATGTACTATAATCCAAACGCTCCACAAATCCTAACAGGGGGTAAATTTCCAGAGTTTTGATTAGTTCCTGCTGTATTAGAAAAAATACTAGAAAAAAATGACTCACCCTCAGATGGCATTCAAACCCGCACCCTTGGGATACCAGTCCAATGCACAGACCAATTTTATTATGCTACCGAGTTTCCAGTGGAAGCGGCAAAATTTTCTAATACTTTTTACATTCTCATCAATGTGAAGAATTTCCATCGACATTCAAATGCAACCTCTTTTAATATATTAATTATCTTAATATAAAAATAGCATTGTGAATGCCTAAAGTAAAAAAAATCATAAATAAAGATTTATTAAAATATTAATCATTTCAGATTTCGCTTAAAAACACATTTAAGGACTCATACCGGTGAAAGACCTTTCTCCTGTCAACACTGTAACAAGAACTTTTCTTTAGCTCAGAATCTGAAGGTGCACCTAAGAACGCACACTGTAAGTATCCAATTGATGAAATGATAAGATGTAATTGTTTCTTGTCTAGGAAACTCTCGCTTCGTCTCGCATTAATTCGCATATACATAATTTCATTGTTATAATATAAAAAAGGCTTAATTTATTAAAACATATCTTTCTTCACTATCAAGGTGCTCCCACACAGAAGTTATGTAGTGTCATATAACAAATGTTATGCAACATTCTCAAACTTCCTTCTCTATCACGTTGTAGCAAAATGCTACATACTGTTATAGAATGTTATTGTGTTACACAGTGTTATAATACAATGTTATAAAAGTGCTGTGTGGGAGCACCTTTAGAGTCTCCGCACACGGGCGACACGTCACAACCACAAAATGCTACTACTGACCTATTCCTGTAGTTGTCATACGTCGCTGCACACGGTAAACGCTGGTGGTCGCCGGACGCTACAAACGTCGCTTCTCGCTTATTGCCGACACCGGCCTACACAACTAGGTACAAGCGAAAGAAATTTATATCGGCTACCAACCACTTGTGGCGACCACTTGTGGCTGTCGCGCGCTTCGGCTACTTTCGCAGCGGCTTCTAGCTTCTAGTGGCGGCGTTTGTGGATGTGGCGTGTCGCCCGTGTGCGGGGACCTTTAGGTAATTAAATCAATTCAATGCTTTGAAAAGAAAAGAGTCAATCAAACGAAAGATACCTGCTACCTAATTATCTGTTTATTTTTTCTAGGGTGAGAAACCACTTCAATGCACTATATGTGGTGATTCATTTGCACAGTCTGCAGGGCTTGCAGCGCATAAACGTAAACACACCGGGCAGACTCCATACAGATGCGTGCTGTGTCCACGCAGTTTTAGAACCATAGGACATTTACAATATCATATAAGGTATGAACAGTTTTCAGTATAGAAATGAAATAGAAAATATGTCATATCCACAAAACTTTAATATTCATTTGCTTGTTTAAAATGTAAGAAACAAAATAATTTATTGGTATTCTAGGTTTTAGAGTCAGTAAGTCTCAGTTTTTAAATCCTCCTTGCTTGATCTTGAAATGTATCATCCCTTGCTTTTAGGAGACATACGGGCGAGAAAAACTTCGAGTGTGACACCTGCAGTCGAGCTTTTATCACCCGCAGCGACTTAAAGCAGCACATATTAAGTCACACAGGGGACAAGCCGCACGCGTGCACCGTCTGCGGCCTACGCCTGACGCGCGCTTCTCATCTGAAAAGACACGTTCTTCTTAAGCACAATGGCTCCACCCCTTTTATATGCTCTGAATGTTCTATGACATTTAAAAATAAAATAGAATACGAGAAGCACAGGAAACAACATCCAGACCTGACAGAATTAAGCGAAAGACCAAGGGAGAAAAAACACTAAGATATGTTTTAGATGTGGGCAAAAAAACGTATGTGGAGTTCCAGGGTATTTTAGTAAGGATGGAAGAGTATAGAATTCCAACCATGTGTGCGTGTCCAGCTTCCTCATATGCAAAAGAGACATTCTAACATGCAATATTATGGTGTGTCCCCACTTAGGTTCGCGAACCACCGCGCTCCGCGCTCCACGCTCCGCGAACCTCGGATCGCGCTCCATATTTGGGATCCGATGCGAACACGCGAACACGGAGCGCGGAGCGCCAGTGTGACCAGATTCAGTATTTTAATACTTTTTCGGTATATTTTATCGACTTTTCCGAACATCAGTATTTTTGTAGGTATATTAGCGGAAGTAAGTATTTTCGGTATATTTTGGCTATGA
This sequence comes from Agriphila geniculea, assembly GCA_943789525.1. Taxonomy (NCBI): domain Eukaryota; kingdom Metazoa; phylum Arthropoda; class Insecta; order Lepidoptera; family Crambidae; genus Agriphila; species Agriphila geniculea. The sequence continues at coordinate 17,614,973 of OX038869.1, read as the reverse complement.
AGTTATGGTAACTACGGTGTTAAGTCCCCGCGAACATTGATGTTCAAGGAATTTCTCGGATTATGTCTATATTTCATTCAGAAGCAAAGATCAGTAGAGTCTGTTCTGAAAAAGAACCAACTTGGGATTTATGCTTGATTACCGTTTTTGAAATGTTGACGGTACTGTTACGTTTTAGCGCGACTGTATTAACAAGATAAATATTAATTCAAGATAGTCGCACTTTATTTATTACGTATAATAAAGCATCCTCCTCTCTTTTTAAATTGCTATGCCCAACAGAGTCTATAATAAATCCAAAATGTATGATTTCCACCAAAATGTACTTATAGATGCAATAAATGAAATATGAAATATAAGGCGACGGCTACACACACAGTATTTACTGTGGTCCAACTGTTAAACATTTTTAACATTGCGTTGCTGTTTTGTTGTCGAAATAGTACCCAAAACCGAGTTGCATCTAAATCGGCCCACAAACAAAAAAGTTGGCCGCCATCTTGGATTTTTTATATTTTTAACATTGCGTTGCTGTTTTATTGTCGAAATAGTACCCAAAACCGAGTTTCATCTAAATCGGCCCACAAACAAAAAAGTTGGCCGCCATCTTGGATTTTTTATTTTTAACATTGCGTTGCTGTTTTGTTGTCGAAATAGTACCCAAAACCGAGTTTCATCTAAATCGGCCCACAAACAAAAAAGTTGGCCGCCATCTTGGATTTTTTATATTTTTAACATTGCGTTGCTGTTTTGTTGTCGAAATAGTACCCAAAACCGAGTTTCTTCTAAATCGGCCCACAAAAAAAAAGTTGGCTGCCATCTTGGTTTTTTTATATTTTTTACATTGCGTTGCTGTTTTGTTGTCGAAATAGTACCCAAAACCGAGTTTCATCTAAATCGGCCCACAAACAAAAAAGTTGGCCGCCATCTTGGATTTTTTATATTTTTAACATTGCGTTGCTGTTTTGTTGTCGAAATAGTACCCAAAACCGAGTTTCTTCTAAATCGGCCCACAAAAAAAAAGTTGGCTGCCATCTTGGTTTTTTTATATTTTTTACATTGCGTTGCTGTTTTGTTGTCGAAATAGTACCCAAAACCGAGTTTCTTCTAAATCGGCCCACAAACAAAAAGTTGGCCGCCATCTTGGATTTTTTTATATTTTTTACATTGCGTTGCTGTTTTGTTGTCGAAATAGTACCCATAACCGAGTTTCATCTAAATCGGCCCACAAACAAAAAAGTTGGCCGCCATCTTGGATTTTTTTATATTTTTAACATTGCGTTGCTGTTTTGTTGGCGAAATAGTACCCAAAACCGAGTTTCATCGAGATCGGCCCACAAACAAAAAAGTTCCGAACAGACTCTAAGTTACAGATAAGAAATGACAGGCAGCCGCCATAGTAGAATTATAAATAGTATCAAGTCATCTAATACGTTTAAATAAAATTATTTTCTGTTTTGCACTTCACTTTATCTTTGAGGTTTTTCTTTCGCTAATTCGGGAATTTCCCTAAAGTAGTTTGCCCTTACCTTTGGATCGTTATATAAGTAGAACGTGTTTTTTTTCGTTTTTATTGTACTTGGCGCATCCATCCGGAAAATATGTTTAGTTTTGCCTTCGAATAGAATGTTAAAATATAATTTAAACATTCATTGTGATGATAAATGAATAAAACCTGTTTTGAAAATCAGTATTTTTATCGGTTTATTTTCCATGTGCAACTTGGTATGTTTCAGTATTTTTTTGAGGTGCTTCGTTATTTTCGTAAACTTTAATCTGGCCACACTGGGGAGCGCGGTTCGCGGAGCGTGGTTCGCGGAGCGCGGTTCGCGGAGCGCGGAAGCGCGGAGCGCGGTTCGCGGAGCGCGGAGCGCGGCAGGGTTGCGTTCCGAACCTACGCTCCGAGTGCAACCAAACGCTCTAACGGCGGCGTTCCAAACATTAGAGCGTAATTTTAATTTTTTAAATGATCATAGTAGATCCTCAAAAAACGGAATTTATTTGATTCAAAATAAAGGAAAGTTTCAATTATTCGTATTCCAAATGGAAAACGAAGACTTTGTACTATTAATGACATTTAAAGTTCTTGGTCGTTTCGAACATTAGAGTGAGTTAAAAAACCGGCCAAGTGCGAGTCGGACTCGCGCACGAAGTGTTCCGTACCAAAAAGCGGCAAAAAACAAGGGGGGCCTTAAATATTAATTTTATTCTGTTTTTGTATTTGTTGTTATGGCGGCAACAGAAATACATCATCTGTGAAAATTTAAACTGTCTAGCTATCATGGTACATGAGATACAGCCTGGTGACAGACAGACAGACCGACAGACAGACAGACAGACGGACAGCGGAGTCTTAGAAATAGGGTCCCGATTTGCCACACCAGATGGCGTTAATGGAAAGAGAAGCTTAGTAAAAAAATACATTGACACACATTTTTATCAACGCCATCTATCGAGCCTACAGTTTTTTGTCATTTTGAAAAGCCCTCATTGCGAAGACAAGGTTCAAAATAAATTGAAAATTTTTGACACTTTGTACAACCTGACGTGCTACTGACTGTACATAAGCATGATTGTCTATTCAAAGTTTTACTCCTTCTTAGCCACTCATTATTAATTACACAATAATAGTACTGTGGAGACAAAGGTACTTTATAATTAAGTTTATATGAATAAAGCTTATTTGATCATGGGAACGGAGCGCGGAGGGTGGTTCGCGGAGCGCGGTTCGCGGAGCGCGGTTCGCGGAGCGCGGTTCGCGTAGCGCGGTTCGCGGAGCGCGGAGCGCGGACGTCTGCTCCGCGCTCCGCGCGTCCACATTGCGCTCCGCGAACCTGCAACAGATGTTCGCGGAGCGCGAGGTTCGCGAACCTAAGTGGGGACACACCCTTATAAATGTCCAAATAGTACGGAAGTATTTTGAGATACCACAAAAAAAATAAAGAAAACATAATATGTAAAAAAGACACTCTTATAATAAACATTCTTAATAATAATTTTATGGCCACAACTGTATATTGTGTTGTGATTTACTATATATATATTTGGTAATACCCTTGTAGTTGTAAATAGTGACCGTCAAACTGAACAAATTTTACTATGGGACCAACTCTGAAATTGCGAAAAAAAAGCAGCTGTTTCATACAAAAATTAATAACGAAAATATCAAAATATATGAAACAGCCGACTTTTTTCGCGATTTCAGTGTTGATCTCCTAGTAAACGTTGTTCAGTTTTGATAGTCACCACTATCTACCATATTCGGCATAGGGGTTATTTTGTAACATGTTGTCAGGGAATGTTTACGTTATTTTTAAATATAACGTTAATTTTTACTCTTATTACCGTTAATTTTAACATTTACGTTGTGTTGTGTCAATAAATAACGTTAATTTTAACGTTAATTTGAGAAATAACGTGAAATTTAACGTTATTTACTGAAATAACGTAAATTTTAACGTTAATTTAACGTTAATTTTAAGATTAACGTTATTCCAGTTAATTACGTTAATTTTTTACCGATAATTATACCGGTACTAAATTTAACGCTATATTTAACGTTAATTTTACCGGTAAAATATTTTTAATGTTATTTTTACCGGTAAATTTACCTATAAAATGTTTTAACGGTATTTTTACGTTATTTTTTTATCGTTATTTTTTTAACGGTATTCCAATCCCTGCATGTTGTATTAGTAGATTGGCCAAGCAATAAAAATATTATTCCTGTAGGACTGGAAAGGTTTATACCGACAAATATTCAGCGTAGTTTACTGATCATCAAATCACTTTTTGTCACTCGCTAAAGTAGTGGAACAAGTACCTACGACGTCACCAAGGTGGCACCTCCTAGGTTTCATCATATCAGCCGCACGACACCCACTGCTGGGTATAGGCCTCCCCTAAGGATCTCCACGTAAATCGGTCCTGCGCTGCCCGCATCCAGTGGCTTCCCGCGACCTTCACCAGATCGTCGGTCCACCTTGTCGGGGGCCTACCTACGGAGCGTCGTCCGGTGCGCGGTCGCCATACCAGAACCTTTCCGCCCCAACGGCCATCAGTTCTTCTCGCTATGTGTCCTGCCCATTGCCACTTCAGCTGAGCAATCCTTCGAGCGATGTCGGTTACTTTAGTTCTCCTGCGGATCGCCTCGTTTCTGATTCGATCACGCAGGGAAACGCCGAGCATGGCTCTCTCCATTGCACGCTGGCTGACCTTGAGCCTCCTTATGAGACCCATAGTTAGCGACCACGTTTCACTGCCGTAAGTCATCACTGGCAACACACACTGTTCATAGACTTTCGTCTTGAGACACTGAGGTAAGTCGGACGCGAAGATTTTTCGAAGCTTCCCGAATGCTGCCCACCCTAGTTGGATTCGACGAGAGATCTCTTTCTCAAAGTTGGACTTACCTAACTGGACTGCCTGTCCTAGGTATACGTAGTGGTCAACAACTTCAAGTGTAGTGTTCCCAACATGAACTGGAGAGGGTACAACATGGCCATTTGACATAATTTTTGTCTTATCCATGTTCATCTTGAGACCCACTCTTTTGGAAGCACTACGGAGATCTTCGAGCATTGTGTTCAGGTCTTCCATGGTCTCAGCCATAAGGACTATATCTGCAAAACGAAGGTGTGTTAGGTACTGGCCATTAATGTTGATGCCGAGTCCTTTCCAGTCCAAGAGCTTAAAGATGTCTTCCAACGCAGCTGTGAACAGTTTCGGAGAAATAACGTCTCCCTGTCTCACACCACGCTGCAGTTGGATAGGATTTGTACTCTGGTTCTGTACTCGGATCGACATGGTGGCATTCTTGTATAAGTACCTCAACACCTCGATATACCTATAGTCCACTTGGCACCTTTGGAGAGACTGCAGTGCCGCCCAGGTTTCAACCGAATCAAAGGCTTTCTCATAATTCACGAACGCCAAGCATAGTGGCAGATTATACTCTTCGGTCTTCTGTATAACCTGCCGCAGCGTATGGATGTGGTCTATAGTGCTAAAGCCTTTTCGAAATCCGGCTTGTTCGGGAGGTTGGAAGTCGTCGAACTTGCGAGCGTGACGATTCGTAAGGACTCTCGAAAACAACATATAGACATGGCTTAGAAGTGAGATGGGTCTGTAGTTCTTTAAGAGGGACTTATCACCCTTTTTACCCGACTGCAAGAGGGTTATGTTTTTCGCGCGTATCTTGTTTGTATGTAATATTCTTTATTACCTCATATCTTTCAAACGGCTGAACAGATTTCCATGATTAACATATCGTTAGATTTGTCTCGTCAGCCCAAGTGTTCTTAAGAAGGTGGCGTTATAAAAAAACCAACATGGCGGCTGTACGGTGCTATTATACGTAGCGGAAAAAATATTTTTTTTTTAGAATACTGCAATATGGGTGTCAAATTAAAGGGCTTATTATAAGGATTTCAAAAAGGTATATCATATAAATAATAACTAAAAATAAGTAAATAAAAAAATAAATTTAAAAAAATTAAAAACCCGCCTGCCTAAAAAAACATAACCCTCTTCCAGTCGGGTAAAAAGACAAGTCAACTGAAAAGATGGAAACAAGATTAAATATTAAAGGCAACATTATAACATGCAGTCGGAGGCATGCATAAAGAAAGTGACATTATGAATGATTTGAGTTCGCGCGCGTCAAATGCCAATCCACCCGAGGGGCGTGGATTGGCATTTGACGCGCGCGGCGACGGCGCAGCGTGACGCCAATTCGGGCGGTTTTCGACGCGCCTCCGCGCCGGTCGGCGTCAGACGCGGCCCCGCGCTTAGGCGATTCTCACACTGCCGGCGCGCGCTGTCGCGGGGCGCGGTTTGGCGATTCACGCGCGCGGCGACGGCGCAGCGCGCCGCCTATTCGGGCGGTTTTCGACGCGCCTCCGCGCCGATCGGCGTCAGACGACGGCCCCGCGCTTACGAACAAAAACCGGCACGATACTATGGAGCTCAGTGTGTTGTACCCCGCGATTTCCGCGCCTGCTGGCGCGCACGCCGCGTGCCGCCGGCGGCACGCGGCGTCACGCGCTCCCGCGCCTCGGCGCGGCTTCGGTGTGTTGGACCAAGCGGTTTTCTATACAAATTGATGTACTTGCATACAAAGTAAAAGACGCGCGCGGGAGCCCCGCGACCGCGCGCGTCGCCAGTGTGAGAACCGTCTTACGTACAAAAACCGGCACGATACTTTGGAGCTCAGTGTGTTGTACCCCGCGATTTCCGCGCCTGCTGGCGCGCACGCCGCGTGTCGCCAGCGGCACGCGGCGGTGCGCGCTCCCGCGCCTAGGCGCGGCCTCGGTGTGTTGGACCAAGCGGTTTTCTATACAAATTGATGTACTTACATACAAAGTAAAACACGCGCGCGGGAGCCCCGCGACCGCGCGCGGTGCCAGTGTGAGAACCGTCTAAGTCTTTTCTTAACTACAACTCGACCAAAATAACTAGGCGAATGACAGCTACATGACCGCTGAGTTTGACACCGTTTTAATTTGGTCGTGTTGTAGTTAGGAACAGACTTAGGCGATCCTTAAGTTTAGTGCAATCGGGTGGTAGTGTATCAAAGTTAAGGATTCGGAGTGGAATATTGAAAATATACTACTTAAATGTTAATTTAGAATAACACATAGTAATTGTAAAATAAAACTGAACTTACTCTTTTGATTTAATTAGATTTATACAATAATGCTAATCAGCATGCTAATCAGCATGCTAATCAGCATGCTAATCAGCATTATTGTAGTTATATAAATTAAAGTGTCAATCCTGGCAACTCCGATCCGATTTTGACTTTGGCGCCGAATTTCAATTTTAGAATTTCAATATTCAGGAAATATTCCTTTACAGAACTAGGGTGACCATAAATACTACACCATTTCAGATTTCCCAAAAACAAAATTGTTCTATCAATTGAAATAACTGGAAGTCGCAGGCTAGGGGTAAAGTAAATATTAATAATCAAATTCATGTTTATGCGCCGATTTCAATGAAACTGGGCTTATTACTATTTCGACAAGAAAATAATAACGCAGTGTTGAAAATATTAAAAAATCCAAGATGGCGGCCAACTTTTAAGTTTGTAGGCCGATTTTGATGAAATTCTGTTTTTGGTACTATTTTGACAAGAAAATAACAAAGTAATTTTTAAAGTATATAAAATTCAAAATGGCGGCCAACTTTTTTGTTTGTGGGCCGATTTCGGTAAAACTCGGTTTTTGGCACTATTTTGATAAGAAAATAATAACGCCATGTTAAAATATTAAAAAATCCAAGATGGCGGCTAACTTTTTTGTTTGTGGGCCGATTTCGATGAATTTCGGTTTTTGGTACTATTTTGACAAGAAAATAACAAAGTAATTTTTAAAGTATATAAAATTCAAAATGGCGGCCAACTTTTTTGTTTGTGGGCCGATTTCGATGAAACTCGGTATTTGGTACTATTTTGAGAAGAAAATAACAACGCATTTTTTAAATATTAAAAAATTCAAGATGGCGGCCAACTTTTTTATTTATGGGCCGATTTCGATGAAACTCGGTTTTTGGCACTATTTTCATAAGAAAATAACAAAGTAATTTTTAAATATTAAAAAATTCAAGATGGCGGCCAACTTTTTTGTTTGTGGGCCGATTTTGATGAAACTCGGTTTTCGGCACTATTTTGACAAGACAATAACAACGCAATGTTAAAAATATTAAAAATCTAAGATGGCGGCCAACTTTTGTTTTTAGGCCGATTTCAATGAAACTCGGTTTTTGGTACTATTTTGATAAGAAAATAACAACGCAATTTTTTAAACATTTAAAAAATTCAAGATGGCATCCACCTTTTTTGTTTGTGGACCGATTTTGATGAAAGTCGATTTTTGGCACTATTTTGACAAGACAATAACAACGCAATGTTAAAAATGTTAAAAATTCAAGATGGCGGCCAACTTTTTTGTTTATGGGCCGATTTCGATGAAACTCGGTTTTTGGTACTATTTTGATAAGAAAATAACAACGCAATTTTTTAAACATAAAAAAATTCAAGATGGCAGCCAACTTTTTTGTTTGTGGACCGATTTTGATGAAACACGGTTTTTGGTACTATTTTCACATGAAAACAACAACGCAATGTTGAAAATATTAAAAAGTCTAAGATGGTTGCCAACTTTTTTGTTTGTGGGCACCGATTTCGATGAAACTCGGGTTTTGGTACTATTTTGACAAGAAAACAGCAACACAATATTAAAAGTATTAAAAATCCAAGGTGGCGGCCAAATTCTTTTCTTGTTCTTCTTTTTTTCAACCCAGTAATATCAAAATCAACCCAAAAACAAAATTAGCAGCTATTTTGACCTTTTGACATTGTTTACGTTGTATATTTACCATTTTTATAAATCAAAACAAAAAAATACTTAATAAAATCGCCATAAATAACTTGTTTATAAAAAGTATTTTTTAAATAAATAATTAGTTTCTGCTTTTTAGTTAACGAGCTAAACTGAAAATATACCACCTCCTATCAGAGCTCTCGTCCAGAGGTATCATCATCATCATATCAGCCGCACGACACCCACTGCTGGGTATAGGCCTCCCCCAAGGATTTCCACGACGATCGGTCCTGTGCTTCCCACATCCAGTGGCTTCCGGCAACCTTCACCAGATCGTCGGTCCACCTTGTCGGGGGCCTACCCACGGAGCGTCGTCCGGTGCGCGGTCGCCATTCAAGAACCTTTCCGCCCCAACGGCCATCGGTTCTTCTCGCTATGTGTCCAGCCCACTGCCACTTTAGCTGAGCAATCCTTCGAGCGATGTCGGTTACTTTAGTTCGCCTGCGGATCTCCTCATTTCTGATTCGATCACGCAGGGAAACGCCGAGCATGGCTCTCTCCATTGCACGCTGGGTGACCTTGAGCCTCCTTATGAGACCCATAGTTAGCGACCACGTTTCACTGCCGTAAGTCATCACTGGCAACACACACTGGTCATAGACTTTCGTCTTGAGACACTGCGGTAAATCGGACACGAAGATTTTTCGGAGCTTCCCGAATGCTGCCCATCCGAGTTGGATTCGACGAGAGATCTCCTTCTCAAAGTTGGACCTACCTAACTGGACTGCCTGTCCTAGGTATACATAATGGTCAACAACTTCAAGTGTAGTGTTCCCAACATGAACTGGAGCGGGCACAACATGGGAATTCGACATGATTTTCGTCTTATCCATGTTCATTTTAAGACCCACTCTTTGGGAAGCACTACGGAGATCTTCGAGCATTGTGTTCAGGTCCTCCAAGGTCTCAGCCATAAGAACTATATCATCGGCAAAACGAAGGTGTGTTAGGTACTGGCCATTAATGTTGATGCCGAGTCCTTTCCAGTCTAAGAGTTTAAAGATATCCTTCAATGCAGCTGTGAACAGTTTCGGAGAAATAACATCTCCCTGTCTCACACCTCGCTGCAGTTGGATAGGATTTGTTCTCTGGTTCTGTACTCGGACCGACATGGTGGCATTTTTGTATAAATACCTCAACACCTCGATATACCTGTAGTCCACTTGGCACCTTTGGAGAGACTGCAGCACCGCCCAGGTTTCAATCGAATCAAAGGCTTTCTCATAATCCACGAACGCCAAGCAAAGTGGCAGATTATACTCTTCGGTCTTCTGTATGACCTGCCGCAGCGTATGGATGTGGTCTATGGTGCTAAAGCCTTTTCGGAACCCGGCTTGTTCGGGAGGTTGGAAGTCGTCGAACTTGCGAGCGAGACGGTTCGTAAGGACTCTCGAAAACAGCTTATAGACATGACTCAGAAGCGAGATGGGTCTATAGTTCTTTAAGAGGGACTTGTCACCCTTTTTAAAGAACAAAATCACCTCACCTATGTTCCATGTCTTCGGCGTTCTGCCCTCGACGATGACGGAATTGAAAAGCTTCTGGAGGACTTTAAGTATCGGCTTACCGCCCGCTCTCAGAAGTTCTGTAGTGATTCCGTCGTCACCCGCCGCCTTGTTGTTTTTCAGCTGTTTGAGAGCCATACTAATCTCGTACATGCTGACGTCCGGGATATCTTGGGTATAGTGTCGGGTAAGCTTGGCTCTGGGGTCTTTAGCCTTGCTTTCAACAGGTGTCTGCGTGGAATATAACTGCCCATAGAAACTCTCGATCTCCCTCAGGATTTCAGGTTTCGCTGAGATGATGCGTCCGTCGTCAGTTTTCAGCTTCGTCATCTGGCTTTGCCCAATAGACAGATCTCTCGCGAACACTTTGGAGCCTTTGTTCCGCTCGATAGCCTCTTTAATACGATTCGTATTAAATTGGCGAAGGTCGCTCGTCAAAGACTTAGATATCTGTCTATTAAGCTGCCGATAACGATTAGCATCTACTGAACTCTGGAGCCTCATTTCACGTCTCTGATCCATGAGTAGGAGTGTGTGGTCGGAGAGTTTCTTTAGCTTGGGACGGCGGGTCTTGAAGAACTTGGACCCTACCGTACGGACAGTATCCACTACCATATTGTTTAAATCGTCCACATCTATGCTGTTCTCAAGGGCTTCGAAACGGTTTTGGAGTTCGAGTTGAAAGCTCTCGGGGTTTTGAATATGGGCCGGCAATGGTCGGAGTGTTGATTTTATCAGTCGAGATCTTTCCAGCTTTATGTTGATATTCAATGTGCCACGTACCAATCGGTGATCGCTCCCCGTCTTAACGGCGTTGATCACAGTGACATCATTGAATATTTGCTTTTTCGTCGACATGATAAAATCTATCTCATTTCTGACTGTACCGTCCGGACTGACCCAAGTCCACTTCCGTCTTTCCGGCTTTCTGAAGAATGAGTTCATCATAAAGAGGTTCTCCTTCTCCATAAAGTCGGCTAGCATCTGGCCTCTGTCATTCCGTTGCCCAACTCCAAATTGCCCCACTCTCAGCTCATCACCGCATCGTTTCCCCAACTTTGCATTGAAGTCCCCCATCACAACAGTGTAGTGGGTTTTGTAGCTATGCATGGCTTTAGAGATCTCCTCATACATAGCCTCCACTTCGTCATCTTGGTGCGTCGAGGTCGGTGCGTAAACCTGTATGACATTCAACGAATACCGTTTGGATATTCTGAGTATAAGGTACGCCACCCTGGTCGACACACTTCCGATGGTAAGCACGTTGTTGACAAGGGACTTGTGGACGATGAACCCGACACCACCTTGGGACTGTTGGTCGCCCTCCCGGTAGTACAGCAAGTTACCGGAATTAAGGATTATCGAGTCCTCTCCCTCTCTTCGGACTTCAGATAACCCAATGATGTCCCAGTGTAACTTGCTTATAACTTCTTCCAACTCGATTAACTTCGTGTCGGTCCTTAGTGTGCGCGTGTTATAGGTTGCCAGGTGCAATTTTCGTGATTGGTGGTAGCCGATCCGCACCCGGGGATTCTTAGCACCCCCTGCCCCGCCGTTACCATAGCCGCTACCGTAGCTAGGAATAGCGGTATCAAACGAGCTCAAACTCAATGGGGTTGCATGGTTTTATTACAGAATTCCAGTGGCCTTCTTTCGGCTTCATCATCAGACCCTGGAAACTATTTCCTATTCAAACAAGCCCAAACTCGATGGGGTTGCATGATTTTATTATAAAGTTCCAATGGCTTTCTTCCGGCTCCTTCATCAGCCCCTTGGATATTATTCCCCAACAGAGTACTTGCCAAGACGATTCTAACGAACCCAAACACGATAGGGTTGTATGGTTTCATCATAGTGTTCGTGTGGCGTTCTTCCGGCTCCGTCGTCAGATCACCTCAATGATACCATAATATTACATTACCTTCTAGTTCTGTGTTCAAAGTTTCAAGTCTCTAGTTCATCGGGAAGTTAGTATAAAATCGTTTGCAAAATTTGTGCTCAAACAAACAAACGAAAACACAAACAAACGAGCAAGCAACCTTATAAAAACGTGGCAAAAGTATTAATTGTAAATATAGAACTACCTAAGTACTTAAGTTTGTATTAAACAGTTTAAAGTAATAAGTATGTCTCCGACCAACCATACAGTTTGGTCACCCTAATGAAGAAAGAGATACAATTATCTACTTGACCTCACTGTCGGCTCGTTTTGGGGCGAAGAGCTCAATCTGGATTATACCGAAGGGATGTGCTACGTCTATGGTCGTTGCTAACCGAATCGACGCCATTATCTCCTTAATCTTCTGTGTAATTTTTTGAACTGATTGAAACATTGGACTCCGTTATGACAAATATTTTTGTCATACATTTTTGTTTCCGGTCAGCACATCCACAACAGGATGTTCTGCAACCTGTCCCACAATTGCAAGAAATTAATTCTATTTTTTTTAAACCGATAGGATCTTGCAAAGCTGTAATCGGATGCAGTTTCCCATCTTCTAATTTCCAGCCCTGATCAATGGGTTGAGGTAAATCTTGGATTGGCGAATCAGCGGTATACCAACAAAATGCTTGATAAATTCGTTTAGATGAAAACGTGCGCGCGGGTATAGTATTTATGAGAACTTTGATATTTTTGCAGCAATTTGGTTAATTGATACTTTGGGGTACACTTCAATAATGTAGCTAATTATTTAGTTATTCATTATTTATTCAGTCCCCCGTGACCACGGCAGCTGCAAAGGTGCCGAAACGTCGGGAAAACCAAAAATTAAACCAAATACCAACTAAATACCAAAGTACATTCAATAAAACCGCGCTAGTATCCGTTAAAAAGTGTTTTATTTCATGTCTAGTGAGCGCGTAAGCTTGAGAAGTGAATAATTATTTATTGTCCAAAAGTTGTACTAATTTACATATGTACATATTGGGTCAAAAGTATTGTGTCCGTAAAAATACTCTTAAAAAGTTACATTTCTTTTAATAATTTTTTTATTTAATACTTAGAATAATAGTTACTCTCCATGTTTTGTTACATTGCATACCTAGATTGCCCAAATCGGATAAATAGTTACCCAGATAATCGACAAAATCTAAACCTAGGAGGCGCCACCTTTGTGACGTCGTAGGTACTTGTTCCACTACTTTAGCGAGTGACAAAAAGTGATTTGATGATCAGTAAACTATGCTGAATCCAACGATACTATTTGTTGGTATACCTTTTCAGTCCTGCGAACTTCGTAAATAAGCGTCTTTTGACAAGTTGGCCACCCCTCTATATACCAATCAAGATATTATCCATCATTATAGTATTTATTCATCATTAAAGTCATATCCTCGCACCCAGCCCCCGGATTATGTAACTTTGTTGCAATCATCTCTGACAGAAATCGCATTTACATTGCTGCTTTATTAAGAACCAATATGAGAACTATCTTACTTAAAGCAGCAATGTAACTGCGCTTTCAATAGATTTCAATCGAGAATTGTTAGCAACAGAGATACGTAATCGGTGGGCAGACCCCGAATTACATAAGTCTGTTGCTAAATCGGTGGGCAGACCCCGAATTACATAAGTCTGTTGCTAAATCGGTGGGCAGACCCCGAATTACATAAGTCTGTTGCTAACAATTCTCGATTGAAATCGATTGAAATCGCAGTTGCATTACTGCTTTAAGTAAGATAGTTGTCACATTAGTTCTAACTAAAGCAGCAATGTTACTGCGATTTCTGTCAGAGTTGATTGCAACAAAATTACAAAATCAGCCGGCAGATTATGTAACTTTGTTGAAATCAACTCTGACAGAAATAACAGTTACATTGCTGCTTTAGTTAAGAACCAATGTAACGACAATCTTACTTAAAGCAGCAATGTAAACTGTGCTTTCAATCGCGAATTGTTAGCAACAGAGTTACGTAATCTTAGGGCTGTACGTTGATTACGTAAGTCTATTGCTAACAATTATCGATTGAAAGCGCAGTTACATTGCTGCTTTAAGTAAGATAGTTGTCTTGTCACATTGGTTCTTAACTAAATCAGCAATGTAACTGCGATTTCTGTCAGAGTTGATTGCAACAAAATTAGATAATTACCCCCCTGACCCCGAATTACGTAAGTCTGTTGCTAACAATTCTCGATTGAAATCGATTGAAAGTGCAGTTACATTGCTGCTTTAAATAACATAGTTGTCTCATTGGTTCTTAACTAAAGCAGCAATGTAACAGTGATTTCAGTCAGAGTTAATTGCAACAAAGTTACATAATAAGGGGGCAGATCATAAGTAATAATTTATTTCGTATACTTACCTAAAAGCAACATTGATGAGTAGCGCCTGCCTGGTGGGGGCTGTTCATTCATGATGCAGTGGTGCGCGAGCAGGTTGACCATCCAGAGGGTCAGTTACAGGGGTTCGAGTCCCGAGTGGCGCGCGCACATGTCGCGCAGGAGGAGGGTTAGCAGGCACCTGGTAACTGCTAACAATCGATAAGAGTGAATTTAAAAAAAAAAATGAGTCAAAGCGTGAACTTTGCTTAAAGGGCCAACCATTGTACAGTACCAAGGGGGTTGATTATCTAACTTTGTTGCAATCAACTTTGACAGAAATCACAGTGACATTGCTGCTTTAGTAAGAACAAATGTGACAACTATCTTACTTAAAGCAGCAATGCAACTGCGATTTCAATCGAGAATTGTTAACAACAGACTTATGTAATTCGCTACCAGGGGGGTAATTATGTAACTTTGCAATCAACTCTGACAGAAATCGCAGTTACATTGCTGCTTTAGTTAATTACCAATGTGAACTATCTTACTTAAAGCAGCAATGTAACTGCGCTTTCAAACGATTTCAATCGAGAATTGTTAGCAACAGACTTACGTAACCAACAAACAGATCCCGAATTACGTAAGGCTGTTGCTAACAATTCTCGATTGAAATCGCAGTTGCATTGCTGCTTTAAGTATGATAGTTGTCACATTGGTTCTTACTAAAGCAGCAACGTCACTGCGATTTCTGTCAAAGTTGATTGCAACAAAATTAGACAATCAGTCGACAGGCATGTATATTGAATTTTTTTCGACGGAGTGGGGATAAGTTCGCGCATGTGCTCTTGTGAGCGACCAATAGCGCGCGCCCCTCTCCCGCCGCCCGCGCCCTTCACCGCAACGCATGCCCAAATTATACGCGTTCCGCGCAATCCCCACCCGATTTCAAGATATATGCCTCGTATTTGTACCCGTTGCCCTACGGGTATGTATTACAATGCCGAAGTTGAAAAGACCGAATTTTACAAGACCTATAGACGAAAGGCCGAAAATGAAAAGGTCGAATGATTGTTTAGCCGTATACGTTTAAAAATCACGAAAGGACATTTTACCTACAAGACTAAGTAAATCCCGAAGTTTAATTGAGGGGGTTACACGCCAGCAGGTCGGTTCTGGCACTTCGCCGGGCGCTGCCGCGGCACGCACGCTCGGCTCGTGCGTTGATGGGCGCAATGAAACGCTCGCTCGTCGTCACACCTAATAGACCTTAAAAGGCTTTCGGGATTTTGAACTATCATCGGCATTTTAACTTTCGGGATTTCGAACGATCGGTCTTTCAATAACCGCACCCTGATTATCTAAAAAGAAACTATTTAGCGACCGGTTTCATTCATCATACATTGCTGCTTTTTTTTGGTATGTTTTTTTTTAATCCAAAAATAAGTAGCAATGGATCACTATCATCTATGAACTGCAACCGGTCGCTAGATGGTTTCTAATTAGATAATCAGCCCGCGGATCTTTCAAGTTTCGGTTTATCAGAAATCGACATTTAGGATTTTCGGTATTTTAAAAATAGGTGTTTTGTGCGTCGATATTTCGGTCGATGTGTTATCAATTTTCGGCTTTTTAATATATACCATTGACCTGCATATATTTACACAAGAAAAATTTATTTCAGGTCAATGATTTATATACCCTCCCCTACATTACATCATGTGTTATGTAATCATTAAAGTACTAATTTAAATCCTGAATCTAAAGTCAGAGTTTTTGTAAGATGTGACAAGTCATTTCAATATTATGAGAAAAAAGTCTTATTTGAGTTACCATGGGTAAAGTGCCTGCTACACGGTTGCCAACTGTTACCCAACCAAGGTGACCTTGGATTGCAAGTTTGCAACCAAAAACCATTGTAAACCTTGATTTAAACAGCTGTAAACCACCAAGCTCACTTGCAGCCGTGTAGCAGGCACTTAAAGCTTCGTACAGACTGAGGCGAATTCCGCGCGAAATTCGCGAGTGCGATCACGTAACTCAAAGCGATAGCCATAGCCATAGCCATTGTCAAAGAAATTGCTATGGCAATGGCTATGGCTATGGCTATTGCTTTGAGTTACGTGATCAAAATCTGTCAAAATGAGCGACGCGCGCGATTCGCTCGAAGATTGTAGATCAATTGTTGTGTAGGTAGTACTTACATAGAGTTCTTACATTCTTCCCATTTCTTCGCTTATTTTTTTCATCTCATTTGATAAGTAGGTATTTCACAGTTTAATTCTTTGATTTCACCTTTCAAACTTGCCTACAATGATTTATTTAATATTCCACAACTTTGAGTGCACTTGCTTATTTCCCTTTTTTATACTTATTCCCATAAAATCGTTAAAATAAAACTTTTAATTACATAATGTTGAAAGTCGCTCATTCTTCTATTCTTCTTTAACTTAATTGCTCTGTACTCGAGATATACTTGAGTTGAGGTAATCACTGCATCGTTAATATTAATACCGAGTATTACAGATGCCAAGAGGTTTACAAGCATCCATCAAAATTCTTAAGTCTTTGTTACTCAGGTAACTAAATATTTTTTCAGTACAGTTATAAGGTAACTCAGGAAAGTTGTTAAAGAGAAAATGGAAAATTTTATTGCCTTGTTCAAGTATTTTATTTCTTTCCATGCCCTTTCTGAAATTACTTTTAATCATACTAGCATATATTGGAAATTTTGTTTTATAGTCATCCGATTCTAAAACCTGCACTATATTGTCATTTCTCATATATATTACTAATGAGCTTGTACCTTTTGCCAAGATATCATAAAATGAAGTGTTGAGATTATTTATCTTCTCACTCTTCATGCTTGCTATTTCTTTCTCACATTCATCCTGAAAATAACTTAATTCGTCACTGCTACTCACTGATAGCAAATTTTTTTCACTTACATATAAATTTTCAGTTTTCATTTTAACTATGTGGCATATAAGAGTTTCAGCAGTTACTTTATATGATGAGAGACCACGAACATAATTATAATAATCCTCATCATCTGGGTCAAAGCCGTCGAGTTGGCTATAGAAAGACCTTACCACAGCCATAGCATGTTCAAGAGGTGTATGATTATTGTTACTTGTAATATTAATATCAGAGCCACACTCCAGAAGAGTTACAACAACATCTTTATGTCCTTCTTCAGAAGCGATGTGAAGTGCTGTTCTGCCATACTTATCTCTTGAGTTAATATCAGCACCAAATTTCAAGATAGTCTCAATAATTTCTTGATTACCTGTACCAGCACCCAAGAGCAATGGTGTGATAAAATTTTTAATTTTAGAATCAACATTGGCACCATATTCTAGCAATACTTTTACAACTTCTTTATGGCCGTTCTGAATTGCAATGTGTAGTGCAGTGGTTTCATCCTCTTGCTTAGCATTTACATTAGCTCCCTTATTCAAAAGTATCATGCAAATTTTTTTATTTCCGCTTTGAGCAGAAATATGGAGTGGCGTGATGAAATTTTTAATTTTAGAATCAACGTTGGCACCGCTTTCTAGCAATACTTTTACAAGTTGGTTTTGATTATTCTGAGTTGCAATATGTAGTGCAGTGGTTCCATCCTTTTGCTTAGCATTTACATTAGCTCTCTTATTTAAAAGCATTATGCTAATTTCTTTATTTTTTCTCTGAGCAGAAAGGTGTAGTGGTGTGATATCATTTTTTACTACAGAGTTAACATTTGCATTATATTGCAAAAGAGCTTCAACAACTTTTGCATATCCTTTGTCAATAGCAGCATGAAGTGTTGTTACACCAACACTAGTTTGAGTGTCTACATTAGCACCTTTGCTTAGAAGCAGTTTAGCCATTTCTCCTCTTATATTATTGTATTCATTAGGAACTCCACAAAAAAAATCAATTTCACTTGAAGCAGAATAATGCAATGCTGTTCTTCCATATTTGTCACGAGCGTTAACATTAGCATCATGTTGCAAAAGAGCTTCAACAATTTCTATGCATCCCTTCTTAACAGCAATATGCAACAGCTCAGGACTATCTTTTATATTAGCTCCATTAGTTAAAAGTAGCTTAGCAACTTTTGAATTGGCATTCTGAATAGCATAAAATATTAGAGTTTTTCCAGTTTCTTTTCTAAAACCTTCTTTTAATGTTGAATTAAATAACATATTAACGTCCGCACCATATTTTAATAGGTAATCAATAATTTTCAAATATCCTTTTTCAACAGCAACTTTTAATAACTCAGGAATATTTTTATCTTCTGGGTTAACCATAAGGCCATATTCAAGAAGAGCCTCAACAATCTTTTTATACTCTTCTCCATGGCCTTGCACTGCGATTTTTAGAGAGTTTCTGTTACTTTGATCATTAATATCAGGACAATACTTTAAAACTTCCTTTACAATCATTAAATGTCCTTTTTCAACAGCAAGGTGTAGTACGGTTTTGCTATCTTTATTCTGATTATCAACTTTAGCTCCATGTTGTAAAAGCAGCTCTACAACTGTTTTATGTCCTGTTTTGGTAGCAATGTGAAGTGGTGTTAAATTACCCTTTGTATTAGCATTAATATCTGCACCTCTATTCAAGAATAATTCCACAGCTACTCCATCACCTAGTTCAGATGCAAAATGTAGTGGCGTATATCCTTCCTTCGTTAAAGAATGAATACAAGCACCATGCTTAAGAAGATCTTTGGCAATACATATATATCCCTTCTTAGCGGCAATATGAAGAGGGGTGATACTATCTTCCCCTTTAACATCAACATTAGCACCACTACTTAAAAGTAAAGTAACAACTTCTTTATTACCTTCCTCAACAGCAAAGTGCAGTGGTGCATAACCTTTTTTCCGTATCACACAATCAACATAAACACCATATTTTAAAAGATGCTCAACAATTTGTAAACATCCTATCTCAGCTGCAATATGAAGTGGAGTTATACCATCATCGTCTCCAGCATTAACATCAGCTTTGTGCTTTAAAAGTAATTCAGTAACCTCTATTTTCTTATTCTTAATTGCATAGTGGAGTGGAGTTCTACCGTATTGATTTTTAGCATCAATATTAGCACCATTGTTTAGAATCATCTTTACAATTTCTATGTCACCATTTTTAAAAGCGCAATGGAGTGGAGTTCTACCATCATGATTTTTAGCATTAATATTAGCTCCTTTGTCCAGAATCATCTTAATAATTTCTATGTCACCATTTATAACAGCAAAGTGAAGAGGAGTAATAGAAGGCTTTTTATTTGTGCTGTTAACTCTAGCACCGCTCGCTAAAAGTAATTTTGCAACTGCTGCATGTTTATTCTTAACGGCATCACAAAGTAAAACATATCCTCCTGACCATGCTTTTGAGTAAGACAGCCCAAAAGAATTGATTAACTTCCTTGCTCTTTCTAGTCTTCCTTCACGAACCGCAGAAATTAAACTGTAGTTTACATCCTGATTACCTCCAGATTTATTCATTGTCCAACCACTAGATAAATTAATTTATAGGTGAGAAGAGAAGAGAGGTAATAAAATAACCACACAGGCACCCACAGGAAAATAGGAAATCCACCATGCATGGGATGGGACACGGGGAAACACTTTCACAAAGACAATATAGACAGCCACAGCACAGACTGATAATAAAATCAGACTGTATTGAATAATAATATGGCAATCCACCAGGAGCAAGGTTCTATTCGTTTAAAAGAAATTCAACTTTATCACTTTTGATATAGAGTTGAAATTCTATCAACGACATTGACTAAAGGCACTATTGTGTGAATGAAACAACACGTGGAGGTCGGTATCTCGTTCGCACAATTGCCATTACTGAAAAAAAAAACAGGTCAATGTGCGCTTTTAGGCCGGGTCCATAGCACATGTTTTGCTCTACACAATCAACAAAAACATCTACACAAAACATTGTTTCGCGAAACATTTTTGTGTAGAGAAACAATGTTTTTGCTTTCCATGCCCGTCCGATGGAAAACACATACACAAAACATCAGTGTGACCAGATTAAATTTTACGAAAATACCGAAGCACTTCAAAAAATACTGAAATATACCAACTTGCACATGCAAAATATACCGGTAAAAATACTGATTCTCAAAACAGGTTTTATTAATTTATCATCACAATAGATGTAAAATTGTACCTATTTTATTAACATTCTATTGGAAGGCAAAACTAGACATGTTTTCCCGATGGATGCGTCAAGTAAAATAAACCAAAAAAAACACGCTTTACCTAATTCTCCTAGCAAAAATGGATACAAAAAAATGTCACTGTCAAACTGACCTGACAGTTACATTTTCAGATATACCTAAACCTTTGGTCACTTATAAATTTATTTCATACATTTTCGAGTCATGATAAGTACTATCCCCGTCAATTGGTAATGCGCCTGGTGGCCATGATTTTAACCTCAAAAACAAAAAAAACTATTTTAAATTTTTTATATACCTAGACCATATCTTATTAAAATAATAATTCAATAATTAATATATTAGATTACCTATTAGAATTTTCTTGTTTCATAACGTTTTAGTTGCGGATCACGTCAACGTGGATGTTAATGTGACAAGGTTCCAGCGCATTACCAATTGACGGGGATGATAATAATAGGCTAACATAAAATGCTAAATTGGCAACACTGAAGTTTTGTCTACACAAAACACGCAATCGCTGTGGACGGCGTGTGTAGAGAAACATGTTTCGGAAACAATGTTTTGTGTAGATGTTTTTGTTGATTGTGTAGAGCAAAACATGTGCTATGGACCCGCCCTTATAATTCTCGACGGCCTGGCACGGCACGGCCCGGCACGGCACGGCTCGACACGGCAGCGGCGATGCCAAAAGATGTGTAGGAATTATAGTAGGGTAGTATGGAGAGAGGTAGCCACTAGTAATATGGTGATGAATCTTGTTGCAACCATGTGTTGGTATGTGCGGCGTAAGGTAGATGCCGCTACATCACTCCCCCCCTGAGACCGGAGGTCGATAGTCCAAGGGTTGTCCAAGCTCAAGGGCCCTATTTTGAATCGCTCGGCCCTATTTTGAATCACAATGAGATGTCGAACGAAAATCAGTAGAAACGAGCGTTCGACGCCTGCTGAGCGATTCAAAAATAGGGCCCCAGCTGTCAGTGCGTCAGAGCTTTGCAAGTGCCAGAGTAGAATACTGCAGGAGATGCCCCAGTCTGCGGTGAGTCGAGACAGTCTACGGTGAGTCGAGACGTTGTTGGGTAGGAAGGCGCGTCCGCCAGCGCTGCAGGTAGATCCGTGTCCACGGTGAGTCGGGACCTGTTCACGGTGAGTCGGGACCTGTCCACGGTGAGTCGGGACAGTGGAAGGTGACGGTAGGTCCGAGCTGCTGGTGAGGTGCGCAGAGCTGCCACGCCGGAGTGAGGGCGCAGTGATGCTCCAGTCGTGGGCTGCGAAGACCAGGTCGGGATGATGCCGTCGAGAGTTGCCGAAGGTCCAGGAAGCGTCGTCAGTGATGCTACGATGGTACCTTGAAGGCTGGTGCTGGCTGCTGTGCGTCTGCTTGCGATGTGACTGCTGCGGATGCTGGATGGGGATGTGCATGGGGAGTGATGGCTGCGCTGCGCTGCTGAAGGTGCTTGATGTGCTCCGTCGGGAATCACCAGTGTAGGATTAGGGAATATCCGAAAAAATAAAACTGGCTGTTTATTTTTTTATAGGAAGGAATAAGCTCCCTTAGGGCTGGTTTACATTATCTTAGTCTTTAGTAGAGTGTTTTAGGAGAGTAGAAGTTCATTACGTGGTGTGTTTGACGTTCTTTTAAAATCGACGAACATGCCAAGCAATGTATTTCTACTCGCTACTCTACTCGGTCGTCTACTTGCCTAATGTAAACCAGGCCTAAGTAATAGAAAAAAGTTTCAGAATTATCGGTTGCGTAAAACTTTTTTTTTAAAATTAAAGTTTCTTCCCCTTCACAAATGCATGAAAGTAACAGCAGAATGGAAATTATACCTTTGCCACCACTTGTCACAACCATGAATTTAGTTGTGACAAGTGGTGGCAAAGGTATAATTTCCATTCTGCTGTTACTTTCGTATATTTGTGAAGTCGAAGTGACTTTATTTTTTATTTTTATTTATTCTGAAACTTTTTTCTATTACTAAGGTAGCTTATTCCTACCTATAAAAAAATATTCAGCCAAATTGATTTTTTTCGGACATTCCCCATTATGGTAGGGTAGTATGGAGAGAGGTAGCCACTAGTAACATGGTGATGAATCTTGTTGCAACCATGTGTTGGTATGTGCGGCGTAAGGTAGATGCCGCTACAGATGCTTTTATAATTGCTGCTGTGCCGTGCCGGCCCGGGCCATTGGATGTTCAACACAGAACACTCATAGCGAAGAAGTTACCATTTGTACATTGTACAGTAGTGTCGTGGTACCTACTTTTTACTTTAGAATAATTTACAAAATAAATAATAGGTACAACGTGTAACAGAAAGGAGGTATCAACTCGAAAGGAGGTCTATGTACTCGTGAATCTAAACATCTTCCAACAGAAAAAAATGTCATATCGAAAATAAAATTTTGGACTCTCCATAGAAAATTTGAATTTGCCGCCAACATTTGGCGTGAATAACATCATTTTTTTTATTATTTGAATTTTTTTTGTTGGAAGTAGCGATGGGCCGAGTCGCAATTTTTTCGACTCGGGTCACCCGAGATGAAATTAATGCTGACCCGGGCTACAACTCGGGTCAGCGATGGGCCGCCAAGTCGCAATTTTTTCAACTCGAGTCAACCGGCGAGTTGAAATCAATGCTGACCCGGGCTTCAACTCGGATCAGCGATGGGCCGCCGAGCGCCGTCGAGTCGCAATTTTTTTTAACTCGAGTCATCCGAGTTGAAATCTGTGCTGACCCGCGGGCTGATTATCTAATTAGAAACCACCTAGCGACCGGTTGCAGTTCACAGATGATAGTGATCCATTGCTACTTCTTTTTGGATTTAAAAAAAACATACCAAAGAAAAGTAGCAATGTATGTGGAATGAAACCGGTCGCTAAATAGTTTCTTTTTAGATAATCAGGGTGCCGGGCATCAACACATT
Organism: Agriphila geniculea; assembly: GCA_943789525.1. NCBI lineage: Eukaryota > Metazoa > Arthropoda > Insecta > Lepidoptera > Crambidae > Agriphila > Agriphila geniculea. Next base: position 17,591,698 of record OX038869.1, on the reverse strand, counting down.
TTGTTTATACATATTTGATGAACTATTGATTGAGGATTTGAATTATAAAACAAATAGTTACGAGAAATCAAATGTTTATTATAATGAAAATTTTAAATATCGCTGAGACCTATAATTTGACTAAACCTTATTACTTCTAATATTATTTATTAATTATTAATCAGTCAACTAATTATTTGGCATTAAAAAACTAACAAAAATGACACATCAGAGTACGTAATAGAGAGCTGGTGGCGCAGTGACCGCGGGCGGGGGGAGCGGCGGGCTGCAAAGTGAGCATGAGCGGTAATACAGTGCCACACACCGAACCGAGTTGGTTAGCCCGCGCCGAGTTGCTTTGGTGCTAACCCAGGTTGACTCGGTTGGTAATAGTAAGTCGCGTACGCGCAACGCGCGGGCGGGCCGGCGGCCCGCGTGGTGCGTCAACCGAGTTAACCGAGTCAACCCGGGCTAGGAAAAAGTCGACCCGAGTTGACGGGCTGGAGAAGTAACTCGAGTTACCCGAGTTATTTGACCCGAGTCGCCCACCACTAGTTGGAAGTTTCACGAGTACATTGACCTCCTTTCGGGTTGATTGATACCCCCTTTTTGTTACACGTTCTATATTAACAATAGGCTATTTTACACCATGTAAGATAAAGTATAAAAATGCATATTTAAGTTAGATTTCATAAATAGTAAATGAGAAACGTCGATATTTATTCATAAAAATGCAATACTTTATAATTCAATTTTAAAAATCGTCTGTTTTAATCTATTCATCAAATGTTAAAAACGCCCTTCGCCATATTGGATTACGATGTGACGTCACTCCGATAGTAAACAAACATGACAGCTCTCTTCTCTCTGTGATTGTGATAATAAACAAATTAGATTTTCATCGATTTATTTTGAAATCTTATAGGTGATTACTACATCTGTGGACTATTATCCTTTATTTTATTAAATAGCATCATGAAATACAGTTTTGTTAAAGCAGAAAGTACAAATCTACCAAGGATAAATACATTCATTCATGGTGGCGAAATTTTTTGCGTCCAATCCAATCCCGATTTCTGTTCTGCAGAGTTGAGAAATTTTAAAACAGCAATGTAAGTACTTAGCATATATCAAGTTTTGTCTAACAATAAGCACAATAACAATACAACACGATGATACCCTGTGTTATCTATAACAATCTAACATAACATATTTTTTTTGTTATCAGGTCCTGGGAGGACGGAGAAAGTCAACTTTAGCGCTGTATCACCTAATAATTAAAATAATGATGAAAACTGATATTTTATAAGTGATCTCCAATCTTTTCAATCAAAAAACCATATCATTCCTAGAAATAAAAACTAGAGATCAACATAAGTGGCTTTTGTTTGTGGCATTAACTAAAATTATGGCAGAATCACAGCCTCGAAATGATAGTGAGCCAGTGCAAAACAGTGGATGGTACCAGATGCGACCAGAGGGTCGCTGTGATTTTTGTGCAAAAATTCCAGGAACTTCAGCAATATCAAGAGGTAAGAAACTGGAGGAAGTCAGGAAAACAGTGGAAAAGAAAATGGAATGAAGATAGAAAAATGCAGTCTATATATTATTTCTGAGGCATTAACATTTACAAATTAATAACAACCCTACTTTTGAAATTAAGTGTCTAGTGAAAAAAAAGCATAGGACTATTTTTCCAACTTTAAAGTTTGTAAACTACTGAAAATACACTTTTCATGTTATAAAAATAACTGTTTTTCTATAATTTAAGCCTACCTACTGTACTCCTATCCTACCACAGATCAAAGAAATGAGTTTTGCTTCTGAGTATCCTACCGTACCCTACCTTATGTATAGTATAGATAGTGCATATTATATAGGTACTTTTTCACATATTTTGCACTCATGCACATGAGATAAATACACATCTATTACATTCTTTACATCAACTCGGCTATGAGTTCACCAACATCATCTTTTATACAGTGCGCAATGGAAATAAAAAAAAACTACATAATATTTGATATATTTGTTTGACCGCTATATTAATAATAACTACATTTTATAAAATCAATGTTTTGATATTTTGACTATAATATTTTTTTTTTTTTTTTTTTTTTTTGTGTTTTCGTCTACGATCAGTCCTAAAACTTTTAGTAGGCTTGTTGAATGTGCCATTGGAATTTGAGGGTGCTCCCCAGCGGAAGATTCCCCGTCAGTCAAAAACGCTTCTCTAGACCCTGGATGTCATGGCGCTTGAGGCGTTTGCGGTATGTCAAGTTTGATAGGGCGGTAGCCAGTTCATTAGGATGGTACTCGAGACGAGTTTTGTAGCTTGAAGCCGATCGTTTTATCTCCTCCTTTACTGTAGTGATATTCAGGTTCTCGTGTAGTTCAGTATTGGTAACAAACCAAGGAGCATTAGATATTGTGCGCAGTATGCCGTTTTGTAGTCTTTGGATGATTGACAGGCTTGTGTTACAGGCACTTCCCCACAGTTGAATGCCGTACATCCATACCGGCTTAAGTATTGCTTTATAGATGAGAAGCTTGTTGTCGACAGAGAGTTTTGAGTTTCGTGCCATTAGCCAGTACATATTCCTGAACCTCGTATTTAATTCGTCTCGCTTTGTCTTGATGTGTTTTTTCCAGGTTAATCGTCTATCCAGATGTATTCCGAGATATCTGACCGTTTCATGATGAGGTAGGGTGTTGTTTCCTAAGGTCACTGGTGGACAATTTCCTTTTCTAAGTGTAAAGGTAATATGCACAGATTTAGAAGCGCTTGCCTTGATTCGCCATCTCTGGAGCCAGTCATCTACTTTACAAAGGCTAACTTGCAAATGGTTGGAAGCTATTTGGGGATCTTTGTTGCTAGCCAATAGTGCAGTATCGTCAGCAAATGTAGCCGTTACTACTCCGTGTGTTTCGGGAAGGTCAGCAGTGTATATAGTATATAGTACAGGTCCAAGCACTGAACCCTGTGGTACACCAGCCATGATGTTGTAGATTGCAGACGTGTCTCCATTCTCTCGAACTTGGAAAATACGGTCAGACAGATATGACTCCATCAGTAGGTAAAAGCTATGGGGCAGCGACCGTTTTATCTTGCACAGCAGGCCCTTGTGCCAAACTTTGTCGAAAGCCTGTTGGATGTCCAGGAACACTGCGGAGCAGTACTCCTTTGTTTCGAGAGACTTACGAATTCGGTCACACACGCGATGTACTTGCTCAACAGTCGAATGTTGTTGCCTAAATCCGAATTGGTGTTGGGGGACAATTTCATTTTCAATAAGTATTGGCGCTATTCTGGTAATAAGCAAATTTTCGAACACCTTAGATAGAGTCGGTAGTAGGCTTATCGGTCTATATGATGTAACTTCTTCTTTAGGTTTTCCTGCCTTGTGTATCATGGTTGTAACTGATACTTTCCATATGCTAGGAAAGTGTTGCACCCGAAGTATACCATTGTACAGGGTAGTGAGGAAGACTAAAGCTTTCCTGGGAAGTTGAATAAGAATTTCTTTTGTAATCAAGTCAAATCCTGGCGCTTTTCTATTCTGAAGACTGTTGATAGTCCTTTTAAGCTCCTGTACTGTCACTGGTTTTGGTGGCAACGATAATTGGAAATCTTGCTGCAGAGTTTCGTCTATTTCTCTTTCGGCGTCCGTATGATCGCTTTCGTTTGGCTTAAAGACTTCCGCCAGATGTACTGCAAAAGCTTCAGCTTTTTCTTGACTGGTTTTAGCCCATTGACCATGTCCAGTTCTTAATGCTGCTTTAAATTGCTGGGGTCTATTTAGCGGCTTTGTAGCTTTCCATAAGGAATATTCGGTCGATGCTGTAGCAGTCAACTTTTCCAGTTTACTTTGGAATGTAGCATTATTTACGTTTTCCAGCATTTGTTTCAGTTCTACAATGGCTTTGTTGAGCGCTGTCTTGTCACTTTTATGCCTCGATTGGTGCCAGATCCTTCTTAGCCTTCTCTTTTCAAGTACCTTTTGCTTAATTTCGAATGGTATATCTTGCCTAATGTATTGTTTACTCTCAGATGGAGTATTTAGCCAGCATGCATTTTGTATTAGGTTGGTAATATAGGAAGTTGCATCTTCTATCTCCTCGTGCGTTTTTAAGGAAATGTGTAGTTCAATATTTTCCTCTAAGTAGTCTCTGAAGCCCTCCCAGTCGGTAAGCTTGTTATATAAATATTCTGGTCTTTCGTAATGAATTACGGTTGCGCTCATAGTCAATATGACTGGCGAGTGATCAGAGTCACTGTCGTAACATGATTCAGCCTTGAAATAGTGCTTTGATAGGCCTTTGGTGATAAAAAAGTCTAGAAGATCTGGCTTTTTATTCGGGTCTGTTGGCCAATACGTTGGTTCACCAGTTGAGATGTAGGATTGGTTTTGGGTATCATTGCTAAGTTTGAGCTGTCTTCCTCTAGTTGTTATCAACCTTGAGCCCCAACAGGTGTGTTTGGCGTTCCAGTCACCACCTGCGATAAATCTGCCTCCCAATGTCGAAAAATAGTGATTGAATTTAGCGGAATCTATGTTAGGTCTTGGTGGACAGTAGACTGCTGATAGATTAAGACATCCGCTCTTGGATTCCACTGACACAGTGGTCGCCTGGATATGGTAACTTCTATAATCAGGTAGTACTTGGTGCTTAATAGAGTTTCTTATCACGATGGCTGTTCCAGCATGCCCGGTTCCATCAGGATGCGTAGTGACGTAGGTATCGCAACCTTTGATCCTTACATCACTTTTTTCTGTACAATGTGCTTCTGATATAAGTACGACATCAAGTTTGTTGAGGTTCATTAGTACTTCTAACTCCGCCTTGTTCGGGGCTAGACCGTTTATGTTCCACGTGGCTATCCTGAGGTTTAGATCCGTGGTAGTTTGTTGAGGAGTGTGGTTACGAGGCCCAAGAGGGTACTCATCTGTTGTAGGATGGTATCAAATTTTTCAGACTGTTTGATTAGCAATTGTTCTAGACGATTATACGCATTGGTGTTGGGTGGTGTCTCTTCTTGTTTTTGTTTTAATTTATCGGCGTAAAGAGCGCGTATGTTTTTTCTTTCTGGCTCACAGGGTATTGTGTCACCTACGTGCTTTTTTGGTAAGTCTTGTTTAGTATTATTCCTTGTTGTTTTGTTTTCCGGCATTCGTCTTGAGAGAATCTCTTTATATATTTCGCAGCCTTTGTAATTCGCTGGATGTGCTCCTTGACACAAAGCACACAAAGCCGGTGTACTGCGATCTTTTTTTGGGCAGTCTGCCGTTTTGTGTCCTTGCGCACATTTTACACAGCGGTATGGTCTCATACAGTAATTCTTCGAGTGTCCATACTGTTGGCATCTTTGACACTGTGTTATTGTTTTTCTCTTTTTCGGATCTTCGATGACGACCGACTGGTGGTAGATATATTTAATATTTTTAACTGCTTTGTTATTTGGGCCTGGAACAACGTTAACGAAGAATGTCGATGTAGGTTTTTTGTCTGGTCCGTATTTTGCATTTATAATTTCACCGTAGACTTCATTACCGGATTTTGCTATTTCCTCTTCAATGGCTGTATGTGGAGTTGTGTGGTGTAAATTTTTTATAACTACTCTATAACATCGCTGGTCCTTCAAATTAAAGGTATGGCCTATTAGTCCTTTGCTCCGAACAATGGTGATTATGGTTTTGTAGACCTCGACGTTTTTGCAGGTGATTCTAAGTTGGTTCCTGTTCACGATTTTTAGAGTAAAACTTTCTTTATCTGCAGAGGATTCTAACAGTTCTGTTAGTTTGTTTATATCATCGATACCATAGAGAATTATGGGCGGAGGCTTACTAGGTCGTTTTTCCTTTGGGGCTACAGATTCTTCAGTCAGGTCTACTGGTAGTTCGCTGAAGCGGTTGTTTGTCCTAAGTCCTTCTGGAGATGGTGTTTGAGACAACTTTTTTCTCTTATTCGTTCTAGCTACAGGAATTCTTTGCCAGTTGGGAGGTTCAGGAGTTGTAATTTCTTTATCCTTGTCAGTAGGTAATGACGGTGGTAAGTCCAGTTGTGTTTTATTTCCTAGTGATGCACTTCTATTCCTTATGAATAGGCTCGGATGGAACGCCTGTTGCACAAACTTACGCTTCCCTGTTACGTGGTTGCTTTCTTCATTTGTCAGATCCACTTGCGACAAAACTTTGCCCCCCCCAGAGTACGTGGGGCTGCCTGAGCTAGGCTCAGGGAGGGATTCTCCAACGTAATCGCTGGTACCCTCCTGGGGTAATACCTCTTTTAGTTTTGCTTCCATGGTTAAACATTTTTGATTCGGGGTTTTTTTCCCCTAGCCAGTTATTCAGTTATAGCGCTGAAGGCTCGCTTTTGCCCTTCACATTAGCTATCTTGGTCCGGAGAAGTAGAATAGAGGAGCTCCATTCAGACCTTGACATTGCCCAGGGAGGACGACTCACTGTAAGTGAGTCCATCACTAGATTGCGGCGGCATTCTAGTGACGGCGAGGACGTGATGTGAATAGGACTGGCCAGTGCGCGCCTGTAGCCTAGCTCCTTCTAGACGTGCGCAACGGCATTTCTCGGCTTTTTGTAGAAGAATGTTCCCTGGCATGAACACTCTCCACCGAGGCCAACACTGACTTCCCCCCCTAGGGGGACTATAATATGACTATAATATGTGTGTAGATAGCTGGTCTAGGCCGAGCGATGCAGGTGAGCAAGTAAGTGCTTTATTGTGCATAGAAACAAGGTTACAAAAACGGATCTTGTTAATTACAAATAGAGGTATCACTAGTTTCTAACTTTGCAGGCGTACACACACACACACACACACATAAAAATATCAACAAAAAGAAACACAATTTCTACTTAAAATAAGTCAACAGATCACTGAACGCATCTTTAAAATACGGCAAACTCTCTCAATATTCGTATGACCCTCTACAAAACTGGCTATTTGTTTCGTCTGCCGCCTGCCGCACTTCAGCTTTGTACTACTTGGACCGCTCTATCATCACACTTCTTAATTTCAGGTGTCAAAAAATCTAGAAATAATAGTACAATATGATTAGTATAATATCTGTCCTAGCCTAGTGATAATGTTAATAATTTATTACAACTGTATAATATACTAAAAATAAATTACCTTGATTACAAGATGGTACTTTGATTTACCATAATTTTCATTTTGTATGGTCTCTTCAATCTCCTTAATTGTATTGTAGACATTCTTTGCCTTTCAATAAAGGCATGCGGATGTTCACTTGGAGTGGACTCTGGGGACTTGTGTTTCCTATAAATTGGCAATCAAATCTGGATGGTACGCCGTCGATCAAATACCTGGGCTGCCACATAGACCAAGACCTCAGCATGGTCGCCCAGGTGGACCACGTGACGTCCTCGGCCCGCGCTGCCAGGGCCATTCTTCGCCCAGTACTTCAAAGTCGCCTTCCCCTCAAAACAAAGAGGGCCATTTATAAATCCCACGTCCGGTCGCGGCTCACTTATGCCGCACCGGCGTGGTTTTCCTTCTGTTCGCAGACTCAGCGTGAGCGGCTGCAGAAACAGCAAAATATAGCGCTCCGCGTCATCACCCAGGCGGGGCGCTTTGTTCGCAACCAAGTGCTCGAGAGGAACCTGAACATCGAGCCTGTACAAGAATTCGTGGGCCGCCTGGCACGTCGCATGTTCGACCGCGCCGACCGCGGCCCCCACCAACATCTGCGCGGAATAGCATCTTGTCAAGCACCACCGCCATCATCATCATCACCACCACCATCCACCACCACACAACCAGTGGTAAGGGCTCCTTCCCCCACCAACACATGGGCCAAAAGGAAGACGAGGAAGGCGCTGCCCCGTCACATTGTGCCCCCGCCATCTCCCCAGCCCACCCCACCCTCCCACCCTGGACCCCATTCACCAAATTATAACCCCTACCCCGTTGCCTAAGCCGTGGCCCGTTCGCAGGCGCTCGCTGGGCCTCCCCCACTATGGGGGTCTCACCCGGTGCGGCAGACCGCGCAGAGGGCCGCGCAGCAACTTCCGGCGTGGGACAACCTACACGCCACACGTGGGGCGGTCGCCCCACGAGATGAAACCGGCACCCTGATTATCTAAAAAGAAACTATTTAGCGACCGGTTTCATTCCACATACATTGCTACTTTTCTTTGGTATGTTTTTTTTTTAAGTCCAAAAAGAAGTAGCAATGGATCACTATCATCTGTGAACTGCAACCGGTCGCTAGGTGGTTTCTAATTAGATAATCAGCCCGCCGGGGAAGGAGCAACCCGTACCCGCACCCAGCGGAAGACTACCCGGAGGAAATACCCGGAGGATGGTACGCAGTTTGGTTTCATCTGAGTTAAGCAGAACCCACTACCTTATACTGTGTATAATTCTTCACATCATTTTTTTTAGCTAAAATATAGAATATAATAAGTATTTATGAAATTTTCAAATCACAATATAGCAAAACATAACCTATAAATACATAGGTCACAAAATATGACGATTGTTTTGTAATACTAACATTAGTTTTATTTTGTTTATTCCATAGTTAATTTACCATTTCTAGCGCATAGGTACTTACATCAAAGTAGTCTTCACAGAAATACATTCTAGTATAGTTTTTGGGGACAATGATTTTGGATATTATTATCTCTCTTGCCATTTTAGTGTTTCTCATTTTAATATCACTTGGCACTTGATTCCACAATTTTGTGGCGTTTTTACACTTGTATTATTGGATTCAGGCACAAGCCGCACAAGACACCAAAGATTTACATTTTATAACTCATTAATTCTTGTTACTTTATACTTGGTCTTTCGCACTATTGCAGTGTTGCCAGTGCCCGATAGTCAAAAGTAACACAAGACTGCTCAAAAAGTAACATTTTCACGAAAAAAGTAACATCTTCTTATTTTATGTAGAAATCGACTCTACTGTATTATGGCATTCGATTATTGATAGCACGTACAACTAGTTTTTTTTACATTCTCTTAGACGTACAAGTCGACAACAAACAAACTAACCACAGTGGTTGGTTTGTTTGTTGTCGAGTGCCGTACCGTAAATTGCCCTTTCTGCGCCCTGTGCGTGCTTCTATAACCCTACAATTTTTTGGGCCATAATAAATGCCAAGTTGTCAGGGGTGGCCTGAAGCAAGTCTATAGTAAAGAAATCGGCCACGAAGCGCGATTTTTAGTCAGGTTCAAATATTTTTTCTTCAATTTCATTAGACGTTTTTGGTGATACTGGCATGCACGTATGTGTTGGAACGAGCACTAGGGGCGCAGGGGGAACTTATCAGGAGCAAACCGAACAAATAATTAGTACAAGTCTGGCCATTCTTGCGCCCCCCTATCGATCGATTTATTGCGAGTCTATGCCCTGTGCCTGAGCACCGGTAGCACCGCCTCATTTACGGCACTGCGGCAACCACTTCACAAAACTCCACTATTCTGCTTCAAACTTTCGGTTGGTTGAAGATTATTTAAAAAAAGTTTTGTCTTCAATCGAAGTTCGTGCTATTGCTATGTTCCTCATTCTTCAAGTGTGAGAATGAGATGGAAAAAGAAAAAAGCGACAGACGACAAAACGGCCCAAAATTAATAAGTGTGTGTGCCACACGAACGAAAACTTCCTTTGGTGCGTTCTGTCTCACGATTATTTTTTGTTTGCTGGAAAATATTTGAGTATTTTTGATTAAGTTTCAAAAGTAACGTAAAAGTAACATTTTGAGTCGTGTAACATGGAGGTAACATGAGAAGGTCAAAAGGAACACAAAATGTTACAAAAGTAACATTCTGGCAACGCTGCACTATTGTTTGTTTTGTTTACTAACGAAGTGACGTCACGAGCCTAAACAGCATGGCGGCTAGTGTTTCCGCGCGAAAATTCAAAATCATAAATTAAAAACGTGTTTTAGGGCATTTAATGGTTTTATAAAATTAAATTAAAAATTCTGCTGGCTTATTTTGACCTCAGGATTAATTTAAAACAGTTTTCAAAAAATGGTGTAATTCCCTATTGGTAGTTTTTCTACAGTAATGTGTGTTTATGTATAAATTGATTGTAAATTCTGTAATGATTAGATTGCAATGTATGTAGGTAGGTAGTAGGTACTTACTTAAATGATAAAAAAAGTCTTTTAAAAATCAAAGAATATATATAGCTGCTTTTCATTACGCACCTACTTACCAAGATAAGTAGGTATCTACACAACACATTATTTAATTAAGTAGGTAACTACCTACTTAGGTAATATCTAGGTAATTATTTGTTGAGATGGGTAACAATATTTAACTTTGGTAAGTCCCCTATTAACCGTGTTCCCACCGCTATAATATAAGTACCTAGATATCTACCTTTCCGATCAGTAACAAAATAACTGTTTGTCGGAATATTATCTACTAGTGGCCGCCCGCGGTTTTACTCGCGTGGTTCCCGTTCGTGAGAATATCGGGATAAAAAGTATTCTATGTTTTAATTCAGGCTATCTTCTATCTGTTTGCCAAATTTCAACTAAATCCGTTCAGTAGTTTTTGCCTAATTGAGGAACAAACATCCAAACATCCAAACCCACAAACTTTCACATTTATAATATTAGTAGGATTTGTTGAATTTTGATGTTGTTTGTTTCCACAATCATACATAGGTACATAACATACCAACGACAACACATTAACAATATTACGCCAATATTCTGCCTTTCTATTGTCTAACTTCAAAATCTATCGCAATCGCTTTCAGGATGTAATCCATTGAAGTTTCTTTTTGGCAGAAATAAAAACTAACCAAAGAAATGCAGCAATGTGTCACATCTATCTGTCAAACGAAAGCGATTGCGATAGATTTTTTTAATTAGACAATTAGCCCCCAGGGCGCTTGCGATAGATTTTTAAATTAGACAATAGAAAGTGCCCTTTATACACGCTGTTTATTCTTTGCGCTAGACTCACACTCACTCAAACATATGAATCCTTGTAGCTACGCACTACATCGTAAAAGTTCGACGGCAGCGTAGCACGGCCCGGCCCGGCACGGTTTGCCGGTGCCGTTGAGGAAATATCGCCCGCTGTGTGGCTGTGTGGCTTGGCCTTTAAGGCCAAGCCACACAGCGGGCGTGGCGTGACGGGACGGGACGGCGACGCGACGCTGAGCAGTTGTAATGTACTAGATACTATGGACGATGTCACACAGGCCGGCGGGGCGCGACGTGTCGCGTCCCGTCGCGCCGAGCGTGAATACAGATCGGAAGCGCAGCGGGGCGGAATGTAGGCGTGATCACGCCCGCAGTGTGAACTCCCGTCGCGCCCCGTCGCGCCGCGCCCCGTCCCGCCGCGCCCCGTCACGCCCGCTGTGTGGCTTGACCTTTAAAGCGTCTCCATATTATAACGGTTTTACATAACAATAAAACCGATATTATGTGCCGAGAAGGAAAACATACAGCATTGTTTATGAAGAAGCAGTGTGTACTTAGCTTTATTTTAGTAGTCTGTGGCGCAAACCATGGACAAACTCGTACTTCCGGTTGCTGTCCGCTAGGTGTCGCCCAAGGTGGTTCATATAGGGAGTGAGTACTAAACAAAAATTTTCACAATTCGTTTAAAAGAAATTCAACTGTATTGCCTTGGTCATAGAGTTGAAATTCTATCGATGACATTGACTGAAGACTCTACTGTGTGAATGAAACAACGGTGGAGGTCGGTGTCTCGTTCGCACAATTGCCATTACAAAACAATAATACCACGATAGTAGGAAAAAAAAATGTACGTTACCAATCACGTAGTGTGTCAAAGTTAAGGATTCGGAGTGGAATATTGAAAATATACTACTTAAATATTAATTTAGAATAACACATAGTAATTGTAAAATAAAACTAAACTTACTCTTTTGATTTAATTAGATTTCTACAATAATGCTAATCAGCATTATTGTAGTTGTATAAATTCAAGTGTCAATCCTGGCAACTCCGATCCGATTTTGACTTTGGCGCCAAATTTCAATTTTAGAATTTCAATATTCGGGAAATATTCCTTTACAAAACTAGGGTGACCATAAATACTACACCATTTCTGATTTCCCAAAAACGAAATTGTTCTATCAATGGAAATAACTGGAAGTCGCAGGCGAGGGGTAAAGTTTATATTAATAATCAAATTCATGTTTATGCGCCGATTTCGATGAAACTCGGTTTTTGGCACTATTTTGAAAAGAAAATAACAACGCATTTTTTAAATATTAAAAAATTCAAGATGGCGGCCAACTTTTTTGTTAATGGGCCGATTTCGATGAAACTCGGTTTTTGGCACTATTTTGATAAGAAAATAACAACGCATTTTTTAAATATTAAAAAATTCAAGATGGCGGCCAACTTTTTTGTTTATGGGCCGATTTCGATGAAACTCGGTTTTTGGCACTATTTTGATAGGAAAATAACAAAGCATTTTTAAAATATTAAAAATTCAAGATGGCGGCCAACTTTTTTGTTTATGGTCCGATTTCGATGAAACTCGGTTTTTGGCACTATTTTGATAAGAAAATAACAACGCATTTTTAAAAGATTACAAAATTCAAGATGGCGGCCAACTTTTTTGTTTATGGGCCGATTTCGATGAAACTCGGTTTTTGGCACTATTTTGATAAGAAAATAACAAAGCATTTTTAAAATATTAAAAATTCAAGATGGCGGCCAACTTTTGTTTATGGTCTGATTTCGATGAAACTTGGTTTTCGGAACTATTTTGACAAGAAAATAACAACGCAATTTTTAAAAAACTAAAAATCCAAGACGGCGGCTAAATTTTTTGTTTTTGGGCCGATTTCGATGAAACTTGGTTTTGGAACTATTTTGACAAGAAAATAACAACGCAATTTTTAAAAAACTAAATATCCAAGATGGCGGCCAACTTTTTTGTTTTTGGGCCGATTTGAATGAAACTCGGTTTTTGGTACGATTTTGACAAGAAAATAACAACACAATGTTGAAAATTTTAAAAATCCAAGATGGCGGTCAACTTTTTTGTTTTTGGGTCGATTTCGATGAAACTTGGTTTTTCTTGTCAAAATCGTACCCAAAAACCGAGTTTCATCGAAATCGGCCCAAAAAAACAATAAAGTTGGCCGCCATCTTAGAGTTTTAGTATTTTAAAAATTGCGTTGTTATTTTCTTGTCAAAATATTGCCAAAAACCGAGTTTCATCGAAATCGGCCCAAAAACAAACAAGTTGGCTGCTATCTTAGATTTTTTAATTTTTTCAATACATATTGTGTTATTATTTTCTTGTCAAATTAGTACTATAAACCGAGTTTCATTCAAATCAGCAAACAAATAAAAGAGTTGGCTGCCATATTTTTTTTTATATTTTTAACATTTCTTTGTTATATTTTGATCAAAATAGTAACAAAATCGAGTTTCATAAAATCGGCCCACGAACAATATAGTTGGCCGCCATTTTGTTTTTTTTTATATTTTTAACATTGTGTCTTCGTAAATCTCTTGCACCCATTTTATTAATTTCACAAGTAAAGAAATTGGTGCAAGTATTTTAGACCTTATTGACATCTTTACCAAAATAACAGTTTCTAATGAAACAGCAAAGTAAATGTACAAGTATAATTATGGGATCGAATTATACAATCGAATTTCAAACGTCAATAAAGTCGAAAATCGTTTCCATCTTTTTTTAACTACAGATCACTAGACAATGTTTTCCTACTTTTACTTGTTTTTTCAACATTTATTTGTTTTTCCGAAGTTCACGCACATTACATTTTTATTAAAATTGGAATAAACTTTAAAGTTGCGTAATTATTTACACTTGAAATTAAATTGGATTGAATAAACTAGATTTTAATTGGTTGAATTACCATATTTAAAAAATAAAAACAAAAAAGCAACTCAATAAAAACGTGATAAATAATTTGTTCTTAAAAAATAATTTTTTTTAATAAATATTAATTTTCTTTTTTTTAGTTAACGAGCTAAACTAAAAATATACCACCGCCTATCAGAGTACTCGTCAAGACCATTCAAACGAGTCCAAACTCGATGGGGTTGAAAGGTTTTATTGCAGAGTTCCTGTGGCCTTCTTCCGGCTCCATCATCAGACTCTTGGATACTATTACCCAACAGAGCACTCGTCAAGACGATTCAAACGAGCCCAAACTCGATGGGGTTGCATGATTTCAATATTGAGTTCCTATGGCATGGAATCCAGACTTCATCATCCGACCCTGAACCTCGTCTCCCGTCAGAGTACTTGTCAAGACAATTCTAATAAGCCCAAACACGATGGGGTTGTATAGTTTTATTCATCATAGAGTTCCTGTGGCGTTCTTCCGGCTCTATTATCAGATCACCTCAATGACACTGTAATATTGCATTTCCTTCCATTTCTGACCTGTGTTCAAAGTTTCAAGTCTCTAGCTCATCGGGAATTTGGTATAAAATCGTTTGCAAAATTTGTGCTCAAACAAACAAAAGAGCAAGCAACCTAATAAAAACGCGGTAAAAAGTGTTAATTATAAATAAAGAACTACCTAGGTATTTAAGTTTATATTAAACAGTTAGTATTATGTATGTCTCCGGCCAACCATACGGTTTGGTCACCCTAATGAAGAAAAGGACACATACATCTACTTGACCTCTCTGTCGGCTCGTTTTGGGGCGAAGCGCTCATTCCGGTTTATAGTACTATTTCCATGGTGTCGCCACTGTCACCGGCAAGGGCGGGGAGGCACTCGCCGCCATGTTCGTAGCTCATAGTCTTCACCTGCACGCGTAGCATGAGCAAACGAGACTCTTGTCTACGAAGACTTGTCGTCTCGACCTTCTCGATTGCTGAGCACAGTTTGACAGACAGGTGGGACTCGTTCTCAGAATTTCGAAACCTTTTAATGTCTTTTAATAAAAAGTTAATTTTAAAGGTAATCTTTTTATTTCAACACCAATAAACGTCAAAATTATCTAATTTGATCCGAAATAATTTAGTTTAAACATGATTCTCATTTTTTTTATAAGTTCTAAGATAAAGAGGCACTCAAGAAAGCGTTCTCTTCCGTAGACAAGCTCTCTCGAGTTCGAGAAGAATAATATTGCCAATAGAAAATAATTACTTTATTTCTCATAAAGCACCGTTCCTTTCTATAGATTTCACAACGCTAAACTCTTAAAATTAATTAAATATAGCTGTATGGATATAAATTCGTTTGCCTTTCTTTTATTGAGAGTATTTTGAAAAGATAACACAGACTACTAACGAAATTGTTAATTTAGTATGTTTTCCGGAGGCACATCAATATTCCATACATTTCACTTCCCTGTTGTGCCTTTGGATGGCTGCCGGGCGATGCCGTGCCGGGCCGTTGGGAATTTTAAAAGCGCACAATGGACCACTGAGAGTACACAAAAGAGTAAATTATAAATGACAAGCAGCGTTGCCAGAATGTTACTTTTGTAACATTTTGTGTTACTTTTGACCCTCACAGGTTATCTCCATGTTACACGTCTTAAAATGTTACTTTTACGTAACTTTTGAAACTTAATAAAAACACTCAAATATTTTCTAGCAAATAAAAAGTAATCGTGATATAACGCACCAAAAAAAAGTAGTTTTTGTTCGTCGTATCGGCACATATGATTTTGAGCCGTCACCGTCCGTCGTCGGTCGTTTATTTGTTTTTTATTTCTCATTCTCATACTTGAAAAATGAGGAACATAGCAGTAGCACGAACTACGATCGACGACAAAGTTTTTTTTAATTAACTTTAACCAAATGAAAAGGTTGAATTCGAGTAATGCAGTTTTGTAAAGTGATTGGTTTGTTTGTTGTCGACTTGTGTGTGCTAACAATAATCGCATTTAAGTGCCGTAATAGAATAAGAGTCGATTTTTACATAAAATAATAAAATGTTACTTTTCTCGTGAAAATGTTACTTTTTGAGCTGTCTTGTGTTACTTTTCACTATCGACCACTGGCAACACTGATGACAAGAAACATTTTTTTCCGATGCAGTGGTCTGTGAATTTTGTTTGGACTGGCAACATCGAACTTAATTTTAGCGTTCGAATTTTGAATTTTATTAACGTATTTTTTGATTGAATGTAGAAAGAAAGAGGTGGTTTCGAACTTTGTGTTGTTTTCGAATTTAGTACGGTTGTGAAAAGAAAAGATTTCAGCTGATGTGATGTGAATTTTTTGTTGATGTTTAGAAATAATTGATCAATCTATATATTCACTGTTTTTCCTGGGGCTGGAACGTAGAAACACATCGAGTCAAAAGAAAACTGGTTCAATATGTCAGCAAGAGACATCTATTATTCGGAGAAATACTACGACGAAGAGCATGAATACAGGTATATATTAATTTAAGCTGATTATTGCTGATTAAATTGTCTCCCTACTGATTCAGTCCTAAGCTTTTGAAAAATGTTTCATAACCTCAATAAAGTTCTTGGTTTAAGAGTACTTTAAAAGTTTATCTCTGTCCGTTAAATCGCTGATAAATCCCTTTTAAGTTTGTCCTTCAACTCAAAACGATCGTTTTCTGTAAATAAAGTTTGTTTTTGATAACTATTATCATGAAAATTGTGTCAACACAACACAGACTTATTACTTATAATGTAACCCTTTTGTTAATGTGTATAACTTGTAATTTATCAGGCATGTTGTGCTGCCAAAAGAATTGGTGAAATTAGTACCGAAAAACCATTTAATGTCTGAGCAAGAGTGGCGGAGCATTGGAGTGCAACAGAGCCAAGGATGGGTGCATTATATGACACATCAACCTGGTAATTAGTAAACTATATTATTAGTTAATAGATTGCATGTTTATAAGGATGTAATAATGTTATACTTATTTTTAAATGAAGTATTGGATTGTAGTCATGAACTAAAATCTAAAATAAAAATATCAACAGAATACATGGAAACGGACAAATACCCTTAGTGTGCAGCCTGGCAGAGATAGCCACATTTCCTTATGTAGCCATTGGTCAGAAAAGTGTGATGACCGCTGATATAGGAGATCAATTTTCAATTTTAGAATTTTATAGAATTTTTTGCTTACCGAAATGTTGCATTTTAAATATTAACTCTTTTTCTTAGTTGCTGGCCACTTATCTACTTGTAGTATTGAAACATAGGTATAGTGATAATCTTACTAAACTAATGTGTACAATCCTCGGCACATATCTTTAGCAGTGATATTTTATGCCCAGCCTGCCTATGCCTAGCATGACCGATTTATATCGCGTGATATAGCATTTTATCGAGACTCAACTGTCAAATTCCTTTGTCTTTTTGACAGTTAAATGTGATAAAACGCTATATCACGCGATATAAATCGGTCATGATAGGCAGGCAGAAGTAAGTTTTGGGCGAGAGATGTGCGAAAGGTGAAGGGCAACAGCTGCAAACATGAGCAGTAATCCCCTCCAATTTCTCTCGCCGCTAAAGTTACGTGCTGAGGCTTGTAGCAGAAATATGCTAGTTATTTAACTAATAATTTTTGTTTTCAGAACCCCATATTTTACTATTTAGACGGAAGAAGACCACTCCACCCGAAAAGAAGTAAGGTTTTGTGATATTGTGGAAGTTGTACATTTGTCTTGCAGAATAGTTCAAGCTTTAGAATAAGTTACAGCCCATGACTGACGATCTAAGTAGGTTGTTCCTTTTTTTGTGAAATTGAGCGGCCCTAAAGGATTTTATTTTCTAGAATGTTGTGACCTGCGGCCTCAGTTTTGCTAGTTGCTGGTGACATAATAAACAAGAGTATTTAGTAGAAAAATCTATTATCTAATTAATTAGCCATCAATGCCCGAGCGGCTCGGCACAACAATGGAAAATCTATTGTCTTAGTTTCTAGAACTCGAAGGATTAAAACTGTTGTGCTTCACCAATTCCATGTTTAAACTGGCAAGTCTGAGTCGGAGGTAATCATTTATGTTGATATTTTATCTACCCAATGAGATTAACTTTAATGTTCATTTTATTATGAATATATTGAACAGCAGGTTATGTTCTTTTAATAACATCAATATTAAAAACATGCACATTAAAGTTTGTGACATTTAATTTAATTGCAGCTTATTAGTTTGTTGTGGGCCTTATGATCTTCATTCCTTAACATTTAAGTTTATTGTTTGGCTTAAAATTAGTCATTAATTTTTAAGACTTTGACATTTCTTGTTTCTTTTTATTAAACCCTAATCTGTAGTGTTGTTAGCAAAGTTTTCAACCTAGGATGAAAAATGTAACCAAGTTCAATTTTACATTTTGAATAATGGAGGACTGGAAGCATGGGCGTCGCCAAGGGTGGGCACGGCGGGCAGCTGCCCCCCCCCCTGGAGGTTAAAAAATGTTCTTGACTGTACCTACAATTCATATTTTTCTCAGCTTTAATATTAACTTGCCCCCCCCTAGGCCATGGGCTGGCGACACTCTTGACTGGAAGTGTATTGCTCTGCTGACATTTTAGCTGTAATGTATTTTTAAGTCCAGTATATAAAAAGATTATTTCCATGTAATTCTTTATTGCCAAGCTTCCAATTCTGCCTGTTAATGTAAATAATGTAAATGTAAATACAATAATACTAATCAATAATTGGCTTTCATGGTGTCATCAATCTGGTGTTTATTTTTTTTTAATAACAATCCGATTTCAATAAATTATTTGGTGCTATGTTATACTATTGTTTTATTTGTTTCTTATACATGAATTTATTTGATTAAAATTTTAGTGTTTAGAAATGAAAAACTGCCTAAATGATTCAGAATAAATTTTTGGGGAACTTAGCATTAAAATTCTTAGTAGGAAAAGTCTGCAAATAAAGATATTTCATTTGTATTTATCAGGTTGGTGAATCTCTCGTAGCAAAAAAAATTGAATGAAAATGTTACATATAGGTATACTGCCCGTGCCCGGCATATATATTGGCAAGAGAATGAAAGAAACAAAAGATGCACAGTAGTACAAACACTAAGTTTATGGCTACTGCGCATCTTTTGTCTCTTTCATTCTCTTGCCAATATATATGCCGGCAGCTGTAGGTGATATAAATCATCAAGTTGTGCTAGTACATTTGTAGTTAACTAGGGTCTCTTACTGCTTGCAGTAGTCTAGCCAGGGCACGTGTGGGATGTCATGTGTCGGTTGAGACAGAGCTACGCAACTAACGTGACAAAGAGAAGGTGCATACAATTGAATCATCTAGGTCATGTTTACTAGGTCATGTCCTCATTAATAAGCACACAGCGCTGTGCAATTTGAAATTGTTCTTTATTGCCATGCAGCGAGATTAGCTTATTATTTGATTGTTCTCGTGCAGATGGACTTCTGTATGTTTAGTACTACTATTTTATACTCTGTGCCGTTAATGCGTAAAAAGCCTTAGTTATGTCAATCTGCAAGTGAGAGCCCTAATAGTTGCAAGTACTTTTTACACTTCTATTTACATCTTAATAATTACTTATCAAAAAGAAGAAATGAAAAAAACAGAATTGGGAAACTCATTCATGTATTGGATTTGCTTCAGCAAAATTGGTTATACATTGTAGGCATCTAAAATGTTCATATTTCCTACATTATAAAAAAAAATCAGACATTAAAAAAAATATCTGCAAAGGTTTTATTTCCTTTTCTTCTTAGCACTAGGTGATAAAGAGAGTAATTTTGTAGTTTCCGGTTGCGAAAACTCCATGGGCTCTATTTTGATATCATCTGCAGTAACTGTGTCCAGAAGTTCTAGGCCTTGCAGCTGCTCTTGTTCTAGGCTGTGCAGCATTTGAAAGCCAGGTTCCAGTGAAGGAGTAAAGGCACCATCCAGTGCCGCAGGAAAATGTAGTTCTGGTACCTCTTCTAGCTTTAATTGGGGCGCAATATCTCCAATAGCAAGAGCTTCACACTGTCCTCTTAAATACTCACACTTCTTTTTAATTTTAGCATGATATTTCACTACACGATTATTGTAAAACTCGTGTAAGTTACCAACATTCAAATCTGCAAATACTTTTGATATTACATCGGGGAAACCAGATTTCAGGTTGCTCGCTTCACGATCGACTACTGTTCTCATAAGTTTGCACATATTTGTCATGTAGATATCTAGGGCATCTGCGACAGCATTTAATGCCGTGTTAGTGCACGTAGCGACACCGACATGGCCTATCGCTATTGCAGCACATTGTTTTAATGCGCGTTTATGACTTTCAGGTGTAAATGGTTGGATAATTGGTCCTTTTCCTAAAGAAAAATCACAGTACTGTTTTTGGAGAAAATTGATAGGAGGAGTAGCTTCATGCTCGATATTTAACAGCGGATCTGATGGTATTAAGGGTAGACTCATGGGATCTAGTCTAGCTCCTTCGTAGATTGCATTTTCGGTCTGCTCCAGTATAGCTGAGAGTTGCCTTGCACAAGAATGTAGTTGTATGGTGTGAGTGATTAAATTAGGTTTTGGAAGTTCTATTGGCGAAGACTTCACAGTTATCGGTATTTCGGGGATATTCTGCATCCCCAGATCAATGATAGGATTAAAATTAACATTTTGTAAAATAGTATCGTCACGAATGTCGTTTTCAAATTCGCCCCAAAGCTTTTTAGTCGACATTTAGACAGGTACTCTTTAAACAAACGTTTTCACCGATTTATATCGATTATCGAGCAACAAACAATAAAATCAGTTGCAATGCAATGCAAAATAACAAACATTAGATAAACAAAACTATTATTTTTAAGGTTATGTATATTTCGATTCGATCTGTCACTGTCAATGTCTTCTTCTTCTTCTTATTTTTGTTATGGCAATCTACTTTCCTCTTGGAAGTAATTTTTGCCAGTGTCATGTTTTGAATATTTCAGTATTTCTTAATTTTCTAGTAGATTGTTTCAGTTTACATTAAAATGCGGGTGCATCACATTCCAATGCTGCTTGGAGCATTTGGCAGCAAGTATATCAAGACAGTTTACTCGGTAAGTTCTGCCGAGGTAGCGACCACTACAATAAAAGTCTCAGCTTCACACAACCAAGATCGCGCCTATTTCCATTATCCCACATATTGTTCAGTTGCGCAGACACTTGTACCACAAAACTGCACCAATTTTAAGACACAGTATCCACTATGAATCAATTTGCGAATAATTAAAATAGTCACCAAACTGAACTCGACAAAATCCCGCCAAAAACTCCTGTCAATGTCAAATCGTGATTCTTTTTTTTTTTTTTTTTTTTCTTTGGCTCGCACGGTTTGTGCATTAGCCAATGTCAAGTAGGTTAAGGTAGGGAAACCAAGGAATTTTAATAATTTAAGAGATGATCGAAATTTAGGAGAAAATAATAGGATCAAGGTAAGGATAATTTAGTGAAATAGATAGATAATAAATAATAATGATTAATAAAATACATAAGGGTAGTTAATATACGGTATATTAAGGTTATAATTTAATATTATTTTCAGTTAAAAATTTAGAAATTAAATTATACAAGTCTGGATTAATGCAGCTCAGTAGAGTTGGGATTGATGTAGGGAGAGGAACACGGAGGGATACGAGGGAATCTAAAAAAGAGGAGCAATCATGAAGCGAACATTGAAAGAAAATGTGATTCAGGTCCTCGTCACCAGCACCACAAGCACATACACTGTTGTTGCAGATTCCTATCCTAGTAAGATGTGATGCAGTACAAACATGATCTAAGCGCATTCTGATAAGACTGGATGTAGCAAATTTACTTAACTGTATTTTAGAGAACCAAGGCTTAAGAGGAATTGTTTGTTGAATTCTTTTATAAGCTCTTCCTTTAGTAAGACTCTTGCGCCCGATTGCACTAAACTTAAGGATCGCCTAAGTCTTTTCCTAACTACAACACGACCAAATTAAAACGGTGTCATAAACTTAGCCTTCATGTAGCTGTCATTCGCCTAGTTAACTTGGTCGAGTTATAGATAAGAAAAGACTTAGGCGATTCTTAAGTTTAGTGCAAATGAGTGGTAGTATTCCATTTATCTTCCCAACAGACATGTAAATGCTGCTTGGGAAGAGAAATGAGATCCGGCACTATATTTTTATAAGGGAAGATATCACCAGAATTTATTGCGTCCTTGGCAAGCTTGTCGGCAATTTCATTTCCTTTTATGTTATGATGGCCAGGTATCCACGCGAAAAGAATGTCATATCTATTTTCTTTACAGGTTAATAACAGCTGTCTACACTGTGTAACATAAACAGAAGCTAAGCAGGATTTAAATGGAAATCTTTGGAGAGATTGAAGAGCGCTCTTGGAATCCGAAAATATAATGGCTTTTTGAAGTTTTGCTATTAGGACATATTCTAGTGACTTTAGGATTCCAAAGCATTCCCCAGTGAAAACTGATGTCTCAGGCGGAAGTTTAATTATTTGATGGATGTTATATTGCTGATGGAAGACACCAATTCCAACCAAACCAGAACCGGAGTGTTTAGATGCATCACAGTATAAATAATGCCAGTCTGGCCAATCACTATCGAGTAGATGTCTTAAAGATGCATCAGGATTTTGGTCATTATTTAAAAAGTCTAAACTAAAGAGGACATTAGGTTCAAGTACTAAAGCTGGGAAGTTTGTAGAAAACAAAGGAAGGTATTGTGATCTGTGAGTAGGGGCTTGCAGGGAGATAAATTTACGAAAACTGACGACTAGACAGGGAGGGGGTTTATTGGTCCAGAAAGAAGAGGTCTCAATTTTTTCTGATAATTCTTGTAATTTGCTGTATAGAGGATGGTTAGAAAATTGAAAAGCGCGGAAGAGAAATTTATCGCACAACATTTGCCTTCTTAACATTAGTGGAGGTTCAGCACATTCAACCTGAAGAGCATTTAGCGGGCTAGATTTCATAGCTCCACCTATGAGTCGTAGTGATTTAGATTGGATATCATCTAATTTACTTATGGCAGCTAAGCTACACGGCTCTAAAAAGAAAGTCCCATAATCCAGGATGCTTCTGATGATAGCGTTATACAAAAGCTTAAGATTAAAAGGGTGGGCGCCCCACCAAACACCCGAAAGACATCGCAGAATATTAAGTTGTCGTTCACAACGTGCTGAAGCATAATAGCAGTGTGGTAAACCTGTTAATTTCGAATCTAGTATTAAACCTAAAAATTTGAATTCATTTTCTGAGGGAATTAATTGACCATCATAAGAAATCGAAAATGTAGGTGGACTGCGCATTTTAGTGAATAAAACTGTACAGCTTTTATTTACAGAGAGACTTAATGCGTTTTTATCCAACCAAGATTTTAAAAGCTCCAGAGCGTTGTTTAACGAATATGTTAATTTAAATATAGATCGGCCAGATACGTAAATAGCTAAATCGTCTGCATATTGTAACACATTCACGTTATTAGCGATAGAAAATTCAAGGTCATGAGTATATATGGCATATAGAATTGGGCTGAGTACCGATCCCTGTGGCAGGCCTTTCCACGTCAGTCTAGATTTTACCTTTGAATCACCAAAATTAATTTGTATTTGCCTTTCTGAAAGGATATTAATGATAAAATTACTCAATAGGTGGGGAACCTGGAGCTTATCTAATTTAACTTTGAGAAGTTCTAGATCAACATTGTCATATGCTGCAGAAATATCTAAGAAAGCTGCAAGTAAAAATTCGTTATTTGAAAAGGCTAATCTTATATCAGTCGTGATAATGCCTAAACTGTCCATAGTGCTCTTCCCTTTTCTGAACCCGTATTGGCTCGGAGCCAGCAGCTCCTGACTTTCTACATACCACTCCAACCTGTTCTTGGCCAGATGTTCAGCCAACTTAGATAGGACTGATGAGAGAGCTATAGGTCTATATGAATTAGGGTCTAATGGAGGCTTATTGAATTTCAAAATAGGAATAATTTCCTGGATTTTCCATGAGGGAGGGACTTCACCGGACATCACAACAGAATTAATGAGATTTAACAAATAAATTAAACTATTATCATTTAAATGAGTTAGAAAAGAGTATGGAATACCATCAATACCAGGTGCTGAATCTTTAACATAGGACAGCACTCCTTTTAACTCAGTCAAACTAAAAGGTGAGTTAAGATTGTTTAAGTCCTTTATTCTATGGCAACAGGACAACTGAGGTGATGTTAATATTAGTTCTTGAGGAACAAATGGCGGAGCTAATTTGTCCAGAAATCTTTCAGCTACACCTTCATCAATACATTTAGGGACTCGTTCTTTAAAGGCAGATCTAAACCTACGAATATTATTCCAAACCTCAGAAGGAGAAATGTTAGGTGATATAGATAAACAAAAGGTCCTCCAACCTTCCCATTTCTTTTTTTTAAATAGACTGCGGGTTTGATTCATTATTTGTATCAATTTATCAAAATTTTCAGATGAGCTATTATCTTTATAATTTATTTCAGCCTCTTTTCTCTCTTTTATTACTTTTGTACATTCACTGTCCTACCACGGGGGGGAAGGAATATACCCATTTGTTTTTTTCTTTGGAAAAACTTCGTCAGCTGCTTCTAACAAAACTGAGGCAAAAGCCTCGGCACTCTGTGTCCGGTTGTTTTCTTGTATAGAAGGAAGTGAGGAAATCCTCAGTTCAACTTGCTCCCTAAACATTTCCCATCTGTCACTGTCATTTTGGTTAAGTTTATATTTCAAACGAGGTGGGCGTCTACTTTGATTTTTTAATAAAGTTGAAGGAAATTCAATTAAAATAGGAAAGTGGTCACTACCAAACGTGGAAGATAGTGGACTCCAAGTCAAGGAGGAGGAAGCTAGATTGGGACTACAAATTGTAAGGTCGGGCGCACTGTCTCCTTCATGAGGCAATGTTCGCCGTGTTGGAAGTCCTGTATTTAGGATGCAAAAGTTATTCAGATCTGAAAAATCTAAAATTCTGGAACCACACCAGTTAGATTTGGCACTGCCCCATGCCTGGTGTTGAGCGTTAAAATCTCCCATCATGAAAATGGGTTTTGGGAGTTGAGAGATGATGGTATCTAATTCATTGTACACAGAGGATGTTGGATGAGGTATGTATAGTGAAACAAAACAGATATTATTAATGGAAGCAGCTATGATTGATAGGTTAACACTATGAGTAATAGGAATATGCTGAAAGGAAACAGAATCATTAATTAGAAGAGCTACACCACCGTGGGAATCAGAACGGTCTTCTCTTAGAGGAAAATAATGAGAAACATTAAAAATACTGTTTGGCTTAATCCAAGTTTCTTGTAATGCTATAATTACAGGTTTATATACATTAATTAGGTGAAATAAATCGCTTTTCTTATTATTTATACTTTGGCAATTCCACTGAAGGATTGATGAGATATGATCCATTTTGATTTTTATTTACACTATTTATATTTTCAGATGCAGCGTTGGACGGTTCAGACATTATATTTTCTGTTTGGGACAAAAACTTTATCAGGGTAATGATAAGATCCCTGGTCGACATATTGGAGAAAGGGTTGTTTTCATTTAAGGTACCCACTGTTGGCAATGGAATATTATAATCTTTAGTTAAAGCATCATGAGTTTCTTTGTCATAGCCCTTAGAACTAATTTTGTGTAATTTGGGTTGAATAAAGACTGTTTTTCTGTAAGATGTTGTTTTATTGGAATTAGAGTTATATCTTTGTGGTTGGGGAGCAATGGAGGATGTAAGAACTTCAGAATATGATTTTGTGATTGCAGGGTGAAGCTTAAGGGCTTCAACATAAGAAATGCAGTTATTTGCCATAGACTCTTTTATTGATTTTTGTCTCGAGAATTCGGGACACTTCCGGTTGGTGGCATAATGAGATCCAGAGCATAGGCAGCAAGTAACATGATCTTCATCAATTTGGCAACTCTCACCTGAGTGGTCATTTCCACACTTAAAACATTTAGGCTTTGATCTACACTGACTTCTTATATGGCCAAAGCGGCAGCAATTAAAGCATTGGACAGTGGGAAAGGTATAAAGGTCTACAGGGAGAGAGTTATAACACAGGAACACTCTTTTCGGTAGCACCTGACCATCAAAAGTGAGTACTACTGTCTCTATAGGAGTGAAAGTGATCTTACCATTTACTGAATTTTTCCTGTTAATGCGCCTAACTTTTAAAATATTTCCACAGCCCATAGGTACAGTAACGTTTTGTAAGATTTCCTCTTCAGACCAATCTATCGGCACCCCTCTTACAACACCCATACGAGTAACAGAAAAAGTTGGTATAAACGCTTTGAAATTACTATCCTTTAAGGCTTGGTTAGTGATAAATTTATTCGCATCGTCATATTTAATAAATGAAATTATCAGTCTATTTCTACCAATTTTTTTGAGAGATCCATTCACAATGTTTTGGATATTATGTTTTTTTAAGAATCGGCCAAAAGAGATTGGATGCAATGATACATTTTCATCCGGCGTGGACTGTATTTTTTGAATGTTGTATGGAGATGCATCAGTTGCCTCATATATTTCCCTACCAACTACAGGACGCGTCATAGAATTGTTTGATGTATCAAAAGTTGGATTAATAGTTTGTGTTTGTGGTGCTGAGGACATAGAGGGAATCTTAAAAGTTTTTGTTGAATTATTTTCACTAATCTCGCAATGGCAGTCAACTTCAGTCAAAACATTGGAAGCAGATTTGTGATGCCTCCTCTTTTTTTGTTGCAGTGTTTGCAAACTTTATGTGACGCTACTCTTTTACGTTTTGTTGGGTTATTAACAGAAGTGTCCGAGTCAAAAAGAGAACCATCAGTGTCCATACCTCCCACACTTTCATCAAATGGAATGATTACATTATGAGAAACCTGGGGGACTGTCCCCCCAGGGTCCTCCGGATCAGTCATAAAAGTACAGATCTAATAACTCACCAGATCGCTGCAAATAAAATACAAATACACTAATACTAAATATATACACTATATAAACAATATTTACACTATCTGATCCTACTATTTACAAAGAATTAAGTGAAAAAATCTAAAAAAGCCAAAAGACACAACCGCTTAGTTGAAGGTTTCCCGCGCTTTTTAAAAAATCGTGATTCGTACTTGAATCGTGTCCACAGACTATTTAGTGAAATAGTGAGTACATTCCAGTAGATCAACCGCCAAGTCAGCGATTACCACAGTATTTTTTTTTAACCATGTATTTTAATTTTGTTTACCTTAAACTTAGAGCATACAGAACGGGAGTAAGCAAGAGCGCTCTCCTTCACTAGATTTTGTTCACCGATTCTGGGGGGAGACGAGGTACACACGCACAGCACACAACTTCATATTCACGCACACTCTTGAAGCTTAAAGTCATGTTGTTACACACGCACACAAAAACAGAATGACCACAAAGTTATATTTGCGGGTGGTCAAATTCGGAACTAACCATCTTAGTACAAATTCTGACAGATCACGTAGACGGCAGCGCCAAACTTACCGACAGAAATAAAGTTTGCCTTTGCGTTAGAGTGCTATTAGACTATCATAGAAATATGATCATATATGTATGAGTCATTTTTATATGAAGAACATAGGACGGTTTAATAACTACATGTGATTCATATTGTCTTTGATCGTAGTTATGGGATCCTATTTGACAGCGTGCGTACAAGTAGGATCATATTCGTTGCCCCAGTAGGGATTCTTTCCTCTATTCGCCTAACTTCAAAAAAAAAAACCGGTCAAGAGCGAGTCGGACTCGCGCACCGAGGGTTCCGTACAATCATAAATATATTTGGATATGTTACTTTAGTACAGTCTTTAAAAAAGTAGGATAAACGGCAGACAGGTGGAAGGGCGAACAGGCGGACAGTTAATTTACAAATCTTAACCACAGTTGCTTATGGTGACTGAAAAACGTTTCAGCCGCTCCACATTGCAAACTGTTTATATGGAAATAAGTTAGCATAGTGTTCAAACATTAGTACATAAAAGTTTTGTTACATGAGTGTTCGTTCATGGTTGTTAAATGAACAAAGAAAATGCTACTATGAAAAATGCAACTTCTTGAAAAATCTCCATACAAATCAGCAATTTCATAGGTAAAGACCTATTATTACTAAGTAGGAACTTATTCTTCGTTTATTCGTACGGCAAATAGTAGGCAATTTATATAAGAACCAGTCACCAATTATTATTGTAGTATTAGGTTGCGCCATCTCTTGACCGATAGTGGAACTATTTTAATTCGCAAGTCAGCATTCTTAGGTCACCGCCATCTGTTGACGGGTAGTGAAACTAAAGAATTCTTGTTTGTTTTTTGAATTTCTAAAAAAGTGTGTTATATTGAGACCTCGTTTTATTTTTCCTGTAATCTTTACGTAAACTACTATCACATAGAATTATTTCAGATTTTTCTCTTTGCAAACTTCGGAGATAAGGGGGGGGAACGGTATTTTTTTTTACATTTTTCATCATAAGTCGAAAACTATGCGGCCTAAGAAAAAAGAAAAAAATGTTTTAAAATGTGCAAACAGCGCTCTTTCATATGATACCCCACACGCCCTAGTCACTTCACTTAAAATTTTTAAGACCCCTTTTCAGTCCCTGTTGTAAAAAAAATATTATTTTTTTTATTTCTTTCTTATTTGCAAAATAGTTGGGCAAATGTCATCTTAAACTATTCCAAATTTCAAGTTGATACCATTAGTAGTTCTCGAGATATCCAGCTGTGACAGACAGACAGACTGAGTCACACCATAAGGGTTCCTTTTTTACCATTTTGGTACGGAACCCTAAAAATGGCGTAGTGCAAGAATTTTGACTGGAATATTGAAATAACAAAAAATAAATTACTCTTTATGAGGAAAATGAGTGTTTATATAATCTTGTTCCGGATAACGAAATACGTTTTTACAAAACCCAAATACGGCTTTTATTTTTTGCTTTGTTCTTAACAGTTTTCTTCTTTTTTAATGCTATTAATAAAAATTGCACTCTTAACAACGGAAAACACAGCTAAATCGTTATCCTTTTTGATTTATGACATTGTTTATATGATCATAGGTGGATCATAAGTGTAATATGTAAAAATGAAGGACAGCATCATTTAACTATGATCATAGAATTTGACAGATATGAAATCATATATAAATGATAAATATATGATAATGTAATAGCGGCCTTAAGGTTAGTGATGGGACATAAAAAGACCGATGAAATTGAATGATTAGAAGCTTTGATTTGAAGATGAGTGATTATGATTACGAACAAAAAAAGTCTTCATTTTATTTTGTGATTTGCACCAACAATCATTAAAATACGCTTACAAATCAATGTTTAATAACATACATAAAACATCGTTCTGCTCTTTTATCCTCATAATTGTACAGAAATGAAATTCCGATAGTGAGTGTTGGCACAAGATGCAAATGTAAAGGTTGTCAAAAAAGAAAATAAATGTGATTAATAATGTAATCATTTATTTACAAGTATCTGTGTACAGTCAGCAGCACATCAAGCTATACAAAACTGTCAAAAATCTCCAATGAATTTTGAACCTTAAATTGCTTGTTAGGGTTCCGTAGCCTAAATGGCAAAAATCTAAACCTTATAGATTCGTTATGTCTGTCTGCCTGTCCGTCCGTCCGTCCGTATGTGACAGCCACTTTATTCCGAAAGTATTAGGACTACACAGTTGAAAATTGATATAAGTAGATGTATTCTGTAAACCGCCTTACGAATTACGATTTTTACACAAAAATAAAAATAAAACAAAAGATTAAAGGGGGGCTCTCTATACATGGAACTGAAACTGAAAAAAAAACATCCATATATATATAAGTCTATTAAAAGGGATTTAAATAAAACATTTTGAACAATTATAAATTATTCATTTATTGCATCAATGCATAACGTTTTCGATATTTAAGTAAGAACTCCACAGCATACAATTACTCAACATTATGGGAAAGTAGTTTTAGTATGTACTTAAATACAGTTTTGAAAATAATACAAATTTTCCTGACCTTAGATGGCGTTATTCTTTAGCAGAGATAGCATTTCACAAGATAAAATTATATTTTCCCTGTATTACGTCTTTACTCAACAATATTGTCGCTGCTATTCAGAATAATTAAATTTTAATAAAATGTTTTATAACAACCAAAACAATTGAACGTCGCGCGCTTTGCTGCCACGCTTTCAGTCAAAACCTGTCAAGCAGCGCGGCAATACCGCCATATTGCGGAAATGTTTAGAGCCAAATTTATTCCTTTTTAATTATTTTAAGAAGTAATTGAGTATAACAATATTTAAAATAATCTGATAAATTAATAATAATAAATATTGACATTTTAGAAATAATTATTGCCGCGTATATCACAAAGATACATATTTGTGATTAGCGCCATGAAGGAAACTAAAGAACTTCAGACAATATTATACACTCATAACCAAAATTACTTTTTATTATTATAACTCATCTGGTAATTAAATAATAATGTGGTTCAACACGGATAATATTTAAAGTAATTTATACAGTAACCTAACAGTCGGCCATCCTGCTAAAGCGAGTCCCATCGCGTAAAAAAAAGTATCTATAAGATTTACAATAAATTACTTAATACATCCATCAAATAAAAAAAACAGTTATAAATTACATCTCATCGATATTCATATTAAAATAACATCATTATCTAAAAAAAAAAAAATAGCAGCTTTTGTCTAACAAAGCAATAACATTTTTGCGCGGAGGACATCATTTTTAATATTATATATTTTTTAATGACACAAAGCATAGCCATTACATTATTTAGTAGGTGTAAAAGGCACCCAGTTAGGGACTAATGGTACCTACCATTATAAATATATGACATAATTATTCGTCTACAATTCACTTAATTTAATTAAAATTCCAATCGAACAATTAAATACAATTCTGTTAGCAACAATAAACAAAACTAATAGCTTTTTTTTCATCTGAGCATGTCATAAACATAAGCATCAATTACCTACCATCAGAATTCATTAAATTTAAAAATAATACCTCAGCAATCAAATTATTAAAAAAAAATGGTGTCACACCTTAAATTGCATAGGTACATTCAAGAATTAAAATTCCACCATTTAGTATAAATCGCATAAGCACTTTTAAATTACAAATGTTATTATTGTTGGAAACTGATTTTGTTTAGCTACCTACTTCTCGAATCAATGATTGTCTCAAATATAAACTTAGTTTATAAATAAATCTAACAGTATAACAAAACAATCAACAATCTTATAAAAGAATTATATTGTCATATTCGCCGTCGACCCCGTTACCAGCTATCACCGCAACAGCCCATGATGCAGCGTCAGCGCAACGTGCCGGTTCAATGTGCAGCGGCCTACGTGACGGAGATCTACTCTAATTCAACGAAAAACGAAATTTCGTTCGAAATTTCGCTCATTTCCTACCACGGTTCCATTCGTTTCGAAACTTCGTTGAAACGAAATTAGTTTGACGTTTGAATTCTCTAAGCCTACTCTATTGCACCGAAGTTACGAACGAAAATTGAAGTTTGACAGATGATTGTTCGGAATTTTAACCTCAAATTGACGAAACCAAAAGTGTTACCTTTTCATTTTCGTTTGGGTCGATTTTGTTGAAAATTAAAGTGAAATGGCTACGAGACAGCTTTTAATCGCAGCTGCTTTACGAGAAGAACGTTTGGAGCGTAGAAGGAACCGGCGCCGCCTGCGCAATCAATTAAATATATCAAATATTCCCGATATAGAGTTTGTCGGAAATTATAGACTCAATCGGGAATTATTTGAAGAGTTGTGCCAGGACATAGTGCCTTTATTGCCTCCAAAGGCAAGACGACATGGAATCGAGCCCACACTTAAAGTAAGTTTAAATTGTTTAATGAAATTTTCCATTTTACTGTTCATAAGCCTCAACTTGTGTTAATGTATTTCAGATACTTACTGCTTTGAACTTTTATGCCCGAGGAAGTTACCAAGGGTCTGTGGGGCAAAATATGGATGGGCCCATGGCACAACAGACAGTGTCTCGTTGTTTACAAGAGGTAACAACTGCAATTAATGCACCCCACATACTAAGGAAGCACATAAGATTCCCACAAAATAGGAATGAAAGGAATCTTATTAAACGGAAGTAAGTACTTACCTTCCTATCTGAAACCTGACTCTCCGACCAAATTTACATAAAAAAGTGTGCCAAGACTAGGCAAATAAGTCATGCAAAAACAAATATAATTTTATTGCTCAATTTACTATTGTATATTTATATTGTAACCTTATTGTAGATTTTATGATAAATATGGGCTACCAGCTGTTGTGGGATGCATCGATTGTTTGCATGTAGCCATAATCAGGCCTTCGGAGCACGAGGAACAATATTTTAATCGCAAACATTTTCATTCGATTAATACTCAAGTTGTAAGTTTATGAACAATATTTGAAAGATTTTATTACGACATTCACTATTTTAATACCTACATTTTATCCTGTTACATTGATTGAAATTCTTTTTCAGATATGTGATAGCGATTTATTGATCACAAATGTTGATGCTTCATATGGTGGAGCAACTCATGATGCTTATATTTGGAGGGAATGTGAGATAAGAAACCACTTGGAGAGTCTCCAGGATGAAACAGTTTATCTATTAGGCATGTCTTGATTTATAGTTTGATATTCATTAAGTAATATAATGTGATGATGCAATTTACACTATTATTATATTTTTAATTTTTAGGTGATTCTGGTTATGCTCTAAGGGAGCATATGATGACACCTGTAGATAATGCTGTCGAGAACTCTCCAGAGGGAAGGTACAATTACCTCCAAAAACGCGCACGCTGCACCATAGAACGCACATTTGGTGTATTGAAGGGTCGATGGAGATGTCTTTTGGCAGCTAGGGAACTCCATTACTGCCCAGAAACAGCAGGTAAAATTATATTAGCCTGCTGTGTTTTACACAACATGTGTATAAGGGCTGGTATTGAAGGTCCCGAGTTGACTGAAGAGGAACACCAATCGGAGAGAACCAGGCAGATTCCCTTTGAAACAGCCGCATCTGCCACTCAAGCTCTACAGGCAGGTCGAAGAGCAAGGAATTCATTAATACAAATGTTAGAAAGGAACCGGTAAGTTAAACTCAAACCAAATAATTGTGCAAGTAGATTAAAATAAACTCAATTACCAAACCTTTTTTTGTTTTAGGAGATAATCATCATCATCATATCAGCCACATTTAAACTGTTTATTTGTAATTAAGTAACAATCAAAATCCATACTTTCTCATTTATAATATTATAGGATTAGGAATTAAGTTTCTGTTTAATATTACTGAAATGTATGGCACTCACTTCTTACCTAAAACATAAAATTCTTAAGTACCTACCTATTTCAAAATAAATTATAACTTGTTTTAATTGTAAGCG
Organism: Agriphila geniculea; assembly: GCA_943789525.1. Lineage (NCBI taxonomy): Eukaryota > Metazoa > Arthropoda > Insecta > Lepidoptera > Crambidae > Agriphila > Agriphila geniculea. The sequence goes on along the minus strand of OX038869.1, from coordinate 17,558,313 downwards.
ATGCGTTTTTTTAATGTTAACTTTTATGTCTAATGAATAATATTGTATATTGTACAACATTATCTATTTTTAGGTATGTATTTTCGAGTAGGTAGTAGACAGTGATTTCTCAACTACTTGAAAGTTATTTGCTCTTACCTATCCGATGTGTAGATAATTAATTTCAATACCTACCCATTGTATGTAAACTTTTATTAATTATTGTGATGGAAAATTACATCACGTTAAAGGTCATTTTTCAAATTTGATTACTCTGCATGAAATATACAGGGAGAAAAAAATCAGCCCTTGATGAGTTTCTTGCCGGTTCTTCTCATTACAAGGTCTCCCGCTTAGGGTTTGCGAACCGATGGCGTAGCTTCTTTGACATTCACAAGTTCTTGTAACAGCCTAGATTAAATTATTTTTATGGCATAAAATTAGTTCTGTTTTATTTTTTCACCTACTTATCGTTACTCTACCTACCTAGATGTTTATAAAATGGCAACAAATATTAGGTCTTTACCAATGAAATTGCAAATATTTTGTCACATACAGAGAAAATAATAACTTCCATGATTTAAAATATTTAACAGTATCTTATTATATCGGATTATGGCCATGATAGTCAACAAAAATAAAGTTCTTATTTTAGCTTTCTAAACTTAAAAAAAGATCTTGAGAGTGACTTTATTTTGCTCACAAAATAAGGTAACCGGAGGGGTTGTAACTTGGCCAAAAGATATTTTTTCACTAAGTACCTATCGTAAATGGAATAAGTTAGCAGAGTGTTAAGTATTAGTATATAAAAGTTTTGAACACAACGAGCATTTTCTTTGTTCATTGTTAAATGAACAAAGAAAACGCTCATATGAAAATGCACCTACTTGAAAATCCTCTATACAAATTGGCAGTTTCATAGGTAAAGACCTTAAAATTTAAAAGATTATGTCAATCTTATTCAGTAGTTAATGATTTAGGTAGATATTTATTACTTCAATGCATGATATTGGACTTTAGTCTGTGGGGGAATTTAAAGTACACCTAGTCTCAAAAATAGTAAAAAGAAACAATAGTATTCTAAAATAAATTTATTTAATACATTATTACTTAAAGTTAAATACTTATGCTATTGCCTATTGTCTATTCTGCCTTAAAAACTCTAAATATTCTCTAAATAAAACTAAAAACTGTCGCTCTACGTCTCTCGTCTCTTCCAAGGCAGTCCTGATGCCTGCGAGCTCGGTGTTCCTCACTGTCTCTCTTTCTGCACGTCCATCTTCATATTGGTACAATCTGCTTCTGACATCGGAGCCAGCAGCAGATCGTGTCCTTCTGGGACGTGCAGATTGTGAGGCTGCAAAACAACATTCCAATATGTTACATTGCAGTAAATATTCAATCAGCTGTTCCATAGAAAATTTCAAATTGTATAGATCAAATTTTTTTCTCGATTTCAATGTTGGTATAGTAAAAGTTGTTTGTATGGATGAGTACATTAACCCACTAAAATTTCATGTACTATTTAAGAAGGGCTATATACATATATACATACTTTGTGTATCAATATATTTTCTGTCATATACAAGTTAGGTACAATTAGATGACATTACTGAAAATCCATAGTAAGAAGAGGTACTTACAACTTCTGGAAGTCAACGTTTCTTGTGACCGTGGTGGTTGACTCGCAGGCTGTCCGGCTGCCTGGCTTACTTGGCTTGGTCCGGCGTACTCCTCAACTTCTTCACGCAAGTCCAGGCTCTGCTGCTGTAGTTGGCTTCCTTGACTGGAGGTTGATGGTGTTTCATTCGTCTGAAATAAATATAACAAATTGAATGCTTGATGTTTAAGTGAAGTATTAATTTTTTATGTCTACCACAATGCAAATTCTATTGTATTTTTATCTGATGTGTTAAAAAAAGTAGCATACTCACATAAAAATTTAATTTTGTAATGAAAATGGTGGAAAAATTTCATTAAGATAAATATTTGAACGTATCTAAGTTTAGAAATAGGGAATCCAAAGAATGATAAGGTACTTACTTCAGCGAAAGCTGGCACTCTGGCTCCAGTTTGGCGGTCACCGAACCCATCTCCCATTATGGCCAAGACTTTTAATTCCCAATGGGAGAGTTGGGGTGCCACCGATGGACCACCTCCAGTCATTGAAGCCGACCTCCGGGAATCAGCAGCGGCTTTTTTGGCCAGATGTTTTCTATCAAACCATACCTATCCAAAATAAAAGTAAATATTAAAGTTGTCACTTTCACTTTTTACTGATAAATAGATTCAACATTCAATTATATTACTATGAATTACCTTTTGCCACTGCTGAACTGACTTTGTGCAACCGCCCATGGAATTGAGCGTATTGCACAATTCATCCCACAGCCTCTTCGCCTGGACTTTTCCTTCTATACTCCTCAATCTCCCGCGAGCAAGATCCCTATGCTCGTCCAGGAAATTGAGGAGTGCATCGATTTGTTCAGGAGTAGCCGAACCCGTATGTGGAGCCATTTTACACTGAAAAGAGGATATGAAAATAAATTATAGGTACCTATTACTACAAAAAAATATGTTATATAAGTATTTTACGTGCAAAACATATAGTATTACTTACACTTTTTCTGAATATGAAACGAAATGAAACCAAAGGACGCCCAAATGAAGACTGCGACTTGAAATTGAAACTTTGTCAGGGAATGTGTATCGCGTTTGCAAAGTAGGCAAAGAAAAAACCACTTGAAACATTTTATTATCACTTCACTTGAGCACACAGGAAATAATCTCTACGTCTTACACTTGAGCTTGAGAAACAAACTTAAAACTATTCCAACTTTCAAAGAATGCAAACAAAAAATCCACAAGTGATGACTGACAGCATTGTGATAATACGGATAAATTTGGTTGTTATACGATACTATAAACATCGTTTGTTATTATTATACACCTTAACTTAGTCGGTTAACAGTCATTGAAAGGGTTCTTTTAGTGTCACTGTGATTTTCATCGAAAACTTGTATTTTTATTGCTTATTTATGATTTTCTGGATTAATATGCATAATAAATCACGACTATTTCAATAAATTCGTAAAATAAATAAAAATAACTTAAAATTATCAAGTTAAAACAAAAAGGTTATTTTACCGTAAAGGACATGAAAAAGAACCTACATAACATTGTTCGTTCCATTCGTTCACGAAAATTGTCTATGGATTCATTAGCGTATAGTTGGCAGCCTCACCATGGAATTAGAAGGTTTTGACTAGGTCAAAAAATTGTTAGTAAATAGTTATAAATAGTGAACTATAGCATATAAATAGTGATACTATGGTTCAAAAGATATTTGAGTATCTTGGTGAGGCTGCTATCTTGACGTCAAGCTAGCAGACACCTTAAGAAATACAGTTCGTATCAATGTGATTTATATGCTAAAAAATTGTTAGGAAATAGTGAATCGTATACGCAAAATTTCAATAATATTGCTTCAGTACAAGCCGAGATATTACGATCTCAAAGTGGGCTGCTAACTTGACGTTTCTCGCAATGGCGATTTCAGAGAAACGGGTACAAGTTATAAACAAATAAATATATCAAAAAATTGTTAGTGAAATTGTGATTCTTACGATATAAATAAAAAAAGAATTCTTCATTGCTATTTTCTAAAAATCGAATGTTAACTTCTACATAGTACTCTGAATATAGGCTGTCGATCAATATTGAACCTTGCTCAACAGTAATAAGGTTTAAACTTGATTGCAATCATGAGGTGAGTACTATCAAGCAAAAAAGTGAAATTTAAATTTTTTGACTGTGTCAATAGTCATGTCCTCGGTTCAAGGCTATTGATTTGGTATTAGTAAACAAATATTTTTCTACCCACTTTTTTATTTTTTAGAGTATTGACACAATCAAAAAATTTTTGAATTAATCTCATCAAAAAAAATTTGGTCGTTTAATACTCTACTCTCAGTTCATTTATTTAGTTTAGGAAAAACTACAAATATTTTACTACCAATTAGGTACCTAACGTTAAAACTATAACTTAAAGGGAGGAGTCTAATGAAAATACCCTAACCCGTAATTTTTTGAAAATGAATATTTTGTATTTTTTTTTAGTAACTGAAACTTTAACGGGGTGTGTCCCCACTCAGGTTTGCGAACCTCCGCGCTCCGCGCTCCGCGAACCTCGGAGCGCGCTCCATATTTGGGATCCGATGCGAACACGCGAACACGGAGCGCGGAGCGCCAGTGTGACCAGATTCAGTATTTGAATACTTTTTCAGTATATTTTATCGACTTTACCGAACATCAGTATTTTTGTAGGTATATTAGCGGAAGTAAGTATTTTCGGTATATTTTGGTTATAAAGTTATGGTAACTACGGTGTTAAGTCCCCGCAAACATTGATGTTCAAGGAATTTCTCGGATTAAGTCTATATTTCATTCAGAAGCAAAGATCAGTAGAGTCTGTTTTGAAAAAGAACAAACTTGGGATTTATGCTTGATTACCGTTTTTGAAATGTTGATGGTTACGTTTTAGTGCGACTGTATTAACAAGATAAATATTAATTCAAGATAGTCGCACTATAATTACGTATAAGGCGACGGCTACACACACAGTATTTACTGTGGTCCAACTGTGTGGTAAATACTGATAATTCCAATTCCAACGATGGAATGAAAACGCACGCCTACAGGCTCAGTATTTACCACATGGTAATGTTGCCAGATCGTGCCTATTATTACAATTTTAGTAATAAATCTAAACTAATGTAGGAACATATTGTGTCCCTACACCACGACTTTTGTTATGTTGTAAATCTTTTCGCGTCAAACTAAAAGTTATTTTATGGATTTTAATATTTTGTATGTTTTACCTTTTTTTTTTCCTCTTAGGAGGGGAATGGTGTAGGGACACAGTATATTCCTACAGGTTCATATTACAGAACCAATTTTCTATTATGTAACTAGGTGCCGCGCAGTCGTCGTCGCGCACCCAACTTGTTAACGCGCTTCTCAATATTATAAAAGTTTAATTTAAAATACTCTCTTTTACTGCCACTCGCGTGGTCCGCCTTGTTAGGATACATACATCCAACACTAATAATAAATAAATAAATCTAAAAGATAGCAGCCAAATTTTATGTTTGGGGGCCGATTTCGATGAAACTCGGTTTTGGGTACTATTTCGACAACAAAACAGCAACGCAAAGTTAAAAATATAAAAAATCCAAGATGGCGACCAACTTTTTTGTTTGTGGGCCGATTTAGATGAAACTCTGTTTTGGGTACTATTTCGACAACAAAACAGCAAAGTAATGTTAAAAATATAAAAAAATCCAAGATGGCGGCCAACTTTTTTGTTTGTGGGCCGATTCAGATAAAACTCGGTTTTGGGTACTATTTCGACAACAAAACAGCAACGCAATGTTAAAAATATAAAAAATCCAAGATGGCGGCCATCTTTTTTGTTTATGGGCCGATTTAGATAAAACTCGGTTTTGGGTAGTATTTTGATAATAAAACAGCAACACAATGTTTAAAATATAAAAAAACCCAAGATGGCGGCCAACTTTTTTGTTTGTGGGCCGATTTAGATGAAACTCGGTTTTCGGTACTATTTTGACAACAAAACAGCAACGCAATGTTAGAAATAGTACGGAGTTTCATCTAAATCCGCCAGATGGCGCTTTGTAGTAAACATAGTCTCTACGTTAAATATTGCCGAATAATTTTAAATCACAACTCTAACATTTGGAATCAAGTTAAATCAATAATTTGTCTAGTGATTCACCAGTGATATCGTTTGTAGAACTATACCTATGGTTTAAAAGTGTGTATTTGTGCTCAAAAAATATTCAGTGACTTTTTTAATCAGTGGATTATTAAAAACTGCTGAATATAGTCTGAGCATTATCCTCAGAAAAGTGATAAAACTGCGCTTTAATTTGCGTAATAAATCTCATCTCCAGTGTTAAAACTAAATATTATCATCAGTGATATTATCAGTGTTGAGGTAGTACTTACAATAATTATTATTTTCGTCTTGACCTCATACTCAAACCAACTCATACATCAAGTTTCAAACCCTACTTAACTGATCAATACTTTGAACGCTTTATGTCGCTTTGGTGCATACGTTAGCACACTGAGTGCTGCATACTGAATTCAGCTGTGAGTGGCCCGAAGATCGATCCTCGCTTATAAAGACTTTTTCTCCCAAAATTTTTTTAGAGACATTTTATTTATTTTTAAAGATATTTTTTTTTTTTAATTTGTATTGAAGATATTTTTGGACATTACTTTTCAATTAATTTTGATGTACTAAAACATCTTCATTTACCAAAGCCGTAGTAAGGTATAAGATTATTGAAATTGTATAAGAATAAAAAATGTCGACTAAAGGATCATCTGAGTGCGCGGGATGTCCTAATATCATGGATGGAGCAATATTCATGCAATCTAAACGTTGCAAATACAATTATCATTTGCAGTGCACTGCATATTTACTCGCAGATTAGAATGCGATGACAGCTGATACTAAAAACGCCTGAATTTGTGATTTCTGCCACATTCGCGAGCCCAAAAAGGGTAATAACACGATTACACCAACGAGAGCTAAATTACCCACTGCCTCCAATGATAGCTTCGTTACCCAGCGCTTGAAGTCAAGTTTTCCTGCGCCAACGAGTTGTTCCTGCCCTTCGGCCAATGATTTAAGGGACATTATTAGAGAGGAGATTTACAATGCTTTCGAGGATGTTATTAATCCAAAAATTGTTGCCTTGCAAAATATGATAGTTGGCTTTGAATCATCTCTCTCGGCATTCAGCCAGGATCTGGATAGCATAAAAACGCAACACGCCGCCCAGTTGGCCACTTTGAATGATGTCTGCAAGGAAAATGAGTCGCTACGTTCAGCTAATCAAAACCTTTCTTCTAGACTGGCACAGCTTGAGTTACAGACACGTTCAACAAATATTGAAATACAATGCGTCCCAGAAAACAAGCAGAAAAATTTGGTTAATACAGTTCTGCAGCTTTCTAAGGTTATAAAGTGTCCTATCAATCAACGAAGGCAACATTCATTTTAGGGCTAGACTTGCTAAAATAGACAATAAAAGTCCCCGCCCACGCTCAAACTTTACTCAAGATATTAATGCCTATTATGAGTAACTGTTGATTTTAAATAGTTTTTGCCTAAAAAAAGGTGCCTTACTAAGATTTAAAAAATTAGGACTCGTTAATCTTTAAGTCACTAAATAATTGTACCGGAGACAAACCTAGAGGTACTTTTAAAGTCTGAATAATTGTGGAATACTCTGAAAAAACCTTCATTTTATTTTTTATTTTTATTTTATTTATTTAGGACAACAACAGCACAATCATAATAAAATTTACTATGAGGTAACTTACAAATTATAAGGCCAATTATAGTTATCCGTGATATTACATGGTGAAATTTAGTTAAAAGCAGACATTTTTAATTAAGTAAGTTTGAGAAAAAAAAATCACATGACAAAAACAATCAATACTTAACCGACAAAAAAGTTATACTTGGTGAGGTTGGTGATATAAGATACTTAGATAAATATATGCAGGTACTAGAATCAATATATATATTAAATTAAAATAAATAATACATATGAAAAATATAGATAATACATACATACCTACATGGATAAACAAGCCCAGCACTACACCCAGCAGGAAGTGTTTACTAAGTGCAATGCCGAACCCGATAACCATGCGCAAAAACTATGCAACAAACGTACACATACTTGGAAGTTATTATGTTATATATTTTGTGTGTAAACTGCGTCACATTACCTTCAAAATTAGAGAATTTTTAACAAAAGAAAAAAAAGATATTTATTGTGGCACTCCGTATGAATTTAAGAGAAAGAAAAAAGTTATTATTTAGCTATCAAGTATAACAGATTGAACATGCTTCTTAAAGGTCTGTTTCGAACCTGTGAAAGGATCAACATCGTTAAACACTTCATTATACGTTCTGACTAAGCTTCATTGATTGTAATTCAACAGATTTTGTAATTTACTTGTTCCACTTTATATAAAAAGGCAAAATTAATAACAGTGTTTCATTGTTGGACACGGGGTGTTTCTTCCACCTAGGTGTACACATTGAAACAATTCCCATTTTCTTTTAAAAGTCTTGTTATTGGTTATGTATCTATTTATTAATAAAACTATAAATGCCATACTATACCTAATTGAGTAGACTCCGTTCCTGTAAAAAATGGAATTCATATCTACAAAAATGAGAGAAATATGAGACTCAGAACTTTTGGTGTTTCATTGTACCACACTACACCCTACCCAAAACCGAGTTTCATCTAAATCCATCTTGGATTTTTCCTATTTTTAACATTGCGTTGCTGTTTTGTTGTCGAAATAGTACCCATAACCGAGTTTTATCTAAATCGGCTCATAAACAAAAAGTTGGCCGCCATCTTGGATTTTTTTATATTTTTAACATTGCGTTGCTGTTTTGTTGTCGAAATAGTACCCAAAACCGAGTTTCATCTAAATTGGCCCACAAACAAAAAAGTTGGCCGCCATCTTGGATTTTTATATTTTTAATATTGCGTTGCTGTTTTGTTGTCGAAATAGTACCCAAAACCGAGTTTCTTCTAAATCGGCCCACAAACAAAAAAGTTGGCCGCCATTTTGGAATTTTCCTATTTTTAACATTGCGTTGCTGTTTTGTTGTCGAAATAGTACCCATAACCGAGTTTTACCTAAATCGGCCCATAAACAAAAAGTTGGCCGCCATCTTGGATTTTTTTATATTTTTTACATTGCGTTGCTGTTTTGTTGTCGAAATAGTTCCCAAAACCGAGTTTCGTCTAAATCGGCCACCAAACAAAAAAGTTGACCGCCATCTTGGATTTTTTTATATTTTTAACATTGCGTTGTTGTTTTGTTGTCGAAATAGTACCCGCATCCGAGTTTCATCTAAATCAGCCCACAAACAAAAAAGTTGGCCGCCATCTTGGATTTTTTTATATTTTTAACATTGCATTGCTGTTTTGTTGTCGAAATAGTACCCAAAACCGAGTTTCATCTAAATCGGCCCACAAACAAAAAAGTTGGCCGCCATCTTGGATTTTTTATATTTTTAACATTGCGTTGCTGTTTTGTTGTCGAAATAGTACCCAAAACCGAGTTTTATCTAAATCGGCCCACAAACAAAAAAGTTGGCCGCCATCTTGGATTTTTCATATTTTTAACATTGCATTGCTGTTTTGTTGTCGAAATAGTACCCAAAACCGAGTTTCATCTAAATCGGCCCACAAACAAAAAAGTTGGCCGCCATCTTGGGTTTTTTATATTTTAACATTGCGTTGCTGTTTTGTTGTCAAAATAGTACCCAAAACCGAGTTTCATCTTAATCGGCCCACAAACAAAAAAGTTGGCCGCCATCTTGGATTTTTTTATATTTTTGGCATTGCGTTGCTGTTTTGTTGTCGAAATAGTACCCAAAACCGAGTTTTATCTAAATCGGCCCACAAACAAAAACGTTGGCCGCCATCTTGGATTATTTATATTTTTAACATTGCGTTGCTGTTTTGTTGTCGAAATAGTACCCAAAACCGAGTTTCTTCTAAATCGGCCCACAAACAAAAAAGTTGGCCGCCATCTTGGATAGTTCATATTTTCAACATTGCGTTGCTGTTTTGTTGTCGAAATAGTACCCAAAACCGAATTTCTTCTAAATCAGCCCACAAACAAAAAAGTTGGCCGCCATCTTGGATTTTTCATATTTTTAACATTGTGTTGCTGTTTTGTTGTTAAAATAGTATCCAAAATCGAGTTTTATCTAAATTGGCCCAGGGGCGGATCCAGGATTCAAGTTTGGGGGGGCCCCTCGGAGCCTCGGGTCTGCCTTAGGATGCACAAAACGCCTGATTTTTCGGAAAAATGCTTGTCTATAGGAAACAAAACGGCCGCGCAGCGCGATTTTTAGTCAGTTTTATCCACTAGTCTTGTACTCTTGCCTGTCTATAGTAAAAAAAAATATTACAAGAAATCGGGCTACAAACATTAAAACGGAGTAGTAAAAACAAACTAAAAAGTAAAAAATAAATTCTTCTGTAAATATTTATAACCCTAATACCCTATACTATCCCTACAGAAATTTTAAACCTAAAAACATTAAACCTAGAAACGTGGGGCGCATGCTATAGAACAGTGGTTCTTAACCTTTTTGGCTGGCGACCCAAAGTAGAAATATATTTGAAGACCGCGACCCTAATCCTAATATATTTTTTTATTTTGCAATGACAAGTACTAAAATGACATGTTATTTATTTTTTACTAGTGGCCACCCGCGACTTTTCTGCGTGGACAGGTTTTTTGACAGGATCTGTGGACAGGATACCTCGGGAACTGAATGCCCCTTTTCTGTACCCCTGACAACATGTATGCAAAATTTAATGATCGGTTCAGTAGTGAAAACGCGAAGGCGGTGCCGGTTTTAGCACTACCAGCGCTTTGCGATTCCAAGATTTTCAATTTTGCCTGTTGGTCAAAAAACGGCCGCGCAGCGCTATTTTTAGTCAGTTTCATCTACTTATCTTGTAATCTTGCTTGTTTATAGAAAAAAAAGGCCGCGCAGTGCGATTTTTAGTCAGATTCATCTACTTATCTTGTAATCTCGCTTGTTTAAAGAAAAAAATGGCCGCGCAGCGCGATTTCTAGTCAGTTTCTTCCAATAATCTTGCTTGTTTATACTAAAAAATTGCCGCGCAGTGCGATTTTAAGTCAGTTTTATTCGTCGCGTCGTCGCTCGTCACCAGGCAACAAAAAAATTATCACTTTTTAAAGTCGTTTGGGGGCCCGCGACCCAACACAATACTTCTCGCGACCCGAATTTGGGTCGCGACCCGAGGTTAAGAATCGCTGCTATAGAATATAGATTGACAATATAGATGATAAATTTTACAAAACGCGCCCCACGTTTTTAGGTTTAAAATTTTTAGGTTTAAAATTTCTGTAGGTATAGGGTATTAGGGTTATAAATATTTACAGAAGAATTAATTTTTTACTTTTTAGTTTGTTTTTACTACTCCGTTTTAATGTTTTTAGTCCAATTTTTTTTGTAATAATTTAGTCCGTTTTAAAAACGTGTTTTTAAAAAATTTTTTTTTAGTAAATTATTATTTTCTGCTTTTTAGTTAACGAGCTAAGACTAAAAATATACCATCTCCTACTCTCGCACTCGCACTCGTCAAGACTATTCAAACGAGCCCAAACTCGATCGGGTTGCATGGTTTTATTACAAAATCCCAGTGGCCTTCTTCCGGCTCCATCAACAGACCCTGGAAACTATTCCCCAACAAAGTACTCGTCAAGACGATTCAAACAAGCCCAAATTTGATGGGGTTGCACGGTTTCAATATTGAGTTCCTATACTTCCTATTGCATGACCTTTCAGCTTCATCATCAGACCCTGGATCTCGCCTCCCATTAGAGTACTCGTCAAGACGATTGTAACGAACCCAAACACGATGGGGTTGTATGGTTTCATCATAGAGATCCTGTGGCCTTCTTCCGAATCAGTCATCAGATCAGCTCGATGACACCATAATATTGCATTGCTTTCCAGTTCTGACCTATGTTCAAAGTTTCAAGTTTCTAGCTCATTGGGAAGCTAGTACAAAATCGTTCACATACTTTGCGGAGAAACAAACGAACGAACGAACACACAAACGAGAAAGCAACAAAATAATAAAAACGTGTTAAAAAATGGCCGCGCAGCTCAATTTTTAGACAATTTCATTCACTAATCTTATCTGTCTTTAGTAAAAAAACGGCCGCGCGGCGCCATTTTTAGTTAGTTTCATCCGTTATACTTGTACTCTTGCCTGTCCGTAGTAAAAAAAACCGGCCAAGTGCGTGTCGGGCCACGCGCCATAGGGTTCCGTAGTTACCTTATACCATACCATATTTAATACCACCTATCATTTTTCGTCTGCAAAAATAAGTTTGTTTTTCACAGTGTTGGTATGAATGACAAAGTTATATTTGCGGTTTTAGAAAATGTGCTATATCTCAAAAACTAACTACTACATCTCGTTCAAACTAATTTTGGTTGAAAGTGTTTATTAAGATCTACAGCATATATTTTTTTAGATTTTTCACTCTCTTATTTCAAAAGTTAAAGGGGGGGGGGACACACATTTTACCACTTTGGCGGTGAATATCTTTCAAACGGTTGACTTTGAGAAAAAGTTGTCTTAGAAACCTTAATGTCATTTTTAAAGACCTCTCTATAGACACCCAACACGTGTTGGTTTGAAGAAAAAATTTTTTTTCAGTTTCAGTTCCATGTATGGGGAGCCCCCCTTAATCTTTTATTTTTCTTATTTTTGTATTAAATTCGTTAAGCGGTTAACAGAATACATCTACTTACCAAGTTTCAACTGTGTAGTCTTAATACTTTCGGAATAAAGTGGCTGTGACATACGGACAGACAGACAGACAGACATGACGAATCTATAAGGGTTCCGTTTTTTGCCATTTAGGCTACGGAACCCTAAAAAAGCAGCCGCGTAGCGCGATTTTTAGTCTGTTTTATCCACTAATCTTGTCTGCCTATCTATAGTAAAAGATACAGCAGCGCAGCTCCACTTTTAGTCAGTATCATCCAGCAATCTTGTCTGTCTTTAGTAAAAAAACGGCCGCGCAGCACCATTTTTAGTCAGTTACAACTGTTTTACTTGTACTCCTGCTTGTATATAGTAAAAAAAGCGGCCGCGCAGCGCGATTTTTAGTAAGTTTCATCCACTAATCTTGTCTGTATTTAGTTAAAAAAAACGATCGCGCAGCGCCATTTTTAGTTAGTTTCATCAATTAATCTTGTCTGTTTACAGTAAAAAACGGAGCCCGCGCTGCGCCATTTTTATCCACTAATCTTGCAATATGTGGTTTCATCCGGGCAGACGGGTAGCTTGCGCAGCAAGGTTTGCGTGATTGGAGCATGTACGCAAGATTTCACAGCGAGACTCACTAAACAAAACTGCCTGTCTCTGCTTTGCTCCAGCCGCAAGCCTTGAAACCGTAAAATGCTTGTCAAATGCGCCAAATGGTTTTCAGATGGTAACCTTACACGGGCCACGTTTTATGATTTAAAAAAATAAAGATAGAGGCACTGACACTACCTACATAAAACAATAAAACTTAAAAAAAAAAAATTTAATGGTAGTTCAATGTTATCTGCAAATGTAATCGGCTTCGTGGGGGGGGGCCATGGCCCCCTTGGCCCCCCCCCTGGATCCGCCAATGAATTGGCCTACAAACAAAAAGTTGGCCGCCATCTTGGATTTTTATATTTTTAATATTGCGTTGCTGTTTTGTTGTCGAAATAGTTCCCAAAACTGAGTTTCATCGAAATCGGTCCGCAAACAAAAAAGTTGGCCGCCATCTTGAATTTTTTACATTTTTAACATTGAGTTGCTGTTTTCTTGTCAAAATACTACCAAAAACTGAGTTTCATCGAAATCGGCCCGCAAACAAAAAAGTTGGCCGCCACCTTGAATTTTTTTCATTTTTAACATTGCGTTGCTGTTTTCTTGCTAAAATACTACCAAAAACCGAGTTTCATCGATATCGGTCCGCAAACAAAAAAGTAGGCCGCCATCTTGAATTTTTTACATTTTTAACATTGAGTTGCTGTTTTCTTGTCAAAATACTACCAAAAACTGAGTTTCATCGAAATCGGCCCGCAAACAAAAAAAATTACCGCCATCTTGAATTTTTATTTTTATTAACATTGCGTTGCTGTTTTCTTGCCAAAATACTAGGTACCAAAAACCGTGTTTCATCGAAATCGGTCCGCAAACAAAAAAGTTGGCTGCCATCTTGAATTTTTTACATTTTTAACATTGCGTTGCTGTTTTCTTGCCAAAAACTACGAAAAACCGAGTTTCATCGAAATCGGCCCGCAAACAAAAAAGTTGGCCGCCATCTTGAATTTTGATTTTTTTAACATTAAGTTGCGGTTTTCTTGCCAAAATACTACCAAAAACCGTGTTTCATCGAAATCGGTCCGCAAACAAAAAAGTTGGCTGCCATCTTGAATTTTTTACATTTTAACATTGCGTTGCTGTTTTCTTGCCAAAAACTACGAAAAACCGAGTTTCATCGAAATCGGCCCGCAAACAAAAAAGTTGGCCGCCATCTTGTCTTTTTTTATTTTTAACATTGCGTTGCTGTTTTCTTACCAAAATACTACGAAAAACCGAGTTTCATCGAAATCAGTCCGCAAACAAAAAAATTGGCCGCCATCTTGAATTTTTTTTTTTAACATTGCGTTGCTGTTTTCTTGTCAAAATATTACCAAAAACCGAGTTTCATCGAAATCTGTCCGCAAACAAAAAAGTTGGCCGCCACCTTGAATTTTATTCATTTTTAGGGTTCCGTACCCAAAGGGTAAATACGGGACCCTATTCTGTCCGTCTGTCAGTCTGGCTGTCTGTCACCAGGCTGTATCTCATGAACCGTGATAGCTAGAAAGTTGAAATTTTCACAGATGATGTATTTCTGTTGCCGCTTTAACAACAAATACTAAAAACAGAATAAAATTAACATTTAAGGGGGGCTCCTATACAACAAACGTAATTTTTTTGCTGTTTTTTTGCTCGATATTTATAACAGCAACAGGTAGACAGTTGAAATTTTCACAGATGATGTATTTTTGTTGCCGCTATAACAACAAATACTAAAAACAGAATAAAATTAATATTTAAGGGGGGCTCTCATACAACAAACGTATTTTTTTTTGCCGTTTTTTGGTACGTAACCCTTCGTGCGCGAGTCCGACTCGCACTTGGCCGGTTTTTAACATTGCGTTGCTGTTTTCTTGCCAAAATACTACCAAAAACCGAGTTTCATCGAAATCGGCCCGCAAACAAAAAAGTTGGCCGCCATCTTGAATTTTTTACATTTTAACATTGCGTTGCTGTTTTCTTGTCAAAATACTACCGAAAACCGAGTTTCATCGAAATCGGTCCGCAAACAAAAAAGTTGGCCGCCATCTTGAATTTTTTTTACATTTTAACATTGCGTTGCTGTTTTCTTGTCAAAATACTACCAAAAACCGAGTTTCATCGAAATTGGTCCGCAAACAAAAAAGTTGGCCGCCATCTTGAATTTTTATTTTTTTTAACATTGCGTTGCTGTTTTCTTGCCAAAATACGACCAAAAACCGAGTTTCATCGAAATCGGTCCGCAAACAAAAAAGTTGGCCGCCATCTTGAATTTTTATTTTTTTTAACATTGCGTTGCTGTTTTCTTGTCAAAATACTACCAAAAACCGAGTTTCATCGAAATCGGCCCGCAAACAAAAAAGTTGGCCGCCATCTTGAATTTTTTTTACATTTTAACAATGCGTTGCTGTTTTCTTGTCAAAATACTACCAAAAACCGAGTTTCATCGAAATTGGTCCGCAAACAAAAAAGTTGGCCGCCATCTTGAATTTTTATTATTTTTAACATTGCGTTGCTGTTTTGTTGTCAAAATAGTACCCAAAACCGAGTTTCATCTTAATCGGTCCGCAAACAAAAAAGTTGGCCGCCATCTTGAATTTTTTACATTTTTAACATTGCGTTGCTGTTTTCTTGTCAAAATACTACCAAAAACCGAGTTTCATCGAAGTTGGCCCGCAAACAAAAAAGTTGGCCGCCATCTTGAATTTTTAATATTTTCACATTGCGTTACCTTGCGTTGTTATTTTTGTGTCAAAATGGTACCAAAAACCGAGTTTCATCGATATCGGCCCATAAACAAAAAAGTTGTCAGCCGCCATCTTGGAACTTATTTTTTCATTATTATTTCCTAATTGCGTACTAATTTAAGATTTATTTTATACTTATTTAGCCCTGAATTAGTAATGATTTACAATTAAAATTATGATTATCATACATCCTTTCCATATCCTTTCCATAATTCCTATAATTCCTCGCACTTATGATGCAAGAAGAAGAAAAAAAGAGAAAATACTAAGAAAAACTTTTTCTTTTCCTTATTTTAAGAGCATTAAAAGAAGGAAAAGAGACAAATTTGAAAAAAATATTCTTACCTTCTAGAAAAAAATGACAATAAATAATTCAAAGAATAAAACAAGAATTTTGAAGTGTCTATCTTATTTTTCCTATATATTTTTAAAATTCGAAAAGGCAAATTACATCGTGCCAACCCTTACACTTTTAGTCGTTGCGTCAACTGTCTAGACGAACGGCGGCTTTTGCGCCAACACAAAGGGCGATGTCCGACTGTAAGAAGAATACTCTCTAGGCTGTGGTATTACCGATGATTAGAGTAGTAGTATTAATTATTATTAGAGTAGTATTACACAATCAAATTTTTTTTGATGAGATTTAATAAAAAATAAATTAAAAAAGTAAGTAGAAAAATATTTGTTTACTTATACCAAATCAATAGCCTTGCACCGAGGATATGACTATTGACACAGTCAAAAGATATAAATTTCACTTTTTTGATTGATAGTACTCACCTCATGATTGCAATCAAGTTTAAACCTTATTACTGTGGAGCAAAGTTCAATATTGATCGACAGCCTATATTCAGAGTACTATGTAGAAGTTAACATTCGAATTTTAGAAAATAGCAAATAAGAATTCTTTTTTTATTTATATCGTAAGAATCACAATTTCACTAACAATTTTTTGATATATTTATTTGTTTATAACTTGTACCCGTTTCTCTGGAATCGCCATTGCCAGAAACGTCAAGTTAGCAGCCCACTTTGAGATCGTAATATCTCGGCTTGTACTGAAGCAATATTATTGAAATTTTGCGTATACGATTCACTATTTCCTAACAATTTTTTGGCATATAAATCACATTGATACGAACTGTATTTCTTAAGGTGTCTTTGCTTGATAGTACTCACCTCATGATTGCAATCAAGTTTAAACCTTATTACTGTGGAGCAAAGTTCAATATTGATCGACAGCCTATATTCAGATTACTATGTAGAAGTTAACATTCGATTTTTAGAAAATAGCAATGAAGAATTCTTTTTTTATTTAAATCGTAAGAATCACAATTTCACTAACAATTTTTTGATATATTTATTTGTTTATAACTTGTACCCGTTTCTCTGGAATCGCCATTGCCAGAAACGTCAAGTTAGCAGCCCACTTTGAGATCGTAATATCTCGGCTTGTACTGAAGCAATATTATTGAAATTTTGCGTACACGATTCACTATTTCCTAACAATTTTTTGGCATATAAATCACATTGATACGAACTGTATTTCTTAGGGTGTCTGCTAGCTTGACGTCAAGATAGCAGCCTCACCAAGATACTCAAATATCTTTTGAACCATAGTATCACTATTTATATGCTATAGTTCACTATTTATAACTATTTACTAACAATTTTTTGACCTAGTCAAAACCTTCTAATTCCATGGTGAGGCTGCCAACTATACGCTAATATGGATTCGAACTTTGCGTGCGCGTCCGAAAATGATATAGAGTAGGGTCACACACGAAACTTCGTTTAAATTTCGTTCGTTAACGAAGTTTCGTTTCGGAGAAAGAGAGTAGACATTTCAACATTACATATTTTACCTAAAAATCAACACTTGGTTTCTCACATCGGACCGAGACGCTTATTTTAGTCCCTAACTAATTTAGTTCGTAACTAACTTTAAGCAATTACTAAAATTGTAATTCTCTATATTAAATACTTTAAATTCATTTTTCGTTTTTTTTAAATCCTCCGGCTGTAGCCTACGTAATTGGCGCAGTCGGTAGGATACTCGCGGGCCGGTTCGCGAGACGCGTTTTCTTACATCGATTCGGGAATCGCGGGACGCCCGGGCTTTCAAGCTACGTCACCGAGTATCCTGAACCTACGGGAGCTGCAGCCACCAGGAGGAGAGTATCCAGAAATCGATACGCAGAGAAACGAGATGAAATTGTGAGTTGCACAGATTCTTTCTAGTGTTGCTTTCCTTTAGTACGTGTAGTCCTTTTTATTCTTCCCAAAATTTTCCATCCCAGTAATTCGGGTACCAGCGAGTCTGCGCTCAGGCAGTCTCGCCGGAATAGACAGTTAGATAGTAATAGAGATATTGAAGTAGATAATTTAAATATAGATTTAAATACTTTATTTAGTTTCGAGTGTGAGTGTAGCGAATCCGATAGTTCGTTTGAGCAAAGCATAGTGAGCGCTAAAATGCCGCACGATCCTGACACTATTTTTAAGGCCTTGCGCCCTGTACCTGATTTTGACGGGAACCCAAATGTTCTCACGCGTTTTATTAAAATCTGTGACCAAATTGTAATTACTTATATCAGCGCGGAAGCGGGCAGTGAATTATCGAATTTGTGCTTATTAAACGGAATTTTAAATAAAATTACGGGACCTGCCGCTAGTATTATAAATGCGAATGGTATACCTGATAATTGGTTAGATATTCGAAATACGCTCATTAATAACTTTGCTGACCAGAGGGACGAGACAGCCCTTTATAATGACCTCTCTTTGGCTACTCAAGGTCAAAAATCGCCCCAGGAATTTTACGACCATTGCCAAACATTATTTAGTACAATTATGACTTACATTACTTTACATGAGGACTTACCCACTACTATCGAAGCTAAGCGCGCCTTATATAGGAAGCTTACTATGCAAGCGTTTGTGAGAGGACTACAGGAACCTTTAGGGTCACGTATCCGATGTATGCGGCCCGAAACTATTGAAAAGGCTTTAGAATATGTGCAGGAGGAATTAAACATTTTGTACTTACAGCAACGAAATGATTCCGTTAGTAAATCACATTCGACCCCTAAGGTCAATTATCAGACCCCTGTACAAATTCCAAAATCTTCACATGTACCATTACCAGTACCATTGTGGTCTGCGCCGCCTATGCAAAGGCCGCCACCACAGGCACCGCAGCCGTTTAGGTTTGCACCACAGCAGCAGGGTTTCAGAATGAACCCTATGCAGAGCCAGCATCAACCACAGGTACGTATGCCATCTCGTACGCAACAAATGTTTAGTGCTAGGCCTCCCAACTACAACCCTCAGAGCAATGTATTCCGTTTGCCACCTAGGAACCAGCCTAGTCACTCTTTTGTCCCAAGACCTATGAGCGGTGTTCAATCTTTCAACCCTAAACCGCTCCCTCCAACCGGCGGACTACGTGGTCATGATTGGCGTGTCCAGGGCAATCCACCCCCTAGTAATTATTTTAAATCTAGGGAAATGAACATGAATGAGTGTTACGACAGTGACTATAACTTAGACTATGACTACGACCCTGACTATACTTACTATTTACAGAACAATGACGAATCTTATTATGAATATACTGACTACGCTGACCACACTAATTATGACGCGACTCCGATTGCTTACCCTGGCTATGATGACTCTGTAGAATCTGCAAACTGTAATGACACCGAGGACGCTCGTAGCAACGATCGTCAAAATTTTCAGATAAGTCAGAAATTAAAAAAGCCAAAATAGAGATTAACTTACAAACTCAGAGACAATTACCGTTTATACAAATAGCAAACCCGCCTTTAAAATTGTTAATAGACACAGGCGCTAACCAATCTTTCTTAAGCCCTAAGGCAGTTGAAAAATATTATCCAGGAATTTCACTTAACTTTGACCCCTTTGAAGTGACGAATGTTCATGCGACCACTAGAAATAATTACTCTATTACGTTACCTTGCTTTCCAGAGTTCAATGATAGTGACGACATACGCCTATTTGTCTATAACTTTCACAACTTCTTTGACGGCCTTATAGGACTAGACTTGCTGACCAAATGGGAAGCTAAAATTGACTTGAAAGACAGGACTCTAACTACTCAATCTATGGTTAACCCGATTCAAATGTATAACTCCCGAAATGTCAATTTATATGAGGACATAATTCCTGCAAAAAGCTCCAAATTAGTTAGATTGCCAATAAACGCCCCGGATGGTGATGTATTTATTCCAGAACAAATAATTTGTAACTGTTTAATAGTTGATTGTGTAACAAATGTAGTTAATAGCCGCGGTACGTTAGAAGTCTATAATCCAACCGATAATGACGTCATACTCTCACTAGACCACTCCGTTAGTGCAGATGTATTTAATATGGAATGTGACGCAGTAAAATCACTTTCGTCACGCGCTCAGGATGTAATATCCCGATTGCGGACTGACCATCTTAATGAGGAAGAAAAAGCTAATCTCATATCCTTGTGTTCAAGTTATTCAGATGTATTTTATATCGAAAACGAACCTTTGACTTTTACTAATAAAATAAAACATCGGATTAACACCACCGATGAACTACCGGTCTATACTAAAAGTTATAGGTACCCTTTTATTCATCGACAGGAAGTCAAAGATCAGATCGAGAAAATGTTATCTCAGGGTATCATACGACCATCGGAGTCTGCATGGAGCTCACCTATTTGGGTTGTGCCCAAGAAGGCTGATGCCTCAGGCAAACAAAAATGGCGCCTCGTAGTTGACTTTCGGAAGTTAAACGAAAAAACCATAGACGACAAATATCCTATTCCCAATATTAGTGACGTACTAGACAAACTAGGAAAGTGTCAATACTTTACAACCCTTGACCTTGCCAGTGGGTTTTATCAGGTAGAAATGGACCCTAGGGATATCCAAAAAACAGCATTTAACGTTGAGCACGGGCACTTCGAATTTCTCCGTATGCCCATGGGATGAAAAAACTCACCATCAACATTCCAACGAGTGATGGATAATGTGCTCAGAGGCCTACAAAACCAGATATGTCTAGTTTACTTAGATGACATTATAGTTTACAGCACTAGCCTCCAGGAGCACATCACTAACCTTGAAAAAGTGTTCCTCAGATTAAGAGAGTCCAATTTTAAGATCCAAATGGACAAGTCTGAATTTTTAAAGCTCGAAACACCTTACTTAGGCCATATAATAACTAGAGAGGGTGTCAAACCCAATCCTGATAAGATTTCCACCATAGAAAAATACCCTTTACCAAAGACTAGAAAGGAAATTAAACAATTCCTGGGACTTCTAGGATATTACAGGAAATTTATTCCCGACTTCGCTAGAATGACTAAGCCAATGACACAGTGCCTGAAAAAGAACATGAAAATTACTTTAGACGAAAACTATATTGACTGTTTTGAGAAGTGTAAAAAATTACTGACTAACGACCCAATACTTCAATACCCAGACTTTACCAAAGAATTTATTTTGACGACTGACGCTTCTAATTTTGCTTTAGGAGCCGTACTATCACAAGGCCCAATAGGATCAGACAAACCAGTATCATTTGCATCTCGGACTCTCAACGAGAGCGAGATAAAGTATAGCACCATAGAAAAAGAATGTCTCGCAATAGTGTGGGCCACCAAATACTTTAGACCATACCTTTTCGGACGTAAATTTAAAATTTTGACTGACCATAAGCCACTCCAATGGATTATGAATTTAAAAGAACCTGACTCTCGTCTGACTAGATGGCGACTTAAGCTTAGTGAATATGACTTTACTATTATCTATAAGAAAGGCAAAAGCAATACAAATGCTGATGCACTTTCTAGAGTGGAGATACACAATGAGGACACCAGCTCGATGGTAGCCAATCCTTCTGAACGGCCACCATCCATTGACAATTCTGCTACTGGAACAGCTCATACCAGTAACGAAAACCCAATTCTAGAAGTACCTATTGTAGACGAGCCCCTCAACAAATTTCATAGACAGATAGTTATGACCATTGTAGACGACATAACCAGACGACCTGTTGTAACAAAACCATTTGAGACACATACTAAAGTGACCGTACAAGTGACAGAAACTAACTTAGAAAATGACGTTATTAACGCTATTAAAGAGTATGTTAACCCTAAAGTGAAAACCGGTCTGTTAATTAACCCTCCATTGGCTATGTACAAAATTATACCTATCATCCAAGACAAATTTAGGAGCTCTTCTATGAACCTTGTTTTAACGAAAACTGAACTTGAGAATGTGAAAGAATACTTACGACAGCAGGACATAATTCGACATTATCATGACGGAAAGACAAACCATAGAGGTATTAATGAATGTTACTTATCATTCTTGTTAATGTCATGAATGGCAGTCACAGTCAGTCAACGTCAATCAATGTCACTCTCACAGACTAACTTTGTGTTTGTGTTTCTTTGTGTTGCGTCTAAGTATTTATACTTTTTTTTATAAATTTTGTGTCAAATCACTCTTTAGGCCCTGTCAGAATACCAGTGCTTCTGGGTCATCCTGAACATCAACGAATGACCCAGAAGTTAATTTTGCTGAGACAGGGCCCATTAGCAGCACACTTTTGTTTATATTCTACGATTTATTAAGTTTTTTTTTTCTTTCTTGTCTGTAACTCGTTCCAATGTATACTTTTTTCCTCTGTGTTGTTTAATAAACGTTTTCTATTCTATTCTATTCTATTCTATTCTATCGTTATCTAGGAAATACTATTGGCCAAAAATGAGAGATGACATCACTAAATACATAAACGTCTGTAGTATATGTGGCCAATGCAAGTACGACAGGAATCCAATTAGACAACAGTTTAACATTGTACCACCAGCCACTAAACCTCTAGAAATAGTACACGCTGACTTATTTACTGTACAATCTGAGAAATTTATAACTTTCATAGACGTATTTACGAAGTATGGACAAGCCTATCATCTCAAGGATGGCACGGCAATAAGCATATTGCAAGCCCTTCTGACTTTCTGTACTCACCACGGACTACCCTTAACGATCGTGACTGACAATGGCACAGAGTTCACTAATCAGTTATTTGCTGAATTTCTAAAGCTTCATAAAATAATACATCATAAAACCTTACCACATTCTCCTAATGATAATGGTAATATAGAACGATTTCACCTGACGTTATTAGAGCACCTCCGTATCTTAAAGCTGAAACAAAAAGATGAACCCATTATTAACCTTATGCCTTATGCTATAATAGCCTATAACAGTTCCATCCATAGTTTCACGAAGTGCAGACCTTATGACATCCTTAAAGGACATTTCGATCCTAGGGACCCCGTAGACATTGACCTGACTGAAAAACTACTTCAACAGTACGTTGTGACTCATCGCGACCAGATGAAAGTAGTCTATGACTTGATAAATGAGACTTCGTTAGCAGATAGAACCGCCCTTATAGAATCTCGAAATAAATCTAGAGAACCCGAAGCTGAATACCAACCCCAGCAACAAGTATTCATAAAGAATCCTTTTGCCAGTCGGCAGAAGGTTGCACCCCGGTACACCCATGACAAAGTCCTTGCTGATCTTCCGATCCATATTTATACATCTAAAAAACGAGGCCCTGTAGCAAAATCTCGTTTAAAACGAGCGCCTAAGAATATAAAATTGTTACAGGATACTACTGGCGCTGATCCCTCTCCTGACACGAGCCCAGGACATAAGACTTGACAGCTTGGACGATGGACCAGGACTACTACCTTTTAAACTGGGAACCACCAGACTAACGACACACTATCATACTTTCTTACAGTATATAGAACTTGACCGAATAGAAAAAGACATACTTACGTTACAAAACGACCTACAGGATTTTAAGGATAGACTTAGTAATAATACTTATTCACTATACGAACTTCAGATTAGTTACTTACATAATAAGACTAGGATAATTTTAAATCATTTAAGTAGTTTAGAACCGAGTAGAACAAAAAGAGGTCTACTAGATGGACTAGGATCTATTATTAAAAGTATAACCGGGAATTTAGATTATCAGGATGCCATTAGATACAATGATGCTCTTAAAATTCTTAAAGATAACCAGAACAAAATTGCTTTAGAATATAATAACCGTGCAAGTTTAAATAGTGAATGGATCGAAGAGCATAACAAAGTTATAAATCAATTAGTCGAGAACCAAAGTAAAGTTAATACAACACTGCAGTTAATGTTTAATGAAAATGCACATAAAGAAAGTAGCCTTATTAAATATAGTAAATTTGCTCAACTATTGGCAATTATTACAGAAAATATTAATGATTTATTAGATGAACTTTTACGCATAGAAAATATATTAGCTTTTACTAGAACTAGGACCACCCATCATTCTATGATTAGTGCAAACGTCCTTAAAAATATGTTAAATAAGTTAGTTACACTTTACGGTAGGAATCAGTTAATAGATTTAGACTTTAGGAACTATTATAATATTATAAAATCGGGTTCGTACTTTGCTAATAAAGTAATAGTTATAGTTTTTAAAATACCCATAGTATCCCCGAATACTTACAGTTTCTACAAATTATCCTTAGCACCCAACAAATTCCATCAGGTCCTTATTCCACCCTGTCCTTATATAGCAACTAATGGAAAAGAATTTGCGTACATGGAGGCTGAATGCCCGAAGTTTGAAAATCAGTTTCTCTGTGACGAAAGCTCTCACAAAAAGCTTCGTACACAATTTGACTGCATACAAGAAATCATCTCAAGTCAAATAATTAACTCATCCTGCAGCTTTTCAACTGTAAATCTCTTAACAGAAGCCATGGAGCAGCTCGATGATCGCAACTACGTCATTTCGTTCCCGAAACCCACGAAAGTTCAACTAATCTGTAACACCCAAACTTATAATTTGCTAAATGGAAGCTTTTTAGTTACAGTACCAATTCACTGTACTCTACGTACACCCGAGCTCACTATAATAAACTCCGATGACGTCATACAAGGACAGCCACTTAAGATTATGAAGATAAACTATCTAGATAGAATGGACAGCGCAGCAGCACTACATCTTAACCTAAGTTCCATCAACCTAAGAAGCTTACATAATATCCAGAGCAAGATTGCCCTCCAGCCTCCGTTGAACCTGCAAACGACCCCTAATATAGTATACCATACTACCATACCATTCTACGTTATGCTATCCTGTTCAGCTGTACTTACCCTTATAATACTGATCCGACAATATTATCTCTGGAAATCCAAGAAGAAGCCCAGCATCAGTCAAGATGAAACCTCTGAAATCCAGGAAAATCATGTCTACGCGAAACCTACAGTTACACCAGCAATTTTTTCACTCAAAGTCGGAAAATAATTGCTGATCTGAGGGGGGAGGAATTATATTGTCATATTCGCCGTCGACCCCGTTACCAGCTATCACCGCAACAGCCCATGATGCAGCGTCAGCGCAACGTGCCGGTTCAATGTGCAGCGGCCTACGTGACCTGGCGTCAGCACATTTCAACATTACATATTTTACCTAAAAATCAACACTTGGTTTCTCACATCGGACCGAGACGCTTATTTTAGTCCCTAACTAATTTAGTTCGTAACTAACTTTAAGCAATTACTAAAATTGTAATTCTCTATATTAAATACTTTAAATTCATTTTTCGTTTTTTTTAAATCCTCCGGCTGTAGCCTACGTAATTAAAGCCTAGACATTATTTTTTTTAAACTGAATGTAATCATCTCTCTAACTCTCTCTATTTTGTGCTAATACCATGATAATAATCATGTCATGATAAATGTTGACGAGAGAATTGCTTTTTCAGTAAATGCGCATACACGTGCGAACTGCAATGACTAATGCACGTATGATGAAGATTCTATGGAGTTTGAATTGGAATAATTGTTGGGTGCCCCCAATGCTCCAATCTTAGTAAAAATTCGGTCGAAAAACTTATTTCAGTTCTGGAAGAACTAAATAGCAGTTAAGATGGGTTGCTTCATTTTAAAGAACAAATTTCTACAGCTACCTTTATTATGATCATGACTAATAGGTACAATAAAGTGTTCGTTCATACTATGATAGATTCATACACTTAATTATGACGGGCAATTAAATTTTCCTAATTATTATTAATAAAATTTATTAATTAAATCTTCCTAATCAAATTATTAGATGCATTCACCACACAAAACGTAGAATTATTGTACACATGATGGGGAAGGAAAATATTTTTTTTAACCTAAACTATTTTAAACCATACCACTTACATTAAAAAGAGGAACTATTTTCTGCTTGTAGATTCATTTAAAAAGGATACCTAGGTAATAGTACCTACAGCACAGTACGGTATCCTTAGTATTAATAAAAATTGTAAATAATCTGTATTTTAATTTACAAAGTATTAGTAATTGACCACTTTTTAGGGATTACAACGCGTATATTGGTTAATTCAGATGTAATAACATTATTTAAAACATTATTCTAAAATATTAGAATTATTTAGTTTTTTTTTTGGTATTCCGATGTTTCGACACCTTTCCAGGGGCCGTGGTCACGGGACGACTAAAGCAAAAAGCCTGCTCATATTTTTATGAAATTACCCGCTCGGGCGGAACTTTATAAAAATGCATTTTTTTATAGTTACGTTCTGATTTTAATTATTATTATTGAATTAAATTGATTAAAGTTAATTAGTAAACACGATCTAGCTACTAAATCTAAAAAGTATTCTGAAGATCATTTACTGTACTTATTTACTTAACTGTATTGAATTGATCATATCCATGTAATTAAGACGTTAATCTGTTTATTTACAGTAGGCACAGAATCGAGTACAAGTTTCAGAGCTAAACAGGTGTTTGGATGTCGTAGAAATCACTGACACACACTGTAGAGGTACTTTTCTCAATTATATTCCTACATATAAAAGAAAACACTCTAAAATTAAGAACTGCATATTACAGAAGGCCTTTTCGTTATCAGTATTTTAAAGATCTTTCTTATTTTCCTTCCTGCAGCAGCACCGCACGGAGAGTTCGACTACAAACCTTAACCAAACCAAATTATTATCAAAGTACTAGGGTAGCCATGCACAAGCACACCACAACCCTTGGCTCTATTCTCTATCTGCTCGAGTTTTTATCTTACACCTAGCTGGTACAGTGAACAATATAATGTCTTCTAGACATTATAGATTGTATTGTTAGTTCATGCTATCACGACCCTCAGTCATGAGGGTACCTATGAGAAGCAAGAAGAATCCTGCTAGAAAACTATTCAAAAGGACTGAGATTCCACAGAACTAAGTAATTAAATGTTATATTTGTAAAAAAAACATCACTTAGTTTCAGACATGGATTGATTTAGATTGATTAAATTGTAGTACAGGAAACAAGCACGTTTTTTTTTGACGTCTAAAATTTTATCGTCAATTATGAAATGAAATTACTTATAGAAGACGCAATTAGTTTTATTGTTCTATATTATATTTGAAGGAGTGAGGAGGAGTCAGAATCAAAAGTGGTAAGCTTCAGCTTACCTACTTAGGTACTTAGATCATTACTCATATCATCAGGCTTTAACAATAAGTATAAGTACTTTTAATATAGTAAAGGCATCTTAGTCTATGACTTGAACAGAATAATTTATTTTTTTGTCATTCTGTGGTTATGTTTTGTTAATATATTTTATATATATATATATAGGTAATATGGAAGACTAAAACACAATCTTAGTAGAGTTGGTAAGAAAGTACCTAATATCATAAGAATAAATAATAACTTATTTACCATGCTCCTGAAAACGAGCCGAACACGAAGCTTAGTTACTTAATACGAATAAATTATGCCATAGGTTGGTATTCCAATATAACAGATACAGCTGATCGTAGGCAGAATCGATTGCGTACGATATCGTTCGTTTGTGCAAACGAATTAAAATATAATTTGTTGAAATTATATTTAAAATTAAATTACTATTATAAAAGAACGGTATAGCAATAATTATCCCCTTGGATTCTGATGACTGACTCAGTGGAGGCACAGAACATATACTGATCAGTAAGTAAATACATTTTAGGACGATATAGAATTTTAGTGGAAGCTTCTTAATTTTATTCAAAGGCGATTTACATTTCATATACATATCTAAGTAGTTTTATTACACTATGCTTAGGTATGTAAGTACTCTTCATTTTAAGAGAAATAGATCTTTTCCAGCCAACTCAAGACGCGTTAGAGATTTTCAACTAATGTGGGTAACAATGTCTAACAATATTTATTTAAACTTTATTGCTGAATTACAGCAATTGGCAAACTTATAATGCCTTTAAACTTTCTCTTTCAGTCTATCGGTAAAGGCTTGGTGTGAATAATTCGTACGTCTAGATTTTAATAAAAATAAATAAATTGCAAATATCTAGAGTGCGTTTTTATTGGTTTACTGTTCATTTTCCATGTCAATATCTCCCATTATAATAAAACTGGTGATCGACTTCTATGGGAATCCGTACTGCAATCAAATCAGCCCTCGGGGCTGTTTCATTCTCCTCTGCATCATCAGACATCGCAATTGCTGAAGATATGTATTTGAAGCTTTAAGTATGTTACGTTATTTGTTTACTTAAGTTTATTAGCTTAAAATGTTATACAGTTAAAAATCACCTTACCTACGATAGGGCTCATCCTAATTTTACTTGTGTGTAAATGGTATGGGTAGGTAAGTAAGTGCTGTTATTAAAATATATTATCTACCATTCCCAATTCAAAATATTTCAATCTTAATTATATTGGAAATTATACGAGAGAGTTATTGTTAACCGTAGCATACGCATATTAGCAGCCAGGCGCGGTCGCAGCCCGAAATTTTGGGGGGGGTCACTAATAATAATACCATTTTTTTTCGTAAGTTTTAGAAGCTTTTTCTATGTGACATGTACGATTTTGGGGGGGGTCATGTCCCCTGTGACCCCCCCCCCGGGACCGCGCCTGACTCTACCATCGTTATATATTTATCAAGTGGCAATGTTCGTCATGCGTAACGACTACCTTTTTACTACATTTGCAGAAAGGAATCCAAATAGGAGTCACCGCAATGGGAGTAGAATATGTACACCACAATACCAAACACGTTAGTAGTAGCTTCTTTGGAATGGCTCACAGAATCTTTAATAAAATACCTGTGGGACTTAAGAGCTTGCCAATAAAGAACTTTAAAAATCGCCTCGTGATATTACTGGTTGACAAAGCCTATTAAAAAGAGCTTGATCGCTGCGGACACGTATAAAAACATGATGGAACAGAAAAATAAAAAATAAAATGTATTTTTTTAGTTTTATCACACAAGGGAAAATAACGATATTTTTTTTTCGTTTTCGGATATAATGCATTAACAGTCGGATAGAACATCAAATAAGAAATAATATTTTGTATGACACAAATGTACTTAAACGCAATATTTAGGGAGATATTTGAAAATTCTTGGCTAACTCCATACAATGCGCCTGAAACGTGACATGAGTGACGTCACAAATGTTGACCTTTTTATATAGAGCGTTTTCCGTTTTCGGCGGGTGCTGCTGCGTGCTAACTTCAAGTAACTATATCACGAGAAAAAAACACAATAGAAAAGTTGTAATATTACAGTTGATTTTCTCACGCATTATACTTTTGATTTTGAATTTTTGATACAAAAAAATTGATGCATGTTCCCTATTATTTTACTTTCCATGGTTAAAATCCACTCTATGGTGATTGATGCCCGATCCCTCCCTCTCACTCTTCCCCCCTTCGAGATTCCCGCTCCCTCTCACTCTCCCCCCTCACCTCTCTCTCCCTTTTACTGTAAATCTTCTATGAAAAAAAAAACTGTCAACAATTCATGAATTAATCGCTAATTACGTAATTAAAGCTCTCTCAAAAACATGAAATACTTAAAAATATGTAAAAATGGAGTTTAATTTATTTCTAGATATTTAAGTAGTTGCCTCACAGTCACAGACATTTCGTTAACCACAGGCTAAACAAAATGCGCAACCGTAAATTATATTGATCGTGTACGGAACGGACCAAAAAAATTTTCTGTTGCCTATGGCGTATTTTTGTTTTTAATTTACATCTCTGATTGTCCCAAGAGAAAATTATTTACAGGTAGCAATGTCGTCAATTCGTCATCATCCGACGCGCGCGGTCGACTTATGAACTTAAAGTCTGTCCATCCTTACTTGTCTTATATGGTAAACAATCTTCACCCAACTCTTTATTGAAATAATCATTTATATTATAAAATGCAACAAGTGGTTTTCCACACATAGATTACGAAATAAATGGTTAATAAATTAACAGCAATTTCATAAAGTTACTAACATATTTTTAAATAACGATTTAAGTTTAAAAGACGTATGACAACTGTTAAAAACTGTTTACTAAATAAGACAAGTAAGGATGGCAGACTTTACTTACTTGCCGAAGTTAAGGTCGGTTGACACATCCATAAGTAAGTAAGTAAGTAGAAACCACGTGTGGACACCGTCCGGCAAGTAAGTAAGTAGCAACTTGCCGCTGGATAGGATCGGGTTCTATTTTTTGGTCAGGCAAGTAGCGCGCAACCCCCTCCCGCTTCGTCTTCCCCTCCGTCCGTAGACAAGTCCGTAGACAAGTAAGTTCATAAGTTGACAACTGTCGCAGCGGAATGATCTATTCCTTTCTAAAGTTTCTTATTACAAAAAGTCATACCAAAGGTATTTGTTTATTACCGTAATTAATTTTCTGTTCAGAACGAATACCATTCATATGCGAATCCTAAAATAAGTTAAATGAATAGATTTTGAACTTCATTTAAATATTTAACAATTTGGTATTATTTAGGTATAGAAAATTAATTTCGACCATAAAGTATAGGTATTTTTTGTGTATTATTAGTAATATACAAGGTGTTTGGAAATCCTTCCTATATATATATTATAAATGCGAAAGTCCGTTTGTTTGTTTGTTACGCCTTCACGTCTTAACTACTGAACCGACCATCATGAAATTTTGCATACACGTTGTCAGAGGTACAGAGAAAGACATAGGATACCTTTTATCCCGAAAAAAAGTATTGTTCCCGAGGGATAGTAAAAAAACTTTCCACGCAGAAGAAGTCGCGGGCGGCCGCTAGTAGCCTTATAAAGCCTTATAGTAGCCTTATAAATTACTATGGGACCAACTTTGAAATCGCGAAAAAAATAAGTTTTTTCATAAAAAATATAATAATGAGAATATCAAAATGTAAGAAACGTTGATTTTTTTTCACGTTTTAAAAGTTGCTCCCATAGTAAAAGTTGTTCAGTTTGATGGTCCCTACCCTATCTACCAGATTCGGCTTTATAAGGCCATTTCCAAACATTGAACATAAATAATAATATATAAAGTATAGGACTTGTACTATTAGCTATTCTGTGGTTTAGGTATTAGTTCTTGGTATTGGGAAGCAATAGATTTTGCAACAAATGACCGTTATCTGTCAACAATTCGTGAATTAATCGCTAATTACGTTATTAAAGCTCCCCCAAAAAACATGAAATACTTAAAAATATATAAAAAGGGAGTTTAATTTATTTTGTTGCCTCACAGACATTTCATTAACCACAGGCTAAACAAAATGCACAATCGTATACATTGATCGTGTACGGGTCCGAAAAATTATTTATTGCGTATGGCGTATTTTTATTTTTAATTTACATCTCTGATTGTCCCAAGAGAAAATTATTTACAGGGTAGCAATGGCGTCGTCATCCGACGCGCGCGATCGACTTATCAACTTACTTACTTGCCGAAATTAAGTCACCGTTTGGACGCAACTTGCCGTTTTCCGATTAAGTGAGTAAGTAGAAGGACAGTTGACCTTACTTACTTACTTATGGATGTGTAAATCAGGCTTTATGTCACCGTTTGGACGCGACATGCCGTTTTCCGATTAAGTAAAAAGAAGAGGGAGAGAAGGACAGTTGAACTTACTTACTTATGGATGTGTAAATCGGCCTGAAGACTAAGCGGGAGAGAGTTGCGCGCTACTTGCCTGTCCAAAAAATAGAACTCGATCCAATCCAGCGGCAAGTCGCTACTTACTTACTTGCTGGACGGTGTCCACACGTGGTTTCTACTTACTTACTTATGGATGTGTAAACCGGGCTTTAGTTTTTTTGAAATTCTATACAAATGGGTAGTTTTTATCTTGTACCCACTCCTCGTGCTGTCTAGTCGCGCTTTCCGACACGGTAAATTATATTTTACCTTGGCTCCGAGCCGTGTGGCGATTAAATTCTTTCCCACGCTTAGTTTTAACATTGAAAATGTTTTTTTGAGGCATCTGTATAGGCCCGATTTTCAGCCAAAGTGCGATGTCACCCTGGTGTCGTAGATATTAGAGCTACGTAAATGATTGAGATATCAAATGACGCGTCTAATCAAGGGCTATAACTGAAAATTTTTTTTTTCAAAAATCTCAAAATCTTTTTTTGAAAATCGCAAAATTGTGGTCGATTTTCGCCTGGTTTCGGCAAGAAAAAAATCATATCTCGTAAACGACACGCGATATCGGGTCGATTTTAAAAACACCTCGAGATATGACATGGTCTACTTTAAAAAAATATATTTGAGGTAAATAACATAAAAGGATAATTCTGTAGCTTAACCTTTATGAAGTAAAGTTTGCGCGGAGCGTGTGAGTGAGCGCTGAGCGCAGTAGTGTACTCGTACGTATTATCCCCGTCAAATGGTAATGCGCTGGAACCTTGTCAAATTAACCTAATCGTGACGTCACCCGCTACAGCTAGCAAAAAAAGTTGAAGTAAATAATAATTAATTTGATTTAATGATTATTATTGTCAATAAGATAGGGTTAAGCGAAAATATAATAATTGTATGGATATTTTCAAAATAAATGAAAATGATATATTCTTTATTTAAATAATAGTTCAGGCAAAGAAAGCTCAAAAAAATGTATAGAGGGAAATGCTTGGAACACAATTTTTGACTTCGTAACTTTATTTGGACCTGTTTGGAGGTGAACATATCAAAATTCGCCGCCAGTAGCCCCTATGCCGGGGTGGAGGGGGGAGGTTTGAAGGCCCCATTTTTCGGTTTTTTACATATATCTCAGAAACTATGCGTTCAAGCGACATAAGATAAGAAGACTACGTACAAAATAAAAGCTGATTAAATTTTCTACAAGTTTTATTCAGACAAGTTTTTCGATAACTTGTATAGTTTTCGAAATATCCGCTCTTGAATGTCTGTCAACTCGGTGGTAGCGATGTTCGAAATTGATTCGATTAAACGATTAATCCTTGCTAACTTATTGCGAATTGGTCGATGTAATTGCTAATTTTACGCCGAATTTTTTTCAGAAAAGAATCTACTAGCAAATTAAATGTTTCTAAATTTGTGAGACACGTTACTGCTAGATTATTTTGCGAAATAAATAAGTGTTGCTAGGGCAATAAAAACAACACTCCATTCAGGTTTCTATAAATGTATTATAAGTACTCGATACCTTCAGATATCGATAGTTTTGTTTCGAAAATTTTTGGTATCGATACTTTTGATATTTTGCGTATCCCTAACTGCATTTGAACAAACATAAACCTAACGGGGATTTTCCGGTGTGCAATTCGAATATTGCCAATATATTCAGCTATTCAACCAAAATAATAGGTCTATCATTATTCCTTATTCATCCTTATTAATAATATGTATGCTAATAGATGTAAGTACATTAAACATTAGTGGATTTGATAATTAAGCAAGCATCATAATAACAAAAGCTAGTTATTTCTATTTTATAGTAAAAGTTGATTATAACATGTAAAATTATATCAAGCTTCCGCCCGCGACTTCGTCCGCGTGGATATTAGAGAAAATCTTTAGGGAACCTTCAACCAGGATCCGACCAGCCGTTTTTACGCGATTAGGCGGGTCACCACCAAGCGCGCTGCCTCGCGAGGCAAGACGTTTGCCAACACGCCTGTCCCGTTCCCGTCCCGACACGTCCCGTTCCCATTCCCATCCCCGTCCCGTTCCGTTCCGTTCCCGTCCCGTCCCATTCCGTTTCGTGCTCGTCCCCGCTCTCGTTCTCGTTCCCATTCCCGTTCCCGTTCCTGTTCCCGTTCCCGTTCCCGTTCCCATCCCCGTCCCGTTCCCGTTCCCATCCCCGTCCCGTCCCGTTCCCGTCCCGACCCGTCCCGTTCCCATTCCCGTTCCCATCTCCGTCCCGTCCCGTTCCTGTCCCGTTCCCGTCCCGTTCCGTTCCGTTCCCGTCCCGTCCCATTCCGTTTCGTTCTCGTCCCCGCTCTCGTTCTCGTTCTCGTTCCCATTCCCGTTCACGGTCCCGGTCCCGTTCCCGCTCCCGTTCCCGTTCCCGTTCCCGTTCCCGCCCCGTCCCATTCCCGTTCCCGTTCTCTTCCGCTCCGTCCAGTTCCCATTCCCGTTCCCTTTCTCCCCGTCCCCTGGGGCCGAATCATGCATGTCCACCGAGTTGGACTTCAAAATGAATGTCATTTTCGCAATCACCATCCCATAAAACCTCAAGAACGACATCCATATCGATTTTTATGTTTACTTACCCCATTTACCCCCTAAGGGATTGATTTTCAAAACCAAAAAATATATGTTTGACTGTTTATTTTTAGACGTACTCCTACGAAGTTTAAAGTTGTAATGTCTATTTTATATTCTTTTTCCCTCAGACCAAATAAAAAAGTAAAGACGGAGTCTTCCGACAAAGCGGTGAAGCCAGTAAAACTACGCCTTGGCTGTGTACATACACAGTTTAGCACACATATGTAACGAAACTACGCCTTGGCTTTCGTTCGTCATTGGGCGAACCCTGCCGCCCGGCCCCCGCCCGCCCTCTAGTACGCACACATGTACCATCAAAAACCGGCTTCACTTAGTTGTTCGCAACCACTGCGCAACGCTCCATGTTCCTTTTTTATTTGATCTGAGCTTTTTCCATACAAAATTTGAACCCTTTTAGGGGTTAAATCATGTACATCGTGTTGGACTTTAAAATAAATGTCATTTTCGCAATCACCATCCCATAAAACCTCAAGAACGATATCCATATCGATTTTTATGTTTACATACCCCATTTACCCTCTAAGGGGTTGATTTTCAAAACTACCAAATAAAATATGGTAGCCAATTTATTTTTAGACGTGCTCCTACGAAGTTTAAAGTTGTAATGCCTATTTTATATTCTTTTTCCATACAAAATTTGAAAACCCATTTTCACCCCTTTAGGGGGTTAAATCATGTCCACCGTGTTGGACTTCAAAATAAATGTCATTTTCGCAATCGTCATACCAGAAAACCCCAATAACGACATCCATCTCTATTTTTAGGTTTATTTACACATTTCATCCCTATTTCATCGCCATAGGGGTTGAAGTACTAACAATATCAATATACGTTGCGTTAGATTTTATTCCATAAGCCTTTACTATGAATAAAGTGATTTTTTACTTCGAAAATGAAGGATTTTTTTCCATACACAACTTCATACCCCTTTTCACCCCTTCGGAGGTAGAATTTTGAAAAACGCTGAGACCCGTATTTATTAATTTTCAATCTTCAGCCTAAACACAAAATTTGAAAATCCTAGCTTCAAAACTGAGGGATTTTCATACAAAATTTCATCCCTTATTTCACCCTCTTAGGGATGGAATTTTCAAAAATCCTTCCTTAGTGGATGCCTACCCTGTATGAGGTATCTGTGTACAAAATTTCAAGTCTCTAGGTCCAGCGGTTTGGGCTGTGCGTTGATAGATCAGTCAGTCAGTCAGTCATTCATTCAGTTTACGATTTTATATAATAAGGCGGCTCTTGGTGAAGTGACAGCTAATGATTTGACTCCCCTCACCCTGCCACCCTCTACATTACATCGCGAGTCATTTATTAGCGACATCTATTAAAAAATTTGAAAAACTAAGATGTAATTTATTACCGACATCTATTAAAATTTTTGAAAACCAAATGTGTCACCTACACAATGCTTGGCCAAAATTCACGGACCATAGAAAGTTGGAGACACGGCAGCATGGCATTTTTAAAATATAAAATTTTAATTTTATGTAGGTAAATTGAAAAAAATGGTTTATAAAAAAACAAGAAATCAGCAATGTTCAATTAATCAGCCGCAATTTATACTAAAATTAAATTATGTATGAAGTCAAGTTTGTTTCATGTTTTAGTTATTTTACTGTTTTTTTTTGAAGTGAAAACTTCTTTAGCGGCGTTGTACCCTTTTTGTAATGGGGAAAAATGCTAAACTCTCATCAGTAAGAATCACGTGGCTGATAGAAAATGCGTAAGACGGATGTGACGGATGGAGAGTAGACAGCTGGCGGCGGAAGTATCCCCTACTTTCAAGTGTAATCTCTTTCTACGGAGCGCGTTGAAAATGGCGGCGCATCATTTTAAGACGTAAATACTTGTGTCACCAGCAACGCGCTAATTTTGAAAATGGAACTAATAGCAGCGATCTCTTCGGTGAAATCATAGACTTATTTATACTCTGTGACTATAAGTTTAAATCGTAGAATGCGTGCATGTAGAAATTAAAAAGGTCACTGGCGCGAAATCTTTAGATTTTTTCTCTAATTACAAACTGATTGAATTGTGTGACTGTATAGTAACAGGAAAGAAATAATTTTAATCCTTTGCCGCTAATTTCAAAATATCAAAAATGCACAACGTTAATATTCAAGTTTTCATTTCTGCCGGCACTCCCGGAGTGCCAACCGATTTTTTTTTACATTTTGCATAGTACTTATTACTCGTAACTAGGTACGTCTTATGTCATGCTCACTTTAAACATTTCTGCGGTGGTGTCGTGTGAGGCGGGTCGTTACGTTCCCTCAAATATGGTTGAGCGAAACGATGGCTGGTTCATGCGTCATGCTCGTGAACGGGTGCTGTCAGTGGGAATGGGTCTGCTTCTGAGTACCTATCTTAACGCATATTGAATTGTAGGAATTGCGTTTCTTCTTTATTATTTTTTATATCTTGTGTCAAGTGTTTTTTGGTAAATATTGCCTACTTAGGAGTAGCAGACAAAGTGATTTCTGAACTAGTTGAAAGTTATTTACTCTCACAATTACCTATCCATTATATAGTAGGTAATTAACTTTAACCTACCTATTGCGTGTAAACTTTTGTTAATTATTGTGTAAATGACCTCACTTTAAATGTGGAGGTCATTTTTCAATGTTGACGACTCTGTATGAAATATACAGGGAGAAAAAAGCAGCCCTTGACGAGTTTCTTGCCGGTTCTTCTCGTTACAAGGTCTCCCGCTTAGGGTTTGCGAACCGATGACGTAGCTTCTATGACATTCACAAGTGCTTGTAACAGCCTAGACTGAATAAATGATTTTTGAATATTGAATTTTTTGAATTTATTTAAAAGGTTTTTTTATAGTGATCGCGTCGCGTGCAGACTATTGTATGGCATCATTGAAATGATGATTTCCAAATAATTTTACAAGATCGTTTTTTTTTTCGGAAAGGAAGTATTTTGATTATCTACTTACTACATTTTTCGTGTTTTTTCAATTCAATTCAACTGAATTTATTCAGACAATAGAGATTTTACTGAAATGATTTACTAATTTTGTTGACAACTACATTTTGTTTATTGATGGTGTAATATATTGGTATTTGTTGGTAAAATAGGTATACGCAATAATAAACATTATCACCAGAGGAGATTAATATTTCTGGTAAGTATACTATAAAATCTAACCACTACGAAAAAAATATCATAGAATCTAAAACCTATATCGATTGACGAAGTTTGAGGCCTGAAATCACGACCGTTTAAAAGATTTCAATAATATAAAATATTTTTTTTATAAATTATGAAGTTGGATAAACAACAGTAATATGAAAACGCTTTTGACGTAAGTAGGTACTAAACAAAACAGGCCAACTTTTTTAGGTTGGTGTGCGTTCACTGCGTCTAAATTGTAATATAATAAAAATTAGAGAGTGCCCTCCCCCCCGGCTTTTGTGTCTGCCAATTTACAATTTACCATCATTTCAGATTGATTAGGCCTCATACAAAACCGGCCAAGTGCGTGTCGGGCCACACGCAGTAGGGTTCCGTAGTTACCATATTCCATGCCTCATTTAATACCGTCATTTTTCATCTGCATAAATAACTTTGTTTTTCATAAAGTTTGTATAAATGACAAAGTTATATTTGCGGTTTTGGAAAATATGTTATATCTCATTCAAACCAATTTTAGTTGAAAGTGTTTATTAAGATCTACAGCATACATTTTTTTAAGATTTTTTACTCTCTTATTTTAAAAGTTAGAGGGGTAAACACACATTTTACCACTTTGGCAGTGTAGGTACATCTTTCAAACGGTTGACTTTGAGAAAAATAGTCTTAGAAACCTCAATGTCATTTTTAAAGACCTATCTATAGACAGTAGACACCCCGTACGCATAGATATGATGAAAATTTTTTTTTCAGTTTCAGTTCCATGTATGGGGATAATAATCTTAATAAAATGAAGGGATTTATATATTTAAGATAATAATCTTAAAAATATAAATCCCTTTATCTTTTATTTTTGTGTAAACATCGTAATGCGGTTCACCGAATACATGTACCTACCAAGTTTTAACTGTGTAATCCTAATAGTTTCGGAATAAAGTGGCTGTGACATACGGACGGACGGACAGACAGACAGACATGACGAATCTATAAGGGTTCCGTTTTTTGCCTTTAGGCTACGGAACCCTAAAAACGTGCTAATAATCCAGAGCCTGTAGCCAAATGTCACATTAAAATTTTCGCTATCACTTCGCTCCGAAAAATGTATGAATTAAGACTATAATCCATACATTTTTCGTTTGATTCTTAAATTCCATTACTTACTTACTTAACATATGATTTTAAAATTCGATTGTTTACGAAATGGAAACGGAAGCTGTTAATACCGAATTATCGAATCTGAAAAAAATTAACGCGCGTTCAGCGCTTGTCATCTGAACGTACCCTATGTCAATCCCATACAGTTTCAAAAGCGGAGCGATAACGATTTGCAAATATTACTTTGACTAGGGGGTCTCTGATGAGAAACCCTATCGGTTGGTATCGTAAAAATATATTTGGTGGGTTCGATTCCTGGATAAGGCAAAGTATTGGGACAGCCTATAGATCGCGTGATGCGTTTTATCGACACTTGACTGTCAAAACATTAGCGTATAGTTGGCAGCCTCACCATGGAATTAGAAGGTTTTGACTAGGTCAAAAAATTGTTAGTAAATAGTTATAAATAGTGAACTATAGCATATAAATAGTGATACTATGGTTCAAAAGATATTTGAGTATCTTGGTGAGGCTGCTATCTTGACGTCAAGCTAGCAGACACCTTAAGAAATACAGTTCGTATCAATGTGATTTATATGCTAAAAAATTGTTAGGAAATAGTGAATCGTATACGCAAAATTTCAATAATATTGCTTCAGTACAAGCCGAGATATTACGATCTCAAAGTGGGCTGCTAACTTGACGTTTCTGGCAATGGCGATTCCAGAGAAACGGGTACAAGTTATAAACAAATAAATATATCAAAAAATTGTTAGTGAAATTGTGATTCTTACGATTTAAATAAAAAAAGAATTCTTCATTGCTATTTTCTAAAGATCGAATGTTAACTTCTACATAGTAATCTGAATATAGGCTGTCGATCAATATTGAACTTTGCTCCACAGTAATAAGGTTTAAACTTGATTGCAATCATGAGGTGAGTACTATCAAGCAAAGACACCTTAAGAAATACAGTTCGTATCAATGTGATTTATATGCCAAAAAATTGTTAGGAAATAGTGAATCGTATACGCAAAATTTCAATAATATTGCTTCAGTACAAGCCGAGATATTACGATCTCAAAGTGGGCTGCTAACTTGACGTTTCTGGCAATGGCGATTCCAGAGAAACGGGTACAAGTTATAAACAAATAAATATATCAAAAAATTGTTAGTGAAATTGTGATTCTTACGATATAAATAAAAAAAGAATTCTTCATTGCTATTTTCTAAAATTCGAATGTTAACTTCTACATAGTACTCTGAATATAGGCTGTCGATCAATATTGAACTTTGCTCCACATTAATAAGGTTTAAACTTGATTGCAATCATGAGGTGAGTACTATCAAGCAAAAAAGTGAAATTTATATCTTTTGACTGTGTCAATAGTCATATCCTCGGTGCAAGGCTATTGATTTGGTATAAGTAAACAAATATTTTTCTACTTACTTTTTTAATTTATTTTTTATTAAATCTCATCAAAAAAAATTTGATTGTGTAATACTACTCTAATAATAATTAATACTACTACTCTAATCATCGGTAATACCACAGCCTAGAGAGTATTCTTCTTACAGTCGGACATCGCCCTTTGTGTTGGCGCAAAAGCCGCCGTTCGTCTAGAGAGTTGACGCAACGACTAAAAGTGTAAGGGTTGGCACGATGTAATTTGCCTTTTCGAATTTTAAAAATATATAGGAAAAATAAGATAGACACTTCAAAATTCTTGTTTTATTCTTTGAATTATTTATTGTCATTTTTTTCTAGAAGGTAAGAATATTTTTTTCAAATTTGTCTCTTTTCCTTCTTTTAATGCTCTTAAAATAAGGAAAAGAAAAAGTTTTTCTTAGTATTTTCTCTTTTTTTCTTCTTCTTGCATCATAAGTGCGAGGAATTATAGGAATTATGGAAAGGATATGGAAAGGACGTATGATAATCATAATTTTAATTGTAAATCATTACTAATTTAGCGCTAAATAAGTATAAAATAAATCTTAAATTAGTACTCAATTAGGAAATAATAATGAAAAAATAAGTTCCAAGATGGCGGCTGACAACTTTTTTGTTTATGGGCCGATATCGATGAAACTCGGTTTTTGGTACCATTTTGACACAAAAATAACAACGCAAGGTAACGCAATGTGAAAATATTAAAAAATTCAAGATGGCGGCCAACTTTTTTGTTTGCGGGCCGATTTCGATGAAACTCGGTTTTTGGTAGTATTTTGACAAGAAAACAGCAACGCAATGTTAAAAATGTAAAAAATTCAATGTGGCGGCCAACTTTTTTGTTTGCGGACCGATTTCGATGAAACTCGGTTTTTCGTAGTATTTTGGTAAGGAAACAGCAACGCAATGTTAAAAATGAAAAAAATTCAAGATGGCGGCCAACTTTTTTGTTTGCGGGCCGATTTCGATGAAACTCGGTTTTTCGTAGTATTTTGGCAAGAAAACAGCAAAGCAATGTTAAAAATGTAAAAAATTCAAGATGGCAGCCAACTTTTTTGTTTGCGGACCGATTTCGATGAAACTCGGTTTTTGGTACCTAGTGTTTTGGCAAGAAAACAGCAACGGAATGTTAAAAAAAATAAAAATTCAAGATGGCGGTAATTTTTTTTGTTTGCGGGCCGATTTCGATGAAACTCAGTTTTTGGTAGTATTTTGACAAGAAAACAGCAACTCAATGTTAAAAATGTAAAAAATTCAAGATGGCGGCCAACTTTTTTGTTTGCGGACCGATTTCGATGAAACTCAGTTTTGGGAACTATTTCGACAACAAAACAGCAACGCAATATTAAAAATATAAAAATCCAAGATGGCGGCCAACTTTTTGTTTGTGGGCCAATTTAGATAAAACTCGATTTTGGATACTATTTTAACAACAAAACAGCAACGCAATGTTAAAAATATGAAAAATCCAAGATGGCGGCCAACTTTTTTGTTTGTGGGCTGATTTAGAAGATATTCGGTTTTGGGTACTATTTCGACAACAAAACAGCAACGCAATGTTGAAAATATGAACTATCCAAGATGGCGGCCAACTTTTTTGTTTGTGGGCCGATTTAGAAGAAACTCGGTTTTGGGTACTATTCCGACAACAAAACAGCAACGCAATGTTAAAAATATAAAAAATCCAAGATGGCGGCCAACTTTTTTGTTTGGTGGCCGATTTAGACGAAACTCGGTTTTGGGAACTATTTCGACAACAAAACAGCAACGCAATGTAAAAAATATAAAAAATCCAAGATGGCGGCCAACTTTTTGTTTATGGGCCGATTTAGATAAAACTCGGTTATGGGTACTATTTCGACAACAAAACAGCAACGCAATGTTAAAAATAGGAAAATTCCAAAATGGCGGCCAACTTTTTTGTTTGTGGGCCGATTTAGAAGAAACTCGGTTTTGGGTACTATTTCGACAACAAAACAGCAACGCAATATTAAAAATATAAAAATCCAAGATGGCGGCCAACTTTTTTGTTTGTGGGCCAATTTAGATAAAACTCGGTTTTGGGTACTATTTCGATAACAAAACAGCAACGCAATGTTAAAAATATAAAAAAATCCAAGATGGATTTAGATGAAACTCGGTTTTGGGTAGGGTGTAGTGTGGTACAATGAAACACCAAAAGTTCTGAGTCTCATATTTCTCTCATTTTTGTAGATATGAACTCCATTTTTTACAGGAACGGAGTCTACTCAATTAGGTATAGTATGGCATTTATAGTTTTATTAATAAATAGATACATAACCAATAACAAGACTTTTAAAAGAAAATGGGAATTGTTTCATTGTGTACACCTAGGTGGAAGAAACACCCCGTGTCCAACAATGAAACACTGTTATTAATTTTGCCTTTTTATATAAAGTGGAACAAGTAAATTACAAAATCTGTTGAATTACAATCAATGAAGGTTTTTTCAGAGTATTCCACAATTATTCAGACTTTAAAAGTACCTCTAGGTTTGTCTCCGGTACAATTATTTAGTGACTTAAAGATTAACGAGTCCTAATTTTTTAAATCTTAGTAAGGCACCTTTTTTTAGGCAAAAACTATTTAAAATCAACAGTTACTCATAATAGGCATTAATATCTTAAGTAAAGTTTGAGCGTGGGCGGGGACTTTTATTGTCCATTTTAGCAAGTCTAGCGCTAAAATGAATGTTGCCTTCGTTGATTGATAGGACACTTTATAACCTTAGAAAGCTGCAGAACTGTATTAACCAAATTTTTCTGCTTGTTTTCTGGGACGCATTGTATTTCAATATTTGTTGAACGTGTCTGTAACTCAAGCTGTGCCAGTCTAGAAGAAAGGTTTTGATTAGCTGAACGTAGCGACTCATTTTCCTTGCGGACATCATTCAAAGTGGCCAACTGGGCGGCGTGTTGCGTTTTTATGCTATCCAGATCCTGGCTGAATGCCGAGAGAGATGATTCAAAGCCAACTATCATATTTTGCAAGGCAACAATTTTTGGATTAATAACATCCTCGAAAGCATTGTAAATATCCTCTCTAATAATGTCCCTTAAATCATTGGCCGAAGGGCAGGAACAACTCGTTGGCGCAGGAAAACTTGACTTCAAGCGCTGGGTAACGAAGCTATCATTGGAGGCAGTGGGTAATTTAGCTCTCGTTGGTGTAATCGTGTTATTACCCTTTTTGGGCTCGCGAATGTGGCAGAAATCACAAATTCAGGCGTTTTTAGTATCAGCTGTCATCGCATTCTAATCTGCGAGTAAATATGCAGTGCACTGCAAATGATAATTGTCTTTGCAACGTTTACATTGCATGAACATTGCTCCATCCATGATATTAGGACATCCCGCGCACTCAGATGATCCTTTAGTCGACATTTTTTATTCTTATACAATTTCAATAATCTTATACCTTACTACGGCTTTGGTGAATGAAGATGTTTTAGTAAATCAAAATTAATTGAAAAGTAATGTCCAAAAATATCTTCAATACAAATTAAAAAAAAAATATCTTAAAAAATAAATAAAATGTCTCTAAAAAAAATTTGGGAGAAAAAGTCTTTACAAGCGAGGATCGGTCTTCGGGCCACTCACAGCTGAATTCAGTATGCAGCACTCAGTGTGCTAACGTATGCGCCAAAGCGACTTAAAGCGTTCAAAGTATTGATCAGTTAAGTAGGGTTTGAAACTTGATGTATGAGTTGGTTTGAGTATGAGGTCAAGACGAAAATAATAATTATTGTACTACCTCAACACTGATAATATCACTGATGATAATATTTAGTTTTAACACTGGAGATGAGATTTATTACGCAAATTAAAGCGCAGTTTTATCACTTTTCTGAGGATAATGCTCAGACTATATTCAGCAGTTTTTAATAATCCACTGATTAAAAAAGGCACTGAATATTTTTTGAGCAGAAATACACACTTTTAAACCATAGGTATAGTTCTACAAACGATATCACTGGTGAATCACTAGACAAATTATTGATTTAACTTGATTCCAAATGTTAGAATTGTGATTTAAAATTATTCGGCAATATTTAACGTAGAGACTATGTTTACTACAAACCGCCATCTGGCGGATTTAGATGAAACTCCGTACTATTTCTAACATTGCGTTGCTGTTTTGTTGTCAAAATAGTACCGAAAACCGAGTTTCATCTAAATCGGCCCACAAACAAAAAAGTTGGCCGCCATCTTGGGTTTTTTATATTTTAAACATTGTGTTGCTGTTTTATTGTCAAAATAGTACCCAAAACCGAGTTTTATCTAAATCGGCCCATAAACAAAAAAGATGGCCGCCATCTTGGATTTTTTATATTTTTAACATTGCGTTGCTGTTTTGTTGTCGAAATAGTACCCAAAACCGAGTTTTATCTGAATCGGCCCACAAACAAAAAAGTTGGTAGCATCTTGGGATTTTTTTATTTTTAACATTGCGTTGCTGTTTTGTTGTCAAAATAGTACTCAAAACCGAGTTTCATTTAAATTGGCCCACAAACAAAAAAGTTGGCCGCCATCTTGGATTTTTTTATATTTTTAACATTACTTTGCTGTTTTGTTGTCG
The DNA here is from genome assembly GCA_943789525.1 of Agriphila geniculea. Taxonomy (NCBI): domain Eukaryota; kingdom Metazoa; phylum Arthropoda; class Insecta; order Lepidoptera; family Crambidae; genus Agriphila; species Agriphila geniculea. Next base: position 17,513,633 of record OX038869.1, on the reverse strand, counting down.
AAATAGTACCCAAAACAGAGTTTCATCTAAATCGGCCCACAAACAAAAAAGTTGGTCGCCATTTTGGATTTTTTATATTTTTAACATTGCGTTGCTGTTTTGTTGTCAAAATAGTACCTAAAAGCGAGTTTCATCTAAATCGGCCCACAAACAAAAAAGTTGGCCGCCATCTTAGATTTTTTATATTTTTAACTTTGCGTTGCTGTTTTGTTGTCGAAATAGTACCCAAAACCGAGTTTCATCGAAATCGGCCCCCAAACATAAAATTTGGCTGCTATCTTTTAGATTTATTTATTTATTATTAGTTTAGATTTATTACTAAAATTGTAATAATAGGCACGATCTGGCAACATTACCATGTGGTAAATACTGAGCCTGTAGGCGTGCGTTTTCATTCCATCGTTGGAATTGGAATTATCAGTATTTACCACATAGTTGGACCACAGTAAATACTGTGTGTGTAGCCGTCGCCTTATACGTAATTATAGTGCGACTATCTTGAATTAATATTTATCTTGTTAATACAGTCGCACTAAAACGTAACAGTACCATCAACATTTCAAAAACGGTAATCAAGCATAAATCCCAAGTTTGTTCTTTTTCAAAACAGACTCTACTGATCTTTGCTTCTGAATGAAATATAGACTTAATCCGGGAAATTCCTTGAACATCAATGTTTGCGGGGACTTAACACCGTAGTTACCATAACTTTATAACCAAAATATACCGAAAATACTTACTTCCGCTAATATACCTACAAAAATACTGATGTTCGGTAAAGTCGATAAAATATACTGAAAAAATATTAAAATACTGAATCTGGTCACACTGGCGCTCCGCGCTCCGTGTTCGCGTGTTCGCATCGGATCCCAAATATGGAGCGCGCTCCGAGGTTCGCGGAGCGCGGAGCGCGGAGGTTCGCAAACCTGAGTGGGGACACACCCCGTTAAAGTTTCAGTTACTAAAAAAAAAATACAAAATATTCATTTTCAAAAAATTACAGGTTAGGGTATTTTCATTAGACTCCTCCCTTTAAGTTATAGTTTTAACGTTAGGTACCTAATTGGTAGTAAAATATTTGTAGTTTTTCCTAAACTAAATAAATGAACTGAGAGTAGAGTATTAAACGACCAAATTTTTTTTTGATGAGATTAATTCAAAAATTTTTTGATTGTGTCAATACTCTAAAAAATAAAAAAGTGGGTAGAAAAATATTTGTTTACTAATACCAAATCAATAGCCTTGAACCGAGGACATGACTATTGACACAGTCAAAAAAATTAAATTTCACTTTTTTGCTTGATAGTACTCACCTCATGATTGCAATCAAGTTTAAACCTTATTACTGTGGAGCAAAGTTCAATATTGATCGACAGCCTATATTCAGAGTACGATGTAGAAGTTAACATTCGATTTTTAGAAAATAGCAATGAAGAATTCTTTTTTTATTTATATCGTAAGAATCACAATTTCACTAACAATTTTTTGATATATTTATTTGTTTATAACTTGTACCCGTTTCTCTGGAATCGCCATTGCCAGAAACGTCAAGTTAGCAGCCCACTTTGAGATCGTAATATCTCGGCTTGTACTGAAGCAATATTATTGAAATTTTGCGTATACGATTCACTATTTCCTAACAATTTTTTAGCATATAAATCACATTGATACGAACTGTATTTCTTAAGGTGTCTGCTAGCTTGACGTCAAGATAGCAGCCTCACCAAGATACTCAAATATCTTTTGAACCATAGTATCACTATTTATATGCTATAGTTCACTATTTATAACTATTTACTAACAATTTTTTGACCTAGTCAAAACCTTCTAATTCCATGGTGAGGCTGCCAACTATACGCTAATGTCAAAACCCTTGTCCTTAAAAATAATAAATCGATATTATTATGGCGTTTCAGTGGTCACTGGTCATGCTAGGGGGGGCAGGATGGTATAAATATTCTTACCTATACCCTACCTGCGTGCATCCAAATCTGTTCAGTTCATGCATTTAAAAAGTTATAGTGGAATAAATTAACTCATAGTCGTGTGATTTATTACCTACAAATGTTTGATTTGAAGACTCTAGTATTCAAAATTTATAGGTAGGTATTTTATACTAACCGTCCTTACGCGTAATTTTTATATCTATGGCAAAATAATGCATCAGATGGCCTATTACAAAACAAAAAAGAAACCGATAGTCGGACGCAATTCGTCGTTCAATTTACTTGATATTGAACCTTATTACTGAGGGAATAGTGCCACGGTGTTGGACGAATATCGTACGCTTATCACGATGCTTTTTTGTAATAGTCCTTCAGTTCGAAATGAATTTTCAAAACATAATTGTAACATTCTGACAGTGCTAAAGCGAGGCTAAAACAAATGAACGAGACATAGAGAACTGTGTAGCTGTCAGTGGGAGCATGAGCGATACGTGTTCCCCGTCCGAGCGCCGGTGGCGGTCTGCCGCCCGCTCCCCTCGAAGGCACCCTCTGTCAAATATGTATCTGAATTTTTGAAAAATTGTCGCGGAAATCCCATAAATGGTCTTTTCGAAAATGTCTTTCGTGGAATTTGTAGCATTATTTCTCCTCTATCGATTGGTGGTAACGAGATTTCCATAGGACTCGTAGTTACGGAGGAGATGCACAGAAACAAAAGTGTTAGTCGATTTTATTTATGAGATTTTTGGCATTATGTAAAATATTTATAACAAATGTTAATCGTGGAATCGATAGGCAAAATGTTGAAGATTCTTATGGTATATTTACTTTGTTTTAATATTCATTAAATAAAGAGGAGATAGAGAATGAAAACCTACTAAAAACCACGTTTTGCTAGTACAACGGCCTTAAGATGATATGTATATGAAATGTAAGTTAGATAAAAAAGCGACATATCAAATGATACTTATGGGATATAAACGTTAGAGCAAATGTAAATATGGCAAATAATAATGATGACAAATGAATAATAGGTTAAATAAAAATTATGTCATTTATTTTTAGGTCAAATGAAAATTAGATGAAGTCAACGTTAAGCAGGCCATATACGCTAGGTTATGCATGACGGTTTTAACCGAGCTGCAAAACCTTCATGCAAAACCGAGTTCAATAGAGAGCACACACGTAAGGTTACGCATGACAGTTTTAACCGAGCTGCAAAACCTTCATGCAAGCCGCTCATGCACGCCGCTCGGTTATGCCTGTGGTCAAAACCGTCATGCATAACCTAGCGTGTGTGGTGTGGTTGGCATTGGAGCAATTTAAAAAGAACTGTACCCCCACCCCCGGTATTTGCCCTGTCCCTCAGATTTCTTCACTTATTTTTTTGGGATGAATGACTTCTAGCAGAATTAATTCATTTAGATGAAATAAGCATATTATACAGGGTGTCTGAAAACTTTGCCACACGAAGGGAAAGTACCTTAAATATTGAAGGTAGGAAATTTTATTGAAAGAAGACTTCATTTTGTTTTTAAAAATATATGGAACTGCATTCAAAGATTTTTTTTAATTGATTGACTGATTCGATACGAATTGATGCAATCCGTAATTATTAAATTTTAAATGTTAAATTTCATGGCCTTCCATTTGTTTAAGATGCAGTGTCACTTAAGAAAAAGTAATCCTTATAAGTAACCCTTTGCTCATCATTGGTGTTGTAAAAATAAATACAAAAATGTTTTCGTTTTTGGTGGGTTCGATTCCTGGTTAAGGCAGGCGATTTTCCAAAAATCATTGAATGCAGTTCCATATATTTTTATAAACAAAATGAAGTCTTCTTTCAGTAAAATTACCCATCTTCAATATTTAAGGCTTTAAAACCATCATGCAAAACCTTCATGCAAAACCTTCATGCAAAACCTTCATGCAAAACCGTCATGCATAACGCTAGGTTATGCATGACGGTTTTGACCACAGGCATAACCAAGCGGCTTGCATGACAGGCATGCATGACAGGCATGCAGTTTTATCCCACACACGCTCGGTTATGCATGACGGTTTTGACCTTACAGGCATAACCATCATGCATAACCTAGCGTATATGGCCGGCTTAGTGACATTGAAATTTGATTAACTGCTTTTATGGCAACCGAATCGCACCCGCCATTTTCATTATGCTTGTGTGCGTAAGATGTATGTATCTACGCTCTTCTCACACTTTGTATTAGATGAGCGAAGATATATAAAATTTAGCCATATCTGGCTAAGTTTTATTTGCGCGTTTTTCGTGCTTGCAATAGGTTTCTAGGCGTAATTATTCTAAGATACGAACATTATCTCATTTAATCTAATTTTACTTGATTAAAGAATTTTACATGAGTATCAATAAATTAAAAATATATTTTTGTTTTGCTTCTAAAAACACTTTTTTTATGATAAGAAAATAACATTTTATTACATTTACAACTCAAAATATAACTATAATCAAACATTTGTCTTTCAGATCATTAGCCTTGATACGACTGGTATTATCCCCGTCAAATGGTAATGCGCGTGGCGGCCATGTTGATGACGTCAAAATGACGTAGTGAAATCGAACACTCAGTACCGTTAGCAAAACTGGCTGGCGGGCGAGTAGGGATGATAATCGATAATCGATGCCGAAATAATCGATTATTTGATATTAGATTATTTCAAATGTGTAAAGTCCGATTATCAATTTCTTAAAAAAAGGTAAACAATGGTGTTACCAGAACAAAACAACACAAAATGAAGTAGTATATTGCTATGTCAAGAAAAAAAACACTAAAGTACATGGTTTCACCACAAACCTAATATAAATATTAATTAGATAAAATATATTATGATTATGAATCATCCGATTCGGATTCGGAATCCGGATCCGCTTAACGCAGCGGACGCTCTTATAGTACGTAGACTAGTTGCCGCCCGCGACTTCGTATGCGTGGAGAGTTATTTTTCTATCCCTCAGGCTAAGGCAAAAAGGCTTTATTTATCAATACAGAAGCTTTTACTTTATTAAGAGCACACAAAACAGAATCAGTTCCTGATTTTTTTGGACGGAAGGTACCCTAACGTGTATGCAAATTTTTATGATGATCGGTTGAGTAGTTAGGGGTCCATGATAGGAAAACATGGTTACGAGGGCCATTTTTTTTATATAGAAAACGTAAAATTGTAGCCACAAAAAAAAATATACGACAAGCTAAAGTGCTTTTTTTCGGGATGAAAGGTACCCTATGTCTTTTTTGTACCTCAAACAGTACCTCAGACAACGTGTATGTAAAATTTCATGATGATCGGTTCAGTAGTTAAGACGTGAAGGCGTAACAAACAAACAAAGAAACGGACTTTCGCATTCATAATATTATAACATAACAATGACTAGACATGCAAGCAAGCATACAAGCATGCATGTAGCTTGCCAGTAGGTTAGGTTAGGTAAGTGTTTTGACAACTCGCAGCGGAGTTCCACAAACCTTGCATGCATGCTGCATGCAAGCAAGCATGCAGCATGCTTGCTTGCTTGCTTGCAGGCTTGCTTACTTGCAAAATGCTTGCCGGGGGGTGCAGGGGAGCTGGCCCCCCTGCCCCCCCCCCGCTATAAAGAAACACTTTTAATGCACCTTCCAGTAGGTTAGGTTAGGTTAGTGTTTTGACCACTCGCAGCGGAGCGAGCGAAGCGAGCGGAGCTCCACAATGCTGCATGCTTGCTTGTATGCTGCATGCTTGCTTGCATGCTGCATCCTTGCTTGCATGCTGCATCCTTGCTTGCACGCTGCATGCTTGCTTGCACGCTGCATGCTTGCTTGCTTGCTTGCATGCTTGGTTACTGCATGGCTGTTTGCATGCTGCATGCTTGCTTGCTTACTGCATGCTTGCTTGCTGCATGCTTGCTTGCTGCATGCTTGCTTGCTGCATGCTTGCTTGCATGCTTGAATGTTGGGTGCTTGCTTGCAAAATGCTTGCTGGGGTGTGCAGGGCGGCTGGCCCCAGGCCCCTCGCTATAAATAAGAACTTAATACACCAGGTAGGTTAGGTTAGTGTTTTGACCACTCGCAGCGGAGCGATACTGTAATTTTGGCAGTAAGCTAACTGTTTTAGAACCCTTTATGGAAGATTTAAAGCATGGGTGTGGATAAAAATATATAAGTAATGAAATCATATTTTTGGGCTATGCTTGTTTTTATAGCATTTAAATCATAGGTCAAATAAAATTATTTTTAATGTAGAATAGAGTAAATGAATGTTATATGAAATGTGCTTTATATCATCTGTTAATTAGATCAAATGATTATTGTGTCAAATAATGTTTTTATATCACATGTATTTAGGTCAAGTGAAATTATATTAACCGTATGTTATATTATTTGATCGGTATGTCAAATGAAATTATATGAAATGTTATTATATCCTCTGATTGTTAGTGCATGTAAATTTAGGTCATACATTACACACCCGAAAATGGCACGCGTTTATTCTTATGTTTTGTTCAGACACGGCTTCTAGGCGTTATTATTCTAAGGTTTGTATTAAATTTTGTTAATGTGATTTTTTAATAATTATTTATTTATGACTTTTTAATGGTTAGGTGTCTAATCGAACGTAAAACAACTAAGTTAAATAAACACCATTAGTATTACCCATACGAAGAACAAGATATCATTTATTTATTAAACCTATTTTGGTTAATAACGCGTTTCTTTAGACTTATGCAAAAGGGGTGTGTAATGTATGACCTACATTTACATGCACTAACGATCAGAGGATATAATAACATTTCATATAATTTCATTTGACATACCGATCAAATAATATAACATACGGTTAATATAATTTCACTTGACCTAAATACACGTGATATAAAAACTATTTGACACAATAATCATTTGATCTAATTAACAGATGATATAAAGCACATTTCATATAACATTCATTTACTCTATTCAACATTAAAAATAATTTTATTTGACCTATGATTTAAATGCTATAAAACAAGCATAGCCCAAAAATATGGGCTAAATATGGGCCCAATAATATACTTATATATTTTTCAACACACTTGCTCGTAAAGTGAGCCCTAATACATCGCTTTTAGGGCCATAAACCGAACTATAACAAACGCGTGCAATAATATATAAAACACTAGTTGGTTATAGAATTATCCCTACAAAGTTAAATAGGTACCTTACTGCAAGTTCTATGCGAGTAAACAGAGCATTTTCAATTTAACCGGGTAATACAGTTATTTTTTTTAGTAACAACAAAGAGGTTTTATGCCACTGAAAATTCATTTGCATTTTTGGAATAAATAAACGTGTAGGTCCTTAATTTAGTCAAACAAATATTTATTATTATCAAATTATTCCTAATTTACAATATTTTGTTATAAAATATTTGCATTTTATCATAAGTAATAAATAATAATTTATAATTTTGAAGTAGGCTGTATGCTCACTAACCCCTTTGTTCGCAAAATATTCTTGCATTGGGCGTGTGAAAAAAACAAAAAAAAACCTGCGCGCCTTTTCTCACCATGATTATCATTTTGTTTCTGTCGTATTTGTTGCTGTGTGATAAATTACTTTGTTTTTTCCTCGCAAATGTGCTGAAAAACGTCGTATGAAACTCGTGAGCTCTTACTTATTGCACACTCGGCTGAGTTACGCCCTCGCCTGCGGCTCGGGCTGCAACTAGGGCTTGCAATTCGAATATTCGAATATTCGAATTATTCGAATATTCGCCTTATTTTACTATTCGAATACTCAAGTCAGTGATATTCGAATATTTTCCATTTTTTTTTATCTAGGCAAAAGTCATTCATTAAATACCCGAATAGCTTTTTTGAGCATAGAATGAAGCTATTGTTAACGTTTACTTTCTCGTTTATTTATTTGTTTGTTTTTCCACAAATTGTAAACGATTTAAATCTAGCTTCCCAATGAGTCAAAGACCTGAAACTTAAAACAAAGGTCAGAACAGGAAGACAATGACATCTTATAGTGTCATTGAGCTGATCTGATGATGGAACCAATAGGCCTCAGGAAATCTGTAATAAAACCATACAAACCCATCGACTTTGTGCTCGTTTGATTCGTCTTGACAAGTACAGGTGTATGATTGTCTCAAATAAATATTTTTTTTTCAATCAATATCAAATGAACAAAAGATCACTAAAGTGATCAGCTTGTCTTGCGACACGTAGGCCTTTTTCAGCTGTTTCCATTCTGTTCTATCTCTTGCTTTTCACGATCAAAGTGTTCCTCCAGTTTTCATAATATTATCTGCCCATCTTTTGGTTTGTCTTCCTCTTTTCCTTTTTCTGTCCCATGGTTGCCACTCTGTAATAATTTTGGTACATTTTTCCTTGCTTTCTCTTGCCATTTAACCCGTCCATTGCCATTTTAACAGTCTTATTTTCCTTATTATGTCTTTTACTTTCGTTTTTTCTTCTTCTTATTTCCTCTGATTTTTGACGATCTTTCAACGTATCACCTATTAAGCTTCTTTTCATATTCTTTGGCATATTCTTAGCTTTAAATAGTGCTTTTGAGTCAGGGCCTATGTTTGACACTTTGTACTAAAACCATAAAAAATCATGGAGTTTTGGCTCGTTTGATTCGTCTTGACTAGTACTCTGTTGGGAAATATTGTCCAGGGTCTGATGATGGAACCGGAAGAAAACTACAGGAGCTCTGTAATGAAACCATAAAAATCAATCGAGTTTGGGCTCGTTTGATTCGTCTTGGCAATAACTGTGTTTAGAAATAGTGTCCATGGTATAATGATGGAGCCAGAAGAAAATCACGGGAACTCTGTAATAAAACAATACAAATCCATCGAGTTTGGGCTCGTTTGAGTCGTCTCGACAAGTACTCTGTTGGGAAAGTAAATAGTGTCCAGGGTCTTATAATGAAGCCGGAAGTAAACCACAAAAACTATGTAATAAAACCATGCAACTCCATTTAGTATGGGCTCGTTTGATTCGTCTTGACTAGTTCTCTATTGGGAAATAGTGTCCAGAGTCTGATAATGAAGCCGGAAGAAAACCACAAAAACTATGTAATAAAACCGTACAACTACATCTAGTTTGGGCTTGTTTAATTCGTTTTGACTAGTACTCTGTTGGGAAATAGTGTCCAGAACTTCAGAGTCTGACGATGGAGCCGGAAGAAAACCATAGAAACTCTGTAATGAAACCATACAAATCCATCGAGTTTGGGCTCGTTTGATTCGTCTTGGCAATAACTCTGTTGAGAAATAGTGTCCAAGATCTGATGATGGAGCCGGAAGAAAATCACAGGAACTCTGTAATAAAACCATATATCCATCGAGGGCTCGTTTGATTCGTCTCGACAAGTACTCTCTTGGGAAATTAGTGTCCAGTGTCTGATAATAAAGCCGGAAGAAAATCACGAAAAATATGTAATAAAACCATGCAGCTCCATGTATTTTGGGCTCGTTTGATTTGTCTTGACTAGTACTTTGACGGAAGATGATTTCCAGGGTCTAGTGATTGAGTCGGAAGAAGGCTACAGGAACTCTCTAATAAAATCATACAACTCCATAGAGTTTGGGCTCGTTTGATTTGTCTTGACAAGTAATTTGTTGGAAAATAATATCCAAGATCTGGTGATGGAGCCGAAAGAAGGTACAGGATCTATAATAATACCATACAACCCCATCAAGTTTGGCCTCGTTTAATTCGTTTTGACATGTATTCTGATGGGAGATAGTACTAGACCCTGGTCTAATAATGAAGCCGGAAAAAAGCCCGAGAAAAAACACAGATACAAGACTAAAAAACAAAAAATAAACATTTACTGCCAATCAAACCAAAAAAACATACGTTTTAAAAATTAACTAAAAAGTATCAAAATTGAACTCAAAACATGCCCTTAAAATTAACTAGAAAAACGGACTAATAATTGTAAAATAATTTCCCCTTTAAAGATTTATAACTCTACAAAGAAGTTTTTAAACTAAAAATGTGGGGCGAAGGCAAAAAAGTCAATGGAGGATAATTTTTAAACAATGCGTCCCATTAAACAAAGCATTTAACATAGGTTTAACGTGAAAAAATAAGCAATATTTAATAATTACGACCATTTGTCTTATTTTACAGAATATTCGAATAATATTCGAATATATTCGAATACCTCCTTAAAAATTTTCGAATATTCGAATATTGGATTTCATCGAATATTTGCAAGCCCTAGCTGCAACCCACAGCCTTGTGTGCAATAAGCAACTTAAGGCGGTTGTATGACCGAAAGTGGCGCCCTCAGAGGTTTTTATTTAATACGTTATTAATAGAAATAGATTTTAATAATGTTTATCGTGGAGATTTTAGGGCCCATGGTCTAGTATTTTTAGAAGGTATCACTACATGCCCTCGTAGTCATTCTTAGAAGTAGATAGCAAATGTGTCAAAAACGGCCACTTTTAGCAGTTTTTCTATCTACTTCTAGCAGTGACTACTAGGGAATGTGACGATACCGTCTAAAAATACTAGACTGTGGGCCCTAAAATCTCCACGATAAACATTATTAAAATAGTGTATTAGAATTATAATATTAAATAAAATTCACCGCGGCGCCACTTTCGCTCAAGGTACCACCTTAAGCTAACTTGTATCATAATGTACTATTTATCCACACCCATGCTTTAAATCCTCCATAAAGTGTTCTAAAACAGTTAGCTTACTGCCAAAATTACAATATCGCTCCGCTGCGAGTGGTCAAAACACTAACCTAACCTACCTGCACGCGTAGCATGACCAACATCGAGATAAGATTCGACTCAGAGAACAATGGCTTGTCTACACCGAAATGTCACTTTTGTCGGGTTGAGATCGAGATACTCATGCTCGTATTTACAACTATTAGACTCGTATTGTTCTTTGTCGTGGCCTAATGTCAAAAGTCGACAAACACGAGCTTTTCTCTTCAACTGACATTAATTTGACAGTTGAATCAGAGAAACTTGTCTACCACCCTTTGAGTAGTCGAAAAGGTCGAGAGAGAATCACAGACTAATAAGAAGATTCGAAATAGTTTTCTACGTATTTTATTTTATATGAATCTAAATTTCGCAATAAAAATAAATCTAAATTATCCGTGCTTATATTTTATTCCTTAAAAACTTAAATTAAAATTATTTTCATACGTTGATTTTAATATTTCGTAATTTTCTCGTCATTTTACACAGATTACTAAATTAACAATTTCGTTAGTAGTCTGTGACTGTGTTATCTTTTCAAAATACTCTCAATAAAAGAAAGGCAAACGAATTTATATCCATACAGCTATATTTAATTAGTTTTAAGAGTTTAGCGTTGTGAAATCTATAGAAAGGAACGGTGCTTTATGAGAAATAAAGTAATTATTTTCTATTGGCAATACTTAGATTATTTATATGTCAAGATGGACAGTCGAAGTACGAACGCGTCAAAAAAATGGTCACCCAACTGTTGGGTGATGCGCTGTCAGTGTCAATTGTGCCATCATTGTTTACGTACGTGCAGCGTGAGAAAATTTTATTGTTAAAAATGAGGACTTGTGCAGTAAAAGTGTGCAGGAACTATCAAGGACGATATAAAACAATAAATAAAGTCACCTACCATCGATAAATACCTCAATTTCGTACCAATTCATGTTTTATAAATAAAATAATTTCTAGTACAAATTTTTATTGTGTTGTCAGCTTACTCACTTAAAAGTCCCTAGTCAACTTAAAAGGCCTGGTAAAAGGCCTCAACAAAGCCTCAGCCTTGTACCAGGTGTACTCTGACATTCAAAAACAAAAACGTTGTGGAAAAAATTTTTGTTGTTAGATCAATTTGTTATAGTACCTACTACGTTTGATTTCACGTAATATTACTACGTTATACTGCTTATTACCTACTAGCTTTAGGGATGTCGAAAGTGAAAAAAATATCGATATATAGATATTATCAAAAATATCAAAAATAATTTCGATACCGGGAAAAATATCGATATATCGGGAATATTTTCAAGAAAATATTAACGTTTTAAATTTCTAGTGTTTTAGGGCAATAACATCTCTGTCTACCATACAATTTCAATTCAAAATCAAAAATATTGATATTTACTTGTTATTCAAATATTGAAATAATCTTTTACTAGCTTTCGCCCGCGACTTTGTCTGCGTGTAAAGTTTTTTGGCTATCCCTCGGGAACAGTACCCAGTCAGTAGGTACTTCAAAGTAATAGACCGATTTGTGTGATTTAAACTTTAACTTCTGAGTAATGTTAGATGAGTGTACTGTGTCTGTGTAATAACTATAAAGTTTAAACTGTTTATTCGTAAAATGAATAAAATATATTTTTGACATTATGTTTGATTATAGTCGAGTAGAGTTAATTTATCGATAAACCAAAATAACAACCAAAAATTTACCCCATCTCTAAAAACATCTGCTCTCAAAATGTACCTCCGATAACGTAGTCTATTTACTACATAGGTATTCTTATAATAAGGATAGCTAGGTATGTTAGTATCAATTATATTTCTTGCAAAGACCATAGGATAGGTAAGACACGATTTACGTAGTATTTTTCGTAGATTGTAAATAGACTCGATAGTCCTTACTAAATTTCCCCACATTTTTAGGAAACCTTTCAACACCTGGTATCATTATGCACGCACACATGGTTGAGTAGAATGACGCGGCGCGAGTGTAGCTACGTAGCTATAACGCACACCAGCCAAAAAAAGTTGGCTCGTTTTATTTGTACGTAAAAAGCGGCAGCACTCTATCTTGACATATAAATAATCTAAGTGGCAATATTATTCTTCTCGAACTCGAGAGAGCTTGTCTACGGAAGAGAACGCTTTCTTGAGTGCCTCTTTATCTTAGAACTTATAAAAAAAACCGGCCAAGTGCGTGTCGGGCCACGCGCCATAGGGTTCCGTAGTTACCTTATACAATACCATATTTAATACCACCATAGACTTATTATATTACTAGCGTAAGGACACGGTCAACGTCGCTACGAAATGACGCCAGTTGGTTGGCCCTAAAATTACAGTTTTAGGGCCAACGCGATTCAGTCATCTGCGGAAGACTATGGTAGACAGACGGTGATTGACGTGACATAAAAATGCCGAATTGTGCATTTGTAGATTGCAAAAATTATGCTGCAAAATTTAAAAAGTTGCATGGAATATTGAATCATCCGTAAGTAGCTTTACATTATTTTTATTGCATGTCTAACAATTTTAATTGAGTTTAAAATATTACTATTACTAGTTATTGTTCGAGGCACTAGAGATGTGTCATCCACCATGATTCAAGTGTACTAGTTCACTTGAGTCCATATTAAATCTTTAGTTCATTTAGTTCTATAGCTAATTAACTCGAAGAACGAAAATAAAGGGAAAGGATAGATTAGGTACGAACACTGCGTACAGAAATTTCTCATATACATATGCCATTATTAACGTCTCATATGAAACATATTCGCTGCAAAAATAATTATGTACATTACATTTCAATTAATTACCAATTTCCTAATGATCCAGTGTGTAAAGAAATATGTAGTCACATAATTCCAAAACACCGAAAAGAGCCCTATTTCAAGTCTCCTAAAAACGCAAGAATATGCTCTGCTCAATAACACAGATGTTGATATTTCAAGAGCTGGACTACGAAGGCTTAAAGCAATGGCAATACCGCGAATTGAGATTGAAGTATTTACCGCATCTACGCATAACAAAATAACCAAACTCAGAAAACGAAGCACCTGCTTCCCATATTATGCAGTATAGTGACCGGCCGCAGCTTTGCTTTAAGGTTTATTACTAGAGTAAAAACCTTGGATAAAATAATCTCTGTTGTGTTGTATTTATTAAATTACATTGACTTAAATTTCATTTTTATTAACAAGCTTGCGCAAACGCAGAAGTTAATGTAAATAGGTAAAGTCTGTTCAATAAGTCAGTTTACGTATTACTTCTGATTTCTGATAAAGCTGATTTTTCTTGCGCCCGCTTATCTTATCAGCAAAAAAATCAGCAAACGGGTGGTAGAAAAAATAAAACAACACCAAAAGATAATGGGGAATGTCCGAAAAAAATCAAATTGGCTGAATATTTTCTTATAGGTAGAATAAGCTGATTTAGTAATAGAAAAAAAATTCAGAATTTTCGGTTGCGTGAAAAATTTAAAAAAAATTAAAGTCTCTTCGACTTCACAATTATAGGAAAGTAACAGCAGAATGGAGATTATGCCTTTGCCATCACCTGCCACAACCACAACATGGTATTAAAAAAATTTTTCAACACAAAATGTCAAAACTTTTTTTTAATTCTTGTTGTCATAGTGGCAGGTGTTGGCAAAGGTATAATCTCCATTCTGCTGTTACTTTCCTACATTTGTGGAGTCGAAGAGACTTTAATTTTTTTAATTTTTTTCACGCAACCGAAAATTCTGAATTTTGTTTCTATTACTAAGGGAGCTTATTCCTACCTATGAAAAAATATTCAGCCAATTAGATTTTTTCGGACATTCCCCATTATGATAATTATAGTACAAAAAACTATGCACAAATTACTCAAAAATGTTGATTAAATGGACGATTGATAGGTAGCTTTAATAAATTTACTCATGTAAAGTGACATATTAAACAGATTATATTTATATCGGGTCATTTTGAACTTACCATCCAAATTTTAAGGATGTGTCCAGTTCATGAAACTAAACAACTTTCTCTATGAAACATGTGTCAAATTTCGTCAAAAAAATTTGGTCATCCCATACTAAATTGATCACGTGATCTCTTTGATTTGTATGAAAAGTCGATTTTTATTTTACATATTTGACCAGGTGTTCCTCAGAGAAAGTTGTTCAGTTTCATGGACTAAACACATCCTCAAAATTTGGATAGTGAATACAAAATGACCCTGTATAATCAACTAGCCACCCGCCCTCGCTTCACTTCGGTGTAAACTATAGATTTTGTACATAAATATTAATTGATAATAAGTTTATACCTACCTTTAAAAAAACTTAAGGTAAATTAATACTTATATTTTAGGGGTAATTTGCCAGCTAAGTGCGATTGTAGGCGCCCCTTGACAAAGTATATTTAGTTGGACAAGGATTAATATCATGATACGAAATGTCTTCCGCGGCCTGATTATCTAATTAGAAACCACTTAGCGACCGGTCTCATTTGACAGATGAATGTGATACATTGCTACTTCTTTTTGGGGTGAAAAAAAAAACATACCAAAGAAAAGTAGCAATGTATATCAAATGAAACCAGTCGCTAAATAGTTTCTATTTAGATAATCAGGGTGCCGATCAATAATCACTTTTATAGAAAAAAATATGATACTGTGGGTTTCATTATTCCAATTTTCATAGGGATCTCTATTTTTTTTAAATAAAATACAACCAATATTCAGCTAATGCTTAGATTATCTAAGAGCTAATGTTAGTCGCTGTTGAAGGTGAAAGAATTTTAAAATCGGATCAGTTAGTTTTTGAGTTTATTCATTACAAACAATCAAACCAGCAAACAAATCTTTCTTCTTTATATTTAATAACTAGCGGCCGCCCGCGACTTCGTCTGCGTATAAAGTTTGCTATCCCTCGGGAACAGTGCTTTTTTTCGGGATGAAAGTTACCCTATGTCCTTCTTTGTACCTCTGGCAACGTGTATGTAAAATTTCATGATGATCGGTTCAGTAATTAAGACGTGAAGGCGTAACAAACAAACAAACGGATTTTCGCATTTATAATATTAGTAAGGATACACTAGTTAATAGATTATAATATTAGTATCAAAAATATCTAATTTGAAATAAACCTGATTGAGATTTTAATATGATTGACGTTTTATTTATGACCATCGAAAAACTGTTATAATAACCATAATAAAATTTTACTAGCGACCCAATTGAACTAGATGAGTGAACTAGTTTTTAACTCCAATTGAACTAAAGTACACTTCAGTAATCTTTTTTGCCCACCTCTAATACCGTAGTAGTTCGAGTAGGTTCTAACAGATGTCGCTGATTTTGATAGTATGAAGGAATTGTAAGGCAAAATACTCAAATGGGCGCATCCTTCCTTTTGAAATCATTGATACCACCTATAATTTTTCGTCTGTAAAAATAACTTTGTTTTTCACAGTGTTGGTATGAATGACAAAGTTATATTTGCGGTTTTGGAAAATGTGCTATATCTCAAAAACTAATTACTATATCTCGTCCAAACCAATTTTGGTTGAAAGTGTTTATTAAGATCTACAGCATATATTTTTTTTAGATTTTTCACTCTCTTATTTCAAAAGTTAAAGTAACTTATTTCTTATTTCAAAAGGTAAAATGTGTGTCCCCCCCGGACACACATTTTACCACTTTGGCGGTGAATATCTTTCAAACGGTTGACTTTGAGAAAAAGTTGTCTTAGGAACCTTAATGTCATTTTTAAAGACCTGTCTATAGACACCCAACACGTGTTGGTTTGAAGAAAAAATTTTTTTTCAGTTTCAGTTCCATGTATGGGGAGCTCCCCCTTAATCTTTTATTTTTCTTATTTTTGTATTAAATTCGTTAAGCGGTTAACAGAATACATCTACCTACCAAATTTCAACTGTGTAGTCTTAATACTTTCGGAATAAAGTAGCTGTGACATACGGACAGACAGACAGACAGACAGACAGACAGACAGACAGACATGACGAATATATAAGGGTTCCGTTTTTTGCCATTTAGGCTACGGAACCCTAAAAAATGAGAAACATGTTTAAACTAAATTATTTCGGATTAAATTAGATAATTTTGACGTTTATTGGTGTTGAAATAAAAAGATTACCTTTAAAATTCACTTTTTTTATTAAAAGACATTAAAAGGTTTCGAAATTCTGAGAACGAGTCCCACCTGTCTGTCAAACTGTGCTCAGCAATCGAGAAGGTCGAGACGACAAGTCTTCGTAGACAAGAGTCTCGTTTGCTCATGCTACGCGTGCTGGTGTATTAAGTTTTTATTTACTGCGGGGGGCCTGAGGCCAGCCGCCATGCACCCCCCCAGCAAAACTAAAAAGAAATAAATAAAAAATAAATTTAAAAAAATTAAAAACCCTCCTGCATAAAAAGACAAGTCAACTGAAAAGATGGAAACAAGATTAAATATTAAAGGTAACATTACAACATGCAGTCGGAGGCATATAACTCAAATCATTCATAATGTCACTTTCTTTATCCATGCCTCCGACTGCATGTTATAATGTTGCCTTTAATATTTAATCTTGTTTTCATCTTTTCAGTTGACTTGTCTTTTTATGCAGGAGGGTTTTTAATTTTTTTGTATAGGCAAACGAATAAACGAATCTTGACTTGAGGAAAAGTTGAATAGAAGAGAGCGCCTCGGGCCTCCATATTTAGGAGTAGATTGAGAAAAGCATTTGCACTAATTTGTTAGAAATTTTAAGATAAATTACACTCAAAACGTGTAAAAAAGGAAATTAATAGGTACCTATGTTAATGTTAAAGATGTTGCTGTATATTCGTGGGTTGCTGTTATTTAAATTTCGAGATTTGTAGCTCTACCATGAGTTGGTATAGTAAACTACAATAGTTTACTATACTCGCTAGCGAGCATCGAGTAACGTTTTGGCCTTTTTCATAGCAATTCGGTACCATGAGTTACTAATTGACAGATGGTATCGAGAAATACCATAACGATAGTAGTAAAGTTACTCACTTGCGTTTTGAGGCGTGAGATCAATGAGTATACCTTTTACTATCCTCTCTGGCATAGAGGAATGTAAAAAATAGGTACAACCAAAGAGAATGTAATCAAACCGCGGTACAACATAGTCATTGGCGTGAATACTTCTATTTAATTTAATTTAGTGTCTAAAATAGTATAAATAATGTCTTTCAGAGCTTATTTAGCATAAAATATGTGAGCGACAGCTGCATAATGCGACGAAATCAAGGGCAAATTATAAACCGATAAATATGAAAACCCGTGTTAGAAATCCTCTAGTCAGCGGGTGGGTCAGGTTGTGCCCAACGCTGAATAGTGGCCCTTTTAGGTGGGCCCTCCATTCAGTGGGCTTACTAAGGTCACCATTCAAATACGCCGTAACGTAATGCATTCCTCCATTTTGAAACTAATATAAAAAAGTTTAATTAAGTACTTTCCTATCAAGCATATTACAAAATTAGAAAATATTGTGTTAAATCTAAATAATAATCTACTTAGTTGCAAATATGTTAATTCCGTCCGTATCAAGGTAATAAGTACTTGATACAAATAAGGCCTATTTAATTTTAAGTCTTTAAATATTATTTAATTTATTACTTAACAGTAGGAATATAAGAAAACAGTTCTAACTAAATGTAATTTTCCGAAAACTTGACTTTGGCCGTAATAAATCGATTACACTTATTAAATTAAGGCCTATAACTTTTTTATGTTAAATTGAGGTTAAATATGAAACCATATTAAATAAAAACATCTTATCAATAAATTTGAATATTTATTATAACAAAGTAAAGATTCATGTTATAATATATTCTAAAAAAAGATCTCACTTTAACTCATAGATTTGTATCATTTTGGGCCTTATTTGTTTATTTAATATCATATTTGAATAAGGCACAAAAAAAACGTAGGTATCTGCCGCATGTCGGTCTGCCAGGTTGTATTTCGTCCAATTTGTACGTTTTTATTAATTTGGAAGGAAAATTGGATATTTTGTCGATTGTTGGATGATACACACATTATCTGTAATGAAATAAGTAAACCATAAGTTGTATAAGTTGCGGGATTCTCATTAAGCTCTACCGTGTTGAAATACGACCTAGGCTATTATCGTAATCACGCTCTGTCCCCCTACTCAAATGGCCAACATTCTATGCGTTTGAACGCTACGTTATTACGTGCCGTAAGCTTGTCACACAATATCAAAGTCTGAGATTTACACAAGCTTGCGACACGTTATTTAATCGTATATTGCTCATATTTTAAGCTTTAAAAGTAAGGTTGGCCATTGGAGCATGGGGGCAGGTCGTCTTTAAAAAATTGCAATAAATGCATCTATAGCCAATAGTAAAAACAAATCAAGGTCATGGATAGCTAATCATAAATATTAAGAAACAATTATTAAGAGAACCTTAAACCAAAACAGCGTAAGTTTTATAAAAACTTTCATAAATGTATTTTCCTGGTTGGATTTAGGTTAATCTGAGTTTTCTAATGATTTGTACTTGGACGAATCGTCCAAGGATTTGTATCAAGTACCAACCTTTTATTTCACCTTTCAATCGACTGCTTCTAATTTTATTCTTATCAATCTTAACAAGCTAGCTATTGCACAACAAAATACGCAAAGAAAACACAAAATAAATAATTATTAAAACGTGAAAATTACATTTGACATCTTCGATTTGACATAAATAGTAACCATAGAGGAAAGTAAAAAGATAGTAACCAACATAAATTCAAAATTCACTTACATTCGGTATACACGCACTAACTAGTGTTTTTTTACTTAGTCGGATTATAATTGCAAAGTACACCAACTAAGGTAAACGACCAATATTTCGGGTTAGTACGTTATTTCGTTTAGTTTTTTTTTCTGTCGCATATTATTAATTATTACACCTACATTAGTACAAAATCTGTACCACATAAACTGTCTAAAAATCAAGTACCAACATTTTGGTAACTGAACTGAGACACGGTTACGGTATCTATCCAATACCGTGACTGAGGGCAATGCGACGTTCAAAACTCTGTCGTCGGCACAGACAGCTTTATGGCGTGTATTCCTTGTCACCACCATAAGATTAGCGCTCGTATGTACCTACTTCTTAAGCTCACAGAAAGTCAATTTGAATAAAACTTTAAATAGTTAAATAATACAACTGATCCCGTATGCCCGTAGTAACTTCCAAACGAAAGGTCCGATTAGAATAATTTAAATAAGAATTGACATGTAAATAATCAACCTTGATCATTAAATTATATAGTTGGATAAGGATTAATATCATGAAACAAAATATGTAATAATTTTTCGATTCTACTCGTTTTGATTGACTAATTTGAACAAAAAGTGGTCATTGCGACTACACTATAAAAATTAGATATACAGGGTGTCCCAAAACTTTGCCACATAGAGGGAAAGTACCTTAAATATTTAAGATAGGAAAATTTATTGAAAGAAACTTTGAACAACCCTCGAGTAAGGGTTGCAGCCAAGGCCTGATTTCGAGGGTATACTATTCAATAAAAATCCACTTAGTACACGACAGGTGTATTGGAATAATTAATTTTAACAAAATTGTCTCATGCCTTATATTTCTAACAATACAACTCAATAGCACGATTAATTTAGCAGTGCCATTTTGCCATTTTGTTTTTAAAAAGAAACCGAACTGCATTCAAAGATTTTTTTAAATCGCTTACGTTTCGATACAAATTGATACAAATTTGTAATAATGATAATTTAAATGTTAAATTTCATGGTCTTACTTTTGTTTAAGATGCTGTCTCACTTAAGAAAAAATAATGCTTATGAGTAACCCTTTTGATTGGTATCGTTAAAATAAATTAAAAAAAAAACGTTTTTGTTGGGTTCGATTCCTAGTTAAGGCAGGTGATTTTCCAAAAATCTTTGAATGAATGCAGTTCCAATTATTTTTAAAAATAAAATGAAGTCTTATTTCAGTAAAATTTCCCATCTTCAATATTTAACGTACTTTCCCTCCGTGTGGCAAAGTTTTGGGATACCCTGTATAGCCGCGCGGATTTTTTTGTTGGTAATAATAAAACTATATTGGGGAATTCTCGATCCAAGTCGGCGAAAAAAATTTGCAATTTTCGAAAATTTTGGAAAATCTCAAAAAGTTACTGACCTATTTTAGGAATTCAAATTTCACTTTGAAGCCCTCTGGCAGACGTACAATTTGACATATAGCCCATCCGCGTACTTTTATATCAGTTTTATATCAGCGAAACTACAGGCAAATGTCACAATTTCATAAATTGGGGCACAATACTCGATCACGTAAACATAAACCTAACCTAAGATGGCATTTTTTAAATCAAAAATTAATTCTACGTTATTGATTTTTCCGAAAATGATACCAAACTTTGCTTAGTACTATACTTAGGCAGTTATTAACATCAGACTTCATGAAGGCTGAACTCTCCCCTCCCCCCCACCTACATGAAAAATCCAGGTGGCTTCACTTCGTAAACCCATCTTAGGAACACAAAGATCAATCCTGGTGAAGGAAACCTTTGGTTAAGCAATAGCCGGATTTTTATTATTTTTGTCGTGTACAGTCACTACCACAAACTTTGACACACCATAGCTTGGAAACTATAACTTGTATCAAAATGAATAGTTATACTTATTTGTAGGTAATTTATCAGTAAATAATTGAATTATTGACCATTTTGTCCTAGCTTGTATGGTTTTCCTGAAAATTTAGAAAATCTGTAAAACGGGTCACATTTCTAGGGGGGAGGGGTGACGTGGTAGAGGGGAGAGGGGGAGAGTTATTTTTATAATGTACTCACCTAAAGGTATAACATAGCCACATTAAAACTTAACTATTAATTTCGCCATCTTCCCCATACATTTAGAATGAATATCCTAAGTCTTAACATGCCGAAATATAGGACATTTACCCCGTATCGAGTTCACATTAGCGAGGATAATAAACTCGTGGATGGTGACACATTTACTATAGATTTTAGTTCTTCGCGTATCCGCTAGAGGCTCTGCTTCAATTTCCCATACAAATTGCTAACGCGGTCGATATCGAGAATGGATTTTGTAAACTCATGGTAGTGCTATTGAAATTACTCGATCGGGCATGTCTCATGTTTTTCTTAGTACGCTACGATTCCAAATGATATTTATAACGGTCTCTAAATGAGAATGTGAAGATGATGCCCAGATAAACATAGTTTGGTATCGCACTTATTCAAATGATGATGAAGTCAGCGCGAGACTGCATTTGATTTTGATTAGAATTTTTTATTGGGTATTTTTTATAGAAATTCTAAGATGTTTTAATTATAGTACTTACATACATATATTTAATAGTAATAAAAATGTTTACGAATAAATTTTGTTTTAGGTAATTAATTAAATTCATTTTCACCTCTCCAGCATGAAAAGGGTGCTTTTGGCGCGTAAAAACTCGCAGCAAAATCGACTTTTGCTGCGAGCGTGAGGCAAAGTACTTTTTACCAAAAACTCGCAGCAAAATCGACTTTTGCTGCGAGCGTGAGGCAAAGTGCTTTTTTAATTTCTAACACCTTTTCTCGCTGGTAGAGGTGAAAAGTTGTATGTTTGTGAGCATGCGAATCTCCGTGCCACTGAATAATTCCATTCTAAAACTACCTAGAAGTAATGTACCGATGATATACGTTCTTATTTCAGATATCAAATCGATTGTACCGGCTTCCCGGCAGAATGATTGACAAAAGCATGTGGCACGGAGAGTCGCATGCTTTGAGGTTATGTTTTTTGTTAAATCGTCGAATTCCAGATCAATCTGAGTCTGTACCGGTGGTTTGATGTATTTGTAGCCGTTACATATTCATTGTAACAGCTACAAACACTTTCGTTGCTCATGTAACGCAACAGGGTCAAAGATATCGCGATCTAAAGTTTTAAAAGCATGCGACTCTCCGGCCCACACACTTAAGTCTAAAATATTGATGAAAATTGCATTAAGATTAAAAATAAGCAGGTTTTTGTAATCGTTTGATCACGATAAACGACCCGAAAACATATTTTCAGAATATCTTTACTCGTTTTAGAGAAATTTGCAAATTTATTTACTATGAACAATCACAGTGTAGGGTTACCATATCGTCGGTCGGTCAGAATCATTAGGCTGTTTCTAGAAAATAGACCGATCGGAATACGTTATTTTGAGGGTATAACCTTCAAGAATTCTAAAGTTTATGAATTCTTGCCTGTCGATACATTGGCATATAATTAGTTTATTTTTGCGTTTTGTGTCACATCTAGCCGATGCATCTTGAGAAATTCGATTATTTGTGGTGGTTATAAATAATTGGACTCTAAGGCGATTCTCCCACTGCCAACGCGCGCCGTCGTCGCGGGGCGCGGTTTGGCGTTTCACGCGCGCGGTGACGGCGCAGCGCAACGCCTGTTCGGGCGGTTTTCTCCGCGCCCCCGCGCCATTCGGCGTCTGACGCGTCCCCGCCGCTTGTTTTTTAGAGGCATTAAATTTTGAAGTTGTTTTGTTTTAATTTCCAGGTTTTTAGGGTTCCGTACCTCAAAAGGAAAAAAAACTGAACACATATAAAATCACTCATGAGATTAAAACGTCCAGACAAATAATTTAGATTTGCCATCTCGATATTAATGACGGAATTTTAATAACATACGAGTAGGTAGGTACGGTCAACGGCACGCTGGGCTTCCACGACAGCGTAATGATATTTAATCAAATAAATAACAGATTTTTTACAGTTTTGTATAACCTCATGTGCTGCATAATGTACCTACCAAATGGCACTAAAATGGGCGTATATCCAAGCCACGAAACATTTGAAAACCAGAGGAAATCCCGCCATCGTAACGAAACGATCATCGAAAACCAGCCGCGGGGCGCGTCGCAGTGTGTTGTACCCCGCGGTAACGCGCCTGCTGGCGCAAACTGCTCGCGGATCACCGGCGGCACGCGGCGGTGCGTGCTCACGCGCCGTGGCGCGCCTTGGTGTGTTGGACGAGGCGGTTTTCTGTACAAATTAATGTACTTGCATACAACGTAAAAGACGCGCGTGGGTGCGCCGCGACCGCGCGCGTCGCCAGTGTGAGAACCGTCTAAACTGTCAAAATTGTTTTAAAGTAAAAAGAAACAATAGTATTGTATTTAAGATAGCCTGCGTAGTGTACAAACCTAATTTGTGTCATTTTCGTCCATGGAAACAGACGTGGGACCCGTACATTAATAACACCGTCAAAAAAATATTACAATTTGAAAAACAAGTACCATATACCTCAGATCACTTAAAAATCCCTATGAAATAAATTTGTGCCAAATTAAGGCATGGACTTTTAATATTTTCAATTTTTTTGTTTGTCCGAGCCATTGATGCTTATAAAAAATATTAGTATTATTAGAGTTTACATATTTAATATCTTAAATACATGAGTGATGGACAGAATGAATTTGTGTCATTTTCATGCATGGATAATACCTAGGTAGGTAGGTATTCAAAAAGTTTGCGGTCGAAGCGAGTAGGCGCGGGCGCGTGGCGAGGGACGACGAAGCTCGTCCGTTTCGGTTGGATACTAAGTACGTACATACCTATAAGTCTCACGTCACGATACGAACGAACACGCACCTTTCGTTTGGTTAAGTAGGTACTCTATAGAATTACATCTCCTGTTTTAGAAATTCATACAGATGTACTATGGACAACAACGTCACTTAACCACAACTCTTAAGGTTAAAATCGGTTGCACGCCGCGCCGCCGCCGTCATAACATAATATATTTAGTTCGTGCAGGGGGATACATGCGCACACAATTTTTTTGCTTACTTTTTAAGCGAAGCTGTTGCCCATAGTACATACATATCTGTTCTGTTTCCATTCTAAAACAACCTAGAAGTAATGTACCGACGATATACATTCTTATTTCAGATATCAAATCGATTGTACCGGCTTCCCGGCAGAATGATTGACAAAAACATGTGGGCCGGAGAGTCGCATGCTTTGAGGTTATGTTTTTTGTTAAATCGTCGAATTCCAGATCAATCGGAGCCTGTAGCGGTGGGTTGATGTATTTGTAGCCGTTACATATTTAAGCATATTCCAGACGGATTAAATCACGCCTCCCAACAGAGGTGACCTTGCTTGATTTAATCCATCTAGACGGCAGATTTAATCCAAATTTCTCCAACCAATCCAAATGACCTTCAACGTCCTTGGTGGAAGGGCGCGAGTTCCAACACAGGCACGGTAATGATATTTATCAGTACTCCAACTTCATATACTGCCCGGCATTTTATTGGCAAGATAAAAACGAGACAAAAGATGTGCAGCGCCACAAATTTTAGTGTTTGTGGCTATTGCGCATCTTTTGTCTCATCTTTCTCTTGCCAATTTATATGCAAGTGTCATCTGTACAAATAGTCGAAAAGCGAGTCGTACCTACGCGCCTCGGCCCTCGAGTTCAGTCTGCAGTCTGCACTCGGTACACAAACAGTCGCGAATGCGCCGCAGTGATGAACGAAAGATGTACGAGGTAATAAATATAATAGAAAAAATACTATAAAATATCGACTCAGCCCTCGCAGTTCAGACGGGCTCAAATGGCTCGGCTGCTACGGGTTACGGGTGAGTCAATTTTTTCTAGTATTTTTAGGGTTCCGTAGCCTAAATGGCAAAAAACGGAACCCTTATAGATTCGTCATGTCTGTCTGTCTATCTGTCCTTCTGTCACAGCCATTTTATTCCAAAAGTATTAATATTACACAATTGAACCTTGGTTGGTAGATGTATTCTGTTAACCGCTTAACGATTTTAACACAAAAATAACAAAAATAAAGATTAAGGGGGGGCTCTCCATACTGCGAACGTGTGAGGTGTCAATAGAAACTGCGAACGTGTGAGGTGTCAATAGATAGGTCTTTAAAATTGACATTGAGGTTTTTAAGACATTTTTTTCTCAAAGTCTAAGGTTTGAAAGATATACTCCTCCAAAGTGGTAAAATGTTTATCCTCCCCCCCCCCCCTTTAACTTTTGAAATAAGAAAGTGAAAAATCTAAAAAACATATATGCTGCATGTAGGTCTTAATAATTACTTTCAATAAAAATTGGTTTAAATGAGATATAGTAATTAGTTTTTCAGATATAGCACATTTTCCATAACCGCAAATATAACTTTGTCATTCATAACAACACTGAAAAACAAAGTTATTTTTGCAGACGAAAAATTATAATGGTATTAAATATGGTGTGGTATAAGGTATCTACGGAACCGTACGGCGTGTTGCCCAAAACGCACTTGGCCGGGTTTTTTTCTATTATATTTATTACCTTAATATAGAAATAACATTCTGAATGCCAAAAGTATAAAATTCAATAGGTACTATTGATTAAAATATAAGTTCTTACTATTGCAAAGTGCAGATTGTGCTGTTTTTATTATAAATATAATTAACCAATAATCCAGAGATACCTTACATTTTTAAATACCTGGAAAGTCCGAAAGCTAAGATTAAGTATACTTAAAATATTATATAATACGTAGGTATTGTACTAAGGATTATTAAATAATTGGTTTCTCCCATCAATAATGTATTTTTTTTTTATTTTTATTTTACCATTAGTTTTGTTGATCTAGTTATATTATTGCCTTAAAATTAATTGATTGAACCAGCGCGGGTTTATTTAGGTAATTATTTCAAGGACAGGGCCGAGTTACAGTACTGATAGATATCTTTACCGTGGAATGGGAAAGAGTGTCGGCGCTAGGGTTGCCAACATGTCTAAGGCGAAATACAGTATTTTTCAAATAAGGCTAAAAAAATTAGTACACTTTAAAATAATATAGTAGTTTATGGAAAAGGCAAAAATTAGGCAAATATATTATTATATTTTACTTTTTATAAAAACTATATTTTTTGAACTTTTTGCATTTTTGAACAATGTTTTGGTCAAAATCATAAACCATAAATAAAACAATCATGAATCAAAATAAAAGTCTCATATTATTTTCTACCATCAATATTAATTAAATATAAGTAAATTAAAAACTCGTTTTTAACTTACTTACGATTGTATCAGTATTACTGATTAAGTTAAGACATGAAAGAAATTCGTCCATGGTTAAGATTAAGATATATTTCGTCCATGGATTAAGATTTAATTAAGTTGTCAATTTTATATTGACAAGTTTGGAACGCAATAAGACAGATAGATACGTTCAGAATTCAGATACAATACACTATACACATAGTATTTGTTATATGGTGTGACTATACACTACACGCTATAGAATCAGTCAAAATTCACGATCACAAATTAAAAAAAAAGAAACATTTGTTTCTTAGCGATCGATGTTGAAAATATAGTATTTTTGCGTACTATATATTTCTTCAATAGTATATAGCACGCAGACCCGAAACATAGTATAATACGACATATTATTATAGTATGGTTGGCAGCCCTAGTTGGCGGCGCTTGGATGTAAACTCGTGTAGCCGCAACACAATCCACGGATGGAAACCACGCCCCCATCAAGCTTCCACCAAGGTGACCTTGGTTGGGAGGCGTGATTAAATCCGTCTGGAACGTGCTTTATTGTAACAGCTACAAACACATTCGTTGCTCATGTAACGCAATAGCGACCTAAAGTTTTAAAAGCATGCGACTCTCCGGCCCACACGCTTAAGTCTAAAATATTGGTGAAAATTGTATTATGATTAAAAATAAGCAGGTTTTCGTAACCGTATATAATAGGTCTTCACCTATGAAATTGCCGATTTGTATGGAGAATTTTCAAGAAGTTGCATTTTTCATACTAGCATTTTCTTTGTTCATTTAACAACCGTTAACACTCTTGTAACAAAACTTTTATGTACTAATGTTTGAACACTATGCTAACCTATTCCATTTACGATAAGCGAAAAAAATAAGTTTTGGCTAAGTTACAACCCCTCCGGTCACCCTTTTTTGGCTCACAAAAAAAAGAGTAACTTTCAAGATCTTTTTTTAATGCTATGAAAGCTTAAAAAAAGGACTTTATTTTTACTGATAGTTGACTATCATGGTCATAATTCGACATACGTAAATCAAGATATTGTTAAATGTTTTAAAACATAGAAGTTATTATTTTCTCTGTATGTGACAAAATATCGGCAAGTTCATAAGTAAAGACCTAATATTTATAGATATATATTGCGAACGATTTTATCCTAGCTTTCCGATGACCTAGAGACTTGAAACTTTGAAAATAGGTCAGAACTGGAAGGCAATGCAATATTATGGTGTCATTGAGCTGATCTGATGATGAAGCCGGAAGAAGCCCACAGGAATTCTATGATAAAACCTACAACCCCATCGTGTTTGGGCTCGTTAGAATAGGCATGACGAAATTTTTTTTAATTTTATGTTACATAAATTACCTCTCAAAAAAAGAAACATTGGTAAAATAATTATTTCGCTAGCGTGAAAACTGCCCGAGATATCACAGTTTAAAATGCACACAAATTGGACTCACCCGAAAACGCTCCATACTAACGGCTACCCTAGTTATGACGTCACGCCTAGGTGTTTGTATGCAACGCGTAGGAAAGTTTGGCAGCTATATTAAATATTGTGTTTATCAAAATTGTTTCTTATACAAATTTGCTATAAATTTTATGGATTAATTAAATGTATTATTTATTTTAATATATTTTAAACTTTTTAAATGGACTTGTCCGCCCAACTTTGAAGGGTAATAAAACAAATAATACGCAATATATAAAACCAAGAGGTATACAAGCTACTCTAAAAGTTCAATATGTTTACGGTTTTTATTAGTATTTTGTTATTTTATTCAGTAGTCGTCATCCCTATTGTTTTGACGAGTACTCTAATGGGAGACGAAGTCCAGGGTCTGATGATGAAGCTGACAGACAGAGTATGTTCATTACTTTTAGTCGGAGGATTTTTGTAAAAATATTAACCAAACTGTTTTTCAATTAGGGTTTTTCAAAATGACAAAAAACTGTATGCTCGATAGATAAGATGGCGTTGATAAAAATGTATGTGTCAATGTGATTTTTTTACTCAGCTTCGAAGAGTACTCAGGTAGGCAGGCAAATCTGATGTTACCCTAAAATGTTTCTCTTTGGCCAGATGTCAGCCAGCGAACGCTTATTTGCCTCTTTGGTACAGGCCGTTTATTTTTAAAAGCCAATTTTTACACTTCTCTTTCCATCAACGCCATCTAGAGGCAAATAGTTACTATTTTTTTAAAATGTCACTTTGTAAAGCCTTCATTAAGAATAATTGTCCTAAGTCGTGGGCTTTTAAAAAAAATGCTTTTTTGACAGTTGCCTTTCTCATCGAATGTGTTTTTTAATCAATATATTTGTACATGTATCATAGATTCACGTGGACTACATTACCACAGAATAACTATGATACTACCTAATAAATTGTTCGATTTTGGTAGATTATTTTTTGATGTTATTCTAAAATACCCCAGGTGTCCAAGAATGTCACAGCTCAAGGGTGGACACTATGTAACAGTGTTTCCACTACTACTACCTAATATTTGTGATTTTTAGACTCATTAATCTTTTAGTATGTAGAATTTTACCTGAGAGATTAATGCCTATTATAAGTAATTGTTGATTTTAAATCGTTATTGCCTATAAAAGGTACATAACTACGATTTAAAAAAAATTAGACTCATTTATCTTTAAGTCACACACAAATCATTGTACCTGAGATAAACCTATAGGTACTTTTAAAGTCTGAATAATTATGCAATACCTTGAGAAAACCTTTATCGGTTGGAATTCAACAGATTTTGTCATTTACTTGTTCCACTAAATATGAAAATGTCAAAATTAATAACAGTGTTTCATTGTTGGACAGAGGATGTTTCATTGTGTACACCTAGGTGGACACAATGAAACAATTCCCATTTTCTTTTAAAAGTCTTCTTATTGGTTTATGTATCTATTTATTAATGAAACTATAACTGCCATTTTATACCTAATTAAGTAGATTCCGTTCCTCTAAAAACGGAATTCATATCTTTAAAAATGAGAGAAATATGAGACTCAGAGCTTTTGGTGTTGCATTGTTCCACACTGCTCTACGTTTGTATGTATGTGAGTTTTTGTATTGTTACTTGGGACAAGTTTCAATGGTTGTAAAGTAATTTATGCTTACTACATAAGTCAAAACTTGAAAAATTAAACTTTAGTATTTACTTACCTTTTAAAAAAAACTAAAAACCGACTTCAAAAAACCTGCCTCTAAAAAGCAAGAAATAATATTCAAATCATTAGATATGCATTATCATTGTTATATAATAACAACACGTCTATTGAAGTCGGGTGGGGCTGGAGTACAACTTCGTTTTTTTATTCTAAAAGCCCTACCCGACTTCAATATACGTGTTGTTATTATATAACAATGATAATGCATATCTAATGATTTGAATATTATTTCTTGCTTTTTAGAGGCAGGTTATTTGAAGTTGGTTTTTTGTTTTTTAAAACATTTTTTTTTATTTTTAAAACAATTTTTATTTTTTTGTTTTTATTGTAAGTACCTTCTCTATTAGGTAGTGTAGTGTAAGTATATTATTTGGTAGAAAAATCGGCTCAGTCAAACGTGAGATATTCGCGGAGAAACATACATTCATACAGGTCAAACTGAAAGAGAACCTTCTTTTTTTTGAAGTCGGTTAAAAAGACTAAAAGTACCTCTTACCCAACAAAAAGAATCATCTTATTCGGTTCATAAATAACAAAATAGTCAAGTTAGTTGATGCAAAATCATAGTGTTTTCAGGATACCTTGAAAACTACTGAACCGATTTGAAAAAAAAAAATGGGACCATTTCGCAAAAAAATTGAATCGAACAAAAAAAGAATCATCAAAATCGGTCCATAAATGTCGAAGATACGCGCGAACAACGATAAAAAAAAACATACAATTAAGGATGTAATAAAACAGATGCTTCGTTCGGAGTTATTTTATTAATAAAATACATGTAAAATAATTTTTTTTTTTCTTACAAAGAGGTTATAAGAAAACTGAATTTCTTAGTGCTCATCACGGTTAGTTCAGAGCCATCACGCCTTATTAGTAAGTTTGAATAGACTAACATACACGTTACTAACATAACAAGTTATGTATAGGTACTTGGTTATTTAAAAAGCTGTTGGGTTTTAAAGTAAATGGGAACGGGAACGAGAACGAAAACGGAAACGGGAACGGTACTTACCTACTAATCTCTGAACTAAACTTTTCAATAATTTATACCAATTCGAATTTAATATTTATAACTAAGACAGGACAACGTCTGTCGGGTCAGCTAGTAAAATAAATATTTGAGGGGGCTCCCATACAACAAACGTGATTTTTTAGCCGTTTTTTGGTACGGAACCCTTTGTGTGCGAGTCCGACTCGCACTTGACCGGTTTTTATTTCCTTACCCTCAAAAAATATTTTGTTACAGTAGGTAGGTAATCCTTTCTTTTTAAACTTTGCAAGAGGTAGAGTACAAGAATGTTAATGATGTCATCTCATCAATGAGACTGTAATTGACAATAATAACACATGCCTACTTCCAAATCACGCCAACAGCACTGTTAGCCTATAATCCATTAAATGAAGTAGGTACACAAATACCCTATCTGTGTAATATTTTGTGACTATTTAATTTGGTCGGATACGCGCTAACAGCGCTGTGAGCGTGATTCGGAACGCGGCCACAGTATCATCAAATGTATTTATATTCGTTCGTATACTTCTTACCTACCTACCTACTCGTTACTTCAAATGTGTCACCGAACTTCAGTACCTATGCTTAGGCGTCACTTAAGTCACTTACTTACTTTAAATTAGGCGAATTAATTTGAAGTGGGATATTGTGCTGGCTCAATACGAAATAGAGGCTACTTTTTACAAATTCTTTTACCCAAAGTCGCTCGAACGGCAAAGTACGTAGCAGCGGTGCTCGAAGTACGCAGCGAACAGCGGTGCCCCGGCTCCCACCCCCCCACCCCCCCCCCATTTTCTTTTGTGACTTTTACAGGGTGTTGAAAAGAAAAAATAAAAAGGTGAAAATTCCATTGATGAATTTAGCACAAAACATTATGTACAACAGATACTATTGATCTAAAACATTTAACACTTATTTAACCAATTGTAATATTCTTTTGGAGTTACTAAGGTAACGCTTTAGGTAATAGTCAAATAACAGTATTCCCGTGGACAAAGATGACACAAAAAGCTCAAGTAAGTACATCGGTTACAACTTCATAATCATCATGAAAGTAAAATTTTCAACTTTAATTTTCTTTTCGTCCGATAGCGTTAAAAAAGACAAAAACCTAAATTGTTACTTATGCATCAAACCAAAATGACACAATTTCATGTATTAGGCTAAGTGAATGGTGCAGAAACTATATACGAAAAAACAAACTTTAATATTTTTAAAAGCTAAAAACTTATCCCGATCGGTCTAAAATGCAAGTTGAAGTGTTTTTAGATACCTATTTTGAAAGACTAATACTTCAAAAAACGAAGGAAGTTCTCAGTTCGGTTGCATTCAACCGAGACCTAAATTAATGGGTGACTGATACTGATGATGATGGGTGACTGGTACTGAGTGGGCAATTATTATACCAATTATGACGTTCACATTTTTAACACGTTTTTATAAGGTTACCTACTTTCTCATTTGT
Source organism: Agriphila geniculea (assembly GCA_943789525.1). Lineage (NCBI taxonomy): Eukaryota > Metazoa > Arthropoda > Insecta > Lepidoptera > Crambidae > Agriphila > Agriphila geniculea. The sequence continues at coordinate 17,481,198 of OX038869.1, read as the reverse complement.
TTGTTTGTATTTTGTCATCTCGATTAGGATAAAAGTCACCTTTTTACGTCCCCTAAAAAATATTGCATTATTGCATAGTCAGTAACAGTATGATAGTAGGTACGATACGTACGAGTATGTAGGCAAATTATGTAGTTCAACTTCAATTTTATTAGAAACAGCCTAATGATTCCTACGGACCGACGATATGGTCACCCTACACACTGATTATTCATAATAAATCATAGTGAATAAATTTACTTATTTCTCTAAAACGAATGAAGATATAGTGAAAATATGTTTTCGGGCCGTTTATCGTGATCAAACGGTTACGTAAACTTGCTTATTTTTAATCTTAATACAATTTTCACCAGTATTTTAGACTTAAGCGTGTGGGCCGGAGAGTCGCATGCTTTTAAAACTTTAGATCGCCATATCTTTGTCCCTGTTGCGTTACATGAGCAACAAATGTGTTTGTAGCTGTTACAATGAATATGTAACGGCTACAAATACATCAACCCAGCGGTACAGGCTCCGATTGATCTGGAATTCAACGATTTAACAAAAAACATAACCTCAAAGCATGCGAATCTCCGTGCCACATGCTTTTGTCAATCATTCTGCCGGGAAGCCGGTACAATCGATTTGATATCTGAAATAAGAACGTATATCATCGGTACATTACTTCTAGGTAGTTTTAGAATGGAATTATTCAGTGGCACGGAGATTCGCATGCTCACGTATGTTTAACACGAGAGCAAATTTTTTGATGTCTCGTGCCTTTAAATCACTCACTGTGCTCAGTAGTCTATATTAGAATCACTCGCTACGATCGTGATTCAATTCTAGACTACTTCGCTAGTTCGTGATTTAAAAGTCAGCACTCGCAGCAAAAAATGACTTTGCTCTCTTGTTTAACAAATAACTATTTCAATGTACGAGAAGGTCGTGAAAGGCACGAGATCTGTGAATTTTTGTAAAATTCTGCATCATTGTAAATCATTGATGATTTCGTTGAAATCGTAATATTAGATAGGTACTCTTTCGTTGTGTAAGTTGTTTTTTAATAAATAGGTACAATATGTGGAGGCCCCTCTCTTGTGGAGGGCTCGGGCAGTTGCCCCGTTTGCCCTGCCTTAAATCCGGCCCTGGATTAGATAGAAACTTTACCATAAGAATAAATAAAACTTATTCTTATGACTTTACATCAATATCCAGTGAATCTACTTTAAGCAAACAAATATTGCCTAATACGTTACGTGGGCATTCAGAAAGTTTTGCGCAACCAATGATGTTAAGGCTCGGTTATGCGAAATCATTTGTCTCTGTCTTTTTCTTTACGCGTAAAGAGTAAGGAAAATAACCTCACTTCTGCACTTTTTCGATGTTTTTCGTTGTTTTTTCATCATTATCTTTAGCACAATTATCTTTCTTGAAAAAAAGTTATTGGAGCAACTGCACAGTACGTTATAGTGTATTTTGATGTAGAATTCAATACGTTTCCGCTATTATTTACGCCAAAAATAAGGCCCGCGACAAGCGCTTTTGATGATATTCTGATTTTTTTTACAATCATCTGTGAGGTTTATACGCAATTTAATACTAGTAGCTACTAGATAATCTCTTTAGCTTTTCGTATGTTTTTTTTGTGGCTACAACTTTAAGCTTTCTATATAAAAATATGGCCCGCGTAAACCATGTTTTCCTATTATGGCCCCTTAAAAAACATTGTACGCAACTCGTAGATGAAACAATATATCTATTTTTTGTAAACTTATATTTGTTGCGTGTCACGGTACTTTTTAAAAAGTTTTTTAATTCGTTCAAAACTTTATTTTTCATAAATAAATAAGCATTCATTTGTCTGAGGGTGCTTCTACACGGTGCAGGTAGCCCGCGCAAGTTGAGCACTTGTGCAGGTTGGGTTACCTCTATCTGGCAAAAACTTGATCCTCCGAAATTTATTTGGCAGAACACACTTGGCAGAATCTTCTTTAAACGAATATTTTTAAGGCATACAAATTGTTTAATATAATTATTGTTTGGCAGAATGTTTAGATGTCCGAATTTACAATGGCATACTATTCAGATGGCAGAATTTCATTAGGCATAAATACCTTTGGCAAAATTTTTATTCGCAGAATTTCGTTTGGCATAACGTTTATTTAGTCGACAATTATTTTGTATAATTTTCACATGGCAGAATTTCATTAAGAATAATGTCATTAGGCATATTGTAATTTCTAAAAAATTACATTTTAACCTTAAATTGAATTAAATATTTGTCTTAAAAAGTCAATATGTTGATTTTTTGTAAATTTTGTGCTACAAAAGTCGACAACAGAACGAATCGCTGCCGACATGCATGCTGCTTGCTTGCATGCATGCTCGCTTGCTTGCATGCATGCATGCTTGAATGCTTGTTTGCATGCATGATGCTTGCATGCTCGGAGGGGTACAAAGTTATGCGTTTTAAGTGTATGATAAATGAGTGTATGCCAAACGATTTTCTGCGACATGAAGTTTATGCCATTAGTTGTTATGCATAATAAAATTATGACATAAAAAGTTCTGCCATAAAGGGTAGACTCCAGGTTACATGCTCCGTGGAAACACGTAGAGCGGGTCCAGCTCTATAGCATTGTAGGTACACCCGCCCAAGTAACCCGCGCCTCAACGCGCGCAAGCTACATGCACCGTGTAGAAGCAACCTGAGGGCATTTTTTTCATACGCTTCCTTTGGACCCATAAATGTGAAATTTCCCATCGTATCTTTAATTTCTAGGACAATAAAGAAATCACAAGATGTGAGGTCTAAACTTAATGAGTCTTAATGTGGAATGGCTCATGAACTCTAACTTTTTATGGCTGAAATGTCTTTGTCCTCATTGGGGTATGCACTAAAAAATTGACACCGTGCAATAGGATATCAGTTATCACTTCTTGGTCGTTTTTCCACACCTTTTTTAACGACACTTGGGAACAAATGGTACCTATGGTAGTGATCTACTCAGCATTAACTGTGTTTTGTTCCTCAAGTAGTTTATTTCAGATAGAACCTCCCTTTTAGAAGAATTTAATTTTTCTATAGAAAAATAAAATCCTTGCCCACGATTCTCGCCAGTCGAATTCAGTCGGTTTACTGTCGACTTCGAACACCAATATAAAAGACTGTTGCTATCATAGAAATAGAATGTCAAAGAACAACAATGTCAATAAACAGGTGATCCGAAAACAAATGCATACATTTTATATGAGATACGTAAAATATGACTTAGATTAATAAAATATGACTATATATGGCAAAGGAAATTAATAAACTATGTTCCATACTGTTTTCTTCGTCGATAAATGAATAAATGTAGAGAAATTTGGTTTTAGAGAAATGTGTGGCAATATCTTATTTACCTGTGAAAAGTGTGATTACTTGGATTATTTCTTTTGGTAACATCTCAATTACTTAGAGCACAAGACACCAAGGCTCCACGATATCTTTATTTTAAATTCTAATTAAGATTAACAAATATTTTAAACAAACTGTGATTGCTCATTTGCTAGGCGGGACGCTAGGGGCTCTTACTGTAAAAAATGTTGGCACATGTCACTTGATCCTTTGTCTCTTTTTTACATACACCGTGTCCGTATGATGTTAACCTCTCTTTTCCACGCTTTGTTGGTCTTCTTGAGCGCAGCGAAAATTTTTATATATCTATGGTTGCTATCATTAGATAGATTAACTCTTTATCGCACACACACATTAAAAAGAAGACTATGGTAGGCAAAGGCGGTCTTATCGATATCTTCCAGACAACCTTTAATGAGCGGTTTTCAAAAGGCAGTTTAAGAAAAAAAAGTAGTACATAAAAAAGAACTAGATGTCGTTGAACTAAGTAAGTAGCTTTATATGAAAAATATGAAATGTAATTACTTTTTTATTACCTATACGTTTGTTGAGTATGCGGTTGCGTGTTGCGTTGTGCGTTGGCGTGTTACGAAGAACTTTTCTATGACCAATATCACCATTAAAAAATCTACCTAGTTGAAGTAGCGCCATCTATCGACATAAAATTATACTAAAATTCTCTGCTGTCAGAAAACCACTCATTCAGAGGATAGTGCCTGAGAGGAGATATAAACAGTGTGCCAACTACATACAAAATTAACAAAAAAAAAAAACTAAACAAAATAAGAAAAAAACAAACCTACAATAAGACGTATACAAAATCAATAAACTACACAAATACAGTACAAAAAACAAAAATACACTACATAAACCTAAATAAATTAGCCAGTAGGTAAGCGTATCTTAAATAGTGTCTTAAGTACGGTGAGGGATTTCGAGTGACGGACATCAGGTGGAAGGTTATTCCATAAGCTTAGCAGTAATCGTAAACGAGCCCTTGTAGTATCCAGAGCCGGAGGGAGGAGCTCTAAGGTGATTGTCAGATTTGCTTCTAAGATCCCAATCGTGATCCACGTCAAGGGGCTGGAAACGCTCTTTAAGATGGGAAGCAGATCTAGGGTCGTAAAGGATTTTGAAAAGCAGCACAAGAACATGCTCCTCACGACGTAACCTGCTAAGGTGCCATCCTAGTTCTTTCCTGTAATCCGACACATGATCGAATTAGCGCAATCCATAATCCATATGAACCTGATGCATAAGTTCTGTAGACGCTGCAGTTTGCTCAACAGCTCTTCAGTGAGGTCAGTCTGAACAACTGCATAGTCCAAAATCGAGAGAACAATTTATCCATATTTTATTTATCTTCTATCACGATATTCACGATATCATACGCAGCATTAGAATGACCTTTCCGAGTGACACTGGCTAAATTTTTTTAAGAAATGTCATGTGGCGACCGTACGACGCCACTATAAATGTAAAAAAAAAAATTTCTTCAATCATTACAATATGGGCATCAAATGAAAGGCCCTAATGAGCACATTTAAAAACTATATAATTTGTCACTAAAATGTGTGAAATAAAAATAATAAATTTAAATTAAAAATATTAAAAACACGACTGCCCTGCCAAAACGAACTAAAAGTTAAATTACAAGTTTCATTGCAGTCGGGGGAACTCTTTGATTAAAAATTGTTCCACAAAACAGTATCCCGACTGCAATGACACTTGTTATTTAACTTTTTAGTTCGTTTTTGGCAGAGCAGTGGTGTTTTTAATATTTTTTAAATTTATTATTTACTTCAATAAATTCCAGCGCGTTTTTCGCATGGTGAGTTCATGAAGAATCCATCTGCAACAAAGTTTCCTAACCTTTTAATGTTGATTTTTTACCCGACTGCAAGAGGGTTATGTTTTTCGCGCGTATCTTGTATGTTTGTATGTAATATTCTTTATTACCTCATATCTTTTAAACGGCTGAACGGATTTCCATGATTAACATATCGTTAGATTTGTCTTGCCAACCCAAGTGTTCTTAAGAAAGTGGCATTATAAAAAAACCAACATGGCGGCTGCACGGTGCTATTATACGTAGTGGAAAAAGATTTTTTTTTTTAGAATACTGCAATATGGGTGTCAAATTAAAGGTCTCATTAAAAGGATTTCAAAAAGGTATATCATGATTGTAATAAATAATAACTAAAAAGAAATAAATAAAAAGATAAATTTAAAAAAATTAAAAACCCTCCTGCATAAAAAGTCAAGTCAATTGAAAAGATGGAAACAAGATTAAATATTAAAGGCAACATTATAACATGCAGTCGAAGGCATATAACTCAAATCATTCATAATGTCACTTTCTTTATGCATGCCTCCGACTGCATGTTATAATGTTGCTTTTAATATTTAATCTTGTTTCCATCTTTTCAGTTGACTTGACTTTTTATGCAGGAGGGTTTTTAATTTTTTTTAATTTATTTATTTTTTTATTTTGCGTCATACCAATCAAGCATTTAGAAGTGAAGCAGTGAAAACTTGAAGAGAAAGCGAAGTTTCAAAAACATAAAAATCGTTACCTTGAAATCTTTTCGCGTAAATTTCATTTTTGCTACGGGCGACGAACTTCGCATTGTGATAAAAAACAAATGACTAGCGACTTCCAGTTAATTTTAATTTCATGAATGAGATCTTTAGGTTAAAAAAACATAACATTCTATGTTCAAATTTAAGTTGCCAGGTACGCAAAACTTTCACAGTGCGCTATGCAAAATCATAGATAGGTAATACACTTATATAATTCAAATATAAAATTAAATGTTTGCGTAAATGTTCCTTGGTTTGCGTCCCATTCCCATACCCTCGAGCGCATCGAAAATTTTTCTAAGTCTATGCTCGTACCGCATAAAACTTTAAAACATATTAATTTTGAATTGAAAGGCATAAATTCGACATATAAACACGTTTTTGGCATTTCAGGCAAAAACCTACGGCCAGCGGAAGTGCGAAATGGCGTTGGAATGACGCCCGACATTGAATATTATAAAATTAGGATGTGGGTAATTATAGCATGGGTGGTGGTTAAGGTCGCGCGATAATTATCTAGATTATTTTTAATAGGCGCCTATCCTGTCAGCATTTAACATGATCTCTTTTTACCGAATAATCTGTATCAAGTAGTTATCTAGAATTTAATAATATTATTTTATGTAATTCACCACACTTCATATAAACTCATTTGCTTCATTCTCCATTTTACTTTTTTAATACAATACTAATTAGATTAGGAAAACAGGTTTTAAACGCGTTTTTAAACTCAACGTAGGTGTTGAACACCTACCTTTTCCAATACTAATGCCTTATTTAGCAGTCACTCGCTAATATTAACCTATTTTACTACACAAAAGTAACGATATTGATTTGAAAAAGTAAATGAATGAATGAATGAAAATGAATTGATGAAAATTTCCTATTGAAGTTATGTTAGTTTACTATGTACCTATACAGTAATTTTATTGCTCAGAAAAGCGATAATTTGGTGGCCCACAAACAAATTCTAGTATTTACCTTCCGCAATCGAACCGTAGCATTGCTACGAGACGCTACGAAAATTGTTCAAACTCAGTATATTGGCTACTAAACTTCTACGATATTCTTCGTAGCGAATAAAGCTAAACTGGGCGGGTAAAGGATAATTATTGAAGAAAGTTACTTTATCTTTTTATCCTTTTCATGTACTTTAATAATTTTTCCATTCATTCATACGTTTTTTGCTTTTTATTGGTAAAGTAGGTATTATTAGTCAAGATAAATAATCGTTTCTTTTTTCAATCATGTGCAAGTAGATGGTACTTGCTCGGCTAATAGTTTTTAAGAATATTATTCTAGTTCTTATAATAAAAATCATAGTGATATTACGAAGTTAAGGGTACGATAAAATTCCCGGTGTCGACATCAAAGTGATATCGCGGTGGCCTACACGAACGTACTACGCGCGTAGGGCATAAGAGACTGTAGGGCGACTTTCATTCAGACGGATGCTGGTGACAGATCAATCGCCCCCCTCCTGCATCCCGCAGGAGCAGGACTCTGGTCCTCCGTACGCCAGTCTGGACCCAACCGCCGCGCCGGAGGCACGTGCCAAGCGCCGCCGAACACTATCGAACGCACGACTTTCAGTTATGCTGTGTTTATCACTTGTAAACAACTAGTGATTTGATACCTTCAAGTTATTTTATAGGGTAAGTTTTTTTTATTAAAAAGGTACTTAATTTTTTTTTAGATTTAAGCAATTATGCTGTTAATTCGAGTGGTTGCGAATCACTGAATGGAGAGGCGGAATGATAATTTAATTGAGACGGATTGACGCCGCAACGAAATGGGTGCTTGAACTGTCGTAAACAGCAAACGACAGATTAGAAAATCTCAACACGTGACGGATTTGTATGGAGCTTCTCTTGAATGAGTGAAATGAATGCAATTCTAGCACGAAGCTTTTCAGAGCGCGTACTACGACGCATCTCCCGTTATTTTGCCTCTTTGTATACAAAGAAAACTGTCTATCACACGCTAAAAATGAAATTAAAAATTACTATGCGAGAGATTTTTAGGGGTAGAGGAAAAACATGGTAATACATTGTACCTAGTAGAGACAATTTATTTACATATACAATACACGAGACGGGCCGGTTTTACAAGTTCCGTTTAGGTACTATCAACAAAATTTCCGCTTTACCTTGCTTTAAAATCGCTTGCACGTCACGTCGTCATTACTAACCTAAGTTCGTGCAGGGGCAGCGATGAGCGCACACAATTTTTTACTTAAAGTGGTAAAGCACGTGAGTTGCTGATCGTACAATACAAAATATTTTTATTTTGGATTTAATTAATTTCTTTAAATTAACTTGACAGTTTTTATTTCATAGAAAAAGATACTTGCTGTTTCGTTTTTAAACTAAACAGTTATTTAGATTTTTATATTTAATACCAACCTTGTATTGTTTGGGTAATTATTCTATATTTTTAAGCATATTCTTAGCGTAAAACCAACCGTAGGTATTTTGGTTTCGCAGATATGATACTATCCAATACTTAAGCACTTTAATCATACTTATCTTTAATGAGGGCTTTTCAATATGACAAAAAACTGTAGGCTAGGCTCGATAGATGGCGTTGATAAAAATGTATGTGTCAATGTATTTTTTTACTAAGCTTCAAAGAGTATTCAGTTAGGCAGGCAGATGTAACCCTAAAATGATTCTCTTTGGGCAGATGTCAGCCAGCGTTTATTTATAAAAGTCAATTTTGACACTTCTCTTTCCATGAACGCCATCTAGTGAGGAAAATAGTTAGTATTTTAGTTTTTTAAATGTCAAATGGAAAAGCCCTCATTGAAAGCAGAGCGGTTTGCACCTTAAACCTTTCCAAATTGGATCCTAACAGCGATTACAACTTCTTAATTCCAAAATCGGATACAAATTGGATAATGTTTTAAGCGCTGTATCACCAAAGATACCTATATGAAAGCATTAATGTAAGTGTCCTATGTCCGTCTGTCAATTCCGTCATAAATCGCAAGGGCAGGTCCATAGTATGACTATCGGCTGCTTCGCCTTGGCAACGGGCGGAAACGCTTGTTGCCGCAAATTGCATTTGCCATAGTTCGTTACTGTGCTAATGCTGTTTTCTGATCACTTAAATAAAGCTTTAGGATTTTCCAGGGGAAAAAAAACGCTTTTTATTACACGACTGCCCAAAAAAGGAATGTATAATGTGTGCATGTAATATGTTTGTAGGTATGTGAGTTTCTTTATTCCACCATAACTTCTAAATGACTTAACAGATTTGGATGTATGGAGTATCGTTAGAATTCTTTCATCATTCCAATTCCGAGTGACACTGGCTATATTTTTTTTAAAGTCTATATGGCGACTGTACGACGCCACTTTCAAATGTGAAAAAATAAATAAATAAAATAAAAATACTAAAAACACGACTGCCTTGCCAAAAACGAACTCAAAACTTAAATAACAAGTGTCATTGCAGTCGGGGGTCCGTATTGTGGAACAATTTTTTAATCAAAGAGGTCCCCCGGCTGCAATGTCACTTGTTATTTAACTTTTTATTTAGTTTTTGGCAGGGCAGTCGTTTTTTTTAATATTCTTAAATTTACTTATTTTTATTTCACACATTTTAGTGACAAATTATAAATAGTGGTGGACGGATAATTATAAACACCATTCGATTTTCATACAAACGAGGTAACTTTGAAGCCTTGGTTCTCCGTCAAGGATTGACCTAGCTATGATCTGATGATGGCCATCCAGGGAGTGAATGGAGAAGATTCAGATCGCCATACTACACCCAATTGATCTGATCAGCATTCTTTGATCGATCGATCACCCATATTGTAATGTTTTCTGATCACGTAATTATTTACGTGATCAGAAAACATTACAATATGGGCATCAAATGAAAGGCCTTAATGAGCACATTCCAAAACTATATGATTTGTCACTAAAATAAGTGAAATAAAAATATATAAATTAAAAAATATTAAAAACACGACTGCCCTGCCAAAAACGAGCTAAAAACTTAAATAACCAGTGTCATTGCAGTCGGGGGTCCGTATTGTGGAACAATTTTTTAATCAAAGAGGTCCCCCGGCTGCAATGTCACTTGTTATTTAACTTTTTATTTAGTTTTTGGCAGGGCAGTCGTTTTTTTTAATATTCTTAAATTTACTTATTTTTATTTCACACATTTTAGTGACAAATTATAAATAGTGGTGGACGGATAATTATAAACACCATTCGATTTTCATACAAACGAGGTAACTTTGAAGCCTTGGTTCTCCGTCAAGGATTGACCTAGCTATGATCTGATGATGGCCATCCAGGGAGTGAATGGAGAAGATTCAGATCGCCATACTACACCCAATTGATCTGATCAGCATTCTTTGATCGATCGATCACCCATATTGTAATGTTTTCTGATCACGTAAATAATTACGTGATCAGAAAACATTACAATATGGGCATCAAATGAAAGGCCTTAATGAGCACATTCCAAAACTATATGATTTGTCACTAAAATAAGTGAAATAAAAATATATAAATTAAAAAATATTAAAAACACGACTGCCCTGCCAAAAACGAGCTAAAAACTTAAATAACCAGTGTCATTGCAGTCGGGGGACCTCTTTGATCAAAAATTGTTCCCAAAACGGTCCCCAGACTGCAATAACACTTGTTATTTAACTTTTCAACTCGTTTTTGGCAGGGTAGTCATGTTTTTAATATATTTTTTTAAGTTTTTACTTTTATATTAAGACTAGCGACCCGCCCTCGCTTCGCTTCGGTGTAGTGTGGAATTTGACACCAAGTACACACATCAACTTTGTCTAGGGATACCAGGTGTTATTTTCATACAAACGAACTAACTTTGAAGCCTTGGTTTCCTGCCAGGGATGTACTTTGCTGTGATCTGATGACTGCTATACAGGGAGTAAATGGAGGAGATTCAGATTGCTATACACACCCAACTGATCTGACCAGCATTCTAATGTAATGGACAAACGTAATGGACATGTTTAAAAAAACCGCGAAAATAGCATGAAAATGTATGGAAATCCTCAAACTGAGAACTCTGACCCATTAATCTTTTAGAATGCTGATCAGATCAGTTGGGTGTGTATGGCGATCTGAATCTACTCCAATCAGTCCCTGGGTGGCCATCATCAGATTACAAACACGGTACATCCCTGGCAGAAAACCAAGGCTTCAAAGTTACCTCGTTTGTATTAAAATAACACCTGTATCCCTAGACAAAGTTGATGTGTATATTATACATACAAACCTTCCTCTTGAATCACTCTATCTATTAAAAAAAACCGGTCAAGAGCGAGTCGGACTCGCGCACCGAGGGTTCCGTACCATCATATTTGCACCATTGAACCACACTGCAGAGTAGAATAATAAAATTAGTATTGCAGTTTTAAAACTAAAAACTATGCGGCCTAAAGAAAAAAAAATGATTAAAAACGTGCAAACGGAGTTCTTTTATATAATACCCCACATGCCCTAGTAGCCCCACTTCAAAATTTTAAGACCCCTTTTCAGTCCCTGTTGTAAAAAATATCTTGATTTTTTTATTTATTTCTTATTTGCAAAATAGTTGGGCAAATGTCATCTTAAACCATTCCAAATTTCAAGTTGATACCGTTAGTAGTTCTCGAGATATCCAGCTGTTACAGACAGACAGACTGAGTCACACCATAAGGGTCCCTTTTTTACCATTTTGGTACGGAACCCTAAAAACCGCATCAAAATCCGTTGCGTAGTTTTAAAGATTTAAGCATACATAGGGATATAGGGACAGAGAAAGCGACTTTGTTTTATACTAAGTAATGATGTAAGTAATTTTTTTTATTAAATTATTTATCTCAATATGAAAAATAGCATTGTGAATGCCTAAATTAAAAAAAAACAATATTTATATACTTTTATGCAGATAATGCCCGTTTCACAGATTTCTGGTGACACTTTTTTTTCTGATTTAACTTAAAAATGGAACAGAGTTTTTATGAAATTACCAGTCAGGAAATCCTCACCTCTCGCGGGCATCTGGGCTTCCCGTGATAGTCAACTTTTTTTCGGCAATTTCATAGAGGACCTAATATTGTTACATTAAGTTGGCACCCTGAGCGAAAGTGGCGCCGCGGTGAATTTTATTTTATATTAAAATTCTAATAATGTTTTACGTGGAATTTTTAGGGCTCGCAGTCTAGTATTTTTAGACGGTATCGTTATCGTAGTCACTGCTAGAAGTAGATAGCAAAACTGCTAAAAGTGGCAGTTTTTGACACATTTGCTATCTACTTCTACGAATGACTACGAGGATACCTTCTAAAAATACTAGACCATGGGCCCTAAAAAAACTCATTAACCTTTTAAATTTAAACATTATTAAAATCTTTTCTATTAATAACTAATTAAATAAAAACCTTTGAGGGTCATACAACCGCCTTAAGTAAAAAAAGAGGCTGTTGATCGAATGGCTAACTAGCTAACTGGCGGCGACATATTTATAATGGTAAGTTTACAACTTATTAATATTGTGAAATAGTTGCTGTGACACGATACTAAAGTGTTCGGCTACTTCTGAGGAGTACTTATTAAGTGCGTCGTTTTGCACTTTTTCGCGTCAAAAGTGGAACATAATTGCAGACGTCTGACGCAAAGAGCTCTCGCACAAAAGTGAATAATGCTCTTACATAAAGTAGAGCCATTTGAATTGTATCCGGTGACCTCTTCGAGCTCTTATACGGCTCTTCAGTAGAGTCCATTTCGAGAAACAAGTCTCTTAAGGCGCTTTCCTGGCCGAAAGTGGCGCCGCCGTGAATTTTATTAAATATTGAAATTGTGATACACAATTTTAATAAAACTTCTCATGGAATTTTAGGGCCCATAGTCAAGTATTTTTAAACGGTATCATTACATTCTCTCGCAGTCACTGCTAGAACTGCTAAAAGTGGCCGTTTTTGACACATTTGTTATCTACTTCTACGAATGATGCGAGGAAATGTAGTGATTCCAAAAACATTCCAAAAATACTGGACCATGAGCCCTAAAAATTTCACGAAAAGTTTTATTAAATCTGCGGGCGCCACTTTCGGTCAGGGAATCGCCTTAATTGTTGAAAATAAAATTATGTTTAGTTCAATGACTTAAGTAAAAGCGTAAATCTCTTAGGGCTGATTTTTCAATGCCCAGATAGGGCTTTATTCGTTTGATAATGTTTTATGCCGCCGAATTGAAAATTATTGTCATATGTTTGTTTGTCAAATTTTTTGAATGACTTTTATGTTATTCGGATTATAATTTAACTGACTGATATCTGTTATCTGAGGATTGAAAAATCAGCCCTTAATGAATTATTTTCATTCTTTTGTTTTGTAAATAATGTTCTATGTAATGTAGCATTTATTTGGAATCACAGCCCACAGGCCTATTTAATTACACCCCGTTTAATTTTGGGCGGAGAACCAAAGCTTCAAAGTTGCCTTGTTTGTATGAAATAGGCCTGTGATTCTATATTTTTGCTCGCGAGTGTACATAATCGAGCGAAGCAAGTTCTTCATTCTAGTACCTATTAGCTTATACTGTTCTTTTTATTAAACCAAGTTAATATTTTATTAAGATAATTAATATAATTTAAAAAAAATACTAGAAAAAATCGACTCACCCGTAGCAGCTCAGCCGGGATCCGATCCGGTCTATCGATTTTTTCACATAAATTTCCATACAACGATATGAAACTATAATCGTGCCATTTTTGCAGTTGTTTTAATCAAGTTTCAACTTTTTAAGTGTTTTCGAATTTTGGCAGCTCAGATTATGCTGTCTCACTCACACCTTTGAACTTTTATAAAGATAAATAAATGACTTGATTTTGTGAATGTTTTCATGCAATACATTGTCAATACAATACTATCAATTAGAGATGAAACGGATATCCGGCAACTATCCGTTATCCGGCCTATCCGGCGTAAAAATACTATCCGGCCGGATGCCGGATAGTAACCAACATCCGGCCAGATACCGGATACAATAAAAGACGAAAATATTAGGACATTATTTAATTATTACACCGAAACAAAACATAAATTTACCACCAAAACAATGTATGCGTGAAAATTATTCAAATAAGATTTAGTATTCAATATTCATAGTGCACTAGAGGCAGATTATGGTGAATGAACACCAACTTCTCTGCGTTAACAGGCAACAAACGGTTTCGCTTCTCCTCATAAATAAGTCCAGCTTCGGAAAAAAGTCTTTCGCTGTAAACACTGCTACATGGTGCTGAAAGATAAATTCTGACAAATTTGCTCAAGACTGGATACTGCCTCTTATTAGCTGACCACCACTTGTATGGATCTTGATTGCGATCAATGCGCACCGATTTTAAGTAAAAGTCAATCTCATTTGCTATTGAATTCTTTTTTTCTTGATCTTGTAACTGACTGCCGCTATTCTCATATGCGACCTCGTCAAAGCAATCCCAGAAAGTGTCGTGAGCTTCACGAGACACAGCTGACCCTGCATTTTCTTCTTCTCTACTTCTTTTAGCTGGTGTCGATGACGAGTCGCTACTGAGGGAAGACTCGTCACAAAACATTTTTATATATTCCAATAAAATCTTTTGGCGTGCTCTTTCAGCTTCAATCACCCCCAAGTAGTTTGTCTTAAATCGGGGATCTAAGAAAGTTGCGATCAAATAATTAGGATCTTGATTTACAATTACTCGACACGAGACATACACAATTACTCGCAACGAGAATGACCAGGTGTGTCAAAAAGTACACTATAGGTGCACAAGATGGCTCTGCTGAAACAATATCGAACGGCCGGATATCCGGCGGCCGGTTATCCGGCCATCCGGCCAGAAGGGCAGCCGGATAACCGGCATCCGGTATCCGGCCAAACAGCTATCCGTTTCATCTCTACTATCAATATTTCTCAAAAAAATTATTAGTTTTATCTACATTTAAGTAAATGTGATGTGAAATATCCGTAATTAATATTCTCAATAGCGACAATACGATTTATTGAAAACATTCACCAAAAATAAATCAAGTCATTTATTATCTTCAAAAAGTCCAAAAGTGTGAGTAAGACGGCTGTTTCTGAGTGAGATAGGCTTATCTGAGTTTCAAAAATGCGAAAACGCCCAAGTTAATTTAATTAATTGTACATTTTGACCCAGGTATAGGTACCATTAATATCAACTTTTTTATTTATTATTACCACATAATATACAGGGTCATTTTGAACTTACCATCCAAATTTTAAGGATGTCTCCAGTCCATGAAACCAAACAACTTTCTGTAAGAAACATGTGTCAAATTTCGCCATAAAATTTTTATCATCCCATACTAAATTGATCACGTGATCTCTTTGATTTGTATGGAAAGTCGATTTTTATTTTACATATTTGACCATGTGTCCTTAAAGAAAGTTGTTCAGTTTCATGGACTGAACACATCCTCAAAATTTGGATGGTATGTTCAAATTTTGCATACACGATGTCAGGGGTGCAGAAAAGGACATAGGGTACCGTTCATCCAAAAAAAAACGTACAGTTCCCGAGGGATAGCAAAAAAATTGTCCACGCAGACGAAGTCGCGGACGGCCGCTAGTTTATTTATATTTATTTCACACATTTTAGTGACAAATCAAATAGTTTTGAAATGTACTCATTAAGGCCTTTCATTTGATGCCCATGTTATAATAATTGAAGAATTTTTTTTTCACATTTTAAAATTGAGGCGTAAAGTCGCCATATTGACTTTTTTTTAAATTATAGCCAGTGTTACTCAAAATGATGTAAGAATTCTAACGATACTCCATACATACAAATCCGTTGAGCCATTTAGAAGTTATGGTGGAATAAAGAAACTCACATACCCACAAACATACATGAACCCTGAGAAGAAAACTTTTTTTCCTCTACGTATAATAGCACCGTACAGCCGCCATGTTGGTTTTTTATAACGTCACCTTCTTAAGAACACTTGGGCTGACGAGACAAATCTAACGATATGTTAATCATGGAAATCTGTTCAGCCGTTTGAAAGATATGAGGTAATAAAGAATATTACATACAAACAAACAAACTTACATACAAGATACGCGCGAAAAACATAACCCTCTTGCAGTCGGGTAAAAATAGGGTCCCTGGTACGAAGCAGTTGAGTAATTTAAAAAGATAAAAGTTGTGATTCTGCAATGCACAGATGATTTTCTGATGTACATAGATGAAACCTTATATTGATCACCCATTAAAGGAAAAATTACAAGTAAAACATTAAAACTACAAACAAAGGCGTCGGGAAAGAAGCGATCTCTTCCAGACAAACCTTGTGTTTAAGTTTTATGTGTTACGTAACAATAACAAGTGAACTAAGAAACTTGATATAACAATGATTAGAATTAATTGCAGCGACTTCCATTGAATCGAATAAAAGATGACTAAATGCAACTTACCATAACATGATTACTTTACTACACTGCTACACAGGAAAAACGTGGAATATTAAGTTTATGGGAAAAAACTTACTAGGACTGCAGGCTACGTGCTTATTTAGAGTATTTCAAAATGTTCTAGCAACCGCCCTCACGTGTAAAATTCGGTGTTATGGTGGGTTCCGTGGGTTTCATTATTGCAATTTTCGTGGGCATCTCAAAATTTCAAAATTTGAAAATAAAATGCTACTCGCTGATAATGTAGCTTTTTATATGTGAAAGCTTTGTGAAAGCACGTGAAATAATTTTTAAAATCAGATCAATAATTTTGAGTTTATTCACTACAAACAAACATAAAAACAAACCTTTTCCCTTTAAAATATTAATATAGATCATAAGGGCGTGTGCCCCAGTTGTAGGGATATTAAAAAATGGCTTATGGTGGGTGATTATTCAAAGTAATTTATCGAGCTCAAAATATTCATCAATAATCTTGGAAGTGAAATTCTGTCATCTTTGACTACCTACCAAGATGATTTTAAAGACTTAAAATTTAAAATTTTAAAGGCGATTATAAAGTATTTAGCGAAATCTCAATCCTATAAATTTTTCGCAAGCGAACTTCGCTGTCGCTTTTGCAAAAGTGTCATTACACGGCTTGATGATTCGCCTCCATTTCGGCTTAGGCACAAAATGACGCTGATTGCTGCGCCAGAGGAGTCCGATACCCCAGTTATTAGACTTAATCCCCCTATATAGGTCGGGCTTTGTTGGGCCAAGGGGGATCAGCGGTGCTCCAACCTTTGAAAATGCGAATGGGTGATATCAAATCGTTCGGCTAACGACAGATTGTTTGCGCCTTTTTATGTAGTTTGCAAACGCATTCTTCTTTATTGAAGGTCGAGTTCGGATTAAGTTTTTGACCGGGCGAGTGCTTATCTTTAGAATTTTACTTTTTGCTTAGGACATTGAGACTCAGCTTAAATAAAACACAGTTTATATAGGTATGAGCGCTCAAAAATTTTGAGCTTAGGTTAAAAAGAACAAAGTGATTAGTATTTGTTTTAAACTACAACATAACTTCTCTTCATCGACGACTTCTGAGTCTGAAGTTCAGACAGTCTCTGAACTATTACGATTATGTACTATTAATAAAATGACTTATCGGGTGAAATTATAAGTTACAACGTGGTTACAACGCTATCTGAAATTTAAATTTTGCAAACCGTTAACAACTTGTTTTTAAGGAAGCATTCCTTTTTACAGCTGCAACTTTTGACAACTTCATGCGTATTTTCATTTAAAAAATTCGTAAAAAAAACTTGAAGAAACACATTCGGCCCTGCGATTGTGGTAAGCAACCCCAGTTGCTTGTCAAAAGGGTGACCAAAATGTGTTTTTCCAAGTTTTTCCGTGATTGGGAAGGCACGTTACCCCACCGTTGGTCCTGGCCACAGAACAAAAAAAAAATTGTGGTGCCGGCTGTATTTGGACACGCGTAGTGGGTTTTATTATAAGGAAGGCCATGTATAGTAGTATATACCATGTATAGTAGTATGGGGGGATAAAATTAATGGCTGGTGAAGATATGTAAACAAAAAATAACGTTATATTGTATTTTGACCTTCGATCAAGAATTAAGGTTGCCAGATGATCGGGATTCGCCTGGATTTCAAGTAATCTCCCGACTCCCGACAAAAAACAGCTGCTCCGCAGGTTCTCTAGAAAACAATAATTTTCGCGGATGAAACCATAGACTACAAAATCGCGCTGCGCGGCCGTTTATTTTACAATAGACAGGCATGATTTCAACTTACAAGGATAGTGGATGAAACTTACTAAAAATCACGCAGCGCGGGCGTTTTCTTACTGTATACAGGCATTTAAGTTTCTTTTTTATTTTAAATATTTATTTCTCCCGGCAACAACCGCAAAATCCCGACTCTTTCAAATTTTCTCCAGATGTTTTAAGACTTCCGATCTGGCAACTCGATCAAGAATACCCTAGATGTCCGGTCAGAGTCTCAAAAATGGCACCTCAAATATCGTCCCACTTACAAACGCTTTTTTACTTATGGTACTTTGGAAACGGTAGCCATGGTTTCCTGTTTTAACGTTTATTCGATTCGAACTCGAACTTGATCTCGTCAGTTGTACCCCCCAGCTGCTATGTTCCTCTACCTTGAAAGGTGGTATACAAACAGATTACATTTTATCAACTCGACACACAAACGTATCGCGTCCCCTACCATTTGTTAACGACGAGTTCATTATAGATTTTCAGTAAGTTTTATTTTTATGCAAGTTAAGTAAGAAAAATAAGATTAATAAAATTGTAAATAAACTCTGATCTTTTTTTCTTGTTGTTGGCGTTCCAAGGAACGATTTCGTCTGCTTGATCCTTAATTTTTAAATTTCAATATTGAGTTTTGTTATTATAATTCCTCACCGGTTTTTATATCCAACGTGTTACAAAAATACCACTTATACCTAATATAGATAGATGGGGACCATCAAACTGAACAACTTTTACTATGGCACCAACTCTGAAATCGCGAAAAAAATCAGCTGTTTTATACATTTTGTCGTTGTTAATTAATCCGTAAAAATCAATAACCTTGATTACAAATTGAAGTGAAATGCTATTAATAATAATGGTCAGTCATTAAAAAAAATACATTAGTAGGTACTTCATCGGTTCAATCTATCAACTTTGAGTTAAAAAGTACATAGGGTCAAAGCGGGAAGACCGGCATATAATTTCATAACTTGAAAGGTTTTAAGCTTATCTCATAAATTTATAAACTTATCACTATTTCTTATATATAGGAAGATAGAGCAATTAAAAAACTACAAAGGACAACTAGACAAAACAATATTATGATACAATTTCAAAACAAAACAATGTTTTAAAAAAAACGCAGACGCTCTTCCCCGACAATTTGGAACAGTCCGTCTCCTAGAATAGATAGGGATAGTCAGGGATTCTAAACATTGTAAATTGTGTAGGTACCTACCGAATACCTATCCGTTAAAATATTTTTCAACAGTGTGTTGAGGTGTTCACAAATGTGGTGAAATTTATGATGAATGTGACAATTTATTGTAAAATCATGAGAAAAATAAAACAATAACCCGGAATTCATTCGTATTTTTCATAAGGTAAGTAAATACTACAGTTTAATTTTTAAAGTTTTGACATAGGTACTAAGCATAAAGTCCTTAAGTAACAGCCATTGAAACCATTGAAACTTATCCCAAGTAATAATACAAAAACTCACATACATACAAACATACATGAACCCTGAAAACAATACACGCTTCTTTTTTGGGCGGTCCTGTTAAAATAATAGTATTATGCAGGCGGTAATTATGTGCATTTTACTGTAATGTAAGTGCGTAAAAAGTAAAATATCAATACAAAAAAACATCTTCCTATCGACATAGTAAGTGGAAATATTTACAACCTCTGACTCGAGGCAAAACCAACATATGACGGGCTTGCCTCGTTTATGCTGTACGGTCTTTCCCAATCGTATATTTTGAGCTTATGAAACTAAATTGGCAAATAAGTTTGTAATTTGTAGATTTATCAATAATTAAATCAAATAACAAACTTTAAGATATAAATTTTGTACGACACATTACACTCACGTGGAGAGTGAAAAAATGGACCTTGATTTAAGTGACATCTATTATAGAGATGTAAAACCGTTATGAAATATTGTTTATGGGACTAATAACTAGATTGACTGTTTGGTTTTGCCCCCTAGACGGTCTTCGCCGCATTGACTCTACTTACTTATTGAAGTAATTAAATTATTAAATTAAATTAAGCTGTAGATTTTTAAGTTAAATTAATCAATATTTATTATAAATTAAATTAATCAATTGATTTATAAATTAAATTAATCAATACGTTATAGGCAAACGCCGAAGCTGAGGTCTGACTGGAGGTTTGACTAGTCAAACCTAGGGGTTTGACAAGAAGCCTTAGTTAAAGTCCAAAACTAAAGCGTGTTTAGGCCTTTGACTTAAGAATTTATGGCCAAATCTAGTAGAGACCAACTTGGATAATCAAACACCGAAACTCAATACGATGAGATCGTGGTTTGACCAGTCAGACTTAAATTAGGTACAGAATTTGTTTTTTTTTGTATTTAATTGTATGAAAAACACTTTCTTTAGAGTGAAAATTTAATCAAATTAACAATCTTCCTGAAACAAAGATTTCTGTTTCTGTTTCTGTCTTTGTTTCACAGGAAGATTGTTAAAGGCCGAAACACGATATTAGTTTTGGACTTTGACTAAGCCTTCTTGTCAAACCTGAGGTTTGTCTAGGCAAATCTAGGAGCGCCGGAACTTCGGGGTTTGACTATAACAAATAGATTAATAAGAATCAAATGTTGCCTTGAAGATATCGCTTGTTTGTAATTAAAGCCATGTCATTCATCCACTTATCGAATCTTACGTCCATTAACGTAATTTAGTTTGGTTGACTTATTCCTATACTTAAACTTGTAGTAGGGGCAGCAGGTATGGCCCGTACAGTGCGTGTGAGCAGTAGGGGGATCGCGGATTGATCGCGATCCCGCTAAATAAAGATTTCCGCGCCACATCCGCGCGGGGGTCCCGCCACTCCCACGTGCGCCCGCGCATGTCAAACGCTCAAAGCTGCGTACAGAAAAAACTGGTTTAAAAACTGGGGCCCTATTTTTGAATCGCTCGTATCCAGTCGAGCGCTCGTTTCTACTGATTTTCGTTCGACATCTCATTGTTTTGAGTCATATGTCGAACGAAAATCAGTCGAAAAGAGCGCTCGACGCCCGCCGAGCGATTCAAAAATAGGGCCCCTGATTTGTTACCAATAATAATAGTTGTTAGGTGGAAATTGACTGTGTGTTGAGAAAAGTACCTACTGTAAATGACATACTTTTCTTATTCTTCTTAAACTACCATATTCATCAGCCTAATTTTTAAGTGCGCATGGGCACATGACTTGACCCTACACCCTCCACTTGGGTCGAGTTCAGTGTTATGATAATGAACCACTAGAGTCCTTAGCGGTGTTAAATTCTGAAGCACGCAAACATGCAGAAATTCGCGATAAACGTGTGGTTACCCATTCAATTAATGTAACTTAATTTTCACCATCATTATTATGTGATTTAATTGAATATGTTAAGAGGTGGAGTGAAAGTAGGAAAAGCCAAAATTTTGTCTTAATTTTTGGTTAGGTAGTTTTTCAACTGTTTTTATTTTATATCAAACAAATCTATCAATTAAAATTTTATATTCGCTTAGGCATAAGAGTTATAATCATAGACATAGAAAAATTTTCGCTGCGCTCAAGAAGACCAACAAAGCGTGGAAAAGAGAAGTTAACATCATACGGACACGGTGTATGTAAAAAAGAGACAAAGGATCAAGTGACATGTGCCAACATTTTTTATAGTAAGAGCCCCTAGCGTCCCGCTTAGCAAATGAGCAATCACAGTTTGTTTAAAATAATTTTTAATCTTAATTAGAATTTAAAATAAAGGTATCGTGGAGCCATGGTGTCTTGTACTCTAAGTAATTGTGATGTGACAAAAAGAAACAATCCAAGTAATCACACTTTTCAAAGGTAAATAAGATATTGCCACACATTTCTCTAAAACCAAATTTTGCTACATTTATCGACAAAGAAAACAGTATGGAACATAGTTTATTAATTTTCTTTGCCAAATATAGTCATATTTTATGAATCTAAGTTATATTTTACGTATCTCATATAAAATGTACCGATTCATTTTCGGATCACCTGTTTATTGACTTTGTTGTTCTTTGACATTCTATTTCTATGGTTATAATTGAACTGAAGTTCAGCTGTAACTCCACGTGGACGACAATAGGTGAAGAGTCTGCCAAATGTCAGCTAATATTATCCAAGCAGGTGATTCTAAAAGTCCTGACTTGATTCAGATGGTTTACTTTCTTTCTAGTGAAAGTCTGAGGCCTGGTGAAGTGCTCATAATCAAAACATATTAGTTTGTTAAGTGCAAATATGTGATTCAAAATACCATGTCATTTAGGTGTTCTTCTCCTATACGAGTGTAAGATCGCAGTTGTGGGGTATTGTATGCAGTGATAATATTTAGTACCTATCTTTTGTTACTATAGATTTAATTTATAGTTACAGTGGTAGGAAAATATAGACGATTCAGAAGTGCTTACCAAGTATTAAGTTTTTTAAATTAAGATTTTTTGACTTTGACTTTAATTAACATTATTCTTAAGGTGGCACCCTGAGCGAAAGTGGCACCGCGGTGAATTTTATTTAATATTATAATTCTAATACACAATTTTAATAATGTTTTACGTGGAATTTTTAGGGCCCGCAGTCTAGTATTTTTTAGACGGTATTGTTACATTCCATCGTAGTCACTGATAGAAGTAGATTTCAAAACTGCTAAAAGTGGCCGTTTTTGACACTTTTGCTATCTACTTCTACGAATGACAACGAGGGCATGTAGTGATACCTTCTAAAAATACTAAACTATGGGCCCTGAAAACTCCACGTAAAACATTATTAAGGCCGGCCACACACAGACGGAATCTCGTTACGGAATTCCGTACGTACGTGATTCCGAACGCAGCAGCTGCATACAAAATCTATGGGCTGCCACTCACATGCGTGATTTTTCCGTACGGAATCTTTATACATTGTCGAAATTACGTTCGGAATTCCGTTGCGTGATTACGTCTGGCCGGCCTAAAATATTTTTCTATTCTTCTTCTTCTTTGTCCTCTCCTTTTCCGTTACACGGGGTCGGCTTTCTTTATCACGCGACGCCATATAGTCTGCCCAATATCCCTAACCGATTTCCGTAAAATATTTTTCTATTAATAACTTATACTATACTAAATAATATACCAAAAAAATACAACTTGCTTTTAGATTTTTTCATCGTGAATGCAAAAATCTCAAATTTAAAAATATTAATAACTTATTAAATAAAAACCTGAGGGCGTCACTTTCGGTCATATACAACCGCCTTAAGTCAAACTTTATATAAGTAGCTATCAATTTAAGTATAAAATAAAATTAGAATTTCATGATTTCATTGATGAGAATAAAAACAGCAATAAATTCAACAATTATCTGCTGTCGGTTCAATGATTTGGTCAACACTGATATCTGACAGGTTTTGGAAAAGGTTTTTACAATCATAGCAAGTTTCGTAGTAGGTACCTTAAAGTTACTAGAAATTAAATAGTAAAGACCTCGCCCCAAACTGAATAGAGACATAGCTCTGAACCTATAGCTCTACCATGAGTTGATGCAAGCTGTTTTGATTACCGTAAACTATTGCATACTGCTAACAGTCAATGCAAGTGAAAGAGAGAAAACGATAGTTTACGGTAGCGAAAACAGTTTGTACAACTCATGGTAGGGCCACTGACTGGTATTAAATTAACGTACCTAATTCTTTTTTTTCCAGACACAAAAAAGCAACAAAATGCCGCTCCAGCTCCCGAGAAACCGCTGCTCGGTCTTCATGAGGGAGAACCTCTTAACCCTCCTAACGGTGATCGGGGTGGTCTCTGGGACCCTTCTCGGATGGGGTCTCCGGGTCTCCGGCTACGAGTGGACCCGGCGGGAAGTTATGTACTTCCAGTACCCGGGAGAGCTTTTCCTCAGGATGCTGAAGTCCTTGATAGTGCCGCTCCTGGTGTCTTCTATAGTGTCGGCTATTGGATCTCTGGACTTGAGCCTTTCTGGCAAGTGAGTCAGTTTGTGTTGTTTTGTTTTCACTTCCTAAATAAGTAATGTACTAGAAAATATCGACTCGTCCGTAGCTTCTCATCTCAGACGGTACTCGAACCGGCACCCTTCCGGAATCCAGCCCAATGCACTTACCAATTTATGCTACCGAGTCGCATTTAATAATAATTAGTTTAGTATATAAAAAAGACGTCCGCTCCTCTTACGTCTTTTTCATCAATTACATAAAAAGTAGATACTTTTGTATAGGGCCTATGCAACGTGTTACAAATTAACCCGTAATGCCGAATATGGTAGATAGGGACCATCAAACTGAACAACTTTTGCTATGGAACCAACTTTGTAATCGCGAAAAAAAATCAGCTGTTTATACAAGAATGAATATCGAAAATATAAAAATGTTTGAAACAGCTGATTTCTTTTTCGCAATTTCAAATTTGGTCCCATATTAAAAGTTGTTCAGTTTGATGATCCCTATCTACCATATTCTGCATTAGGGGTTATTTTGTAACACGTTGTATACCTATTTGTTCTTTTTATGTAATTTTACCACCAATGTTATGTGATTATGTGTATCTGATAAATAAATACTATCTGTTTTTTATCAAATGTGATATGCATTCTAATGCCTTCCATGATTGCACCTGATTTTAGAGTGGGTCTGCGCGCAATCATTTACTACATGACGACGACGGTGTGCGCGGTGATGCTGGGCATCGCGCTGGTCACCACCATCAAGCCCGGCAAGGGCGCAGAGGCGTTCCAGCAGCCGAACGCCACCAAAGTCATCACCAAGGAAACGCTCACTTCCGACACTTTGCTTGATTTGATAAGGTCAGTTTTTAGTGTGTCACATGACGACGACGTTGAGTGCGGTTATGCTGGGCATCGCGCTGGTCACCACCATCAAGCCCGGCAAGAGCACGGAGGTGTTCCAGCAGCCTAGCGCCACCAAGGTCATCACCAAGGCAACGCTCACTTCCGATACTTTGCTCGATTTGATAAGGTCAGTTTTTAGTGGGACACATGACGACGAGGTTGTATGCGGTGGTGTGCTGGTCACCACCATCAAGTCCGGCAAGGACTCGACCCGAGGCGTTCCAGCAGCCATATGACACTAAGCTCGTCAAACTCAAAAGAACTGGCGCACATCTAATACTTTGCTCGATTTAAAAAGGTCGGTTTAAAATGAACCTTCTATTCTATAAAATGCTTCGCAAAAGGGACCAGCCCACCTACTCAAATGGCCATTCTACTAAAATTAACGCTAGTAGAATAGAATGTCTTTTATTTTGTAGAATAGATTGACAGGAAGCTAAGCGTTAGCTTATGTCATTCCCATACATTGTTTATTCTATTCTACTAGCGATAGAGTTAATTTTTGTAGAATGACCATTTGAGTAGGCTCTCTGTAGTAGCCGGTGTACTATGGAAAATTGCTTTATTTGAGCTTTTGTCTGTAAGTTTGCATTATTTGTGTTTTCGCTAAAGATTTCTTTCATGTTTTCGCAGGCTTTTTTTCTTTCTCATTTGAAATTATTATAATATCGATCAACTTTGTTTTAATACCGCTCACAGTCTTTTAATTATAAATGTTTATGGTGGAAAAACGCTCATGCTCTTGCTACTCCAAAATTTTGGTGTTAAATTATTATGTGAATTTAGTAATTTAAATGTTAATGGTATGCATTCCTCGGGCTCATTGGCTTAATGACCTAAATAGGTGTTGGATGACTGTTTAATTTTGCCATCCGGTCCTACCTACCTATGCCGAATCGCGTTTCAGTTGATTTTACTGTTGTTACACTAATTAATGCAGTTAGGAGTGTTAGGACTTAACAGAGGTTCTCGATTTCAGGGTTTCGTTATTATTTTGAAGAATTTTAGTATATTTCACTAAAACTGGGTACCAAGTGAACTCGTTTTGATTTAATCAAATATCATTTTCGAAGTTTCGTCAAGATGTTAGTTTGATGATTGCAAACTTTTACAACTTACAACTTAATTTTACACTCTTCTAAATTGGCATTAATAGTATATGTATGTACCATTCAGTCTGTTTCATTGTGGAATTTAATTGAGAGTCAGAATATTTATAAAGTTTGTAACCACGTTGCTTTCATTTTCATCATTTCCCCTGTAACGTTTTCATAGTGAAGTACCTATCTGCAATTTTAGATTTAAACTAACTTTCTTTATAAATCTTCTGAGTATGAATGAGACACTTGTTCCAGATTGCAGACATGTAATTATGTTGTAATGATTGTAAGAACATTAATAGGGTGCTTTAATAAGACAGTTGTCTCGAGTCAGAGGGCACAATGCGCATCACACTAATACTATCTTGACCGTACTGATTTGATCCATTATTGCTCTATTCAAATTAAAATAGTTTATTGTTTCAAAACGAAAAAATAATAATACTGCAACATTTCCGTGACTTGATGTGGCAAACTTTTTAGGTGCGTTTACATTGATAGCATCGAAATTAACTATTATTTATTCAGTGTCGAAAGTTAGAGATCATTTTGTTTACTGCGAACTACATACTTCACACAACCAAAACTGTTGAATTGGGATTATCCTGTAATTATAGCTGTTGTAAGGTTGAAATATAAGGTTTATCCAGATTTCTTAAAATGATTGCTGTACTCTTTCAAAATTCGTGCTAATTTTAAATGCCCTCAACTACCTACTTATCAAAGATTCCATGGGAGAAAAATGCCTGTCTTTGAAATGACCCAGTAAAAACCACTGTAAAAATTAATGAAAAATCACTGGGAAATATAAAGACACCTCATATTATTAAGAGGTAGATTATAATCACACAGAAAATGCGAATCAATTTAATATTAATTCTTTTCCTTGCATTCTGCACTCACACGTTCCAATTCGCTCTCATTAAATGCAATTTTATCTCGTACTCATTCATCAAAACGATGACACACTGCAATTCTACACTTACATACTAAAATGTCTTCTGTACATCGCTGCCTTTTTCTTAATTCGCGAGGTCAAGTCTATTGTGTGGCAGGCAATGGACTGTGAAATGCGGAGGTGAAAGGATTTGTTGTTTGAGTTGTAGAGAAGTGGTACAGGCGACAGTTCCCTGGTCGTCAGTCTTCATCAGCCACTATTTATATAGCGCCCT
The DNA here is from genome assembly GCA_943789525.1 of Agriphila geniculea. NCBI lineage: Eukaryota > Metazoa > Arthropoda > Insecta > Lepidoptera > Crambidae > Agriphila > Agriphila geniculea. The sequence goes on along the minus strand of OX038869.1, from coordinate 17,453,872 downwards.
AGATAGGAGCTATCAGGGATGGCAGCCGTTAAGATTCGTTGCATCTTTTATTCAAAATGTTTGACAGCAATTTAACGTTACGTTATCAAATTATTCAATTATCTCGTTCGACAGTGCCGTCCTTAACAGGCCATTCATCAAATAAAACCATGATGTTGTCAGAGTAGCGCGAAATACATGCTAGGTGCATAACGTTGCCGTCACACATAGGAGTATTAAAAACTAGGTCAAAATTATTTGATAGAAACATCAAATAATTTTGACCTAGTAAAATGAAAACTACATAATATCATTGAAAAAAACATAATCGTTCAATATAAAGCCATATTTTTTTTTTTTTTATTTTCAGTAAAAAAAAACAATTTTACAAATATATTAAAAAATAAAAATAAGACATTTTACACAATATATGATTATACTAATCAGAATCGCAATCAGTTTCGTCATCTGAGTCATTATTTTCTTCAAGACTAGTGTCTAAGGACTTGGAAGGGTCGTCGTCGACCTGGAGTAATTTTTTTTTTCAAAATGGAGGAAGAATGAAGAACTAATTTCAATGAAATATGATACATGAGGGTCCGAACTTTCATATATAAAAAAAATATTGCCCGACAAAGCCCGACACATAAACAAAAATGCCTGTGAAATTGTTTCTAAGCAAAAAATTGCATATTTATAACGTGTCTGAAATAACACTCAATAGACCTATAATTTCCGTATTAAAATAATAAAATTATTCATGAAAAATTCAGAATATATCTTCCTCTTCCATGTTTAAAACGATTTATTGTATCACGCCACCAAAAATAACCACAACTCACCTAAGAACTTGAAAAAATATTGAGAACTCCGAGAACAAAGACATTATATGCACACGTATGACTCTATCAGACTGATTGTACGCCAAAGCTTGCCGCGTAGTGTCAATTTTGTGGCTTCTACCCGACTCGTGGGTTAATAAAGTTTATACAAAAACTGGTTTAAGGGTACTTTGCGTTAGTTTCTGAATTGGACTTTTAACCAGTTTTAGAGCAAAAATACTCCTTTGTGCGTCGTTTAGAATTTAGAACTTTTCGTATTTAGGTATGTAATTATTTTAATAAGTTCTTATCGTTAGGGGCGGGTGAATTATTCTGTAAAATAACGATTCTGGGTCTTCATTTATTATAACGCAATAATTACTGGAACCTTAGAATACCTACACCTGGAACGCTATACCTCGTGATTTGTAGTTAGGTAACAGTCAATATACTTTGTGACATTAAACTAGATATGTTATGTACATTGTTAAGAAGTGACTTGGTTCAGAATTAATGCCCCTTTTCAAAAATAACAACAACTTATGGCTTCTTTCTTATTTTGTTTCTGATTCTTATAACTATCCCAGCTGCGGTTAGGGTACCGACTTAGTTAGGGTCCACACTACACTTTTTGTGCACTTCCACTTTGCCCGATGGAATCAGCATTACAATCCCAAGTAGCAAAAAAATGTTTTATAAAGGTTACGAATGCTAAAAATATTATCCTTATAAAAGCCATATTATCGATAATAATAATAGTATTTGGGCACAAATTATAAGGGCTATAACTCTTGTAAAAGTTTTATAATTACCATATAACTAACTAATCTTTCTCATAATTACCTTATACAAGCAATGGTTTTGCTAATTTGTCTTGAAAAAGCAAGAATTTTGCTTTTATACTGCCAATCATCCTTATAATCGATAATTAAATGCTGCTTAAAGCATATATTCACTTATAGCAGCATGTGTTAAATAAGTATAAGGGCTCTGATGACTTGATTTAAATCCATACATTATTACTCGAAGTTAAAAAAAGGAAACAACGAAACGTATGAAGTGACTGTAATGAAGGATTGTTACAAAGTAAAAATATAGATGTTAAAGTTTAAAAGGCTTATCAAGTTCAATACGTTAAAATCAATGTGCCAAATTATTTTCATTGCCAATTTATGCAAGTTTTATGTAATTTTTTTAATGCGCTCTTTAAATTGTTTATTTTTATGATAAAGAAATAAGGTTTATTTTCGATAATTCTAATTCTAATCCACTATAAGAAAGATTAGCAAGTGTAATGCGTTTATAGAACAGATATACGGCGAATGCCCTTATAAAAGCATTAAGATATTCTAAGCGCTCCACCATATTGAAAGATTTAGGGTTCAATAATTTGAATAAAAAAACAGTTTTATTTGTAGTAGTAGCAGTATTACGTTTTAACTTATACATACTTCCTATAGATAAAAAAGAAAAAAATTTATAAAAGCACACGTCTGTTGAAGGTTCTTGCTAAATAAGTACTTGTAACGGTGAAATCAAGTATATTTATAAGAATAATACCCTTGTAAAGGTTATAATAAGTATGATGTAAGCTTCAGTCTTTGTAGCAGTTATATAAAATTCCATTTAGCAATTGCTTTATAGTAGCTGTAAGATGTACAACTATAAGGGTATTGGCCATATAAAAACTTTATAAAATTTTATAAAAGTACGTGGCAAAAGCGACTATAAGGCTAATTTATTATATGGCGAAAAGTACTACATTTTGCTTCTATATGTCTAGGAGTTTTTTAATAACTATATAAATCTGATTTATAAACGATAATATGGTTTTCAACAAGAGTAATATACCATATTAGCAAAAAACACTTATAGCTTGCATTTATAAGGAAAATGGTAAAAGTAGTGCGTTAATAAAACATGTATAAGAATTCTACCCTTATAATTCTTATATTATATAGCTGTTTTGCTACTTGGGAACTTATGAAGTAGATCCCATTCGATTTCATGTCCGAATAACGAATATAAAATTTGAGTCGCACCATGAATTCAGCATAATGGCTGAAGCTACCAAACTAAATCATAAACGCAGCTCCCAAAACTGATGCATATTATTATGTTGATATTGTTATTCGTATAATGCTATTTATTGTTAAAGAAATACAGTAGCTAGGCTACGAAATTGTTCCTTACTTCAATTCAAAGAGTATTATTTAATTTATGATTGTCTGTGTGATTGTCACTACTTTTCGTTGATACAAAGTACCTGCGGTCACGCACTGTCCACTTTGATAGATGGGTCACGGCCTTTAAGAATCCCTCCGGCCGTATTTGCTACTGTGATTCGCAACCAGTTGCGAACAGTCAGAATAAAGTTATTCTGAAATGTTATTCATTCAGGTATCGTCGGTAATTAAAAAGTCGAGCTTGCTAGAACTGGGCTATGAGGCCAACAGACCGGCCCAGATTTTTCTGCGGCATCTCAAAAAACCAGGCAACTCCTTAAAGATAATTTCTTGGACGAGTCGAGAAAATTCTGGCTCAAACAGTCAGGGTTGAGACACGCCAAAACCTTAGTGTAAGGGCTACTCGCAAGACGGACGAATGAGCTCATACAATTCAGTAGATCAAACGTTAGAGCGACTATTAGAGCCTTAACTGGATACTGCAAACTAAACAGACACCATATGAAATTGAGTGATACTGCGTCTGCAAATATTGGAATGAGGAGCAGGAAACGCCCAAGCACCTCTTATGCGATTGTGGACCCCTAATCCACAAGCGTACAATCCATCTGGGGTGACACGTAATCGAACCAGGAAAATATAATATAGACTTTCTGGGAGCCGCAGGGCTAAAAGAGTTCTATAATTAGGTGGCGAGTTACAAAAGATCTTGTAGGTCCTAGTGTCTACAGCTTTATCTAAGCTGCAGAGCCGCTAACATTCAATTAATAATATGCCAGTTTTTGAGTTTTAATGAAAGTATTCAATACCTTCATAATCATTCATTAAACACAATTGAAATTAATGGGTTATCATATCACAGAATAAGTAAAATATGGAACCTTGCATCATGATCATGACAATTAGCCCGAAAACATCGACTAGTCATAATTTCGTCTTATGACTGATTGGTCGATTTTTATTGAACGCAACGATTTTCCGGAGCTTCCTAAATGCTGCCCGCCCATCCGAGCTGTATTCGACATCTCTTGAAATGAATGAAAGTTGAACTTAGGTACCTATATAACTGACCTGTCTTTCCTAGGTATGTAATGGTCAACCACTTCGAATGGATTTTTTTAATTTGATATCTTGTTTTTATTTCAGAAACGTGTTTCCGGAAAACTTAGCGCAGGCTACGATATCAACATACCGAACCAAACTAATTTACGATAAGAACGACACGAAGGCAATCAAAGGTAATTCAGGAGTTCATAAAAAAAGCTCAATAAATCGAGAGCTAAATCATTTCATTGTCTCTCTGTAATTTAATATAGATTTTTTTAAGACTACGCCACAGAATATAATAATAACAGTACTAACTACCTAGGTACTCTGCCAAGTGTTTTACCTAAAGGCCATAATTCCATCGATTTGAGTCAATCGCTAAACTTAAAAGCTGCGATAGACGTACGTGCGGAAGGGAGAAAGAGGAGGCTGCTCTATCTCCGCCCGCACCGCACATTTATCCAAGGTGCTTGTTCTACTGCACTTGCGGTCACACTATAAAGCAAGTTCTTAAGCAGCGAACTAAAATCATGGAACAAGCATTGTGCTCAAAAAATAGCAGCACACAAAAAGTACAACTAAGTGGATGGAGCTAAAAATGATAGCATTTAATTATGCAGCACAAAGCGTCTGAGCACTGGTTGCTTATTAGCGACCATAAATTTTATACTCATAGATATTTTCTATAGTTAGACGAAAAAATATGATGCGTTATTTCTGCATATTTTTACTGCCTTTTTTCGTCTTTTACACCATTTTACTACACAGGACGTCATTTCTAATAAACTTTCTAATAAATTAAGAAAGATCTCTCATTACTCTACAATACAAACTCCAATTTATTGTAAAGAACGTCAGTCACCGAGTGCGTGGCTGGCCCGGCTAAAGCTGAGCGGGTTGTACTTTTTCGGCCTCGTGGTGCCATTTTTTAAACAATATTTGTTTGGAATTACATTTCCATAGATTTTAGTTCGCTGTTTTAAGCCACCAAATGTATTTCAATACGCAGGACAGCTAGAGACGTACAAGATCGATGGTGACTACCAGAGCGGCAGCAACGTCCTGGGACTGGTGTGCTTCAGTGTGGTGCTGGGCATCACGCTCGGCAAGATGGGCGACAAGAGCCGCCCGCTGCAGAACTTCTTCCACTCGCTGTCGGAGGCCATGATGATTATCACCAGTTGGGTCATTTGGTGAGCGTTTTCTGATTAAGATGTCCGTACACATTTTGCCGCTGACTACCGCTCTCTCGCTCGCACATTTCATGTTTTCTCAAGATTTCTTTAATCTGACTGCGTAATTGAAAAATGTGTCTCGGCCACTTTTCACAATATAAGATTACGGACATTTTAAAATATATTTCAGTTTTTTGTTACTAAAGTACAAAAAGTAGTCGTTTTTAGCAGTTATTTGAACTGGCGAAGGCGAAAACGATAACTTTTTCTACTTCAGCAACTTAAAACTGAAATATATTATGTTGCAATGCCCGTAATCTCATATTGCGAAAAGTGCCGAGACACATTTTTCAATAACGCACGCAGATTTAAGAAATCTTGAAAAACATATGCACATGCACAAATGTGCGAGTGAGAGAGCAGCAGTCAGCGACATCTCAATAGGTGATCTAAAAATTTAGCGCTGTGTTTACTGGCAAGTTTGCATACAAAACACCTGCGGTGCATCAAACTCGTATCATCATTTTCAAACCAACTTGTGCAAAGTTGCTATAAATCGGGATTCAGCATCAAGTAAGCTGAAGATCGCGAGTATTTACTTATAATACGTATTTCCCAACTAGCAAAAAGATCGTTAAAGCAATTACTCTCACGACTATGGATCGTAAAACACTCGTATGAAAGATCCTATCATTTCAAAAAGCAGTATAAAAGCAGCTTTCTAGATCTTTCAGCATTCAATGCTTTTTGGCTCTATAAATATGTCTAGTAAACGTGGACTCGACGAATTCATATCGCATTTACTCAACAATTGTATAAAGATATCTCTCAATCGCATTCAGACAACCTTTAGTCTTATGACAGGTCTTTAAAAGCAACCAAATTGCTAATTTGTCGTAAAACTAGCTTTTATAGCACCGTCTTTCGTCACCTAATTTTTACAGCAATATTGTGGAGTAAAAGCTGTTCATTCAACAAAATAGCTTCTCAGTTACTATTACAGCATCTAATGTCATATCACAGCTTTTGGAAAGGCTTTAATTCGACTTTACTATTAAAGTTGAGAAAACGCTATCAAATGATCTACTACAGGTCCAAAGGTGCACAAAGATAATTTTGGAAGCCATCATGCAGCATAATAGTGGTATGAAAGTTAAATAAAATCTTTTACAGCAGTGTGGAAAATGGACAATAATCGGTGAAAAAAAACTTAAAAGAAGTGAGGGTTCCGACGGAAAGTTAATAAGATGTTGAAACAATTGAAACAATCAACATCAACCAACGGATGAAGAACAAATACTTAATATTAGTGCGGATTCAGTAGAAAATATTACGCTACTACAGATTGTTTGTAAACCGTATGATAGATTGACGATTTAACATTGCGCTAAGGAACCCTAAACTAACTGCAATGGCGCTCTTAGAAGTCGTAAAATGGAAACCTCATGTCTATTTTTCGGCTAAGAGCTGAGTGAATGCTTTGTGATGATAATTGAAATGCTATTAATGGCGAATTTATTTTATCTACTATATTAATATTATTTGCGATCCATTATTTACTAGAAATCTTGTGGCCCATGAAAATATTAAATACAAATGTAAGGATTATAGACGAAAAAATTAATTCCGCATATGAAAGTAAGACTTATGAGCTAACTTTAATAGCTTACCTTTATTGTCATTATGGCTGTAAAATCGTAAAGGTATACTTAGCATGGCCATAATATTGCAACATACATTTATTTTTATTTCTTTCGTTTACGCGAACACAACAGTGACAACACGCACTGTCTATGAGTGCTGCTTGGTTGCATTCACACGATCAAAGTGTCGAGTGATTGTAACCGCACTTCTATTATTACCATTAATAAGTCGAATGAAAGAGGTTCTACTGACTATTATAGCACCAGTAGCACTTGAGTTGCGATTACTCTACATTCTTTCAATTAAAACGCAATTCAGACGATAATCTTACGATATTTACAGCATTTAAAGCAGAGAGAAGTGCGCCCAAATCGCGTTGAGAGAACGTTCACAGATCGTTTACTCAACATTTTGTAAATCCATCTTACTACTAATAGCTGAAATAGAAACGTGCTGCTGATTTTTTTACGACATATTTTGCTAGTTGGGTTGATCGTAAATACTGACAGTATGTAATCAGAAGATTAGTCATAATCATAAGTATTATCATTATCTTATTTGTTATGTTTCCAGGCTCTCACCTCTCGGTGTTTTCTTCTTGGTGACGGCGAAGATCATGGAGATAGACTCGTTCAGTGAGCTGGTGGGTCGGCTGGGGATGTACTTCGTAACGGTGATGCTGGGGCTGTTCCTGCACGGCTTCGGGACCCTCAGCATCCTGTTCATTCTGGCCACCAGAAAATTGCCGTGTCGGTACATCGCTAAGATGGGGCAGGTTATGGCCACTGCGTTTGGAACTGCGTCTAGGTTAGTTTGTCATTCTATTACTTTCATAAGGGTGACTCAAACATTGAGTATTCCACATATTAAAACATACCTTATTCATACATATTTTTGGTCGAATTTTTATCCTAGCCCCTATGCCTCTGACTCCAGGAAGATAAGTGGTATCACTACCCGTCGACCCACAAGCACTACCCACTGGTGGGTCCACGGGTAAATTGCGTAACTGAACAAAAGAAGTCATCAACTTAATTGAAACTTTTTCCATTTCAGCTCAGCAACGATGCCTATCACGATCGGGTGCTGCGACGACATGGGCTTGGACCCTCGCATCACGCGGTTCGTGATCCCCATCGGCGCCACCATCAACATGGACGGAACAGCTCTCTACGAAGCGGTGGCAGCCATCTTTATTGCGCAGCTTAGAAAGGTTGAGATGTCATTCGGCAAGATCGTCGCTGTCAGGTAGTTTTGAATTTTAGTTTCAGGTTTCAGGTTCATGTATTGTATCGAAGGGTGTGTTTCCTACAATTCTCGGTCCAACATTGTCGAATTAGTCACCACAATACACTACCATACGTAAATATTCAAGTCTACTGTGAATTCTGATGAGTTAAAGATTATCATTAATTCTCGATGGATGACCAAATGCTATTCTATTTCAGATCTACATTTGACATTCATTCTAATTTTCAAGGATAGGACCACGTGGCCAGAAAAGACCACTATCATAAATTTCTTGCAAAATAATCGCACCTTTCTTTCTAAATCGCTAGAAAAACCAAATGGCCAGGAAAGGCCATCGTTATTAGTGTTAAATTTCTTGCAAAACAATCGCACTTTTCCCAAAGATTTTGACCAATTGCTAGAAAAATATGAATTTGCTTTCTTTATTATGTAAGTGTACAACACTGTTATGGTTAGTGTGACGGCGACGGCGGCGAGCATCGGCGCGGCGGGCATCCCGCAGGCGGGGCTGGTCACCATGGTGATGGTGCTGGACACCGTCAACCTGCCCGCCGAGGACGTCTCCATCATCCTCGCGGTGGACTGGCTGCTGTTAGTACACACACACATTTTTTTGGTTGGAACAGTTAGAATAGGGTGGTTAAGCTCCAGAACGCGAACGAGAATCTAAGATCAAATTTATGTCGAGTGAAAGTCAAAACGGTACAATGGAAACCGTGAAAATCGTTTTCAATGTACCAAAATATCTAGATTTTTGACGTTTATTCGACCGTGCCCCCCTACAATCACTGTCAAAAATAATATCGAAGCAATGTTGTGATTGAGATGGCGCTATACGCGAAGTTCTGTCTCATAGACATAGACAATTTTTCGCTACTTAAGTTTATGTTCTGTCTCTAAAACAACATCACTTTGAGTTGCATTATCATTCATCTTGCTATAATAGTACAGTAGAACATTGAAATCACAAAAAAGGTTACCGTTTGCCGTTGTGATATAGTTATTTATTATGAAATTATAGATACTTTAACCCAAGTTTTACAGATCGCATCCCGCCGTAACTTATATTTGTATATCTCCAAAAATGATATTTTTTTATTTTTTAAGGCTTACCACATGGTTAAGCTATTGTCGTGTTCTACAGCTTTGTTTGATTGCCACTGATAATAGTAAGACTATGGAAAGTGATCATACACAGATTTAAGACCAGATAAAGTCCAACCATTTTCATCAGGTCATAAATCTGTGTATGGCTACTTTTTATAGTCTTACTTTTATCTGTGGCAATCAAACCAAGCTGTAGAACACGACAATAGCTAAACTATGTGGTAAACCTCGAAAAATAAAAAATAAAACCATTTTGGAGATACACAAATATAGGTTACGGCGGGTTGCCATCTGTAAAACTTGGGTTAAAGTATCTATTATTTCGTAATAAATAACTATATCACAACTCACAACGGCAAACGGTAACCTTTTTGGTGATTTAAATGTTCTACGGGCTACTGTACTATAAGAGCAGAGCTCAGAATACGGCCTCTGATGTGAACTCGATCTCGTGGGTCCACAGAACAAAGTTCAAAATAATTGACTATCTGATCGACACGGGGTTGACTATATCAGTAGAAATTTCTATGCCAATGGCGATATTGCAAGCTACGTATCTTACCTAGTATAGCTAACTCAGATGGTGACCATTGCCTTTATTACATTTCTATAAACAAATTATCTAGCGTCGTAATGCCATGCCACCATAGCGTGTCAATAAAGCTCAAAAATGATAAAAGTCAAGCTTGGCAACGTGACACTGACAGTCTTGGTATCACTATTGGCTACGATGATCCCTCGAAATCTCCACTATGTATTGTTTTAGTTGCAACCCAAATAAAAAATAGGTAATAAATATTTTAATTTGCCTAGCACCTTCTTAATAACACCTCTTCTATTTCCTATCAATTTCAGGGATCGGTTCCGAACTACGATCAACGTGGTGTGCGACGCTCTGGGCGCCATCATTGTATCCTCGCTCTCGGCGAGCGACATCGAGAAGGACCGCCTCGCACACAATGAGCGCGAGGTGGCCAACACGCACGAACTCACCGAGGTAGAGAAGGGCGAACACTGAGCTGGCTGGGATCTTTATAGGCATCCACAGAAGGTTTGCTTGCTATCGGAAAATGTTTAGTTGTCTCTTGACCGAAACTAAAAGCATTTAGAAGATCTCCACCTCCAATTAATTGACTTAAAAGTCCTAAAAGCTCATCCTCAATATACCTACAACAACTTTCTTTGAGAAACATTGATCAAATTGTCGAAATACGAAAATATTGTTTTGAACTTGTTTTGTTTATTCATACAAAAGGTTTTAGTGTATTTCGACCCAATGTTTTAGGGAAACTTTTCAGTTTCATGGTTTGAATACACCCATAGAGTTTGGAAAATGACTAAAATTAGGGAACTCTTGTGTTTTGTAAAGGATTTGAATTCTTATGAAGTTAATGTTTTAGTTTTGGCGTGCTAAACGAACCTTCTGTGTGTGCTATGTGATAACGGTTTTTAACCGTTCTGTGTTCAAATAACGAAAACGTTATTTTGTGCAGGACAATAACGTTAACGGTCTAGCTATTATTAACGTATTTATGTTGTGATTCTTCGACGAGTAATTGTTTATAGTTGAATCTTGTGAATCTCAATAAGTTGCCCCATCAATACAGTACCAAAGTTTCCGTCTAGATGACCACGGTGGTATTATGACTTGGCCAAATATTTGAAAAGTAAGGAATCATTATCAGATTCTCATATTTTATAGAAATGTTTTATTATAAATATAATAATAATTTATAAGCAAATGTATTATATTAGATTGGAATTGTTGCTGTGTGTAAGGATTGAGCAATTTCGCAAATGTTTAATGCATACATGTATGCAAAGTTTTTCTTTTTTTCTATAGATATATCTGTCTGTTTCCTGTAATGTTTCGTTGTTAGAAAGGAGCTTACAATGTGTCAGGTGTGTTCTCGATGTGCCATTATATTACGTCTTATAGCATTAAAGTATTACGTAGTAGTGCACTGGATCATGATTGATCAGTATCAGATTATCATACTTTTGTACTTAAAAGCTTTTTCATGATTTCTCAAAACCACAATAGTCATATCATAGATAGCATAGATAAAGTTTTTGAGATATCGTGGAACGGGTTTTGAGCTCATTATCGTATCACGCACATAATTTTGTTTAGAAAAAAAATATATCAAACTTTTATTTTTGTGTTTTTGATAAAGTATACTATATATTCTACAAACTTCTGACCTTTTTAGAAACTTTTGTAATCTTATCGTTAAACTAAGTATTTTTGTATGGATGTACATGCGTATATGTAGTGAATGTTTAACTCAAAATATTTATGGATGTTTTAACAGTAATGTGCCATAATATTATGTAAGTCAAAGACTTTTTGTTAATTTGGTTTGTAAGATATCTTATGTAGAGTTTATAGACAGTCATGATGACCACTGCATTCCATTTTATGTGCTGATTTAATCAATTTAACACTCAAAGTGTCTAAAGCCGGCCGACACACAGACGGAATCCCGATTCGGGATTCGGAAATGGAATATCGATTATGTATGAAATTTACGTACGGAATAATCCTGCGTGTGTTTGGTAGGTCCAGAGATTTGTATGGATTATACCTATGCATTCGGAATGATCCCGTTTTGGAATTCTGAATCGAAATTCTGTGTGTATGTGGCCAGCTTAAAACTCTTATTAGATTCGTTATTTTTTATCTGTGGTACCTATTAAAAAGAAGATTTTGTAAGTATCTTACGTTTAAATTCAAAAAAGTTGGCATAAGTGTACGTTTAAAATGTTTTAAAAAGTTGATGATATTAATGTCGTGTTCATAAAAAAAAGTATTATTAAAAAGGAATGTAAATGTCAGTTATTTACATAATTCTAAGGGATTTTAATGTTGTATTTTATGTACAATTAGATCTGATAATGTTTATATTATATATACATCTAGTCTGTTAAAATACATTATAAAATAAATGTATCCCAATCATTTTAGTTATAAAATTCCATTTCTTTCAAATATAAGGTGACCAATCTTTTAAAAATAATGTTAATAAGTCCTTTGCTCTTCTAAATGACGTGTTAATTTTTAGATTGTATTTATTATCTGGGAATAATTGATGTTATTTATTTAATTTAATAAACACTTACTGTGTGAATGTTCGTTTCATTGTATCCTTACTAAGGATTCCTTAAGAGCAAACACTACGGTAAAAAAAATTAAAAATCCTATGGAAAGACAAAATCAACGTTTCGTAGTACCCTGTTACCTCCTTGGAGCAACACGGCTTCCGCCAAAGAGAATGTAATATCACTGTTCCGCGAAAGCCTTTAAAACTGGACTGTTTAAATACTTTTTTTTCATTGACAAAAGTTACCATCTTAGGCTTACCATATTTATTAATGAAAAAGTTTACAGAGTTGATCGTTTCTAAATAAACTATGGTAGGCATGGGCGTAGCGAGGGGGAGGGATTTGGGGGTTCAACACCCCTAAGGACCTACTTAGCAAAATCCTTTTATCTGTCAATCGTTTCTTTAACATACTGACCGACCCCTCCAAAAGGTACCTTAATTTGATCAATGGCAGTTGTGCGGAATCCATATTGTGTAGAATCTCGAATAGGTGGAAAAGAGATTGTCAAGAACGTCGATTACCTACTCTACTTCACTTCGTAGGTATGAACCTCTATACAAAAAAAAAGTTGGGAGTTACAAGTCGTGATAAAGTTTGGCCACATGATAGAAACTGATCTGTAGGCTGTTTCTAACTAATATTAAGCTGGGCCAAACTATCCTTACATACAGTTCCATACGGCGGCGGGTTGAATAGCGCACTTTTCCCGGCTCCATTCTAAAAACTGTGGTATCATTTTCGGATAAATCAATAACGTGGAACTTATTTCTGATATTAAAAAAAAAACAATTTATTGCGCAGTTTCTGAAAAATTACACAATAACCAACATTTTTAAACTTCATTTTTTTAGTTTAGGTATTGGCACTTGTTTCAGTATTTTCAAAAAAACTACTTTAAAGAAGCGTTTTCAGGTTAATTTGTTATATGTTTTTGTTATGCTAACTATATTTTATACAATATGCGCCTAACCTAAGTAGTTTAGGTCCATTGTTTACGGAGACACAGCTAGTCTAAAATATGCATTTTTTCACGAAATAAAAGGGGTTTCCGTTTCGATCGGAAGCATTTCTCAGTTTTTTTGTTTATATTTCTGTAAAGTTAATTAAATTTTCTACAATTTAAGCCTATTTTAAGTAGTCTAGGTTTACTAGTTGCAAAGACACAGCTAGTCAAAGATATGATTTTTCAATTAATTTCAATAAAAAGCCCATTTTTAACCAGCTATGTCTCTGCAACCAATAGACTTAGACTACTCAAATTAAGCTCAAGTTGTAGAAAATTTAATAAACTTTACAGAACTATAAACAAAGAACCTGAAAAATGTTTCTGAACAAAACTGAAACCTTTTTTATTTCGTGAAAAAATGCATATTTTTGACTAGCTGTATGTCAACAAACAATGGACTTAAACTACTTATGTTAGGCTCAAATTGTATAAAATATAGTTAGCATAACAAAAGCATATAACAAATTAACCTGAAAAACGCTTCTTTAAAGTAGTTTTTTTGAAAATACTGAAACAAGTGCTAATACCTAAACTAAAAAAATGAAGTTTAAAAATGTTGGTTATTGTGTAATTTTTCAGAAACTGCGCAATAAATTGTTTTTTTTTAAATATCAGAAATAAGTTCCACGTTATTGATTTATCCGAAAATGATCCTACATTTGACCTATTAGCTAAACCTGAATTGTTATAGTTTTTAGAATGAAGCCGGGAAAATTGCGCTATTCAACCCGCCGCTGTATGGAACTGTATGTAAGGACAGTTTGGCCCAGCTCAATATTAGTTAGAAACAGCCTACAGATCAGTTTCTATCATGTGGCCAAACTTTATCACGACTTGTAACTCCCAACTTTTTTTAGTATAGAGGTTCATACCTACTATTCTACCATATTTGATAAATTATGTATGAGTATAGGTAGGTATAGGTACTAATTCTGATAGGCGATTCCGTAAGGTGATCGTATTCATTTGAAAATTCATATTGTATGTCATTAGTGTCAAATTCCATACAAATTGCTGCCAATCGGATACAATATGAACTGTCAAATGTATACGATTGACTTTACGCAATCGCGCTCCTGATTTGTGAAGGCAAAAAAGTACTTAATCGCCTTAAAACAAACAACAAAAGGAAATGGAAATATAGATAATAAGAAAACTTGAATCCGTTTCACTTTATTTATTAAAAATTATATGATAATTTCATATCAGCTTAGGTAACAACTTTTTTAAAATAAGAGCCGAGCCTCTATTCACCTCACAGCCAAGATACGCAGTTATTCTAATGTTTATGATATCAAATTATTAGGACCCTAATACATACAGAGGTGGACGGATAATAAGAAAAGCTAGTCGATTTTAATACAAACGGTGAGGTAACCATATCTAAGGCCTTGGTTCTCCACCAGGGATTGATCGGGCTGTGATCTGATGATGGCCATATCGAGGAGTGAATGGAAGAGATCCAGCCAGAGCGCTATACATACACATCCAACTATATATCCGACTTATTACTATATTATTGGGTTTCAGTTACGATTAGTTAACGTATGAAGGATATAGATTTCAAAACTAAGCCATTCTGGCTTGGTATAAGTTGCCTCACTTTGCATACGCGGACACGGCTTCTAGGTGTTATTATTCTAAGCATGAAACAAGAAAATTCTAATAGGTAATCTAATATATTAATTATTTAATTATTATTTTCAATAAGATAGGGTCTAGGTATATAAAAAAATTACAATTGTTTTTCGTTTTTGAGGTTAAAATCATGGCCCCCAGGCGCATTACCAATTGACGGGGATAGTATAGCGATCTGGATCTCGTCTATTCACTCCCTTGGATAGCCATCATCAGATCACAGCTCTATCAATCCTTGGTGGGAAACCTAGGCTTCAAAGTTACCTCGTTTGTAGGATAATCAATTGGTGTTTCTAATTATACTTCCACCACTATAATATATGTAGTTATATCAACTATGTAATTATAAACCTCAACAAATATGGAAAAACAAATAAGCTACCTATCCTTTCGGACTTATCGTCAGTCAGTCAGTCTTATATAAACTAAAACGTATAATATTATACAGAAAGTTAAAACTTAAGTAGTATTTTATTTGGTTCATGTTGAGTATCAACGATTTATACTATTTATTAAATTATTATAGGAATGTAACATTTGAGAAAGAAACTAAATTACACCTAATCTCAAAAACACCTAATCTCAAAATGCCTGAAATCCGAAATATAAAATCCCAAATAACAGAAAATTCATATAAAAGTTAAAGTATCTGCTGTGTGATACATACAATAATATACATTTTAAGTCTTACTTTTAGTGAACAGTACATAAAAAACTCATATAAAACGACTAGGTACATCTAATATTTACTTTGTACAAACGTCGCACTTTGTGACTTTTATAATTTACCTATTTTTATAAACTCTACTATTTTTTAATTTAAGACATCAACAAAATATATTATTAACAATCCTCAATGACACACCAACTTATTTAATTATCTCAAACCTACTTCAGATACTGAAGAATCCATACTACAACAACATTAATCGCTTTAGCTTATTTATATTTAATTTTTTACGTTTTCATTACAACATTGAATATGTTAATTAATAGTAAATGTACTTACGTGATCTGCGGACGCTTAGATGACAATTTACCAAAATTAATCTGTAAAATTCCTTGTTTCGTTTGATTTATTATTGGGACATAATATTATCATTAGGTATAATAATGTTTTACGATGGAATGGTTTTATTACGAAATACAGGGTGCATTTGAAATCACTCTCCAAATTTTAAGGATGTGTTCAGTCCATGAAACTGAACAACTTTCTCCATGAAACATGTGTCGAAATACGCCAAAACATTTTGGTCATTCCATACTAAACTGATCACGTGATCTGAAATGAAATGAAATGAAAAAATCTTTATTCAAATAAGCTCACATAATGAGCGTTTTTAAATCGTCAAATAATTTTTTTTGCCCTACCACCCATTATGACGTCTTTTAGCTGACAAGAAAAACGGGCGCAAAAAACTTACCAGCTTTATCAAATGGAACGATGTTTACAAATATGTATATCGTTTCCAGACTTTAACAAAGATTAACAAATAAATAAAATTATAATTAGATCATTACTTAATGAATTACAAATTTTCTTAATCAATTTACAGGGTTCAAGCTAAATTCAAAGTTTGAAGTTATTATTCAGTCTAGGCTGTTACAAGAGAGAAAAAAAAAAAAAACTTTACAATTCTATATGCGTTAAGATAGGTAGTCAGAAGCAGACCCATTCCCACTGGCAGCACCCGTTCACGAGCATGACGCATGAACCAGCCATCGCTTCGCTCAACCATATTTGAGGGAACGTAACGACCCGCCTCACGCGACACCACCGCAGAAATGATTAAAGAGAGCATGACATACTAAGGCTACCCATGTTAAGGCACCGAATTGAAAACTAATATCCAAAAGCTTTTCATAGGCAATATTTATGTACTTTATATTTTACTTTCCATAGTCAGCATCTATGTATTCTATAATACACAAATACTGACCATAGAAAGCAAAAATATTGCAATTAAATCTCTTTGATTTGTATGGAAAGTCAATTTTTTTTACTTATTTGACCCTATGTTTCTTAGAGAAAGTTGTTCAGTTTCATGGACTGAACACATCCTTAAACTTTGGAGAGTGATTTCAAATGCACCCTGTATAAACATTCATTTTAATAAGAATTAATCGTTAAATTATCAAGAATCTTATGTTATTATCCTAATGTCGTAGCAAATGCTTGACAAGATATGTAAAGGCATTCAGAGAGAATACAATTTGAAATGATTACAAATTAAATATTCTAACTTCAAAGTAATATTAATTTATATTATAACTAACATTAAATGTCAGGAATGTGAATGTTAAATAAGAGATTTAATTTCAACAATCAATTTCTATTTACATTATTTGAATAACCATCAAAATATTAGCAATTACCGACACAACTGTGCTACAGTACCTAACCTACATTTGTATTTTACAATTTTTAAGTGATCTATATCATATCGTTATTTATTTATTTAATTAAGATAGGTATAAATCTTATAGGCAAACTTTTCGGAGTTACCGCGCTCTAAGGTTTGGCTAGTCAAACCCCAGGTTTAGAACAATTCTGTTAACAAGAAGCTTTAGTCAAAGTCTAAACCCAAAGTGTGTTTCAGATTTTGACTAACGAATTATGTCTAATCCTAAGTGAGACCAACTTGGACAGTCAAACGCCGAAACTCAATACGATCAAATCGGAGTTTGACCAGTGAGACTTAAATTAGGAATAGAATCTTTACCTCTCAAGCTTACGCGCTCACTAGAAATGAAATAAAAACACTTTTTAATAGCGCGGTTTTATAGAAAGTACTTTGGTAATTAGCTGGTATTTGGTTTGATTTTTTTATTTTCCCGACGTTTCGGAACCTTTGCAGCACGAGGGACTGAAGCAGCTCGTGAGCTTGCCCTCAAGTGTATTTATAAAGACGTTCAGAAAAATAAAAAATCAAACCAAATACCAAGTAATTACCAAAGTACTTTCAATAAAACCGCGCTAGTATCCGACCAAAGGTCGAAATATGCTTTTGGTTTGGACTTTGACTAAGGCTTCTTGTCAAATCTGAGGTTTGCCTAGCTAAACCTAGGAGAGCGCCGGCGGAGCTTCGGAGTTTGACTCTAACATTATACCTCACAGCTTCGTATGTTCCCAAATGGAAACACTTCAAAAGCAGGTATTTCTGGTAAACTTATAATATTTAACTACCGGTTACACGATTCCGTTTCCAACGTGGTTATTGTTAAGGTTTTGTTTCACTGTCCCGTTTTTTGCGTCAGCCGGATCTCTGCTCCCGTTCCGTTCTACCAAGGAGTTGCGCGCGCGCGCCAATGTCGCCGCTGAAATCTCCATGGATTCTCCATAATAGGGGAGTCTGGAACCCCTCCTTACGCTACCGCTGCGATACCTTGCGTTCTGAAAAAAAGAAAATTATACTGAAAAAACTAAAAGTGGTAGCCAGATAATTAAAGACGCCAGTCTATTTTAATACAAACAAGGAAGAAAATTGAGCTAGGTAAAAATAACCCGAATAAAAAAGTGGTTTTTACCGTTATTATAAGGTACTTCGCAATACTCACTGGTCCTGATTTCCACGTCCAGCGATTGCGGTTAAAGACCCCATACACGATGGGGTTTGCGCAGGAGTTGGTGCACGAGAACAGCCACATGGCCTTCTGCAGCACCGGGTCTAGGGTCTTTATTGTCTCCTTGTCTATCCAGAACCTGAGGGAATTAATCAAGAAATCAACTCTTGTTACTTTGAACGAGTGTCCAATGTGACTACGAATAACGTAGCAACGGAACATTGCTACGAAAATAACGTATTTTCGTAGCAATGTTCCGTTGCTACGTTATTCGTAGTCACATTGGACAATTCGTAAGTATTGTGTTCGTAGTTTGCTAATCATATGGCCACTAACGATACTGACGTTAAAGTTCTTTAAACGGATGTAGACTGATGTTAAAGTTCTTCTATAAACGGATGTAGAAGGAGTGTTCTATGTGAATGCGATGAGTAGACTACGAATGGCGTAGCAACAAAACATTGCTACGAAAATAACGTTTGTGTTTTGTTTTTTCGTAACAATGTAATTCGTAAGTACTGTGTTGGTAGTCTGCTAATCGTATGATCGTATCGTATGATAGAATCGTATGATGACGTCGAAGGTCTTCTGTAATGGATGTTGAACGAGTGACCAATGTGACTGCAATGAGTAGACTACGAATAAAAACACATTTTTTCGTATCATCAGGTCAGATAAGTTGGGTGTGCATAGCAATCTGAATGTCCTCCATTCACTCCCTGGATAGCCGCCATCAGATCACAGCACAGTACATTCCTGGCAGGAAACCAAGGCTTCAAAGTTACCTCGTTTGTATGAAAATAACACCTGTATCCCTAGGCAAAGTTAATGTGTGTACTTGAAGGTAGACGCTGATTTTGATGATTATGTTTAAACTTTAAGGACGCAGATTTTGACCCAATTTAGATCAGGGGCTAACATCACTATCAACTACAATTACTATTATGTTAGTTAATCAGGAAACGAATAAGAAAGATAACCGTTTTGTACGAGTACTTTAAAGATCCATACTAAAAACAGAAAATGAAGTAAAAATAAGTATATATTTTGCCTCTGTTACTCAATGGTTGGATGATAAAGACACTGCATTAATATTTTAAACTTATACAGGGTGAAATCGAAGTCATTGGCATAAGTATTAAAATATGTTATCGGCAATCTTTTAGACTAAGGCTGGTATTATAGAATCAAACTCAGACTCAAATCTCTGCTTGAGTACAGTTAGAAAGAGATGGCGCTATATGCGATGAATAGCACCATCCCTTTCTAACTGTACTCAAGCAGCAAGCAATGCTTGAGTCTCGTTCTGTAATATGAGCCTAAGAATCCAACCTTGGTATTGATAACTGTCGCCATGAATTTTTGTAAGTTTCATTCAGTTTAAGCCTTATGTGGATCGCTTTTCCGGGCTAGGCAACTTTATTAGTCGAATAGGGCTTTTTATCGACAATCGCTTGTAAAATCGAATCTCAAACTTGCCCCCTTACTCAAATGGCCAACATTCTATACGTTTGAATGCTACGCTTACTATCAAAGGTTAAATATCAACAATAGACGATTAAAGCATATGTCGCAAACTTATGGAAATCACTGACTTTAATTTATTTGCAAGAAATCGACAAGGTTACGTTACAACACGTAATTTTATAATTTACGTATTTGATTGAATCAGGCGTCACTTGGCGGAAGTCCCAAACCATTTTGAAAAAAGAAATATATGTAGCTTACTTCCGCAAACAATATATGCAAGATGCACCGCCCGCCCGCCCGCAAAATTATGCACATGCACACACAAAATATCAGTGCACAAACCTGCATTTAGCAAGACAGCAACACACCTTGCACCTTCACCAATTAGGCTACTCTACACGTGTTTCGCCCCAACCCGGTGCATCCTCAGGAGTTAGATCGTGCGTAAACCAACACCGAATGACTATACTTATATATATATACTTACTAGCGGCCGCCCGCGGTTTCACCCGCGTGGTTCCCGTTCCCGTGGGAATATCGGGATAAAAAGTATTCTATGTTTTAATCTAGGCTATCTACTATCACTGTGCCAAATTTCAACCAAATCCGTTCAGTAGTTTTTGCGTGATTGAGGAACAAACATCCAAACCCACAAACTTTCACATTTATAATATTAGTAGGATAATTTACTGCTTATTTTAAAGCTTTGATAGTAAACGTAACGTTCAAATACTTAAAATATTGGTCATTTGAGTAGAGGGGCTGATGTCAATGACGTGGCAATTCGATCAGTTTATATGCCCCCACGGGTCGATTTTCTGGGAGACAGTTTTCAATATCGCAGTTAGATTCTCAGTGTAAAAGATTACCAAGATGACTAATGAATAAAACAACGAAATACTAATAAAAATCGTAAACATTTTAAACTTTTAGAGTAGCATGTATACAGCTTAGTTTTATATATTGCATATTATTTGTTTTTAATATAGCTGCCGAACAAATATCCTACGCGTTGCATACAAACTACTCAGGCGTGACGTCATAACTGAGTAGCCGTTAGTATGAAGCGTTTTTGGGCGAGTCCATTTGTGTGAATTTCAAACTGTGATATCACGGGCAGTTTTCATGCTAGCGAAATAATTATTTTACCAATGTTTCTTTTTTTGAGAGGTAATTTATATAACATAAAATAAAAAAAATGTCATCATGCCTATTTCAACCTGTACAGAGGTTTTCTTTTAAAGGTCAAAGATTAGAGAATATCCTCACCACAGACAATAGCAGTAGTAGGGCGACCAGCAGGTGAAGAACACGAGCACTATAGTGACCGTCATCTTGAGGGTGCGCGCGCGCGCCCGGCCGAGGATGCCCACGCCGCTCCGCCGCATTTTATCTAAAAGTAAAATTTTTTTTAAATTATTTTAGTTTTTTGGGTGAATCAACCTTTTTTTTGGAAGGAAAAAATCGACCCATTTTTTAATTTTCATAAATTAAAACAAAACTAGATAACTCTTTTGTAAAAAATCTCTATTTTACGATATTTAGATTCATAGCCAATAAAACATACTTAGTTTTGTACAAAAATAATCAATAGTTTAAAGAAAAACATGGGTGACCCAGGGGACAATGTTGTCCCCAGCTTTTATATGAAAAATAGGAGTTGTCTCCTGGGTCACCTATGTTTTTCTTTAAAATCACGTAAACATTTTCATGTCTTTTAAGTTTTCTTATAAGATAATTAGCTGAGAGTATAAGCAACTACAGATTAACTTCATATAAAAATGGTTCACGTAGATATTTTAAGAGATGCCGTAAAACAATAAAAAGTTGATTCACCCATTTAACTTTCATTTTGCAATACAAAATGAAGCGAACTGTCAAAACAAAATGTTTGTAAGCAAAGTCTTATAGTTACAGTTTTCATAATTATTTCACAAATATCTACGTTAAGTTTCAATAAACTAACGCTATAATTATATCTAGACAACTTGGGCAACATGTTGTAAGCTATCAATGGCATGCACATATTTATAAACAGTAAAAAAAAAATCGGGTTGCACCCCGGGAGTGCCGGCAGAAGTGAAAACTTGAATATTAACGTTGTGCATTTTTGATATTTTAAAATTAGCGGCAAAGGATTAAAATTATTTCTTTCCTATTACTATACATACAGTCACACAATGGGGAATGTCCGAAAAAAATCAAACTGGCTGAATATTTTTTTATAGGCAGGAATAAACTCTCTTAGTAGAAAGATAGTAAAAAAAATAGATGTTCGGTTGCGTTAAAAAATTTAAAAAAATTAAAGTCTCTTTGTCTTCACAAATATAGGAAAGTAATAGCAGAATGGAGATTATACCTTTGCCATCACCTGCCACAACCACAACATGGTATTAAAAAAAAAATTCAACACAAAATGTCAAAACTTTTTGTTTTTAATTCTTGTTGTCATAGTGGCAGGTATAATTTACATTCTGCTGTTACTTTCCTACATTTGTTAAGTCGAAGAGACTTTTTTTTTATTTTTTCACGCACCCGTAAATTCTGATTTTTTTTTCTATTACTAAGGGAGCTTATTTCTATCTATAAAAAATATTCAGCCAATTTGATTTTGTTCGGACATTCCCATTCAATCAGTTTGTAATAAGAGAAAAATTCTAAAGATTTCGCGCCACTGCAGTGGCCTTTTTAATTTCTACATGCACGCATTCTACGATTTAAACTTATAGTCACAGAGTATAAATAAGTCTATGATTTCACCGAAGAGATCGCTGCTATTAGTTCCATTTTCAAAATAAGCGCGTTGCTGGTGACACAAGTGTTTACGTCTTAAAATGACGCGCTGCCATTTTCAACGCGCCCCGTATAAAGAGAGGGGAATACTTCCGCCACCAGCTGTCTACTCTCCATCCGTCACATGACATCCGTCTTACGCATTTTCGATCAGCCACGTGATTCTTACTGACGTGAGTTTAGTATTTTTTCCCCATTACAAGAAAGCAAACAACGCCGCTAAAGAAGTTTTCACTTCAAAAACATATTTTATGCACACACATGTTAAACATGGGCAGTTTGTTTACAAAATTGTTTCCCTAAGTTGGCTGGAATATAGAAGGTGTTACAAAAATACCCCTAATGCCGAATATGGTAGACAGGGACCATCAAAATTAGGGGTATTTTTGTAACACGTTTTATAGTTAGAACTCTTCTGTTCGCTCACCATTGGCAGTGTTGGCCCGTCGTATGATCTCGAGCAGGGCGGCAGACGAGCAGTAGAGAGTGGACACGAGCGGAGCGATGTACATTAGTAGCATGTTGACTAGGAAGTACGCAAACTCGTGCTTTTCGGTCGGCAGCGACCCGTAGGACACACACTGGAAGTACCTGCAAGGGCAAGTAATAGTAGTTTATGATACAAGGTTGGTAAGGAGGTTTTAAAAACCTTAACAACCGTGTACCATACTACGTTTTTCAATACATTTGCGAGAAAACTTTGTCCCAAAACTTTACCACATGGAAGAAAAGTACATTAAATATTGAAGATAGGAAATTTCACTGAAAGAAGACTTCGTTTTGTTTAAAAAAATAATGCGAACTGCATTCAAAGATTTAAAAAAATCGCATTCATTCCTATACAAATTGACAAAATACGTCATAATTAAAATTTAATGTTAAATTTCATGGTCTTCCTTTTCTTTAAGATGCTGTGTTATTTAACAAAAAACAATCCTAATGAGTAACCCTTTCGATTGGTATCGTAAAAGTAAAAGATTGATTTTTTACTAATTTGGTGGGTTCGATTCCTGGTTAAGACATGCGATTTTTCGAAATCTTTGAATGCAGTTCCAATTACATTAAAAATTAAAATAAAGTCGTTCGGTAAAATTTCCTATCTTCGATATTTAAGGTACTTTCCCTCCGTGTAGCAAACTTTTGGGACACCTGTATATTATAGGTAGGTACCTACTGAAATAAAAAAATATGTGAATCCAAAAAAATTATTTTTTTAACAAAGAAAAATATAGTTATGTTGCTAATTGTTGAAAACAAAACTGATATTTGAGCAATTATTGAAAGTTAAAGACATTTGTTTTTTTGGAAGTTTTATAGTTTGACTTAAATTATTTATTTCACATGGTTCATTATTGCCACATACGGACGATTGTGGCGGCGGGGGTGACTCCGGATTTGCACGAGAAGTAGATGGGCGCGGCTCGACGAATTCATTTACAGTTATGGCTTCTGCTATCTTCTCAGCAATTTTTTTCTTATTTTCTACCGAGTCCTCAATGTAACTCTCTGCAACATTACTAGAACGCCATCCACCGTGGCGTTTTAAAGTTGTTTAATCAGCTCCAGAATTCGCCAGTAATGTAGCAGAAGTTCTGCGAAAGCTATGGCCAGTATAAGATTCTGGATTGGGCAGCTTAAGAAATAAAGCAATTTGCTTTGGCATGCCACCGATTTTGTTCACGCCAACGACTTGACGAACACATTTTCCGTTTTGGTAATTTTGGAAAAAACGGCTACTCTTTGCTGGCGTCACGCGAAGAGATTCGTACTTTTTTACAATTTTGTAGAACGGTCCCTGTATCGTAAACGTACGTGGCAGCTTGTTTTTTGTGTTCGGTATTCGTACGAGTAGCATTTCACCAATATAAATGTTAGTGTCATTTATATTGGTTAACTCTTGCCGTCGGCATGCTCCATAAATTCCGAAAATTAATATAACCTAAAAACAGAATTACATTTAATACAAATGTACAGATTTGAAAAATACGCAACTATAATAATATAAAGAAAACAAATTTGAACACGAACCTTTGTTAGTAAATATTTTTCATCCGGCGCTTCATTAATAAATTTTTCAACGTCGTTTGACGTAAATACGGGTGATTTTTTGCTTCTTAACCATCGGACTGTCTTTTCAAAAAAGCGGTTAATTTGGTGTATTTTTTTAAATCAATGTTATTCTTTGTCATCAACCTGCATTTCAACATGGAATATATTGACCACATGGAGGTTGGCTTATACTTTGTGCTTAATTCATGGAAATATGCCATAAAAACATTTACATCATACTTGCTCGGTAACTAGGATTTACTTATATAGTATGAGGCTGTGTAAGTTGGCATGTGCAACACAGTGCATTGTTTAGATAGAACGTTCCATTTTCAAATCACTTTACAATTCAAGGATGGTGAATGCTTTAACTGTAAAGTTACTTTACAATTCAAGCATTTAAAACTCCTTAGTGAACCAATCTCATTTCTTTTATTATAAACTGACGAAACTTTTGGCTGAAAAAAAAAACAATGAAAATGGCGGCATTATATTTCAGTTGAAGCTAGGAATGCAAAATTCTGCAATGCAAAAACAGCTGATTTATTTTCGTGATTTCGAGGTTGGTCTCATAATGAAAGTTGTTCAGTTTAATGGTCCGATCAACCCTACGAGTTTTCAAATGAAATAACCCTTTAACGTTTTATTTTTATTTTTGTTTTAATGTTTTTGTTTTTATTTTTATTTAGATTTTTTTTATTTTTTTATTTTTTTATTAAATTTACCTCGCATGAATGATGTAAAATAGTATGCTTACCTCGGTTGTAAGTAGCTATTACACCCTCGAACTATATTCGCCCTCGCTCGCTTCGCTCGCTCGTGCGTCTAAATATCTCGGGTGCACTCGATCCATTAGCGCCCTTTGCGAGCTGCGCTCGCACGGGCACCAAATTGGATCTTGTTCTGTAATAGCTCACTTACATCCCTTGTGTAACAAACTACTATTACATCATACTTGCTCGGTAACTAGGATTTACTTATATAGTATGAGGCTGTGTAAGTTGGCATGTGCAACACAGTGCATTGTTTAGATAGAACGTTCCATTTTCAAATCACTTTACAATTCAAGGATGGTGAATGCTTTTACTGTAAAGTTACTTTATAACATATTTGCTCGTAAAGGGTCTCTTATTACACCAATTTCAATATCGTATTGTATCTCATTACGAACTTGTGCGGTAATGTAAAGTAAAACGCACGGTTTCCTTGATAAACCGTGCGTTTTACTTTACATTACCGCACGGTTTATCAAGATACTTCGTCGAAAACGAACGGTACTTTTTTAAATCTTAGCAAAGATATTCACTTCTCAAGCTTACGCGCTCACTAGACATGAAATAAAACACTTTTTAACGGATACTAGCGCGGTTTTATTGAATGTACTTTGGTATTTAGTTGGTATTTGGTTTGATTTTTGGTTTTTCCCGACGTTTCGGCACCTTTGCAGCTGCCGTGGTCACGGGGGACTGAAGCTACCCGTGAGCCTACCCTCAAGCGATGAATTTTTTTATACGTTCAGAAATTAAATTTAACAAAATTTTTAATTATTTTATGTTGATTTATAATTTAATTTTATGAATTATTTAATGCTAAAAAGAGAGAAAAAAATCTACTGAAACTACCACCATTTCATAAAATTGGGAGGCCCCTCCAAGAAAGAAATGGCGAAAGAAAACTTGGAGAGGGAGCCGACCTCCGTCTTTTGTATTAATTTATTTATTTGCAAAAGGAACTAACCGTATCATTAGATCTTACAGTGTGTGTGAGGGGCTTTAGCTTGTGAATGATGGGGTCCCAAGCTGGTGGAATTTTCCAACCATCATCTCTATTGAAATTAGGATATTTATTTATTTCGATAGCCTCGCGGAGCATTCTAGGGATAAATCTACGTTCCCTAGCAAGGATTTGGGGTTTGTCAAATCTAATATAATGGTTGGGCCCCTCAAAGGCGTGTTCACTCACTGCAGACTTGTTATCGCGCCTATGTTTCATGTCAGCTACATGCTCTTTGACGCGGGTCCCTATGCTTCTCTTTGTTTGCCCGATGTAGGAGAGTCCACAGTCACAATCTAGTTTGTAGACGCCTGCAGCTTGAAGGGGGATATTACACTTGACAGGTCGTAAGAATTGGTTGATCTTCTTCGGCGGCTTGAAGTAAGTTTTGATTGACGCTCGTTTCAGAATGTTTCCAATCTTGTCAGTGACACCCTTCAAGTATGGTAGGATGGCAGGTTGACGCTCTACTGTGGCTGGTTTGGCGCGTTTTCTGTGATTGAGGTGTGGTACTTGCAACTTGTTGTTGTTACGATACACTGTTATCAGTCTGTACAGCAACCCATACAGACAGATACCTTAATGGTGACTCTCACCATCATCCTATACAGTTAGCTACCGTAGGGAAATCTTTGTTTCAGAGAGCCCGCGGAATCTGTGACAAACAACACCTGACTGCTGAGCTTCAGCACGTCCAACAAGTACTGCGTAACAACAAGTTGCAAGTACCCACACCTCAATCACAGAAAACGCGCCAAACCAGCCACAGTAGAGCGTCAACCTGCCATCCTACCATACTTGAAGGGTGTCACTGACAAGATTGGAAACATTCTGAAACGAGCGTCAATCAAAACTTACTTCAAGCCGCCGAAGAAGATCAACCAATTCTTACGACCTGTCAAGTGTAATATCCCCCTTCAAGCTGCAGGCGTCTACAAACTAGATTGTGACTGTGGACTCTCCTACATCGGGCAAACAAAGAGAAGCATAGGGACCCGCGTCAAAGAGCATGTAGCTGACATGAAACATAGGCGCGATAACAAGTCTGCAGTGAGTGAACACGCCTTTGAGGGGCCCAACCATTATATTAGATTTGACAAACCCCAAATCCTTGCTAGGGAACGTAGATTTATCCCTAGAATGCTCCGCGAGGCTATCGAAATAAATAAATATCCTAATTTCAATAGAGATGATGGTTGGAAAATTCCACCAGCTTGGGACCCCATCATTCACAAGCTAAAGCCCCTCACACACACTGTAAGATCTAATGATACGGTTAGTTCCTTTTGCAAATAAATAAATTAATACAAAAGACGGAGGTCGGCTCCCTCTCCAAGTTTTCTTTCGCCATTTCTTTCTTGGAGGGGCCTCCCAATTTTATGAAATGGTGGTAGTTTCAGTAGATTTTTTTCTCTCTTTTTAGCATTAAATAATTCATAAAATTAAATTATAAATCAACATAAAATAATTAAAAATTTTGTTAAATTTAATTTCTGAACGTATAAAAAAATTCATCGCTTGAGGGTAGGCTCACGGGTAGCTTCAGTCCCCCGTGACCACGGCAGCTGCAAAGGTGCCGAAACGTCGGGAAAAACCAAAAATCAAACCAAATACCAACTAAATACCAAAGTACATTCAATAAAACCGCGCTAGTATCCGTTAAAAAGTGTTTTATTTCATGTCTTAGCAAAGAGTTTTTATGTCAGAAAAAGAGGTCAACATTTTATGGATAAAATTAACTTTGGGAGATAAAATATAATAAATAAACATTAAATTATTCAATTTATAGTCCAATCAACGGGGCTTATGCAACCCGAATAATTCTTCCGTCTATGAAATTTGGCATGTGATGAAGTTAGGTAATACAGATTACAGATGAACAATAATCCAATAAATTTTGTTACGAGAAGTTAGGTATTTTTACCTAAACATGAAAATCGCTTATATCTCTCTGTGAATATTTCCTCGGGCTAAAATACTTTCTGTATACGTACTTGTGTATCAGTTAGAATAAGTATGTAAAAGAATCCAATATTTTTTCGATTTCGGAGATACTCCAAATTTAAATTTTAATATTTTTCAATATATCTTTTCTTGATAAAAATATCTGCTGATTATTATTTTTAATATGTTTTCATATCCTTAAATATATAGCTTTGTTCAGTAAGTCAATTAATTTTCTTCTTTAATCATTAATAATAAATTTTTTTTTGCTGTATTGTTTTTATTTGAAAATGTCGTCAAGTAGTGATGAATTTATTAATTCAACACCGCCAGAAGTCTCAGAGGCAGCGAAAAAGGCTACTCTAAGCCTCTTGCCCGAAAAATTGACCGATAAGATACTTACAAGCGTATCAAAATTTAATCATATGGAAAACAAGCAAAGGTGCAAAGTCCGAGTTTTATTTATTTCCTCGCAAATATGTTATAAAACGTCGTATGACATACGTGCGCTTTGATAATTACAGCCTCTGCTTTCTTGTAGCCCTCGCCTACGGCTCGGGCTAGCAATATCGCCTCGGCTGTAATTTTCAACGTACCGCACTTATATCATAATGTACTATTACAATTCAAGCATTTAAAACTCCTTAGTGAACCAATCTCTTTTCTTTTATTATAAACTGACGAAACTTTTGGCTGAAAAAAAAACAATGAAAATGGCGGCATTTAATTTCAGTTCAAGCTAGGTATCCAAAATTCTGCAATGCAAAAACAGCTGATTTTTTTTCGTGATTTCGAGGTTGGTCCCATAATGAAAGTTGTTCAGTTTAATGGTCTGATCAACCCCACGAGTTTTCAATGAAATAACCCTTTAACGTTTTATTTTTATTTTTGTTTTAATGTTTTTGTTTTTATTTTTATTAAATTTACCTCGCATGAATGATGTAAAATAGTATGCTTACCTCGGTTGTAAGTAGCTATTACACCCTCGAACTATATTCGCCCTCGCTCGCTACACTCGCTCGGGCGTCTAAATATCTCGGGTGCACTCGATCCATTAGCGCCCTTTGCGAGCTGCGCTCGCACGGGCGCCAAATTGGATCTTGTTCTGTAATAGCTCACTTACATCCCTTGTGTAACAAACTACTATTTCTGAAAATGTTTTAGTTTTTCTTTTTGCTTTCCAAGCTAAGAAATTGTCGTAAGTAGCCATATATCGTTCTTGTGATTTTACAGGCATCAGTTCATAGTGTGCCATTTGCGCCTCTTTCAGAATATCTTCTGGAGTTAACTCCATTGAATCTTCGGCACTTTTATCATCACTCATTGTTTTTAAATGTTTTTACAGAACTAAACTAAACCCCAAAGTTTAATGAAAATGGCGCCTTTTTGTACGCATGTGCAGAAAGTTTGTTTTCAGTGGAACGAAAGGCGAAGAACTCAAACCATTCAGCCTCATACTATTTAGGTTTAAAAAACGAAATAGTAAAAAATACTTCAAATCTTTTTTAATTTCTTAAAGTAATTAATATTTATAGACAATTAAAACAAGTAATTGCTTTATTTCATCTATTTTCCTAATTTTGTCCGTATAAACTTAACATCTTTTAATTCTCATTACAAAAACTCTTTGGTAGGAATCTTATTAGACAGTATGTACGTGTACATATTGTAATTGAAATTAAAAAAAAACCGTAAACAAAAACGCACAGCGTGCGGTAAAATCAACTTACCGCACGCTGTACTGTCATCGAAAACACACATTTTCGAGCAAGTGTATTGAAAAATATATATATAGGTAAAGGTATATTATCCACAACGAGATAGTGCTTGGCCTTCACCTCACCTGATGTTAAGTGACGAAAGTGTGTGCACTACACCTGGAAACTAGCTTTACCTCTAACTGCCGGTACATATTTTTTTAAATACATGTTATGGCGTCAGACTTAGGTAAGATATAGTGGACTAGCCAGAAATGAATGACCATAATAAGCCCTACCACCAACCAAACCAAGTACAGATTTTATCCCCCTCCGGAGAATCGAACCCGGGACCCTTGCCCCCTACACGTGTAGGTGAACCACTAGACCACAGAGGCGGTAATGTAATAATAATATCACTTTTATTTACTCTATACACACAAGATGCCCCCCCCCCCCCCCCCATTTCCTATGCTAATGGAAACAGCAAAAATACAAAGTTAATTAGAACACAGACTTATTTATTATATTGTTAAACTTGCACAAGCATAAAACAGGCTTATATAATTTCCATGCGCTTTTTCTCCTACTCTATTTTAATTATTAATGTGCAATAATTTTTTAGATAAATCTTATAGACCGAATTGAGTGCGATATGATCTTGTTATTGGATAGGAACATTAGGAAGTGTTGCCAGAACTCATTTATTCGGCTATGTTTGGATTCTTATTTATAACACGTGTCTGCATCTGGGCCGGTCATTGTACACACCTACTAATGCATTTCCAATCGTTTGATCTTTTAACGAGATATGTTGAATGCGTTTCAGTGTGAATGAAGGAAATATTATTTTATATTTTCCGGGTACCGTAATTTGATTACACTATGTTTACGATTTGATAACAATGATTCAAATTAAATCACAGTGATCATTAAAATGTATTACGGATAAATATCATTTAATGTTTATATATGTTTTTCAGGAAAGGGGAAATCTATAGTTATTCTGTAATTCGAACACAACTGTTAGTAAAACTAAGAAAATAGTCTTCAAATGCACCTAGTTAACAACTTTAGTACAGTGCTAGGCACGTATCTTGAAATTTTTTCGACGGAGTGGAGATAAGTTCGCGCATGTGCTCTTGTGAGCGACCAATAGCGCGCGCCCCTCTCCCGCCGCCCGCGCCCCTCACCGCTACGCTACGCATACCCAAAATACGCGTTTCGCGCAATCCCCACCCGATTTCAGGTTATATGCCTCGTGCTGTAACAACCTTATATACCAATATTGTCCTATTAGTTAAAATAAAAGTACGCGTATGCTATACTGAGATAGATAGACGAAATAACCTCGTTCAGATATGGATTCGGGTTCGGGCGCTCAATGGCTGTCGAACCCAGATCAAATCAAACAAACTCAAACGGAATGATTAGATTTCGAAAACGCGCCATGTTTAGCTAACGTCCAGAAATCAATTTGACACGAACTTCCATAAATAATTTAGAACATTATTGATTTAATGTGCGTAATTTAACATGCACCTATATCATTAAGGTATACTAACAACATGTCATTAATAATGCTGATATCAGACATTTGAAAAATCAAATGCAATGCAAATAAAACCGGTCAAGAGCGAGTCGGACTCGCGCACCGAGAGTTCCGTACAATCATAAATATATTTGGATATTTTAGTACAGTCTTTAAAAAAGTAGGATAAACGGCAGACAGGTGGAAGGGCGAACAGGCGGACAGTTAATTTACAAATCTTAACCACAGCTGCTTATGGTGACTGAAAAACGTTTCAGCCACTCCACATTGCATACTACTAAGGAGGAACTTATTCTTCGTTTATTCGTACGGCAAATAGTAGGTAATTATATTAGAACCAGCCACCAATTTATTATTGTAGTATTAGGTTGCGCCATCTCTTGACCGATAGTGGAACTATTTTTTTCCCTTAGGTTAGCATGCTTAGGACAGCGCCATCTGTTGACTGGTAGTGAAACTAAAGAATTATTGTTTGTTTTTTGAATTTCTAAAAAAGTGTGTTATATTGAGACATCGTTTTATTTTTCCTGTAATCTTTACATAAACTACTATCACATAGAATTATTTTAGATTTTTTTCTTTGCAAACTTCGGAGATAAGGGGGGGGGGGGGGCGGTATTTTTTCTACATTTTTCATCATAAGTTGAAAACTATGCGGCCTAAGAAAAAAGAAAAAAATGTTTTAAAATGTGCAAACAACGCTCTTTCATATGATACCCCACATGCCCTAGTCACCTCACTTTAAATTTTGAAGACCCCTTTTTCAGTCCCTGTTGTAAAAAAAATATTATTTTTTTTATTTCTTTCTTATTTGCAAAATAGTTGGGCAAATGTCATCTTAAACTATTCCAAATTTAAAGTTGATACCATTAGTAGTTCTCGAGATATCCAGCTGTGACAGACAGACAGACAGACAGACTGAGTCACACCATAAGGGTTCCTTTTTTACCATTTTGGTACGGAACCTTAAAAAGTGACATTGTTTGTGTGAGTGTACCTACTATTGACTAATATGAACCATTTAGAATTTTAGACAAATATGAGATCAGATCAGTAAAGTTTCGAGCTCGTTCAGATCAGTAGAGTTTCCAGAAAATCCCAAGGCAGTCCAATTTGAGCAAACAATCTAAATCTAACCTTTGATAAAGTAGATTAAACGCTACCTCATATGAAAGTTTGAAACCTATTGGTAAAGCATAGCATAAAATAGGTAGATAGGTGATAAACTACGATAATCTTTTGTTGCTTTGGGCTGATAGGTATACCTATCTGATTCTGAGGGCCTATTACAAAAAAAAGCATCGCGATAAGCGTACGATGTTCGTTCTCTGTGACATTATAAACCACAGAACATAGAAGTAGATAGAAAATGTTTTGTTTGGCGTTCTCTCACACGACTGACGGAGTAAAATTCAAAGAAATGCGGAGTTACGCACATTCGAGGTTACACGGGTACCGCCCATATGCGACTTCTACTGGGGGGAATTTTTTTTCTTTGTTCTGTGTTATAAACTCATGTATAAGCATATACTTATTATATTACTATTGTGTAGAAGGTTCAAAATCAAGTAAATCGATCAACGTGAAGATCGTCTGACTATCGTCATTCATTGCCGCTACCTCCCGGCCTGCTTCGTCGTACCTGCATTACCTTTCTAGTACCCACGGATAGCAACGCATGGCTTAATTTTTGTTTCTTTTGATTTAGTATTTACGCTGTTAACTGTGTTGCTATAATAAGTAAAAGAGGAATCTACATAATGGCGAACGTAATATAACTTTGAACAAGAAACAATTTTAAAACAATTGAAAAACATGATTACTTTTTTGTCTACCTACAGTAACGTAGCTGTGACGTCATAACGGTCGACGATATGGCAATCACGAAATGAACGCGTAGTAATAGGCTCTCTGTTCAGCTCAGGCACTTACCCTTTTACGTCGGGGTGTTCATCCAGGTGAAATATGAAGCTCTGCGGCAGGCTGGCCAGCACCGCACAGCCCCACGCGATCATCAGCGCGCGACGCACTCCCGCCTCCCAAGTTACGTTCAACGGCTTAAGGATTGCGTAGTATCTGCAATTAATGAAGCATTATTAGACGTGTCGAAAGTATTAATGTCGGTTGACGATTGTCTAGTTAAGTTACTCGTTGAGACAGGTGACTAAAGATAAGTAGTATCTTAACCCATCAACGCCCGGAAAATGAGACAGATTTTCTATTGTTGTCCGGACGCCGGCGCAGCATTGACGGATTAAAACGTAATATAATAATTTATTGACGTCTGAATTAAATACACATTATTGAAATAATTAAGAACAAAATGTTTTATTCAAACTTTTATTAAAATTCAAAACTAGAACCTAAAGGATTGAGGTGGGTTTGAGGCAAAGACAAGCACTGCGGTCGTGGAAAAAAAAATCAGTTACCTGTCTACAACGATACAGATGAGTACGAAGCTGGAGAGGTAGAGCCCGAAGGTGCGCGTGAACATCATGAGCCGGCACATCATGTCGCCGGCCAGCCACTGCACGTTTCCGGCTCACTCCATATCTAGCGGCATCATTAGTAAATGCATGCCTGTCTATAGCTATACAGATGAGTACGAAACTGGAGGGGTAGAGTCCAAAGGTGCGCGCGAACATCATGAGCCGGCACATCATGTCGCCGGCCAGCCACTGCACGGTGCCGGCCCACGCTATCTCTAGGGGCATCATTAGTAAATGCAATTACCTGTCTATAGCTATACAGATGAGTACGAAGCTGGAGAGGTAGAGTCCGAAGGTGCGCGTGAACATCATGAGCCGGCACATCATGTCGCCGGCCAGCCACTGCACGGTGCCGGCCCACGCTATCTCTAGGGGCATCATTAGAAACGTCACCTGGAATACGAAAACTTATTTAAAAAACAAAGTACGGGAATAAATAGAACTTTTAATTAATGTCGACTATTGGACTGGACGACCTCCGCGGTAGAGTGGTTCGCACACCGGTATTCAAGGTGTCTCGGATCCCCGGCTGAATCAATCTAGAAAACAAACTTTTCTTTGCCATCGTTGTCTCTGATGTCCGACATGTGGACGACAATGCCTAAGCGACTCACTTTGGAATCAGAGCAATGATTGTTATATTGTCGAGTTCAGCCTCCCTATGTTAAACATTAGAGCAGCGTTTCTTATCTAGGGCTTGCAATATTCGTCCATTTTTACTATTCGAATATTTCGAATAGTTCCAAAATGAATATCCGAATTATCCGAATATTACGAATTTTTCGAATACTTTTTATCTAGAGAACAAAATGTCCTTTTGACTTGAATAAAATATCATACAATTCATAATTTTATAAAGGTCATACAATAAAAGTAGAATTTTACTAATTTAAAAATAAAAACTACGTTTTTATGAACATTTAACTCTCACTAAAAAATTTCTGACTCTTTTCACCTCAGACGGGACTATGGACGTGTTTGGTTTTTTCTAGTAGGTCTATTTAAGTAGTTATATCATATATCAATATCTGGGTGAACAAGTTTTGCTCGGTTTTTACTATTTATTGTAATATGGTGGTGTTTAGGTGATAATCTATATTGTTATCTCAAACATTAACTACATCTTTTAAAACTTGTCTAAAAACAATAAAAATAAAAAAAAAATATATAAACTTGAACATATAGAAAAACACAAACGGCACCGAGCGGGATTCAAACCCGTAACACTCGTTTCTTGCCGTCCGCGTCTTAACCCGCTGGACCAGACTGACAGTGGCCAGCAGAACGAAATTAGCGACCATATTCTGCGACGAAAGAAAAACACATGAAAACTCGAAAACACGCGTTTTCCCAAACATAAGATTAATCTAGATCGATTGTTTACCCCCGAAAACCCCCATATACCAAATTTCAGCGAAATCGTTAGAGCCGTTTCTGAGATCACAGAAATAAAGGATGATGCCGATTTTACTTTAGAAGCTAGGCCATGATGCGCTTTGATGAAATTACCGATATACTTTTAGTAATTTTCTTATGATCATGTAGGAATAATATCATTAAAATATAATGCGGGAGAAAAGAGCCGTTTTGAGGTTATAATTGTTTGACATTTTCGTATTTATAATGACATTTTGTTATCTACCCCTTTTGACATGACATGAGTTTTATTGTCACAGATTAAATAGTTAGTACAACTACCAACGTACTTTACCTACGTACGTAAATAATGTCAAACATACACGATTAATCAACAATCGATTCACTAAAAAACATAAGTATAG
This sequence comes from Agriphila geniculea, assembly GCA_943789525.1. Classification (NCBI taxonomy): domain Eukaryota; kingdom Metazoa; phylum Arthropoda; class Insecta; order Lepidoptera; family Crambidae; genus Agriphila; species Agriphila geniculea. The sequence continues at coordinate 17,417,798 of OX038869.1, read as the reverse complement.
GGTGTGTTGGCAATAAAATAATGGGATTTTCTTATCCTTTCAAATAAAACAAATTCCCAAAAAACAGAGAGTGTAATGTGTTCAGGGTTTATGTATGTTTGTGGGTGTTTGAGTTTCTTTACTCCACTTCTAAATGCCTTAACGGATTTAGATGTATGGGGTATAGTTAGAATCCTTACATAATCCCGAATGCAGTAGTAGCCCAAAGCACTCATGATGGTGGTGATAGATGGTATTTCAAGCAACAATGGGCAACATCAACAAACTGGCAAACACAGTTTGTTTGGCGTCAGATAATGTTCACAAATATGGGTTTCAATTTCAATCCCATTCAGTCAGGCTTGTGATGAACTTTAGAGAATTTTATTACTCACTATTATTCATTAAGATATCGAATACTAGGTACTTAGTTTAGGACTTAAGTATATAACAAATTTTTAATCTCCGATCTGATCGCAAAAAAATCTGCTGTGCTGTTGCATACATTTTGATATTTTCGTTATTAATTTTTGTATGAAACAGCTGTTTATTATTCCACGATTTCAGAGTTGGTCCCGTAGTAAAAATGGTTCAGTTTGATGGTCCCTATCTACCATATTCAACATTAGAGGTAGGGTTTTTTATAGGCCGCGGCACGTAAGTTTAGCGGTGAGAGAAATTGGAGGGGAATACTGGGCATGCTTGCAGAAGCCCCGCACCACGTCTCCCACCAATGAGACCCCAAAAAAATACTTCTGCGCACAAAATGGCAGTGCTAAAGTTACATGCCGAGGCTTGTAACACACTGTATATCAGTCAGTATTCGAAAAATTCGGAAAATTCGAATACTACTCTCAATAATATTCGAATAATAAATGAGGCGAATATTCGGATAATACGAATATTCGGATATTCGAATACCAAGCCCTATTCTTATCCTCAGGTCGCGACCCTAAATTGGGTTGCGGGCGGTCATGAGAATTCCTCAAATGACATTACCTACAGGAAATGGTTTTTAATTTCAACGCCTTTTAGATCGAATATTTTTAGATCGATCGATGTCACTTCATTATAAGTACTATTGTCTCATTCACTAGTACAGTCGGCAACGAAAATTCTTGAACATAATTTGGTTTCAATATTTCCTAATCATGATTAAGTGCCATAAGTTTCTGATGAAGATATATTACAAAACATCTAGACTAGAAAAGTCGCTGAATTAGTTTTAACATTGTGTTCGATGCTATATATTAGGTACTAATGACAAAATTAAATGACGTTTTGACCTTTTAGATTTTGAAGTGAAAAATTCGTAAGACGGCAATGGGGAATGTCCGAAAAAAATCAAATTGGCTGAATATTTTTTATAGGTAGGAATAAGCTCCCTTTTAGTAGGTATGAACCTCTATACAAAAAAAAGTTGGGAGTTACAAGTCGTGATAAAGTTTGGCCACATGGTGGAAACTGATCTGTAGGCTGTTCCTAACTAATATTGAGCTGGGCCAAACTATCCTTACATACAGTTCCATAGGGCAGCGGGTTAAATAACGCACTTTTCCCGGGTTCATTCTAAAAACAATAACAATTCAGGTTTAACTAATAGGTCAAATGTGGTATCATTTTCGGATAAATCAAAAACGTAGAAGTTATTTCTGATATAAAAAAATTTAATTTATTACGCAGTTTCTGAAAAATTACACAATAACCAACATTTTTTAAACTTCATTTTTTTATTTTAGGTATTGGCACTTGTTTCAGTATTTTCAAAAAAACTACCTTAAAGAAGCGTTTTTCAGGCTAATTTATTAAATTCTTTTGTTATGCTAACTATATTTTATACAATTTGAACCTAACCCAAGTAGTTTAGGTCCATTGTTTGCGGAGACACAGCTAGTCAATAGGCATTTTTTCACGAAATAAAAGGGGTTTCCGTTTCGTTTGGAAGCATTTTTCATTTTTTTTGTTTATATTTCTGTAAAGTTAATTAAATTTTCTACAATTTGAGCCTAATTTCAGTAGTCACGTTTAGCCAAACTTTATCACGACTTGTAACTCCCAACTTTTTTTTGTATAGAGGTTCATACCTACTATTTGTAATAGAAAAAAGTTTCAGAATATATGGTTGCGTAATAAAATAAAATAAAAAAATTAAAGTCTCTTCGATTTCACAAATATACGAAAGTAAAAGCAGCATGGAGATTATACCTTTGCCATCACCTGCCATAACCACAACATGATATTAAAAAAAAATTAACACAAAATGTCAAAACTTTTTTTTTTGAGTTTTTGCTGGATTTTGTCGAGTTCAGTTCGGTGACTATTTTAATTATTCGCAAATTGATTCATAGTAGATATTGTGTCTTAAAATTGGTGCAGTTTTGTGGTACAAGTGTCTACGCAACTGAACAATATGTGGGATAATGGAAATAGGCGCGATCTTGGTTGTGTGAAGCTGAGACTTTTATTGTAGTGGTCGCTACTTCGGCAAAACTTACCGAGTAAACTGTCTTGATATACTTGCTGCCAAATGCTCCAAGCAGCATTGCAATCGCATTTTAATGTAAACTGAAACAATCTACTAGAAAATCTAGAAATACTGAACTATTCAAAACATGACACTGGCTAAAAATTACTTCCAAGAGGAAAGTAGATTGCCATAACAAAAAGAAGAAGAAGAAGAACTTTTTTTTTAAATACTTGCTGTGGTTGAGGCAAGTGGTGGCATAGGTATAATCTCCATTCTGCTGTTACTTTCGTACTTTTGTGAAGTCAAAGAGACTTTTAATTTTTATAAATTTTTCATGCAACCGAAAATGCTGAAACTTTTTTCTAATACTAAGGAAGCTTATTCCTAACTATAAAAAAAAATTCAGCCAAATTGATTTTTTTCTGACATTCCCCATTCGTGCACAATTATTCCCTAACCATTCCAAAATATCAAAAATGCACAACGTTAATATTCAAGTTTTCACTTCTGCCGACACTCCCGGAGTGCAACCCGATTTTTTATTTTATTTTACCTTTTGTATTTTCCTCTTTTTATCTTTACATATGTACCGACACCGATTTAAAAAAATCTTTGTATTTTGCTTTGTGTACCACTTTACTATTGACTAATTAGGGACGGTAGTTTAACCTTGAAATGAAAAATTAGCCAGAAAAAGATTTGCCAAAATGAGTTTCACGAAATTTTGGGCAGAAAAAGCTCTGCTACCATTTCCAACTAAGTGCATTTAAGTGAAAACTTCTTTAGTGGCGTAATACGCTTTTTAGTAATGGGGAAAAAATGCTTAACTCGCGTCAGTAAGAATCACGTGGCTAATCGAAAATGCGTAAGATGGATGTGACGGATGGAGAGTAGACAGCTGGCGGCGGAAGTATCCCCCTCTCTTTCTACGGGGCGCGGGTAACACTTGTGTCACCAGCAACGCGCTAATTTTGAAAATGGAACTAATAGCAGCGATCTCTTCGGTGAAATCGTAGACTTATCCACATCAACTTTGTCTAGGGATACAGGTGTTATTTTCATACAAACGAGGTAACTTTGAAGCCTTGGTTTTCTGCCAGGGATGTACCGTGCTGTAATCTGATGATGATGATCAGATCACAGCACAGTACATCCTTGGCAGAAAACCAAGGCTTCAAAGTTACCGCGTTTGTATGAAAATAACACCTGGTATCCCTAGACAAAGTTGATGTGTGTATTTATACTCTTACCCCCTTACTAATAAAGATTGTATAGCAGCTGCATAGTACACAGTGTTTTGTCACTTTCTTTTTAATGTCAAATTCAAATAGTTTGACAGAGAGTAACCATTGTGTAACTAAACATCTGCTATTCAATCTTTATTAGTAAGGGGGTGTGACTATAAGTTTAAATCGTAGAATGCGTGCATGTAGAAATTAAAAAGGCCACTGGCACGAAATCTTTAGATTTTTTCTCTAAATACAAACTGATTGAATTGTGTGACTCTTAGAGTAAGACGGGCTTCTCGAAGCCTTGAAACGAAGCCTTTGTTTCTCGAAGGTGTGACTGTATAGTAATAGAAAGAAATAATTTTAATCCTTTGCCGCTAATTTCAAAATATCAAAAATACACAACGTTAATATTCAAGTTTTCACTTCTGCCGGCACTCCCGGAGTGCAACCCTATTTTTTTTTATAAACCAAAAGATAGGTGCTTTCTAGAACATGTGAAACAGGCTCTACTGACGACGATGGAGACAAAAGTTAACGATACAACATAACGGCGAATCTACACATTCGCCAATAATCGCCACAAATCGGCATACATTGGCGGTTTTGTAACAAATGTATCAAAGAGGTTTTGTTGCAAAACCGGCAATGTACGCCGATTTGTGGCGATCATTGGCGAAAGTGTAGATCCGCCGTAACGTGTGCAGTCGAGCATTTCTTCATGCATATGGTTCGTTACACTAATGTTTTGTGTGTCAAAGCCAAGTCGAAGCACAGGATGTCTGTCTAACTATATCTACCAGGGTTGCCACCCGTCCCGATTTTGCCGGGACAGTCCCGATTTCGATGAAATTGTTCCGCGTCCCGACGATCCATCAGTTTTGTCCCGATTTTTGATGAGAACACGCAATCAAAATCAGTGTTGATAAAAAAATGGGTCGAAATATTTAAAAGCATAAAGGACAGCAAGTTAAATGCCTTATTTTGCTTTGTATCTCGTTAAGTATACTGCCTCCGATGTTCATCTTCCCATATGACGCTTAAATGATCTAATGTCAGAAATCGTTGCTCTGTAGATTAAATGAAAGCTGAATTGCAAGATCCAAACCCCCCCCCCCCCCCCCCTCCCTTGTCCCGACTTTTATGTTCCTAAAGGTGGCAACCCTGATATCTACCGACTCAAAATCTCAAACATAATATCATAATAGAATGTTTAATAGGTACCTATATCAATATATATTGTACTTTATCACGCAGTTTAGTAGATACTTATAGTACCTACTTATAAAACCTACGTAGTGTTGATAAATGCATTATAGAAACCAGCGAACTACAATCTATGGAAGTGTAATTGCAAACAAATATTGCTTAAAACTGGCACCACGAGGCCGAAAAATTACAACCCGCACAGCTTTAGTCGGACCAGCCGACGCACCCGGTGACTGACGTTAGCGTTCTTTACAATAATATGCAGTTTATATTCTAGACAAAAGAGAGAAAGAGAAAGTTTATTAGAAATGATGTCCTGTGTAGTCAAATGGTGTTAAAGACGCAAAGAAGGTAGTAAAAATATACAGAAATAACGTATCATATTTTTTTGTTTAAGTACTTATAGAAAATATCTAGAAGCATACAAATTATAGTCGCTAATAAGCAACCAGTGTTTAGACGCTTTGTGCTACATAATTAAATACCAGCATTTTTAGCTCCATCCCCTACAACTAAAGAGTTGCAATTTTCATGTGGTGCCATTTTTTGAGTGCAATACTTGTTCCATAGATTTTAGTTCGCTGATACAAACAGATCAGAGTTGTTCATAAGGGTGGGTACCCACTTAGGTTCGCGAACCTCCGCGCTCCGCGAACCTGCACCGAAAATATCGTTTATCCTCTGCTGGAACAGGGCGCCGAGGTGTGTACGTGAGGGAAGTCGTATGCGAAGCTGGTTCGCACAGGCACACACTGTAGCCAAAGTAAAAATATTTGTTTTTGCTATGGATCACTGTTCTAGGTTCGCGGAGCGCGGAGGTTCGCGAACCTAAGTGGGTACTCACCCTAACGCCTATAAAGCAACAGCACGCTACAGACTATATGCTATTGATTTCTAGCGCGCTATTAAATACGCTATGTTATAACGCGCTATTTATCAGGTAGCATGCGGGCGGCTGGCTGGCGCGTTAGATGCAGCACGTTAGATTTCGTAACACGTTACTTCACACGTCGTTCGTTAGACAGATCGCGCGCTTTACAAAAACGTTATTTATTAATACGTTACATTTTAGTCTTAAATAAAATAAAGCAGTAATGTAAACTAATGAACTTTATCTTATACCTTTCGGCCTTAAAACTGTCTAAAGTTCTAGACCTTATTGACGTTTGCAATTCGGTTGTTTTTTTTGCCTTATTCTCGTTTACTAATTTTGATGTTTCATTAAAAACCGTGATTTTGATAAATGTCAATAAGGTCGAAAATCGCTTGCACTCATTTTTCTAACTTGTGATTACTAGACAATGATTTCGAGTTAAAAAAAAACAGGTGCAAGCGATTTTCGACCTTATTGACGTTTGCTATTCGGTTGTTTTTTGCCGTATTCTCGTTTACTAATTCTGATGTTTCAATAAAAACCATGATTTTGGTAAATGTCAATAAGGTCGAAAATCGCTTGCACTCATTTTTCTAACTTGTGATTACTAGACAATGTTTTCTAGGTAAAAAAACAGGTGCAAGCGATTTTCGACCTTATTGACTTTTGAAATTCGGATGTTTTTACCATATTTCTCATTCAATTAACTTTGTTTAGCTAAATAGCTTTTACATAATACTAACTAATTGACTAGTTGTGTCATAAAAGTCCTAATCGAACTAACACAATACTAAGGTTGCGCGCGATATTATACTCGCATCGTACCTAGCGTGTTGCGAGAGAAACGCGCGTAACGCTTCCGGTATCAAAAGCGCGCATGCGATGTTTTTAATTATAACGAATGCCCGCGCCCCCGTCCGGCCAACGACGACGCTACTTGTTGCCACGCGCGATATTTATAGCGCCATAGCGTCTACTTACATAGCGCGCTATGTGCGCTATGTACAGATAGCGCGCTATAATATGGCGCTAGATGCTATATTAACCACCTCTAAAACAGATATACCAAACCAACCTACCTATAAGTAGTACGTAGTACGGTTTTTATTATGTAAATTTATTTTGCGCTGTATAAGTATATTATTTTTCATTTCCATTATATCATCAAAGGCCTATAGATGACATTATTATCCTACGTATATGCAACATCTTTAGCTCAGTGTTTTATCTTATGTATGAAGTAATTGTCAAGATCTTCATTGACGATGCTCTCTGGGACGGAATGTCAGTTTCATCGACTTTATACAGTTCAGATAAGGTCTGTTTTGTTACTGCTTGTTTGCGCAAAATCTCAAGTGACAACGAAAGTAAAAGCCTCCTCTTTGAAAGCTCTTATTACCCGACGGAAGTCTTGAAGTGTGATCAGAATCTATTTATAATAAAGTAGGTAGACCTCATTATTTTGAAATAAGGAGATTTTTATCGGCAGCAGTCATAAATTTTTTCATGTCAGTGGCAGCAGTTGATATTGGTAAAACCGGTAAAAAAAATAACGTTATTTTTACCGGTGGATTTACCGATAAAATGTTTTAACGGTTTTTTTGTATCGTTATTTTTTGTTCTGTGTGCTCTAAGTTTTTTTAATGGTAGTTCAATCCCTGCGGCTCAAGGAAATTTAGCGCCCTAGGCAAAAGACTGCGCCCTATAACTACGACTACCCACGCTGAGCTTGTCAGAAAGAAAATTTTTTTTGAGAGCCAATTCCCCGCGCTTAGTTTTTGCAGTTTCTTGAGAGATGCCTTTATATTTTATACTTATTGCTTGCATAAAAGTTTAGTCGCGGCAAGCAGCCTCCTATGAGGCCCGCCGTATGTGGCAAACCCGCCTAAATCGGATTTTGATGAAATTATAACATAGAATACTATTTCTTCTCCTCTATTTCTCTTAGTTTAAGGTTTCTTAATTAAGGAATATCCACGCGGACGAAGTCGCGAGCGGAAGCTAGTTGTCTATAAAATATTATTCCAAAAATAATTTTAAGGGAAAGAAATGTCCATTGTTTACGGAGCGTGACGATTGTACCTGGCAAAACAAAATAAATAGGACAGGCACTCTGATTTACTGTTTACAAAAAAAATAATCCCAAACCATTTGTCCAAATTACACTTTTTATTGCGCACTAAATTTATAATTGAAATGTATCATCATTGAATTTAAATAATAAAAAAACGGCCATGTGCGAGTCGGACTCGCGCACGAAGGGTTCCGTACCAAAAAACGGCATAAAATTACGTTTGTTGTATGGGAGCCCCCCTTAAATATTAATTTTATTCTGTTTTTAGTATTTATTGTTATAGCGGCAACAAAAATACATCATCTGTGAAAATTTCAACTGTCTACCTATTGTCGTTATTAATATTGAGCAAAAAACGGCAAAAAAATCACGTTTGTTGTATGGGAGCCTCCTTAAATACCAATTTTATTCTGTTTTTAGTACTTGTTGTTAAAGCGGCAACAGAAATACATCATCCTTAAAAATTTCAACTTTCTAGCTATCACGGTTCATGAGATACAGCCTGGTGACAGACAGACGAACGGACAGCGGAGTCTTAGTAATAGGGTCCCGTTTTTACCCTTTGGGTACGGAACCCTAAAAAGGAAAATCAAAGTGCGGTAGCGAAGTGTTTTCCGCTCGAATTGCGTCAAAACCGGAGAGGTACTTCCGATTTGCCTCAGAAGTGCGTCATGTGAATTTTAAAAAGAAATCAAATATGTTTTTCTTTTCTTCTGTCCCTGTCAAAGCCCACATTTTGTAACAAACTAATAACGCATATATGGACATAATTTTAATCTGCTTGGTTCGTCCCAAAATGACAAAAAAACCGGCCAAGTGCGAGTCGAACTCGCGCACGATGGGTTTCCGTACCAAAAAACGGCAAAAAATCACGATTGTTGTATTGGAGCCCCACTCAAATATTTAATTTATTCTGTTAGTATTCGTTGTCTTTAGTATTTGTTGTTACAGCGGCAACAGAAATACATCATCTGTGAAAATTTCAACTGTCTAGCTGTTACCTACGGTTCATGAGATATAGCCTGGTGACAGACAAACAGACAGACAAACGGACAGCGGAGTCTTAGTAATAGGGTACCGTTTTACCTTTGGGTACGGAACCCTAAAAATTAATAAATATTTTTCAACGTTATAATAATTGAATTGGTCATTTAAGTGTTTAAAAAACTATTATTTTTATACAGACTTTCTTGAATTCAGTTAAAGTCCAGAAAATTCGTAAACTATTATTTTACTCAGATTTTTGAAAATATTTTTTCTAAACGCTAAACGTTTTAATAGGTATATTTTTGCCGTTGTTCTGTGCAATAGAAATCAGATACAACAGTAGATATACAACATAGAAGTAATTGGATACAACGACGGATGTACCACAAACACTCTGACCTAAGACCACCATGAGTAAAAAAACGTAAATTTACTCATGTGCCTGAGACAATTACTTTATAGGATGATTTTTACAACAGTACACTTTTGTGGTATAGTTTAGACTATCGTCGTCAAACTGAACAACTTTGTCTATGGAACCAACGTAATCAAAGCAAAAAAATAATCAGCTGTTTGACTGTTCTTACATTTTGGTCGAGTAGATATTGACGTTTTCTATGGAACAGCTGATTATTTTATTGCTCTGACTAAGTTGGTCCTATAGACAAAGTTGTTCAGTTTGACGGTCTAAGCCACATCACAAAATTTGTGTTCTGTTCAAAAATCATCCTGTAAATAATTATTCTTTTGTAGTTTTAACAGCCTGGAATCGATATGCAAATGGTAGATAAATTATTGGCCATATAATCCACCACGAGGGCCCAATGCAGATTGGTGGGTCTACCTTAGATACTCACCATCAAATCGGCAACAGCTAAATGCATAAGTAGAATATCCAACCGGCTAGCCCTCCCCGCCCGCCGCCTCCGCACCAACTGCGACAGCACTGTCAAGTTACCCGTCGCAGATATCACCAACAGCACACTATACACCAGTATAGAAACCATGTGGCCATGGTTGAACCGCATCTCTACTGGCAGTTCCTCAAAGCTGGTATTCAAGTGAGTCCAGTTCTTCTGCGAGGCCCCGCCGGGCCCCGACACCTTCTCGTCAATGTTCATGGTTGCACTTCACCACTATTTATGCACAATCATGATTACGGTTTTGATGCTCTGGTATGCAGCTTGAAGTGCACCTAAAACAAAGGAAATACGTGTGAATACAAATTCCTTTCAATTTATTTGAATTTTAATTTTGTGCTATACCGCCGAGGAAGGCTTTGAGAGAAAATATGTATGATGCTCTTCTATAATAATAGGGGTTAATGTATAAATTGACGATTTTTTCTCACACACAGATAATCTCATATCTTCTATGATGTTAAAGATGCTGCGGTTATGTAATGATCACTTAATTCGTTGTAACTTAGCCGAAACTTTTTTTTTTCACTTAACATGTGTGGCATTAGTTAGCTGAGTCTTCTTTCTTTCTTCACACATAGGGTGTAATTTTAACAGCACGGTAGGTACTGTGATTCTTACATAATAGTACAAAATGATACTCGCATAAGGTCCCTAAAAACTATGTTTCTTAACATAACATAAAATAATAAAACTAGGGTTATCAAAGATAACCCTAGTTTATATTATTATAAAAATAATAATATACTTGTTTAACAATTTTTAACCGACTTTAAAAAAAAGGAGGATGTTCTCAAGTCAACGGTTTTTTTATGTATGTTTTACCATAACTTCGTCAGTTGTTATCCGATTTATATAATTATTTTTTTATCTCAAAGAACATAGTTTGTGTGTAGGCCCATAAAAAAATTACAGGGCTGGTAGTTTTTTCATAATCCTGAAAAATATCAATAATTTAGCTTGCCACCACACGTGTTTTTACGGATTTTCAGACATCACATCTTTCTTTATGAACCGATTTAGATGATTCTTTCTTTGTTTGAAAGGGTTATACTTCAAAAATGGTTACATTTTAGAATTTCATCGGTATTGGACTTTGAACTTCGAAGATACACAAATGAACTCCTCAAATTCAAATAGTATATTATGTAAAGTGGATTTTGGTAGGTTTATGACAATTAATCCAAAACCAATCAAACCATGGTCTGTGAAATATAAAAAGTTGAAAATAAATAACCATTTTAACAAAAAAGAAAAACCTCCTTCAAAAAACCTGTAACAAAAACAGCTTCAAATTTAAATACCTCTAAAAAGCATGAAATAATATTCAAATAATTGGTTAAGCATAACGTTATTAATAAAACACGTCTAATGAAGTCGGGTGGGGATTTTAAAAATAAAAAAAAATTGTCTTCCGGCCCCACCCGACTAGAATAGACGTGTTTTATTAATAATGTTATGCGTAACTAATGATTTGAATATTATTTGTTGCTTTTTAGAGGTATTTAATTTTGAAGCTGTTTTTGTTATAGGTTTTTTGAAGGAGGTTTTTCTTTTTTGTTATTCATTTAGAAGAGCCACCTGCAGTGTGGTCGCTGCCTTCGTTATATATACTTTTACAGTAAGACACTCTTCTACTGTAGTTGACAATCGATTTTTAATAAAATAAAAAAATACCCTCCTGCATAAAAAGTCAAGTCAACTGAAAAGATGGAAACAAGATTAAATATTAAAGGCAACATTATAACATGCAGTCGGAGGCATGCATAAAGAAAGTAACATTATGAATTATTTGAGTTATATGCCTCCGACTGCATGTTATAATGTTGCCTTTAATATTTAATCTTGTTTCCATCTTTTCAGTTGACTTGACTTTTTATGCAGGAGGGTTTTTATTTTTTTTTAATTTATTTTTTAATTAATTTCTTTTTAGTTATTATTTATTACAATCATGATATACCTTTTTGAAATCCTTTTAATGAGACCTTTAATTTAACACCCATACTGCAGTATTCTAAAAAAAATTTTTTTTTTCCACTACTTATAATAGCACCGTGCAGCCGCCATGTTGGTTTTTTTATAACGCCACTTTCTTAAGAACACTTGGGTTCGCAAGACAAATCTAACGATATGTTAATCATGGAAATCCGTTTAGCCGTTTAAGAGCCAAACCGCACTGTCGACTGGTCGACGAGCGACTCGGTCTCCCGGCGACTGCAACTCAAAACGCACGGGCCGACGACTAAGCGAACGACTCGATACAGTTTTACAATCCATACAGTTGTTAAGCGCCTTTGATATGGGGACGATGGTGCCTAAAGTCTATCTATCCTTACTTGTCTTATTTAGTATGTAAACAGTTTTTGACTGTTTGTCATACGTCTTTTATACTTACTTAAATCGTTAATTAAAAATATGTTAATAACTTTCTGAAATTATTATTTATTATTAACAGTTTATTTCGTAATCTATGTGTGGAAAACCATTTGTTGTATTTTTTAGACTTTACTTAGGTACGCTATCAGTTGCAAATTTGCAAGGGTTGTTAAAAAAGAAAAAGAAAATAAATGCTATTATTATGTTATCATTCATTTACAAGTAGCTTTGTACCTAATTACATGTAAGTACAGTACATGAGTTGCACTGACAGATTTTTACGTAACATTTTATTTTTGAATTTTTTCAGTTGTTAATATTACATTTTATTTTGCAATATATTTGCATTTGGATGAACACTCTTTATCATAACAGTTTTAGGGAATCTTGAGAAAGGCCGTAATTTAAATTATACTTATAAGTACTTTCTCTTAAATATTGTTTCCAACATAAACAAAAATCCACCTTAAATGGTTTTCTAGTTTATTAGAGTAATCAATAAAATCAGCTAGAAGTAAATGTAGCCCGCAAAAAAATCACGCGCAGAGGTACTATCCCCGTCGATTGGTAATGCTCTTGGTGGCCATAATTTTAACCTCAAAAACGAAAAACAATTGTTAAATTTTTATTTACCTAGACCCTATCTTATTGAAAATAATAATTCAATAATTAATATTATTAGATTACATATTAGAATTTTCTTGTTTCATGACATTTTTAATTGCGGATCACGTCAACGTGGATGTTAATGTGACAAGGTTCCAGCGCATTACCAATTGACGGGAATAATAATGTATTAATGCACGTTAGCGTTTTACACGGTCGCAAACAGGGTTGCCAGTTTTTTGTTTTAAATAAAGTATTAGTCGCTATAATTAGGTAGACGAAAAAGTACATTGTAGAATGGAAATAAAGTATAATTTATTTGAAATAAAACAATTTTTAACGGATACTAGCGCGGTTTTATTGAAAGCACTTTGGTAATTAGTTGGTACAAATACCAATCAATCAAACCAAACAATCAAATACCAATCAATCAAACCAACAAATCAAACCAAAGTTTGATTTTTGGTTTTCCCGACGTTTCGGCAACTTTGCAGTTGCCGTGGTCACGGGGGACTGAAGCTACCCGTGAGTCTACCCTCAAGCGATGAATTTAATATGCGATAAAAAAAGCTTTCAATAAAACCGCGCTAGTATCCGTTAAAAATTGTTTTATTTCATGTCTAGTGAGCGCGTAAGCTTGAGAAGTGAATATAATTTATTTATTCAACCAAAAAATAGCTTTTGGTAATATTTAATAAATAGTTGATTTCGTTCAAGTACATGGCCGAGTTCAACAGGCTTTTGTAGTCTCGCTTTTTCAAAAACGTTACTCTAATATTCGTTGATTTCGATCCGGTAGGTACTTAGCCGAAATCAACAGGCTTTTGTAACCTTGCCTCTGCGCAAGTACATTCGTTTAACAACTGTATGGATTGTTAAACTGTGCGTGTAGTGTTTTTGGTACAGTCGTACAGAAACAGCTAAGTTTGCAATAAATAATCAATTTAAAAATAACACATTTAAAATTATGAACAATCAAAAACTAAAACTTAAAAACGAAAACTTTTCGTCTAAGTACTTAAAATATGATTTTTTACGTCATTGAAACAAGAAAAAGTATTAATTTATTAGGTAGGTTTATTTACAAGTTCGCTGATCTACAATGTGTTATCGTAAGCCGTGTGGGGGTTTTAGCAAAATGTCAGGACCTTTTAGTAGAAATCAGGCTCTTTGTCAGGATTTTTAGATATACCATCTGGTAACCCTGTACGCGACGTGGTATATCATACAGTGATATGATGATGACTATATACCTATGTTTGCTGATTATTTTAGCACTTAAAATTAACCCAATTGCCATAGCAGAATTCATAAATAATAAGATAATTAAAAAAAAACCCCGACCCAAAAGAGCTAACTCTTAAAAAGTAAAAAATAATATCATAAAGTTAATATCTACCTACCAACCTAAAGTTCTTTCTTCGATTGTTAATCCCTCACCTTCTAATAATTCCACTATTTATAATATAAAATCTATATATTTATAATACTAAAGTATCGAAAGTCATTTTGTGCGCGATGATGCCCGGTCGACGCGACAGTCGCTCGCAGTGCGTACGCTTACATTTGAACCCGTGTATCTCTCGGTCGCCGAACGACTCGGGGGCGTGGCTAGTCTCCCGACGACTCAGAGTCGTCCAGCGACCGGGCGACTCAGTGCGTACGCGTTCATATAAACTAGTAGAAATTACAGTCGCTGTCGACAGCGACAGTCGCTCGGCAACTAGTCGACAGTGCGGTATGGCTCTAAAAGATATGAGGTAATAAAGAATATTACATACAAGATACGCGCGAAAAACATAACCCTCTTGCAGTCGGGTAAAAAATCTTTTTCAGTTCAGTGATTTTTAGCATTGCTACAAATCAATTGATACAAATCAAAAAGTCGTTAGAAATTATACTGTAAACTACTATGTAAACTACTGTACCTATATACGCAGGAAAAGGAAAGTAGAAAAAATTTCATCTTCATTGAAAAGGATGATACTTCAATGTTTTTTACCGTAAAGGAAAAAAGGGGTGGAACGCAACCTTTCATTTGCAGCGAGACTTTATATTTGATCTTCCAAATGGTCTTAATGATTCAGCCAACAAAGCTCCTCTTAATTAATTCTCAAAGAGAGGAGAATCAATAGGAATATTTAATTTGAAAGTGAGCGCAAGCTTCTTAAGGAAATTCAGTAGATCAAATGGCAAGTTCTCTACCTATACTTAGGTATATTTAAAAGGGTTGCAGGTTTGCATTCAATTCCTCCTCTGTTTGCCAGTATGTTAGCAAGAAAATTCATTAATCACACAAACATATAGGTAATTGTTTAAATAATGGTCTTGTGTCCCAAGGTGCGAAAGCAGCAAAAGTTAGTCTTCTGAAAAATTATGAGGGCATTATTAATAGTACCTTTACCTGTTTCCATAAAATTATAATATTCTTATCTTCTGATATTCGATATTCATTTGAATCTGTTAATAGGTAACCTTGACATTTAAACAACACGTGTACAAAAAGGCATCGATATGGCACAAATTGAGAATAAAAACATCCGGAAAATGGAATAATAATCCACAGTTCTACAAAATTGCCCTTTCAATAACCGTAACTGTTGTTACAAAAACCGGCCAAGTGCGTGTCGGGCCACGCGCCATAGGGTTCCGTAGTTACCTTATACCATACCATATTTAATACCACCTATAATTTTTCGTCTGTAAAAATAACTTTGTTTTTCACAGTGTTGGTATGAATGACAAAGTTATATTTGCGGTTTCAGAAAATGTGCTATATCTCAAAAACTAATTACTATATCTCGTTCAAACCAATTTTGGTTAAAAGTTTTTATTAAGGTCTACAGCATATATTTTTTTTAGATTTTTCACTCTCTTATTTCAAAAGTTAAAGGGGGGGGACACACATTTTACCACTTTGGCGGTAAATATCTTTCAAACGGTTGACTTTGATAAAAAGTTGTCTTAGAAACCTTAATGTCATTTTTAAAGACCTATCTATAGACATCCAACACGTGTTGGTTTGAAGAAAAATTTTTTTTTCAGTTTCAGTTCTATGTATGGGGAGCCCCCCCTTAATCTTTTATTTTTCTTATTTTTGTATTAAATTCGTTAAGCGGTTAACAGATTACATATACCTACCAAGTTTCAACTGTGTAGTCTTAATACTTTCGGAATAAAGTGGCTGTGACATACGGACAGACAGACAGACAGACAGACAGACAGACATGACGAATCTATAAGGGTTCCGTTTTTTGCCATTTAGGCTACGGAACCCTAAAAAGGGCTCTAACGGGCTGACAAATCAATTATGATTCTCGCCAATGTACTCAAATAACAACTATTACCAGGGGAAGTACCGGCTAACGCTCCGAACCTCGGCAAGTCTGCTGGGCTTCAAACGAAAACAGATAAATTACGATCAACGAGGTTTTTAGTTAATTATGTAGAGTTATAGTCACATTGAAATTGGACCAAAAATGACGAAGTTAGAGCGATTTTCGTGCCGCGACTCTACACGATTCGCTGATGACGTCATCAGCGACGTTCGCCATCCGTCGGCGCGGTGGGTGTTTGTTCGGGCGATCAAGGCACGTGACGTCATCACATATTCCACAAGGGCAGTACGTGTTTTTGGAAATCCGTTTTTAAAACTTTAATAACTTTGTCATTTCTTGATGGATTTGAGTAATTTATAAAGAAATTTACTAAGAGTAATTTATAAAGTATAATATATAAAGTATAATATATAAATATCACATAAATGTGCCATACAAAATTAATGTATTTATTTGTCGAATTGATCCTCATTGAACCCCAATCAGGCCAAAATCGCGAACTCTAATTCATGATGTCACACGAACATCGATATCTTCCAAATAACTTCGGCAAAATTAAATAGTACAATTGCTAAGCACATTTTAAATAAAAATAACTTCAAAATTCTCAACAAAACATTGTAACTATTTACTTCTTTTTGACTACAAAAGTACTTTATTGTAGGATATGTAAACATGAAGGCAAATGACAATTCTTCTGTGTTCATTCGTTGACAAACTCTCTTTTAGGGTTCCGTACCAGAAAGGTAAAAAGGAACCCTTATGGTGTGACTCAGTCTGTCTGTCTGTCTGTCACAGCTGGATATCTCGAGAACTACTTGAAATTTGGAATAATTTAAGATGACATTTGCCCAACTATTTTGCAAATAAGAAAGAAATAAAAAAATAAATATCTTTTTGACAACAGGGACCGAAAAAGGGTCTTAAAAATTTAAAGTGGGGCTACTAGAGCATGTGGGGATCATATGAAAGAGCGCTGTTTGTATGTTTTCAATTTTTTTTTCTTTTTTTTTTAGGCCGCATAGTTTTCGACTTATGATGAAAAATGTAAAAAAAATTGTGATAATAATAATAAACTGAAATAATTCTATGTGATAGCAGTTTATATAAAAATTACAGGAAAAACAAAACGAAGTCTCAATATAGCACACTTTTTTAGAAATTATCAAATTTCTAAAAGTTAACATTAGTTCCACTATCAGTCAAGAGATGGCGGTGACCTAAAACTGCAATAATAATTTTATTATTCTACTCTGCAGTGTATTTATTATGATGGTATGGAACCCTCGGTGCGCGAGTCCGACTCGCTCTTGACCGGTTTTTATTTATAATTAAATTGCTTATTTATTGGGCCAGAAAGGAATGTTTACGCTAGATTAGTATCCAATTTCTCAGAAATCGATTAGGTTTCTATCGCTGGATCTATAACGTTTACCCTGGCATATCGTTTTTCTGGAACGAGTACTTCACTTCGATATAAAGTGGTTTAATCGAATCCCTTTGGAATATCAAGAGTTAAGTAATAGAAATACTTTCCTCATATTTGACTAAATTAAGATGGAATTTAATTGCGTTGATTTTATTGAAAGCAATTTCAGTAGATTTTGGCTTAACCGCAGTATATTAACTTTTGAATTTATCGTTAAACTATTTATGGACAAATTTTCTAATCGATTAAGTATCTGAGGAACATCTCCTAACCCAACTCTCTCAAACTAATCTTCCTTAACTTCCAATGTAAATCTCAAAAGCAGACAAATCATAGATTTAAATAATTGAAGCTTTATTGCAGTTGTTTATACACTTTTGCTGTGACTTTTGAATTGGGGTTAATTCGAACATAAACTTGGTATCTATATATGTATGATATAGGCAACATAATAAATTATAACTACCTACTAACATGCCCATTTATTACTTGCTCTATGTATTGAAGAAATTATTTATTAAAACCCCGTACGATATTATCCATCAAACTTCGCAGCAACAAGCTATTATTATTACACGGATATAATTTGTCCCCTTCCATTAGTTGGCATGGGTAAGGTGTCAATTAAAAAAGTGATAAGTATTACAAAATGCCAGAAATTGAACAAGTTAATTACAATTCTAATACGTTATTGACTAATTATTTCATTTCTATGGCGTACTAACTGACTGTTACCTGTTACTTTCAATCATCCTATTTTTCGTTCATAGTTTATGATACAAAGGAATATAACATCATGATAATCTTTGTAATTAGTTGTATATAAATGCAACTTGTTGCTTTCAGTTCAAGTTTTTTTATTTATTATTTTATTTTATTATTTTTATTATTCCTGTAATTGAATGACCTATTTTTGGAGATATTGAAACTGCCACAAAAAAGCACTTTCGAAACGGAACCAATTCTACACCCCTACGAGTAAACATATTCGACGTTTTTCATTACAAATTACACTCCAAAATATTAATCAAACGAAAGGTCTGATGAGAGGGCCTATTAATTAAAAAAAATAGCGATTATCAGAAGATATTCATCCAAACAACGATATCATTACATGAAATCGATCGACGAACATCGTTAGATTATCGCGATGCTTTTTTGTAATAGACCCTCAGCTCAGCTTGTGTTGTAGAATAAACCACAGCGCTGGTTTTCAGCAAAATTACTCGACCAAATCCGGATTTCCTGTACATAATTGTGGATTTAATCCCGTTGAGATACATTCTAACAGTAGTCCTTGACGAGTTTAATTGGGATTCGAGCGTGGTCGACATCAAACGCCTACTTATGTTAAAAGTACTTCAATGATTAGTTTGATTAATTCCGAAATTGATAGACACAATGGATTTAATGTGCTTAAATTTGGTCTTCTAGCGCCGCCAATAAATTTATTTTTATTTTTCGTAAACCAAGTAAATATGAAAAAACCGGCCTAGTGCGAGTCGGACTCGCGCACTAAGGGTTCCGTACCAAAAAACGGCAAAAAAAATACGTTTGTTGTATGGGAGCCCCCCTTAAATATTAATTTTATTCTATTTTAAGTATTTGTTGTTATAGCGGCAACAAAAATACATCATCTGTGAAAATTTCAACTTTCTAGCTATCACGGTTCATGAGATACAGCCTGGTGACAGACAGACAGACAGACGGACGGCGAAGTCTTAGTAGTAGTAGTAGTAGTAAAGGACAAACCATGCCCTCTTAAATTGTCTCCAATATTTTTGTATAACTCTAATATTTTCCATTCTTTGTACTCGTTTTATAATGCAATCTAAACGACAGTGGTCATTTTTGGTTAAAATGGATTTTTTAAAACTTACAGAAAGAATGAAAACTGTTGAAGAGTTATTCAAAACATATAATAGACAATTTAAGTGGGCATGGTTGTTTCCTTTTTAGGGTTCCGTACCAAAATGGTAAAAAAGGAACCCTTATGGTGTGACTCAGTCTGTCTGTCTGACACAGCTGGATATCTCGAGAACTACTAACGGTATCAACTTGAAATTTGGAATAGTTTAAGATGACATTTGCCCAACTATTTTGCAAATAAGAAATAAATAAAAAAATAAATATCTTTTTTACAACAAGGACTGAAATGGGGTCTTAAAATTTTTAAGTTGGGCTACTAGGGAATGTGGAGTATCATATGGAAGAACGCCGTTTACACGTTTTCAATCATCTTTTCTTTTTTTTATAGGCCGCATAGTTTTCGACTTATGATGAAAAATGTAAAAAAAGTACCGTTCCCCCCCTTATTTCCAAAGTTTGCAAAAATCTGAAATAATTCTATTTGATAGCAGTTTATATAAAGATTACAGGAAAAATAAAACGATGTCTCAATATAACAACCTTTTAGAAATTATCAAATTTCTAAAAGAGTTAACATTAGTTCCACTATCGGTCAAGAGGTGGCGCTGGCCTAAAACTGCAATACTAATTTTATTATTCTACCTGCAGTGTGGTTTGATGGTGCAATTATGATGGTACGGAACCCTCAGTGCGCGAGTCCGACTCGCTCTTGACCGGTTTTATTAAAATATTTACCTGGTTTATGTACCTATAATAAAATTATGTATTCTGTGTTGGCGGCGCTAGTGGACGGCTATTAGGGCCTCAAGAAACATAGCAATTATTCTGATTACCTGAATTTTCAGTGTCTTCTCAATTTACATAATACTGCTAAATTTTTGCGTCCTTTCATAAGTTGAGCTGGGCTATGAGTAAGAAATGCTGGAGTCTCACAATAGCCTGACCATTTGCAAGTTTGTGTCGTTTTATAAAATATCATATCGATATCTTAGATATGAGAAACTTAGTCCACCAATAGTAACAAGGGCACCCTGTCAGAACTTTTTAATACGAGCAGCCACCCGCGACTTCGTCTGCGTAGGTAGTTATTTTGCTATCCCTCGGGAATAATATTTTTTTCGGAATGAAAGGTACCTTATATTATGTCCTTTTCTGTACCCCTGACAACGTGCATGCAAAATTTCATGATAATCGGTTGAGTAGTTAAGACGTAAAAGCGTAACAAACTTACTTTCCTTTAAAATAATAGTAATATTTGGGTGCTCAATAATAAATGACAGGATCAAAACTAATAAAGCAAGAAAAAGTTTTTCCCCTAATGTAAGTATCTGTTTCTCAAAGTTATGTAAGTAATTATAAAGTACTTATAGTATAGTGGTCAAAGACATGAGAACGGTAATACGACTAGTATTTATTGACTGTAATTTTGAAATATAAAAAAAACTAATTTTAGGCAGTAAATTAACAAGTGGATAAGTTACACTCCATCAAATTTTAGATTTTTTCATGCGAAAAAATTTCTTAGTCTAAGTATAGATTTTTTCAATTCTAAATTAAACATCTAAAGGCATTTTCAAACGCTTGTCAATTACACTTTACCTTTAAATCTGATTTATAAACTGAATTCGCCCTTACCTTTGCATCAAGCGTTAATTTTATTATGACAAAATTTGTTGAATAATATTGACTTTTCAATCCTTGTAGTATTGCACCAAATCATATATTTGAATTTAATTTCCGAGGTTATTGAATAATCGCCGCGGTGGGTGCTGTTTATTTAGGATAATATTGACGACAATTTATGCAAATCCACTTTGGGTAAAAGGTTTTCGCTATCGGACTTGAATATTTTCCAATGAAACTAGATTTTAAACTCGACCAGTTTTTAACTAAATCTTTATTTGAATTTGTTAAGGTAAAAGAAGATGAACAAGTTAAAATGAAAAAGTTAACCTGAGGAACAAAGTTTTTTTTCACCTTTGAAATTCAGTCATTAAATACAATATCTGCTGCTACTGTACTGCTGTTATTTCAGATGTTTTACAGCTGTGAGTAATCTCATTTTCATGGGAAAAGAGTTGAAGAATCTTTTAATGAAGTTTCTAAGCCTGACAGTAAAATAAAAAAAACTTGCGCTAGTTTACTGCAGTTTATTATAAAAATAAACTCGTGAATGACATTTTTCGTATATCTTGAGATGGAGTCGTAATCCTTTGTTGATACTTACATACTATAGAATAGACTCTATTCTACTACCTCTATTCAATAGACTCTATTGAATAGAGCCTCTATTGTATCTGAAAATGGCTACTGTATCTCGTGTTTTCTTTATTCTGTAATAACACCCGTGCATGTTTGCAATAAATGCCTAAAACCATAGACTTACTATATTTGCCTAAAAATATGTTTTTGCTGTTTCCTTTTGTTTTTATCAAAACATAGAAAATATCGAGTTAGCTGGACACAGGGTTAAAAAAATTCTGTGCTGGGATTTTTTGACGTGAATATTGAGGTATGTTCGCACATGCTCCGTATGTTTCTGATGTGTCAGTGTTTCGGGGACAAGTTATTAACCTATTACATAATAAGGCGTTATAGGTGACGAACCGACTTAACTAAAAAATGAAAATTATCAAAAATTTACTTTAAAAAAGCCGGGCTATCGGCCACACACACACCCCATACAACACGGCTATCCTAATCAAAAGTAGCTGAACTTGAAAGTTTCCCTTATACCTCGTCGTGCCACCAACAATTTCCCTTGGTGGCACGAACAGGAATATTCATTCTTCGTCGTGCCACCAAAAATACAAATACAAATAACTTTATTTACTGTAAATAGGGTGACTTACAATGAGAGACTTTCCAGGCAAGGTTCCTCAAAAATTTACTAGATGGCGCTGTCCAATTCCCAACAACCTTACTTGATACTATGGTATATGAATGTAAAACGTAGTGATTATTTCCTCTATGTATGAATGTGCTATCTATAGTAATAAAGAGTACCATCGTAAAAACATATGATTTTGACAATTTGGTTTCATTGTAATCTTTATGTAATATTGTTGTGAATATTGAAAATGATTAATATTATTTATTATAATACTATTCACTAGTACCTACATTTTGCTTTGAGGTATCTATGTATTATTACTATGCGTGAAGACCTTGTAACTTTCTTGGACTCCGATAACCGTCGACCAATGAATCAAGACTACGGTTCTTGGACTCCAGCAGCGCCTTATGTACCCCTTAAACGGTCAAGCATGGCTTTTAGCATGTACTATGGGCAACAGCGTCGCTTAACCAGTTTGCAACAAAACGCGTGTGCGCGCGTATCGCCCCTGCACGAACTAAATGTATGTGAAAGCGGGCGCGGCGTGCAAGCGATTTTGACCTTAGCAGTGGTTAAGCGACGCTGTTGCCCATGGTACACGTAATTACCACCACCACTACTATTTGGGGGCGTGGACTACCTTTGATACAGTAGCCGGCAAACATCTTGAAATCGGGTAAGGGTTGCGCAGAACACGTATTTTGGGTATGCGTAGCGGTGAGGTACGCGGGCGGTGGGCGCGCGCGCGCTATGGGCCGTTCGTAAGTGCACATGCGCGAACTCATCGCCACTCCGTTCCGTCGAAGAGCGTCAAGATGTTTGCCGGAATCTAGGCCACAGTAATCACGTGATACCTACGTGCTTGATGTCAAGCCATCAAGCATTGCCCCTAGACGATCAAAATTTGATTAAACTGCCAAAAAATTTACATGCTTGACAAGCTATGCCTGACCGTCGCGTACATGCAGGAAGGAGGCTCCGTCGCAATGTCCCTTTCGCAGAATGTCCCCCTTGTACCCCTCTGAAAATCGCATAAAAGACAACTTTTTGATGTGATATTTTTTTATTAAGTACCAGCCCCCCTAGCATGATCGACGAAATACGATATATATCGCGTGATATAGCGTTATATCGACACCCAACTGTCAAAATCCATTGTCTTTTGACAGCTAAACGCGATAAATCACTATATCATATCGTGTTTCGATGGTCATGAGAGGTAGGTTAGGCAGGGGGACATTCTGCGAAAGGGACATTTTGCGAAAGGGACGTTTTTCGAAAGGGAAGTTTTGCGAAAGGAACGTTTTGCGAAAGGGACATTTAGCGAAAGGGACATTCTGCGACGGAAGGAGTTGAAGAAGCGCAACCATAGAAATTAAGCGCAGCGAAAATTTTTCTATGTCTATGAGTGCAACGAACCGGAAAAAACCGGCTTAACTGCATGTCGAGCCACGTATAGAGAATAAGGTTCCGTCCGTAGTCTCTGTCTCTGATCCAACTCAGAATGTTTCGGACAGATTGAGGCGAATTCGCCGCGCGATGCGGCATTTTGACCACCGAACTCAAAGCGATAGCCATAGCGTATAGCCAAAGCAATGCTCTAGCAATTGTTATGGCTATGGCTATCGCTTTGAGTTAGGTGGTCAATATCCGTCAAAAGACCGCATCGCGCGCGGAATACGCCTCATCTGTACGAAGTTTTATAGGTAGGTACTGTTCATTAATACGTTCTTATTAGGTTTATTGAGCTGTATTTTCCCTTATCCAATAAAATAAAATAAAGACAGACAGGGACTGACGTACGGACGGACGGATGGACTGAACGATCTTATGGGTAATCATCGTATAAGTTATTTCCTTGTTTTACTACGGAACCCTAAAAAAACGGTCATTCAAAGGCAAGTACAACTGTATACACTACGCTAAGCTAACCATATTACATTAATATTATCTTCAACATAAGTTTTGTCGCCGCAAAACGATTATAAAGAAAAAACACAGTTGATACTGTCAAAATCATATACGTATTTTTACGATGCTTCTCTTTGGTTAGACTATTTGTACCACGTTCATTCATACTACATATACTCAACTGCCAGGAATTGGACAGCGCCATCTAGTATATTTTGAAGGAACGTTGCCTGGAAAATCCCTCATTCAGATGTTCTAAATAAAAATGGTACCTTAATCTATTTAGCCATTTTACATAGCATGATAACAAAAAAAAAACATGTTTTTAGAATTTAAATTTGACACAAATGATTGAAACAATGAAATAACGATTACACAGTTTACCACTCATAATGACATAAAAATATATTCAAAATGTCAACAGCACAAAAGAATGAACTATGTCAAAAAAAAAGTCAAAAGCCTTTTCCAATTACCATTTTCGAAGACGGAATTTAAAGCGACTATTCGGAATATCCTTAAAATGGTCAGGAATTTTATTGAATATTTTAATACACAATAGCTATTCTTTCTAAAATGTGCTGTCTTCAGAACAGTTTCTAATACTAGCCTATTGGGTTTACGCGTATTTCTTAAATACAGTTGACAAGCCTGTGTAAACAATCTTTTATTTTGCTTGACAAAGATTCGTACTTCAAGTATATAAAGGCAAGGCAGAGTCAATATATTGAGGGAGATGAAGTAGTGCTTGCATGATATATCAGATCACAGATTGCAAATGGATCTGGGGCCGTACCGGCTAACGCATCGATTATCGAAAAGTCTGCCGAGTTTCAACTTTAAACAGAAAAATCAAAGTAAGGCATTTCGTCTTGTACTTTCTGTTGACGTACTTTGGAAGATAACGATGTTCGTGTGACATCATGAATTGGGGTTCGCCATTTTGGACCAATTGGGGCTCGATTTATCTGTTTTAATTTGAAACCCAGCAGACTTTTCGATAATCGATTCGTTAGCCGGTACGGCCCCAGATACATGTTTTTTACACCACAATGATTGTTGATCTACTGTAAAATACCTATTTTACAGTAGAGCTTACCTAAGTAGCTCATAAAACCTACAGAAATTAAAAACCCGCCTGCATAAAAAGACAAGTCAACTGAAAAGATGGAAACAAGATTAAATATTAAAGGCAACATTATAATGATGGCTTTCATGCGATAATACGGAAGCGGGTGGCATCATTACTCAATAGAATTCGTAACAGCACCAACAGTATCCTAAATGTCATAGCCGAGACGAGAAGTATAATTCAAATGTAATGAGAGCTTTTATTCGTGTCTTGATTGAATAGCATCGCAAGACACTGTCCAGTCGGGGCACGGGTATTTTAATTATGTATTGTTGTGAATTATTTAATTGATTTATTATTGAAATTTTATTCTAATTGTTTTGCCCTGATCTACTAACATAGGATTTAAGTCAATTGTTACTAACAAAAATGGATGTAATATCTGAGAATTAAATAAATTATTATTATTATAACATGCAGTTGGAGGCATGCATAAAAAAAGTGGCATTATGAATGATTTGAGTTATATGCTTCCGACTGCATGTTATAATGTTGCCTTTAATATTTAATCTTGTTTCCATCTTTTCAGTTGACTTGTCTTTTATGCAGACGGGTTTTTAATTTTTTTGTTTTTATTTTTTATTTATTTCTTTTTAGTTATTATTTATATGATATACCTTTTTGAAATCCTTATAATAAGCCCTTTAATTTGACACCCATATTGCAGTACTCTAAAAAAAATACTTAATATTCTTTCGCTTCGTATAATAGCACCGTACAGCCGCCATGTTGGTTTTTTTATAACGCCTTCTTCTCAAGAACACTTGGGCTGACGAGATAAATCTAACGATATGTTAATCATGGAAATCCGTCCAGCCGTTTGAAAGATATGAGGTAATAAAGAATATTAAATACAAACAAACAAACTTACATACTTACATACAAGATACGCGCGAAAAAAAAACATAACCCTCTTGCAGTCGGGTAAAAAGAGGCGAGGCGTGAAGAGTAGCAGTACCTGCGGCGATGCATGACTAAAATTATGAACAGTTTTCCACTGGCAGTAGGCACCTGTACGAAAAGTATCCAAATCCAAAATCAGGGATGTGATGTGATTTTATGATTGAATGAAACACGTGTAAATGGGCTTTTCCTTACCCTCCCCAGATTATGCTAACGAACGTTCAATTTACGGGCCAATGTTCAATATTTTTTTTGAAGATATGTTTTTTAACCCTTACAGAGAATCATTGAATTCTGGCTAAAGAACGACTATCTGTAGAAATAATAATTCTCTATTCATACAGGGGGTCTATTACGAAAAGTTTAATGCGATACACGCAGCTGCGTCCGTGCTTCGTTTTGATTGTTTCCTATTACAAATCACTTTCATATGCGAAGTGATTGCGTGAGTTTAACGGTTTCTCTCTAGCGTAGCCGACTTCGTTTAGTAGTCTATGGACTACGATAGCCAAATTCAAAATGTTTGTTATAACTACAACCAACGAACTGCGGACGACTATCGTGGCCAAGTGACTGCGTTACGCAATTGCGTACGTTATTTTCGTAATAGGCCCCCTGAATTTCCATTTCATTTTCAAATTTAAACCATAATAGAAAAACATTTTTTTGGTAGTATTGTTTTCTTACTATCTTTCGCTAAAAAAGAAATCCCACCAAAAACATTTTCACGTATAATGTGTTACCAAGACTTCCATATGGCACTGTCAAAAAGTTATCAGACCTCATGTTGAGCCAAGCTTCAAGATACTTCAAGCCAAGTATTTAAGTAGCCCATCAACAGTCGCCTTTAGTTATTTCCAGTCACCCTAATTAATTATCTCCCTTAAATACAGTTGAAATAGTAGATTGTTATATGAGGGTCCAAAGGAAGCAATACCCATACGAGATATTTAGACGCCCGAGCGTAGCGAGGGCGGCTATAGGTCGAGTATGGAATTGATGACTTTGACCCGTGTTTAACACTCTACTTTTCATTTCGAATATAAGGAAAGTAAAAAATCGTAGTTTTTTTCCAAAATGTTTATTAATAATAACATGTACTTAGCTGGTACCTTATACTTATTATACCTATTTAAAATTTATCGAAAAATTAGAACAATTAGTGTTTACCAAGTGTTTACATTGTGTTTAGCACTTAATGTGCTCTTGAGCATAGAGTACTTGCTCCATAGAGTGGAAGGCAGTATTTTCTTTGATAATCCACTGAAATACGTGAGAAATACATTTTCTGAAAATGATTTTATTTTATTGTTTGCTCGCCACTTCATAAAATCATTGTACGCATTTAAGTATTTTTCCTTCGAAACTTACTGGCAAAAGATTTTATATTATTTTGTTTGCCTCGTTTGTTACTGAATCCGGGGTCAATACTTCAAAATCGCTTGATGAACTCATTTTTAGTAAATATAAAATCAACTCAACCATTGACTTGCATATAATTTTTTTTTCATGTCAGTGAACTCAACACACACAGCTCAAAGTCACAGAGTAAGGTATCCCACCAATATTATATAGTTTTTCTTATTTTGAATTTGGAACACGCCGCGTCGCCGCCGGCCGCTCCGCCCAATATTTTTAATTTTGCACTGGCTGTTTATACCATGTTTCATTGTTGTTCGTGAATGCGCCCTATCTATTTTTTTTAAACCATTACCAATGAGGTAACTCTATGGTTGACTATGTAACCAAATTCAGTTCTATTTTTAAATTTCTTTTACTCCCTAGGGTAGATATGAGCGCCGCGCCGGCGCGCCGCCGCCGCCGCCGATTTTCCCACGCCGCCGCCGCCGCGAAAATGCAACGGCGCGCCGAGCGATAGGAAAGATTTAATGAATCAGTGTGAACGAGCTTGTTGTTATACTTGTTATGGTAGGATAGGACGCCTTACACATTAGAAGAACAAAATGTGGACGTTTTAAAACGAAACTACTTAGATGAAATTAGTGTCTTTGCTTTCATTATAATTAAAGTCTAATAAACACAGTTACTGGTTGGAATTTTGAACTATTACTTGGCGTTCGTGAACTATGATTCGATTGAAACCTAGGCAGTGCTGCAGTCTCTCCAGAGGTGCCAAATGAAGTACAGGTAGGAATATCGAGGTGTTGAGGTATTAGTACAGAATCAGAGCAGAAACCCCATCCAACTACAGCGAGGTGTGAGACAGGGAGAGGAGACGTTATTTCTCCGAAACTGTTCACAGCTGCGTTGGAGAAGATCTTTTAGCTCTTGGACTCTGAATCAACATCAGTGGCCAGTGCCTAACACACCGTCGTTTTGTCAATGATATAGTTCTTATGGCTGAGATCATATGGAAGACCTGAACACAATGCTCGAAGATCTCCGTAGTGCCTCCTAAAGAGTGGGTCTTAGAATGGATAAGACGAAAATCATGTCGAATGTCCATGTTGTACCCTCTCCAGTTCATGTTGGGTACACTACACTCGAAGTTGGTGACTATTACGTATACCTATGTTCGTATTCAATGGATCTATAGGGCAATCATCCTACCGAGAATTCTCCACGGAGCACTAGTATGGTGGCATAAGGCACAACTAGAATACAACAGAAAAGAACTCACAAAAGTACAAAGACTAGCTAGCATCATGGTATCAGGAGCCATGAGAACAACTCCCACGGCTGCCTTAGAAATGATACTAGGCCTTAGTCCCATAGATCTTGAAATCGAAAAGAGAGCTACGGAACCATGGTTTAGCTGAAAAGCACTAACCTATGGATAGGAAGGCACACTGACAAAGGTCACGCAGAAATAGGGAAGAAGTACGAAGAAAACCTTTCTATGATACTGGTTAATAATGACCTAATAAAAAAGGAAAGGATATTCGACAAAAAGTACAGAATAAGCATCAGATCTAGAGAAGACTGGAACCTAGAACAAGACGATCTGGATAGCACCGCAGTATGCTACACTGATGGGTCAAGAAAAGAATCAACTAAGCTATCCGGAGCTGGGGTATACATAGCTAAACCCAACACTAAAAGAGCTACTTTCAATCTGGGCAGATACGCCAGCGTATTCCAGGCGGAAGTATTCGCGATACTGTAGTGTGCGCACATGATTAAAAGTGAGATAAGCAACCATAACGTAGGAAAAATAATAATATATAGCGACAATCAAGCTGCCATCAAAGCCCTTAACAGAACAGAGACTACCTCAGCCTTGGTGAAGGAATACAAACAAAGCATTCAGGAACTTGCAAACTTGGCTGAGGTGGAAATTTCCTGGGTACCTGGACACGAAGGTAACAAAGGCAATGAGGAAGCCGATGAACTAGCCAGGACAGGGGCTGATGAACCTTTCATTGGCCCTGAACCAAGGCTGCCAATCGCACATAGAATCACTAAGAACATTATTGAAATTAGAACAATCAAAGAAACCAACCAACGATGGATGAAAAAAAAGACTGTAGACAGTCTAAGATCTTCATCAAATCAGTTGACAAGAAGAAAACTAGAGAGTTGCTGAAACGAAGCAGACGAAATATAAGAACGATTGTAGGAGTACTGACAGGACACTGTCCACTAAACAGACATCTGTCTGTGATTAAACGGACAGAGGATCCCATCTGCCCGCAATGCAATGAAAGAGAAGAAACAAGCTACCACTTCATGGCAGAATGCCCAATGTACGCATCACTGCACAGGGAGCTCTTTGGAGCGGACAAGCTTAAGGAAGAGGATCTAAAGCAGTTAACGACAAGTCAACTCAGTAGGTACTGTAAGCGAACAGGTAGGTTCGAGGGTCCGACGCCGGTGGGGTAAATGATAACCCGCCTCCCCCTCTGTGGATTTGGGGAAATGGGTGAAATAGTCCCGACCAGGGTGACTGATCACCCATCTTGCTTCGCTGGCGTCCACTCTTCTAAATAATAAAAATAATACGTATACCTAGGACAGGCAGTCCAGTTAGGTAAGTCCAACTTCAAGAAAGAGCAGCATTCGGAAAGCTTCGAAAACGCTTCGCGTTTAACTTACCTCAGTGTCTCAAGACGAAAGTCTATGACCAGGGTGTGTTACCAGTGAAAAGTGGTCGCTTACTTATGGGTCTCAGTAGAAGGCTCAAGGTCACCTATCGCGCAATGGAGAGAGCCATGCTCGGCGTGATCGAATCAGAAATGAGGAGATCCGTAGGAGAACTAAAGTAACCGACATCACTCGAAGGATTGCTCAGCTGAAGTGGCAGTGAGCGAGACTTATGTGAGTGAGAGGAATCGAGGGCCGTTGGGGAGGAAATTTTCTTAAATGGCGACCGCGCACCGGACGACGCTCCGTGGGTAGGCCCCGACAAGGTGCACCAACGATCTGGTGAAGGTCGCGGGAAGAAGCAGCGCAGGACCGATATTTGTGGAGATCTTTGGGGGAGGCTATGCCCAGCAGTGGGTGAAGTGCTACTAATATGATGTGTGTTTTTTAAATTCTAACTAAAACAAGTATTTCTGATGGATAAACTAAGTATTTTTATTATTTCCTATCAATAAATAAAAAATACAATTTTGAGGTCACGCCGCCTGCGGCGCCGCCGCCGCCGACCCAAAAAATTCGGCGCGCCGCCGCCGGCCTTTTACCCATCGGCGCTCATATCTACCCTAGGGTGGAACGAAGAGTTTTGGACCCGCTGCTCAGTTTAAATATACATCACTTTCCGAATATGAGAAATGAAAACCTATTTATTTAGTGTGGAAAAAATTGAAAATAATTACCAAACCACTGTAAAATCATGTTGGCTAAAATCTATAAGTTTGAACTTTGACGATAGTGATACAATCTTTTTTTCTATACCAAATTAAGTTATTTCGTAACGTTCATTCAGTCATGATCAGACTCAGACTCTCAACATCTAAAAACCAAAGTCTTCAATCAGTGTGTCTTGCCTGTCTTCACTTATGGTATGGAGACCACCACCCTGACGAAAAGGTCTGCCGAGAAACTCCGTGTCGCCCAGAGGTGTCGCTCGCCATTCGAGTAATCTTCTCGTCCACCGGCAGTGGTTTATTCTTGCAATATGTCCTGCCCACCTCCACTTTTTCCGTTCGATTTCTTCGACCACGTCAATAACTTTAGTCTTCTGCCGGATCCACTCATTCCGTTTACGGTCCATGAGGCTGATACCGAGCATACATCTGTCCATAACCCCGCGCTGACACCCGCGGTAGAGGACTACCGCCCAAGAGATGGACGGATGACATCCGGCAGCAGGCTGGCATCAACTGGATGAGCGTGGCAGCAGACCGTCGAGAGTGAAGAGGCAGATAGGAGGCCTATGTCCGAAGACGGACTCTACAAGGGCTGAAATAGATCAGAATTAGACCGTATCTGTATTTGACCTAATAGACCGAGCTCCCGTTGCATGAAACCTTTTTCTCTTTCGATGGGTAAACTTTTTGGTCTTCCACCTCATGATTTTCGGTCAAAATTGCGGTACGAAGACGAAAAAAAATATATGTTCTTCCAGGATATGCGATGGCAACCCACTAAAATCCAGCACTGAGAAAAATTTCCTCTGCCGCACTACGTAAAATAAGGATAAAAATCGACCACTATTACGTACGTAACCCGCTCCATTACGCGTAAGTAGTCAGTCATACGTAGTCGGCATACTGACGCTCATCATGTAGCGGGATACGTAATTTACTCGTGGTCGATTTTTGTACGTACGTACGTAGCCCGACATCCGGCTACGTATACGTAGTGCGCAAGTCGCACTGAATACTCCTGAAACTACGACTGCAACTCCCGTATACTATTGTTGCGGGCACAGTAGAACACGGTGAACCATACGTGTATACCATGCCGGCTTAAGTACGATACTGTAGCGGGCACAGTAAATAATGGTGAGCCATACGTGCGCACCGCGGCGGCACACGTACGATACTGTGGCAAACACATTAAAACACGGTGAGCCGTACGTTTGTACTGTGGCGGCATATGTACGATTCTGTAGCGGGCACAGTCAATAATGGTGAGACATAAGTGTGTAATACGGCGGCATACGTACGATACTGTAGCAGGCACAGTAAATAATAGTGAGCCATACGTATGCACTGCGGTGGCATACGTACGATACTGTGGCGGACACAGTAAAGCACGGTGAGCCGTACGTGTGTACTACGGCGGCATACCTACGATACGGTAGCAGGCACAGTAAATAATGGTGAGCCATACGTATGCACTGCGGCGGCATATGTACGATACTGTGGCGGACACAGTAAAGCACGGTGAGCCGTACGTGTGTACTACGGCGGCATACGTACGATACTGTTGCGGGCACAGTAAATAATGGTGAGCCATACGTATGCACCGCGGCTACATACCTACGATTCTGTAGCGGGCACAGTCAATAATGGTGAGACATAAGTGTGTAATACGGCGGCATACGTACGATACTGTAGCAGGCACGGTAAATAATGGTGAGCCATACGTATGCACCGCGGCGGCATACGTACGATACTGTGGCGGACACAGTAAAGCACGGTGAGCCGTACGTGTGTATTACGGCGGCATACCTACGATACGGTAGCAGGCACAGTAAATAATGGTGAGCCATACGTATGCACTGCGGCGGCATATGTACGATACTGTGGCGGACACAGTAAAGCACGGTGAGCCGTACGTGTGTACTACGGCGGCATACGTACGATACTGTTGCGGGCACAGTAAATAATGGTGAGCCATACGTATGCACCGCGGCTACATACCTACGATTCTGTAGCGGGCACAGTCAATAATGGTGAGACATAAGTGTGTAATACGGCGGCATACGTACGATACTGTAGCAGGCACGGTAAATAATGGTGAGCCATACGTATGCACCGCGGCGGCATACGTACGATACTGTGGCGGACACAGTAAAGCACGGTGAGCCGTACGTGTGTAATACGGCGGCATACGTACGATACTGTTGCAGGCACAGTAAATAATGGTGAGCCATACGTATGCACCGCGGCGGCATACGTACGATACTGTGGCGGACACGTTAAAGCACGGTGAGCCGTAAGTGTGTACTACTGCGGCATACGTATGATACTGTGGCGGACACAGTAAAGCACGGTGAGCCGTACGTTTGTACCGTAGCGGCATATGTACGATACTGTAGCGGGCACAGTAAATAATGGTGAGCCATATGTGTGCACCGCGGCAGCATACATACGATACTGTTGCGGGCACAGTAAATAATGGTGAGCCATACGTATGCACCGTGGCTGCATACCTACGATTCTGTAGCGGGCACAGTCAATAATGGTGAGCCATACGTATGCACTGTGGCGGCATACGTACGATACTGTGGCGGACACAATAAAGCACGGTGAGCCGTACTTTTGTACCGTAGCGGCATACATACGATACTGTTGCGGGCACAGTAAATAATGGTGAGCCATACGTATGCACCGTGGCTGCATACCTACGATTCTGTAGCGGGCACAGTCAATAATGGTGAGCCATACGTATGCCGCCACAGTGCTGTGGCGGCATACGTACGATACTGTGGCGGACACAGTAAAGCACGGTGAGCCGTACGTGTGCACTATGGCGGCATACGTACAATACTGTGGCAGACGCAGTAAATCATGGTAAGACATACGTGTGCATTGCAACGGCATACGTACGATACTGTGGCGGGCACAGCAAATCATGGTGCACCATACGTGTGCACCATGGCTGCATACGTAGGATACTGTAGCGGGCACAGTGAAGCACGGTGAGCCATACGTTTGCACCACGGCAGCATACTTACGATACTATGGCGGATACAGTCAATTATGGTGCGCCATACGTGTGCACCATGGCGGCATAGGTAGGATACTGTAGCAGGCACAGTAAAGCATGATGTGTCAGACGTATTAACTGTCGTAGTAGAGGTAAGGTACCGTTGCCGGTACAGTAACGCATGATGTACCGTGCGTATGTACTACGGCAGCGTACGTACGATACTGGTGCGGGAACAGTAAAGCACGGTGAACCATACTTATGTACAACGCCAGCGTACGTACGATACTGCTGCGGGTACAGTAAGGCATGGTGCACTATACGTGTTACGTATGGCACACCATGCCTTACGATACTCGCACCTGTATTTTCCTTATGCTGGCATGATACATACAAAGGTGGTCAGATAATTATTATGAATATTAACCAATCAAAGTCAATGAAATTTTGTAGACACCATCGAGAAACTAATATCTGGGTCTGTGGTTTATTACATTTTCGAAAAAAAGTATGGTTTAAAAACTGCAGGGAGTTGTGAATGAAAATATGAAAACCTGAAATATTTAAACTATACATTTTTACGAAAATTTAATAAACCACAGACCTGGGTATTAGTTCTAGACCATGTCTACAAAATTTAATTGACTTTAATTGGCTAACATTCAAAATAATTATCTGAATACCTTTGTATGTACGGCCAGCGTCATAAATACATATATATAAGCAAGATCAAAAATATCTACACACCTCTATGTCACTGACAAAAAGGTTGGTGTTTACATATTTTGACTCAATGGCTATATATGTATAAATGACGCTGACTGTAACCATGCCAGCATAAGGAAAATACAAAGTATCATAAGGCATGGCGTGCAATCCGTAACACGTAGTGCAGTAGTGCACATGCCTTATACCCGTAGCAGTATCGCATGTACTCGGGCGTGTGTCTAATTAGACACACTTGATTTTTTAGGTTTCCGTTTTTCCTTTTTGATGTACGGAATCCTAAAAATCAAGTATGTCTAATAGCCCTCTATCTATGTACATACATATGGTGAATGGTATGGTGCCTTATTGTCCCGCACACTAGTGCGAACTGAGAAGAAAAATAAAAGATCTGATACTAATCAGACCTTCTATTTTTCTTCTCAGCATATATATTTGTTCAATGCTGGACATTATGCCTCTCCCATGGTTTTTCTATGTCGTCCTCGATGCGGCGTATCTGGTCGAGGTGGGTCCTGCCATCTTAGGAATGGCGGTCTGCCTACGCTTCGACTTCCCGTTCATACCTCTACTATAACAGTTAATAAGTTTTATACACATTATGCTATTTAGTATAAGTAGTACAACCTGCACTGGTTACATAGATGTCTAAACTTACAAATAATGGTGTTGGTACGGTAAAAAAAAGAATGATGTATCATTATAAAGCTGACCAGATGTTTTAAAACCCGCGTGCGGTATTTTAAGATTTAATATCTTTTACTGGCAATAGTTACGTATAAATATATCACAAAAGGTCACGTCCTCATTGCAGGGTTTTTTTTAAACTCTGGTCAGGCTTTACCTACTGTTATTGAACTTGTACGATATTAGTGCGGCTATTATTATTATTATTCTAATGCAAAATAATTTTATAGCAAACTTAACAGCTGCACCGATATAGCACCAAGTAAGTCCGGACCTGTAAGTGAAAAGCATACAATAATTGGTAATTTAGATAAAATAATGCTTCACGATACATATACATTTAGTGTACACAGCAATGATACATCATTTTTTATTTTTTTTAACTTTTACAAGGTTATTAATAGAAGAAATGTTCTAAACTGTTCTAAAACCTTGTACGTTTTATAGCTTTATAAAAGGAAATAGACATAAAAGATTCATATTATTTATTTTCAATCGTAAAATTGAGACATACAAAAAAACAAGTTTAATTATCACACTATTATAGAATTACATGGTCGTCAACTTGGCGTACCCGTTAAACATAATAAAAGATTCATATTTTCAATCCTAAAACTGAGACATACAAAAAACCACAACAAGCTTAATTAATCATACTATTCTAGAATTACATGGTCGTCAACTTGGCGTACCCGTTAAACATAATAAAAGCTTCATATTATTTATTTTCAATCGTAAAATTGAGACATACAAAAAAACAAGTTTAATTATCACACTTTTCTAGAATTACATGGTCGTCAACTTGGCGTACCCGTTAAACATAATAAAAGCTTCATATTTTCAATCCTAAAACTGAGACATACAAAAAACCACAACAAGCTTAATTAATCATACTATTCTAGAATTACATGGTCGTCACCTTGGCGTACCCGTTAAACATAATAAAAGCTTCATATTATTTATTTTCAATCGTAAAATTGAGACATACAAAAAAACCACAAGCTTAATTAATCATACTATTCTAGAATTATATGGTCGTCAACTATGAACGATGAATTTCACTGTCTGTCGGTTGTTGACAGGCGTCCACCATTGCAAGATTTTAAGGCCTACTCAAATCTGACCGGTATCCTGTACCGGTGGCAGTAACGCGCTGTTCAAAGGTGTTCCGCAACTGCTGCCAGTAATGCCATACAAAATACCGGTCGGGATATCGGTCGGGTATACCAATACCGCCACCCCTTCCGTCGCAGAATGTCCCTTTCGCAAAACATCCCTTTCGCAAAACGTCCCTTTCGCAGAATGTCCCCTTGGTATCAAATAAATATCACTAGTGCCAAATTTCCATTTTGTTCGAAATGTTCTATGTAATGTCGAAATATGTCGAATTGTAATAATCATCAGATATGAAGGTACTTATGAAAATATACGTATTTTTTATTGTTTCTGTCAGCGAATATTGCGAATAAATCTTGTACGGTTGCAAATTACATGTACCCAGTGTTTAAAGTAAAAATATGTATTAATGTGTGAAGAATTTTATTGTTACATAAATTGAATTAAAGATATGCGTATTTACTTAGAAAACCTGTTTTGTTTAAACATAATGAACATATTTATTAGTTTTTTATGATTAATAATATACATAACTAGCGGCCTCCCGCGGTTTCACCCGCGTGGTTCCGTTCCCGTGGGAATATCGGGATAAAAAGTATTCTATGTTTTAATCTAGGCTATCTACTATCTGTGTGCCAAATTTCAACTAAATCAATTCAGTCGTTTTTGCGTGATTGAGGAACAAACATCCAAACCCACAAACTTTCACATTTATAATATTAGTAGGATGACCTACATAATTTGACTTTCATTTTTTCATTTTCATAGAAAATTTTGAACAAAATGGCAATTTGGCGAGAGTGTTATATGATATTATGCTTCAAGGGGGACATTCTGCGAAAGGGACATTTTGCGAAAGAATCATTTTGCGCAAGGGACAATCTGTGACCAGGGGACATTTTGCGAAAAGGACATTCTGCGACGGAGCCCCGCCACTGGTACAGGATACCGGTCAGGTTTGAGCAGGCCTTTACAATCCGTAATACGGGAAGGACGAGAGGATTGGCGATTAGATATTTATTAAAAATAAGGGCGTCAGTAGATATCCTACCTTATATAGATTTCGTCTGAGTGTAACCTAACTTAAAGCTCGTTCACATACGAACGCTAATACATACGCATAAACCTAAATAGTTGCGGAACCTATGTCGCAAGGCCCGACTTTATACTGATATAACCGGTATTCTACAAAAAAAAAATGAGGGGATCGCCCCGTTTCGGTAGCGATCCGAGAGCCACCTTTTGGCAGTAGGGGCGGTGCTCCCCTACCCCAGGGCCTAGGTGAAGGTTAAACATCAGTAACGAGTTTCGATATTTCTACTTTACGAAATTTGACTAATTTTAAAAGCATAAATGACACAATACGATGAAAGGATACAAACAACAAATGAAACTCAGTACTGATGTTTAACCTGAAGTTAAGTTAAAGAAACAAATAGGTGGTGGGCCCGTATTCACGCTTTGTAAAACTGTAAGTTACGGGTAAGTAAGATGTGTATACTGTATCACCTGCGGGCAACAGATCCACACAGGTGGGTGTGTTTCTGAATTTTTGCACGTGTTGTATGTGTTATAGTCAAGCCCCGAAGTCCCGGCGCTCTTAGGTTTGTCAAGTCAAACCTCAGGTTTGACAAGAAGGCTTAGTCAAAGTCCAAAACTAATAGCGTGTTTCGACCTTTGCCTAACGCATTTATGTCCAAACCTAGGAGAGACTAACTTAGAAAGTCAAACGCCGAAACGCAATTTGACCAAATCGGGGTTTGACCAGTCAGACTTAAATTAGGTACAGAGTTTGTTTTTTGTATTTAAATGTATGAAAGACACATTCTTTAGAGTGAAAATTAAATTAAATTAACAATCTTCCTGTGAAACAAAGATTTCTGTTGTCTGTTAAAAAAATAACCACGAAATTTAAGACGATCGCTCCGCTCTGCGAAATTTCCAACCTGCATGCAGGACCACATGACCTGACCTGTAGGAGTAAGGTAGTTTTGACTAAATCTAACATCGGAAATGAATGATGTTTTTCATACATATTTTTTTTTAACAGACAATAGAAATTTTTGTTTCACCGGAAGATTGTTGATTTAGTTAAATTTTCACTCTGAAGAAGTTATTTTTACATATAACCCATTCTGTCCCTAATTTAAGTCTGACTGGTCAAACCCCGATTTGATCGTATTGAGTTTCGGCGTTTGACTATCCAAGTTGGTCTCTTAGGTTTTGTCATATTTTTTTTGTCAAAGGCCAAAACACGCTTTAGTTTCGGACTTTGACTAATAAGGCTTCTTGTCAAACCTGAGGTTTGACTAGGCAAACCTAGGAGTGCCGGGACTTCGGGGTTTGACTACATATGCATGTAAGTGTGTGATTAATTAGGTACAACAACAGACAGGCCATTATCAACATAAACAATGTCTCAGATCTCAGTTATTTGTTGCACGAGCCGGAGGCGGGAAAGTCAGAGCAACCTAGGATTCCCGACCAAAGAATCACTAGTAAGGGTACCTTGGCGTCAATGGAGTCCGCGTGGTCGTCGCTGGAAACCAATGCGTCTAGGCCTACGGTAAACTTAACTTAAAGTTCGTTCACATACGAACGCTAATACATACGCATAAACCTAAATAGTTGCGGAACCTATGTCGCAAGGCCCGACTTTATACTGATATAACCGGTATTCTACAAAAAAAAAACAAAATGTGAGGATCGCCCCGTTTCGGTAGCGATCCGAGAGCCACCTTTTGGCAGTAGGGGCGGTGCTCCCCTACCCCAGGGCCTAGGTGAAGGTTAAACATCAGCAACGATTTTCGATATTTCTACTTTACGAAATTTGACTGATTTTAAAAGCATAAATGACACAATACGATGAAAGGATACAAACAACAAATGAAACTCAGTACTGATGTTTAACCTGAAGTTAAGTTAAAGAAACAAATTGGTGGTGGGCCCGTATTCACGCTTTGTAAAACTGTAAGTTACGGGTAAGTAAGATGTGTATACTGTATCACCTGCGGGCAACAGATCCACACAGGTGGGTGTGTTTCTGAATTTTTGCACGTGTTGTATGTGTTATAGTCAAGCCCCAAAGTCCCGGCGCTCTTAGGTTTGTCAAGTCAAACCTCAGGTTTGACAAGAAGGCTTAGTCAAAGTCCAAAACTAATAGCGTGTTTCGACCTTTGCCTAACGCATTTATGTCCAAACCTAGGAGAGACTAACTTAGAAAGTCAAACGCCGAAACGCAATTTGACCAAATCGGGGTTTGACCAGTCAGACTTAAATTAGGTACAGAGTTTGTTTTTTGTATTTAAATGTATGAAAGACACATTCTTTAGAGTGAAAATTAAATTAAATTAACAATCTTCCTGTGAAACAAAGATTTCTGTTGTCTGTTAAAAAAAAATAACCACGAAATTTAAGACGATCGCTCCGCTCTGTGAAATTTCCAACCTGCATGTAGGACCACGTGACCTGACCTGCAGGAGTAAGGCAGTTTTGACTAAATCTAACATCGGAAATGAATACATATTTAGTTTTTTTTTTAACAGACAACAGAAATTTTGTTTCACGGGAAGATTGTTGATTTAGTTAAATTTTCACTCTGAAGAAGTTATTTTTACATATAACCCATTCTGTCCCTAATTTAAGTCTGACTGGTCATACCCCGATTTGATCTTCTCTTCTCTTCTCTTTCTCCTAGGTTTTGTCATAAATTTTTTTTTCAAAGGCCGAGACACGCTTTAGTTTTGGACTTTGACTAATAAGGCTTCTTGT
This sequence comes from Agriphila geniculea, assembly GCA_943789525.1. Lineage (NCBI taxonomy): Eukaryota > Metazoa > Arthropoda > Insecta > Lepidoptera > Crambidae > Agriphila > Agriphila geniculea. The sequence continues at coordinate 17,377,574 of OX038869.1, read as the reverse complement.
CAAACCTGAGGTCTGACTAGGCAAACCTAGGAGCGCCGGGACTTCGGGGTTAGACTACATATGCATGTAAGTGTGTGATGTGAGAAAAATAAACGAAGACTGCTGGTGCTAATATGATGGGAAATGTACGTAAGTGTACGAAACCCAAGGGTACGTATGTCGTATGTGATGTGTAATGGTTCTTTGTTATTCTAAAGTCCATCGAACAGTGACATAAAGTTTTAAATTTGACATTATAGTAATTGTAGCCGGTACAGGCGAAACAAGGGTATTATAATTATGTAATTGGTAATCGTTGGTTCTCTGCACTTGATACGCATAGTAATGCTGATTAAAATCTATACACTCTAATGAAACACACTCAAATGTAACTTCATCATTGTCAAGTAAATAAATATTTTTTATTTCACCAAACTTTGGTAAGCCTGAAGATTCTGAAATATCTGGAATGACAATTGACGACAGCTCAAATCGGACACCATACAGTTTCACCCATGATAATGAGTACCAACACTTATTATCGATTATACCTCGAAAATGAAAGTTTAGTCTTACATTTTCAATTTGCGCTTCTGTCATATTTGCCTTTTTGCCATAAGAGATCGTCTTAAATGTTTCATTTTTAAGGAAAGTATCGTTTAAAATCAATTGATGCTTAATAGCTATTGTTTTACAAACATTTACTCTGTTGTGCGATGCTCTGGCCACAAATTTAGATATACGATGCTTGGCTTCAAATCTCATCGTCCAGATTTGGGTAAGTGGGCCAAATTTTTTTAACATTTCTGGATAATGTGTAAGAAAATGAAACTTTGGCTTTAAGTCTGTTTCAGCAAATTGACGATAGAGCTCGTTTAATTCAGCTACTGAAAATTTTACTTGATCAATAGTGTTTTCATGGACTCTATGACTCAAAAGTTTATCCAACAATTGTCTTAATTTGATGTATAAGAACCAAACTTCGTTTTCATCTGGGACATTATGTCCGACAATTAGCCCAAAATATCGAACAAGAGTAAGCATTTCAGAAGCCGAACATTTTAACTTTAATGTTGAGCCTTCTTTTGCTACAGAATTGCATGGTGTCGAAGCAGAATCAGGTCCATAATTAAAATACCGTATTCTTGATTTCAAATTGTCAAAAGAAATTAGAGTCTGAGTGCATACTAGATTTTGTATCACAAATGACATTACATATCGACAAGCACCCTCTAGATAGTCATGTAATACATCTACGGCGACGTTTTGAAATAAGTCAAACCCATCTAAAGCAAGCCACGAGCATTTTTCTTTAAGACCAGTCATATAAATGTCATTTAAATGTAAATCATTTTCATAATTGACATTGTTTCTCAACAACGTGTCATCTTCATAAAGCAGTGTTTTGATTTGTTCTTTATTAGCAGTACAAATTCTACATGGCCGATTTGCAGAAAAACTTTCAACAAAACCTAACATAGCATTCAATCCTAAATTATCTCCCGTCACAGCTGCAACATAAAACTTTATTTTGCCAGTGTACACATCAGTTTCAACATGAATACCATTGATCTTTAAATCATTAAGAACATCAAAAACTTTTTGAAAAATTATGTTGTTTCCAAAGCTTGTTCTGTCTGATGAGTGAAAAAGAGCCAATAATAAAATATTTTGCAAAAGCGACACGTAGTGAGGTGGAAGACATGGTACTGAGGCATAAATAGCTCCAAGTTTATGAATCCCAGCGTGGCTTCCTAAGGGATTGCCTATTTCAAAATCGTCAAAGTAGATTATTAATGGTAAAATCATTGCATCATGCTCTACAGAACTTTCTGTCATTTTTTTCCATACTGAACCCTGAACAATATTCTCAATACCGAAAGAGTCATTTTGTACTGTGTCCAAATATTCAAGAGTATCCTTCATGAATTTTTTTGATGAAAAAATTAGTTTTAAATTTTCTTTTAACGGAATTACCTGCATTGTACAATTTACTTGTACTAGTAACGAACCAGCTGCTGTTTTTTTAGCCTCGTTACGTTGACCCACAACCACTTCAAGGGGCTCAGAATAAGTTCCTATTTTATTAAAATATTTTAAACGTTTGTGTTCCGAATCTAAATTCTCAAAAGCATCGCTGAACGCGCTAAATATTTTTTTAAAAGCATTTTTAACATGAACATTATTTTGATCTGGTGGAACCATATCATTAAACTGTCGCTCTATAATGCATTGTGATTTAGAATGAAATAATTGAAGATTTTCTACAAGAACTTGTACGGCTTTACGCGGTATTATCGGGTTAGCATATAGAGTGGAGACAAGACATGCAGCATGGTGACCAAGAGAGGTTTCGTCTCTTTGAGTTGGTAGAAATTCCATCGTATTTGCTATTTCGTAAGTTTCTTTGCTTGACGTTGAAGGTAAATTTGAGATATTGGCTTCTGTATCTGTATCGATCGCTTTGTTACTATTTGGATGACGCAAGGTTGACAACGATGACTGGTGGTCTCTAACTAAGTGCTTTTTGAAAGATGCAGAGGAAATATAATGACGATAACACCCTTGTTCACCACACCGAAATCCGGAAAATCCTACCGTTAATTTACAGAAAGTTCGCAAATGAGTAATAAGTAAATTCGGAGATGCACTGGCTTTTTTGCAATAGTAACAGGTAAACATTTTTAAAGTATTAACTCTAGATCAGTTAAAAGAGTATTCACAGCCTGCGTGGGCCTATCAAATTTAGTTTTAATATCGTAGAAACCCAATTGAATAAAAAGCCATATGTCTCCAGCTTCTTCCGGGTAACAAGCTCCTATCGATTGAAATATTTTAAATGCACAGTCTACTGCTGTTACTAATTTGTTGAAACTATAAAATGTGTCATTTATTACTACATATGCTACTTTTACCTCAGTAACGGTAGGGCCAACAAAAATAACGTAGGGTTGAACTGTGCGGCCTAGCCTCTGCAGGTTCTCCTTTTTTTGAATGATCTTGTTGGTAACGTCGGCTTCAGAAGCAGCTTGCGTTATATAGCCGTCGCATACTTCTGCTCTAGACGGCTTCCACGCTGGCTTTCCTTTTATTTTCCGTGCAGGTGAAATGTTGATGACATAAGCCAGCAACATCAAAGCAACATTGCTAGATGTCTCTGGTTCATCTTCTGTATTCAAAGAAAAAAAAGTTTCGGTTAATTTTTGCGACTTAATTTTATGAAGGTTTTAACCTTCAACTATGAACGTCATTTTTTCAATACACTAATATGGACGTGGAGTCTCTGATCTGAGATCCCTGTATTTCATGACTGTAGTTCTCATGATGTTTTTAAAGAAATAGTACATTACATCCAAGAACGGGTAGCTAGCGATTGCATTGTCGAGGATGGATACCGCACAAGTGCGGGAAGTAAGTATTGAATTGAATTTCAAATTTAGAATGTGATGAACCAGACCCAGATTAGTTAAAGGTTAATATTAAGAACTAATATTTGAGCAAAACTTCTTACCGTCAATCAGTGCAATTATATTTGCTATTTTTGCTCTCGTGTCTTGGTCCCTAATTTTTCGTAATTTTAATGAAGCATATTTTATAATTTCTTCATTTTTGAGGGTGATAGAGGAAAATAATTTGTTTTCCTTTCCCGGATACAGATGACTGAAATCGTTCATTAGCTAAAAAAAAGAATACAATAAATGTACGCTATGTTATTTCCACTGGTTAGAAAGATCCGGATCGCTACCAGAGCTTGGGTTGTTAAGCGAGCACTAGAATAGTTTTTCTCTTTTAGTCCCTTTGTAATTCAGACACTTGTCTTATAAGAAATAAACAAACTTTTGTCATTTATAATTATATCATTGCGTACGTTTTTATAGAAAAACCACAAGGATTATGTAAAAAGATAAGGCTGCGGTATATGCTTACCAAGGTATAGCCTTGTGATTGTTTTAAGGCTGGGAAATCCTTGAAGTAATCCGCTATATCACCTTTTCCACATTGAATGCGATTTAGGCGATGATCTGCAGTTTCTGCCCACTTTTCTTCAACAGACTTCCATGGATCAACATTGTTTTTCAGCCATAGTAATGATTCTTCATAAACAATACCTGTAATTTATTTTTATGTGTATGGTCGGATGAGTTAACTAGAAGAAGGGCATCATAGTACGTACAGTCGCCCGTGGCACATTTAAATCACGAAAAAGGTGACTAGCGAATATTTGCTTACCACTTTCCAGAGATTCCAGGCTATAAATGTCATCATCTGTGATAGTTGGCGTGGATCTGAGCGATGATCTGGACGACTTTGACGATGAACGGCTAGTTCCTGGCAACTGCCCGCCTTCTCGCAACTTTCTCCTTCGAGCTATATAGCTTTCATACAGCTTTCCGGACGCATTTTTTTTAGCTAATTTATTTGTAGCTGATAAATATGCAGAATAATACACCACAACGCGTTCCTTGTGGAATATTTCCACAATTTCGGTAGCTAGTTTATAAAATTCTTCACTGGAAATTTTCTTTGCACAATTGTTCTCTAATTTGTGGTGTATTAGCAGCTGGCTCAATTTCCGTCGGGAACCCTCCGTCAGTAAGCCTCCTTTTCCCTCTTTGAGTATTGCTCTGCCGTCTAAACTATCCTGTATGATGTAAAACACAAACACTATTGATACCAACTTTTTAAAGTTGTTGAACAAGAGTAAATGGTCCAGTATAGCCTTCGGGGCTCTGTGAGCAGTAAATATAACCCAAAATAATATCAGAATTGAAAAAAAAAATTTTTTTCGATGACCGATGATTCCTTCTTTTTTTGCTCTTATTCAATTAAGGATACCCGTAGTAGTACGGTTCATTTCAACCAAACACGGTCCCATCCGACAGAAAGCATGAAACTTGGTATGCATGTAGTTTTTACGTATATAATAAAATATAGAAGTGGCAGCAAGTCGTAAAGTGTTTTTCTCCCCTTGGGGGGGCGTTTTGTGTCTCCAATTGCAATTTTTCTTTTTTAAATAAAAACGGTGAAAGCTACAACAAAACTGTTTAAGAAAAATATATTTGTCATTAAATTCTCTATTAACCATTTTTTGAATGAAGGTGATAGCACCTATAGTTTTCAAATTATGTTTGCAGACTATGGAAACGCCCGGGAGACAGCGGGAGACACCCTGTATAATATTCCAAAAATAAATAAATATTCCAGTGACGATAAATTTCTAACGAATACCGATATCGGCTTGAAAAAATATGATAAGAAAGCCATATTCATACGAATTTCAAAAATATAAGTTTCATTAGAATAGTTTCATAAAAAATGTGTTAAAAATATTATATACAGCGTGGCAGTAGCATAAATAAATCTATAAAAATTCCCCATTTCTTATTCTAATTTAAAAAGGTTACCGTAAACGGTGAAAGCTACAGCAAAACTGTCGAAAAGCAATATATTTTTTATTAAATTTTCTACAATAACTTTCTTGGAAGTATGTTGATATAGGACTTATAGTTTTCAAAACAAACTCACAATCATTGGGTAAGTAACGGAATTTAGGCAATTAATAAAACTACCTATTTCATGACTAATCACAAATTGTATTTATTTTTTAATTTAAATTACACGAGTCTGTACTAGGTTATTTTTTTCAAGCCGATATCGGCATTCGTTAGAAAAATATCGTCACTGGAATAATTTCTTTTTGACAAATTTTAGATGTTCTGCATTTCAATTACGGCAATTCATTTTTTTGTATCTGAAGGTGTTTTTTTATTTCTGAAAATGATTGGCCATCCTTTATTTATCCGAAAATGATACCCGATTTGCCATTGTAGCTATAAATTAGCAGTTATTATACCCAACAGTACGCGTGGCGTTAGAAAATTTCACCCCCTCCCCCTCCCCCCAGCAGGGTGTCCCCCGCTGTCTCCCGGGCGATTTAAACTCTAGTCCACATATGAAACAAGCGTGCTAAGTCTCATTCTTTAATAAAAAAATATCGGTGTCGTCCTATACGATTCCCACAGGGTGATTTTTTCAAAAAACATCAGAAGAATCTCAAACATAATATGAAAACTATAAGTGCTATCACCTTCGTTCAAAAATTGGTTAATAGAGAATTTAATGACAAATATATTGTTCTTAAATAGTTTTGTTGAAGCTTTCACCGTTTTTTATTTAAAAAATAAAAACTGCAATTGGGGACACAAAACGGGGGGGGGGGGGGAATCACTTTACGACTTGCTGCTACTTCTATATTTTATTATATCCGTAAAAGCTACACGCATGCCAAGTTTCATGCTTTCTGCCAAATGGGACCATGGGCCCTATTTTTGAATCGCTCGGCAGGCGTCGAGCGCTCTTTTCGAGTGATTTTCGTTCGACATCCCATTGTTTTGAGTCATAAGTCGATCGAAAATCAGTAGAAACGAGCGCTCGACTGGAGTCGAGCGATTCAAAAATAGGGCCCCATAACCTATACTAGTAGAAATAGGTTGAAATTAGCCGTACTATAGAAACAATTTAGGCTTTATACACTTTTTCGTAAAATGTATATTTTTCGAGTAATTTTAACTTTGAAGATTTTTGCACTGCGCAGCAGTGCTGCCGACATCGGAATCATACCTTAAGAATAAAAAGTTTTATTTAATTTTAAGTTTAATTCTTATGCCATGACATAAATTGATGGGGACAATGATCGAAAATTGATACAACTCAGTAAATATGCATTTAACAAAAACAGTTTATAAGTTTAAACATGTTCCTATATGTGCCCTAAATCGAATAAGACCACAAACAGTCATCGGTAACCGATTAAAAAAAACTAAAGGCCAAGCCACACAGCGGGCGTGGCGTGACGGGACGGGACGGCGACGCGACGCTGAGAAGTTGTAATGTACTAGATACTATGGACGAAGTCACAAAGGCCGGCGTGGCGCGACGGGTCGCGTCCCGTCGCACCACGCCGCCGTCGCGCCGAGCGTGAATACAAATCGGAAGCGCGGCGGGGCGGAACGTAGGCGAGATCACGCCCGCAGTGTGAACTCCCGTCGCGCCCCGTCACGCCGCGCCCCGTCACGCCCGCTGTGTGGCTTGACCTTAAGTCTTTTTACCCATAGCGCCCCAAAGGCAACACTCCAACTGATTCCGACGAATTGAAAACGTCCTCCTTTTTAATATCGGTTAAATGCCACGCAGTTATTGAGTTAAGCTAGCTAATGATAAATACTGAATACTATTTAAATACTAAATATACAGGGTGGTCCAGACGGTGACGTCCAAGATTTTTTTTTAGGTTACTCACACCTGGGTGCATCCGAAAATACCCTATGTATGTTCCGAGATTTTTCGTAGTTTCGAAGTAATGATTTTTTAATGTGTTTTTGCGAATTTTCTACCGGACTAAACAAAAAAATTCATAACTCCTTTTATATTAAGAACTTTTTGAATTTTCCTTTTGTAACTTAATTGTCTTGAAACATTCTTCCATACGTAAAATCAACTACACGACATCTAGATAAGTTCCTGAAAAAAGGGTCGAAAGTGACAATTTTAGGTTTTACTTCGACGAAGTAACATTTTAACAATTCTTTTAAAAATACAAAATGGATATTTCATCAATTCAAACTGATTTTAAAAACTTAAGTGGATTCTTAGCTTAGTATATAAAACAAAAAAAGTGACTCTTGATAGGACATTTTATGGTGAAATCGGCTTTCAAAGTTTGTAAGGTGAAAAATCCGTTAACATAATAAGATTGTTTGAAAATTTATTTTAACAATTTTATTCATTCTTATCGCTAAAAATAGTAAGATATCATTGAAAGCATTAAATTTAACTCAAATGGTCAATTAAAAACTTTAAAATATCACAAAAAAATTGTTACTTATTCTATTCTACTTATTTAAAACCCTTTACTAAGGGTTTCGACTTTAAGCTTGGATTTGACTTTTACTTTACTTTGATTTTGACTTTCCTCTCCCTCCTCGTCATTATATCATCCGAACGATGATGGTTATAATGTTGTACTGAATTTCATAATGTAACTCATCGGGCGTGGGCGCGGGTAGCGCGACATCCTCTTAGAGGATACATAATCATGGGTGTAGCTAAATATCATTGGTGTTTTTAATCCATATGTATTAAAATATTGATTTTTTTCCAAATAAAAATAAAATAAAAAAGAAAAACCTTCAAAAAACCTGAAACAAAAACAGCTTCAATATTAAATACCTCTAAAAAAGCAAGAAATGATATTCAAATCATTATTTACGCATAACATTCTTAATAATCACGTCTATTGAAGTCGGGTGGGGCTGGAAGACAACTTTTTTTAATATTTCTTATAGCCCCACTCGACTTCATTAGACGTGATTATTAAGAATGTTATGCGTAAGTAATGATGATTTGAATATTATTTCTTGCTTTTTCAGAGGTATTTAATTTTGAAGCTGTTTTTGTTTCAGGTTTTTTGAAGGTTTTCTTAAAAAAAAAAAGCTTTTTTATTTTCAACTTTTTAGTGGTAGGTATGTAAGCGTGTAAATATTTTTTTTAAATTTATAAAATATTTTCAATGGTAAAATGCCCACAACTCTATTTCCAAATTTATGCTGTTTGTTTTTGAGGAGTTCCTTTGTGTCCTCGTAGTCCAAGTCTAGTCCAGAACGTTGCATCGGAGGCCATGGTTTGGTTTGTTTCGGATTGTCATAAACCTACCAACATCTAAATCACTTTACATATACTATTTGACTTTGAGGAGTTCCCTTGTGTATCTTCTAAGTTCAAAATCCAATACCAATGAAATTAAAATGTGACCACTCTTGAAGTATGCCCTTTCAAACAAAAAAAGAATCATCTAAATCGGTTCATAAACAAAGATGTTATGTCCGAAAATCCGTATAAACACGTGTGATGGCAAGCTAAATAATTGATATTTTTCAGGATTATGAAAAAACTACCTGCCAGATCTCTGTAATTTTTTTATGGGACCACACACAAACTTTGTTCTTTGAGATAAAAAAGAATTGTATAAATCGGATAACAACTGACAAAGATATGGTAAAACATACATAAAAAAAATATAAAAAAATACTGTCGACTTGATAACCTCCTCCTTTTTTTGAAGTAGGTTAAAAATGGGTGTACATAAATTCTTGTGTATACCAATAAATAGCTTACATTATTTTCTTACTGTGTGTGTGAATTTTAGTTTTATTTAATGCAGTCGACGATATCTTACAATTTTTAGAGCTAGGAATAGAAAAAAGTTAAATATTGGGTGTTTTTAAACAGTAGGAGATTTTTCACCCTACAAACTTTGAAAGCCAATTTCAGGATAAAATGCCCTATCAAACCAAAGGGTAAAAACGGGACCCTATTACTAAGCCTCCGCTGTCCGTCTGTCTGTCTGTCACCAAGTTGTATCTCATGAACCGTAATAGCTAGACAGTTGAAATTTTCACAGATGATGTATTTCTGTTGCCGCTATAACAACAAATATTAAAAAAAAGAATAAAATAAATAATAAAGGGGGGCTCCGATACAACAAACGTCATTTTTTTTGCTGTTTTTTCTCGATATTGATAACGACTACAGGTAGACAGTTGAAATTTTCACAGATCGTGTAGGTATTTCTATTGCTGCTATAACAACAAATGCTAAAAACAGAATAAAAATAAATATTTAAGGGGGCTCCCATACAACAAACCTAATTTTCTTTGCAGGGGCCGTACCGGCTAAGGAATCGATTATCGAAAAGTCTGCCGGCTTTCAACTTAAAACAGAAAAATCAAAGTAAGGAATTTCGTTTTGTACTTTCTGTTGACGTAATTTGGAAGATATCGATGTTCGTGTGACATCATGAATTGGGGTTTGCCATTTTGGCCCACTTGGGGCTCCATTTATTTCTTTTAATTTGAAACTCGGCAGACTTTTCGATAATCGATGCGTTAGCCGGTACGGCCCCTGTTTTTTGATACGGAACCCTTCGTGCGCGAGTCCGACTCGCACTTGGCCGGTTTTGTGTTTTATCTGCTAAGCTAAGAAGCCACTTAAGTTTTAAAAATCAGTTTGAATTGATGAAATATCCATTTTGTATTTTTAAAAGAATTGTTAAAATGTTACTTCGACGAAGTAAAACCTAAAATTTTCACTTTCGACCCTTTTTTCAGGAACTTATCTGGATGTAATGTAGTTGATTATTTTATGTATGGAAGAGTGTTTTAAGACAATTATGTTGCAAAAATAAAACTATTATTTTTTTTTATATGAAAGGAGTTATGAATTTTTTTGGTCCGTTCGGTAGAAAATTCGTAATAACTCATTTAAAAATCATAACTACCTAAACTACGAAAAATCGCGGAACATACATAGTGTATTTTCAGATGCACCCAGGTGTGAATAATCTAAAAAAAATTCTTGGACGTCACTATTTGGACCACCCTGTATACTACTTAGTAATCCAGGCCATACACGAGGTAATCGCGGACAAACATGCATATTATACAGGTCAAACTGAGAACCACCTTTTTTGAAGTCGGTTAAAATACTAAAACCTCCTTAATGCAACAAATACTTTTATGGAAACCGCATTAAAATCAGTTCAGCCAATCGTGAGATAATCGCGGATACTGGTCAAACTGAGAACCTACTTTTTTTAAAATCGGTTAAAAAGAAAAAATAAAGAAAAAGAAACATCAAAATCGGTCTACAAATGTCGAAGATACGCGCAAACAATGATAAAACAAATATATTCAATCTAATTAAGAACCTCCTTCTATTTTGAAGTTGGTTAAGAAAATCATACGATCGATCGCTCACTGCCATACACGGTCCAATCAGCATGATCCAATCGGCATGATCCAGACAAAAGAATTGAATTTTGATTGTTCCGTCAATTCGATCTGTCCAGCCAATCCACTGCCGACACACGATCAATTCGATTGGATCCAATCGGCAGTATCATGCCAAATGGACGATCGAATTGATGGTGTATGACCTGTATAACTATACGGGTTGTAATAATACTGGTTTTAATAATGTACTAAATAAAACTATACATACGGATGTACTTACATTTTGCTGGTTAAACAATATACCTAAACTCTACTAGCACACTAACTTTAACTAGTGCCTTCTAATTACTGATACAAGCTATTACTGATAAAGAAAATAACATTACATTTAATAGTTTCAATACCTGAAACAAAAAAAATGAAATCTTAGAATCGGTCTACGGAGGACAAAAACAGTCCTATCTTAATGACGGGCAATTTTATCTTAAGAAAGGTTTGCACAAGGCCATCGCTGGCTGCCAGTCACAGCAATGGCTTGGTATTGGCCTTGTCTAAACAATTTTTCAAGCCAAGCCAGCAACGCTAGCGAGGATAGAGCGCCCGTCTATTTTTCAAGCCAGTCCTTTTGGTCCATATCACAAACATAAAGTACCTACCAAACTCAGCTACAAAATAAAAATTTTAGTGAGCACCAAAAAAGGGTGAGGCCGCTTGTCAGAATTGTATTACAATTCTACAATATTGTAAACTTGTCAAGAGAAAATCTCTATTGGAACAGAAACATCTTTCGAAGAGAAACATGTTAAATGGTCGTTACAATTTGTCAAATTTTTAAGTACGTTTTGTTATCAAACTGAGTACCTAATGTTATGATTATGAGTAACTCACAGTGTTATTAGCTGCAGTAGAAGTACAATTTGCAGAGATTTTTGCATCATCGTCATTATCATCAGTGTCCTGTTCAGCGTTTTGAGTAGAGTTGTTTAGCTCACCATTCTTAATTTCAAGGTTCTAGAAAAATAATTAAAAAGCTTTATTACAAAGTATACAGCATCGGTCCAAGAGAAAAAAAAGAAAACATTTTTATTAACTAAATACAAGATGTACAATATAAACAAGTTGGTACATACATTGAAACCGGCCACCTTTTGATGTTGTAGTAGCAAATTTTTGAATTTGATTCTGGGGCCAATCTTGGGAACCAATTCTTTCAAATTCTCATCATTTAAAAGAATTGCAGTTTCAAGTGTTGTTATAAGATTGTCTGAAAAATACAAATAATAAAACAAACATGTACAAAACTAGTTATGTAGGTACCTAATTTTGTAATTGCCTACATGCGTTCAGTCGGAGTCAGGTTCGGGGCGGTCTCCTGGTTTTCAATAAGAAAAATGCTGTCCGTTTAGTAAAGCTTACAACTTTATCCAACAAGCAATGGATAAGGTTTTAAACTTGTTTGTAATTAGTATTAAACAGATTTTTTCAATAAAACAAACAAATACCTACTTGTCAAATACGAATGTCTGTTGTTTGTGGGTGAAAAAACTTTGATCAAAATATACTTGGATACCCGTTGACACGATCCAAGTATACTTGGACCAAGTAACTTGGACAAAGTAGCTTTTTGTATTGTATACGGCGACGTCAAAGTTTACTTGGTTTGCTCGTTTACATGATCCAAATAGTCATCAAAACTACTTAGTCCTAGCAGACTTGGATGAAGCAAGTACGCTTTGCTAGCTCATTTACACTTAGATGAATTTATTTCATCTAAGCATTTACATGATCCTACCTATCAGTATTATTTCAAATCTTTCAAAATGGCGCACGCATGCGTGATGCGTTCTTATGTTTACGGACGATTTAAATCTTTAGTTTACAAACGAGAATTCTACAAGTTTTGTATAAAACTAGCTTAGATAATCTAAGACCTACCTAGTACCTACACTACCTACCTATGTTTCTTGGTGAAAACGAAGGGTTAATTTATGTATGACGCAACATACATATTTCATTGCGGTGCGAGTGCGACAGATCTAAGAAAATTTATAATCTAAATAAAACAAAAATCTTGATTAAATAAAACCGTGACAATAACTTACCCTGTAGGATTGGTAATAGTTCTTCTAATCCTGCATTACTAATTTCTTCCATAAAATTCATGGCTAACGCTGTTACGACGACGCGACCTTTTGGCAAGTGAAATCCGGTGTTGCCAGATGCTAGCGATGCGCGATTATGAATGATCATTCGATTATCTAAATCATTCGAATAATTCGAATGACCATTAACATATATTACTAATAATTTCATTGATTTGATACTAACGCCACGGCAATACTACGGTACGTTGCGTTGGTGTAAAAGGAAGCAACTCCCTTTTTCATTTTGATTATTGTATAAACTTACAGCTTTCTTTCAATATCATCGATTATAATTAACACGTTTTATTAGGTTGCTTTCAATATTGAAACCGTGCAACCCCATCAAGTTTGGGCTCGTTTGCATGCATCATCTTTCCAAGTACTTTGTTGGGAAAAAGTTTCCAGGGTCTGATGATTAAGCCGGAAGAAGGACACAGGAACTCTTTAATAAAACCACGCCACCCCATCGAGTTTGGGCTCGTTTGAATCGTCTTGACGAGTACTGTGTTGGGAATTAGTGTTCAGGATCTGATGATGGAGCCGAAAGAAGGCCACTGAAACTCTGTAATAAAACCTTGCAAAGAGATGCATTAATAAAATTATGAAATAAACTTATGAAGTAGAGTAGCTAGACCACCAACCAAACAACATAACTTTAATATGATGGCAACTCCAAGGTAACCGCGTTAATTATAATGTACCCGGTTACTTATAAGTATAGTACTGCAGTTTAATGTACCTACAGCTTGACCATAAAGAATGGGGTTGGCAACGCAAAGCTAATTGTAGATGTCGCTGGGGGTCGTTCCGAACCTACGCTCCGAGTGCAACCGAACGCTCTAATGCCGTTACAAACATTAGAGCGTGATATTCGGTTGTAACAACTTTCCCGTTCCAAACGTCAGAGCGTTGCAACCAAACAACCATCAAAATTGATGGTTGTAAAACGCTCTGACGTTTGTCTATAGAAAAACTGTCAATGTCATTTGACATTATTTTGTATTTTGATGTTTTTGTATCTAATTTTCAAATAAATCATGGTAGCTTCGCAAAAAAAAACAGTTTTCATTTGATTTTGAATAAAGGAAAGTTTAAATTAATCCTATTTCAAGTGGAAAATGAAGAGTTAAAAGATGACTGAACAAAAAAGTACAGTTGCCAATAAAATTTTGAAAATTTGTTTCTGGAGATATTTTCTGCGTGGATTCGCCCGTCCCCTGTATGTTTGTTCGATTCTTACATTACAATAAAATACAGCAGTCGGCTACTAAAATACAAAATTGTAACGTTAGAAAGTAGCCAGATGGTAGCAATTTGCATCTAAAAGACTTATTTTGTTTCGCTTATATTTTTAGTCAACTAAAGTGGTTGCCCACTTGTTTGTAAAAAAAGAGCAAACACAAACACGCTAAATAAACTTATGAAGTAGCTTAATGACCACCAAACAACATAAATTTAATGTGATGGCAACCCCAAACACGTTAAATGCGCAGTACGACGACGTAATTAACCGCGCTATTTGTAAATAGCGCGTTTCATTATAATGAACCCGCTTACTTATGTTACGTAACCGCCTGCAGTATAATGTATGCGGTTACTTATGTTACGCATAGCGGCTGTTTTTTTCCGGTTCCAGGGTATCTTTTAACTAATGCGACTACTTAAAATGTTTCGGGATATCTATAGGTTCGTCGAGTTACCTACTAAGAACATATAGGTAATCCAAGATGGCGGCCAACTTTTTGTTTATGGGCCGATTAAAATGAAACTCGGTTTTTGGAACTATTTTGGCAAGAAAACAGCAATGCAATCTTAAAAATATAAAAAATACCAAAGATGGCCGCCGACTTTTTTGTTTGTGGGCCGTTTTTAATGAAATTCGGTTTTTGGTACTATTTCGACACAAAAATAACAGCGCAACATTGAAAACATTAAAAAATTCAAGATGGCGGCAAACTATTTCATTTGAGGGCCGATTTAGATAAAACTCGGTTTTTAGGGTTCCGTACCTAAAGGGTAAAAACAGGACTCTATTACTAAGCCTCCGCTGTCCGTCTGTCTGTCTGTCTGTCACCAGGCTGTATCTCATGAACCGTGATA
Organism: Agriphila geniculea; assembly: GCA_943789525.1. Classification (NCBI taxonomy): domain Eukaryota; kingdom Metazoa; phylum Arthropoda; class Insecta; order Lepidoptera; family Crambidae; genus Agriphila; species Agriphila geniculea. The sequence goes on along the minus strand of OX038869.1, from coordinate 17,362,561 downwards.
GCTAGACAGCTGAAATTTTCACAGATGATGTATTTCTGTTGCCGCTACAACAACAAATACTAAAAACATAATAAAATAAGTATTTAGGGGGGCTCCTATACAACAAACGTGTTTTTTTTTTGCCGTTTTTTGCTCTATATTAATAGCAACAACAGGTAGACAGTTGAAATTTTCACAGATGATGTATTTCTGATGCCGCTATAACAATAAATACTAAAATCAGAATAAAATAAATATTTAAGGGGGGCTCCCATACAACAAACGTGATTTTTTTGCCGTTTTTTGGTACGGAACCCTTCGAGCGCGAGTCCGACTCGCACTTGCCCGGTTTTTTATATTTTTTGTATTATTTTAACACGAAAATAACAACGAAACATTAAAAATCCAAGATGGCGGAAAACTTTTTTGTTTTTGGGCCGATTTCGATGAAACTCGGCTTTTGGTACTAATTCGACAATAAAACAGCAACGAATAATAAAAATATAAAAAAATCCAAGATGGCGGCCAACTTTTTTGTTTTTCGGCCGATTTCGATGAAACTTCGTTAATGGTGTTATTTTAACAAGACAATAACAACGCAATGTTAAAAATACAAAAAATCCAAGATGACGGCCAACTTCTTTGTTTTTCGGCCGATTTCGATGAAACTCGTTAATGGTGTTATTTTAACAAGGCTATAACAACGCAATGTTAAAAATATAAAAAATCCAAGATGGCGGCCAACTTTTTTGTTTGTGGGCCGATTTCGATAAAACTCGTTAATGGTGTTATTTTAACAAGGCTATAACAACGCAATGTTAAAAATATAAAAAATCCAAGATGGCGGCCAACTTTTTTGTTTGTGGGCCGATTTCGATAAAACTCGATTTTTGATACTATATAGACAAGAAAACAGCAACGCAAGGTAAAAAATATGAAAATCCAAGATGGCGGCCAACTTTTTTGTTTTTAGGCCGATTTTGATGAAACTTGTTTCATGGTGTTATTTTAACAAGGCAATGTTAAAAATGTAAAAAAATCCAAGATGGCGGCCAACTTTTTTGTTTTTGGGCCGATTTCGATGAAACTCGGTTTTTGTTACTATTTTGACAAAAAAACAGCAAAGCAATGCTAAAAATATAAAAATCCAAGATGCGGCCAACTTTCTTGTCTTTTGGCCGATTAAGATGAAACTTAGTTTATGGTGTTATTTTAACAAGGCAATAACAACGCAATGTTAAAAATATAAAAAAATCCAAGATGGCGGCCAACTTTTTTGTCTTTCGGCCGATTTCGATGAAACTTGTTAATGGTGTTATTTTAACAAGGCAATAACAAAGCAATGTTAAAACGTAAAAAAATCCAAGATGGCGGCCAACTTTTTTGGTTTTGGGCCGATTTCGATGAAACTCGATTTTTGATACTATATAGACAAGAAAACAGCAACGCTAGGTAAAAAATATGAAAATCCAAGATGGCGGCCAACTTTTTTGTTTTTGGGCCGATTTCGATGAAACTTGTTTCATGGTGTTATTTTAACAAGGCAATAACAAGGCAATGTTAAAAATGTAAAAAAATCCAAAATGGCGGCCAACTTTTTAGTTTTTGGGCCGATTTCGATGAAACTTTGTTAATGGTGTTAACTTAACACGGCAATAACAACGCAATGTTAAAAATATAAAAAATCCAAGATGGTGGCCAACTTTTTTGTTTGTGGGCCGATTTCGATGAAACTCGATTTTTGATACTATTTCGACAAGAAAACAGCAACGCAATGTTAAACATATAAAAATCCAAGATGGCGGCCAACTTTTTTGTTTTTTGGCCGATTTCGATGAAACTTCGTTAATGGTGTTATTTTAACAAGGCAATAACAACGCAATGTTAAAAATATAAAAAAATCCAAGATGGCGGCCAACTTCTTTGTTTATCGGCCGATTTCGAAAAAACTCCCGTTAATGGTGTTATTTTAACAAGGCAAATAACAACGCAATGTTAAAAATTTAAAAATTCAAGATATCGGTCAACTTTTTGTTTGTGGGCCGATTTCGATGAAACTCGATTTTTGAAACTATTTTGACAAGAAAACAGCAACGCAATGTTAAAAATATAAAAATCCAAGATGGCGGCCAACTTTTTTGTTTTTGGGCCGATTTCGATGAAACTTGTTTCATGGTGTTATTTTAACAAGGCAATATCAAGGCAATGTTAAAAATGTAAAAAAATCCAAGAAGGCAGCCAACTTTTTTGATTTTGGGCCGATTTCGATGAAGTTCGATTTTTGATACTATACAGACAACAAAACAGCAACGCAATGTTAAAAATATGAAAATCCAAGATGGCGGCCAACTTTTTTGTCTTTCGGCTGATTTCGATAAAACTTGGTTTCTGGTGTTAATTTAACAAGGCAATAACAACGCAATGTTAAAAATATAAAAATCCAAGATGACGGCCAACTTTTTTGTTTGTGGGCCGATTTCGATGAAACTCGTTAATGGTGTTATTTTAACAAGGCAATAACAAAGCAATGTTAAAAATGTAAAAAATCCAAGATGGCGGCCAACTTTTTTGTTTTTGGCCCGATTTCGATGAAACTCGATTTTTGATACTATATAGACAAGAAAACAGCAACGCAAGGTAAAAAATATGAAAATCCGAGATGGCGGCCAACTTTTTTGTTTTCGGGCCGATTTCGATGAAACTTGTTTCATGGTGTTATTTTAACAAGGCAATAACAAGGCAATGTTAAAAATGTACAAAAAATCCAAGATGGCGGCCAACTTTTTTGTTTTTGGGCAGATTTCGATGAAACTCGATTTTTGATACTATATAGACAACAAAACAGCAACGCAAGGTAAAAAATATGAAAATCCAAGTTGGCGGCTAACTTTTGTGTCTTTTGGCCGATTAAGATGAAACTTAGTTTATGGTGTTATTTTAACAAGGCAATAACAAAGCAATGTTAAAAATGTAAAAAAATCCAAGATGGCGGCCAACTTCTTTGTTTTTCGGCCGATTTCGATGAAACTCGATTTTTGATTCTATTTAGACAAGAAAACAGCAACGCAAGGTAAAAAATATGAAAATCCAAGATGGCGGCCAACTTTTTTTGTTTTTAGGCCGATTTTGATGAAACTTGTTTCATGGTGTTATTTTAACAAGGCAATAACAAGGCAATGTTAAAAATGTAAAAAAAACCAAGATGGCGGCCAACTTTTTTGTTTTTGGGCCGATTTCGATGAAACTCGGTTTTTGTTACCATTTTGACAAAAAAACAGCAAAGCAATGCTAAAAATATAAAAATCCAAGATGCGGCCAACTTTTTTGTCTTTTGGCCGATTAAGATGAAACTTAGTTTATGGTGTTATTTTAACAAGGCAATAACAACGCAATGTTAAAAATATAAAAAAATCCAAGATGGCGGCCAACTTCTTTGTTTTTCGGCCGATTTCGATGAAACTTGTTAATGGTGTTATTTTAACAAGGCAATAACAAAGCAATGTTAAAACGTAAAAAAATCCAAGATGGCGGCCAACTTTTTTGTTTGTGGGCCGATTTCGATAAAACTCGATTTTTGATACTATATAGACAAGAAAACAGCAACGCAAGGTAAAAAATATGAAAATCCAAGATGGCGGCCAACTTTTTTGTTTTTAGGCCGATTTTGATGAAACTTGTTTCATGGTGTTATTTTAACAAGGCAATGTTAAAAATGTAAAAAAATCCAAGATGGCGGCCAACTTTTTTGTTTTTGGGCCGATTTCGATGAAACTCGGTTTTTGTTACTATTTTGACAAAAAAACAGCAAAGCAATGCTAAAAATATAAAAATCCAAGATGCGGCCAACTTTCTTGTCTTTTGGCCGATTAAGATGAAACTTAGTTTATGGTGTTATTTTAACAAGGCAATAACAACGCAATGTTAAAAATATAAAAAAATCCAAGATGGCGGCCAACTTTTTTGTCTTTCGGCCGATTTCGATGAAACTTGTTAATGGTGTTATTTTAACAAGGCAATAACAAAGCAATGTTAAAACGTAAAAAAATCCAAGATGGCGGCCAACTTTTTTGGTTTTGGGCCGATTTCGATGAAACTCGATTTTTGATACTATATAGACAAGAAAACAGCAACGCTAGGTAAAAAATATGAAAATCCAAGATGGCGGCCAACTTTTTTGTTTTTGGGCCGATTTCGATGAAACTTGTTTCATGGTGTTATTTTAACAAGGCAATAACAAGGCAATGTTAAAAATGTAAAAAAATCCAAAATGGCGGCCAACTTTTTAGTTTTTGGGCCGATTTCGATGAAACTTTGTTAATGGTGTTAACTTAACACGGCAATAACAACGCAATGTTAAAAATATAAAAAATCCAAGATGGTGGCCAACTTTTTTGTTTGTGGGCCGATTTCGATGAAACTCGATTTTTGATACTATTTCGACAAGAAAACAGCAACGCAATGTTAAACATATAAAAATCCAAGATGGCGGCCAACTTTTTTGTTTTTTGGCCGATTTCGATGAAACTTCGTTAATGGTGTTATTTTAACAAGGCAATAACAACGCAATGTTAAAAATATAAAAAAATCCAAGATGGCGGCCAACTTCTTTGTTTATCGGCCGATTTCGAAAAAACTCCCGTTAATGGTGTTATTTTAACAAGGCAAATAACAACGCAATGTTAAAAATTTAAAAATTCAAGATATCGGTCAACTTTTTGTTTGTGGGCCGATTTCGATGAAACTCGATTTTTGAAACTATTTTGACAAGAAAACAGCAACGCAATGTTAAAAATATAAAAATCCAAGATGGCGGCCAACTTTTTTGTTTTTGGGCCGATTTCGATGAAACTTGTTTCATGGTGTTATTTTAACAAGGCAATATCAAGGCAATGTTAAAAATGTAAAAAAATCCAAGAAGGCAGCCAACTTTTTTGATTTTGGGCCGATTTCGATGAAGTTCGATTTTTGATACTATACAGACAACAAAACAGCAACGCAATGTTAAAAATATGAAAATCCAAGATGGCGGCCAACTTTTTTGTCTTTCGGCTGATTTCGATAAAACTTGGTTTCTGGTGTTAATTTAACAAGGCAATAACAACGCAATGTTAAAAATATAAAAATCCAAGATGACGGCCAACTTTTTTGTTTGTGGGCCGATTTCGATGAAACTCGTTAATGGTGTTATTTTAACAAGGCAATAACAAAGCAATGTTAAAAATGTAAAAAATCCAAGATGGCGGCCAACTTTTTTGTTTTTGGCCCGATTTCGATGAAACTCGATTTTTGATACTATATAGACAAGAAAACAGCAACGCAAGGTAAAAAATATGAAAATCCGAGATGGCGGCCAACTTTTTTGTTTTCGGGCCGATTTCGATGAAACTTGTTTCATGGTGTTATTTTAACAAGGCAATAACAAGGCAATGTTAAAAATGTACAAAAAATCCAAGATGGCGGCCAACTTTTTTGTTTTTGGGCAGATTTCGATGAAACTCGATTTTTGATACTATATAGACAACAAAACAGCAACGCAAGGTAAAAAATATGAAAATCCAAGTTGGCGGCTAACTTTTGTGTCTTTTGGCCGATTAAGATGAAACTTAGTTTATGGTGTTATTTTAACAAGGCAATAACAAAGCAATGTTAAAAATGTAAAAAAATCCAAGATGGCGGCCAACTTCTTTGTTTTTCGGCCGATTTCGATAAAACTCGATTTTTGATTCTATTTAGACAAGAAAACAGCAACGCAAGTTAAAAAATATGAAAATCCAAGATGGCGGCCAACTTTTTTTTGTTTTTAGGCCGATTTTGATGAAACTTGTTTCATGGTGTTATTTTAACAAGGCAATAACAAGGCAATGTTAAAAATGTAAAAAAAACCAAGATGGCGGCCAACTTTTTTGTTTTTGGGCCGATTTCGATGAAACTCGGTTTTTGTTACCATTTTGACAAAAAAACAGCAAAGCAATGCTAAAAATATAAAAATCCAAGATGCGGCCAACTTTTTTGTCTTTTGGCCGATTAAGATGAAACTTAGTTTATGGTGTTATTTTAACAAGGCAATAACAACGCAATGTTAAAAATATAAAAAAATCCAAGATGGCGGCCAACTTCTTTGTTTTTCGGCCGATTTCGATGAAACTTGTTAATGGTGTTATTTTAACAAGGCAATAACAAAGCAATGTTAAAACGTAAAAAAATCCAAGATGGCGGCCAACTTTTTTGTTTGTGGGCCGATTTCGATAAAACTCGATTTTTGATACTATATAGACAAGAAAACAGCAACGCAAGGTAAAAAATATGAAAATCCAAGATGGCGGCCAACTTTTTTGTTTTTAGGCCGATTTTGATGAAACTTGTTTCATGGTGTTATTTTAACAAGGCAATGTTAAAAATGTAAAAAAATCCAAGATGGCGGCCAACTTTTTTGTTTTTGGGCCGATTTCGATGAAACTCGGTTTTTGTTACTATTTTGACAAAAAAACAGCAAAGCAATGCTAAAAATATAAAAATCCAAGATGCGGCCAACTTTCTTGTCTTTTGGCCGATTAAGATGAAACTTAGTTTATGGTGTTATTTTAACAAGGCAATAACAACGCAATGTTAAAAATATAAAAAAAATCCAAGATGGCGGCCAACTTTTTTGTCTTTCGGCCGATTTCGATGAAACTTGTTAATGGTGTTATTTTAACAAGGCAATAACAAAGCAATGTTAAAACGTAAAAAAATCCAAGATGGCGGCCAACTTTTTTGGTTTTGGGCCGATTTCGATGAAACTCGATTTTTGATACTATATAGACAAGAAAACAGCAACGCTAGGTAAAAAATATGAAAATCCAAGATGGCGGCCAACTTTTTTGTTTTTGGGCCGATTTCGATGAAACTTGTTTCATGGTGTTATTTTAACAAGGCAATAACAAGGCAATGTTAAAAATGTAAAAAAATCCAAAATGGCGGCCAACTTTTTAGTTTTTGGGCCGATTTCGATGAAACTTTGTTAATGGTGTTAACTTAACACGGCAATAACAACGCAATGTTAAAAATATAAAAAATCCAAGATGGTGGCCAACTTTTTTGTTTGTGGGCCGATTTCGATGAAACTCGATTTTTGATACTATTTCGACAAGAAAACAGCAACGCAATGTTAAACATATAAAAATCCAAGATGGCGGCCAACTTTTTTGTTTTTTGGCCGATTTCGATGAAACTTCGTTAATGGTGTTATTTTAACAAGGCAATAACAACGCAATGTTAAAAATATAAAAAAATCCAAGATGGCGGCCAACTTCTTTGTTTATCGGCCGATTTCGAAAAAACTCCCGTTAATGGTGTTATTTTAACAAGGCAAATAACAACGCAATGTTAAAAATTTAAAAATTCAAGATATCGGTCAACTTTTTGTTTGTGGGCCGATTTCGATGAAAACTCGATTTTTGAAACTATTTTGACAAGAAAACAGCAACGCAATGTTAAAAATATAAAAATCCAAGATGGCGGCCAACTTTTTTGTTTTTGGGCCGATTTCGATGAAACTTGTTTCATGGTGTTATTTTAACAAGGCAATATCAAGGCAATGTTAAAAATGTAAAAAAATCCAAGAAGGCAGCCAACTTTTTTGATTTTGGGCCGATTTCGATGAAGTTCGATTTTTGATACTATACAGACAACAAAACAGCAACGCAATGTTAAAAATATGAAAATCCAAGATGGCGGCCAACTTTTTTGTCTTTCGGCTGATTTCGATAAAACTTGGTTTCTGGTGTTAATTTAACAAGGCAATAACAACGCAATGTTAAAAATATAAAAATCCAAGATGACGGCCAACTTTTTTGTTTGTGGGCCGATTTCGATGAAACTCGTTAATGGTGTTATTTTAACAAGGCAATAACAAAGCAATGTTAAAAATGTAAAAAATCCAAGATGGCGGCCAACTTTTTTGTTTTTGGCCCGATTTCGATGAAACTCGATTTTTGATACTATATAGACAAGAAAACAGCAACGCAAGGTAAAAAATATGAAAATCCGAGATGGCGGCCAACTTTTTTGTTTTCGGGCCGATTTCGATGAAACAAGTTTCATCGAGTTATTTTAACAAGGCAATAACAAGGCAATGTTAAAAATGTACAAAAAATCCAAGATGGCGGCCAACTTTTTTGTTTTTGGGCAGATTTCGATGAAACTCGATTTTTGATACTATATAGACAACAAAACAGCAACGCAAGGTAAAAAATATGAAAATCCAAGTTGGCGGCTAACTTTTGTGTCTTTTGGCCGATTAAGATGAAACTTAGTTTATGGTGTTATTTTAACAAGGCAATAACAAAGCAATGTTAAAAATGTAAAAAAATCCAAGATGGCGGCCAACTTCTTTGTTTTTCGGCCGATTTCGATGAAACTCGATTTTTGATTCTATTTAGACAAGAAAACAGCAACGCAAGGTAAAAAATATGAAAATCCAAGATGGCGGCCAACTTTTTTTGTTTTTAGGCCGATTTTGATGAAACTTGTTTCATGGTGTTATTTTAACAAGGCAATAACAAGGCAATGTTAAAAATGTAAAAAAAACCAAGATGGCGGCCAACTTTTTTGTTTTTGGGCCGATTTCGATGAAACTCGGTTTTTGTTACCATTTTGACAAAAAAACAGCAAAGCAATGCTAAAAATATAAAAATCCAAGATGCGGCCAACTTTTTTGTCTTTTGGCCGATTAAGATGAAACTTAGTTTATGGTGTTATTTTAACAAGGCAATAACAACGCAATGTTAAAAATATAAAAAAATCCAAGATGGCGGCCAACTTCTTTGTTTTTCGGCCGATTTCGATGAAACTTGTTAATGGTGTTATTTTAACAAGGCAATAACAAAGCAATGTTAAAACGTAAAAAAATCCAAGATGGCGGCCAACTTTTTTGTTTGTGGGCCGATTTCGATAAAACTCGATTTTTGATACTATATAGACAAGAAAACAGCAACGCAAGGTAAAAAATATGAAAATCCAAGATGGCGGCCAACTTTTTTGTTTTTAGGCCGATTTTGATGAAACTTGTTTCATGGTGTTATTTTAACAAGGCAATGTTAAAAATGTAAAAAAAATCCAAGATGGCGGCCAACTTTTTTGTTTTTGGGCCGATTTCGATGAAACTCGGTTTTTGTTACTATTTTGACAAAAAAACAGCAAAGCAATGCTAAAAATATAAAAATCCAAGATGCGGCCAACTTTCTTGTCTTTTGGCCGATTAAGATGAAACTTAGTTTATGGTGTTATTTTAACAAGGCAATAACAAAGCAATGTTAAAACGTAAAAAAATCCAAGATGGCGGCCAACTTTTTTGGTTTTGGGCCGATTTCGATGAAACTCGATTTTTGATACTATATAGACAAGAAAACAGCAACGCTAGGTAAAAAATATGAAAATCCAAGATGGCGGCCAACTTTTTTGTTTTTGGGCCGATTTCGATGAAACTTGTTTCATGGTGTTATTTTAACAAGGCAATAACAAGGCAATGTTAAAAATGTAAAAAAATCCAAAATGGCGGCCAACTTTTTAGTTTTTGGGCCGATTTCGATGAAACTTTGTTAATGGTGTTAACTTAACACGGCAATAACAACGCAATGTTAAAAATATAAAAAATCCAAGATGGTGGCCAACTTTTTTGTTTGTGGGCCGATTTCGATGAAACTCGATTTTTGATACTATTTCGACAAGAAAACAGCAACGCAATGTTAAACATATAAAAATCCAAGATGGCGGCCAACTTTTTTGTTTTTTGGCCGATTTCGATGAAACTTCGTTAATGGTGTTATTTTAACAAGGCAATAACAACGCAATGTTAAAAATATAAAAAAATCCAAGATGGCGGCCAACTTCTTTGTTTATCGGCCGATTTCGAAAAAACTCCCGTTAATGGTGTTATTTTAACAAGGCAAATAACAACGCAATGTTAAAAATTTTAAAAATTCAAGATATCGGTCAACTTTTTGTTTGTGGGCCGATTTCGATGAAACTCGATTTTTGAAACTATTTTGACAAGAAAACAGCAACGCAATGTTAAAAATATAAAAATCCAAGATGGCGGCCAACTTTTTTGTTTTTGGGCCGATTTCGATGAAACTTGTTTCATGGTGTTATTTTAACAAGGCAATATCAAGGCAATGTTAAAAATGTAAAAAAATCCAAGAAGGCAGCCAACTTTTTTGATTTTGGGCCGATTTCGATGAAGTTCGATTTTTGATACTATACAGACAACAAAACAGCAACGCAATGTTAAAAATATGAAAATCCAAGATGGCGGCCAACTTTTTTGTCTTTCGGCTGATTTCGATAAAACTTGGTTTCTGGTGTTAATTTAACAAGGCAATAACAACGCAATGTTAAAAATATAAAAATCCAAGATGACGGCCAACTTTTTTGTTTGTGGGCCGATTTCGATGAAACTCGTTAATGGTGTTATTTTAACAAGGCAATAACAAAGCAATGTTAAAAATGTAAAAAATCCAAGATGGCGGCCAACTTTTTTGTTTTTGGCCCGATTTCGATGAAACTCGATTTTTGATACTATATAGACAAGAAAACAGCAACGCAAGGTAAAAAATATGAAAATCCGAGATGGCGGCCAACTTTTTTGTTTTCGGGCCGATTTCGATGAAACAAGTTTCATCGAGTTATTTTAACAAGGCAATAACAAGGCAATGTTAAAAATGTACAAAAAATCCAAGATGGCGGCCAACTTTTTTGTTTTTGGGCAGATTTCGATGAAACTCGATTTTTGATACTATATAGACAACAAAACAGCAACGCAAGGTAAAAAATATGAAAATCCAAGTTGGCGGCTAACTTTTGTGTCTTTTGGCCGATTAAGATGAAACTTAGTTTATGGTGTTATTTTAACAAGGCAATAACAAAGCAATGTTAAAAATGTAAAAAAATCCAAGATGGCGGCCAACTTCTTTGTTTTTCGGCCGATTTCGATGAAACTCGATTTTTGATTCTATTTAGACAAGAAAACAGCAACGCAAGGTAAAAAATATGAAAATCCAAGATGGCGGCCAACTTTTTTTGTTTTTAGGCCGATTTTGATGAAACTTGTTTCATGGTGTTATTTTAACAAGGCAATAACAAGGCAATGTTAAAAATGTAAAAAAAACCAAGATGGCGGCCAACTTTTTTGTTTTTGGGCCGATTTCGATGAAACTCGGTTTTTGTTACCATTTTGACAAAAAAACAGCAAAGCAATGCTAAAAATATAAAAATCCAAGATGCGGCCAACTTTTTTGTCTTTTGGCCGATTAAGATGAAACTTAGTTTATGGTGTTATTTTAACAAGGCAATAACAACGCAATGTTAAAAATATAAAAAAATCCAAGATGGCGGCCAACTTCTTTGTTTTTCGGCCGATTTCGATGAAACTTGTTAATGGTGTTATTTTAACAAGGCAATAACAAAGCAATGTTAAAACGTAAAAAAATCCAAGATGGCGGCCAACTTTTTTGTTTGTGGGCCGATTTCGATAAAACTCGATTTTTGATACTATATAGACAAGAAAACAGCAACGCAAGGTAAAAAATATGAAAATCCAAGATGGCGGCCAACTTTTTTGTTTTTAGGCCGATTTTGATGAAACTTGTTTCATGGTGTTATTTTAACAAGGCAATGTTAAAAATGTAAAAAAATCCAAGATGGCGGCCAACTTTTTTGTTTTTGGGCCGATTTCGATGAAACTCGGTTTTTGTTACTATTTTGACAAAAAAACAGCAAAGCAATGCTAAAAATATAAAAATCCAAGATGCGGCCAACTTTCTTGTCTTTTGGCCGATTAAGATGAAACTTAGTTTATGGTGTTATTTTAACAAGGCAATAACAACGCAATGTTAAAAATATAAAAAAATCCAAGATGGCGGCCAACTTTTTTGTCTTTCGGCCGATTTCGATGAAACTTGTTAATGGTGTTATTTTAACAAGGCAATAACAAAGCAATGTTAAAACGTAAAAAAATCCAAGATGGCGGCCAACTTTTTTGGTTTTGGGCCGATTTCGATGAAACTCGATTTTTGATACTATATAGACAAGAAAACAGCAACGCTAGGTAAAAAATATGAAAATCCAAGATGGCGGCCAACTTTTTTGTTTTTGGGCCGATTTCGATGAAACTTGTTTCATGGTGTTATTTTAACAAGGCAATAACAAGGCAATGTTAAAAATGTAAAAAAATCCAAAATGGCGGCCAACTTTTTAGTTTTTGGGCCGATTTCGATGAAACTTTGTTAATGGTGTTAACTTAACACGGCAATAACAACGCAATGTTAAAAATATAAAAAATCCAAGATGGTGGCCAACTTTTTTGTTTGTGGGCCGATTTCGATGAAACTCGATTTTTGATACTATTTCGACAAGAAAACAGCAACGCAATGTTAAACATATAAAAATCCAAGATGGCGGCCAACTTTTTTGTTTTTTGGCCGATTTCGATGAAACTTCGTTAATGGTGTTATTTTAACAAGGCAATAACAACGCAATGTTAAAAATATAAAAAAATCCAAGATGGCGGCCAACTTCTTTGTTTATCGGCCGATTTCGAAAAAACTCCCGTTAATGGTGTTATTTTAACAAGGCAAATAACAACGCAATGTTAAAAATTTAAAAATTCAAGATATCGGTCAACTTTTTGTTTGTGGGCCGATTTCGATGAAACTCGATTTTTGAAACTATTTTGACAAGAAAACAGCAACGCAATGTTAAAAATATAAAAATCCAAGATGGCGGCCAACTTTTTTGTTTTTGGGCCGATTTCGATGAAACTTGTTTCATGGTGTTATTTTAACAAGGCAATATCAAGGCAATGTTAAAAATGTAAAAAAATCCAAGAAGGCAGCCAACTTTTTTGATTTTGGGCCGATTTCGATGAAGTTCGATTTTTGATACTATACAGACAACAAAACAGCAACGCAATGTTAAAAATATGAAAATCCAAGATGGCGGCCAACTTTTTTGTCTTTCGGCTGATTTCGATAAAACTTGGTTTCTGGTGTTAATTTAACAAGGCAATAACAACGCAATGTTAAAAATATAAAAATCCAAGATGACGGCCAACTTTTTTGTTTGTGGGCCGATTTCGATGAAACTCGTTAATGGTGTTATTTTAACAAGGCAATAACAAAGCAATGTTAAAAATGTAAAAAATCCAAGATGGCGGCCAACTTTTTTGTTTTTGGCCCGATTTCGATGAAACTCGATTTTTGATACTATATAGACAAGAAAACAGCAACGCAAGGTAAAAAATATGAAAATCCGAGATGGCGGCCAACTTTTTTGTTTTCGGGCCGATTTCGATGAAACTTGTTTCATGGTGTTATTTTAACAAGGCAATAACAAGGCAATGTTAAAAATGTACAAAAAATCCAAGATGGCGGCCAACTTTTTTGTTTTTGGGCAGATTTCGATGAAACTCGATTTTTGATACTATATAGACAACAAAACAGCAACGCAAGGTAAAAAATATGAAAATCCAAGTTGGCGGCTAACTTTTGTGTCTTTTGGCCGATTAAGATGAAACTTAGTTTATGGTGTTATTTTAACAAGGCAATAACAAAGCAATGTTAAAAATGTAAAAAAATCCAAGATGGCGGCCAACTTCTTTGTTTTTCGGCCGATTTCGATGAAACTCGATTTTTGATTCTATTTAGACAAGAAAACAGCAACGCAAGGTAAAAAATATGAAAATCCAAGATGGCGGCCAACTTTTTTTGTTTTTAGGCCGATTTTGATGAAACTTGTTTCATGGTGTTATTTTAACAAGGCAATAACAAGGCAATGTTAAAAATGTAAAAAAAACCAAGATGGCGGCCAACTTTTTTGTTTTTGGGCCGATTTCGATGAAACTCGGTTTTTGTTACCATTTTGACAAAAAAACAGCAAAGCAATGCTAAAAATATAAAAATCCAAGATGCGGCCAACTTTTTTGTCTTTTGGCCGATTAAGATGAAACTTAGTTTATGGTGTTATTTTAACAAGGCAATAACAACGCAATGTTAAAAATATAAAAAAATCCAAGATGGCGGCCAACTTCTTTGTTTTTCGGCCGATTTCGATGAAACTTGTTAATGGTGTTATTTTAACAAGGCAATAACAAAGCAATGTTAAAACGTAAAAAAATCCAAGATGGCGGCCAACTTTTTTGGTTTTGGGCCGATTTCGATGAAACTCGATTTTTGATACTATATAGACAAGAAAACAGCAACGCAAGGTAAAAAATATGAAAATCCAAGATGGCGGCCAACTTTTTTGTTTTTGGGCCGATTTCGATGAAACTTGTTTCATGGTGTTATTTTAACAAGGCAATAACAAGGCAATGTTAAAAATGTAAAAAAATCCAAAATGGCGGCCAACTTTTTTGTTTTTGGGCCGATTTCGATGAAACTTTGTTAATGGTGTTAATTTAACACGGCAATAACAACGCAATGTTAAAAATATAAAAAATCCAAGATGGTGGCCAACTTTTTTGTTTGTGGGCCGATTTTGATGAAACTCGATTTTTGATACTATTTCGACAAGAAAACAGCAACGCAATGTTAAACCTATAAAAATCCAAGATGGCGGCCAACTTTTTTGTTTTTCGGCCGATTTCGATGAAACTTCGTTAATGGTGTTATTTTAACAAGGCAATAACAACGCAATGTTAAAAATATAAAAAATCCAAGATGGTGGCCAACTTTTTTGTTTGTGGGCCGATTTTGATGAAACTCGATTTTTGATACTATTTCGACAAGAAAACAGCAACGCAATGTTAAACATATAAAAATCCAAGATGGCGGCCAACTTTTTTGTTTTTAGGCCGATTTCGATGAAACTTCGTTAATGGTGTTATTTTAACAAGGCAATAACAAAGCAATGTTAAAAATATAAAAAAATCCAAGATGGCGGCCAACTTCTTTGTTTTTCGGCCGATTTCGATGAAACTCCCGTTAATGGTGGTATTTTAACAAGGCAAATAACAACGCAATGTTAAAAATTTAAAAATTCAAGATGGCGGTCAACTTTTTGTTTGTCGGCCGATTTCGATGAAACTCGCATTTTGGTACTATTTTGACAAGAAAACAGCAACGCAATGTTTAAAATTGAAAAAAAAGCAAAGACAGCGGCCAACATTTTTGTTTTTGGGCCGATTTCGATGAAACTCGGTCTTTGGTACTATATTGGCAAGTAAACAGCATCACAATATTAAATATATAAAAATCCAAGATAGCGGCCATTTTTTTGTTTTTAGGTCGATTTCGATTAAACTTGGTTTTTTGTATGATTTTAACAAGGAAATAACAACGCAATGTTAAAAATAATAGAAATATCCAAGACGGCGGCCAGCTTTTTTGTTTTTGGGCTGATTTCGATGAAACTCAGTTTATAGTACAATTTTGACAAAGAAATAACAACGCAAATTTCGAAATATTGAAAAATCCAAGATGGCGGCCAATTCTTTTGTTTGTGGGCTGATTTCCATGAAACATGGTTTTCAGAACTATTATAAAGAGAAAACAGCAACGCAATGTTGAAAATATTGAAAAGTCCAATATGGCTGTTAACTTTTTTGTTCGTGAGCCGATTTCGATAAAACTCCGTTTTTTGGTACTATTTTGACAGAAAACAGCAACGCAATAATAAGATATAAAAAATAGATAATAATAATAATAATAATAATAATAAATAAATAAATCATTTATTCACAACTTCATTTTGTTCACATTTTTTTCCCAAGCTTTCTTGTATAATAGTACCAGAAAACCGAGTTTCATCAAAATCGGCCTAAAAACAAAAATGTAACCGGAACCATTACTTAATGAGACAGAGACAGTACAATGATTTGGTAACCAGTAACTGTTATAAAGAGCCTGGATACTGAAATAATGCAGCTGTATAACTATTCGTACGTATAGCGCATACATATTTTATGTTACGGGTTAAGTAAATTACGTATGCTGCTCCGTGCAGAATCATTAAGCCGCATACGTAAATGTAAAGAGTGCGCCACAGTAATTTAATGATGCGGCTGACGTCATAAAGATTCTACGTACCAAACACAGTAAGTAAGTGAACGGAGTTCGTAAAATGAGCCAGGATACGTAATAACTGATGATGTAGACGGAGACATTATTTATTATCCCGTGTACGTAAAATGTAACGGCATATCTCCGACCCTGCTCGTACATTATGTACGTAACCGGAACCATTACTTAATGAGACAGAGACAGTACAATGATTTAGCAACCAGTTACTGTTATAAAGAGCCTGGATACTGAAATAATGCAGCTGTATTACTATTCGTACGTATAGCGCATACATATTTTATGTTACGGGTTAAGTAAATTACGTATGCTGCTCCGTGCAGAATCATTAAGCCGCATACGTAACTGTAAATAATGCGCCACAGTAATTTAATGATGCGGCTGACGTCATAAAGATTCTACGTACCAAACACAGTCAGTAAGTAAACGGAGTTCGTAAAATGAGCCAGGATACGTAATAACTGATGATGTAGACGGAGACATTATTAATTATCCCGTGTACGTAAAATGTATCGGCATATCTCCGACCCTGCTCTTACATTATGTACGTAACCGGGACCATTACTTAATGAGACAGGGACAGTACAATGATTTGGCAACCAGTTACTGTTATAAAGAGCCTGGATACTGAAATAATGCAGCTGTATAACTATTCGTACGTATAGCGGATACATATTTTATGTTACGGGTTAAGTAAATTACGTATGCTGCTCCGTGCAGAATCATTAAGCCGCATACGTAACTGTAAATAATGCGCCACAGTAATTTAATGATGCGGCTGACGTCATAAAGATTCTACGTACCAAACACAGTCAGTAAGTAAACGGAGTTCGTAAAATGAGCCAGGATACGTAAAAACTGATGATGTAGACGGAGACATTATTAATTATCCCGTGTACGTAAAATGTATCGGCATATCTCCGACCCTGCTCGTACATTATGTACGTAACCGGAACCATTACTTAATGAGACAGAGACAGTACAATGATTTAGCAACCAGTTACTATTATAAAGAGCCTGGATACTGAAATAATGCAGCTGTTTAATTATTCGTACGTATAGCGCATACATATTTTATGTTACGGGTTAAGTAAATTACGTATGCTGCTCCGTGCAGAATCATTAAGCCGCATACGTAACTGTAAATAATGCGCCACAGTAATTTAATGATGCGGCTGACGTCATAAAGATTCTACGTACCAAACACAGTCAGTAAGTAAACGGCGTTGGTAAAATGAGCCAGGATACGTAATACCTGATAATGTAGACGGAGACATTATTAATTATCCCGTGTACGTAAAATGTATCGGCATATCTCCGACCCTGCTTGTACATTATGGACGTAACCGGGACCATTACTTAATGAAACAGAGACAGTACAATGATTTGGCAACCAGTTACTGTTATAAAGAGCCTGGATACTGAAATAATGCGACTGTATAATTTCGTACGTATAGCGGATACATATTTTATGTAACGGGTTAAGTAAATTATGTATGCTGCTCTGTGCGGAATCATTAAACCGCATACGTAAATGTAAAGAGTGCGCCACAGTAATTTCATGATGCGGCTGACGTCATAAAGATTCTATGTACCAAACACTGCCAGTAAGTAAACGGAGTTCGTAAAATGAGCCAGGATACGTAAATGATTATGTAGGCGGAGACATTATTAATTATCCCGTGTACGTAAAATGTATCGGCATATCTCCGACCCTGCTCGTACATTATGTACGTAACCCGGACCATTACTTAATGAGACGGAGTCAGTACAATGATTTGGCAACCAGTTACTGTTGTAAAGAGCCTGGATACTGAAATAATGCGGCTGTATACCTTCGTACGTATAGCGCATACATATTTCCTGTTGCGGGTTAAGTAAATTACGTATGCTGCTCTGTTAATACATATGCGGCATCATTAAACCGCATACGTAAACGTTAACAGTGCGGGCACAGTAATTTCATGATGCGGCTTACGTATTAAGGATTCGGCCTCATTACAAGTAACTCGTTTACATTGTCTTTACAGGGCATTATGCCGCATACTTACTGAACATGGTGTCGTTTCATTATAAGTATGGCTCTTATTTATTTCATGTGAAAAGCACATTATACGTATCTGGCTGCCAGTGCATTACAAATTTGCCAATTTTAAGTAGCCCGTTTTTCTCAGTGAGTGTTCGTAAGTAATATCTATTGCTGCAACACATTTCTGATCTTCCACCTTGTGAGGTAAGGTTTCATGCAACGGGAGCTCGGTCTATAAGCGTTTGTAGAGTAATCCAAGCACACTAGCTGACACTTTACATGACACGCCATCTTTTATGTAGGGTCACAGGTTTATCAACGGACGTAAAATAATTGATAATATTTGCATACTACAAGCATTTCCATCAACAAAGAGTGAGTTTTAAGACTGTATATCCGCATTTCAAAGAAATTAGCGTTTTTCCAAAGAAGTTATCTAAAGAATGAAAGCATTATTATTGACGTAAACTTTAGTTTTAGGAAGCGAAATTCTTAAATTAGTGCCGTATAGAGAGAAAAACATATTATCCAGTATTTTAAAATGAAGACAATCAGTTTAAGTGGAATTTGTTGTCAGAGGTATTTTTCACAAAAGTTTCAGCAGTAACAAATAAGAATACGACTCATATTTATTTTTTCACTTATTGTTTGTATTGTCATGTCAAGGAGTGTCAAGGAGTGCATATAGAGAGAAAATTTTAAAAAATGTTTTAAATCACAGAGAAAATAAAATACCCTAAAATCCCCAAATCGGTTCATTTTGACATGTTTTTTACTGGTATTTAAAGATTCTAAAGTAATTTTTTTTTAGGAATAATGAAGTATTTGTCTACTGTATTGCGTATTTTGTATATCCATATATCTATTTAAAAACCACCGAGAGGGTCGACAGGGTCATTAAGAAAAGTTAGAAGTCGCTTGAGCTTTTTGTTTCCAGAAGTAAATCTTTTGCCGAATTTGAAAAAAAAATAGTGTAAAAATTCCTAAGGAGTTTCTTTTTAAGATACAAAAAGCAATTATGAAAAAAGTATATATTTTTTCTTTTCAAAGTCATGGACTTATCAAACCGCCCTCGCTCGTAAGTCCGAACCATTTTGCTCCGTTTCATTTCTGTTACTTACTAATAAAAATAATAATGTGTCCGTGGAAGCCAATAAAATAGGTAGTCAAAACTGTTTCCTTCGTATATTTTAGCTAAACGGACGTAGTCCTTTCTTTCAAGATTACTTTTTCATAACGCTCTTTCGTAATGGAAGCCAGTATTTATAGTTGGTGTGACAAAGTACTAATGGCCAGCTACTTCTGAGGTCGACAGTACCAATGCTGATCACGTCTCCACCACAGTACGTGCCGAGTACTTTAAGTGTATAGACGTGATAACTCTGCGATTCAATTGAAGGTTGAACTGAATTCAAAAGGGACATATCAATAGGGTGTAAATTGATATCTTATCATGTAAAGATTGGTGTTGTTTGGATTAAAATTATGATAAACATAAACATAACAGAATAACTCAGTAGGTATTATGATTGATATTATAGGTACCTTTTCAATTTAGAAGTGTTCGCCCTTATGACCCGTAGACCCAATGCATTTTACCCACTTGTGGGTCTAACGGGAAATTGCGAAGAAACGAATTAATCGATGTTCTTGACAATCTCTTTTCCACCTATTCGAGACTCTACACAATATGGATTCCACACAACTACCATTGATCACATTCTCTTTTCCCCACAATATTCAATTTTACACAAACGCGTTTCTTCCTATTAGCAATTTTACTCAATATTAATTACACACTGTTGTGTGTAAAAGCTGTTGCCTTTCATCACATTCGCAAACATGTGTCGAATTTCGCCACAAAATTTTGATCATCCCATACTAAATTGATCACGTGATCTCTTTGATTTGAGAAAGTTGTTCAGTTTCATGGACTGAACACATCCTTGTTTGCATGGTAAGTTTAGAATGACCCTGTATACTTAGTTATTTTGTTGTAACTACATTTAAGTAATATAATTTTATTGATATACTCAATCTGTCGTACTAGTTTAAATATTAGTATGTATGAGTTAATTCTTAACTTTTAATATAAATGTACACAAAAACTACTGATATGAAAATAATCTAGGTACGAGTTTGTACTCAATTAACGTTAATTATGCGAAAAAATCTCGGGCATTTGTATTCAAAACAAGATACTAGAGAAACAAATGAGCCCTTTGACCCCATCTGCATAATGATTGCAAGATAAATGCATATCGTGCTTGCAACTTGAACTGTCTATACACGCTGAAATTTTAATCATTTGGTTCCCGCCACTCATGATTACAAGCAACTTTTACTATGGGGCCAACTTTCCTGCTCGCAAAAAAAATCAGCTGTTCCATACAAAAGTGCAGTACCTACTCGACCTTAATGTATGGAACAGCTGATTTTTTTTTGCGAGCAGGAGAGTTGGCCCCATAGTAAAAGTTGCTTGTAATCATGAGTGGAACCACCACACGGCGGGAACCAAATGATTAAAATTTCAGCGTGTATACATATATCTACCTTCTATGATATTGTTTTCCTAACGTTTATTTTTCATTAGCTTAAAAGAACTATCGAACTACGAATTTCTATCGAGAAGAAAACGCGAGTAAATGTATACGATAGAGTAATAATATCTGGGTGACCGAGCTTTCCTCGGTTATTTACATAAAGTTAATATATTCCGCTAGGTATATTTACTTTATGGTTATTTATTAGTATTACAATTTATTGTTATATGGTGGTGTTTAGGTGATAGTCTACATTGTTATCTCAAACATTAACTTAATTTTTTTAAACTTGTCTAAAAACAATAAAAATTAAAAAAAAAGATATATCGGGTCATTTTGAACTTACCACCTAAATTTCAAGGATATGTCCAGTCCATGAAACTAAACAACTTTCTCTAAGAAACATGTGTCGAATTTCGCCATGAAATTTTCGTCATCCCACCCATACTAAATTGATCATGTGATCTCTTTGATTTGTATGGAAAGTCGATTTTTATTTTACATATTTGGCCATGTGTTCCTTAGAGAAAGTTGTTTTGTTTCATGGACTGAACACATCCTCAAAATTTGGATGGTGAATACAAAATGACCTTGTATACTATAAACTTGAACATATAAAAATATCAAAAGTAAGTCACCGAGCGAGATTCGAACCCGTAACACTCGTTTCTTGCCGTCCGCGTCTTAACCCGCTGGACCAGACGGACAGTGGCCAGCAGGACGAAATTAGCGACCATATCCTGCATCGAAAGAAAAACGCATAAAAAACTTAAAAACACGCGTTTTCCCAAACATAAGACTAATCTAGATCGATTGTTTACCCCCAAAAGCCCCCATATACCAAAATTCAGCGAAATCGTTAGAGCTGTTTCCGAGATCACAGAAATAAATTTATGTTAATACAAGAATTGCTCGTTTATAAGATAATATTTTTGGAAAATTGCATTTCGCTTTTCGGCGGTAGATGGCGATGTACAAATATCCCATACAAAATTACTCTAAGTATCTAATGTTTTTACGCGCGTTTTTTTTTCGTTAGCTGTTCGTGCTAAGGGTAATGATACTTTCAAAAGTTCAAGAGCTCGATCACATTTTTTGGATTATTTTCAAAACTTCCACCCAGTTTCAAGGTCACCTACTGGACTTTTCCTCGTCAAATCATTTAATAGAACTCTTTACTTACAAAGTCGTATAGATAGAAGGAAAGCTCGTAAAGGTCACCGGACACAAGATGAACTTAAACGACGTAAACAATGCGCAGTACGTTGTAGTGGTCGTGGCTGTCGTCGTCGGCTAGACAATCACTGCTTATCGGTCGCCATCTTAGCTTCGGGGAAACAATTACGACCCTACCGAGCAGTAGGGTCGTCTCGATTCTCGAATCATCTGAATAAAATTCATACTAGTAGCATATGTCCGCTGTTTTTTCGGCGCGGATTTATATTTGAATTCCCCATGTGAATTCCGGTAATATAATAGAATATGTCCTTCTTCCCTTCCATGTACAAGGTCAAACCTATTTGCACATGAAAATTCTTTCAGCGGCTTTGGGCTTTTAGGATGAGTATTGAAAACTTGACTGACCGTTGACGTGACTGAGACTTGACTGAGCTGTGTGAATGATCCATAAGTGGTTAACTAAACTAGGTTTAGTCAATGGAAGAAAGGTCTTAAGTTGTATGATGTGTATGTGTAAGTTGTGTGGTCAAGGCAGTTGTAACAGCAATAATATTAAATCTTATCAAGTGATACCATACCCTAACAACTGGCACTATGGTATTATTTAGTGATCAGTCAGAGACAAATCAGACAAATTTTGTATTTTTGTTTTTATAACATGACTACCCAAAAAAGAAGAGTGTATTGTGTTCAGGTTCCATTATGTTTATATTTATGTATGTTTATTTATTCCACCATAACTTCTAAATGCATGAACTATAAGATCGTGAGGTGATTCATCGTTAGATTCCTAACATCACCCCGAGTGACAATTGCAGATTAAAAAGAAACTAAATGGCAGTTGAATGAAGGCATTTTGTAATGTGAAAAAAAAATCGTCAATTATTACAATATGACTAGGTATCAAAATGAACGGCCTTGATGAGCCCATTCCAAAACTGTATAATTTGTCACTAAAGCTCAAGCCACACAGCGGGCGTGGCGCGACGGGGCGCGGCGTGACGGGACGGCCGACGCGACGGTAGAGTTCACACTGCGGGCGTTATCTCGCCTACGTTCCGCCCCGCTGCGCTTCGAATCTGTATTCACGCTCGGCGCGACGGCGGCGTGGCGCGACGGGACGCGACACGTCGCGCCACGCTGGCCTGTGTGACGTCGTCCATAGTATCTAGTACATTACAACTGCTCAGCGTCGCGTCGCCGTCCCGTCCCGTCACTCCACGCCCTCTGTGTGGCTTGACCTTAAAACGTATGAAATGAAAAAATATATTAAAAACACAACTGCCCTGCCAAAAACGAACTAATAAGTTAAACAGCAAGTATCATTGCAGTCGGAAGCCCTCTTTGATTAAGAATTGAATTGAAACACGACACTGTATTGTTATTTTACTTTTTCGTTCGTTTGTGGCAGGGCAGTCGGGTATTAATATTTTTAAAATTTTGCATGTTTACTTGCCAGCCCTTTGGGAAAGTTTGCTTCAACCCAGGTCCTTAAGGTCACACAAGTCTACAACAGACATCGTTACCGCTATCAGGCGATCTAACTACGACTACGAATGTCATTGTCGTAGCTGTCAGCTGCTCGCATGTTTAGGTACCTTACGTTTGTCTGAAACACGTGTAAACAAACCATCAAAACTTGGCACGAATTTCCTTGTTTGGTAAATAATTAAACTGTTGATTTTGCGATTGTTTACTTTTGAAGCAACAGTTCAACAATAATAGTAATAATAGTTTCGTGATTATACAAAATTAATATTGTAAGGATTCACTTTATAATCGAAAACAACGCTATGAGCCTGAAAAACAAACAAGGTTATTAAAGAAAATACGGCGAAGCATACCATTACGTAAGTAAAATTGTACTTTGGAGATGTGTATCTAAATTGATAAAAGACCTACTTACTTCGTTGCATATTTTCTGCTAAAATTGAATATTATGAATTTCTTTAAGCTTGTGTTCGACTAGACTGAACAAACTAATTAATTTGCAACATTTTTCACATACCGTAACTCTTGAATTAAAACGTCTAAAATTAATTCAAAGATTAATCCAAATATTAACAATGATTTTCTAATTAACACTGACGTGATCCATGATGAAAAATAGTTGCAGTTGGTTTTACCTTGTTTCTACATAATAAGTACTAATACAATAAATCTCTTATCTTCTCTAAATTAAAATGAAGGATGACTGACCTATCAACGTCCAGCCCAAACCATTGAGTCCTAGAAAACTGAAATAAAAAAAAACCACTTTTCCTTGCCAGGTGGCAAGGAAAAGTGGATTTTGCACAAGCGTTCCCTTTGTGATATCAATCACTAAAGAAGGATATTTTGAAATTCAAGGGGTGAAATAGAGTTTCAAAATTTGTAATGAATAAAAAATAAACATACATTGCGATTTGAAACTTTGTAGGAATACTTCTAAAAACAAATAGCAAATAGGTAAGTATTTCGTGGTTTTCCGAAACTCAACCCCTTAGGGGATAAATGGAGCAAATGAATCGAAAAATTCGATACGAATGCCGTTTTTGTGGTTTTATGGGATGTTGATCGCGAAAATAGCAGTTGTTTTGAAGAAAATGGACATGATTCAACGCCTAAAGGGGTGAAATGGAGGTTTGGATGGAAAGATAATACGGGAACAGGAACGAGAACGGGTATGGGGACGGGGCAGGAACGGGATATGTATGACTTACTTCTAGTACTAATCCATATGCGAATATCTATTAATAGCTAAGTAGATTTAAGATTTTTTTCCATACATTGTATAACTGCTGTTGGTATTCCGATCATAATAAAAAAATAAATATAAACGCGAAAGTAACGGGATATGGATATCCTAATATTAAAATTGTGAAAGTTTGGTGTATGTACCTATATGTTTTTGTTACTCAATCACACAAAAACGGCTGAACGGATTTGGAATGGCACACAGATAATTTTAGTTTTTTATCCCGGTCAAAGGTTCCCTAGGGATTTTCCTTTAGTGTAATATGTTGTGATCATAAAATATTTAAAACAGCTGTATTTTACCATGTTACAAGGTGGAATAAATGATTTGATTTGATTTGATTTGATTTGATTTGATTTGATTTGATTTGATTTGATATGTCCACGCGAACGATTCGCGGCGTAAGCTATAAATAATGACCTTTTTGATGAAGTTATGTTATGATATTAGCTGCAGTAAATTATTAACTCGATGCTTTGTTTTGGGTACTTAAATATAACTTATGATATTATAAGTACTCAAAACAAAGTACCGATTTAATAATGTAGTGCAGCAACTGCGCCGTACAACACGTTGCGACGCATTCCGGCTGGTATCGAGGGTCGAACCCCGACCTTCCGAAACTCGATAACAGCTGATAACAATGTTTTCGCCTTATTACTCGATGCTCAGAACAAGACTATCGTGTGTTGAGAATGTTGAGATACTCCCACAACTTAGAAAATCAATGTTTCTGATACAGCTTCTAAAGAAAGGCCGTTTTTAGGGTTCCGTACCCAAAGGGTAAAAACGGGACCCTATTACTAAGACTTCGCTGTCCGTCTGTCTGTCTGTCACCAGGCTGTATCTTATGAACCGTGATAGCTAGACAGTTGAAATATTCACAGATGATGTATTTCTGTTGCCGCTATAACAACAAATACTAAAAACATAATAAAATTAATATTTGAGTGGGGCTCCCATACAACAAAAGTGATTTTTTTGCCTTTTTTGGTACGGAACCCTTCGTGCACGAGTCCGACTCGCACTTGGCCGGTTTTTGTCAATTCCAAACAATGAAATTAATACTATTCACTATTAATCAGAGATTATTCTTAATTATTCTTGATGACGATCATGTTTCCTATTATTTAGATTGTTTACTATATTATACACGCTTTATTACCCCCTCCCGTTTAATATAATTATGTACAAAACATGAACAAAAAGTAATTTTGCAAAATGAAATATAAGCGTCTGCTCGGTGAGTTCATAATCCCAATTAATAACAAGTATTATGAAAAACAAAAAGAAATTAATCTAGTTGAAATGAATGGATATTGTGAAGTAATCTGTTAACGGGTATTGACCTTAGCACATCAAAATAAAACCGGTCAAGAGCGAGTCGGACTCGCGCACCGAGGGTTCCGTACAATCATAAATATATTTGGATATGTTACTTTAGTACAGTCTTTAAAAAGTAGGATAAACGGCAGACAGTTGGAAGGGCGAACAGGCGGACAGTTAATTTACAAATCTTAACCACAGCTGCTTATGGTGACTGAAAAACGTTTCAGCCACTCCACATTGCAAACTGTTTATATTACTAAGTAGGAACTTATTCTTCGTTTATTCGTACGGCAAATAGTAGGTAATTATTTTAGAACCAGCCACCAATTTATTATTGTAGTGTTAGGTTGCGCCATCTCTTGACCGATAGTGGAACTATATTTTTCCTTAGGTTAGCATGCTTAGGACAGCGCCATCTGTTGACTGGTAGTAAAACTAAAAAAAAATTGATTGTTTTTTGAATTTCTTAAAAAGTGTGTTATATTGAGACATCGTTTTATTTTTCCTGTAATGTTTACATAAACTACTATCACATAGAATTATTTCAGATTTTTCTCTCTGCAAACTTCAGAGATAAGGGGGGGGGGAACGGTATTTTTTTTTACAATTTTCACCATAAGTCGAAAACTATGCGGCCTAAAAAAAAAAGAAAAAATGTTTAAAAACGTGCAAACGACGCTCTTTCATATGATACCCCACATGCCCTAGTTGCCCCACTTCAAATTTTTAAGACCCCTTTTCAGTCCCTGTTGTAAAAAAGATATTTATTTTTTTATTTATTTCTTATTCGCGAAATAGTTGGACAAATGTCATCTTAAACTATTCCAAATTTCAAGTTGATACCATTAGTAGTTCTCGAGATATCCAGCTGTGACAGACAGACAGACAGACAGACTGAGTAACACCATAAGGGTTCCTTTTTTTCCATTTTGGTACGGAACCCTAAAAAGAGTTTAATCTAAAAATTGCTGTTGATCTTTTCGTGGAAAAGATTCCGTTGTTTTGGAATGTTGCTCGGAATACTAGATACTAATAATAGATAGGGACTGGATATATTATACGATAATTCATCTCTCAAACTTAATTTTCAAGAAAATGGAGTATCATTTCAAAATATGATGTTCTAAGTAGGATTTCCAAAAATTTGTAATTATTACCTTCCTTTACCAAACCACCAAACATGATTAATTCCGATTCTTGAATGTTTAAATTCTTACTAATTAGTATAAATTATTCTGTCACCGTCTGCTTAGATGATTAGTGTAAGTTGTCCAAAATTATTAATTTTATAAAGTACAAACTGAACTGAAAAAATTATCGTCTCTAAACTATTATATTGAGAATCGCACCCATGCTCTTCCACAATTCGGATTGGTATTTTGAGGCATTTTACTTTGCCCCACTTGTGGGGTGCCTTGGTGGGACAAAATGGAATAATTCAAACATGAATGTGGGTCCTTTAGAAAAAGAGTTAAGTAGGTATCGGTACACAGAGAAAGAGTTTAATACCTATCATTAAAATTTCACAGACTGATCATGATCGATGTGTGATATCATCCATCAAGCAGATTTGTCCATGATTCATAAAACTGATTAATTACCAGTACTTTATGTACCACACATCTGTTATGGTAACCTTTGACACGTGTTTTGAAGCAACAAAAACACCGTCTGTAAGTGATAGCAACAAAACAAAATACCCACGTATCTACTAAAATCTGACAAATAGGGGAAAACATTTTACAGCAAAATGTTAATTTAATTACTTACTCGTTTCGAAATTAACAATTTCAAAAGCAAGTGTGGGTGGGTGTGGATGCTACCTTGTAATTGAAATCATGATGTTTTAAGAAGGTGTTTTACATTTTTTTTTTCTTTTAAGGTAGCTATTGAAGTAATAAGTAATAATCTTCCAAGATATTTTTGTAGATTATTTTCTGTACGTCTGTCTGTCTGTCGCACTTTTTGTCTATCTGTTGCTCTGTATGGAAGTGCGATTCAGCCATAGATTTTGACGCTAAATTAGATTTTCAATAATGTTCCCCAACAGCGACCTCCAGGTATTTATAACATTGCGCGTTGTGTTTTTTTTAAGATACAAAACCAATGTTTTCTCTTATACTTATAAAAAACCGGTCAAGAGCGAGTCGGACTCGCGCACCGAGGGTTCCGTACAATCATAAATATATTTGGATATGTTATTTTAGGACAGTCTTTAAAAAAGTAGGATAAACGGCAGACAGGTGGAAGGGCGAACAGGCGGACAGTTAATTTACAAATGCTGCTTATGGTGACTGAAAAACGTTTCAGCCACTCCACATTGCAAAATGTTTATATTACTAGTCCATCAGCCATTTTAATGTCCCCACTGCTGGGGCACAGGCCTTCCTTATGGGTGGATAAGGAGGACGGGCCATAACCCACCACGCGGGCCCAATGCGGATTGGTGGGTGTTAACGACTGCAAATGCAGCCGGGACCAACGGCTTAACGTGCCTTCCGAAGCACGGAGGAGCTCGAGATAATAAATATTTGGTCACCCATCCCATGACCGAACCTTGCGAAAGTTGCTTAACATCCGCAATCGCTGGTCCAGGCGCTAAACCACTGCGCCACCGAGCTCCTCGTTATTATTATATTACTATATAGTAATATATATAATTACATAGTAAAGTATGAACTTATTCTTCGTTTATTCGTACGGCAATTAGTAGGTAATTATATTTGAACCAGCCACCAATTTATTATTGTAGTGTTAGGTTGCGCCATCTCTTGACCCATAGTGGAACTACTTTTTGCCCTGTCCTAAGCATGCTAACCTAGCATGCTTAGGACAGCGCCATCTGTTGACTGGTAGTGAAACTAAAAAAAATTTGTTTGTTTTTTGAATTTCTAAAAAAGTGTGTTATATTGAGACATCGTTTTATTTTTCCTGTAATCTTTACATAAACTACTATCACATAGAATTATTTCAGATTTTTCTCTTTGCAAACTTCGGAGATAAGGGGGGGGAACGGTATTTTTTTTTACATTTTTCATCATAAGTCGAAAACTATGCGGCTTAAGAAAAAAGAAAAAATTGTTTTAAAATGTGCAAACAGCGCTCTTTCATATGATGCCTACATGCCCTAATCACCTCACTTAACATTTTTAAGACCCCTTTTCAGTCCCTGTTAAAAAATAAATTATTAATTTTATTATTTCTTTCTTATTTGCAAAATAGTTGGGCAAATGTCATCTAAAACTATTCCAAATTTCAAGTTGATACCATTAGTAGTTCTCGAGATATCCAGCTGTGACAGACAGACAGACTGAGTCACACCATAAGGGTTCCTTTTTTACCATTTTGGTACGGAACCCTAAAAATGAAGGATGACTGACCTATCAACGCCCAGCCCAAACCATTGGACCTAGAAAGCTAAAATTTTGTTCAAGCGAACTACAATCACTAAGAATATTTCTAAATTCAACCCCTAAAAGAGTGAAATGGGGGTTCAAAAAAATAAAGTAGACATTTCGACTTGAAATGAAACTTCGTAGAAGTGCTTCTAAAAACAAATAATCGAACACTTATTTTGTAATTTCCGAAAATTTACCCCTTATCCACGGCAGCTGCAAAGGTGCCGAAACGTCGGAAAAATAATAAATCAAACCAAATATACCAAATTATTTTGGTAATTAATACGAAAACAGCTACAGGAACGAGAACGGGTACGGGAACGGGGCAGGGACGGGATATGGATATACTATATAATATAATATTATAAATGTGAAAGACTCAATCTTGCAAAAACGGCTGAACGGGTTTGGAATGGCACACAAATGGTTTTACTTTTTATCCCGGTCAAAGGTTCCCTAATGTCCACGCGGACAAAAATTTGGCCCGCGCAAACCATGTTTTCCTATTATGGCCCCTTAAATAAAAACCTCTGAGGGCGCCATCACTTTCGGTCATACAACCGCCTTAATAATGTTTATCTTTAGCAGTAAAAAGGTTGTCTAACTGTAGTTAGAAAAAACCTTACCTCACATTTCTAGATAATAGAGAGAAATACATTTTGACATTCGTCATCTTCAGATAGCGCGGCGGGGCGCGGGTAAACACTGATCTCAAAGGTCGAGTTGTTGTAGGTAAACAAATGTTTTATCTACTTCAATTATTGCAAAACAGACTTGTTGATTATCTGTTATTCGCACACGGTGTTCATTATACACGGACATGACAGTTATTCATATCAGTTCATCATTAAAAATAAAGAGCCTTTTTCTTCATGCAATAGTTCGTAGCAGCAATTCTGTCGTAGTACCTCGCTCGTATAGTGCGTTACGGATTCGCTTCGTAGCACAACCTACCTCTACGTGGTCTAATGAGATGTTATTGTTTTTCTGAATTATTATCATTGTTTAACATTTTTAAGTTATCCTACAATAACTTCGAACCAGTGGCCTAAGTCTGCTATCGTTAACGTCATAATTGTGTTTCAATCGTGTTTGAATTGTAATGCTTTTTGCTTTTTAGGGTTCCGTACCTCTAAAGGAAAAAACGGAACCCTTATAGGATCACTTTGTTGTCCGTCTGTCTGTCCGTCCGTCCGTCCGTCTGTCTGTCAAGACCCTTTATCTCGAGAACGCGTGGAGGTATCGAGTTGAAATTTAAACTATATACTAAGGTCTACGGTCCCTTGAAGCTGTAAAAAAATCAAACTTCTAAATTAATGTGAAAAAAGATACTGCCGTTTAGGGCGCAAAAAACGCATTTTCGATACTTTTAAAGGAATCAAAATTCATAGGGTACTTCCCGTTGACCTAGAACTATGAAATTTGGCAAGTAATAGCGTCATAAACTACACTTACAGGAAAAAATCTGAAAACTGTACATTTGTAATTAAATCATAAAAAATATAGTCATTAAAATACGTAATTTTATCATCGAGTGAAACAACGGTATGCGCGGTCATAGTTTAACTTCTTTCTTATTGACTTTTGTGATAATAGCGCCACTAATTATTTTTAAAATATAAATATTTATTATTTTTAATTAATTAGACCCTTCCAAATATTGTTACAGTTAATTACTTTTAAAAATAATTAAAAAGGAATAAAATTGGCTATAAATATTTCCGCAACATGGCGGTATGTCACGCCGCGTGACAGGGGGTGTCAAAGAGTAAAACAAACACAGAGTGCATTCCAGCAGACCAATCGTTAATCAATCACCTAAGAGTAAATTTTAACCATCAGCGCGTTTCTCACACCGATGACGGGACTCGAACGGGATGGAAACAGACTTTCGGACCAAGGGAGGTGATGACTGGAAGGCATTTGTTTTCTTTTCGGGTGTTGTTGGAAGGTCGAAATTGGCAAAAAAAGGAAGGAACCGAAGCGAAGCGAAAGCGGTTCGCTAGTAATAAATAAAATCTATACATATAAAACTCTAAATTGATTGATTGATTGGTGATTGAATGAAGATTGATTGGTGATTGATTGTTGGGATGTGCCTAGATAGAGTTCTCACGGTTGAAATTAAAGACACCGGAGGGTAGATACCTTTCATGGTGTAGGTGAGCACTAAGAAAGGATTTTGGAAATTTCACCTAAGGGGATGAAATAAGGGATGAAAGTTTGTATGGAATTCTCTTAGTTTCAAAGGTAGGATGTTCAAATTTTGTGTTTAGGCTGACGATGACGATTAAAAATTATAAGGGGAAAGGGAAGGGGAGGAGGGACTGGGACGGAGGATGGCGATGTATAGATAAATAAAAAGATTGACGGTTACGGTGACGGTAAGTGTAAGTGGACGAGGAAGCGGAAGCTGAAGTGGAAGCGAAAGTCAAATGTACCATGGGCAACAGCGTCGCTTAACCACTGCTAAGGTTAAAATCGCTTGCACGCCACGCCCACTGTCACATACTTTTAGTTCGTGCAGGCAGGGGTGATACGCGCCCACACGAATTTTGTTGCAAACTGGTTAAGCGACGCTGTTGCCCATAATACCTACATCAATGAATATAAACAGTTTGCAATGTGGAGTGTCAGCCACTCGTTTTTCAGTCACCACAAGCAGCTGTGGTTAAGATATATAAATTAACTGTCCGCCTATTTGCCCTTCCACCTGTCCGCCTGGTCGCCCATCCACCTTTTTGCCTGTCCCCCGTCTATCCTACTTTTGAAAGACTGTTCTACAGTAACATATCCAAATATTTATATTTATGATGGTACGGAACCCTCGATGCGCGAGTCCGACTCGCTCTTGACCGGCACCCTGATTATCTAAAAAGAAACTATTTAGCGACCGGTTTCATTCTATATACATTGCTACTTTTCTTTGGTATGTTTTTTTTAATCCAAAAAGAAGTAGCAATGGATCACTATCATCTATGAACTGCAACCGGTCGCTAGGTGGTTTCTAATTAGATAATCAGCCCGCGGTTTTTTTGTTTTTGACACCACAGTTCTTGTTTCTTAAACCCAAAACCGAAACACAATTGAAACATGATTATGACGTTAAAAATAGCAGATTTAGGGCCCTGTAAACGATTTAAATATAATTTGTAAAAATGTATTTTTATGTAAAAAGATTTTATAACAATTAAATTTATATTTTAATCGAATAATAACGTATACGTAACGTATAGCTAGGACATTTGAAGACTTTGTGGAAGATTAAAAGAAAACTAGCTATACGAACAATGGAAAGTATATGCATGTATATCCACGGAACAGCGAAATTATTGTACTTATACACTATTGATCATCACAAATATTTTAATAACAAGCTAAATTATAACCGCCCGGAGCCATTTTACGAACATTCTGATAATAATAGACCTTGTAGATATTTTACGATGGAATGCTAATAATTTAAGGTTGATTTGCATAGTAAGTACGTCAGCAACGAAAATCGCACTTTAGTACTTCATAGCAACTTTTTTGATAAAACGAGATCTGTCAAAAAAGTTGCTATGACAAAGTACTAAAGTTTTAGGTGGCTTTCGTTACTGAGTATATAATTTTTCATGATTTTTTTGGGCGCTGAACTAGATGAACAAGAAGTAAATACCCAAGAAACACAGATAGCTGTATAACTACTCACTTTTAGACTTATTTAAAACTCTGTGCTTATTAAGACTCTTCTAAGAGTACACTGGTGACCCTACAGCTGCATAATAGCGGTCAGTGATATTTAAACAGCTTAGGCTAATTAAGAGCTGCATTAAGGCTTATTAATACTGACAAAACCACCATTGTTACGCCAAGAGTGCTATAAAGGTATATTTTCTCGACTCTATTCAGCTTCTAACATATTCTAAAGCCTAAACCCTAGTAAGGACTGTTTAGTGGATAAAATTTCTCCAAATACTGTATAAGAAGGTATTTGTGAACTCCTATTACACTAACTTATCAAAGAGGCACGTGTGAACTATTATGAAGTGAATAGCTGTATAATGGATGATATGTGGCCCATATTTCAACTTATAGCTGAATATGTCTACCGCTAATCAGCCTTTATACTGCCATTGATAGTATCTGCATAGCGGCTGTTTATACATTCACTAGATGCCTCGCAGCTGCTTAGAGACTCACTAGTGTATCGAATTAACGGCCTCTACTTTATAATGGTTCACATAAGTACTTTAAAACAGATGTTATCTGAATAAAAGAACATATTTGGTACTGTAATCAGTCAACATAATCCACCATTTTTTGTATAACCTATAAAAATTCTGATTGATTTTTCAACTTTTACGATGTTTAGTGCAAGAAATAGGAATGTAATGCATCAGTTTTAACTTCGAAATATCTTAATAATAACTTTTTATCTTATAATTCTTTTCAAAGCACAAAATTTTTTTTAGTCAAAATTACATCACAGCTTATTTATATCACAAAACTAATTCAAAACAGAATATTTTCGTGGCGCACTAAAATTTTGTTAGATAATATATATGTATAATGTCAGTAAAATTACGTTCCCAGTCATTTTCCCTTTATAATATGTCAAACAGAGTATGAATATAAATATTATCCACCAATGTATCGTTAACTCTAATTCATTCACGTAACATAAAGTGTTCAATTGTTAGCCTTATATATGCTTAAACGTTTACACTTCAAATATTAGTTCACTTAATTTTACACAGGCCGCAAGCAGCCTTGCGCGGTTTAAAATATGTATTAAAGCGTACATGTGACATATTTTCTGAATAAAGAGTAACTTGTGATCTCTTAGTCAGTCGAATTTCAGCGCATAGTACTGTCGTTACCCTTTATAACACTCTTAAATTTCTGCTACACAGCCTGTTACCCTTTATTACACTGTTAAGTTGCTGCTACATAGCTCTTACGCAGCTATGTGAACTTAAGGCTGAATAATTTGTGCCCATTTAAGAGCCATAAGAGCTGTATAAGGTCGTATACAGCCTTTATGCAGGTTCCGTATTCAGCTTTAAGCGTGATTGAAATCTGTTATTCGGCTGTTAAGCAGCCTCGTTGTGTTACTTGGGTATCTTTTTCAAAGATTAAAATAGTAATAACCCTCACTCGCTAAAGCTTCATCTCTGATCTGCGGCTAATTTATTTTATTTTATTGTTTAATTAAAACATGGGATGATGACTAATGAATAAATAACGAAATACTAATAAAAATCGTAAACATCTTTAAACTTTTACAGTAGCTTGTATACCTCTTGGTTTTATATATTGCATATTATTTGTTTTATGACCCTTCAAGGTTGGGTGGACAAGTCTATTTAAAAAGTTTAAAATTTATTTAAATAAATTATACCTTTAATTAGTCCGTAAAATGTATAGCAAATTTGTTAAGAAACCATTTTTATAAACACAATATTTAATATAGCTGCCGAACAAATTTCCTACGCGTTGCATATAAACTACTCAGGCGTGACGTCATAATTGAGTAGCCGTTAGTATGGAATGTTTTTGGATGAGTCCATTTGTGTGCATTTCAAACTGTGATATCTCGGGCAGTTTTCATGCTTGCGAAATAATTCTTTTACTAATGTTTCTTTTCTTGAGAGGTAATTTATGTAACATAAAATCAAAAAACCAGCCAAGTGCGAGTTGGACTCACGCACGAAGGGTTCCGTACCAAAAAACGGCAAAAAAAACACGTTTGTTGTATGGGAGCCCCCCTTAAATATTTATTTTATTCTGATTTTAGTATTTATTATTATAGCGGCATCAGAAATACATCATCTGTGAAAATTTCAACTGTCTACCTGTTGTCGTTATTAATATCGAGCAAAAAACGGTAAAAATACACGTTTGTTGTATGGGAGCCTCCCTTAAATATTTATTTTATTTTGTTTTTAGTATTTGTTGTTGTAGCGGCAACAGAAATACATCATCTGTGAAAATTTCAGTTGTCTAGCTATCACGGTTCATGAGATACAGCCTGGTGACAGACAGACAGACAGACAGATAGACGGACAGACAGACAGCCAGACAGACAGACGGACAGCGGAGGCTTAGTAATAGGGTCCCGTTTTTACCCTTTGGGTACGGAACCCTAAAAATAAGTATGGCATGATGACCATGCCAATTGGACTTAGAAATGATCACATGATACGTGTTGAATCAAGATTTAAGGCTCATGCGAATTGTACAGAAATATTGAATTGATTGAAATCTAAATAACCTCGTTACGGAACCCTGTCTGTGTCGGAAGGCGTTTGAATTTACACGGCTGCGCCACAGTCTTATAGAGCAACACGGGCTTCCGTTTCCGGACGGAAGCTGTGTTGCTCTATGGCCACAGATGTTGTACTTTACTAGCCGCAAAGACTTCTGTGTTGTATGAAGTCTATGCGTAATTGCGTAGCCGAGATAAAGTGAAATTTTGATAAATTTGAGCTTGATCGCTGCGGACACGTATAAAAACATGATGGAACAGAAAAAAAATAAACGCGCCTGAACGTGATGGGTGACGTCACAAATCATGACCGCTTTGTATAGAGCCTTTTCAGCCGGTGCTGTTGCGTGCTAACTTCAAGTCACTATATATCAGGAGAAAAAAACGCAAGAGAAAAGTTTTAATATTACAGTTGATTTTGATTTTAATCCAAAAAAAATTGATGAATATTCTCTAATTGACTAGAATGGAGGCTTATTAAGAAAAATGGGTCTTTAAGTGCATAACTCATACTTCGATAATTTAGTTCTTAAACGTTAATAAAAAGTAACCAAATGTTAATACGTGTATTGCTACAGCTCAATGCTTCCTCTCAAAGTAAATTGAATCACTTTGTACTTTTCGTTATTACATACTTATATCAATTTACTCTCCAATTATAAGACCTTTAGGTGCTCCCCTTCTCGCCACGTACCTATACCACTGTATGTAGGTAGAGAGTATGTACTTAAGTGTAGCTATTTGCATATTTTAATTAGTTACGTAAATTGAATTCTATCGAATACGATGACAAAATTTAAGCCGTTTTTTGGTTAGAGCAATCATACAACTTTCTTTTTTTATTAGAAAATGCGACGATTTCTTATTTTTCTTCACGTCGAAGCCAAAGGAAAGATTTAGCTTTCCTATAATGGCGAATTCGCGAATTTCAATAGGTAACTGACTCAAGGCTATTTTTCACCCGACTTCTTAAGACGTTTTTAGGGTTCCGTAGCCTAATGGTAAAAAACCGAACCCTTATAGGTAGATTCGTCATGTCTGTCTGTCGGTCCGTCCGTTCGTATGTCACAACCACTTTACTCCGAAACTATTAGGATTGATTACACAGTTGAAACTTGGTAGGTAGATGTATTCTGTAAACTGCTTAACGTTTTTTTTAATATTACATAATATGCGTACTTACGAGTTAATAATTATTTGAATATATTATTTCTTTCTTTTTAGAGTCGTTTATTTTTGAAGCTGTTTTATAACTTTTCTTTGAAACGTACCCGACGTAATTCGAAGTAAATTGGTAGCAAAAGAAAAGTTACTCAATCGCAAAGAAAAATACTCCGGGGATTATTTTGGGTCTTTAGTGAAAGCAGTTTATAATACTTCGCAGATTTCTTTTCCTAAAAAGATTCAATCGTATGGTTACAGAAATTCAAAGGCTGCTAGGTGATTTAAAGTTTATTGTTGGGTAGGTGTATATATTTTTTATTTGCCACAAAAATTTTAACTACAATATCGTGAGCGCGAAAATTATAGCGTGTGGCCCTAGCATTTCTTGAGACAAATTATTTCGTCATAACATCTTTGCGATGTTGTTTGTTTGTTTATCCTCTTGCAATAAATGCTATCTAGTCTGAGAGAAGGGTCGTGTTTGCCCTATCCTTCATTCAAAGGGATTTCGTCGCTTAATTAATGCTTTCAACATGGAACATTTTGTATACAACATGTAATTACTAAAATAAAGCTCGATTAGACAGTATTTAAACCTAAAATGTAGCTCGATTAGACAGTATTTAAACCTAAAACCTCTCAAATTCGTCGCCTCAGTGCTTATTTGTCCTAACTACCATTGAGTACATTTTACAGCAGAAGTGTTTTTTTGCTCCATTTACTTTAAAATTGCGTTAAAAATATTTAAAAAATCAAGCTAGAACTAAAAAGTTAAGCACAATAGTAAAAAAGAGCTAATAAAGTTAAAAATAATTTTATTCCGATTAGAAATAGGCCGTTGTATAAACATATAAACATAAACCTTTTACTAGTTCACTCATTAGAACTTATCCTGCATTGAACCGTAAAAATTGCAAATGCGTGCTTGCGGGGACAACCTTAACACTTTAATACTTAGGTAGTTTATGGTTTATGTATATGATTTTTTATAGGAAAATTTAAATTTGTGTAAAAGGCCTACTGATAATTAAAATGCATAACTTTTGCCCGCGACTTCGTTCGAAATCACGCGAATGAAGTTGCGGGAAAAAGCTAGTTATAAACTAGCTTTTTTTATGTTATCTTGTTTTTGTCTTGAGGAAAAATAAGAATAGGCTTAGAAGGAGAAATATTCTTGGGGTATTATGGTATGATGAAAAATAACAGGTATCACTTACTTAATTGGCATAAAAATACGTAAATATTATGTTTTTTAAAGGAAACCTTATGTCACAAAGGTTCCTTTATGACGTCAGCCGTTCGGGTTTTATTAAACATAGTAAATACGTTCAATGTATTCTAATAAGCCATATTACATGATGATATTCGATAACATTACAATACGACCCCTTCAACGACATTACAGGAACTTATATCCAATTCTATTTTCAGATGTATGTGAATTTGTTTACAGAGGGGAAGGCTTTCATGAAAATTCCTCGATATTTCCAATAAGTAACCGCCAAGTATTCCGACTTCGGAATGTTTCGTAAACCTGATAAAAATACCGGGGAAATCATCCAGTGTTAAATAAGATTAAGGGCTTGTTTCACAATCAAAAAGTAAGTTTAGGTAAAGTAAGTTAGTAGGTTTAGGTAACGGGATAGTGCTTGGCCTTCATCTTACCTGAACCTGATGTTAAGTGACGATAAGGCCGAAGGTGGAAGCGTACTTCTCCCGGAATTCTCACCACTGAGGAACTGGCTATCTTACCTCTAACTGCCGGAACACACATTTTTTTTATAACATATTTGCTCGTAAAGAGTCTCATATTACACCAATTTCAATATCGTATTGTATCTTATTACGAACTTGTGCGGTAATGTAAAATAAAACGCACGGTTTCCTTGATAAACCGTGCGTTTTACTTTACATTACCGCACGGTTTATCAAGATGCTTAACTTTGGGAGATAAAATATAATAAATAAACATTTAATTATTTAATTTAATTAATGTTGACAATAAAATACAACCATTTATCTGTAACAAAAACACAAAAATATTAATTTACTTTATTAGTAATACTGGCTGTTTTTTATGCCTTTGCCTTAAAAAAAGCGCTGATGCGCGCGCATTGCTATTTTTTTTTTTGCTGTATTGTTTTTATTTGAAAATGTCGTCAAGTAGTGATGAATTTATTAATTCAACACCGCCAAAAGTCTCAGAGGCAGCGAAAAAGGTTACACTAAGCCTCTTGCCCGAAAAATTGACCAATCAGATACTTACAAGCGTATCAAAATTTAATCATATGGAAAACAAGCAAAGGTGCAAAGTCCGAGTTTTATTTATTTCCTCGCAAATATGTTATAAAACGTCGTAAGACATACGTGCGCTTTGATAATTACCGCACTTATATCATAATGTAGTATTATTTGTTGTTAACTTGTTATGGCGTCAGACTAAGGTAAGATGGTGGTAACTAGCCAGACGGACTTGAAATAAGCCCTACCACCAACCAAACTTACACGGGTGGGCGAACCACTAGACCACAGAGGCGGTTAAAAGACAAAGAAAAGACCACAAAGTTCTGAGCAGCATTCTTGAAAGATTATTTGACATAAAAAAATTGTCAAACAATGGGGAAAGCAACTGTCAAAATGGCGCTGCGTACGCTTGTTCTACTAGAGATATGAAAACAAAGGACCTTTACTTAAAAAAAATCGTTTTTATAGCTTTAAAATGATTAAATTCTGTGTAAATAGGCTTTAAAAATGTTGGCACTTACAAATTTCCGAAAAATCTGGACATAGAAAAAAAAACGGTCAAGAGCGAGTCGGACTCGCGCACCGAGAGTTCCGTACCATCATAATTGTACCATAAAACCACACTGCAGAGTAGAATAATAAAATTAGCATTGCAGTTTTAGGTCAGCGCCATCTATTGACCGATATTGGAACTAATGTTATCATTTTTAAAAATTTGATAATTTCTGAAAAAGTGTGCTAAATTGAGACATCGTTTTATTTTTCCTGTAATCTTTATATAAACTGCTATCACATAGAATTATTTGAGATTTTTCTCTTTGCAAAGTTCGGAGATAAGGGGGGGGAACGGTCATTTTTTTTTTACATTTTTCATCATAAATCGAAAACTATGCGGCCTAAAACAAAAAGCCCCACTTAAAATTTTTAAGACCCTTTTTCAGTCCCTGGTGTAAAAAAGATATTTATTTTTTTATTAATTTCTTTTTTGCAAAATAGTTGGGCAAATATCATCTTAAACTATTCCAAATTTCAAGTTGATACCATTAGTAGTTCTCGAGATATCCAGCTGTGACAGACAGACAGACTGAGTCACACCATAAGGGTTCCTTTTTAACTATTTTGGTACGGAACCCTAAAAATTGATAAATTCTGTAAGAATAAAAACGTCTTAATTTGGCTTTTAATTCCGGCATTTGCATTGTAAAATAGTCTTTTATATCCATTTTGGGTCAATGGGTCTTTTTTGGTAAAAAAAAAATATCACAAAATAAATACCTGCTTTCCCATACATTTTGTTCTGAACGTCTACTGTCTTGGGAACAAGCGTACGCAGCGACATCTACAATTAGCTTTGCGTTGCCAACCCCATTTGTCAAGTAAGCTACTCAGAACTTAGTTTTTGAATGTGAAAGGTCCTTATAGTCTTCGATTAAGTTACTTATGCCAGTAATAGTAAAACTAATATTATACAAACTTAGCTCTCATATAATGTGTTTGAGGGATCAAAATAGTTTAAAATTGTTCATAGTTAAGCAAGTACTTCATTGACCTCAATTTTTTTTTATATATGCAGGTCAATGAGTTACTTAGGTACTTAAGAACAAAAACATTGTGCACAATGTAGATAGGATTATACTTATTTAATCACTGAAAAGATCGTATATTGATATAAATTTCTATTATGTTCCCGAGGGATAGAAAAAAAATCGGGTTGCACTCCGGGAGTGCTGGCAGAACTGAAATCTTGAATATTAACGTTGTGCATTTTTAATATTTTGGAATGGTTAGGGAATAATTTTGCACGAATTGCCGTCTTACAAATTTACTCTGCATTTGAATTTACGAATACAGAACAGTATTGTACAAGTCTTATCCATAGCTTGACAGAAAATCTAGAGTTTTGACATCGAATTAAAAAATTAGCGCGTTGCTATGGTGACACAAGTATTTACGTCTTGTAATGACGGGCCGCCATTTTCAAGAGAGGGGGATACTTCCGCCGCCGGCTGTCTACTCTCCATCCGTTACATCCGTCTTACGAATTTTCGATCAGGGTTACGTGATCCTGACTGACCGACGCGAGTTTAACATTTTTTCCCCATTACAAAAAAGCGTACAACGCCGCTAAAGAAGTTTTCACTTCAATAACTGTTCACGTAGACAAAGTCGCGAGCAGTCGCTAGTATACGTGAATGTTACATTGAGTAAAATTGGTAGGTAATATAATTTTTTTTTAGAACCCAGTAAATATTCTGATCAAAGACTTATAAAATTAAAATTTAATAGCAAATAATTCTAATAAATAAGTAATTATTTTCAGTTAATTATACTTCAAGTGTGTCAACAATGGCTGAAATTCTCGTTCGGTTACAAAGTATTGTTGATTATCCCAAGGGAAATTTTCAGTCTCAGCAGGTGGACAAGAAAATCTATTGTTATTGCGACGATATGTGGGTATTTTATTTCCAAAAGTCAGAGATTGGAGTTACCTATTTTTGTCCTTGCTTCGATTCCATTTTAGGACAAGTCGATAATTGTATTAATTCAGCACATCAGATAGTGATGGGGAAAATGCCGGGTATTTTGGGCAGATTGGGAATATTCCTAATACGCGTCTATAAATTTCCGCCCACTGGGCATTTATTTTGTATAACATAATACATGTACTAAATATTTTTTACTTTGAAAGTTAATTTATTTCGATAAATTAGTCATAATTCATTGATCAAAGCCTAAATAAATGTTCCAACCGTGCCGGTATCATACTTCACGACAAAATTTTGAATAAGTAAAATATCGGTGGAGTAGAGTTACCATCTATATGCAATGCATAGATTCCCATACGCGCAGAGCACTTTTTAGTCAGTTTCATCCACTAATGTTGCAATCTGAGGTCCATCCATGACTTCGTCTATCTGAACATTTATTATTGCTATCCCTTAGGAGTCGAGAAAAGTACTTTTTCCTGAATGAAAACACCACTGACAACGTGTGTACAAAATTTCTTTAATAAGCTTTACGAACAAACAAACAAATTCGCCTTCGCATTTATGATTTAGCTATGATTTTGTCGATTGCTTTTTGTACGGTTTTAACTAAACTTAAATCAGAAAAAAAAACAAAAATAGATGATAGATATTATAATATAATACAGTTTTATAATATAACATTTATTGGTTGTAATAACTTTCCCAAGCATAACACTGTATGTAACGGAGTTTTTTTAATTACTTCTTTAACCAAGAACTTGAAGAATTACTTTAACTTGTAATATCTAACTTTTAATATCTATCCCCTCCCCAAAGCTAGGTGTAAACTAACGATCACAAACTACTTAAAGGAACAGGACTACCAAA
Source organism: Agriphila geniculea (assembly GCA_943789525.1). Classification (NCBI taxonomy): domain Eukaryota; kingdom Metazoa; phylum Arthropoda; class Insecta; order Lepidoptera; family Crambidae; genus Agriphila; species Agriphila geniculea. Next base: position 17,320,295 of record OX038869.1, on the reverse strand, counting down.
AGACTGAAAGTTTACTTATTCCTCTAAAATAAAAATCTTAATTACCTAAACCTACCTGCACACATGAACAATAGTAAATACTAAAATAAATAATAGATTATAAAATAAAAACTTTATGAATAACACTGGCTTCTCCTTTCGACTCGAGCGAGTAATATCGGCAAATATAATAACATTGGCTCATATACACTCACACATTACATTACACACACTCACGCTCACTTTCACACACAAGCACTCATACACACACACAACCACAAAATTCTGCTACTATTTAAAATGTTTAGTATGTACTAGTTCTATAAGTTATCTTTATTATTTTTTCATGCAATAATTAATACCATCTATGCTATCTGCTATCTATTCACATAGGTCTACAATTACAATTAACTAAGAACAATTGTATCCTTTTGCGGGGGTGGCCTGGTGACCTGTGTAACGGTTTTCTTTTAAAACCTATTGCGGGCACCAGCTTCTCACACTTCAGGTCTACATGTATTTCACTGAATTAATGTTCTAGTCTTAAGAAACCTACTGTGTGATGAGGAAATTAATGATTTATTTATTTATTTATATAATGTAACATTTATTGGTTTTAATAACTTTCCCAAGCATAACACTGTATGTAACGGAGTTTTTTTAATTACTTCTTTAACCAAGAACTTGAAGAATTACTTTAACTTGATCTCAAAAAGTACAATTTTTTTATCTAGGATAGTTTTTAGGGTTCCGTACCAAAATGGTAAAAAAGGAACCCTTATGGTGTGACTCAGTCTGTCTGTCTGTCTGTCTGTCACAGCTAAATATCTCGAGAACTACTAATGGTATCAACTTGAAATTTGGAATAGTTTTAGATGACATTTGCCCAACTATTTTGCAAATAAGAAAGAAATAATAAAATTAATATTTTTTTTACAACAGGGACTGAAAAGGGGTCTTAAAAATTTTAAGTGAGGTGATTAGAGCATGTGGGGTATCATATGAAAGAGCGCTGTTTGCACATTTTAAAACAATTTTTTCTTTTTTCTTAGGCCGCATAGTTTTCGACTTATGATGAAAAATGTAAAAAAAAATACCGTTCCCCCCCCCCTTATCTCCGAAGTTTGCAAAGAGAAAAATCTGAAATAATTCTATGTGATAGTAGTTTATGTAAAGATTACAGGAAAAATAAAACGATGTCTCAATATAACACACTTTTTTAGAAATTAAAAAAACAAACAATTTTTTTTTTAGTTTCACTACCAGTCAACAGATGGCGCTGTCCTAAGCATGCTAACCTAAGGGCAAAAAGTAGTTCCACTATGGGTCAAGAGATGGCGCAACCTAACACTACAATAATAAATTGGTGGCTGGTTCAAATATAATTACCTACTATTTGCCGTACGAATAAACGAAGAATAAGTTCATACTTTACTAAGTAATTATATATATTACTATATAGTTATATAATAATAACGAGGAGCTCGGTGGCGCAGTGGTTTAGCGCCTGGACCAGCGATTGCGGATGTTAAGCAACGTTCGCAAGGTTCGGTCATGGGATGGGTTACCAAAAATTTATTATCTCGAGCTCCTCCGTGCTTCGGAAGGCACGTTAAGCCGTTGGTCCCAGCTGCATTTGCAGTCATTAACACCCACCAATCCGCATTGGGCCCGCCTGGTGGGTTATGGCCCGTCCTCCTTATCCACCCATAAGGAAGGCCTGTGCCCCAGCAGTGGGGACATTAAAATGGCTGATGGACTGACTAGTAATATAAACATTTTGCAATGTGGAGTGGCTGAAACGTTTTTCAGTCACCATAAGCAGCATTTGTAAATTAACTGTCCGCCTGTTCGCCCTTCCACCTGTCTGCCGTTTATCCTACTTTTTTAAAGACTGTCCTAAAATAACATATCCAAATATATTTATGATTGTACGGAACCCTCGGTGCGCGAGTCCGACTCGCTCTTGACCGGTTTTTTATTAAGTCAATGAAAAATATGTTAATAACTTCAGGGATAAAGTCCATATACCATCAATTTTATCACAAAATCGTCTCTAATGTAAAATTGTGCTTATGGCACTTAGGGCCGACACACAACGGCGTTGCGGCGCCGCACCGCAACGCAACGCAGATTTTTGCGGTGCGTTGCGGTGCCGCGCGTTGCCGGGCGGCGCCGCGCGGCACCGCGCGTTGCTTGAGGTGACCATTTTTCTGTGATTACGTGTCTCTGCGATGGATCGCAATAAGCGAATAGCGCTTTTGTTATTATGTAGACATTACGCCAAATTCAATAAACGACGACAGAGAAGATATTGGGTACATCCACTTAATAAATGCATGAATTCTGATTTCTGATGGAGAGTACTTTTCGCAAAATTATGAAGTATTAAAAATAGCGATTTTTTATACTTTAGAGAGTGCGTGAGCGGGAACCTAAGCGAAAAAAAAGTTTTGGTTATTATGTCACTTAGTCCCCCCGGTCCGGTCACCCTTTTTGCTAACAATAAAACCGGCCAAGTGCATGTCGGGCCACGCGCAGTAGGGTTCCGTAGTTACCATATACCATACCCTATTTAATACCACTATCATTTATCATCTGCAAAAATAACTTTGTTTTTCATAGTGTTTGTATAAATGACCAAGTTATATTTACGGTTTTGGAAAATATGCTACGTCTCGTTCAAAACAATTTTCGTTGAAAGTGTTTATTAAGATCAATGGCATATATTTCTTTTAGATTTTTCAATCTCCCATTTTAAAAGCTAAAGGAGAGGGGACACATTTTACTACTTTGGATGTTTCTATCTTTCAAACGATAGACTTAAAGAAAAAATAGTTTTAGAAACCTCAATGTAATTTTTAAAGACTATCCATAGACACCCCAAACGTATAGGTTTGATGAAAAAAAAATGTTTTCGGTTCAGTTCCATGTTCAGTTCAGTCCAGTTCCAATCGTAAAGTGGTTCACAGAATACATCTACCTAGTCACTTAGTTTCAACTTTGTAATCCTAATAGTGGCTGTGTGGGACATACGGACAGACAGACAAACAGACAGACAAACAGACAGACAGACATGGCGTATCTATAAGGGTTCTGTTTTTTTTCCATTAGGCTACGGAACCCTAAAAAGACACTCTCGAGATCTTTTTTTAGTGTTAAAAAAGTTAAAATAAAGACTTTATTTTTACTGATTTGAATATCTATGGTGATAATTCGATATAATATCAAGATACTGAACAGTACTTTTTTTCGGGATGAAAGTTACCCTAAACATAGAAACGGATTTTCGCATTTATAATATTAGTACCTAAGGATATTTTAAATCATAGAAGTTATTATTTTCTCTGTATGTGACAAAATATGGGTAATTTCATAGGCAAAGACCCATATTTGTTTTCGGTGTTTTTTGTTTTGATTAATTATTTTTTCATTAATATTTTGTTATAAATGAAGACACGTCATCTGTGTAATAAGGTTGTTTAATTTTACAACGCGGTGGTTTCATAGTATCACAGACTATACAAAAAGTACCTACTATGGCATGGAGTGTCCGAGGTGGGACTAAAACTGTGGTCAACAAGTGTGACGTCATTTCTGCGGCGACGCGCGGCACCGCGCGGCGCCGCGCGGTGCCGCCAATTTTGCGGTTATGTGTGGAGGCCCTTACAGCTAGATGCCTTTCAGGTCTAGAATTTTATTCATCGGAAGTCGTCTTATTATAAATTCAACTTCAATATTACTTTAAATTAATCGTCAGCTTTATTTAAGAAGCTAAGAAGGGATCTCTATATCCAAATGAGGTAGCTGTACCTTTATCCTGGCCACATACACGACAGAATCCCGATTCGGAATTCCGAACGGAATTTCGATAATGTATGAAGATTCCGTACGGAAAAATCCCACACGTGTGTGGTAGGTCCATAGATTTGTGTGGATTAGCTGCGTCCGGGGGGTGATTATCTAATTAGATACCACCTAGCGACCGGTCTCATTTGACAGATGAATGTGATACATTGCTACTTCTTTTTGGGGTGAAAAAAAAACATACCAAAGAAAAGTAGCAATGTATATCAAATGAAACCAGTCGCTAAATAGTTTCTATTTAGATAATCAGGGTGCGGATCTACGTATGTATGGAATTGCGTCCGTGTGTGGCCAGTCTTATAAGTTTCCTTATGCGCCGCACGGCGAAAATTGACAGCGTAAATGGCAATTCGGCCTAGGTTGCAGGTGACTGAATAAAATTATATCTGATGCGGTGGCCAAAACTGGAACTACGTCATTACATATTGTTACCTAGGTTACGCTATCAACGACAGCGATGCCATCACCTGCGATTCAATTTTGGAAGCGACTTGCTAGGTGACTAAAATCGACCCATGCAAATAGCCCATTATAATCCCACTTAAAAAATAATGTGCGAAAATACCACCTACTTTATGAAATATCACGTTTCTCACCTTCCTTTACCGTTCTATCAAATATTTTCTTCCATTCCAGATTTCAAAGGTGCTTGCCAATACAATTTCGTTATTCCTATCGAATAAAGATAAACCGAAGGGTCACAATTTCACAAATCATCTCTCGGGGTCTTGGGTTTTGACATGAGTTGACGTGACATACCATACACGTATGTACGTAAAGTTCAAAAGGAAACAACGTTATACTCTGAAATGTTATCATTTCATTTAAAAAAATAAATGCGGGGCGTTCGACATTTCCATGGTGGTAGCAGTATACGTTTTTTAGGGTTCCGTAGCCTAAATGGCAAAAAACGGAACCCTTATAGATTCTTCATGTCTGTCTGTCTGTCTGTCCGTATGTCACAGCCACTTTATTCCGAAAGTATTAAGACTACACAGTTGAAACTTGGTAGGTAAATGTATTCTGTTAACCGCTTAACGAATTTAATACAAAAATAAGAAAAATAAAAGATTAAGGGGGGGCTCTCCATACATGGAACTGAAACTAAAAAACATTTTTTTCTTCAAACCAATACGTGTTGGATGTCTATAGATAGGTCTTTAAAAATGACATTAAGGTTCTTAAGACAACTTTTTCTCAAAGTCAACCGTTTGAAAGATATTCACCGCCAAAGTGGTAAAATGTGTGTCCCCCCCCTTTAACTTTTGAAATAAGAGAGTGAAAAATCTAAAAAAAATATATGCTGTAGATCTTAATAAACACTTTCAACTAAAATTGGTTTGAACGAGATGTAGTAATTAGTTTTCGAGATATAGCACATTTTCCAAAACCGCAAATATAACTTTGTCATTCATACCAACACTGTGAAAAACAAAGTTATTTTTGCAGACGAAAAATGATAGGTGGTATTAAATATGGTATGGTATAAGGTAACTACGGAACCCAATGGCGCGTGGCCCGACACGCACTTGGCCGGTTTTTTTTTACTCATGTGGTGGTAGCGAGGGGATGTGCTACATCTATGGGTGGTAGGTACATCACATTCTAAATTTGAAATTCAGTGCTTGGTAGTAGTAGTAGTAGTAGTTGCACAATTCGTCCTTTTTCGGCACAGGCGAGGGTCTGAACCATACTGCCAGTTCTTGAGTGTTGGTTTCTTAATCTTGTTAAATATAAAGGCAAAGCCAAATCTTAAGTCTTCTTGGTATTTTTAAGGCAAAAAGCCAATCAGTGCTTGGAATGAATTTCAATACTTAATTCCCGATCAAGTACGTAGCGTTATTTTTACAAAACTTTATGGCTGCATGACTGGTCACACAAACCAATTTAAAAATTAAATTTTTACATTGGAGATTGAAGAAAAATTGATTTTCTCGCATTTTGTGAATAAAGTATTATAGTACTTTTTTCACAAAATGCGAGGTCAGGTCAGGTCAGGTCATTTATACAATCCTTGTACTGGAAGCTTAACTTCCCGTTCTCGGCTGTAATGTACTAAATTTCTCAACGCTAGTTATATGTACATATACAGGGTCACTGGAAATACATATTTCCAACATCGAATACCACATGAAATTAAATTACCACATGGAATGGATTACTATTAGTTAAGTCTTAATTTCTTATTTTTTAACCGACTTCAAAAAAAAGGAGGAGGTTCTCAATTCGATTGTATGTTTTTTTATCGTTGTTCGCGCATATCTTCGTCATTTATGGATAGATTTTGAAAATTCTTGTTTTTTTTGATTGAGTTTTTTCAGATCGGTTCAGTAGTTTTCAAGTAATTCTGAAAATACTATGATTTTGCATTAACTATCTTGACGACTTTTTTATCGTTGTTCGCGCATATCTTCGTTATTTATGGACCGATTTTAACGATTTTGCATTAATTACCTTGATGACTTTGTTATTTATGAACCGAATTAGCTGTTTTTTTGTTGGAAAAGGGATACCTTAAGTGTAGTTCTTTTAATTTCATTGACATTAAACCTTGGACCTCGAAGATATCCAATGGAACTCCTCAAACTCAAATAGGATATGTAATTGTGATTGAGATATTGGTAGGCTTATGAAAATCCAAAACAAACCGAGCTATGGTCTGTATGCTACGTTCTGGACTATACTTGGACTAAGAAGGCACAACGGAACTCCTTTGGAAATTGAGTAATAGGAATTTTGAAAACATATAAAGTTAAAGAATATTACACGCTTACATACCACAAAAAAGTTGAAAATAAAAAAGCTTTTAAAAAAAAAAGAAAAACCGCCTTCAAAAACCTAAAAATAAAAACAAAAACAGATTCAGAATTAAAAATCACTTAAAACCAATAAATAATATTCAAATCACCAATACGCATATCAATTTTAATAAAAACCGTCTAATGAAGTCGGGTGGGGCATTTAGAATTAAAAAAAAGTTGTCCTCCAGCCCCACCCGACTTCAAAAAACGGTTTTTATTAAAATTGATATGCGTATTGGTGATTTGAATATTATTTATTGCTTTTTAGTGATTTTTAATTTTGAATCTGTTTTTGTTTTTATTTTTAGGTTTTTGAAGGTGGTTTTTTTATTTAAGTTATTAATAAGTTTTATAGCTAAACTGAAAGCTGAATGTGATATGGTGTGTGAGATGGTGATGTTTTTAAAATATTTTGCACGCTTAGTTACTTGGATATTTTTTAAGATATTTGCAGCTATTTCCAAAAAAATCTAGAAATATAAAATAAAAATTTTTGAAAGTTTGAATTTTTTATAAACACCTGTGCTTTTTATATTTTTTTTATGAATTATCAACACTTACAATGTTCTCTATCTCAAAATAATAAAAAAACCGGAATCGAATAAGTAGTTATCTCTAATTTTAATTTTTTGTGTCTGAAAACGGACTTTTGTTAAAAAAATACTTAATTTCAATTAACTTAAAAACTATTAACTTTTCGAGAAAAATTTGTCAAAAAAATATTTGTTTTGACTTTATCTATAACTCCTTAGCAGGAATACGTCATATTACCAGTGACCCTGTTTAGCTAAGTCTATGTTCTCAAATATCTTGGAAATTCGATCTATATTTTGACAACCTTCATCGAGATATATTGGACTTCTGTGGAAAGATCCAATACCATGCAAGCAGCGCAGTGGCTTGAAAAGTAAGTAAGTAGGTAAAGGTATGAAAATTTAGAGGCATGCAGGCAAGTTATGTTACTTACATGAGATTAAAAAATTGTTTAAAAAAACAAAAAACCGACTTCAAAAAACCTACCTCTAAAAAGCAAGAAATAATATTCGTAATAATAAAACACGTCTATTGAAGTCGGGTGGGGCTGGAGTACAAATCCCTTTTTTTTATTCTAAAAGCCCCACCCGACTTCAATAGACGTGTTTTATTATTACGAATATTATTTCTTGCTTTTTAGAGGTAGGTTTTTTGAAGTCGGTTTTTTGTTTTTTTAAACAATTTTTTATTTTTTTATTTTTAGTGTAGGTACCTTTTGTATTAGGTAGTGTAGGTATATTATTTAGGTAGAAATTAAAATCGGCTCGGCCAAACGTGAGTAAATCGCGGAGAAACATACATGCATGCGGGTCAAACTGAGAACCTCCTTTTTTAAGTCGGTTAAAGAAGTACACTTAAGATATCCCTTTTCCAACAAAAAATAATTATCTTATTCAGTTCATAAACAAAGAAGTTATACGACTGATCATCGAGGTAGTTCACACAAAATCATACTATTTTCGTGCTTTTTTCAAGATTACTAGAAAAGTACTGAACCGATTTCAAAATTTTAAAAAATGGGACCAACTTGGGAGTTTACCTAATGTAATAACGTTTGAATCATTTCAATCGGTCCAGCCGTCTTCGAGTAATCGGTGTACATACAAAAAACAAAAAAAAAAAAAAAAACGGGTCGAATTGAGTACCTCCCTCCTTTTGAAGTCGGTAAAAATGGCACGAACTTTTTCATAAAACACAGCTACCAAGGAGGTAAAATAAAAAAATAGGGGACTCGTTCCGAATCGGTTTGTGGATATACCTATACATACCTTATACATACAGAGCCGATATTATAGATAGATACCTACTCTGATTTGTTGAAATGACATCAAAAAGCGGCTTGTGTTAATTAAAAAAAACAAAGGGGTCATTTTCAATAGGCATGACGAATATTTTTTTTTTATTATATGTTACATAAATTACCTCTCAAAAAAAGAAACATTGGTAAAAGAATTATTAAGCTAGCATGAAAACTGCCCGAGATATCACAGTTTGAAATGCATATAAATTGGACTCACCCAAAAAACGCTCCATACTAACGGCTACCTAATTATGACGTCACGCCTAGGTAGTTTATTTTATATGTAACGTGTAGGAAATTTGCTCGGCAGCGGCAGCTATATTAAATATTGTGTTTATCAAATCAAATGGTTTCTTAGACTTTGCTAGACATTTTACGGACTAATTAAAGGTATTCATTATTTTAATAAATTTTACTTTTAAATGGACTTGTCCACCCAACTTTGAAGGGTCATAAAACAAATAATACGCAATATATAAAACAAAAAGGTGTACAAGCTACTCTAAAAGTTTAATATGTTTACGATTTTTATTAGTATTTCGTTATTTTATTCATTAGTCGTCGTCCCTATTGCTATACCTATACCTACCTATTGATTTGACGAAACCAGTTCAAGCGAGGAAGCTGAGAGTGATTAAAATGTTTTGAATTTTCGTGCATTATTTGAGAAAAGTACTATACAAGCCTTGGCCGCAATTGAGAGACGTGTGTGTGTGCCGCGGCTTCGGCTTCGTATCGGACCACATTTTCACCTTCGCCCATGTTGCATACCGCTGCAGTAATGTCCATCAGCCATTTTAATGTCCCCACTGCTAATGCACAGGCCTTCCATATGAGGTGATAAGGCGAACGGGCCCACCCACCACTCGGGCCCAATGCGGATTGGTGGGTGTTAACGACTGCAAATGCAGCCCGGACCAACGGCTTAACGTGCCTTCCGAAGCACGGAGCAGCTCGAGATAATAAATTTTTGGTCACCCATCCCATGACCGACCCTTGCGAAAGTTGCTTAACCTCCGCAATCGCTGGGCCAGGCGCTAAACCACAGCGCCGCCGAGCTCCTTGCTGCAGTAATGTACCTATTATAATTTCGAAGATTATTATAAAAGAACTGAAACATTAACGCCAAAGCTCCAAGGAGCCGATTGTAATTATACAAATCTAGGTGATAATATCACTGATGTTACGGCGGTTGGCTCGTCACATAACTAAATTTTGACCAAACTCAATAACCGATCGGCCTTCAGGCAACATTGACTCACATTAGCCCAATGAAACTGCCGCATCTCATTGATGTCATTATGTCATCAATCTACGAGTGAAAATCCTTGCTAATATTGTAAATGCGAAAGTCTGTTTGTGTGTTACGCCTTCACGTCCTAACTACTGAACCGATCATCACGAAATTTTAAATAAGCTTTGTCAGGGGTACAGAGAAGGACGTAGGGTACCTTTCATCCAGAAAAAATGAACTGTCCCGAGGGATAGAAAAATAACTATCCATGCAGACGAAATCGCGGGCGGCCGCTTGTAATTCAGTATATAAAATAAAATAGTAACCATATTTGTATTGTTTTATCTTTAAGTAAAAAAAGATATGCTTCATTTCATAACATAAACCTCCGTTTCCAACTTACGCTTGAACAGTAATATACGAATTAAAGATACTTATCAAAACGTAAAATGTATAAACTAGAGTACTATAATTATCAGTCTACGAATGCAAACAATCCAATAATTATAATAGTAATAAGTAATAGCATTGTTGTACTCCTGCAGTTAGAAGTAAAATATTCATTTTTCTGCTTCCATCATCGGCTTGAACAGAAAATATGTCGGTAAATAAATCCTACTATCCTACTAATATTATAAATGTGAAAGTTTGTAGGTTTGGATGTTTGTTCCTCAATCACGCAAAAACTATTGAACGGATTTGGTTGAAATTTGGCGCACAGAGATAGCCTAGATTAAAACATGGAATACTTTTTATCCCGATATTCCCACGGGAACGGGAACCACGCGGGTGAAACCGCGGGCGGCCGCTAGTACTTATATATTTTAGACGTACATTTTATTTCTAGACATTCTTCAAAAATATGAAATGTAATAGTACATTATGATATAAGTGCGGTACGTTGAAAATTACAGCCGAGGCGATATTGCTGGCCCGAGCCGTAGGCGAGGGCTACAAGAAAGCAGAGGCTGTAATTATCAAAGCGCACGTATGTCATACGACGTTTTATAACATATTTGCGAGGAAATAAATAAAACTCGGACTTTGCACCTTTGCTTGTTTTCCATATGATTAAATTTTGATACGCTTGTAAGTATCTTATCGGTCAATTTTTCGGGCAAGATGCTTAGAGTAGCCTTTTTCGCTGCCTCTGAGACTTCTGGCGGTGTTGAATTAATAAATTCATCACTACTTGACGACATTTTCAAATAAAAACAATACAGCAAAAAAAAAACAATTAGCAATGCGCGCGCATCAGCGCTTTTTTTAAGGCAAAGGCATAAAAACAGCCAGTATTACTAATAAAGTAAATTTATATTTTTGTGTTTTTGTTACAGATAAATGGTTGTAATTTATTGTCAAAATTAATTAAATTGAATAATTTAATGTTTATTTATTATATTTTATCTCCCAAAGTTAATTTTATCCATAAAATGTTGACCTCTTTTTCTGACATAAAAACTCTTTGCTAAGATTTAAAAAAGTACCGTTTGTTTTAGACGAAGTATCTTAATAAACCGTGCGGTAATGTAAAGTAAAACGCACGGTTTATCAAGGAAACCGTGCGTTTTACTTTACATTACCGCACAAGTTCGTAATGAGATACAATACGATATTGAAATTGGTGTAATAAGAGACCCTTTACGAGCAAATATGTTATAAAATGATAATACGATATGATATTGTTATGCGTATCTAGTGATGGGCAGTGGATAAATATCCTAAAGGTAAAAAACTCGGATATTTATCAAAAATAGATAAATATCCGTTTTTAGCCATTTTTAGCGGATTTTTATCCAAATATGCCGGATAAATATATTCAGGCCTGAATATACACAATAGAATTGCTTCTTGTTAACTACATGTTTGACGAAAACAGTATTTTGTGCTCGAAACAATGTTTTCTTAATTTTATTATCTGTATAACGTTGTACGTAGTGATGGGCAGTGGATAAAAACTCAAAAGGTAAAAAAACTCGGATATTTACCATAAATGGCGGGTAAATATATTAAGACCTGTTCTATACACTAGTTTTGGTCCCACGTGAGGCCCCGCCCCCGCTACTAACCCAACCACGATGACAACTGTACCTGGCAACATATAACAAGCGCACATTGAGGACTGGTCCCTAGGCTAAATGGTGTCGTTTCATCGCCCACAAGTCCCTTGTCAACGACGTGATTACCATCGCAATTGTGTTGACCAGGGTATGCTGGCCGACTTATGGAGAGGGAGAACCTATTTACGATGAACTGTTTTTTCAGGAAGAGATAATACCAACGCATAATCCAAGATAGCGGCCAGCTTTTTTGTTTTTGGGCCGATTTCGATGAAACTTTGTTTAGGGCACAATTTTTAAAAGAAAACAGCAGAGCAATATTGAAAATGTGAAAATTCAAGATGGCGGTCATCTTTTTTGTTTATGGGCCCACTTCGATGAAACTCTGTTTTTTGTACTATTTTCACAAGAAAACAGCGCAACGCAATGTTAAAAATGATAAAAATGCAAGATGGCGGCAAACTTTTTTGTTTGTGGGCTGATTTCGATGATACTCGGTTTATGTACTATTTTGACAAGAAAACAGCAACGCAATGTAAAAAATATGAAAAATCAAAGATGGCAGCCAACTTTCTTGTTTTTGGGCCGATTTCGATGAAACTCGGTTTTTTGTACTATTTTGACAAGAAAACAGCAAAGTTATATTAAAAATGACAAAAATCTAAGATGGCGGCCAAACTTTTTGTTTGTGAGCCGATTTCGATGAAACTCGGTTTTTGGTATTATTTAGACAAGAAAACAGCTACGCAATGTTATAATTATGAAAAATCAACGAGTGCGGCCAACTTTTTTTTGGGCCGATTTCGATAAAACTTTGTTTGGGGCACTATTTTTAAAAGAAAACAGCAACGCAATATTAAAAATCTTAAAATCTAACATGGCGATTGGCGGCCAACCTTTTTGTTTGTGAGCGGATTTCGATGAAACTCGGTTTTTAGTACTATTTTGACAAGAAAACAGCAAAGCAATATTAAAAATGACAAAAATCTAAGATGGCGGCCAAACTTTTTGTTTGTGAGCCGATTTCGATGAAACTCGGTTTTTGGTACTATTTAGACAAGAAAACAGCAACGCAATGTTATAAATATGAAAAATCAACGATGGCGGCCAACTTTTTTTTGGGCCAATTTCGATGAAACTTTGTTTGGGGCACTAATTTTAAAAGAAAACAGCAACGCAATATTAATAATGTCAAAATCTAACATGGCGGCCAACCTTTTTGTTTGTGAGCGGATTTCGATGAAACTCGGTTTTTGGTACTGTTTTGACAAGAAAACAGCATCGCAATGTTAAAAATACCAAAATCCAAGATAGCGGCCAACTTTTTTGTTTTTGGGCCATTTCGATGAAACTCGGTTCTTTTGTACTATTTTGACAAGAAAACAGCAACGCTATTTTAAAAATGTCCAAAAATCAAAGATGGCGGCCAACCTTTTTGTTTGTGAGCTGATTTCGATGAAACTCGGTTTTCTGTACTTTTTGACAAGAAAACAGCAACGCAATGTTAAAAATATGAAAAATCAAAGATGGCGGCCATCTTTTTTGTTTGTGGGTTCATTTCGATGAAACTCAGTTTTTTGTACTATTTTGACAAGAAAACAGCGCAACGCAATGTTAAAAATGATAAAAATGCAAGATGGTGGCAAACTTTTTTGTTTGTGGGCTGATTTCGATTAAACTCGGTTTTATGTACTATTATGACAATAAAACAGCAACGCAACGTTAAAAATATGAAAAATCAAAGATGGCGGCCAACTTTCTTGTTTTTGGGGCGATTTCGATGAAACTCAATTTTTTGTACTATTTTGACAAGAAAACAGCAACGCAATATTAAAAATGACAAAAATTTAGGAGGGCGGCCAACCTTTTTGTTTGTGAGCTGATTTCGATGAAACTCGTTTTTTTGTACTATTTTGACAAGAAAACAGCAACGCAATGGTTAAAATTAGAAAAAGCCAACATGGCACCCAATTTTTTATTTGTATGTCGATTTAGATGAAACACGGTTTTGGTACTATTTTAACAATAAAACAGCGACGCAATGTTAAAAATATAAAAAAATTCACGACGGCAAATGTGAATTGCGTTGCTGTTTTCTTGTCAAAATAGTACAAAAATCGAGTTTCGTCGAAATCAGCCCACAAACAAAAAAGTTTGCCGCCATCTTGGATTTTTGACATTTTTAATATTGCGTTGCTGTTTTCTTTTAAAAACAGTGCCCCAAACAAAGTTTCATCGAAATCGGCCCAAAAAAAAGTTGGCCGCCATCGTTGATTTTTCATATTTTTAACATTACGTTGCTGTTTTCTTGTCAAAATAGTACAAAAATTAAGTTTCATCGAAATCAGCCCACAAACAAAACAGTTTGCCGCCATCTTGCATTTTTAACATTGCGTTGCTGTTTTCTTGTCAAAATAGTGCCAAAAACCGAGTTTCATCGAAATGAGCCCAAAAACAAAAAAGATGACCGCCATCTTGGATTTTTGACATTTTTAACATTGCGTTGCTGTTTTCTTTTAAAAATAGTGCCCCAAACAAAGTTTCATCAAAGTCGGCCCACAAACTAAAAAGTTGGCCGCCATAGATTTTTGATATTTTTAATATTGCATTGCTGTTTTCTTTTAAAAATGGTGTCCCAAACCAATTTTCATCTAAATCGGCCCAAAAACAAAAAAGCTGGCCGCCATCTTGGATTTTTCATATTTATGACATTGCGTTGCTGTTTTCTTGTCAAAATAGTACAAAAAACCGACTTTCATCGAAATCGGCCCAAATACAAAAAAATTGGCCGCTATCTTGGATTTTTCATATTTTTAACATTGCGTTGCTGTTTTCTTGTCAAAATAGTACAAAAAAAAAAGTTTCATCGAAATCGGCCCACAAACAAAAAAGTTAGCCGCTATCTTGGACTTTTGACACACTAAACATTGCGTTGCTGTTTTCTTGTCAAAATAGTACCAAAAACCAAGTTTCATCGAAATCGGCCCATAAACAAAAAAGTTGGCCGCCATCGTACATTTTCGACATTTTTAATATTGCTTTACTGTTTTTTTTTAAATAGTGCCCAAACCGAGTTTCATCGAATTCGGCCCAATAACAAAATAGTTGGCTGCCATCATGGTATTTTTTTACAATATTAACTGGTTTCCGAACCCTGCGTGTCAAGTAAATTTTGTGACAACCCTTCCGTTTTTGCGTAAAACTACGTGCTACGTACGTTGGGGGCTGGGTGTGCTAGAGTCATCGAACGAATTCATTCATAATTCTGAAGTAGTTTGAGAATTCTCAGGATGTAGTTTTCATTCTTCTATTGCATTTTTTGGATTTCTTAATTATAATGCACTTCAATAGCACTTATATTGTTTAAAATTATTAACTACCTTTATTTTAATTTCAAAATTTACGTGACATATCAAGAAAAGGGTTTTAAAATAAATATTTTATTAGGACGGATAAATATCCGTCCTTTTGGATAAAAACTCGGCTAAAAACGGATCTTTATTGAGTTTTTATCCATTTTGAGTTTTTATCCGGTCAAAAACCCATCACTATGCGTATCACATCACATTTAAAACACACATTTAAAAGTCTATACGCCCTGTCTGTTGGTATATAAATCTATTTCATATTTCATGCCATGTTGATAGGTTTCTTTGTCACACATGAATTATCGATTTTTTGTTATGTACGGTTCGTACCCCATTATACAAGGTGTTTGGTAATAGCCTTATAAAGCCGGATATGGTAGATAGGGACAATCAAACTGAACAACTTTTACTATGGAACCAACTCTGAAATCGCGAAAAAAAACAGCTGTTTAATACAAAAATTAACAACGAAAATATCAAAATGTATGAAACAGCAGTTTTTTTTTTCGCTATTTCAGTGTTGGTCCTATAGTCAAAGTTGTTCAGTTTGATGGTCCCTATCTACCATATTCGGCTTTATAAGGCTATTACCAAATACCCTGTACAGTAGATTTTTATACAGTAGCGTCATCAATAAAACAAACTAAATCATGATAATTGAAAAAAAAAAAACTTATTGAGATTTTTAGCTCATCGTTCACAACGTCAAAGATTAATTAAAACTTCGGGATCAAAATTATTGCGCTGACACTTGTTAATTAAGATACTCAAAAGTTACGAACAAAGTTTTAAGTTTACTATTTTATTCAAAATGAGGCGACCCGTTGCGATCCCTATCTGAATGCGAATTATTTATTTTACTCAAAAAAGCTTGTAATAATATGGTCATTATTTTGACAACCTTCTTTGAACAAAGTTGAGCTTGCCGGTGTCTTCCGATGGTGACGCAACAAAGTTATATGGGATTTCATTATTGTCGAGTTTTAGCCACCAGCAATTTCCTTTGAGAATCCATTATTGTCGAGTTTTCTTTCAAACATAGTTAGGTGAAAAATACACTGTACAACCCGCGCAGATAAAGAATGGGATTAGAAATGGCGTCGTTCATATTCACTTCTCGCTCACACACTTAACGCCACACCTATCGCTCTCTCAGTCACACTCGTTGTGGTAAGCGCGGTGAGCCGCCATTTTGAATCCCATTCTATATATGCGCGGGTGTTGTATTGTTGTACCTAGATGATGTTTTTGTACTTTTACATAAAATTAGTATGGAAAAATATAAAAAACTCGCACTTGACCGTTTTTTGACCTTTCATTCAATACCCCTTATCTACTTCCAAGGTTATAAAGGGGATCAAAAAAAAAACCTTATTTTTTGGCTCCGACGCACCGTTTCTGAGATATTTGCATTTTTGTATTTTTTCGAAATTAGGTTATAAGTACCTACTATAGTAGGTATAGTAGGCAGTATTCGCATTTTTTGAGTAAAGTACTATACAAGCCTTGGTCCACAATGACTGCACTGCTGGCCACGTTATGATGGCCTCGAGCTAAGCTTAACTACGCTCTCGGCCTTCAAGCTTGGTCATCATTGCAGCCCTTGCTGCCCGCGCTATAAAGGCCTCGACCTCCGGTCTCGGCCTTTATTCTAGCTTATCCATCAAGGGCTGTAATGCTGACCGCGCTGTGACGGCCTGGACCTGCGCTAAGCTACGCTTTCGGCCATCATCATTGCTGCCAGCAACGCAGTCATTATTGACCGCGGCAGTAATGTACTATTATTATTTTAATATACCTACACTCGACGTCAGAAATGAAATGAAATGAAAAATTATTTATTCAAATAAGCTCACATAATGAGCGTTACCCATTATGACGTCTTTTAACTGACAAGAAAAATGGAGGCAAAAAAACCTATCAGCTTTATCAAATGGAACGATATTTACAAATATGTATATCGTTTCCAGACTTTATATTAACAAAGATTAACAAATAAATAAAATTATAATTAGATTATTACTTAATGAATTACAAATTTTCTTAATCAATTTACAGGGTTCAAGCTGAATTCAAAGTTTGAAGTTATTATTCAGTCTAGGCTGTTACAAGAAAAAATAAAACACTTTGCAGTTCAATATGCGTTAAGATAGGTAGTCAGAAGCAGACCCATTCCCACTGGCAGCACCCGTTCACGAGCATAACGCATGATCCAGCCATCGCTTCGCTAAACCATATTTGAGGGAACGTAACGACCCGCCTCACGCGACACCACCGCAGAAATGATTAAAGAGAGCATGACATACTAAGGCTACCCATGTTAAGGCATCGAATTGAAAACTAATATCCAAAAACTTTTCATAGGCCTTATAATACATAACTACTGACTATAGAAAGTAAAAATATTGCAATTAAATAAATCAAAACAAGATAAGTTATTATGATATATACGTTTCGAGTAAGAAGTGCCATACATACAGACAATATAAAACAGATTTTTTTATATACGACGCCCTTAACACAAGCAGACAGAAGCAGACCCATTCCCACTGGCAGTACCCGTTCACGAGCATGACGCATCACGTCGACGAAAAATCGCACCTCTTCGATAATAAGTTTAGTCTTGGCCACCTGCTATTGCTAGGTAACGTTTTATTGTGTAAATTTTGCTATCTATTGAAAGTACATTTAATGAGCTTTAAATTAATAATTGTTTGATTTAATTCACATAACAGTTACCACAATTAAACGCTTAAAGCGTTATTGCTTGCTTAAAGTAAAAAATAAATTCTTTTGTAAATATTTATAACCATACCTACAGAAAGGACATGTCCCATCGCGCCTATGTCATTTGCCTCACCATTCTCAAAAAATGAAAGTCTATCGCGTCTTAATCAAAGTAGTACGTCAGAGTAGGTATTTTACTTTAGAATCAGATTAATAATTATTTTCTGCATTAAAAAGTGGGATTTTTAAGTTAAAACGTTTTAAATCACAATTTTTTATCATGATAGTACTACTTACTTACGTTTTTTTCACAAAATACTTCAGAAAACAACTTAATGTTTTTGGAATTGTTTTTCTAAATATAAAACAATTCTTGACTGATACTATACCTAAATAAAATGTAATTAGCATTTTTTAATTATGAAAGTAATTAAATAAAAGACCCAGTTTCTTTGCAACGCTGGGACATCTCCTTTTGAACCTAAAAACGTGGGGCGCATGCTAAAGATAATATGGATGATAAATTTTACAAAATGCGCCCCACGTTTTTAGGTTTATTTCTGTACATAAGGGCTATAAATATTATCAAAAGAATTTATTTTTTACTTTTTAGTCTATTTTTACTAGTCCGTTTTAATGTTTTTAGTCCGATATTTTTGTAATAATTTAGTCCGTTTTAAAGACGTGTTTTTAATAAGTTTTTTTTCAGTAAATTATTATTTTCTGCTTTTTAGTTAACGAGCTAAGACTAAAAATATACCATCTCCTACTCTCACACTCGCACTCGTCAAGACGATCCAAACGAGATGGGGTTGCATGGTTTTATTACAGAGTCCCAGTGGCCTTCTTCCGGCTCCATCATCAGACCCTGGATACTATTTCCCAACAAAGTACTCATAAAGACGCTTCAAATGAGTCGAAACTCGATGGGGTAACATGGTTTTATTAAAGAGTTCCTGTGTCCTTCTTCTGGCTCCATCATCAGATCCTAAAAACTATTTCCCAACAAAGTACTCGTCAAGACGATTCAAATGAGCCCAAACTCGATGGGGTTGCATCGTTTTATTATAGAGTTTCTATGGCCTTCCTCCGGCTCCAACATCAGATCCTCGGACACTATTTCTCATTAAAGTACTCATCAAGATGATTCAAACGAGCCCAAACTCGATGGGGTTGCATGGTTTTATTACCGAGTTCCAATGGCCTTCTTCGGGCTCCGACATCAGACCCTGGACACTATTTCCCAACAAAGTACTCGTCAAGACGATTCAAACAAGCCCAAATTTGATGGGGTTGCATGGTTTCAATATTGAGTTCCTTTGGCATGGCCTTTCAGCTTCATCATCAGATCTTGGACCTCGTCTCCCATTAGAGTACTCATCAATACGATTGTAACGAGCCCAAACACGATGGGGGAAAAAATTTCGAAAATTCGTAAGACGAATGTGACGGATGGAGAGTAGACAGCCGGCGGCGGAAGTATCCCACTCTCTTTCTACGGGGCGCGGTGAAAATGGCGGCGCGTCATTTCTTTATTAATTTATCTCCACTTAATTGATCGGTCAAAAGTCAATACGGTGTCAATACGTGATATAAAAGGTTATCAGAGAAGGAAAATTTAGAACGAAACCAATGGAACAGGATATTAAAATCAATACTTATGGGAGTAAGGGGTTCAGTTTACCACGCAACCCTGCTTATTACAATCTTATGTTCGACATTTTGAAATAACCACATCTATTACCAGCTACCTTAACCCTTCTGAAAATCTATTACCTGTCAAATACGCCATGAACCTACAGTTTCTATTCTTTGCCACCTACCAGTAAACAAAATAATATGAGTTGTAGGTACGGCAGATGTTTTAATATCAGGAAGTAGTAAATCCGACTGAAAATAAATCGTACTGTGATAATATTTTGATACGTATGAACACACTAGGTACTCTATAAGAAAACATGGTGGACGGACATTAAATTGATGTATTTATTTATACTCATAGATGTTTCATGTTTATAATAGCTGACGATAATGTTTACTGTATCCAGTATCGACTATATCTACCAGCCCCTATAGTAGATCTATACAGCATATTATCAACAGCTATGATCATTATCGACTCATGCTTAAAAAAAATAAAACAGCTTACAAGTAGGCGAATTATTTTCTTGATTAGATCGCATCGGAACGGATTTTTTTAAAAGTAAGTACTCGTATCTACAATTGGAATAGCATATTAATTATTTAATAATAAAGGACAATATTACAAAAGAAAAAACCAACAAGAAACAACAAAATAGCATAGGTCTTAGTTAAAAAGAAGAGGGTGACCTTACTTCCAAAGAGTATTCAACCGCTGATTTTTCTACCACCCACCGTATCAAGTTTACATCGAACCAAATCTCATCAAAGCTTTGCTGAAATCGCGAGCAAACTTCCCGAAAGAATTTAAGGAATCCCTCACATGACGTCATAGCTGAAATTATTATACGAATATCTTGATAATATCGACGTCAATGTGATGGATATTGAATGAATATTATTATAATACTTTGATAAAAGTCAAAAACTTATGTGATTTGAGGGAATTGTGAAGAATCGATGAAGAGTTCAAATTATGTAATAAGTATGTAAAAAAATGCAAGTATTCGAATTAAATTACTATAATTGACTTTTTTCTAATAAATTCCTTTATTTTACCCGTAACCTTAAACATTTATGAGAGTTGGAGCAAAAGGTACATTAATAACACAATACACTAATTTTTTGGGCAGTCGTCGTGTAAAAATCACTATTACTTATACCAGTGTTTCCCAACCTGTGGTCCGCGGACCCTTGAGGGTCCGAGAGTATATGTAAGGGGGTCTGCGGTGTCATCTCTGGACCATACATAATATTTTGTATCTGTAATAACTAAAATAAATACCTAATCCGATTTTTTTTTGCTGTTTATGTTATTAAAGGTATGATTCCGATTTCTGCAGCACTGCTGCGCGACATTGCTGCGCAGCAGTACTGCCGAGCTCGGAATGTAGTCTCATATAAACCTATAGAGAATGTATGGGGACTAGTGGTGCTGCAGCAGCAGTGCCGCGCAGCAGTGTCGCGAAGCTTCTCCGCTCACTTCAAATTGAGCCTTTCAAACGTAACATTACGGTTCAATTTGGAGCACACAGCACTGCTGTGCAGCACTGCTGCGCAGCAGTAATAAAAATAATCTTCATATAAAGAAGATAACATATATTACAGTCAGGCCAACTCTAATTGATATAATCAGCTTATATGAAAAAAAATCTCGGCTTTCTTGTCGTAAAATTAAACAATAGGCCAATAGGTAGGTACCTAGTCTTTAAATTAAAAGCGGTAAAGAATGTATAGCAAAAAGAAAAAAATACAGATTATAAAACTTTTAAAAAACCCCGATATGAAAAAGCTAACTCTTAATAAAAAAACCTTCCACACAAAAAGCTAACTCTTAAAAAGTTAAAAATGATTTCATCAACTCATAATATAGATCTATGAAAAAAAATACACATCTTAATAAGACGTCGGGGGACCGTTAGGTATCCGTTGCGGTCTGAGCTTGGACGAATTAAGGTCTGAGGTAACATGTGTATTTTTTTTTCAGAGATCTATATTATGACTTGATTAAATTTTTTTTTTACTTTTTAAGAGTTAGCTTTTTGTGTAGGAGGTTTTTTTTAATTAAGAGTTAGCTTTTTCGTGTCGGGGGTTTTTTTTTTAATTTTTAATTTAAGTTTAATTTGAAGCTTTTTAAATGTTCAGTGCTGATACTATTAAAGATTCACGTAACGCGGTATCAAATTTCGTATCGATAGGACATATGGAAGAGTGATTCAAATGTGATTCAAAGGTCATGATTACCTTACCATTTACTTCCAATATCATTGAAGTAACATGGCGATACCAACTTTCGAATCGATCGTACATAAGGATAGATTAAGGATAGATAGGTTAGTCAGATCCCCTCATCAACTAGAAAAGAGCTGATGATCTTCAAACGGCTAAACAGATTTCCATGAAACATAGATAAGAACACTCGCGATACAATTATCTATGACACAAAAAAAACTAAACGAAAATCGGTTCATCCGTTTAGGAACTACGATATCACAGACAGATACACAGCCATGTTAAACTTAAGTATAACACCCCTCTTTTTTTGCGTCGGAGGTTAAAAATACGTCGTTTTGTACGGCAAGTGCCTGAAGTTGCCGCAGTCACTGTCTATTGTCCATTTAATCTTCGTCCAAGATTTAATCGTATTGTACGAACTTTTTATTTTGTGCTTATGGGGTGTACTTTCTATACGTCAGAGTTAGAGGAAAGATATTTAAGTAATACAAATACTGTAAATTTATTTAGCGGTAATAGTACATTATGAAACAAGTAGCTTAGGTTGCTCATTGCACACGAGGTTGTGGGTTGCAGCCCGAGCCGCAGGCGAGGGCGTAACTCAGCCGAGTGTGCAATGAGCAAAAGCTCACGAGTTTCATACGACGTTTTTCAACACATTTGCGAGGAAAATACAAAGTAGTTTACCACACGGCAACAAATACGAAAAAAACAAAATATGACATTTTATGGGAAAAGGCGCGTAGATTTTTTTTTTGTATTTTTTCACACGCCCAATGCAAGAATATTTTGCGAACAAAGGGGTGAGTGAGCATACAGCCTCCTTCAAAATTATAATTTTAAGTGACAAAATGCAAATATTTTTATATTTTATAACAAAATATTGTGAATTATGAATAATTTGGTAATAATAAATATTTGTTTGACTTAATTAAGGACAAACATTTATTTATTTCAAAAATGAATATAAATTTTTAGCGGCATAAAACCTCTTTGTTGTTACTAAAAAAATAACTGTATTACCTGGTTAAATTGGGAATGCTCTGTTTACTCGCATAGAACTTGCAGTAAGGTACTAATTTAACTTTGTAGGGATAATTCTATAACAACCTAGTGTTTTATATATTATTGCACGCGTTTGTTATAGCTCGGTTTATGGCCCTAAAAGCGATGTATTAGGGCTCACTTTACGAGCAAGTGTGTTGAAAATCTAATTACCTTACTCGTTTTAATCGAAAAGGAGATAATTATTTTTGCGGCAAAAATAAACAAAAGCGACTTGATGGATTTATACGTCATACGTCACTCCCGCAGGTACACTGTACAGTGACATCGTTTTAATGAAAAACAGACGCCAGCCGATAAAACGCAAGTTATAAATCGATTGTGATATTAAAAGTGACGTTATGCGCTGATACCATTACCTATCTACCAAAAACTGCTCAGAAATAATAAAGAAATGGTTTGTAAACGAAATTCTGTAAACATTTGTCGTCATCAACAACTGTCGTTTCATTATATGTTATTAATATATGATTTATGTTAATATTTTTTTTTTTTTAATTTTTTTTATTTGGTCTATCAAAATCAATGAAATCAAGTCGTGGAGTCTGGTGATTCTTGGAGAAGGCATATAATATACAATATCTTTGGTTAGCGATGTCGGAGCTTTTAAAGGCAGATAATATGATCAATTTTATCGACAAAACCCCCCACATGTAGGGGTCTATCCCCTCTCCTGTTGGAATGACCAGCATTTTAAATTCTGGTAGTATTGTATAATGGAGGTTAGCAGTGCAGTGAGCGTCATGCAGCAGATATTGATGATGAAGATTAATTGCAAAATCAGTGTAAGTAATTACTTTTTACGCTCCGTGGGTAGGCCCCCGAAAAGGTGGACCGACGATCTGGTGAAGGTCGCGGGAAGCCACTGGATGCGGGCAGCGCAGGACCGATCGTCGTGGAGATCCTTAGGGGAGGCCTATACCCAGCAGTGGGTGTCGTGCGGCTGATATGATGATGATGATGAATGACTTTTTTGAGCATAAGATCAGGGCGTCTATTACGAAAAGTTTAATGCGATACACGCAGCTGCGTCCGTACTTCGTTTTGATTGTTTCCTATTAAAAATCACTTTCGTATGCGATATTGTGAAGTGATTGTGTGAGTTTGACAGTTTCTCTCTAGCGTATCTCATATCGTTCGTTCAGTAGTCTATGGGCTACGATAGCCGACTTCAAAATGTTTGTTATAACTACAACCAACGAACTGAGGACGACTATCGTGGCCAAGTGACTGCGTTACGCATGGCTTTGGTTAAAAAATAAAAGGTATTTTTTTTATATTTTTTTACTACAGATTAGGCCAATTTAAGAAACTAATTTGAATATTTTAACATTTGGTCCCGTATTTATTTTTTTATAAATATATTTGTCGAGCGGATATGGTCAACCGGAATGACGTCATTAGTGGCATGAAAGTTTAAGAAGGAAAACCTTTGCCATCTACTTATAGAAAAAGAACGGCCAAGTGTCATTACCTGTCATAATGACTTTATTATGGTTGTTTGTAAACAAGTTAGTTATAGTTAATATTTCTTCTATTTTATTCATTTAATCTAGTTGTGACGGTTCTAACCTACCTTCTTAATTTGCCGCAATAATTTTTGAGGTGGTAAAATTATAATAAAAATGCTTACCAGTGGAAACTCAGCTGAAAAACTTTGTAAAAACTGACACGCCCTATCTACCCAAATTGCGAAATGTATTGTATGTATTGTGTCTATTTTGGATGTAGGCTACATGGATGAAATTGTAACGATTGCTTGTGGACTGATAAATTTGCAGGATAACATAATAAACATTGTGAAAATATGTGCATACTTTATTTCTATTTACAAACATTTAATAGTAGGGATGTGGAAAAAATTACGAGATGAGTTCATCGATATACTCTGATATATCGATAGATGTTTTTACATTATTTTTTCCAAATCATTTTTTTTGTAATTACGTATGGATTCTAATAGTCGAGTAATAGTTTTAATAGTTTGTCACTGGAGCATTTTGGTTTTTTCCTACTTTTGAGTCTTAAAAATCATCGTAAAATTCGTCAAATCGAGCTAAAATTACGCGTAGGGGTTTATTTTGCTACTTTTTATTTTTTACAATACCTTAAAATTAGAATCCATTACTTAGTCATAATCCCATTTCATCTCATTTTTTTCTGAGAAATATTACCTATATCGATATTTTTTCACTTCCACCTTCCACCATCCCTAATGCCAAGTTCATTGTCAAAATTGTCTTTGCCCTTTTTTCTTTTTTTTTATTATGGCTGGGGGATCTGTATGTGATGACGTCATATGAAGGTCATTTGAAGGTTAAAGCTTTTTATTGAATATTATAAATATCTTTAAAAATATAGAATTATTTTTAAATTTAATTAGTAGACACTGTACCGAAAGCTTATTCCTCGAAATGGTTTTGAGTTTTCCAGTCATGTTCAAAAAGTTATCAAAGCCAATTGCATACGTTATTTTTGTAATAGGCCCCCAGTACCCGTAACAAGAAAAGCCATCGAATAAACAACGCACGTAAAAACATTCGATAGAGTGTATGGGAAATTTGTACAGTTTCTATCGCAGGGGTGGCCAACAAGTTGATCGCGATCGACCAGTCGATCTTTAGAGACAGTGCAGTCGATCGCGAGAGACGACAAAATAGTCCAATCAACGGGGCTTATGCAACCCGAATAATTCTTCCGTCTATGAAATTTGGCATGTGATGAAGTTAGGTAATACAGATTACAGATGAACAATAATCCAATAAATTTTGTTACGAGAAGTTAGGTATTTTTACCTAAACATGAAAATCGCTTATATCTCTCTGTGAATATTTCCTCGGGCTAAAATACTTTCTGTATACGTACTTGTGTATTAGTTAGAATAAGTATGTAAAAGAATCCAATATTTTTTCGATTTCGGAGATACTCCAAATTTAAATTTTAATATTTTTCAATACCTATATATTTTCTTGATAAAAATATCTGCTGATTATTATTTTTAATATGTTTTTATATCCTTAAATATATAGCTTTGTTCAGTAAGTCAATTAATTTTCTTCTTTAATCATATTTTTTTTATTTTTTGGTCTTACGAGGTAATGTGAAAAATAGTCGGTCCATTTTCATACATTTATGTATAAATATGATTAAAGAAGAAAATTTGTTGGCCTACTGAACAAATCTATATATTAAGGGTATAAAAACATATTAAAAAATAATAATCAGCAGATATTTTTATCAAGAAAAGATATATTGAAAAATATTAAAATTTAAATTTGGAGTATCTCCGAAATCGAAAAAATATTGGATTCTTTTACATACTTATTCTAACTAATACACAAATACGTATACAGAAAGTATTTTAGCCCGAGGAAATATTCACAGAGAGATATAAGCGATTTTCATGTTTAGGTAAAAATACCTAACTTCTCGTAACAAATTTTATTGGCTTATTGTTCATCTGTAATCTGTGTTACCTAACTTCATCACATGCCAAATTTTATAGACGGGAGAATTTTTCGGAAGTCGCCATACAACAAATATGCTCATTGATTGGACTAAAAAACTGCTTTGCTTGTAGCAAAGCAAGTAGCAACCAAACGGTGCGGGAGGTGGGTGCGACGGTTTTGTAGTGTAAAATACCCCAAAAATGAAAATGCTAACGGCCGGTTTCTGAATTGAGAAATTGAAGTTGAGCACTACTTAAGTACATATTTTGTATGGGTGAGTAAGATTTGAGCAGTGCTCAACTTAAATTTCTCAATTCAGAAACCGGCCGTTAGTCGATCTCAATAGGCCAGGAAATTTTAAGTAGATCGCATTTTGTGCTCAATTTCAAAAAACTACTAGGCCATCATAGAAGAGTAAGAGCTCAACGGTTGATAGAACTCTGCTCTTGACCCACTGGATAAGCTCTTAATCTCTTATGATGGCCTAGTCCTTTTTCAAAAGTATATTTACTTTTGAAAAAGGACTAGGCCATCATGAGAGAGTAAGAGCTCATCGGTTGACAAATATCTGCCCTTGACCCACAGGATGAGCTTTTACTCTCTTATGATGGCCTAGTCCTTTTTCAAAAGTAAGCACTAAACACTAATTTTGTGCTCAATTTCAAAAAAGTACTAGGCCATCATGAGAGTGTAAGAGCTCACCGGTTATTAAATATCTGCTCTTGACCCACAGGATGAGCTCTTTCATGATGGCCTAATCCTTTTTCAAAAGTAAGCACAATACTATTTTTGTGCTTAATTTCAAAAAAGTACAAGGTCATCATAAGAGAGTAAGAGCTCATCTAGCAAGTTCACCTAGACAAGTTGGCCACCCCTGCTCTATCGAATACTTTTACGCGCGTTTTTCTCTCGATAGATGTTCATGCTAGGGGTACAGAGCCGATTGACTTTTTTCTTCACATCACTTCAAATTTTTCAGACCCCTTTTCAGTCCCTGTTGTAAAAAAGATATTTATTTTTTTATTTATTTCTTGTTTGCAAAATAGTTAGGCAAATTTCATCTTAAACTTTTCCAAATTTCAAGTTGATACCATTAGTAGTTCTCCAGATATCCAGCTGTGAACACAGATCAGTGATCTGTAGCTGTGACAGACAGACAGACTGAGTCACACCATAAGGGTTCCTTTTTTACCATTTTGGTACGGAACCCTAAAAAGATCACGACTCTTTCTCTAAATTTTTTCCTGAGCCTGGTGACCTAACACACATATTTTTATACCTAACTTCAGGCACCAGCCTCTCCCTTTCTTAGGTATATATTATCTATTAAAATTGTGTTAAGCATTGTGTCCATAAATAAGTGAAAAAAAAAATATAAATGTTTTTTTTTTTCAATCAAAATCGACAGCATGGTTCCTTTCTGTTAATAACGAATTAATCAAAAGGACATTTAAATAATTATTTTGTTATTTTAGCAAACTTTACATAGGTATCCGTCATTACAAATTAACAAAGTTTAATCTTAATTTAACGAGTCAATGCTCATTCCCAATTAAAATTTAAAACAAAAATTGTTTATACGAAAAGACTTCGTAATCTTATTCTCTTATCATCAGAGTTCACGGGGACAAGGTCTTGATTGACAATAAAACATGAAGAAGAATCCAAACAACAAATCTACGGACTGTGAAAAACAATATAATAAACAATGTTGCGTAATCGGCAATCGCCTTCGATAAAACATGCAATCTTTGAGATAAATTAAAAACATTATGGTCCATCCCTGATTTATTAATTACCTATTGATCATTATTTTTTACATCAGTTGTCATAGAATTCTTTATCAACTAATCAACACAATTATTTACTTAAAAATCGTAGAAATTCAAAATTAAATAGATAGGGAGAAAATTGGAATAAGCCAAGATAGATGAGGGGACTTTCTGGATTTTTTTAAGATATGTACTTAGTACAGTTTTCCCCCTTAAGGGAGCTTTCTCAGGGAATAACCCGTTGGAATCAAGTTTTGTAGTATTTTTTCATAGCTGCGTTAAATAAAAGTTTAAAAAGTCTAACTTCTCGACGCTGCTACGACAACTACGAAGATTTAATTTTATACATTTATTTGAATGAAGTGCGTGGTTCACGCATCCTTTACGTTGAATGTTGAAAATTCAGCCGAAAGTAACACGATGCTTACAGTCAATCGATTAGGAACACCTAGTCGGTGTCAATTCGGTGTATTGTGCGAAGACTTTTACCTATCTTAGAGCGACTTAAACATTTATTATACTTTCAAGATGCGACGTTTCTTACTAGTTTCTTATTTCTTCTTTTCAATTGTCATAATAACTTGATTAACACTTTCAAGTATTTTATTATTTCTTCTGAAAGTGCCTGAGCATGAACATTTACTAAATAAAATAAAAATGCATTTTAGCTTATTCCAATGAATGCTTTTGAAACAATCAGCCATCTACTCAAATGACCAAATTTCTATGCGTTAGTACGCTACGCTTACTATTAAAACTTTAAAATAAGCAGTAAACTATGAAATTACGTGCCGTAAGCGTGTCATACATCAAAGTTTGTTATTTGCATAAGTTTGTGACATGTGACTTAATTGTCTATTGCTCATATAGCGTAGCGTTCAAACGTAAGTTTAGAATGTTGGCCATCTGAGTAGGGGCAGATTATGTTTGTTTGTTTTTATTATACAGTAATTATCGATGTTGCGCAGCGTAAATTATAGCTTTCTTTCCAACTGATAAGTACATGATATCCGTGACCTAGGGATACTCAACCAGACAATGTCACCCATCCATCTTGCTGTCAGAATGTTTTTACATTAGGTATATTTACAAGGCTAGGTATATCGAATGTCTGAACCATCACGGAAACATAATTATAATAAATAAATAAATAGGTGGTAGATACTCGTAATAATATCCAAGCCATATTGAAAATCACAAACATAAAATTAACAAAAAAACTGTAAGTTAACTTTGGGTTGGATAAAATTTAGTCCAGTGTATAGTTTTAGTTGAAAGATATATTAATTGACCGAGCGAGCGCAAAGTCTCTCCGTTTTTGTATGTCCGTCCGGCTGTCCGTTTGTTCTCCTCTACGGGCCGCATTCCTCAACCAATTCTCGTGAAATTTTGTGAACAGGTTCGATAATTATACATATAAAAAAAACATATTTCAGTCATTTCGAAAAACGTTCAAAAATGCCACAAACGTGAGGTCTACAGCTCACAGAGCCACGATATGATAGAATAAATAAATTGTAATAGCATAACACTTAAGTAGGTAATAACACTTTATAAGTATTTAGTAACAATTTTATTATAATAACAACTAGACGCAGTACTTTTTGAGCAGTTTGAAATTGAAATCCTGTAAACTAAGTACCTACTTAGGTACTTACACATATTTTTGCATATTTTTTTATCCACAACGGGATAGTGTTTGGCCTTCGCCGCAACTGATGTTAAGTGACGATAAGGCCGAAAGTGTGACAATACACCCGGAATCCTCACCACTGAGGAGCTGGCTATCTTACCTCTAACTGTCGGAACACAAAAATGTTATTGTTGTTATGGCGTCAGACTTAGGTAATATGGAGGTAGCTAAGTCAAGCAGACTTGAAATAAGCCCTACCACCAACCAAACCCAGTACAAATTGTACCTCCTCCTGGGAATCGATCCCAGGACCCCTGCGTCTTACACGGGTGGACGAACCACTAAACTAAAGAGGCGGTTAAATGTGTACCTATGTTTTGTAGTTATGAAAACATCAACAAAGTACTTTCCTTGAAGTACTTTCCTTGAAGAAATTCCTTCAGCCCACTCTGGTTACTACCGAGATTCCTTTACATTTAAGGCTGCATGTCGATGGAATAACCTTCCATCCGAGGTTCGACACTCCGAATCCCTTGCCACATTCAAGAGGAATCTGCATACTTATCTTTTGTCGAAATCATAGTTTGCAACACTTTGTATTATTTAGATATATGTAGTATATTTTATTATTTGCTTTGTATTTGTGTAAGTTTATTAGGTAATAATTTTAGTAGGCTATTTTGTTAATTTGTATCATTTGAATGTATATGTTGCTGGCACACTGCCCTTCACATATCTCGCCAGCTATCCTAAGTCTCAAAGGTTGTCTGGAAGAGATCGCTCTGAGCGATAAGGCCGCCTTTGCTCACCATAGTTTTAAGTTTTATGTTACTGTATTTCCTGTAATGTGTGTGTGCAATAAAGTGTGTATCTATCTATCTATCTATCAAAGTACTTTATGCTGTTATTAAAATAGGTAGGTACAACATAACAATATATTACTAAACTACGAGTTAAGAAAATCTTAAAGAGAGCTTTTAAGAGCTTACTTCTTAGTCATTTCAAAAATACTAGATTTTTCCTTCGTTTCTTTTGTTTTGCCTTTTAATATCATAATATTAATTTATAAGGATGCGATCCAATGACCATTTCCAACACTTCATTTTATCAGCAAAGATTTCACTTAAAGTATTGATAACTCTACTTACAGCACTAGCATCCAAGCTCCAAAATCACCAAAACACAATATCGAAATAAAGTTACTAACACCAACTGCACTTATTCCGTCACAGCCTAAAAGGTATAAGTAGTAGCACTGTTCACTGCAAGCGTCAACGCTGTTCGCGCGCGGTAGCCCTACTGGAGGATACGCGGCGGGCGGCCCGCCCAGATGTTATCTCGACAAGCGAGTCCGCGCGACGCAAGTGATACGCTTTGTGTCCCCCATTAAAGTTTGGGCGTGTGTGTTTGTTACCTCTTCACGCCTAAACGGCAAGACGGATTTAGATGAAATTTGGCACACCGATAGTTTATAACCTGGATAAAAATATAGAATACTTTTTATCCTAGTCAAAGGTTCCCTAGGGTCCACGTGGACATCACCACCTTAAGTACCGGTGGTACTTAAAATGTTAATGTGGCTGAAGGCAGGCCAGACTGTCGTTATATTTTTAGACTGGCCTTCATAAGCATCTAGCGAAATAAGTTAAATGCGTTTTGTCACGATTTAGAAATTATAAGAGGAGTCGGATAGAGCCTTGGCGTTGCCGTAACATGAAAATCTCTTCAGTACACAATTATTATCTAAGTAGTGTAACTAGTGTATAGTCTTGCAATAAAATGTTCATAGACTGATAAAGACATTTTTAAATGACTTTGTTTGATTTTAAGGACTGATAAAACAGTCCAAGCCGGACATTTAAAAATATATTAAACGCTTACGCTCATAACCTAAGTCGCTAGTGTCCCAACGTCCCAAGAGGCACCCTGTTGTCGTCAATTGTTGCTAGTTAAAGAGCTGCGTCAACATCACTCAACGACCAGCCGAGGGTTTTGCAGTTGCAACAATTTTACAGCCTTGAGCTTGCATCGTCTCAGAGTTAACCTACTGCATTAAAAATAGATAATTATGTTGTTTGCGTTACGATTCCGTTCATTTATTTTCTTTGAACGTAATTTACACCAAATAAAATATTCTATGATATTGGTAGCACTAGCACTGAATGCAGAGCCTAATACGTTCAAATTCAAACAAACTGGAAAGTTTATGACCTTCATTCTCAGAACAGAAGATCCATCGACCAGATCCACAATGGATCTAGTAAGATTTTTTTTTCTCATAATAAATGCAACGCGATTATGGGGACTAAAATTTAAGATCTACGTTATCATAATGCGTTGGAAGTTGTAACATTTGGAACTGAGAACCTCCTCCTTTTCTTAGAGCTGCCGCACATTGGGGCATAGTCGCGGCCACTAAACGCGACCACAAGCTGCAGACGAGTTTTTTCATACATTTTGAATGGTATCGGCGCAAACCGGGCGTTCGACTAGTGACCGCCACTAAACCACTAGTGGCAGCGATTGGTGGCTGCGTCTAGTGGCTTGACTGAACCATTAGTGGTCGCGATTAGTGGCCCAATGTGCGCTTGCACTTAAAGTCGATTAAAAAGAAGGTCCCGTTCAAAATCTATTTTTTCTGACACTTTTATGTAACCGCAACGCTTCATATACGCAATATATACGATCGAAAAAAAAATCTATAAAAATCACTGAACGTCATCCAAAAACCGGAAGTGTTGGGATAGGCAGGTTTTCAACATATCTTTTCCTTTCAGTCGCATATAACTATCCCAAAATCTCCTACTTTAACAAATAAACTCGTTTTACGGGTCTCTTGACCCTGCCTGAAGTGAATCGATACACCATTCTTGTAACCCGTAAATAGAAAGATACGATTTTACACGCTTATTTCGTCTATTCTAAAAGTAGTGTCAAAGTCTTAAAATTGTCCTAGATACCTGCTAATAGAAACTGCTAAAGCTGCAAAGGAGGTTCTTTACTTAGTGATAATTAGTCAGTGTGGAAAAACAAATTAATTCTTTATTCCTACGTTGTGTGCCATTTTGTTTCTGATTTCCAGAACACGAACACAATAAGCCTTAAAACAAAAAAGTCATTGCTTTGCTGTAAAGGCTTTACTTTTGTATGATATACGTAGCAGTGAAATTAAAGTGAATCGCATCAATTCCCACCTATCATAATATAAATGTGTCCTTAGACCAATATTTTTTTTTATATTTAAATAAAATATTTTATTTTCCAAATCATTACGAACAATTCATCAAACAGCTATTTTGATAAATCAGTATTTCTTGCAGTTGCATACAGAAGTCTAACAGTATCACAAAACCCTACTCCTCGGCGAGATCCAGTTACGATGACATATGCATCACCCGCCCGCAAGATGTGCTTGGCCTTGCAATAGTCGAGCGCAACCATTATTCTGGCTTCTTGTTCAGAATTCCAATTACTTTTTGGTGTGTCAAAGTAATGGACTGCACGGACCCCTCTATAAAACCGCAGCTGTCTCCCAGCATGACATGTCTTAGTAACCGCTACTATGGGACACGGTGGCTTCGTGTACGATAGAATCCTTGCAGTTCGCCCAGAATTAGTCAGGCATAGAATAGCTGACGCTCGGGATCGCATCGCAAGTTCTATTGCACTAACGCATATCGCTTTCGAAGGTTCACTTAAAGGACTCTGCATAAGTTCCAAGTTACCATAGATCCTCGGCCGCCACAACATATGTTCTGCTTCTCTACAAATCACGGATGCAGCCGCTAAAGAATGTTCTGCCATTCGGTAAGGATCATAACATTTCTTAAGTTTTTTCAAAGGAGAATCATAGTCAAACTCCAAAGCGATGACATCTGCACCATCTATTATAAGATTAGCAACATCGTTGACACACAGAATAGGAATTTGTTCATTAACTACAGAATTACATATACAAGACTTTCCAACATTATTACATTTAGAAAGAACCATTTTTTGCGCGATAAACATTTTCTCTACAGGTAAATCAGAACTGAGTTCATTACGATCGAAATAGATACCATCCGCTTCTTTTAATATATCATCAATGCAGTCTAAGCCTCGTACTGTCTCTATGCTTGCAAAGACGAGAATGTGTTTGCCCTTTTCTGACAACAGTTCTTTAACGAGACGTATGTCACTAGAAGATTGAACACAAGGCACTCCTATTGCGTCAACATCCGAAGAAATCGCCCACTCGATCTGTTCATGCATATGTTCAAAACGATTCTGAGAAGCTTCGCTAGATTCTTCGAATGAACGAACGGACGAACTTTTGCGTCTAGTTTCCATAGGGACACGCGAAACTTTACAAATAGTTACTGCCATTTTTGAACCAACGAACCCGCCGGTGATGATATCACATTCTATAGCATCATCTCCTACTTTAGACACACATAGTTTAATATTTTCTCCAGGGGTTAAGCTGTCGATGAAAACTATATCGCCAGGAAGCAAGTCCGTCAAGTAATCGTATCCTACGAACAAACAATCGGCCGTTCCATTATCTCTCCAGCCGATATCGTTACTCAGCCTGATAAACTCGTTTTGAATTAATTCGGCTGTAGCATTAGGACCATTTCTCAAGTCACCTGTTACAATAGCAGGACCGTGAACATTAACCATGAGAGCTAAAGGATATACGTACTTTAGATCTGCACTGTAATTATATACAGCTTTTCGTATACTTTGAACTAATTGTGTACAAGCATCAGGTTCTAATCCTTGGAGTTTCAGTCTGCCTATTGTCATCCCGCATGCTATGAGCCTTTGTATAGCAGTTGCATCACGATTATCCACCCCAATGTCGCACATCAGGCCGGTCTGCAACTCGTCAATGGGTTTTTCATGTATTTTCAGATTGCAGTAGTATTTATGCAAAGTTGGTTGAATAGGTGCATCTTTTTCCTTTAGACTAGGTGCCGTTTTTAAGGGAACTTGCCAAGGCAACATTGGAATAAAATTAGTAATAAGTACCTACAAAGAAAAATAGTTTATCAAAAATCTAAAAATCTTCAGAAAAACAATGAACAATAAAAGTCACGTAAAAATGACCAAAGAGTAGATATTTTTTTTTTACTTTCCTAGATTTTGTTAAAATGACACATAAAGATACATAAGCGGGATATACATTAGGCCTACGTGGGCCACGTACATCGATCTGCACGGCTAGCACGTCATAGACCGCGACTCGACAAAGGTTTCTCGCGACTCGACAAAGGTTTGTCACTTTTCGTAGCAAAACTTCACAGAGTGAGAAAATCACCGTGGCCTATGGGCCCTAAAAATTCCGCTAGAAGTTTTATTAAAATTGTGTATAAGAATTACAATATTAAATAAAATTCACTGCGGTGCCACTTTCGGTCACTAAAGCGCCTTATATATGGAGGTCAGTGGTCAAAAGACTGTCTCTGGAAGTCTGGATCAGTGGATCTAACAGCAAAAAATAATTTGTGCATAATTTTGTACAATGGGTTTTAAAGACTACCTTTTTATTTATAAGTCTGAGGTCTTAGGAGGGTATAGGTACCCAAACCCTCCAGATTTAGAGTTACCTACGCCATATCGAATACCAAATGATCGAAAATCAAAATATCGAACACTATTCATCGAACGGTCAAAAAATCGAACGGTCGTAAAATCGAACGTTCAATAAATCGAATGATTAATTTACCCAAAATCAATATTTTGGATAGTTTTTTACATCATGAACAATCCTGTACTTACATATTTTAATGAAATTTCATAAAACTTAATTTCTGAACGAAGCTATTGCGTCACAAACATTTTTTTTATTCAAAATTTCAGGGTAGGTATTAGAAAAAATATTTTTCAGGTCAATGGGGTAAGTACCTACATTATAGTACATATATATATGTCATGCTAAATAGATGTTTTTGTTCATGATGAAAAAAAACTATGCAAAATATTGATTTTCGATAAATTAATGAAATATGGTTGAGCGAAACGATGGCTGGTTCATGCGTCAGGCTCGTGAACGGGTGCTGCCAGTGGGAATGAGTCTGCTTGTATTAAAGGTGTCATAAAAAAATCGTCGTGAAAAATCTGTTTTATATTGTCTGTAAGTATGGCACTTCTTACTCAAAACAATATCATAATAACTTACCTTGTTTTGATTTACTTTATTGCAATATTTTTACTTTCTATAGTCGGTAGTCTTGTGAAAGGCCTTTGAAAAGCTTTTGGATATTAATTTTCAATTCGATGCCTTAACATGGGTAGCCAGTATGTCAGGCTCTCTTTAATCATTTCTGCGGTGGTGTCGTGTGAGGCGGGTCGTTACGTTCCCTCAAATATGGTTGAGCGAAGCGAAGCGTTTTTTGCGCCCATTTTTCTTGTTAGCTAAAAGACGTCATAATGGGTGGTAGGGTAAAAGAATTGACGATTTAAAAATGCTTATTAGAAGCAAAAGAATATTTCACTTTCACTTTCACTTAATCATTCGATTTATTGAGCGTTCGATATATCAACCATTTGATATTTTGATCGTTCGATTATTTGTAAATTCGATATTTTGAAGGTTCGATTTATTGACCGTTCGATGAATATAGATAGTATTCGATATTTTGATTTTCGATCATTTGGTATTCGATATGGCGTGGGTAACCCGTAGTTTAGGTTGCTTTGCTAGCTAAGCGATGGGTTTATCCACCAACCACAAATTCCACAGAACTCATGACCAACGACGCATATAAACTAATCTAGGTATTATGATGAGTTTAATATTAATTCAAAAATCATGTATCGTATTTATAAGTGCGAGTGGTCTTGTTTATAGTTACGCTGTCCGATAACCCTGCCCGCTTGCCGGTCTTAAGGGAGATAAACGTGTCGTAAGCATAGTATAAAACAAGAACTTCCAAAAATAGCTAGGTTTTTTTAAGAAGAAAAGCAAGGAATCTTTTTTTACAGAATGGAAGTACAAAAATCGCCACGTGAAAGCCACGACAAAGTCAAGAGAAGAATAATCCGTGCGCGATGAGAATGGGATATCCAATAAGAACCTGCTCTGAAATGAAACCATTTGAAATTTTGAATGCAGAAAACCGCATTGAAATCGGCCCAATAGTTTCCGAGAAAAATGGTAGCAGACAAACATACAAACAAACACACAACCTCTAATCCCAAACGCATATACCTACCGCCTCTGTTCCGTTCCGTCCGTCGGTCGTGGGCACTCGTGGGTAAAAACACAGTGTCACAAAAACATTCGAGGTGGGGGAACTTTTGCCGCAACAATGACCACGGCCCCTGGAAATGTCGGGAAACCCAAAAAACCAACAAATCAAAACCACATCCAAACTAAATAATTCTAAAATAACATCTGATTTAATTAACTTCAAGTAAGATAAAAAGTAAATTAGACTGGTAGAAAAATAAAAAAATTCGGCTTAATTTACCGTACAACGGCATTTCGTGAGCCATTTTGGCAACATGACTTTTCCGAAGTAAAAAGCCTGCTGAATTCGATTCTGAATGTTGCCAAGCCCAATTTTGGCTCCTTTGCTCAAAATTCAAGATGGCGGCCAAAATGGAGCCCTATCTTACTAGAACTCGATTCTGGTCGTGTGAGGTGTCCTGGCATAGGTTTTAGGGGGTCGCTGAACTCAATTTTGATAACCGAAAGTCCGTCCGGGTATGAGATGTGACTGGAAAAGAGAAAATGCCGCCGCGCGACACTAAATTTTTTTTTCAACACAGTTACAAAGAAAAAATGTTTAACAAGTTTATTATTCTATATAGTGATCAAACTGGGCTATTTACCAGTACTTTTGTTGAAAATGTAGGTAGTATAGTATGGAGAGAGGTAGCCACTGATAGGAAGGCCAAAGTGGAAGATCTTCCTCCAGGCTGGGTGGTATTTGCCCGGGGACAAAAATGTGTAACAAGTTTATTATTCTATATAGTAGTATAATTCGGCTATTTATCAGTATTTTTTTCTGGGATCAATTTTCATAGTTCTAATTTTGTAGAGGATTTAAAAAAATCATTTAGAGAAAATTCCGCCATGCGACACAAATTTTTTTTTTTTTTTTTTTTTTATCTTAAATGGGTTTGCTCTTGACCCCAGTCTAGCCCAAAAGCAAAGACAGGGCCTACGATGGAGCGAGCTTGCCCAGAAAGTGCTTATTCACTCTGGCCTTGAATAGAGTCAGGTTGTATGCGCTCGGAAACACAGACGCCGGCAGGGAATTCCATTCCATAGCTGTGCGCATTATAAACGATGTGGAGTAGCGCTTGGTACGCAGAAAAGGTATATCAACCAAGAACGGGTGATAGCCCGCAGTGCGTCTGGATGTCCGATAGTAGAAAGGAGAAGGTGGAATGAGCTCATGCAGCTCTTGAGCACACTCACCGAAGTACAATCTATAAAAGACCGATAGACAAGCAACTTTTCGGCGGTGAGCCAAACTGTGAAGCTTAGCTGCTACCAGTTTCTCATCGCCTATTAATCTCTTGGCTCTGCGTTCCACCGAGTCCAGTGCAGCAAGTTGATATTTCGCTGAGCCGTCCCAAAGGTGGCAACAGTACTCCATGCAGGATCGGACTTGAGCTTTATAAAGGGTTAAAAGCTGCCCAGGCTTAAAGTACCGCTTGACTTTATTTAGGATGCTCAGTTTCTTAGCTGCAGTTTGAACTTTGGATTCGATGGAGGTGCCGAAGTTAAGGTCAGAAGATAACTCCATGCCAAGAAGCTGGAGAGTATCGGTTACTTGGATAGATGTACCTCGGAAAGTAGGAGTTAAGTTGAATGGACTCCTTTTTGCGGTGAACAGACACGCCTGCGTTTTAGAAGCGTTGAAACTGACGAGATTTTCATCACCCCATTGGGAGACGAGACTTAACTTCAGGTTCAATCGCTCGACCATGGCCTCTCTCAATATTTTTACCTCATCTCTACCGACTTTCGCGCTGGACAGATATCTCTCCATGACAGTACTGTCATCTGCGTACCCAACAATGCCCGATATTAGTAGGTCATTGATGTGTAGCAGGAAAAGCGTCGCAGAGAGCACCGACCCCTGAGGAACTCCGGCATCAATCGCCATGAGGTCAGAGGAGCAGCCGTCAATGACTACTCTGATCGACCGTTCACTCAAGAAGTCGGCTACCCAGCTACAAAAGCCAGCGGGGATTCCGTACGCTGGGAGCTTGCTCAGCAGATTTGCGTGCCAAACCCTGTCGAAAGCCTTTGAGATGTCAAGCGAAACAGCAAGTGCTTCGCCGTGTTTCTCAATGGCCTCGCCCCAGCAGTGCGTCATATACACAAGAAGATCCCCAGTTGATCGTCCCCGGCGAAAGCCATATTGACGATCACTGAGGAGATCGTTATCCTCTAGGTAAGTGAGCAGCTTGCCGTTCAGTACTCTCTCCATAACTTTACACAGTATGGAAGTGATGGCGATTGGTCGGTAATTGGCAGGGTCGGCACGACTACCTTTTTTAAGTACTGGTTGCACATTGGCAAGCTTCCAAGACTTTGGTACGGTTTTGGTCTGAAGGGAAAGGCGGTACAGACGCGTCAATACAGGAGACAACTCAGGTGCACAACACCTCAGCACTCTTGCTGGTATGCCATCAGGGCCACTGGCCTTATGCACGTCTAGATTAAGTAGGACTCTACGGACCTCTTTATTGTGTAATGTAATCTCCTGCATCAAAGAATTACAGTGAGGTAGGGTTGGTGGTTGCGTAGAGC
The DNA here is from genome assembly GCA_943789525.1 of Agriphila geniculea. Lineage (NCBI taxonomy): Eukaryota > Metazoa > Arthropoda > Insecta > Lepidoptera > Crambidae > Agriphila > Agriphila geniculea. The sequence goes on along the minus strand of OX038869.1, from coordinate 17,280,870 downwards.
CAGTATCCAGACGCGAATTGCTCGCAAACAGAGTGGCAAATAGATTCGCCTTCTCAACTGCAGAGTGAGCCAGCGTCCCATCGGGCTTCTGCATGGGAGGCAATGTGGGACGGCAGAAGTTAGACTCGACCGACTTCGACAAGGACCAGAACTGCTTACTACCCGGTGGATAGGGTGCGAGTTTCGCCCCTATGCGGCTGACATGGTCAAATCTAGCTTTACGCAACACCCTTTTGCATGATTTTGCGGCTAAATTAAATGCTCTCTTTTTGGCCCGGACTCTTCGCACTCGAACCTTGCGATCGCGAGCTTGCACCCAGACTTGGTATGCAGACTGTTTACGGGCTTCAGCACGAGCACAGTCTGCATTGTACCACGGTTGGGCTTTGTGATCGAGCGGTATGTCGGAGAATGGAATGAAATATTCCATTCCCTGCCGAATCACGTCAGCAACCACATCAGCAGAGCAGGAGGGGTCTCCTGAAGAGAAGCATACTTGCCGCCATGGGTAAGATGCAAAGAAGGTACGCATCTCGTCCCAATCTGCCGACTCGTAGCGCCAAACTCGTCTCGTGCCTCTAGGACTGTCATCTGGGGGCGAGTGGCTCGATACGGATTTTACCACACATTTTTTAACACAGTTACTGAACTAAAATGTAAAACAAAGTTATTGTGAACTTGTTAAACTTGTTTTAAATCTAAAAAGTCAGCCACTTGTTTTAAAAAACTATAATCACTTTGTAAAAGCTTTGCTTCGTTCATCTTGATCAATCCTCTTCTGGGATTATTTAAGGGCCCATCTCGTTTCAATTGATGAATAATTGCGTCCGTTCGAGTCCTTGATTTTTCGTTATTACCAAAACGATAGTTATGCGGTTAAGATGTAAGATATTTTAAGGATTCACTCTATCTATTATATTTCTTAGAAACACGATTACTTGCAGTTTCCTCGATAGAAAAAAAAATCCAAAGTTGTGTCGAAAAATTTTTGGAAACCCTTAGTACGGCTTAAATACTTCACAAAAGTTCAAACGGCTTTTCAATAATGATAAAACAACATGTTTTCCAGTCGTTATATTTTTTACTTTTTCAACTGCGCATCTAAAAAAAAACCGGTCAAGAGCGAGTCGGACTCGCGCACCGAGGGTTCCGTACCACCATAATTGCACCATTAAACCACACTGCAGAGTAGAATAATAAAATTAGTATTGCAGTTTTAGGTCAGCGCCATCTCTTGACCGATAGTGGAACTAATGTTAACTTTTTAGAAATTTGATAATTTCTAAAAAAGTGTGCTATATTGAGACATCGTTTTATTTTTCCTGTAATCTTTATACAAACTGCTATCACATAGAATTATTTCAGATTTTTCTCTTTGCAAACTTCGGAGATAAGGGGGGGGGAACGGTCATTTTTTTTACATTTTTCATCATAAGTCCAAAACTTTGCGGTCTAGAAAAAAAAGAAAAAATGTTTGAAAACGTGCAAACGGCGCTCTTTCATATGATACCCCACATGCCCTAGTAGCCTCACTTCAAATTTTTAAGACCCCTTTTCAGGCCCTGCTGTAAAAAAGATATTAATTTTTTTATTTATTTCTTATTTGCAAAATAGTTGGGCAAATGTCATCTTAAACTATTCCAAATTTCAAGTTGATACCATTAGTAGTTCTCGAGATATCCAGCTGTGACAGACAGACAGACAGACTGAGTCACACCATAAGGGTTCCTTTTTTACCATTTTGGTACGGAACCCTAAAAACGTGTGCCAAACGGCTATCCTGTACATCGATTTGCGGTTTGCCTTCGATTTTGAGCTCGTACGCCGGCCACTACTTTTAGATAACATTTTACATACATTACATAATATTCATTAGAATGCCCTTGCCGTACGGATGTCGTAGCAATTCGTAGCGACTACATATTGCGTAGTCGTAGCAAGGTAATAGGTATATAGGAGTAACTATGATTACATAGTTACACCTATATACATATTACCTTATGAACTGAATCTACTCATCATCATGAAAGGTATCTACTCATCATAATCATCACCAATCTGTATTGTTAGATAAAATTTTACATTACATAATATTTACTACTCGTAGAATGCGCTTGTTGTACGGATGTTGTTGCAATTCGTAGCAACTACATTTGTGTTGCGTAGTCGTAGCAAAAAACTATTTTTTTTCGCCTTTCCATAGTAAATCGGTCAGCTGTATGACCAATATATTTTGTATGAGAGTACCTATGAATTCGTTTTAGTTTTTCGACCTTTGTTCCATGGAGTATGTTGTTCAGTTTTAGCAAAACTAACACCTATTTCAGTATCTGATAGGGTTTTTGTTATATAAGTATGTATAGTGGTAACACGTACCTACTTATACAGTGTGTGTTTTTTTAAAAGTGATCAAATTTTTTGGTGTGGCTTATACCAAACTGAACAATTTTGTCAATAGGACCAATTGCTTAATCAGAGCAAAAAAATTATCAGCTCTTCCACACATTTTGGTCGAATAATATTGATGTTTTCTATGGAACAGCTGAATATATTTTTTTTTGATCCGATTAAGTTGGTCCTATAGACAATGTTGTTCAGTTTGATGGTCTAAGAGCCATACCACAAAATTTGATCACTGTTCATAAAACACACTGTATTATGAACCTGAATCTGTACCTTCTCATCATCATCACCAATCTGGGGGTCAAGTCTGCTAATGTTTTCGTCAAAATCTTAGTTCAATGGTGTTTGAATGGTAATGCTTTTTGACACAGTTCTTGTTTCTAAAAACCAAAACTGAAACACATGGTGTTTTTTAAACCCAAAACGGAAACATATTGTTTCTTGATCTTGGGTTTAAGAAAAAAGTACTGTGTCAAAAAGCATTACCATTAGAACACCATTGAACTAAGATTTTGACGAAAACATTAGCAGACTTGACCCTCTGTATTGTTAATTTAACATTTTACATTACATGACATTTATTAGAATGCGTTTGTTGTGGCAATTTGTAGCAACTACCAGCGAACTAAAATCTATGGAATAAGCATTCTGCTCAAAAAATGGCACCACATGAAAAGTACAACTAAGTGGATAGAGCTAAAAATGCTGGCATTTACCTATACAGCACAAAGTGTCTGAACACTGGTTGCTTATTAGCGACCATAATTTGTACCTATACTCATAGATATTTTCTATAAATAAACGAAAAAAAAATAAGATACCTTTTTTTCTGCATTAGTCCAATCAATGAGCATATTTGTTGTATGGAGACTTCCGAAAAATTCTCCCGTCTATAAAATTTGGCATGTGATGAAGTTAGGTAACACAAATTACAGATGAACAATAAGCCAATAAAATTTGTTACGAGAAGTTAGGTATTTTTACCTAAACATGAAAATCGCTTATATCTCTCTGTGAATATTTCCTCGGGCTAAAATACTTTCTGTATACGTATTTGTGTATTAGTTAGAATAAGTATGTAAAAGAATCCAATATTTTTTCGATTTCGGAGATACTCCAAATTTAAATTTTAATATTTTTCAATATATCTTTTCTTGATAAAAATATCTGCTGATTATTATTTTTTTAATATGTTTTTATACCCTTAATATATAGATTTGTTCAGTAGGCCAACAAATTTTCTTTTTTAATCATATTTATACATAAATGTATGAAAATGAACCGACTATTTTTCACATTACCTCTTAAGACCAAAAAATAAAAAAAATATGATTAAAGAAGAAAATTAATTGACTTACTGAACAAAGCTATATATTTAAGGATATAAAAACATATTAAAAATAATAATCAGCAGATATTTTTATCAAGAAAATATATATTGAAAAATATTAAAATTTAAATTCGAAGTATCTCCGAAATCGAAAAAATATTGGATTCTTTTACATACTTATTCTAACTAATACACAAGTACGTATACAGAAAGTATTTTAGCCCGAGGAAATATTCACAGAGAGATATAAGCGATTTTCATGTTTAGGTAAAAATACCTAACTTCTCGTAACAAAATTTATTGGATTATTGTTCATCTGTAATCTGTATTACCTAACTTCATCACATGCCAAATTTCATAGACGGAGGAATTATTCGGGTTGCATAAGCCCCGTTGATTGGACTACATCTTGATGAATGCGGGTCGGCTGTGAATGTTAGTAGGGTTGCCACCTCTCCCGGATTTCCGTGAGTCTCTCGGAATCGTGCCCTGAAAAGAGAAATCTCCCGTCTCCCGTAATTATTTCAAGATAATCCAAATTATACCGGAATTTCAAAATCGTCAATTTTCGAATGGAATGTAGAGTTTTTTCGATTCGTGAGTTCCTTGCGAGCTCATTTTTAGTATCGTCTTCCACTTCGATATTTGGACAAAGGAAAGAAATCGTTTAAATGTAGAACGTCAAGACAGAAGGCCAGACTTTCGTCAATTCGAATGGAATGTAGAGTTTTTTTGATTTGTGAGTTCCAAACCAGAAATTTTGAAATCTATTCGAACAAATGAAAAATATAAGTTCAAAAAATAGTAAAATCGCACCCTTAGGGGTAAAACCGTTTATCTGCACTTTTTGCAAAAATACGTTTTTTACACCAATCGACAGGAAATTTTAAGCTGCGTCTACAGGTAGAACCCGTTTTCTCGAATGCCGCTTAGTTTAGGAGATACAGAATTTTATTTCAAAAATATTTACAGAAAAACTAGCTAATGTTATGTCTTTTTATACTTTAGAGTAAAACCCAGTAACGTGTTTTTAGTTAGTTTTTGTTGTTAAAATTAATATAAAATGTTCATAATCACTACAACTAATTCAGAGTAACATAGTTTTAGCATTCTAAAATTTCATGGATTGAATCAGCTAATGTCTATTATACTTTCTCTCAAAACCAATTAAACGTCTCCCCTTGTCAAACTAGTCCTAACTGCCCATATTTTGAAGCGTCATATCTTAAAAACTATTAATTTTAAAAGGATGATTTAAAAACCATGTTGTAGCTTATTTAGTCTAGTTATTTCTTCTTGAAGACACCTTTGCTGTAAAATCATAGCTTTAGAATTTATCTAAAAAAAACTGAAAAAATGCCGAAATTAGTTCGAATAAAAATTTTACTTTTCTATGGAACAGCTGATTTTTTTTCGCTATTTCGTAGTTGGCTCTATTAGTAAAGTAGCCCGTAGAACATTTAAATCACTAAGAAGGTTACCGTTTGTCGGTGTGATATGGTTATTTATTACGAAATTATAGATACTTTAACCCAAGTTTTACAGATCGCAACCCGCCGTAACCTATATTTGTATACCTCCAAATATGATATTTTTTTATTTTTCGAGGTTTACCACATGGTTTAGCTATTGTCGTGTTCTACAGCTTTGTTTGATTGCCACTGATATTAGTAAGACTATGGAAAGTGACTATACACAGATTTAAGACCAGATAAAGTCCAAACATTTTCATCAGGTCTTAAATCTGTGTATGGCTACTTTTTATAGTCTTACTTTTATCTGTGGCAATCAAACAAAGCTGTAGAACACGACAATAGCTAAACCATGTGGTAAACCTCGAAAAATCAAAAAATATCATTTTTGGAGATATACAAATATAGGTTACGGCGGGTTGCGATCTGTAAAACATCGGTTAAAGTATCAATAATTTCGTATTAAATAACCATATCACAACGGCAAACGGTAACATTTTTAGTGATTTATATGTTCTACGGGCTACTGTAGGTACAGTAAAAGTTATAAAATGTAGTTCACGCAATTATTTTAGTCAAAACACACTGAAAAGTGTAAAGATTAGCAGATAACAGGTTTTTTGATATTTCGATATTTTATACAGGTAAAACCAACTATATTTATTTCAATAAAAATTGTTTATTCAGTTTCTGTAGTACTTACAGGTTTTAAAATTTTATAAAAGATAGCTATTGTTTAGAACGTCTTGCAAAATATTTCTAACAGCGATACGCATATTACTTTAGGAAATACAGCTGCTTATTTTTTTTATTCAGGTAAAACCAATTAAATGTCTCCCCTTGTCAAAGATATTTACATTTTTTATACATTCCGAGCAAAAATTTTCAGTTTTTATCATTTAGATCTTCAGACATATAGTTTGTCCTTCATAATAGTATCTACAACCAGAAATATTATTTAATTTTAATGCCTAAATCTAACCGCAAACTTTCAAATTGCGATACTGTAAAGTTGTTGTTTTGCAGATAACCGGTTTTACCTCTAAGGTTACGAAATATTTCAAAAAATTACTCGTTTTATTTTAAAGTTTTCTATCTCCCGGATTCATACGGCCTAGAGGTGGCAACCCTAGTTATTAGTCGTGCACTGCACTGCACATGCCATTACTTTAGTGTGCGTAATACGAGAGTGTGCAGACGCACACTAACAATAATTATGTGCATGTGCACGCCTACATTTATAGCCGACCCGCATTCGTGAGATAAAACATCTACCCACCTCTTCATAAAACAGAGTCGTGGAAATTCAGAATTACTACCTACTCTATTTAAGTTATATTTTACTTGTAAATTATTTTTATACGAATTTAAATATATAGAATTGATATCGCATCAAAACGAAACAATAGGTTCGTTTTAGAAATCTCACTTGAGAGTCAGTTAGGTATATCTAAAATTGACTAATATCATGCATTACAGTGACTTGAACACCTAGATCAATCTCACGTGCCAAGCACGCCCCTTACATAACTTCATAACTACGCTGATACGCTCCCGGAAGTCCAGCCAGTCCCAATAAATTTTTAAAAAAGTACCTACCTACTAAAATGTATATTTCGCAACTTAACAATATTTAAATTATGGCGACTTGCACCTTATAAATTAAATAGTACAAGTCTGCAGCTAAGCTCGTTTCCTTTTTCGATAAACTCGGGGTAATTGAGGGTATCGTCGTTAATTTGGTTAAACGTTTCCGCATTAAGAACTTGAATAGTTGTTGATTACACTCGTACTTTTGAACCACAATCACTTGGCTAGTCATTTCTACGCCAATTAACATTTTTCATGTCAAAGGTCCCCGCACACGAGCGACACGCCAAAACCACAAAACGCGGCGGCGTTTTGTGGTTTTGGCGTGCCGCGTGTGGTGTGGCGACTGCACTGACCTATTCCTGTAGTTTTCGCACATCGCCCCACACGGTACGCCGGTGGTCGCCACACGCTACTAACGTCGCTTCTCGCTTCTTGTGGCAGACACCGGCCTCTAAACTGTAAACGAAGGAAATTTGTGTCGGCTACCGACAACTTGTGGCTGTCGCGCGCTTCAGCTACTTTTGCAGCCGCTTCTAGCTTCTAGTGGCGCCGTTTGTGATTGTGGCGTGTCGCCCGTGTGTCCCTAGAGTCCTTCCCTCAATTACAGCCCCCCTACTCTCAATGAGATCGCGTTTTATGTTATGTAGGTAGTTCAAAATAAAAATACTGATTATAGGGTACAAAAAATAAATATTTATTTCTTTAATTTAAACACATTACTTAAATTATCATTTACACCTACATTATTTTGTTCAAACAATTTGCCAAATAATGAGCTATACAATTCATTAGTACTTTCTTCATTCCATGTAGTACATTTTTCAGGGGCCATATAATTTACTAATTGGTTATGAACAACATACTTTATCTTTCTGCCTTTAGTTGCTTTTGTGTCAACTTTTCTCTTCATTTTACTTCTCATTTGTTGCAAAGCTATCCATTGCCGACTTAACTGAACAGGATCCGAAATATCAGCCGACTTACATTCAATAAGTTCCCTAAGCAATTGATGATAAAAATCGCTATCATCAAATATCTCTGGAATATACTCGTCATTGTCTCTTCTATCTCTTACCATAGAATTTGCATTTCCATTTTGTTCATTATCATTTTCAAGTTTCTTGTATCCGACAATATCATATTCTGAACGTTTCAGTTGTGTTCTTCTAAGTAACTTATCTCTATCTGACAGAATATATGATATTTGCTGCAAAACTGTATTAGTTGGAGCATTCTTCACATTAGTAGCAGTCGCAAGACGAGTCTTATCGTTCCATTTCTGAATAGTTGTGTCTCTGAAGGACTTAAACAGTTTATGGGATGTTGAGATATCCTTTTCATAGTCCTCAAGTTTTCGTTTTTTGGACACTGTTGCTGGTTTTTCATTTTTCTTTGACTTTTCGTCTGGGATAGCTTCTTCATCCTCTGTGTCAGATGGAATTTCTTCATTGTCAGTGTCACTGGGTATTTCTTCGTCACTTGCTTCTTTACCTGATTCCTTCAGATCATTCTTTTTTTGCTTCGTAGACATTGATTTTGTATCAGGGAATTTTTTAAATAACATGTTTTGCAGAGATAAAAATCTGTAACAAACAAATTAAAGTTAAATAATAAATATTATTATTAATAATAAATAAAATAAAAAATATATATTCTTGGACAATTTCACACAGCGCCATCTAGCCCCAAACTAAGCAAAGCTTGTAATATAGGTGCTAGACAACTGATATACTACTTTATATACTTTTTAAATATAGAAACACCCAGACCCGTCACAGAAGTAAAAAATTATCATTGAAATTTCTGCCCAACTGGGAATTGAACCCAGGACCTCTTGCGTGGTAGACCACTGATGTTGACCACTGCACCACTTAGGGGCCTATTGCATGGGGGCTATTGCGTAACAAATTACAAGCTAATATTATTCGTGAATTTCTATGGAAAATCACTAATAATATTAGCTTGTAATTTGTTATGCAATAGGCTCCAGGTCCTGAGAAGAGAATTAGAAAAATATTATTAGGAATTTTTACATATAATAATATTGTGTTACTTGTAACAAAATATGTTTAAAAAGTGTAAATACTAACTTTTCTAATACATTAATGACATTAGCTTTAGTGGCTGTGCATTCTTCAACAAATTCATTATTCTGTTTTAGCTCTTCATGTGTCTCAGACATAGGCATCTGATTGGCTGTGTTCATACATCTTTGAAGGTGAATTCTCATCTCAAGCAATCCTTCCCAAATCAGCAACTGATTTCTCACACACGATCCTTTCTTTGCTTCTTCAGACACATTTTGCTTTTTCACATGCTCAAAGTCTTCTTTCATAGGTTCTTCTAGCCCACTGATATCATAACCTTCACCTTCATCATCATCCTCTTCCTCACTGCCCCCAGATCCTTCATCACCAGAGTTATCATCATTTTCCAGCTGACTCTTAAACTGCGTGATACTATAGTCACCACTTTCTGCATCACTGCCGGAACCATCTTCAGAGACGGATTCGCTTTTAGTTTTTGAGGTTGTCGTGTCAAGATTAACTGACTCTGAAGAACTGTCTGAATCCTCAATTTTCGTTAATTGTTTGAACTTTCTGACTGTCTCTGAATCGTCTGTATCATCGAAATCATCCTCTTTGCCTCTTTTAGAGTTGTTTTGACCAATTTCTGACTCACTCTCACTTACGCTTTCCTCCGAATTTTGCTCCAAATCTTTACGAGTAACTACTTGACCTTCATATTTTTTGCTAACTTCACTTAGAAGATTTACATTGCGCTTACGAAAATCACTGATAGCTTTCTCGTCCTCACTTTCCGAAGAACTGAAATCGGCTCGCGAGACGGTGTGGGGTTTGGTGCCAAATACTTGATCATCTTCAATATCAGCGCGAGGTTTTAGAGTCAGAGCATCTGCAATTTTCTCGGATAGAGTGGTTTTCTTATTCTTTTTTTGCGAAAATTTCATTTTATATGCAAAAAATATTTTTATAAAGAAAAATATAAACCACGTGTTTAAGTTTTTAGTTTTTGTCAAATCAAACTCTGACTGACAGTGACAGCACGACAGTGACATCACCATCACAAATAAGCCACAGACGTAATAGAGAACAAGTTAAATAAGCTGACACTGGGTGCATTCCAGCCGCCAGATAACTTCTTCTTCTTGTTTTTGTTTTGGCAATTTACTTTCTTCTTGGAAATAATTTTTGCCAGTGTCAAGTGTTGAATAGTTTAGTGGTAGATTGTTTCAGGGGCCTTACTATGAGCTCTTATAGCAGGACTTATATTTAACTGCCTTACTTTTTCGTACTATGACCTCAAAGGTTAGTATGAATGCAGGCCTTAAGCAGTCCTGTTTAAGGACTGCTTTTGTACTGAACGGTTTCTTATTTGCTGATGGTAAGCCCCCTGTTTATATTAGAACGCGGGTGCATCGCATTCCAGTGTTGCTTGGAGCATTTGGACAGTTTACTCGGTAAGTTCTGCCGAGATAGCCACCACTACAATAAAAGTCTCAGCTTCACACAACCAAGATCGCGCCTATTTCAATTATCCCACATATTGTTCAGTTGCGTAGACACTTGTACCACAAAACTGCACCAATTTTAAGACACAATATCCACTATGAATCCATTTGCAAATAAATAAAATAGACACCGAACTGAACTCGACCAAATGGCGCCAAAAATTCCATGTTTACTCTCCAGTAAACTTACCGCGAAGTCATCGGTCACCACAACCAGTATATAACTTTAATCTATGGTCACCACAGTATACATTTTGGTGTTAGGCGGCCCAATGGCGGATCAATTATATTGCACAATATTTCATATTGCACTTTATAGACTGTGTAGGGTTAATATTGAAGTTTGCGCAATGACTGGACAAAAGTTTGAGTGAGTTTGATTTTAATTGAGCAATTATTCTTTCTTACATTGCCCCGTCTAGGGTCAACATTGGGCAATATTTTTTTAATCAGTGACGTTTTCATCTAATAGTAACAATAAAGACGATAATACTACTAAATATTCTGAGCTTATAGCTGCTGCTAAACCTTGTTCTGACATTTTGCTGACTGATAGCACACAAAATACCTGCACGGATCAATACTATACTATATTGCGCAATATTATTATTGTGAAATCTATTTGATCGTTTGGGTATTTCAATCATATTGTGACTTAGTAAATTACTCTTCTGGAATAAATCAAATGCTAAAAATATTGATTATTTATTTTACTCCAATCATTTGAATATTAATCGATGAAATGGATTCACTCAGTGCCCCCGTATATATTTTTTTCGATAAAAACTGATATTTATTTAGGACAACTCTAGTTGTGTCAAAATTAGGCGCCAAAACGAAAATTCACTTCGGTCGGCACCAAAACAATAATAACCTCAATCCTTCCTCAATCTCAGTAATTTTTCTGTTTACTTGTGCAATTATTTTGTTTTACTAGCATAAAATGCCGAAAATGCGTAGAAAAGTCATAAACAGACCTGTGAAATGGCTCAGTGAAGAGATAATTGATAAACCCACTTTATCTAACTCTTTTCATTATTACACGTAAGAACAACATTCTACTCAAACTCTAAACAATTTATGGTTTGTTTTTGCAATTTAACCATGCCAAATGATACAAATAGTCTTTATTAGAACCATAACAGGTCGGAGAGTCGAATCAATTTTTCCCTATATTTGTTTTCAGGAAATTCCAGTTTAGGGATTTAACTGCAGGACTTGATGACTTTGTTTTAATATCTAATGCTGATGCAGCAGAGCCTGACACTGAAGAAGGCTGTGATGCAGCTCGCATTATTGAACTTTATGAAGATACTTTCAACAAGAATGACCCTTTTCGAGCTAAAGTTCAGTGGTACTCCAGACCCGATTCTCTCCCAAAGTGGTGCTTTCATAAAATGGAAGCTATTGCATTTCTGGAAAGAGAGGTGAGTATCTCTATAATTTATAATCAATTAAATGTTTAGAATGTGATCTCTAATCTCTAATGGTAATTAAATAATTCACTACAGGTTATAGAAGATCATCGTCCATTTAATACTGATGTTTCTATAGAAACCTTTTTCAAAAAATGTTCAATCTCTATGAGATTTACCAAAGATATTGTAGACAACATAAGTATGGGAACATTTCATTATTTATGCCGATATAGATTGATGAGTTTAAGTAAAAGGAAAGTTCACATTGAGCCAATTATGGAAGAAGAAAGAAATGCCCTACAGCTACTGTCCACACCCAACAAAGTGTTACCAACTCCTAAAACTCCAAGTAGTTTAGTAAAAAGAATGAGTAGAGTATCATTGAGCGAATCCAAAAATTGGAGTGTCTCTAAAAATGATGGTACTAAGCTATTACTCAAGAGAGCAATATTAGCAGATAAAATTGAAAAGGATTCTCCTAAAAAGACACCGAAAGCTACAGCTACACCTTCCTTACCAGAAACCCCAAAGAGTTCGAAAAAACTGACTAAATCTAACATAGAGGACATCTTATCTATGGAACTTCAAGAAAATTCCGATGAAGAATTGCCTACTTTAATTATACGGCAACATGTTCCAACCACACCTAAAAGAAAACAATCAATGTCTAAGACAAAAGACGACACTCCAAAAAAAGTTTTATTATTTGATGACGAAGACAAAGAGGTTTATTCTACACGTTCTGGAAGAGTCACAAAGAATCCAGTTACATACATGGAAAAAGACAGTTCTCCTGTGAAGAGAACTCCGAGATCAACAAGAGTGTCTAAAGTATCCATTAGTTATATGGAACAAGATGTTTCACCTGTTAAACGAACACCGAGGAAGACTGTACGCAAAGCAGACATGGAAGATGATGATGAATGTTTTAAACCTATTCCTAAAACACCAAGGACTCCTAGAACTCCAAGGGTCTCTAAAGCAACTCCTGTGAAGACACCGAAACGTAGTGTCACTAAAAAAATTATGCCTAGTGAATTAACTCCTACATTGCACACAAGAGCCCATTCCATTGATAACATTCATGGTAGGAAAAGTTCTTTAAGGTTAGCCACATACAGACAAAATTCTGTACGTATGTAATTTTGAACGCAGCTAATCCACACTATGGACCTACCACACACATGAAGAATTTTCATACATTATTGATATTCCGTTTCAGAATACCAAATTAGAATTCCGTCTGTATGTGGCCGGCTTAAACATACTAGGTAATTCAGCAGGTTTTCTAGATAACCCCATTTAATTTAATTTTTTTAGAGTATATGAAAGAAAACAAATCTCTCCCGGGCCGTGAAACACAAATGGAGGAAATATTATCATTTGTTAGAAACAAATTATTAGATAAAGCAAGTGGGTAAGTATTTCATATAAAAAAAATATCTGCCTAATTATTGTTTTAATTTTTCAATAACAGTATACTTTTATTTAGGGATTTTAAATAAATAACAATGCTCCTAGGTGTATGTACATATCAGGGGTGCCAGGAACCGGCAAAACGGCAACAGTATGCTCTGCTCTGAAGATCCTTAAAGATGAGATTGATCTACCCGACTTCCAGCTGGTCGAAGTCAACGGCATGAGGATTGCAGAACCTAGACAAGCTTATGTTCAAATTTATAAGCAACTGACAGGTATTACCAAGCTTTGCTGTTTAATAAAAAAATATAAAAAAATATTCACTTTAAGATTGTTGCGTTGATGTGTGATGTGATTGTAGATAATTTGATAAAAGTGTTCATTCCTACAGATCTGCAAACACATTTAGTCCTTATTGTAATAAAATGAAAATCTGATAATAATTATCATGTATTTATTTCCAAAGTCTGTTGAGATTATTGTTCAATCATTTGAGGTGCTCGGTGGCACAGTGGTTTAGTGCCTGGCCCAGCTATTGCAGAGGTTAAAAAATTTTCGCAAGGGTCGATCGTGGGATGGGTAACCAATCCATAAAGAAAGCCTGTGCCCCAGCAGTGGGGACATTAAAAATGGCTGATGTCGCATACTAATTTATTTTTCCCCTCCACAGGCAAATCAGTGGTGTGGGAACAAGCTTGCGCCTTACTAGAGAAACGTTTCACTAATCCAGGTCCAAGAAGAACGCCAACTGTGTTACTTGTAGATGAAGTGAGTAATTGCGAACTCATCTATGATTTTATCCAACCAATAATATTTTTTATTAAGTTACAAAAAAATCTGTTTTTATGAAAAAAGAACTAAATGACTATTGGACTATTTTTTTCAGAATCCGTCTGTGTTTTTTTCTTAAGGCGGTTGTATGACTGAAAGTGGTGCCCTCAGGGTTTTTATTTAATAAGGTTTTTAATGGAAAAAGATTTTAATGTTTTACGTGGAGTATTTAGGGCCCATGGTCTAGTATCTTTAGAAGGTATCACTACATGCCCTCGTACTGCAGTGCCGTAAATAAGGGTGTGCCACCGGTGCCCAGGCACAGGGCGTAGACTCTGGGGGGCGCAAGAATGGCCAGTCCAGGACTATTAAATAATGGTCCTGATCTGGCCATTCTTGCACCCGGCGGCAGAGCAAACCGAGCAATGTTCGGTCCGCCATAATCTGCGCCCCATAATCTTTAACTCGAAAATAATAGGTAGGTATGCTCTATAAACGTGTCTTAAAATTTACTTATACGCATCGAAATAATTACTACGTATAGAAACGACAACGCGACCCCAATTTTTGCGCCACGCATTGAGGGCAACTGCCCTCAACTCATTTACACCTCAACTACACCCTTGTGCAAAGTGGCATCAAAATCTGACTTTTATGATCTGAGATTAGTGGATGAAACTGACTAAAAATCGCGCTGCGCGGCCGTTTTTTTTACTATAGACAGGCAAGGTTACCTAGATGAAACTAACTACAAATTGCAATGTGCGGCCATTTTCTTTACTATAACAAGCTAGACTACAATATTAGTGGATGAAACTGACAAAAAATCGCGCTGACCGGCCGTTTCTGCTACAAACAGGCAATATTACAAGGTTACCTGGATGAAACTGACTAAAAATCACGCTGTGCGGCCGTGTTTTTGCTATAAACAGGCAAGATTATAAAGTTACCTAGATGAAACTAACTAAAAATTGCGCTGCGTGACCGTTTTGTTTACTATAAATAAGCAAGATTACAAGATTAGTGGATGAAACTGACTAAAAATCGCGCTGTGCGGCCGTTTTCTTTACTATAACAAGCAAGACTACAATATTAGTGGATGAAACTGACTAAAAATCGCGCTGCCCGGCCGTTTCTGCTATAAACAGGCAAGATTACAAGGTTACCTAGATGAAACTAACTAAAAATCGCGCTGCGCGGCCGTTTTCTTTACTTTTAACAACGAGAGTACAAGATTAGTGGATGAAACTGACTAAAAATCGCGCTGCGCGACCGTTTTTTTGCTATAGACAGGCAACATTACAAGGTTACCTGGATGAAACTAACAAAAAATCGCGTTTGCTATATTGTTTATAGCAAGACTACAAGATTAGTGGATGAAACTGACTAAAAATCGCGCTGCGCGACCCTTTTCTTTTTTTTTTACTATAATCAGACAAGTTTACAAAGTTACTGGGTGAAACTGGCTAAAAATTGCCGTTTTCTTTATTGAGCATTTATTTTAGCCCGCTACGGTTTACAAAAGTACTAAACGTCCTCCATAAAATTGTGTTGGACACCCCTGCTCTAGGGTACCTATAATATAAAAAGGGCGCAATTATAAAAGCTCGCACAGGGCGCAGAAAAGGCTATTTACGGCACTGCCTCGTAGTCTTTCGTAGAAGTCGATAGCAAATGTGTCAAAAACGCCCACTTTTAGCAGTTTTGCTATCTACTTCTAGCAGTGACTACGAGGGAATGTAACGATACCGTCTAAAAATACTAGATTCAGACAGGGCCCTAAAAATTCCACGTAAAACATTATTAAAATTGTGTATTATAGAATTATAATATTAAATATATTCTGCGGCACCACTTTCGCTCAGGGTGCCACCTTAAGAGGGTTTACAGTACACTAACGCCGCCATTGGAAAAAATCATAGTGCTTTTAAGATGAAATTGTGAATTGTTTTCTTCTAGTGCACTCCGTCTGAAGAAGCTTTGTAGTACCACCTACTTTTTATCGCTTAAACAATATTTTCTAGCCTGTCGTTTAGTTAAAGAGTTTTTTTTCTCGATAAATGAAACATAATTTCGTCTTTTTAAGCTCTATAATTTTTTCAATGGCGGCGCTAGTATGCTGTAAAAAATAGATACTTTGATGTTTGATTGTAGCTCACTGAAAGATCCTACAGATCTGAAATTAAGATATATAATTTATTTATACCTTTCTCCAGATACGTATTGAACCAGAAACATGATTCAGTGATTTTGGCTCGATACATTTTAATTTCGAAAATACCTCTAAAAAATCTTATGTTTGAAGAAACAACGCTAGGTATTCAAGTCGAAATTACTTTAAATAATGTGTATCATCAATATTTGCAATCGTGTAGAAGTATTTCTCTTTAGTCGCTATCGTTATTTACTACGAATTGATTTCGTGTTTTTTTCGCTTAAGGCCCTTATACAACCTGTTACAAAAATACCCCTAATCCCGGAAACGCCAATGAGTATTAATGAAATTGAGATTATGGGCGCTGTTCTTTATTTTTTAGCTATAATATTTACGGAGAAAAACGATGTCGAAGTTTTTCCAAAAATATCGACAAGAATTTGAAAGATTCCAACACTGGCTGATCAGCTGTTCCGGTCAGTTCCGGTCATTACCTTCTAAATCAAAGACTATTCGTTGTTCAGACTGGTTACATCTGTAGATATTGTACCTACGTTTAGAGTACAGTGACCTAAGTAAGCTAGTTATGACATAAGCTGATTTAAAATAAAATAAATACCTGAAACATAACAGTGACGTAATTTCTAAATTACATAGCTACTGAATTAATATTTATTTCAAAAATATAAAATTACTTTCTGTACACCATTTCGAAAAGACACGTAAGCGTCATCATCTGTATTCAAATACCTTGAATAAGTTAAGTAAATTACTAATTTTGCCTAAAGAGTTCTTGCTTTGATAGGTAATTTCAAACAGGTACCAGAAGTTCTATCTGTTATTGTTTAATCTTTGAAATCTAATTTTTACACCACCTTTTTTACTCCTGGTTGTATTTTTTAAGTGGGTTCCGCATTATATATTATTATATTATATTATAATATTATATTATTTATATAATTATATATTATATTATATAATTATAATATTATATTATATTATATATGTTACCGGCAATGTATGAAATGCAGGCATTGTATACAATGCGACCGCACACTCCTACTCATGGATCAGAGACGTGAAATGAGGCTCCAGAGTTCAGTAGATGCTAATCGTTATCGGCAGCTTAATAGACAGATATCTAAGTCTTTGACGAGCGACCTTCGCCAATTTAATACGAATCGTATTAAAGAGGCTATCGAGCGGAACAAAGGCTCCAAAGTGTTCGCGAGAGATCTGTCTATTGGGCAAAGCCAGATGACGAAGCTGAAAACTGACGACGGACGCATCATCTCAGCGAAGCCTGAAATCCTTAGGGAGATCGAGAGTTTCTATGGGCAGTTATATTCCACGCAGACACCCGTTGAAAGCAAGGCTAAAGACCCCAGAGCCAAGCTTACCCGACACTATACCCAAGATATCCCGGACGTCAGCATGTACGAGATTAGTATGGCTCTCAAACAGCTGAAAAACAACAAGGCGGCGGGCGACGACGGAATCACTACAGAACTTCTGAGAGCGGGCGGTAAGCCGATACTTAAAGTCCTCCAGAAGCTTTTCAATTCCGTCATCGTCGAGGGCAGAACGCCGAAGACATGGAACATAAGTGAGGTGATTTTGTTCTTTAAAAAGGGTGACAAGTCCCTCTTAAAGAACTATAGACCCATCTCGCTTCTGAGTCATGTCTATAAGCTGTTTTCGAGAGTCCTTACGAACCGTCTCGCTCGCAAATTCGACGACTTCCAACCTCCCGAACAAGCCGGGTTCCGAAAAGGCTTTAGCACCATAGACCACATCCATACGCTGCGGCAGGTCATACAGAAGACCGAGGAGTATAATCTGCCACTTTGCTTGGCGTTCGTGGATTATGAGAAAGCCTTTGATTCGATTGAAACCTGGGCGGTGCTGCAGTCTCTCCAAAGGTGCCAAGTGGACTACAGGTATATCGAGGTGTTGAGGTATTTATACAAAAATGCCACCATGTCGGTCCGAGTACAGAACCAGAGAACAAATCCTATCCAACTGCAGCGAGGTGTGAGACAGGGAGATGTTATTTCTCCGAAACTGTTCACAGCTGCGTTGGAGGATATCTTTAAACTCTTAGACTGGAAAGGACTCGGCATCAACATTAATGGCCAATACCTAACACACCTTCGTTTTGCCGATGATATAGTTCTAATGGCTGAGACGTTGGAGGACCTGAACACAATGCTCGAAGATCTCCGTAGTGCTTCCCAAAGAGTGGGTCTTAAAATGAACATGGATAAGACGAAAATCATGTCGAATGCCCATGTTGTGCCCGCTCCAGTTCATGTTGGGAACACTGCACTTGAAGCTGTTGACCATTATATATACCTAGGACAGGCAGTCCAGTTGGGTAGGTCCAACTTTGAGAAGGAGATCTCTCGTCGAATCCAACTCGGATGGGCAGCATTCGGGAAGCTCCGAAAAATCTTCGTGTCCGATTTACCTCAGTGTCTCAAGACGAAAGTCTATGACCAGTGTGTGTTGCCAGTGATGACTTACGGCAGTGAAACGTGGTCGCTAACTATGGGTCTCATAAGGAGGCTCAAGGTCACCCAGCGTGCAATGGAGAGAGCCATGCTCGGCATTTCCCTGCGTGATCGAATCAGAAATGAGGAGATCCGCAGGCGAACTAAAGTAACCGACATCGCTCGAAGGATTGCTCAGCTAAAGTGGCAGTGGGCTGGACACATAGCGAGAAGAACCGATGGCCGTTGGGGCGGAAAGGTTCTGGAATGGCGACCGCGCACCGGACGACGCTCCGTGGGTAGGCCCCCGACAAGGTGGACCGACGATCTGGTGAAGATTGCCGGAAGCCACTGGATGTGGGAAGCGCAGGACCGATCGTCGTGGAAATCCTTGGGGGAGGCCTATACCCAGCAGTGGGTGTCGTGCGGCTGATATGATGATACAATGCCTAGGCATTGTATACAATGCCTGGCCCTTTTAGGCAATGTATGAAATATAATGAATATTGATATCTATTTCACACATTACCTAGGCAGTGTATACAATGACTAGGCATTGTATAGAATGCCTGCTGGTCCACCGGCAATGTGTATAATAAAAAGATTTTCGAGAATAGATTCGAGGGGGGCTTGGGGAAAGCTCGAGGGGGGGGGGCTTGAGGAAAGCTCGAGGGGGGGGGGCTCGGGGAAAGCTCGAGGAGGGTTCGATGGGGGCTCGAGGGGGGCTCGAGGGGGGGCTTGAGGGGGGCTCGAGGGGGGCGCGAGGGGGGCTCTTTGGAATCGAACCTGTTTTACTCCTGTAGGTCCCGCGTATAGGTTAGAAATTTAAGGCGAGCGCGGAGCGCAGCGGAGCGTGAGCCTTAAATTTCGAGGTTATTTTTTTATAACAGACAACAGAAATTTGAGTTTGTAATCGAACCTGCTTCACTCCTGTAGGTCCCGCGTATAGGTTAGAAATTTAAGGCGAGCGCGGAGCGCAGCGGAGCGTGAGCCTTAAATTTCGAGGTTATGTTTTTATAACAGACAACAGAAATTTGAGTTTGTAATCGAACCTGCTTCACTCCTGTAGGTCCCGCGTATAGGTTAGAAATTTAAGGCGAGCGCGAAGCGCAGTGGAGCGAGATCCTTAAATTTCGAGGTTTTTTTTTATAACAGACATACGAAATATACTTATTTTACACATTGCCGGTGGACCAGCAGGCATTGTATACAATGCCTAGGCAAAGTATAAAATGAATTATATTTCATACATTGCCTGATCGTTTCAGGCATTGTATACAATGCCTAGGCATTGTATACAATGCCGGATTATACACATTGCCGGTAACATATATATATTATATTATATAAAAAATAATAGCATTTTACTCTAACCAATTATAGTCACAGTTCACCTTATTATTTCAAAGGTTTAGCTTGATGGTTTTCCCCTAAAAAAAATTCGCCATAATACCGTTCATGCTGTGCATGCACCCGAGATTGTCTGATGACTTAGAGTCTGATGACATCTATCTGTCTTTGGTAGATAAAATGTCTAAATAACTTTTGGACCTGTCTGCTGCTGGCTGGCACTGTCTTAAAAAAATTACCAAGCTGTAGTACCAGGAAAGCAGAGACGTGATGACGGCAGCTTTTAGGGATTTCAATAATATTTACGCAACCCCAATTGTGATTAGAAATAACACCGCTAAGACCACACCCACATTCAAGGTTGCCAACCGTCGTACGGTGTTGTAAAATACAATTAAACTCTATTTTTTTTAATCGAGCGAAAAAAACATTTCAAAATTTTCGTTATTGCGCCAATCGTTTGTTTGCACATTATTCTTATGTAATCACATTATTGTTAAGGTAATTTTTATTGATTTAATCTGCACCAGAATCATAATAACACAACATTAATTGTAATAAAATGATAAAAAAAAATCTAAATTGGACATTGTGTTTATGTCATTTTATGTCTCTCGAATAAAAAACGGACCTTCGTTGGTCTTTGTCTCCTACATTTGTGTATGATAATTTGATTTGTGGGAATTATTTTCCTGCAGACAATAAAATTATATGGTAGCTAAATGGGAAATCGAATAGAATTAAAATACTTAAGTTACGTTCTTGCATCAAATCGTTTCTACTTTCCTGTATCCGCACATAGATTTTGTAAAAAAAAAGTTTTTTGTTAGGTACCTAGTCTGTTCTTTACTTTACCTGTTACCCCAGCAATGTGTTATTTAAGTAAACTTACAACTTTTCATGATGTAAAACGTAGTTAAATCAATAATTTAATATGGCTTACTTTTATTTATTTGACAACCCTAATTAGTACCAGGCAGATAGAAATTGCAGCGCGTGCATTGCACATAGGGTAACAGCGCCTAAATTCAGCCACACCACACGGCTGTTATGTGGTCGAGTTCAGGACGTGGCCACCGAGCCGTATACACAGGTCAAGTTGTTAAGTAATTTAGTTATTTTAAGTTGTCGGCCAACAAAATTTTCGCGTGGAAACAGCAATTAAGTAGTAAATAGTAAGTTGGCCATTAAGTGGGTAAGTGATTAAGTAAATAGAAGAGTGTGGCCACGCGCTGTACTTGCCACTTGCTTGCTGCTGATTTACGAGATTTCTCCCGATTTCGGGAAATATGGTCCGTAGTCGGGATTAAATCGGGAATCGTGAATCGATTCGGGACTTTTTTAATTTGTTATCATGACAGGGATTTAGTGTGCTTAGCACGAATTTGATGTTAGTCTTGGAATTTAAAATGACGGCCGCACCTTGAACATATTTTTTGACAGTTGTCAAATTTAAAACGGAAATATCTCGGTTGTACTCATCTTACTGATAGTGACCTTGAAAAAATGATAGGTCTTAGTGAGATCTTCATTTCAGATAACAGCTGTCAAACTTAAAACTTTGACAGCTGTCATCTGTCAAAGTTAAAACAGCGAAAGTACTCATCCTTGATTGATGGTGTTTTTGAAGAAATGAAAGGTCCTGGTGAGATCTTAGTTTTAGATGACAGCTGTAAAAGGAGATCGCCCATTTTCTAAGAGCACAACATCTCACTCTAAATATTTTTGTGCCCTAATAATTTTAATTGATTTTAGTAGCTGATAGATTCCTTAATTAAAATCAGTGATTAGTTTTTGATATCTTACCCAAGTATAATTTATATTACAAGTTTTCTATAACCTTTTTAGGTTGTTTTTTTGTAAACGTCTTGTTTTGGGAATAAAATGTAAGTAACAAGTTCAGGGGAGGAGTTCGATGACACAGCTGGTTAGCGCCGCGGGGCATACTGGTTTGCAAGGGTTGGTTACAGGATGGGTGACCCGAAAATACTTTTTTCTCCTCTTCCGTGCTTTAGAATCAGAAGGCACGTTAAACCGTTGGTCCTAGCTTAACTTGGTAAATTGTCACAACAGAATACTACGTGTCCAGTTCACTCTCACAAAACACAAATGACCAAAGAACTAAGCTAAACTCGGTAATTGCACATAAAACAAACGATCATATCAAATCATCATGTACGATGACAATAACATACACCGCCGTCTCTTGACAAGATAGACAGTAGTGTTTTTTTAAAAGCTTTTAAAAGAGCTTTTTAAAAAAATCAAAACCTCCTTCTTCTTCTTAATGAATGGCTTGCTCTGTGGTCTCGTTTCCTTCCGTCACCGTCAATGTGACTGTAATGATGGTATTATATTAAAATCGATTACTATTTGGGTTTGTTTTTATTTTTTATTTTTCTTAAGAAGTTACCGCGAGGAAAGCATTCAAATACAATCATATGAATCAAAAATGTAATTCAACATGACTATGAAACTATTTTCACATACTCAACTATCAACAAAAGAATCGGATTCGGTATACCTACTCAGAAATCGATTGTTATTTTAGATCTGTACTTTTATTCTGTGGCAACATTTTTGGATGGACCGTTGAAAGTTTTAAATGCTTTAACTACTAATAAAAACTGTTTTCAGTCCCAGGCTTAGACTAATAGTTTTGTAAACATTTTTGGGAATAAATAAATTCAATTATTTTTATGGTTTTTGTTTTGTTAAGGCACAAAAGCCCAAAAGTCGAGATGTTTTATGGGCGTTTTCCTTTAAATTTGTCATCTTAAATTAAGATCTCACCAAGACTTTTCATTTCTTCAAAGACACCATTAATCTAGGATTAGTATTTTTCGCAATATTGCTGTTTTAAGTTTGACAAATGACCGACTGTATGAAGACACTTCTCTAGGCTGTAATTCGAGTATTATGGCCAATTGGCAATACTGGGCAAACTAGCTACTCACTTTTTAAACCGTGTGAACCACTTTTACTAAATTTGAACTTAAAATTAAGTTGCCCATTTAGTTACTACTTAATCGCTTGCCCCATGTAAACAGGGCTATAAACAAAATAAACTTTGTGGGTATGCCTACGCTATTCTATGGGTTAGTTCAGCCAACCGTCATCAACCAAGGGCCGGTCATCGGCGTTATGATATTTTCGGCCACGTATTATGTTTGTTATTAATAATAAAGTACAGTCAACGACACGCTGGGCTTCCACGACAGGGTAATCATATTCAATTTAGGGTGGTTTATTATTTTTTTACTTAAATAGAAAATTATCAAGGTTCAAAATAAATATTTGTATAGCCTGAAGTGCTGCTGACTGTACATTATATTAGCTAAGTTCATTTTTGATAAGCTTAATATTATTATTGTTGATCATAATAAAAGTTAGATATTTTTTGCTCTTTAATTATGTTAATAAAACAACAAAATTTCCTGACCTGATCTTTCTTTATTTTACCTATGCCGAATTTAAGGGGATAAATGGTCAAATTTAGGGCAAAAGCGGCCGAATTTAAGAAAATTGGGTCACTCGTCAAACGTCCGGAAAATGAGACACAACAGATTTTATAATATTGTCCGGCCGCATGCGGCCGAACAGGCATTGTAAAATTAATATTGCTATAATTTTGTTTTTATTGTTTTCTTTTTCTTCTGGCCATTATTATAAAAAATCATATGGCATTCGTAAGTTATAAAATTACACAGATGCAGTTCCTTTTGAATACAAAATATTTAAGGTTAAATAAAAAAATATGTTGTCGAATTTAGGTGAGTTTACCCTACCACACAAACCACTAAACACTGCCCCCGCGACACCCACTGTGGTACAGTAAAAGAAATGGCAGTAGTCTAAAAATAGTTGTTACAATTAGTGTATAATTCGTTAAGTGTTTTTTTAGGATATTAAAATGTTTCTATGAGTAGTATTGATAGATTTTGTTTTTTATTTTAGTGAGATGTAATGATAAGATAAGAAATACTAGACGTTGTGAAAAAAATAAGTATAAAATATTTACTCTTGTTGGTGCATATCGACATTCTTAAAGACTACATAATAATTATTTAACGTGGAATAAAAATTCCATATCAACGCAAAGACTAAGGAGTAGTGTTGGAAAAGTCAGTCATGTCATGCCTCTTTTGAATTTAATCTCTAAAACCATGATTTATTAAATAAATCATTAAAACATTATTTATCGATTATTTTAAAAACCTAATTGATTCAATTTTGCATGAAACTGAACGGGCGATTAATGGAGAATTCTCGCACGGTGATTTGTGAATTTCTTTCACCATTTCAATTTTTGGTTACGTGTTTTTTTTTCGTTAGACATACAAGCTGTGGGCAGCGCGTTTTTATGAAGTCCTCGTACTTTTATACTTTTACTATGGTGCAGGGCGGTCCGTATGTAGGTGTGGCGCGGCGCCAATCAGCGCGGCCCAATGGGTTCTATCGTAAGGTCATGACCTGAAATAGTGATGTGCTTCAACATAGTCGATATTTTTATTAACGATTAAAAGTAGCTAGTTTTAGACGAAATTAAAACCTAATATTAGGAACTTAAGAAATTTACAGAGGACTCTTTATATGATGTACTTCAACCACCTTTCGGGATAAGGGGTACTTTTGTAACACCTTGTATAGGTCCACTAGCGCCGCGCGCCGCCAATACATTTATTTTTATTATGCTTAAACCAAGTAAATATTAAAAAAAGGAAACAACCATGCCCTATTAAAGTGTCTCTAATATTTTTTTAATAACTCTTTAATATTTTTTATTTTTTGTACTAATTTTAAAATGCATTTGAAACTATAGTGGCCACTTTTGATTAAAATGGATTTTAAAACTTACAGCAAAAATGAAAACTGTTGAAGAGTTATTCAAAAAAATCTATTTAAGAGGGCATGATTGTATCCATTTTCTAAATATTGACCTTGTTTACGGCGCTAGTTGACGACTATAAAGGCCTTAATCTGCCAAATCGGTCTCCCTCCGGCGCGCGACGTTTTCTCATTGCTTTATTTTTTACATAGGCCTTAAATATTTTGTAATATGAGTAATATCCCAGCTCGACACTCTCTGCACTCGTCGTCAAGACGTCCTATACAGCATCATGGAGTGGGCGGCCCATAACTCGGCCCTTCTCACGGCGCGCTAGCAGCCAGGGTGGCCTCGAGGCTGGGCCTTACTAGACTCATGCCTTAAATATTTTGTAATATTCCAGCTGGACGCTCTCTGCACTCGTCGCCAAAACGTCCTATACAGCATCATGGAGTGGGCGGCCCATATTCTCTGCCCTTCTCACGGCGCGCTAGCAGCCAAGCTGGCGTCGAGGCTGGGCCTTACTAGACTCACGCCTTAAATATTCTGTAATATTCCAGCTCGACGCTCTCTGCACTCGTCGTCAAGACGTCCTATACAGCATCATGGAGTGGGCGGCCCACGACTCGGCCCTTCTCACGGTGCTCGCAGTCGCCAACACCATGGACCTGCCCGAGCGCGCGCTGGCAGCCAGAGTGGCGTCGAGGCTGGGCCTTACTAGGCTCACCTTCCCCCCCTACACTCACACGCAACTGCAGATAATTGTGGCTACGAGACTAGCGGGCGCTAATGTTACGCCGGATGCGGTGCAACTTATTGCTAGGTATTTATTATGACGATTCTTTAATTATTGTTATATGACTGTAAAAGTGGAAACTCTTTATACTTACATATAAATATTGTTTTCCAGCTTTTAATTTTTAAAAAGAAAAATATCATGTTATTTTATTTATTTATTAGGTTAGGTATACCAACAAAGTACTTATAAAACAATCTTAAAAAATACATTTGAAATCTTTGTCTTTTGCATGACTTTAATAACAGGTACACTCTGGTACACACAGCATTCAATTTTTTTTAACATGCAACACATTATTAACTTTATTACACAAAAACAACAGGCACACAACTTAACGAGCTTGATGTGTTACATGATTTATTATTATTTTATGTTGTTTAAAACTTTAAGTTTAAATTACTGAATGTCAAAAAAGCATAGGTTTTCTGGTTTGGCCAAGCAACAGAACTAACTATCGACTGCGCTACAATCGACATGCTCACCGATCAATGGTTAATTAGCACCATATATCATGTATTATATTCGCTCAGCGCTTCCCCAATGCTCGGCAGCGTAGCAAGGCTGTCATAAATAGTTATTTTTTTGGTGGTTTGTAGGAAAGTAGCGGCGGTATCAGGCGACGCTCGACGCGCCCTCGCGCTATGCAGCCGCGCGCTGGAGCTGGCCGGGCCGGGCGGCGCGGGGCTGGGCGAGGTGTCGCGCGCGCTGGGCGAGGCCGCGTCCAGCGCCGCCGTGCGCGCCATCCGCGCCGCCTGCCCCGCCGCGCGCCTGCTGCTGCGCGCTGTAGCCGCCGAGGTAACTATACTGTGTTGTGTACTATGCGCGCCAAATAAGAATAGTATCGACAACTTCACGGCACTGGACAATTTTGTTATTGCTTGGTAGAATTGATAACTTCATAATGTATAGGATGTGCAGAAAAAGAAACAAAATATATAAAAATATGATTTTTATTTTTGGTGGCATCGATCGGCATGGCAAATGATCATTGGATTTTTTGTTGGCAGTACAAAATTGACCAGTGACGTGAAGTTGTCGATACTATTCTTATTTGGCACGCATAGTATGTGCTATTATTACACTATGCACGTGTGTCTGTGTGTGCCTTAGACCAGCGACGGTGTCGTGTACGCTAGGCGATACCGTCGCCTCTTGAGGTAATCATTACCGTCACTTACACCACACTTCATCAAATAATCACCAGCCCCCCTACTAAAATGGCCAACATTCTATTCGTTTGAACGCTACGCTTACTATTAAAACTTTAAAATAAGCAGTAAACTATAAAATTACGTGCCGTAAGCTTGACCATTCCATACCATCGAAGTCTGTGATTTACATAAGTTTGCGACATGTGATTTAATCATCTATTGCTCATATTTAAGCTTTAAAAGTAAGCGTAGAGTTCAAACGAATAGAAAGTTGGCCATTTGACTAGGAGGACTGATTTCTCTATCAATCTAAAGTCATCATATTAATCATTCAATGAGTCTTCTGAACACTTCCGATTCCCAAATCGAGTAAAGTTGCTGTCCTATTAAAATCTTAGGGTGCTTCTACACGGTTCAAGTAGCCCGCGCAGGTAA
Organism: Agriphila geniculea; assembly: GCA_943789525.1. Lineage (NCBI taxonomy): Eukaryota > Metazoa > Arthropoda > Insecta > Lepidoptera > Crambidae > Agriphila > Agriphila geniculea. The sequence goes on along the minus strand of OX038869.1, from coordinate 17,253,722 downwards.
CATGCTCCGTGGAAACACGTGAGCAGGTCCAGCTCCATAGCATTTTCCCCCCACTAAATAACCCGCGCCTCAACGTGCACAAGCTACATGCGCCGTGTAGAAGCACCCTTATTTATAATTGAATGTAATAAGTATCTTCCTACGACGCTTTTTAGTGGCCCATTAGATCCTCAAAAATTTGTATGTCTCCTGGTACTTCAAAATTAATATAAACATTCTTTACCACAGGTGGAAAGAACCGGCTCAGACGAGACGACCCTCTCCCGAGCGCTACTAACGGCCAGCGCTATAGTAGCGCTCGACGGACGGCCGTACAAGACCGCCGCGATCCGCGCGCCGACGCACGCGCAAGCGCTGGCGATATGCGCGCGCCTCGCTGCCGACAGACTACTCCTGTTAGAGCCAAAACCGGCGGGACCGAGGCTCCTGTTAAATGTCAGCCCTGATGATGTGCACTACGCTACTCGACAGATCAGTGTATGACCAGAAAATGTACGCGTTAAAATAATATTGAAGGGTGTTCTGTTACGTTATGTTTAGGTAGATTTTTTTAAATCTGTATAACTAACTCACTGACGTCCATATAATGAACGTCAGTGGACTAACCACTACAATGAGCGATTTTGTGACTTAAATAAAAAAATAGTTCAAAAAATTTCGATAGATGGCGTTTTATGAAAGCCGAATTTTAAGCAATGTTCAATACGACAAAAACATAACATTCCCTGTTTATTGAAGACGATAGATTACCCGTATATTTTAGTCTTTGTTATATATTTTTTTTTACTAAAATAAAAATGTTTTAAAGTTTGCCGGAAGTGACGTAGTTCTGAAGCTCTTTGTAGTGATTCATTCAGAAAACTTCTTATCCAAAATTTTTATTTTAAGGCGGTTGTATGACCGAAAGTGGCGCCCTCAGAGGTTTTTATTTAATAAGTTATTAATAGAAAAAGATTTTAATAATGTTCATCGCGGAGATTTTAGGGCCCATAGTCTAATATTTTTAGAAGGTATCATGACATGCCCTCGTAGTCGTTCGTAGAAGTAGATAGGAAATGTGTCAAAAACGGCCACTTTTAGCAGTTTTTCTATCTACTTCTAGCAGCAACTACTAGGGAATGTAACGATACAGTCTAAAAATACTAGACTGTGGGCTCTAAAATCTCCACGATAAATATTATTAAAATTGAGTATTAGAATTATAATATTAAATAAAATTCACCGCAGCGCCACTTTCGCTCAGGGTACCACCTTAAAGATAAAATCAGACAATTTTTTTTACGCAAAGGAGTGTAATTTTTAATATTCCTTCATCTCGTTGATACAGGGTTTTTTCCCACATATTTTGTTAAATAATTATCAAAAACCCCAAAAAAATATGTACGGCAGTGGTTCTTAACCTTTTTGGCTGGCGACCCAAAGTAGAAATATATTTGAAGTCCGCGACCCTAATCCTAATATTTTTTTTATTTTGCAGTGACAGGTACTAAAATGACATGTTATTTATTTTTTACTAGTCACGACTTGTCTGCGTGTACAGTTTTTGGCTATCCCTTGGGAACTGAATGTCTTTTTTCTGTACCCCTGAAAACATATGCAAAATTTCATGATCGGTTTTAGCACTACCAGCGCCCTGGGCGACATTTCTACGGGTGCCCTCTAACTGCGATTCCAAAATTGTCAATTTTGCCTGTTGGTCAAAAAACGGCCGCGCAGCGCGATTTTTAGTCAGTTTCATCTACTAATCTTGTAATCTCGCTTGTTTATAGAAAAAAATGGCCGCGCAGCGCTATTTTTAATCAGTTTTATCTACTAATCTTGTAACCTCGTTTGTTTATAGCAAAAAACGGCCGCGCAGCGCGATTTTTAGTCAAGTTTCATCTACTAATCTTGCTTGTTTATAGAAAAAAGGCCACGCAGCGCGATTTTTGTCAGTTTCCTCTACTAATCTTGTAATCTCGCTCGTTTAAAGAAAAAAATGGCCACGCAGCGCGATTTCTAATCAGTTTCATCCACTGATCTTGCTTGTTTATACTATAAAATGGCCGCGCAGTACGATTTTTAGTCAGTTTTATTCGTCGCGTTGTCGCTCGTCACCAGGCAACAACATTTTTATCACTTTTAAAGTCGTTTGGGGGCCCGCACCCAATACCTCTCGTGACCCGAATTTAGGTCGCGACCCGAGGTTAAGAATCGCTGATGTACGGTGTCAGAAAATGAAAAACCTCGAAATGGTTTTCGATTTAAGGTACCTTGTAAAAAATTAAAACATGTCAATTTATCGCATGCATTTTTTATTTTGATCGCAAATTCTGTATCTACGTAGCCTTCCGCCAAAGAGAATGTAAAAAAACTAGCGTTTTACCTTCCGCCTTGAATAGTGATAGATAAACGAAGCAGGGGAGTTAAAACGGCGACAGACTACAGTCATTTAAGCAACTTTACGACGACGTAGCGGCTTTCATAAAACGTCATTTATCGAGATTTTTTTAACTAATTTCTTTTTATTTTTTGTCTCTGAAAATCGACCATAGAAAACATAAGACTGATTTAAAATATTGTAATTCAGAAGTCCATATTGTATGAACATTTTAAAAATAAATAAAACCAAGTTCAACACATCACTTTTATTTTACATTCAAGAATCCCCTACTTGTAGAATTTTGATCAGTGCCTCAATGTTGTCCTCTTTTACCGCTTTTCTGCTAGCAGCCACAACGGCTTTGCTGTATTTTCCGACTGAAAATGAAAAAAACAATAGTTAAGTGTTATTGTATGGCAACACTTGACTGCTTTTGTGTGCGAGCAACCACAATTTAAGGCTGGTTTACATTATCTTTGTTAGAGTCGTACAGCTCGCGCAAAATAACTTGACCCAAATTTTAGTACCACGTGACCTACATAGTAGTAATTTTAGGTACAAAAATGTTTAGTGCGCAAGCCATATTGTCTATGGTTTGGTTCAAGCTATATTGCGCGAGCTGTACCTACTCGAATGAGAATGCTAGTAGTTTTGGTGCCTTTCCAGAGAGCGTTTACAATTCTCCCAGTAGAGTGTTATTTGACTAAAGCACTATGTACTAATATGCTACTAAAGTGTCGATTTACATGCTTCCAGTAGCGAGAAGTGTCGCGCGGGGCATGCATGAGCGGGAGGGCGGGGGTGCTACTTCGAACAAAAATAATTTTGATTAAAGTTGAAAGGCAACTAGAACGTTACTCTCTTTTGTCACTAATACGACCCTATGGTTACGTTATAAAAACGGTCGTATTAGCGCAGCGAAAATTTTTCTATGTCTATACATAGAAAAATTTTCGCTGCGCTAATACGACCGTTTTTATAGGTTTCTGCTAATTTAAATGACCTACTTTATTTCAACCTAGCTGTAAGTTTTCCGAAGATTTGTAAAATGAAATAAAATAAATGCACTCTACTTGTTAGTAGTTGCTAAGATAATGTAAACCAGCCTTTAGAGTCTGGCCAGCGAGTCGTGCGAAAACTGCCGCGAAATCTAAAAATGTTGATGCTTATAAAGGAGTGAGTCCCAACCACCCCGGTGGCTCTGTCCCGGTGGCGGGACCGTTGGGAAAAAAAGTTCCAACCACCCCGGTGATTCGTGTCTTGCTGTTTAACGGGGTGGATGGCACTCGCGAAGTTCCAACCACCCCGGTATTTTATTTAACGGGACGGATGGCACAAATCTTGTATCATGCACCCCGGTATTGCGTTAAGGAGAATATAAAAAATATATTATTTATTCTACACCGTAAAATTAGACCCATTAAGAGAAACCAAGATATTTTCATGTAATAATCAGGTTTTATTATGACAAGAAATATAAAATGTTAATGTCCGTGGTTCTAAAAATCAGTCTTCATTATAAAATCAGAGTAATACATATATTATTCTACAAAGTGAATAATACTTAGACAAAAACATGTATATTGTATAAGTTTCAGTTCTTATGTGTTAAAGATCACCTCCAACAAAATTTGTTATTTTAATGGGCTTTTAATATTAATACTTAAACTACTAAGAAAATATTATGACTTGTTAATATAGGTACAAAGATAAATATTAATAAAATATTATAAAAAACAAACACGCCTACAATACAACACTGAGCTCGTTGTAAGGGTGTTAATTTTTTCTAGTATTATATTTATCTTGGTATGTATACTAATAAAATAAGAAAATTAATAATAACATAAGACATACGAACATAAAATAGACTCATTAAAACTTAAAAAAATGTTTTGCAACTAGAGAAATATTATGCACGTCTGTAAAGAAGAAGCTCAATCAATCACGACGCTTTCATTTTGCACTAACTAGTTAGGTTTAGCTTCCCAGTTCCCACTGAACAAAACAAGGCCAATTTAATGCGTCAGAAAAGATAAGAGCTACGCGATAGTAAGAGAGGTGAATATAATTTATGGAAGGGAGCGTTGTGCGTTCTGAATTGAACTTTATTGTCTCGGTTCAAGAGTCGCTATTTATCTAAATGATTTAGCGGAGTGCAACTTCAGTACGCTATGTATTTCAACCAATAGGAAGCTTGGTAGGGTGCCTGCGATTGCACTTCATAAAAATGCATTGTTGTTGGTGCCGGTGACGTCAGTCGACCTTGAGTGATCAAAGTTATCAGTAGTGTCATTTATAAAGGGTGTTTAGTTTGTTGGTAAGTGAAGTGACTTTATAAGTTTTCAGTGTGAAATATTTTTCTTAGTGGATATGTGAGGGAGAGATGCTGTGCACATTATTGAGTTTGAAATTGTTGGATTCCAAAAATAATGACAGATGAAGAAGCTCAAGGTTCTAAAGGTTTGACCACTTTAATCTTTATAAAACGAAACGGTGGTACTGTTCTGTTACGTGCTGGCTACCAATATATATTAAAAGAAAATTATAAAAATGGAACGGTGGCATGGGAATGTATTTATAGAAGAAAACTGAAATGTAGCGGCAGAATTATGTTGAAAGTAAGTACTTAAAACGTTTTTAAATACTTATAAGCATATACCATAAAGACAATGGAATAGTAGATACACTTATTACATGTAATACGAGTTCAGCCATAGCCTTCTAGGTATATTGTTCAAACCATGAAGTGAGCAGAACGACAACATCGCATGTGGTCAAGCACATGGTATATTAATGTTATAGTTATTTATTTATTCCTATACTTATTATTTATGTTTAAACTACTTAGTTGTAAATTGTGACGTAAGATTATTTCAATAAAGATTTGATATTTATTATTATTATTTATTTATGAAAACATAAGGTTCAAATTGCAGGTTGTTTGACTTTCTTGGGGGTTGTAAAGTCTTTAAGTTTGAAACACTTTATTGTATTACAGCAAACGTCAACTATGAGTACTTTGCGAGTTATAACGCTCTGAACTCAACTAAATTTAAGAACATTAATGACTTACAAAGAACAATAAAACTTCGAAAATACTAACATTTGATAAAAATATGTTTTCAGCAAATATTTTTCATTTGCAAATCTTTCTAATGATATATCATGCATTGCTAGAGTTGGGGTAGATCAACTTCTATAGACAATGACCTAGTTATATACTTTAATAACCTATAACTCCAAAAGTATTAAGAATTGGTATAAAGTATTTTAACAGCAAATATTTGTCTATAAAAGACCATTCTAATGATAACTTTATCATTTATTGCTAAAGATCGTGTTGATCAACTCCCTGTTGAAAAAAATCAACAAAAAAGATTATATCTTTGACAGTATTTTTTTCCTGGTTAACATTGATATTTTACTTATTGTTTATAAAAAAGCATTTCAATAAAAGAACTAAATTATTTTCACATTTTCAACCCCACACGATTACTACGAAAAAAATATAGACCTTTTAAAATAGAAATATTTCCATATTTACATTTAGTATTTTATCAGTTGTTTAAGTATTACTTATTTTGTTAGTAAGTTTATGGTACTAAATACTTTGTGTGCTGATTTATAATATCAATAAAGACTGTTTATTACCAATCTGTGATTATTGAAGTCAAATTTATAATGATTGTTTGCTAATGAAAATATTTAGGACGTAATTTTTTGCTATAAGGTTTTATGGTACTAGTTGTTAATTACTTATGTTATGTCATAACTGCTTATTATAATTAACCATTTCTACGAATATGTATTATTTAACTTTGAATAATAATGTATCATTCTACTTTTAAAATGAAGACTGTTTTTTTAAACCGCGGATATTAACATTAATATTTCTTGTCATAATAAAACCTGATTATTACATAAAAATATCTTGGTTTCTTTTAATGGGTCTAATTTTACGGTTTAGAATAAATAATATATTTTTTATATTCTCCTAAACGCAATACCGGGGTGCATGATACAAGATTTGTGCCATCCGTCCCGTTAAATAAAATACCGGGGTGGTTGGAACTTCGCGAGTGCCATCCACCCCGTTAAACAGCAAGACACGAATCACCGGGGTGGTTGGAACTTTTTTTCCCAACGGTCCCGCCACCGGGACAGAGCCAACGGGGTGGTTGGGACTCACTCTTATAAAGCATCAACGTTTTGAGTAAACTAAAGCATAAAGCTTCAACATTTTCTTTGGATGCTCCCATACAGTAATTATATAACATTGTGTAACACGATAACAGTGTGTAACATTTTGCTACAAAATACTTATATGAGAAAAAAGTTAGAGAATGTCAAAGTCAACGTCAAAATAGCTTTAATCAAATAAACTTAATAATTAACTCTACTTTTAAATCTTCTTTATTTTCCTACCACCCGTTCCAGACTTTTTTAACAGACAAGAAGAACGGGTGCAAGAAACTTATCAGCTTTAACTAAATATTGTCTAACATTTGTTATTAACGTTATATAACTGCTGTGTGGGGTGGGAGCACCTTAACGTGCGGTTTCTCGGTTTTACTCCGGTTGAGTTTAGATTGATCTCCAGTCGAACTCCGGTGCCATTTACACGAAGTTTATAAGTCCCAAATAAAATTTTGTACCTCTCAACCTCGAAGCTTGTTGTAAAATCGTATGTAGATTCTTTAAAGAGGACATTGCCTGCTCTTGCGTCGCCCGCCGTATGTGGCATCCAGTGAGAAGTTCTTCATTTAACATTATGACTTCCTTGTAGCGATTTATCATTTCTTTCCTAAGTAAAAATGTTGTATGATTATTGTATGGTATTGTTGGTTTTAGTTGTATTTTTAAAGTAAGTAAAAGTAGGTAAATTTCAGAAACTAATATTAGTCATACAAATCATAAGAAGAAGCATCTTGGGCTGCAGGTAGAAGTGCTGTAATAAGTTGCGCTCGTTCTGCTGTTTCAGCAGCTAACCGAGATCTCATATCACCCACTTGAGAAGCGATTTCCATCTCGTGTCGTAATTTATTTTCTGTTTCAGGAAATTGAGCTACTGACTGTAACAATAACAAGTAAATCGATTAAAAACTTGTATGTAATCGATAGTACAAAACCGGTATATTTACCGACAACACTTTATCTATGGACTCGAGAACCCAACCCTATTTCAATATGGCGTCATGCGTCATTGAGCGTTGCCGGGCGGCGTGACAAGCGTCAGCCAGCTGTCAAAATTGTTGCAAATATTTAATTTTCTTCTATATAAATTCACTGAAAAAATGGTTGAAAACAATGAAGTAGAACTCTCAGAAGCAGAAGCAGAGCAGTATGATCGTCAAATTCGTTTGTGGGGACTGGAATCACAGAAAAGACTACGCGCCTCCAAAGTGCTTATCATCGGTCTATCCGGCCTAGGTGCTGAAATAGCGAAAAATATTATTTTATCAGGCGTCAAAAGTGTTTGTTTACTTGATAATGAGAAGCTCAAAGAAATCGACTTGTACTCTCAGTTCTTAGCCCCACCAGATAAGATCGGGGAAAACAGAGCTGAAGCTTCGTTGCAGAGAGCGCGGGCATTGAACCCTATGGTGGACGTTACCGCTGAGACGAAAGCTGTTGATGATTTGCCCGATGAATACTTTACCACTTTCGACATAGTTTGCGCTACCGGGTTGAAGCAGGAGCAATTAGAACGAATCAATAACGTATGCCGCGACAGTAACAAGAAGTTTCTGAGCGGCGATGTATGGGGAATGTTTGGATACATGTTCGCCGATCTCGTCGACCATGAGTACTCTGAAGAGATTGTACAACATAAAGCCGTAAAGCGTGGCCCAGATGACAACGAAAAGAATGCAAGAGAGACTGTCAGTATTACAGTCAAACGCCGCGCTATCTATGTGCCACTTCAGAATGCACTTTCAGCTGACTGGAGGAAACCTGAGTTACGTTCTAGGCTGCGTCGCGGAGACCCTTCATACTTTGTACTGAAAATCCTACTAAGATTCAGAGATGAGTACAATAGAAACCCTGACCCAGCTAAGAGGAAATCTGACACGGAAACATTGTTACGCATGCGAGATGAACTTGTAAAAGAATTGGCCCTGCCTGCAGGATTCATCAGTGATGATCTCCTGACAGATGTGTATGGAACTGTTGCGGGAGCAGCTGCAGTGGTCGGAGGTGTTATCGGCCAAGAAGTTGTAAAAGCAGTCAGCCAGCGAGAACCGCCTCACAATAATATGTTTTTCTTTAATCCTGTGAAGTGTGTTGGTTTTGTAGAACTATATGGTCAGTGAGATTTGATCTGTCTAGTGCTTAAGTTTAACGAGTGGAATTATAATACTTTAATTAAGAAATTATTGTTTTTCATTATCAAGTCTTAAGACACTGTTACACAAGGAAAGTTTCTTGCACGCAAGTGGCAATTTTTTCTTGGCAATAATTATGTTGCCTAGTGTAAACAGATGCTGGCTCTTCTTTCCATTAGTTGGCATTGAGTTTTGAGTTTGTATTTTTTCATGTAAAGAACTAATGATTTGGAACACGCATACCAAATTTTATGGTTAGGAACCAAATAATAAGCGAGAAATAAATTTCTGAAAATCAGATGCTTCAAGCCTCGCCTCTTGAATACAATCATTGCTACTTAAACTTTGCTAGACCCACGCGGTCCAGTATGTAAAAAAACCATACAAGTTTTTGTCATAATGTAAACACCCGCAGGCAAGAATTGAAAGGCGAGTTTTGCCATGCGATAATCACATTAAATTTTGTAACAGTGTCTTTAGTTAGTTTACTCAAGACATGTAACTATCACGATTTATAAAATTATAAACTTGAAACAATTACCTGTAAATCTGTGAGATTCAAATATACTGCAAGGCTCTGTATAAGATCTCCAGCCAATCTAATATCAGAAGTACTGAATTTAACATTTCCATCTACTCCAAAGTGCATATTCAATAAAGATTGATCTCTTAAGCAGCAGAGACATAACTGCAGGTCCTTGGCCTCCTCAAAGTCAAGTTCCAATTCTTGATCCAAGAGAAAGTTCTGGTTTATCCAAATGCAAATCCTCTGCACTCTCTCTGTTATACGGAAAGTTGCAAAACTATCTTTAGGAACTGTTTCGTTTTTTTGAGATATGGTATACATTGAGAATCGGGGTAGCTGTTTAGTAAGTTCAAATATGTGGAACTGTTCACTATCAGGATAACCAACAAGAGCCTGAATAGAAATAAAAAATATTAAATAGTAGTCTTGAAACATACAAACTGGAAAGAACTGTTGATCTTAATCTTAATAGAAAAATTATAAATATAAAGCAATTTGTTCTAATTTTTTTTTCAATAGGTAACATGTTATTTAAGATAATAAAATAAGATAATACTACTGCTTTTTTTCTAATAACACCTAATTCATTTTTGAAAAGATCCCTCAACGGGAATCTATGCTTTATCAACTACCTACCTTTATGTGTACATCAACAGGTACATCCCTTGGAGGCTTCAAGGGTATCTGAAGGATGGAGCGCAGCTGCGCCTGCGCTGGGTGACGAGCTAGGGTTTCTCCCGTCTCAAATATACCTTCGGCTAGTACCAGCGCTGTGCGTACTATAGTTTCGTTATTGGTAGTTATTGTGAGGTCTAAGCAATTCTGGAAGAGGAATTATAAATACCTTTATCGTACATAACATGTTACAAAAAAAACCCATACCTAATGCCAGAAATACCATTGACATTAAATAAAATTGAAATAATGGACGCTGTTCTTTACTGTTTAGCTATTTTGAATTATATAAGTGTATTATCTATAGCTATAATATAGCTGTAGATGGTATATGTTTAACAGGATGCACAATATGCCAGCAAAAATATTCCCTCGTACATTTGGGGAAAAAAAATTTTTTTAGCTATTTCTATGTTTTAAGTTTGTGCAGCTGGTGGCCTGCCATTAATTCATCATTTGCCCAAGTAGCCCATGATCTCAATAAGTCTGCATCCCTGATGTTAAGAGCCATATGTCTCGACTGTGATTTTTGCTTAAAATAGCCAATTTTGGCGTTCTCGATCTCAGAAACAAACATACATTAACAATTTTGACTTATTGAATAGTGTAGAATAGCTATTGGAGTAGTTAATAGCGGCCTTGCTTTTTGTAAATTTTACTTAACTTTTTAATTAAACACAAAATTGCAGAAGAAAGATTTTCATAAAATGCGCGAGGGCAGTTTTTGAGCTCATCAAGAACTAGTGTGTAGTGAAATAGTAATTGCTAATGTATACTTGTTGAAGCTTACGTTTTCGGGCGAAGCACTGACAGCCACTTGAAGTCTCGTATTAGTTGGCATTGCAGTTGATGGTCGGTCGAGACTCTCCAGGCTAACATTACCACTGACATTTGCTTCATAATGTTGGAGTTCCACCATAAGAGCTTGCTTCTTGTTAAACAATTCCGTGATAGCAAGTCTATCCTCTTCTGATGGTAATTTCTTAGCAGTTACGTTAAATCCAGTATTTTCTTGATAGGGAGGGTAACCCAATACTAGTAAAGAGGAACAAGATCATTAAGATTTGGTCCTTCGAGCCGGATGTTTAACTATAAACAATTCTGAGAGCAACCGCAGACTACAACCGCACGTTCCACTACGCTCCAAATTGAACGGTAATGTTATGATGACTAAAAGGCTCAATTTGAAGTGTACGGCAGGCGCAAGTGTCGCCATGCGGTTGCCTTGGGAATTGTACCAGTATAAAGTGTGATTTTGCTTACCTTCACCTCTATCCGACACGCACACTAAGTCAGGAGAACCGATAGATCTATAGTCGGCTAACAACATGGCTGCCGCACCCGTGCGCATCTGCACGCGTCGGAGTACTCTCCCTGTGGTGCCGTCGCGCCAGTCTATGCGACCATTACTCCAGCAGCAAGCTAAAGTCTCACCTGACCATTGGAGCGCTAAAGTGTTCTGCTTTGACTGGCGAATTCAAAATAAAGGTCAGATAAACAGGCCATTCTATACCTACAGTCGTACCTTTCTACGATTAAGTTGAGCTACGCAATACCTTCACTCGCCAAAGTCGTATTCCTTCTTCATAAATGCCGATAGTGCCGTTAGCAAGCCCGTATGAAAATCTGACTTCTGTAACTGGTGACAAGCACACAATCGGCCCAGTTTCCGCTATTTCCATTATGAATTGGTTGTTTTTCAGCACTCTTATGTACGAGTCTTCAGAACCGATGAGAAGCTACAAAACATACGCGATAGTTATTATATTACATATTACATCTCAGATTTACATGCACCATGTACCCTACAGTACAGACACTTGGAGGAGTCAGCAATCTAAAAGTTAATAAAATACCTACAAACAAATCTTGGTTTTGACGCATTTCACACCACACGCATGCACGCGACAGCATGCAAACAGGCAGAAACCCACCACTTATCTGACAGATAAAAAAACTCAGACTACGCACCTCATTTTCACCATCCTTATCAAAGTCAAAAGTGATCATGGCACACACTTTCCCACCTACAACATTCCAGAACATCTCTGTCCCTTGCCAGTCGAGGGCTTGGACGGAACTATTGCCACCTACAAAAGCCAGCGGTTCAGTGAACTTTCCGAAACTACCGACAGTAATGACGTTCACTCCATCTTGTGCTTCCCTGAAGAAGAGATCGGTGTTGTCGTGGACGTCGTAAGCTGTAACAAGAAAATTACTGAAAGCCGGTAGGTATAGCTATCACTGATGTTCAGTGAGATGGTCGTCAAACTAGATTCTAGATTTTCTCATCTTAATATTCTCAATCTTAGAATCTAGATTAAGGTGAGAGATTCGTATCTTTTCGTGACCTTCAATACGATGAAGCTGTGGTGTGGTGGCCTTACGGGCCGGCCGGCCACAGCCCACCGAGGAGAGCGGCGAGGCAAGCGAATTCAATATTCACTGCCCGCTATCTATGTCGATGTCGGCCTGTCTCGTCGTCATGACCGCTCAGTGATTACTGAATTCGCTTGCCTCGCCGCCGCCCGCCGTTATATCGTTACCGGCCGAACCGAGGTAGGTGCCGGCATATAACTTGGCAAGACAAAGATGAGACAAAACATGCGCAGAGATCAGTGTTTGTAGCTACTGCGCATCTTTTGTCTCGTTTTTATCTTGCCAAGTTACGTGCCGGCCGGACCTATCTACTTATTATTACGTTACGCGGAGTGATTGGCAAAGAGATAATAAGGAGTGTCTACCTAATATTTGTGAAGGCGATCCAATAAGCAGCATGTCCCTATTAGTATCAGGCCTGAGCGGGCCGGCCGCGAGAGCCATCACAGCCTGGCTGAGGTTCAGCTCGGAGACCTCCCCGTGGGCCTGCGACCGCTGCGCCCGCCCGCTCGCCATACCGCCGTGGGGATGGTGGATGATTATCTGACGGGAATAAAGATTTCATATTACCTACCTAGGAGCTCGATGGCGCAATGGTTTAGCGTCTGGCCCAGCGATTGCGGAGGATAAGCAACTCTCGCAAGGGTCGGTCATGGGATGGGTGACTAAAACTTTGTTATCTCGAGCTCCTCCATGCTTCGGAAGGCACGTTAAGCCGTTGGTTACGGGTGCATTTGCAGTCGTTAACACCCACCAATCCGCATTGGGCCCGCGTGGAGGGTTATGGCCCATCCTCCTTATCCACCCATAAGGAAGGCCTGTGCCCCAGCAGTGGGGACATTATAAATGGCTGATGGATGGATGGATTACCTAGGTAGGTACCTAGATTTTCATATACCTACTTAGTATTAGTAGGTAGGTACCTAACGTAGTAATGATATCGCGCGTGGATACTTTGCCTCCTTGGCGACCTCATCCCTTTCTTGAGGATGCGCGAAGCCAAGGAGGAATAGGAAGAATTCCAAGAAATAGTATATTGACAGAATTGTGTAGGTATAGCTAGAAGTACAAGTCGAAAGCAGCCAACGAACGATGAAATAATATTGGACACGCGCAGTGTGTTGGTTGGAACTAGTATTGGGAGTAATTATGGAATTCATAATCAACAGTTCGTGATCCTGCATTTCTTTCAAGGAAATATTTACTTTATCATATCCTGCACATGCGGTTAAACATGGGTGTGTGCCATCAAATTTAGCTATCGTGACAATACCCGGCGTAACTTTGTGATTTAATTCCAGTTTAAAAACTGGTTGAACTGACGATACTTGCATTTTTAATAATTCTTTTGTTTTTTAAGCTCACAAAAAATATTCAAATTGTTTGAAATAATTGCCATGGTTACGCCGGACAAACAACGTCGTTGAAAAAAATAGAGCCGTATCACGGGCCGTGCCGTATCATCATTCATCACTGACATGAAAAAATTTTTTTTATTTAACTGGACTGGCTGTCTGTATGATTTGACAGCTAAGTTTTTGTGCCTATTTGAAACGCCACTAGCGTGCGTCTAAAGAACTAATTTTGACGTACAATATGAAAATGGTTGCCGTGATGGTCTCTCCAGACTTCAAACTTTAGTACCATGTACGCACGCTATGCTCACGCTACGTCCTACAGCGCCAAAATGGCGGAAATCAAATAGGCACAAAAACAGTTTGACATAAGCCTGTCCAGTGTAAATATATGCAGGTCAGTGCGTATCATGTTCATGCCGTATGCTAGTGTTGTCGGTATTCATCCATGATCGCAGCCTCGCAGGTTTGTCTGTGACAAGGTCTCCAGTGCTGCCAGATAAGGAAAATGAGAATACAGTGTTTTGGACGTTAAAATACAGTGTTTACAACAAAAAATACAAGGAATTGTACACAAAAATCTTTTTTTAAAACACGTTTTAAAACGGACTAAATTATTACAACAAAAAATGGGACTGGAAACATTACAACGGACTAGTAAAAACAGACTAAAAAGTAAAAAATAAATTCTTCTGTAAAATTCAAAAGTCAAAAATCAAAAATAATTTATTCAGTCTAGGCTGTTACAAGCACTTGTGAATGTCATAGAATCTACGCCATCGGTTCGCAAACCCTTAGCGGGAGACCTTGTTACGAGAAGAACCGGCAAGAAACTCATCAAGGGCTTTTTTCTCCCTGTATATTTCATATAGAGTCGTCAACATTGAAAAATGAGCTCCACGTTTAAAGTGAAGTCATTTTCCATCACAACAATTAACAAAAGTTTGCACACATTGGGTAGCTAGGTTAAAATTAAATATCTACTACATTCAGATAGGTAAATGTGAGAGTAAATAACTTTCAACTAGTTGAGAAATCACTCTGTCTGCTACTCGAACCAAAAAACACTTGATGCAAGACATAAAAAATAAAAACGCAATTCTTACAATTCAATATGCGTTAAGATAGGTACTCAGAAGCAGACCCATTCCCACTGGCAGCAACCGTTCACGAGCATGACGCATGGACCTGCCATCGCTTCGCTCAACCATATTTGAGGGAACGTAACGACCCGCCCCACACGACACCACCGCAGAAATGATTAAAGAGAGCATGACATACTTAGGCCACCCATCCTAAGGCACTGAATTGAAAACTAATATCCAAAGCTTTTCATAGGCCTTTACTTACAAAACTATCGACGAAAAAATACGAAAAAATATTACGAAAGCAAAATAATCATTTTAGTCATTAACAATAAAAAAGTGAGAAATCAAAACAAGGATTAGTTATTAATTTTATGTTTTGAGTAAGAAGTGCCATACAGATTGATAATATTTATAACCCTATAAAATTTATACCTACAGAAAATTTAAACATAAAAAATTTAAACCTAACGTGGGGCGCATGCTGAAGACAATATGGATGATAAATTTTCGCCCAAAAATGCGCCCCACGTTTTTAGGTTTAAATTTTTTTATGTTTAAATTTTCTATAGGTATACATTTTATAGGGTTATAAATATTTACAGAAGAATTTATTTTTTACTTTTTAGTCTGTTTTTACTAGTCCGTTGTAATGTTTTCAGTCCGATTTTTTGTTGTAATAATTTAGTCCGTTTTAAAACGTGTTTTTAAAAAAATTTTTTTACTTTTTAGTTTGTTTTTACTAGTCCGTTTTAATATTTTTAGTCCGATATATTTTGTAATAATTTAGTCCGTTTTAAAAATGTGTTTTAAAAAATTTTTTTTTTCAGTATATTAATATTTTCTGCTTTTTAGTTAACGAGCTAAGACTAAAAATATACCATCTCCTATCGGAGCACTCGTCAAGACGATTCAAACGAGCCCAAAGTCGATGGGGTAGCGTGGTTTTGTTATAGAGTTCCTATGGCCTACTTCCAGCTCCATCATCAAACCCTGGAAACTATTTCCCAACAAAGAACTCATCAATACGATTCAAACGAGCCCAAACTCGATGGGGTTGCATGGTTTTATTACAGAGTCCCAGTGCCCTTCTTCCTGCTCCATCATCAGACCCTGGAAACTATTTCCCAACAAAGAACTCGTCAAGACGATTCAAACGAGCCCAAACTCGATGGGGTTGCATGGTTTTATTATAGAGTTCTTATGGCCTTCTTCCAGCTCCATCATCAGACCCTGGACACTATTTCCCAACAAAGTACAAGTCAAGACGATTCAAACGAGCCCAAACTCGATGGGGTTGCATGGTTTTATTACCGAGTTCCATTGGCCTTCTTCCGGCTCCATCATTAGACCCTGGAAACTATTTCCCAACAAAGTACTCGTCAAGACGATTCAAAGGAGCCCAAACTCGATGGGGTTGCATGGTTTTATTATAGAGTTCCTATAGCCTTCTTCCGGCTCCATCATCAGATCCTGGACACTATTTCCCAACAAAGTACTCATAAACACGATTCAAACGAGCCCAAACTCGATGGGGTAGCGTGGTTTTGTTATAGAGTTCCTATGGCCTACTTCCAGCTCCATCATCAAACCCTGGAAACTATTTCCCAACAAAGAACTCATCAATACGATTCAAATGAGCCCAAACTCGATGGGGTTGCATGGTTTTATTACAGAGTCTCAGTGCCCTTCTTCCTGCTCCATCATCAGACCCTGGAAACTATTTCCCAACAAAGAACTCATCAATACGATTCAAACGAGCCCAAACTTGATGGGGTTGCATGATTTTATTATAGAGTTCTTATGGCCTTCTTCCAGCTCCATCATCAGACCCTGGACACTATTTCCCAACAAAGTACAAATCAAGACGATTCAAACGAGCCCAAACTCGATGGAGTTGCATGGTTTTATTACCGAGTTCCATTGGCCTTCTTCCGGCTCCATCATCAGACCCTGGAAACTATTTCCCAACAAAGTACTCGTCAAGACGATTCAAACGAGCCCAAACTCAATGGGGTAGCGTGGTTTTATTATAGAGTTCCTATGGCCTTCTTCCGGCTCCATTACCAGATCCTCGGACACTATTTCACAACAAAGTAGGTACTCGTCAAGACGATTCGAACGAGCCCAAACTCGATTTGGTAGCGTGAATTTGTTATAGAGTTCCTATGGCCTTCTTCCGGCTCCATCATCAGATCCTCGGACACTATTTCCCAACAAAGTTCTCGTCAAGACGATTGAAATGAACCCAAACTCGATGGGATTGCACGGTTTCAATATTGTGTTCCTTTGGCATGGCCTTCCAGCTTCATCATCAGACCCTGGATCTTATCTCCCCTTAGAGTACTCGTCAAGACGATTCTAACAAGCCTAATCACAATGGGGTTGTATGGTTTCATCATTAGGTTCCTGTGGCCTTCTTCCAGTCCAGATCAGCTCAATGACACCATAATATTGCATTGCCTTCCAGTTCTGACCTATGTTCAAAGTTTCAAGTGTCTAGCTCATCGGGAAGCTAGTACAAAATCGTTCACAAACTTTGCGGAGAAACAAACGAACAGACAAACAAACAAACAAACAAACGAGAAAGCAACCTAATAAAAACGTGTTAAAATACAGTGTTTTTTTACAGTGCATTAAGTGCATTAAAAAAACATTTATATCGTTAAATTTACTTTTATTTATAATAACCTTATAAAATTTTTACACTTATAGCTAATCGTTATCACTAGAATTTAGTCCAACGGCTCTCTTTGTCATAAATGCTAGAATTAAAAAGTTTAAACATGGCTTCAGCAAGTTCAAAATTTTACGCTGTTGACGCTTTGGGGTGAAATTGCTTGCTTTGCCATTTGGTTTCAATCATTGCATTCACTTCCCTATAACCTACCCATCTAACGGCTTTTAATGCACGGGGAATCCCCAACCAACGCAAGAAAAGAATCTCTTAACCCTACAGGGTTGCGTTCAGAGGCTTAGAGTGCAGTTAAAAAACAACCAAACGGTTGTTTTTTAAATTACTCTAAGGTTAGGAACGACCAAAAACTTTAAATTTCAATGTCAATACAAAGTCTTCATTTTTCACTTGGAATAGGAATAATTTAAACTTTCCTTTATTCAAAATCAAATAAAAACTGTTTTTCTACGAAGCTACCATGATTTATTTGAAAATTAGACACAAAAACATCAAAATACAAAATAATGTCAAATGACATTGACAGTTTTTCTATAGACAAACGTCAGAGCGTTTTACAACCATCAATTTTGATGATTGTTTGGTTGCAACGCTCTGACGTTTGGAACGGGAAAGTTGTTACAACCGAACGTCACGCTCTAATGTTTGGAACGGCGTTAGAGCGTTCGGTTGCACTCGGAGCGTAGATTCGGAACGACCCCCTGTGGTCACGTGTATAGTTGTAAAACAGCGGTTGTTATCGGATAGTTATCTAAAGCAGCCGATAATATCGTATAGACAGCGCGGCTGACAACCGGCTGCTTATCCGACTCAATACCAAAAGGTCTTACAACTTTTACAATTCCTGAGTCGAAATTGTTATAATATACGAGTCGTTAAATGCAAATAGGTATTTTTAGTAAATTAAATACCTACTTTGTCATGATGAATTCGTGGGCGATGAATTTGTAGAACATCAAACTGGAAATTCTGGTGTTCTCGTCAATTTCTCTGCACCACAAAACTGTTTACTGGTTACTGTAACGTTTATAGTAAGTAGGTAGTATGTAGACAGACAAAAATAATCACTTAGGACATAAAACGGCTTTAATAAAACATAGACATGTTTCAACTGTAGCCAGCCGCGGTTTATGGGTGATCACCGTAGTCAGCGAAAAAAGCGGCTGGTCAGCGGCTGGCTGACTAAGATAACAACCGCCTTCACATCTATAGTCACGTGCTAAAAATAAACCAGATTGGTCGCGTGGAGTGTGGACTACACGTGTATGATCATAAATTTTCAAATCCATTCTTATGTTGTGCTCATATTTATCAAAATATCGTGAAATATTGGCTCAGTAGAAATCACAGTGCTTTCGCCACTGTAATTTATTTTATACAGTGTACAGTAGATAACGTAAAAATACAGAAGATCTCCTGTAATTACAGTGCATCTGGCAACACTCTGAGTTGACATTGAATGCATTCCAACAGACAAACCGCTGAGTCATCAGTTCTGACTGTTCTGTATCTCATGAACTGAACTGTATCTGATGAGCTGTATGATGTATCTCATGAACCATGAGAGCTAGACAGTTAAAATTATCACAGATGATGTATTTCTGTTGCCGCTATAACAACAAATACTAAAAACAGAAAAAAAAAATTAGTGGGGCTCCCATACAACAAACGTGTTTTTTTGCCGTTTTTGGTACGAAACCCTTCGTGCGCGAGTCCGACTCGCACTTGGCCGGTTTTTTTATTGATTTTGTACAGCAACACACGCGCTATGGACCCGGCATAAATATACAAGCATACAGAAGCAGACCCATTTCCACTTGTAGCACCCGTTCACGAGCATGACGCATATGCATAAGTACACGCATTTACTTTCCAAGGATGGTTAAAATGTATACTGTAGAGAGCGATGGCTTAGCGGTCGGTCTGCTGGAATGCATTATTTTCGACCGCAACTGCATTATTAATCTGTGCGTCCGTCAACCAAACCAACCGTCAACGTCAAATCAGCTGAGTGCAGAGTCGAAATTCCTTTTATCAATCGTTTTCTTGCATTTTGTATTAGACGTCTGAAACTCTGAAGAATTTTCCGTGGATTTAACGTATGAGCAAAGTTAACTTTTGTTTGTATTTACCGTGAGTAATTGTGTTATGAACATACTGAGTTGTCAGTGACCAAATGGGTAGTGAATTAAATATTGCGACCTCTGGATCCAGGTAATCGTATAGTTACAATTCATTTAGATTATTTTTAAAATTATTGCGCAATTGGTTCATTTGACGACATATTTTCTGTTATATTATATATTATGTTGTATGTAGATGTTTCTCACTTTTTAGGAATACCGCATTCTCTCTGTTATGCCAAGATTTCATTTGTCATGTTACATTTGGAGTAAGCTTGTCTTGCCGCTCATTTACCACCTCATTACCAGCATCCTGAGGTAATTTCACTGCTCTCTATGAAATGTTTTGCTTTCCATAACATTCCAATATTTGCATTGTGTGCTTGCTTCACTTCATGTTTCATTAATAACAGACATTATAGTGTCATGAGATTTTAGAAAGGATTTTTCGCGCCATGTTAATTAATAATTAAACTAAAGCTAGCTAGTCTGATAACATAAAATCTAAACCCTTTAGTTGTATTCCACATTAAGAAAAAATACTCATTAGGTTTTAAGATAAATCAGTGAAAAGGATGTTCTCAACGCCATACCAACTTCTGATATTCTTTCAGATAATTGTTGAAATTCACTTCAGTCACCATCAATGGGATTTATCAAGCAAGTGATGGTCTATGTCAGGGATGGGGAAATTTCTTTCGTGTGCCTATATTTAGTAACGAAATATATGGCGGGCCAAGTTATTGCAATATAGCTATATTATTTACTGAAATAAGAAAACTTCACTTGATTTTTGTTTCATGGTTGTGGGCCAAATTTCAACACTTTGCGGGCCAGAGATGGCCTGCGGGCCATAGTTTCCCCATCCTTGGTCTATGTTGTGCCCTTTAGTTCTGTTGCATGTCTTGTGTCTAGGCTGTTTTGTTGACAATTGTGGATTGTGTATGTCCTTTGTTGTCCTAGACATTTATATTTTTATGTAACTAAAATTTGAAGATAGTTCTGTATTAATCTAGAATCTGACTGTACGCATAACTTTAAAAATGATTTAAAGTCATGAACACAGCATGGTGTTTTTTTTAAACGTACAAAAACATATTTTTAAATAAAACATAACTTATGAACAACTAAAATAAAATAAGTGTGCCAAACAAAGTAATCAGTAAAAACCGGCCAAGTGCAAGTCGGACTTGCGCACAATGGGTTCCGTACCAAAAACTCACGTTCGTTGTATGGGAGCCCCCCTTAAATTTTTATTTTATACTGTTTTTAGTATTTGTTGTTATAGCGGCTACAGAAATACATCATCTGTGAAAATTTCAACTGTCTAGCTATCACGGTTCATGAGATACAGCCTGGTGACAGACAGACAGACAGCAAAGTCTTAGTAATAGGGTCCCGTTTTTACCCTTTGGGTACGGAACCCTAAAAACAACAATTTAATCCTTTATTAGGTTTTAATGAAGCAGAAAGTTAGTTAAAGCAACAAAAAAAGTGTATAAATGATGAATGAGAATGTAATAATAGTAGCTGCTAGAACTGTTGTATTATGAACTTAACAGACCCTTAAGTGTGATTTTTTAAGTGTTTAATAATAATTGAATGTTTAATTTACTCACTAAATTGACTAAATGTACAATTTTCCGGATTCCAGTGTAGTAAGCCGGTCATGGATTGGAAATATTTTATCCGTTGTGTGGAAGTAAGACTTGTACCAATTTCCATCTGTCTGTGTCATTTAATTTGCTTTTTTTATTTGTATTTACTAGATGTTTTAAATATTGTTAGCTTGAAATGCACTATTATTATTATTAAATTTATGTAGCATTGCCATCTATTAAAAGTGATCTGGACTCACCTTTTAAAAAGCCCGACTTTGGGGTCCTAAGATGGGACTGTAAAAAAAAATAAAAATAAAAATGACAAAAATATTGAATAAAAACATATTTAAAAGCCTCTTGAGTTCGGACTGCATGCGTGGGGTGAGATGTGTGTGTGTGTGTATGTGTGGTGCGGACAGGACAGATATAAAAGCCTAACTAAAACCAGACAGGCTGGATGCAGTCAAATTTGGCCAGACAAAAGGTCAAAAAGCCTAACACTGAACAGATGGCAACGCTACATAAAGTATAAAAAATATACAAAACATTTAGGAAACTTGTGTTTTCTTACAATTTCTGATGTGATTCAAATTTTGCAAAAACATAAAGTATAAAAGTATTTTAATGAGACTTTAGTTATACTTGGATCTAATCTCAATAAATTTTGTTACTTATGTAAAAGCACCCAACTTTTTGGTGCTTCAAAGATTATTTAATCTTTTTTTCATGGCTAACACTTTTGCTTGTTATTTGTCAGAATCTCATAAATTTTTGTGGGTTCCTTATTTATGATAGAAAAAAATAATAAAATAAGTTATCTTTTTTAGTTGGACTGGTGGATGGTTCAGCTGGACTCGTCAGTCAGATGAAATGCTACGAAACGTTGAAAAGAGGATATTATCATGTAAGAATTCTTTATTATTTTCATATACACTTGACGTCAGAAAAATCGCACCTCTTTAAAAATGAGTTTAGACTTTGCCACCTGCTATTGCTAGCTAACGTTTTATTATGTAAATGTTGATATCTATTGAAAGTACATTTAATGAGCTTTCAATTAATAATTGTTTGATTTAATTAACATAACAGTTACCATAATTAAACGCTTAAAACGTCATTGCTTGCGCCGTCATAAAAGGGATATAAAAGGGGTCAATTCAGGAAATGCAGGTAAATTCGCTATCGAGATGATGGAGAAAACACACTTCAACAGTTCAATTAAAAAAAGCAATATCCAAGATGGATACTATTGCCCATGAAGTTGCTCAAATATTGCAAAAAATGAGGCAATGTAATGTTGTTTGGAAACTGAATCTTAGTAATTGATTCCGTTCGACGAGTATTCTAATGGTTTCTAGAGACTGTTGGCTATGTCCGAAGGGGAAGAAGTATACAACAACACTTACTTAATTAGATAGGATTAAATTAACTTTGACGAAATTATTGAAAAGGTGTGATTTTTCTGACGCTCAGTGTATTTATGTTTTTTACCAAATCTGAAGTTTGAAGTCATAGTTATTTATTAATGTAACTTAATTATTAATGTGTTATGGTGAGAATAACATTTTAATAATTAAATTAATCGCACTGCACGTACAGGTTAAAACTAAATATTTGCTATTATCTGAAATTTCATGTTATAAAAAATACACACTGTCTATCATTTTTCAAAAAGCTGAAATGAGATTTAACTTTCGTACTTATTAATTACTAGCGGCCGCCCGCGACTTCGTCTGCGTGGGAAGATTTTTTTCTATCCCTCGGGAACAATCCTTTTTTCGGGATGAAAGGTACCCATGTTCTTTTCTTTACCCCTGAGAACGTGCATGCAAAATTTCATGATGATCGGTTCAGTAGTTGAGACGTGAAGGCGTAACAAACAAACAAACGGACTTTCGCATTTATATAGTAAGGATACCTAACAATGACGTTGTTCATTGCGTTGAACTCTTATCTCGCCGCACATTTTCCGGGATGTTAAATTATCGATAAACGAATGTCTCATTATCTTTCATCATGTTATCAATTTGCGAATGGCCCCCTTGCTTTGATATGATATGAGTTGACCTTTTCTCCAGGATTAATACTTTTTTGGTTGCACTAAATGTATTGTGTATTTTAGCTAATACAATAACATGTTTTCCCAAAGTGCCGTTCTTACTTTTCTACTTCCAGTGCCTTTCGGTAATAGACGTTCTGCAAATTGGCTTTCTGACCAAAATAGCTATTTATTTCAAATCTATGGTCGTACGTAATAATAGTTGCATGCAACTAGGTATGCTTTAAATATAAAGCTATTTTCGGAGAAAATCAAGAGTATTTATAAAATTATACGAGTTAGTAGGTATTACTTATTATAGATACATTTTCTGTTCATTATTCCTTGAAAAGAGTAGATACGATTACGAACTTTAATAGGCTTTTATATGGCTTTTTTATTAAGTCTTGTTCTCTCTCATTTTCATCACACTAGGATATAAACTCAACCACTCAATACAATAGTATTCGCTGGCTGCGAAGATACCTTCGCAGCCAGCGAATACTATTGTATTGAGTGGTTTATTATACAATAATCGATCGCAGCGCTCATGGTGGCAAAAAGTAGAAATAATGAAGGCTCTGTAATCTGTTTGAAAACGATATTTAATTGATTGCTAGCGATACAGGAACAATTATATATGTTTATTATCACTTAATAAAATTATTAAAGTAGCTTTATCCTCTTGTTTTACAAAATTAAATCTACAACTAAAAGAGAAGTAAACAAACCCTGATATAACCAAAATAAAACACTCTTTTTGAATAGATCTTTCTTGCCATATTTAATTTAAATGACCAAAAAATGATTTCACAACACTTTGTCCACCCAAATCACAGTAATTTTGAAATTTACATTAATTACATAATATGTATAGTATTTTTAGGGTTCCGTACCAAAATGGTAAAAAAGGAACCCTTATGGTGTGACTCAGTCTGTCTATGTGTCTGTCACAGCTGGATATCTCGAGAACTACTAATGGCATCAACTTGAAATTTGGAATAGTTTAAGATGACATTTGCCCAACTATTTTGCAAATAAGAAAGAAAAAAAAAATTAATATTTTTTTTACAACAGGGACTGAAAAGGGGTCTTAAAAATTTAAAGTGAGGTGACTAGGGCATGTGGGGTATCATATGAAAGAGCGCTGTTTGCACATTTTAAAACATTTTTTTCTTTTTTCTTAGGCCGCATAGTTTTCGACTTATGATGAAAAATGTAAAAAAAAAATACCGTTCCCCCCCCCCCCTCATCTCCGAAGTTTGCAAAGAGAAAAATCTGAAATAATTCTATGTGATAGTAGTTTATGTTAAGATTACAGGAAAAATAAAACGATGTCTCAATATAACACACTTTTTTAGAAATTCAAAAAACAAACAAAAAATCTTTACTTTCACTACCAGTCAACAGATGGCGCTGTCCTAAGCATGCTAACCCAAGCCAAAAAATAGTTCCACTGTCAGTCAAGAGATGGCGCAACCTAATACTACAATATTAAATTGGTGGCTGGTTCTAATATGATTACCTACTATTTGCCGTACGAATAAACGAAGAATAAGTTCCTACTTAGTAATATAGACAGTTTGCAATGTGGAGTGGCTGAAACGTTTTTCAGTCACCATAAGCAGCTGTGGTTAAGATTTGTAAATTAACTGTCCGCCTGTTCGCCCTTCCACCTGTTTGCCGTTTATCCTACTTTTTAAAGACTGTACTAAAGTAACATATCCAAATATATTGATGAGTACGGAACCCTCGGTGCGCGAGTCCGACTCGCTCTTGACCGGTTTTTTAATATTTTGTCACAATGCCGCCATTACAGATCAAAACGTCAAAACGGTCAGGTCAGAGCATAAACATAATATTCCACGTAGCGAAAAATTTTCTATGTCTATGGGTCAGAGCCAACAAAGTTGCAACACGCTAGGTGGCGCTAAAAGCATGCACGGAGCCAATACGTGGTGCAATAGTGCAATGTGATAATGTGATTCATTCGGTTCCTGTCGATCTTTGAACATTGTTGATGAATAAAATGTTCTTTTGTGTTTGCCTTTGTTTCGTTTTTCATTCTTTTGTTTGTTTTTTTGTTTTCTATACTTTTGGAAAAGATGAATACTATAAGCTCTAGTCTAGTTAAGGACCGGAACCGCTTATCCTTAACGCGGTTTTTGATTGGGTATTTCATAGACTTGTTTTCAAAAACCCTATCGATTCGGTAAGTTTTTCGTCGACTTACGCCAACGAAAGGCTAACCATATTAATATAGTTAGTTCGGGTAAGCACTTACCGAATCCGAAAACCCTATCGGGAAACCCTATCATTTGGGAAACCTTTTAGAACGCTTTTCCTAACAATAGACTTAATAAAAAAACACTATCTATAGGGAAACCCTATCATTTGGGAAGCCTTTTAATACGATTTCCCTATTAATTGGTTTAGTAAAATAAACATTATCGATAGGGAAACCCTATCGATACGGAAACCCTATCAATACGGAAACCCTATCGATACGAAAACCCTATCAATATGGAAACCCTATCAATACGGAAACCCTATCGATACGGAAACCTATCGATACGGAAACCCTATTATTTGGGAAGCCTTTTAATACGCTTTCCGTAACAATTGGCAATGAAATAAACACTATCGATAGGGAAACCCTATCGATATGGAAACCCTATTGATAGGGAAACCCTATCGATAGGGAAACCGTATCATTTAGGATGCCATTTAATACGCTTTCACTAACAATTGACTTAATAAAATAAACACTATCGATAGGGAAACCCATTCGATACGGAAACCCTATCGATAGGGAAAATCCTATCATTTGGGAAGCCCCATCATTTGGGAAGCCTTCTAATACCGTTTCCTTAACAATAGGCTTAATCAAATAAATATTATCGATAGGGAAACCCTATCATTTGGAATGAAAGCCATATTGGGAAGCCTTTTAATATGGTTTCCCTAACAATAGGATTAATCAAATGGGTTTTCCGGTCCCTGGTCGAGTTGATATTTTTGCGACCTCGGTCAGTAGGTACTTAACTAATTTTGTGCCTCGGTAATCTCGGTATTCGTTTGGACTAAAACTATACAAGATAGATACCAACATAAATAATAAGACCAACAAATAAATTCGACCTTTGTTTTTTTTTTATAATACTCGTAAAAAATTATGGATCGTGTTTTTTTGTCATCGTGAGATGGCGATTTTAACTTAATATGAGATGACGTCATGTTATCATCAGAATGTTGTAAAGTTGAACAAAAAATACTTCCTCTATTATTAACTCTAGTTGGTTCGAGTCTAGCAAAATTAAACAGAAAATTTTATTTTTTGAATTCGTATTTCAATTATTGATGGGAATTACAAAATGGGAAATCGAACTTATAATGCTTTCTTTGACCACTAGTCATTGCATGGCCTAAGATTCTGAGGCCCCATAATACATACTTGGGTGTCCCAGATATAGAGAGACAAATTAAATTATTGTTTTTGTACAAAAAAATAAATGAGAGCTGTTTAGTTTAATTAATATACAAATTAACGTTAAACATACGAATTTTATCAATCTAAATCATCAATGACTTTGTAGCCGATTTTTCTAAAATTAATCCCTGCTTATCTCTTGACTGCTTTTCCACTTTTCTTGACGCAGCGGCTACCTCTTTTGGTCAATTACAGATCTATGTTTAAAAAATGACAATGTTTTTGGTTTCTCTGCATACTTTTTTTTATTGCTTTTAGACAATGCCCAAAACTTTTTGATACCTAGAGCTAAAAGGAATGTAAGCATTGTTTTACTAGTTAGAATAAATTTGACATCCATAAACTGTAATTTTTTTGTGAACGTGATTGGCAACCTGTCTTTTAACGCACTTCCTGATCTTTAACTTATTTAGGAGTGATTAATTTCACAAGGGCCTTCAAGTCTAACTATCGCACTATAATTTACATCCACATTTGATTAAGATATTTTTCCTTTATCCACCGCAATCCTCACTGATGCTCAAAACCTTTTTACCGTATATATTTTGATTAGTTGCCATTGTACATCACCTTCCGGAAATCTTTTTAAAATTAGTCTCACATAAGGTATTATGATTCTGAAGATACACTTATTCATGTAGCTTCTTATTGAATAAAATTACGAACTGTCGCTGATTTCTCATCACGTCGATAGTTATGGTTATGAATAACTCTTTGAGCAAAGGATTCTCGATTGTCTCGTTTCAGTTTTGGAAGATAAGCAGAAATTTGTAAAACCCCACTATTTGGACATATTTGTTAATGGTAACATTTTTTCTTTAACTTTTTTTATTGGCAGTATGAACATTGAATAATATCTCTTCATATCTGGGACACCCTTTATTAAAATTATATTATTTATGACTTACGTTACGTTTAGTCTAACTGTGCCACCAGGTGGTGAGAGTGGTTTGTCAGTTAGTAATAAAGGAGTCTGACGAGATCGCCTATTTAATACAGGAAACTTGTAATCATGAAATGAATGGTTGTCCCTGGGGGACGAGTGAAGTGAAAAACTGTCGTACGTACGAGTATTAGCAATTAGTTTACATTTAGTCCAATAAAACTAGCTTTATCTGGACATAAATAATAAACTCGTTGTTTTTATTAGTTTATCGGATATTGATATTAAGTGTCAAATATTAATTAGATATGTGATGTAAGAAATCTGGGGTGGTAACCGTTTCATAGAAAAATCATGAGATTTCGTACGTTAACTAGCTTTTTCCTAAAAGCAAAATAGTTAACCAAATACCTTGTTAGTATAATTTTATGGTACATTAAAATGCTATCACCTAATAGCAAAATTAAATAAAATCCAATTTCGCATGGTCGTCGTCACATTATATACCATTCAGTATGACTTATTAAATTACAGTTACCTATAATTTCTGGTAAGATAAGCCAAAATATCTACCACTTACTGAACCTTCTTTATTAACAATAGTTCCGATTGATCAATTAGTTTAATTTTGATTTATTTACCTGAAATGCAAGCGTCATAGCATAATACATGTACATTTACTAAGTTATTTATTATGCTGTAATAATTAAATCAAAATTTGACATAGATAAAGCTAGTTTTATTGGACTAATTACCATGACGCGACAACATACGGCATACCATATTATTACTTACTACTAGTGATGGGCAGTGGATAAATATCCTAAAGGTAAAAAACTCGGATATTTATCAAAAATAGATAAATATCCGTTTTTAGCCATTTTTAGCGGATTTTTATCCAAAAATGCCGGATAAATATATTCAGGCCTGAATATACACAATAGATTTGCTTCTTGTTAACTACATTTTTGACGAAAACAGTATTTTGTGCTCGAAACAATGTTTTCTTAATTTTATTATCTGTATAGCGTTGTACGTAGTGATGGGCAGTGGATAAATGGCGGATAAATATATTAAGACCTGTTTCTATACACTAGCTTTGGTCCCACGTGAGGCCCCGCCCCCGCTACTAACCCAACCACGATGACAACTGTACTACCTGGCAACATATAACAAGCGCACATTGAGGACTGGTCCCTAGGCTAAATGGTGTCGTTTCATCGCCCACAAGTCCCTTGTCAACGACGTGATTACCATCGCAATTGTGTTGACCAGGGTATGCTGGCCGACTTATGGAGAGGGAGAACCTATTTACGATGAACTGTTTTTTCAGGAAGAGATAATACCAACGCATAATCCAAGATAGCGGCCAGCTTTTTTGTTTTTGGGCCGATTTCGATGAAACTTTGTTTAGGGCACAATTTTTAAAAGACAACAGCAGAGCAATATTGAAAATGTGAAAATTCAAGATGGCGGTCATCTTTTTTGTTTATGGGCCCACTTCGATGAAACTCTGTTTTTTGTACTAGGTATTTTCACAAGAAAACAGCGCAACGCAATGTTAATAATGATAAAAATGCAAGATGGCGGCAAACTTTTTTGTTTGTGGGCTGATTTCGATGATACTCGGTTTATGTACTATTTTGACAAGAAAACAGCAACGCAATGTTAAACATATGAAAAATCAAAGATGGCAGCCAACTTTCTTGTTTTTGGGCCGATTTCGATGAAACTCGGTTTTTTGTACTATTTTGACAAGAAAACAGCAAAGTTATATTAAAAATGACAAAAATCTAAGATGGCGGCCAAACTTTTTGTTTGTGAGCCGATTTCGATGAAACTCGGTTTTTGGTATTATTTAGACAAGAAAACAGCTCCGCAATGTTATAATTATAAAAAATCAACGAGGGCGGCCAACTTTTTTTTGGGCCGATTTCGATGAAACTTTGTTTGGGGCACTATTTTTAAAAGAAAACAGCAACGCAATATTAAAAATCTTAAAATCTAACATGGCGATTGGCGGCCAACCTTTTTGTTTGTGAGCGGATTTCGATGAAACTCGGTTTTTAGTACTATTTTGACAAGAAAACAGCAAAGCAATATTAAAAATGACAAAAATCTGAGATGGCGGCCAAACTTTTTGTTTGTGAGCCGATTTCGATGAAACTCGGTTTTTGGTACTATTTAGACAAGAAAACAGCAACGCAATGTTATAAATATGAAAAATCAACGATGGCGGCCAACCTTTTTGTTTGTGAGCCGATTTCGATGAAACTCGGTTTTCTGTACTTTTTGACAAGAAAACAGCAACGCAATGTTAAAAATATGAAAAATCAAAGATGGCGGCCATCTTTTTTGTTTGTGGGTTCATTTCGATGAAACTCAGTTTTTTGTACTATTTTGACAAGAAAACAGCGCAACGCAATGTTAAAAATGATAAAAATGCAAGATGGCGGCAAACTTTTTTGTTTGTGGGCTGATTTCGATTAAACTCGGTTTTATGTACTATTATGACAATAAAACAGCAACGCAACGTTAAAAATATGAAAAATCAAAGATGGCGGCCAACTTTCTTGTTTTTGGGGCGATTTCGATGAAACTCAATTTTTTGTACTATTTTGACAAGAAAACAGCAACGCAATATTAAAAATGACAAAAATTTAGGAGGGCGGCCAACCTTTTTGTTTGTGAGCCGATTTCGATGAAACTCGTTTTTTTGTACTATTTTGACGAGAAAACAGCAACGCAATGGTTAAAATTAGAAAAAGCCAACATGGCACCCAATTTTTTATTTGTATGTCGATTTAGATGAAACACGGTTTTGGTACTATTTTAACAATAAAACAGCAACGCAATGTTAAAAATATAAAAAAATCCACGACGGCGGCTAACTTTTTTGTTTGTGAGCCGATTTTAACATTGCGTTGTTGTTTTCTTGTCAAAATAGTATCAAAAACCAAGTTTCATCAAAATCGGCCCACAAACAAAAAAGTTAGCCGCAATCTTAGATTTTTGATATTTTTAATATTGCATTGCTGTTTTCTTTTGAAAATAGTGTCCCAAACCGATTTTCATCGAAATCAGCTCGAAAACAAAAAAATTTGGCCGCCATCTTGGATTTTTCATATTTTTAACATTGCGTTGCTGTTTTCTTGTCAAAATAGTACAAAAATGGAGTTTCGTCGAAATCAGCCCACAAACAAAAAAGTTTGCCGCCATCTTGGATTTTTGACATTTTTAATATTGCGTTGCTGTTTTCTTTTAAAAACAGTGCTCCAAACAAAGTTTCATCGAAATCGGCCCAAAAAAAAGTTGGCCGCCAGCGTTGATATTCATATTTTTAACATTACGTTGCTGTTTTCTTGTCAAAATAGTACAAAAATTGAGTTTCATCGAAATCAGCCCACAAACAAAACAGTTTGCCGCCATCTTGCATTTTTAACATTGCGTTGCTGTTTTCTTGTCAAAATAGTGCCAAAAACCGAGTTTCATCGAAATGAGCCCAAAAACAAAAAAGATGACCGCCATCTTGGATTTTTGACATTTTTAACATTGCGTTGCTGTTTTCTTTTAAAAATAGTGCCCCAAACAAAGTTTCATCAAAGTCGGCCCACAAACTAAAAAGTTGGCCGCCATCTTAGATTTTTGATATTTTTAATATTGCATTGCTGTTTTCTTTTATTTATTTATTTAATTTATTTATTCATGTTATACATTACATATTTTCACATTTTTTTTATCTCGCCAAACTGCAGTGCAGTTTGTTGGCAAGTAAGTTTACACCCATTTTAACATAATGTATAGTTACACATAGAATTTTTTTTTAAGTCTATATTAAACAAGATGCATGCATACACGTTATTGCTTTTCGAGATTTTCAAGCAAAATAGATTTAAGTTTCTTTTTTAAAGTAAATTTACAGATATTATTATTATATTTTTTTCTTAAAAAGTCTATCCTATTATAAATACTTGGCAGTACATATTTATTTGTTCTTTTACCGTAATAATTTTTGACCTTAGAACACACATATTTATTTTCCCTTACCCTTCTTGTATTATATTTATTCATTACTCGGTTCATAAAAGTATTATTGTGATAATTTTCCATTATTACTAAATATTCAAATTTGGCATTAACTGGTAGTATTTTACAGTAGGTAAACAATTTATCATAGTCTCCATTACATTTCGTTTTTGTATTATTACATACTAAATATTTAAGAAATCTTATTTGTAAGTTTTTAACATCTTTGAGGTATGTATCAAAGGTTCGTCCATAACAGCTCAATCCGTAGCTAAGCAACGAATCAATTAATGCATGATAAATCATTCGCAAACTACGTCTATTTAACACTGATTTCAGATGATAGAATTTTCCCAACAATACCCTTAGCTTCGTACATACCTCTCCGACGTGTACCTTCCAGTTAAACTTACGGTCTACATGTAAGCCTAGATATTTAAACGAGTCAACAAACCCCAGGCGGGCGCAGCGGCAGGCGCTCGCGCCACCATGCAGGCACTCGTAATTGTGACACACTAAGTTAATATCGTCGAGATTCAGTGACGTCGCAGACCGCAAAAATGGTGTCCCAAACCAATTTTCATCTAAATCGGCCCAAAAACAAAAAAGCTGGCCGCCATCTTGGATTTTTCATATTTATAACATTGCGTTGCTGTTTTCTTGTCAAAATAGTACAAAAAACCGACTTTCATCGAAATCGGCCCAAATACAAAAAAATTGGCCGCTATCTTGGATTTTTCATATTTTTAACATTGCGTTGCTGTTTTCTTGTCAAAATAGTACAAAAAAAAAGAGTTTCATCGAAATCGGCCCACAAACAAAATAGTTGGCTGCCATCATGGTATTTTTTTACAATATTAACTGGTTTCCGAACCTTGCGTGTCAAGTAAATTTTGTGACAACCCTTCCGTTTTTGCGTAAAACTACGTGCTACGTACGTTGGGGGCTGGGGGTGCTAGAGTCATCGAACGAATTCATTCATAATTCTGAAGTAGTTTGAGAATTCTCAGGATGTAGTTTTCATTCTTCTATTGCATTTTTTGGATTTCTTAATTATAATGCACTTCAATAGCACTTATTTTGTTTAAAATTATTAACTACCTTTATTTTAATTTCAAAATTTACGTGACATATCAAGAAAAGGGTTTTAAAATAAATATTTTATTAGGACGGATAAATATCCGTCCTTTGGGATAAAAACTCGGCTAAAAACGGATCTTTATTGAGTTTTTATCCATTTTGAGTTTTTATCCGGTCAAAAACCCATCACTACTTACTACCCCATGTTTGGTTTGAATGAGGAGTAAAAGTTTGAATTAGATTGAACTTTAGTTTACTTTTTAAGGAATTGATATACCGTGATAAGTGATAACTTATACAAATGTTCTATCTATATAGTCATAAGATAACAAACTTCGCAAAGTAAAGATGTATAGTATCGACGTTTTCGCTAACTATAGACATAGTCAGCGAAACAAAATCTACGGAAGTGTAATTGCAAATAAATATTGCTTAAAAATAGCACCGCATTTAGTCAGGCGGGTTAGCCACGCGCCCTGTGACATTACATACGTTAGCGATCTTTACAGTAATGCAGTTAATATTTTAAAGCAAAGAGAGTTTATTAAAAGTGACGTTCTGTGTAGTCAAATCGGTCAGCCGCCATTTACAGATTGTTTTTTTGTCCGCGCGGGTTATAATAGCGTATTATAATTTTGTCTTATGAAAAGAAAACTAACCTATGTTCTTTTACAGGTTTGAAAACGGCCTACAAGAGGTTCTACGTGGACATCGGCTCGGTAGTGGGGCAGAGCGACAAGATATGGACGATATCGTTGAACGACGAGTCGGGTAACACGCCGCTGGTGATGCTGCACGGCATGGGTGCGGGAGTCGCCCTCTGGTGCCCGAACCTTGACGCTTTCGCTGCTACACGGCCGGTTTACGCCTTCGACTTGTTAGGTAAACTACTGATTCTGTAGCCAATGTCAAGATATGGACGATATCGTTGAACGACGAGTCGGGTAATACCCCGCTGGTAATGCTGCACGGCATGGGCGCGGGAGTCGCCCTCTGGTGCCCGAACCTTGACGCTTTCGCTGCTACACGGCCGGTTTACGCCTTCGACTTGTTAGGTAAACTACTGATTCTGTAGCCAATGTCAAGATATGGACGATATCGTTGAACGACGAGTCGGGTAACACCCCGCTGGTGATGCTGCACGGCATGGGGGCGGGAGTCGCCGTCTGGTGCCCGAACCTCGATGCATTCGCCGCCACATGACCGGTTTACGCCTTCGACTTGTTAGGTAAACTACTGCGGCTCTGTAGCCAATGCAATGTCACAAGATATGGACGATATCGTTGAACGACGAGTCGGGTAACACTCCGCTGGTAATGCTGCACGGCATGGGCGCGGGAATTGCTCTCTGGTGCCCGAACCTCGATGCGTTCGCCGCCACATGACCGGTTTACGCCTTCGACTTGTTAGGTAAACTACTGCGGCTCTGTAGCCAATGCAATAATACAAGATATGGACGATATCGTTGAACGACGAGTCGGGTAACACCCCGCTGGTAATGCTGCACCACATGGGCGCGGGAGTCGCCCTCTGGTGCCCGAACCTCGAAGCGTTCGCCGCCATAAGACCGGTTTACGCACAGATCACCCCCCAATAGATACCGCATCAAGGCAACAGACGCGCACAACACATACTTGCTTTAGCTAGCATCAACGGGCATATTTGTATGGAATCACGACTTCGGTTCCGACCAAATCTAACCCTAAGTACCTACGTCCGAGTTCATTACAATTTCGAGAATTGTTTTGTTACCATAATTTATTTTAAATGGCTTTTTGTGTAGTGCAATAGTGTAGAATGTCTGCTAAGACGTAACGTTATCAAAAATATGGCATAACATTTCACCGGTAAAAAAATCTGCACAGAAAGCTATGCTAGCTAAAGCAAGTATGTATTGTGCGCGTCTGTTGGCTTGTATGCGGTATCTATTGGGAGGTGATCTGTGGGTTTACGCCTTCGACTTGTTAGGGTGGGTACCCACTTAGGTTCGCGAACCTCCGCGCTCCGCGAACCTAGAACAGTGATCCATGACAAAAACAAATATTTTTACTTTGGCTACAGTGTGTGCCTGTGCGAACCAGCTTCGCATACGAGTTCCCTTACGTACACACCTCGGCGCACTGTTCCAGCAGAGGATAAACGATATTTTCGGAGCAGGTTCGCGGAGCGCGGAGGTTCGCGAACCTAAGTGGGTACCCACCCTTAGGTAAACTAAACTACTGACTATTAGCTCTGTAGCCAATGTCACATAGGTTCCGACTTTAGTATTGAACTTGACTAGGACATTAAAGACACAACAAAGTTAATCATATTTTAATCAAGATAACAAAAGAACTTGATTAAAATATGATTAACTCTCAATGTTAAATTAATAAATTAAAAGATTAGCAACTTGCCGATAAAACAGCCGTTCCGTTTTGTATCTCAGTGTACCTTGTTAATTGATATCTACTATAGAATAACTTTGCGAACAACGACGCAATTACTATTTCAAGGACATTATTAAACCGTATGACTTTCGTTTATTACACTTATAGGACATTATACTTCATTAGCGTTATTATTTTCTCAGCTCTTCGGCGTCGTCCTAATTGGTTATCGCTTGTACGAACTAACGAAAATGCATTAGTATGTTCGTACGAACTCACGAAAAAAAAAATTGTTTTCTTGCCGGTTCAATATCTGTTGTGTGACGTCACATATTTTACATCTAGAAATTATTGAATTTAAACAGCAGTTTCGAAATTTGTTTCATTTCCATTTAAATGTATTTTTTAATAAAATTAACATCAAATCAATCATTGCAAGAAATGAACAAAACAAAAACGTTTCAAAGAAATCAATCTTAACTACTGTACTCTCTATATTGTGCCTCCGCTGCGAAAATAATGACGCGAAACCGCTATGTAGATGTGATTGTCATATATCGTGTCGTCGATAGAAGACAAATCAGGGCGGAACTACTGCGGTTTCGCTGGTGTTGTTTCGCGGCGGAGGTGTGCTACAGGCGTAATAAATGCCTGGGGCCCTATTTTTGAATCGCTACGAAAGTCGAACGAAAATCAGTCGAAAGGAGCGCTCGACGCCTGCCGAACGATTCAAAAATAGGGCCACTGAGTTTTTTTTTCTAATTCATAGCTTTAAAAATGTGCAGGTTTCGGTCGTAGTTCCCGTCCGAAGTTCTCAAACGACGCGGCGAAGGTGGAGGCGCAGTGGGTGGAGTCAGTGGAGGAGTGGCGCCGGGAGGTGAACCTGGGACAGATGATACTACTGGGCCACAGCCTGGGCGGCTATATCGCCACCGCGTACGCCATGAAGTATCCGGAAAGGTAACGACAAGAGATTTAAAAATACAACCTCATAGATCTTAAAAATTACACTTTTAGTTTTATTAAAATCAATTATATAAATACAATAAAAGATGAAATTTACCGTCTTAATCTTGTCTTTATGCACGTCACAGATTCCTTAAACACTAAAAACTCGACACTGCTGAGATGTAGTAGGCTTACACATTTTCTTAATTAAGTATGCACATAATAATGAGATGAAACATGTTTGGCATAAAAAAATACATGAAATATGACAACAAAAAAACGAAAAATAAAGTTGGCAGGCACACACTTTGTATTTGATTTTAGATTTTTCAGAATACAGAGTTTCAGTTTCGATAGTAGGCAGAAGATAGGTCTTTAGACAAAAAAAAAACAACTTTCTTCATCCAACTAACTACATTAACATTTGCAGGGTACGTCACCTAATTCTGGCCGACCCTTGGGGTTTTCCAGAAAAGCCTTCTAACGCCTACGAAAAGTACCAGCTACCCCTATGGGTGCGAGCAGTTGCCACCGCAGTGCAACCACTTAACCCTTTGTGGGCAGTCCGCGCGGCGGGCCCGGCCGGCAAGTGGCTGGTCAGCAAGACTAGGCCAGACTTATCAAGAAAGTATATCAATTATGTGAAGGACGCGGAGACGGTTATACCTGAGTATATATACCAGTGCAACTCTCAGACGCCTAGGTAAGTCGTTTAAGGTTTTCGTAGTCATTGTATAACAAAAGATGTTGAAAACGCTACAGACGTCGCAACCCATCGACCTCAGTGGTAATCTTTTTTTTTTAAGTCTATTTTCCTATCTTTTTTAGCAAACCCACGAGATTACTTACATAAAATTGTTTGTCAAAAACAATTTAATTTAACTGTGACGTCTTAATTAAACGTTTATTTTCAGTAAACGAAAATTGTAAGAAAAACAGACTACGTAACACCGACAAACACACCGTTCACATTATGTGGTCATCTAAAAGTGATAATTGATAAAATTAATTTATTTCAAATTTTAACTCTTTGAATTTAAAGTTCAAAATCGATTGAACAAATCAAAAATAAAGAGCAAGCCTTCGGTCTGTTGGAAACTATGTAATATAAAAAAAAATAAGACAAGCTTCTATGGTTTAAACATATTGCTAGTAAATAAAACATTAATTTATTGTTCGCAGCGGCGAAAGCGCGTTCCACACCCTAATGAACGGTTTCGGTTGGGCCAAAAACCCGATGGTAAAGCGAATAAACAAACTGGATCGCTCGCTGCCCGTGACAGTACTGTACGGCGCACGGTCCTGGGTGGACAACACCACTGGACAAGTGCTAACGGAACAACGGCCCTCATCCAGGACTTACGTGCAGGTATGTACTCATTCATCATCAGTATATCAGCTGTACGACGCCCACTGTTGGGCAAAGACCTCCCCCAAGGATCTATACGACGATCGGTCCTGCGCTGCCCAACATCTTACCGTGACTTCACCAGTGTGCATAGGGTGCTCCCACACAGCAGTTATATAACGTTATATAACATTGTTTAACACGATAACATTCTATAACACTGAATAAGACAATGGAATAGTACTGAAATACTGTATTACAAACCGATGACTAAATACTTATTTTCCTCATTGTTTCTTCAGCCAGCCTACCAAGCGCACCACAGTAAAATTTTGCCGAGACTTTCCTCGCTTTAGCGCACTATCTGTCCCGCTCGCGCAGCACTGATGTGAGCGGGACAGATATCGCGAGATAAGTGTCGACAAATACTCGCGGTGTGTGCTAGGCCATGGCCGATTAGAGAGAAAGATTTGTTCAGAATTAATTTATTGATGTGAACCTCATTTCTATTATTCATTTTAGGTGATCAACGGAGCTGGTCACCACGTGTACCTAGATAAACCAGATCTCTTCAACAAGTTTGTATTAGAAGCTTGCGCACGCGCTGACGAATATGACCCCCGTGGAGCCAGCGTCTCCGCCCCCTCGGCCGAGCCCCTCCCCGATAAGACCCCCAACGAAGCCCCCATCGACACCCCCGCAGCAAACTCCACACAAGTCTCTTGATATTAAACATTGGAAACTTTAAACAAATGAAGTCTGCCGTCCGGTGGAAGCTTACCGTATCTACTTTTTAATACAAGCTTTAATTATTACATTTTTATCTTTAATACTAGAATAGATGGTAATAAAATCAAAACATTAACACGGTTATAGGACAATTTTTTACACGGGGCTTTTGTCTGGACGGCAGTTAAGAGTCTATACTATAGACGGACATAGCGAAAGGACATGACGAGTGTTTTATGATAACGGAAGCTCTTGAATACTCTTATAATGAATGTCATGATTGTATACCATGAGACTTGCAAGTTTATGTATAATTATATATACGTAAAACGCTTTTTACGAGTCCAGGCCCCTATTTCACCAAATTGACATTTGTCAGTGACATGTATGTCGGCTATTTTTACAGTCTTTTTTACTTTAATAAGGGACAATTTATGTTGTGAAACAGTGGATAATTTTTACAAGTCGACAATTGTCACGCAAACTTGACTCAGCTCCGATCTCATGTCAAGAATCACTGACAAATGTCGACTTGGCGAAATAGGGCCCAGGGCTGTGTTCGTCTGTAAATGTATGGTCTTAAAATATATTAAAACATGACTTGCTTTAAAACAATGAAAAGTAACGCACTTTAAACTTTTGAAGTACCTGCTAGGATGGATTTGTATGCGATATGTAATTTTAAATATTTAATTATTTGTAAGAAATCGAGACATGATATGGAGGGACACGACACAATATTAAAGTTCACCAAAGTACCTAATAACACTCTTGACAAAACTACTTACCCAACACATTAACTCCATAAAACTATGAACCACCAAGCACTCTACTTAATACTAACAACACTATATAATCAAGTCCACGCAAAAAATGAGAATCCTAATATGATACCTACTATTAATCATCACACTTTTTCATGCAATAGTATATAAAGCTTTCAATTTTGATAAAAAATCTTTATAATACGCACCTAAATTATGCTAGAACTAACGACTTTAAAATTCTATTTATAATGCTAATGCTTAGATTTAGTATAACTGTATAACCAAATAAAAATGTGCCTTATGGTTTACCGGCTTAGGGCTGAGT
Source organism: Agriphila geniculea (assembly GCA_943789525.1). Lineage (NCBI taxonomy): Eukaryota > Metazoa > Arthropoda > Insecta > Lepidoptera > Crambidae > Agriphila > Agriphila geniculea. The sequence continues at coordinate 17,214,589 of OX038869.1, read as the reverse complement.
TTTGAGTAAACAAATGCAGCTGCTGAATTCTGTTCAAAAATACACTCTTATGAATATCTATTACAATTTATTAGATATGTGTACTAGGATTAGTTTAAAACAAAAAAAACAGCCTTAATAATGTTTAACTTAAGTGAAAAGTTATTAGACACAGAAAAATTCCAGAATATTTTAAATATTTACGGGTTAAATTGTTAATGTTTCTTAAATTTAAAATATTGTTGATGTTAGTTTTAAATAGTTTTAGTTTATCCAATAGATGGTTTTGAATGAACCCTTTAATATGAACTAAGGATGATTGACAGACTTGTCGATTTTATTTTTCAGTTCAAAATTTTTTCCTTTCAATTACCGTTTTTAAAGGAGAAGTATTCATATTGTAAACCTATTTTTCTACACCTTCCGATCCGATCCGGTATACCGGATGAATGTCTTAGTACAGTACTAACTAAATTAGTAGTCGGTTGCTGTTGCTTGTTCCGAGAATATGGATTTTATTACCTACCTAAATACTTTACCTACTTTACCATGCTAGAAACACAATTAAGCGTTAACCAAATAATTATTTAGTCAGTGATAAAATCATCTATCGCAATATTTGTTAACGTTTTCTGTGTGTTTCTATTCTAGCTGTTAGGGCTAAAGTCGCACCATTGTCTGATTGTATACAATTGTGCTTTTTAACATCTACTTTAATAACTGGTACTAAAATCTATATTTGTTGGACAGTAACATTGACATCCTTCCAATGTATGCGGTCAGCTGGCATCAATTAATTTGATTAATTTTCCGCACATCATCTCTGTAGGTTTACTCTAGATAAAAAATCACAAAATTAGGATCTTTGTACAGTAGGAGCCATATATCTTACATTTTTTCGACGGACTGGGGCCAAGTTCGCGCATGTGCTCTTGTGAGCGACCAATAGCGCGCGCCCCTCCCGCTGCCCGCATACTTCACCGCTACGCATGCCCAAAATACGCGTTCCGTGCAATCCACACCCTATTTCAAGATATTTGCCACTTACCGACGTGCCGGACCACAGCTGCGCCACAAAAAAAAGTTGGAAATCTGACATTTTGACTATGCCATGATGAAGTCTTTAGTTTGTCGGAGTTTGTCGCCAAAAACCAGAGTTTGTCGGTCTTCCGTTTAGGAGATACATGTGGCTCAGCTGTAGAGACGTCTCTACAGCTGAGCCACACAGATCTCGAAAACGGAAGGTCGTAACAGAAATCTGATTACTCGTGTGTGTAGCCGGTAGTTTGTCGGAGTTTGTCACCAAGAACCAGAGTTTGTCGGTCTTGCGTTTAGGAGATATGTGAGGATACGCTGTGGAGACCTTTCTACCTGGATCTTGAGAACGGAAGGTCGTAGCGATAATCTGATTAGTCATATCTATGGTCGGTAGTTCGACCGAGTTTGTCACCAAATACCAGTTTGTCGGTCTTGCGTTTAGGAGATATGTGAGATTTTCGCTACGACCTTCCATTCTTGAGATCCAGGTAGAAATATCTCTACAGCATATCCCCACATATCTTCTAAACGTAAGATTGACAAACTCTGATTTTTGGTGACAAACTCCGACAAACTAATGGCTACACACTCGAGTTATCAGATTTTTGTTACGACCTTCCGTTCTCAAGATCCAGGTAGAAAGGTCTCCACAGCGTATCCTCACATATCTCCTAAACGCAAGACCGACAAACTCTGGTTCTTGGTGACAAACTCCGACAAACTACTGGCTACACACACGAGTAATCAGATTTCTGTTACGACCTTCCGTTTTCGAGATCTGTGTGGCTCAGCTGTAGAGACGTCTCTACAGCTGCGCCACACGTATCTCCTAAACGCTAGACCGACAAACTCTGGTTTTTGTGCGACAAACTCCGACTATACATACAAGTAATCAGATTTTCGCTACGACCTTCCGTTTTCGAGATCTGTGTGGCGCAGCTGTAGAGACGTCTCTACAGCTGAGCCACATGTATCTCCTAAACGGAAGACCGACAAACTCTGGTTTTTGGGGACAAAGTCCGACAAACTATAGACTTCATCATGGCATAGTCAAAAAGTCAGATTTCCAACTTTTTTTTTGTGGCGCAGCTGTAGTCCGGCACGTCACTTACCATACAATAATATTATCGCTGTCTCAACTTTAACATGCTAATTACCGAGTTTATCATAATAAATATACTATTTTTGTGATCCTCACCAAATGTTTTTTATGTACATGCAAATATAAAATTGTTTAGAGATAATTGCAAAAAAACAAATCATATAACTATTACATGTTGTATTGTACTATTCTATGTTAGTAAGTGAATTGAAATACATACAATAATAATCTTGCTCATAATAGTAATAAAACTGAAACTGCCATTTTATTATTCAATTCGATTTTACCATTCCGATTCGATTTATTTTTTGAACTTAATTTGAAACTTGTTATGTGATCAATAAAAAAAGACAGTATTAGATAACAGGCAGGGCCCTGTGACAATTTGTCACCTGTCATGACAATTTTATATCCATTGCGTCAACCAACTTAAAATAGAACAAACTACTCATAACTGCAATGTAAACAAAATTGTCATGACAATTGACAAATTTTATTGTCACGTTATAACTTAAAGGAAAGGTTATAAAATAAGAACTAAAGCCAATACGATAATCTGAGCTTATACCCTTTTTACAACTGAAACTTGTAGGTAAACCATGTGAGTTTTTAATCACAGCTTCCTGGCGCAGATTATAATCGGATTTTGAAAGGTTTTATAAAAAAAAAGTGTTATCAAAAATCAGTATTATAAAAATGGTTACGTACCTTTTATAAATTGCACAAGTGTGGACTCGATAGGTGTTTATATATTTTGTTGTTATGTTTGTAGAATTTGGTTTTTTGATACACGGAATGATTTTAAATGTAAATATAAATAATTTATTGACAAGAACTTGGTGTGTTATTGAACAAAACCCTCTTGCGAGCGAGTTGAATGCAGCCTGGTATATTTTTGTCTAATAAAATGTATACGTCACATCGCAACCACAACTATCAGCCATTAAGGGCGCAACGAGCCTCCACTGGCGCCGCCAATCAAGAAAAAATCATTACAACGAATTTACTAAATTTAAAGAAATTTTGAAAAACTGGTAGTTGCCACTTTAGGCGTTAATCCAGATTGTAACTACACGAACACATATAAACCAGGAAAAAACGCATACAAAAATTGTTTATAACTAATACTAGTTTTATATATTTTTCAGAATTTTATTAAATATTATTCCGTTATGATTTTTTCTTGATTGGCGGCGCTAGTGGACGTACGTTGCACCCTTAATCTCAGTTGAATTAGGTTGGTTGAATGATTTATTGGTGGAAAGGGTCAGCCACAGACTAATAACAAAGTGGGGTCAGCGTAGGTAGAAAAACAGAGAAGCGATAATATGAAAAGTCGACCTTAGATGCTTCGGCATAAAGTTGAAATTGGTTTAACAAAATAAACTCGCTTGGCACCATGATCTAAAACTGCCCCCGCTCACCCTGTAAGCATTTTAAGTCCAGGAGAAAACTTCAGGTAGCAATAATTAAACACGATGCTACAAATATAACATATTTATTACTACACTAGAATCTTACAAGCTAAGTTGGAATACCACAATCTTATGAACTATAAGCGTGCCCGCAAACTACAGATTTTCTATCGGCCGAATAGTTGGCCCGATATTTGCTTTTGTATGATGAATCGGCCGATACCAAATCGTAGTGTGCGCACACTACGATTTGGTACTTGCATACTTCTTCATACTGATTCCAACTATCGGCCGACAGGTTGATCTGTAGCCTGCGGGCAAGCTAAGAGAGGTGGATCAACAGACGCGTACATGAGTGTGGCTCACCACCACCACCTTGCCCTCATCCTGCAGGTCGCGGAGGGCTTCGTCCAGCTGTTCCCGAGTCACCGTCTGGAAGAAACCATAACAATCTTCATGAGTAACATTCGAAAGCTGTACCTCATTAAAAGCGAGTTAGGATTTCTACTCGTTACCCGTGGTCCCGGTGCCGGTGGGTCGACCCATTACCGGGTTCATGGGTAATTTTAATTAACGTGCTTCCATGGTATTAGAGATTACTAATATTGATAGAAATTATATCGACACAAAAATGAAAACCATAATTTATATAATTTCCTGTAATTATTTTTACCTTATCTTTGTTTCTAGGGGTGGTCATAATAGTTTGTTTTTTTCTTTAATAAAAATACATTAACATAGTACCAGGATCTCATAAATATATAGAAAGCAATATTGAGTAATCGGAAAAAATATTTGAGCTGCTACTGAATCGATTTAATTAAACATCTAAGTTTATAAGGTAGTGGTCGTTTGCTATAAGTTTGTTCACGAAATTATATAGTGCGGAAAGCTAATACTGCCGACAGAATTCAGTCAGCACTTTTCTGGCGTTAGCGCGATGTCTGCCCCTCTCGCTCACACTACACTGATGTGAGCGGGATAGGTTTCCACGCTACTGTGACATGGCGTAAATCTCCTACAGTAAATATTAGCAAGTTTCTACATGGATCAAGATGTATCAAGTCCCTCATTGCTGCCACCAAGTAGTAATAATGCCTACTTACATCAATTACTGAATACCCACGTCTATTATACTGGCTTGTGACGTGACTTACTTAAGTTTGATTCTACTCACCAAAATTTCGTCGACACTTTCTCGCTTTAGCGCGATAATTGCCTCACATTCTGCACCAATACTTACCAATTGCGATTTAGCGTTGATCTCCTGCAGTAGCTTGGAGTGTGTGGTGGTGGTGGGTTTCTGCATGGGCTGTATCAAGTCCCTCATGGCCGCCACCAGGGGCCGTACCGGCTAACGCATCGAGCTTCGAAAAGTCTGTCGGGTTTCAAATTAATTGGGCCAAAATGGCGAACCCTAATTCATGAGGTCACACAAACATCAATATCTTCCAAATAACTTCAACAAATAGTACAATAAGTAATTCCTTACTTCGATTTATCTGTTTTAATTTGAAACTCGGCAAATTTTCCGAAGCTCGATTTGTTAGCCGGTACGGCCCCAGGTCCGCCCGACACCGGCGCGCGGCAGCTCCCAGACCGGTGGTCAGTTTGCCCACGTCTATTATACTAGCTATAACTATACCTATAGCTACATACATAACACTTAGGTTTGATCCTACTCACCAAAATTTTGTCGACACTTAGCGCGATAATTGCCATACATTCTGTACTAATACTTACCAGTTGCGATTTAGCGTTAATTTCCTGCAGTAGCTTGGAGTGTGTGGTAGTGGTGGGTTTCTGCATGGGCTGTATCAAGTCCCTCATGGCCGCCACCAGGTCCGCCCGACGCCGGCGCGCGGCGGCCCCTAGACCAGTGGTCAGAATGCCCACGTCTATACGCCCTGAGGCCGGGTCTGTGGCCGACTGTTTTAGGGCTTCGCGGTGTAATCTGGAGGGTTAAAGTTTGTATATTAAGGCCCTTATTTATAAACCGTTCTCTCAACGTTGGGAGCTATCTTGATAATGATATCAAGATAGCTCCCAACGTTGAGAGAACGGTTTATAAATACTTACGGTTTATAAGGCCTTAAGATGCTCTTCTTAAAAGAACAGCATCTCAGGTATGAACCTGAGATGCTGTTCTTTTAAGAAGAGCATCTTTAGTAATTGCTTTATGTAATTAGAAAAGCATTTGTTCTATTTTTCTAAGAACCTTGTTCTATACATTTTTTTTTATAAAAAAGGATTTTTTTAACAGAGTTGGATGAAGACTATTTACCAAGTAAGACAAGTAAGGATATACAGAGTGTACATAATAATTTTATTGTGTTCGTTACCTGGCCGCCTCGTCCACATCGCTTAGTTCAACAGTAGAACTGAGTCGCATGCGCGCGTGCGCCTCCGCCAGACGAATGAGGGACTCCAGTTGGCGCGGGTACGCCGAAATCTGCCCGCGCCCGCTGCCCACGCGTCTGGGGAAACAAAATTATGATTTTATACAAGATGTTCTAAAAACCGTAATGCCGAATATGATAAATGGAACCTACATACTGAACTATGGGCAGGAGAGCGCACTCCGCGCTTAAACTTTTATATTAGCTTACTGCTCGCGGCTCAGTTAGTCGAGCCAGCGCATGAAGCACAGAGCTACGCGACTAACGCGACAGAAAGAGAAGATGCATACAATAATAGACACGAAGCGCGGTGCAATTTGAATTGTACTTTATTGCCGTGCAGCGAGAGTAGCTTATTACGTTTAGTACTATTATTATATTCTGTGCTATGGATTTTTTTTGGCCTCATAGTATTTGTTTAGTTTGATGGTTCTAAGAAACGGTTTCCTCATTTTTGGTTCATTCAATAACACGTTGTAAGTATATTCATTTATTATGATTACCTCATATCAACATACGCGTCGATGAGTCTCTGCTGCGCTGTTTCGCTGAGAACTGGTTGCACGTGTTCCTTCGCAAACACTATGTAGTCACGCATTAGGGCCATGTCCTGAAATACATAAAACAAAAAACAGAAATAAACACTGTACAGTAGCCGGCAAACATCTTGAAATTGGGTGGGGATTGCGCAGAACGCGTATTTTATTTATATTTTCTTATTTTATACAAATAATAACTAGCTGTACCGTACCCGGCATGCGTTGCATTGCTACAGGGTAAATGCTTTAATTTTAGGTTATTTTTAGGGTTCCATACCTCAAAAGGAAAAAAAACGGAACCCTTATAGGTTCACTTTGTTGTCCGTCTGTATGTCTGTCAAAACCCTTTATCTCAGTAATACGTGGAGATATCGAGTTGAAGTTTACCCAAGTCTACGGTCCCTTGAAACTGAAAATCAAACTCCTAAGTTTACGTTAAAAAAAGATACGGCCGTTTATGCCGCAAAAAACGCATTTTTCGACACTCAAAGGGATCAAAACTCATAGAGTACTTCCCGGTGACCTAGAACTATGAAGGCAAGTAATATCGTCTAATACAACAAATACAGGGAAAATACTGAAAACTATTTTATATTTAACATGCTACTGAGGTAGTATAGTGAGTTAAGCCCACGTTAATAATATTTCATGGTGACTTGATATATTAAGCCAAAACATTACCAAAAAATGTTTATTTCAACATTAAATATTGCATTATTGTAATAAACTAACCACAACATCGGGATCGTCCTGCGAATCGGCGGGGTCCTTGTAATATAAGGACACAAGATGGGAGGCTAGTCGCCTGTCGAATACTTCGTCTTGTGGGTCCAGAATCAAGAATATCAGGTCAAATCTGCAAAATAAGGAATATTTAAGTCTTCGTGTATCGACGAGACGCTCGTATAAGTAACATTGGCCTTAAGATAATTAGCAATGATACAGGCAACAGAATCACCGACAATAGTATACAAACAAAATATGGTTTAACTAGCGTCTGCTCGCGACTTTGTCTGCGTACCTTTTTCGGGTGAAAGGTAAATTTTTTCGGGATGAAAGGTATGTCCATCTCTGTACCCCTGACAACATGTAGGCAAAATTTCATGATGATCGGTTCAGTATTTAAGACGTGAAGGCGTAACAAACAGATTTTCGCATTTATAATATTAGTAAGGATGATTTTTTTCTTTTTGCACATTGCTAAATAAATGACTAAAGGGATGAAATAAAACAAACTAGATGATCAAAGAATACAAACAATAGAAACAAAAAAGACGATTAGTGTTTGTCATTTGCATGTGTATGAAAATGTAAACTCAGTAAGGTCAGGCCTCCTTCACTCGCTCAAGGTCGCGCGATAAGCACCTACCGCTAGCCGTGCCTACGGGAGGCACAAGTGAGCAGCGGGCCGCCACACGCCCGCCTGTGTAGTCGCGCGGCATCGTAATGCCTGCGTAGGTATTGTCTCTTTATAATAGTAACAATGTCGAATCGCCATTACTGTGCCGTGTACGGATGTCAAAATCAAAAAACCAATAAACAATTGTCGTTTTTCACATTATGATATATGCTACACAGTTCATTTAAAGGAAGACGACCCTACGTTGCGTTGTCAGAAAAGGCGAGCACGCGATAGAAAGAGAGGCAACTACTATTAGCGCTGCGCGACCTGAATTGCACTTTATTGTGTTGGAGCAAAAGTCGCTATTTATTTAAATGACTTTGCGGAATGCTGCTTCTGTACTTGTACTATTAGTTATTCTGTGGTAAGGTTGTATCGACGCGGCAGTCGCGTAGCGAAACTGTAGCGCCGCGTGTCTGTGTGAAAGCACCGATTCGGACGTTTGTATGTAGTTGCGTTACTACTTTAGCTATTTTCTGTAACTTTACCGTGCAGATTCATTATGGTCCTTCGAGCCGTATAATCTACTTGGACATTAGCGTGTGCGGCAACTGCACGTTCTTTACAAGTTCTTGTTCCTTGCTGCTGGTATGGACATGAGAGCGTTTAATTGCCATATTATGCCCGCATTAGCTATTAAGAGCTTTTGTTGTTCCAATACAGGGCGAATTTTTGTACAGTCGACGCATTTTGTGGTGTGGCTTAGACTGTAAAACTAAACACCTTTGTCTACGGGACCACCTAAATCGGAGAAAAAAATAATCAGCTGTTCCATAGAAAACGTCAATATCTACTCAACCAAAATGTATGGTACAGCTGTTTTTTTTTTTGCTCTGATTAAGTTGGTCTCATAGACAAAGTTATTCAGTTTGACGGTCTAAGCCACACTACAAAATTTGTCGACTGTTTTCGATTTCGCCCTGTTGTGTTAAGAGGCATATACCAAATTACCTGGACATTAGAGTGTGCGGCAACTGTACGTTCTCCACAATAGTCTTGTTCTTATTCCACTGCGACTCGGCGGGGTTGGCGGCCGCTAGTATGGACGTGCGAGCGTTCAGTTGGCAGATTATGCCCGCCTTGGCGATGGATAGGGTTTGTTGTTCCATCACCTATAAATAGACAGACATGTTGCGATATAGATCGAAATGACTCTTTGCTAACTTCACTCAAGTAAGTATGGTTATGGTAAACTTAACTGAGCTCGCCACTATGAACAGTGCAATGGTAAAAAGTAATTAATTTCATTCGTTTTTTTTGCTTTCGTTATTATTTTTTTTGTTTTTTATTAATGAAACTGTTGTTTATAAAATGAATGAATGAACTTATATTACCTCATGAAGTACACTGCGAGTGGAGTCGTTCATTTTATCGAACTCATCGATACAGCATATTCCATTATCGGCGAGCACCAATGCGCCTCTGAAAAATTACAAAAAGTTATCATTTTCTTATTACAATGCGATTAACTTGACGGCCGGAGGACTGAATTAAATTATTATGAGGCGATTAAATTACTTTAGGGACAGTGTGTCATAGTGTAGTATGTAGCTCACGTCTGCAGGATCAGCTGGCGGGTGTCGGGGTCCTTGGTGACGTAGGCGGTGAGGCCGACGGCGGACGAGCCGCGGCCGGAGGTGTACTGTAGAGACAGTGTGTCATAGTGTAGTATGTAGCTCACGTCTGCAGGATCAGCTGGCGGGTGTCGGGGTCCTTGGTGACGTAGGCGGTGAGGCCGACGGCGGACGAGCCGCGGCCGGAGGTGTACTGTAGAGACAGTGTGTCATAGTGTAGTATGTAGCTCACGTCTGCAGGATCAGCTGGCGGGTGTCGGGGTCCTTGGTGACGTAGGCGGTGAGGCCGACGGCGGACGAGCCGCGGCCGGAGGTGTACTGTAGAGACAGTGTGTCATAGTGTAGTATGTAGCTCACGTCTGCAGGATCAGCTGGCGGGTGTCGGGGTCCTTGGTGACGTAGGCGGTGAGGCCGACGGCGGACGAGCCGCGGCCGGAGGTGTACTGTAGAGACAGTGTGTCATAGTGTAGTATGTAGCTCACGTCTGCAGGATCAGCTGGCGGGTGTCGGGGTCCTTGGTGACGTAGGCGGTGAGGCCGACGGCGGACGAGCCGCGGCCGGAGGTGTACTGTAGAGACAGTGTGTCATAGTGTAGTATGTAGCTCACGTCTGCAGGATCAGCTGGCGGGTGTCGGGGTCCTTGGTGACGTAGGCGGTGAGGCCGACGGCGGACGAGCCGCGGCCGGAGGTGTACTGTAGAGACAGTGTGTCATAGTGTAGTATGTAGCTCACGTCTGCAGGATCAGCTGGCGGGTGTCGGGGTCCTTGGTGACGTAGGCGGTGAGGCCGACGGCGGACGAGCCGCGGCCGGATGTGTACTGTAGAGACAGTGTGTCATAGTGTAGTATGTAGCTCACGTCTGCAGGATCAGCTGGCGGGTGTCGGGGTCCTTGGTGACGTAGGCGGTGAGGCCGACGGCGGACGAGCCGCGGCCGGAGGTGTACTGTAGAGACAGTGTGTCATAGTGTAGTATGTAGCTCACGTCTGCAGGATCAGCTGGCGGGTGTCGGGGTCCTTGGTGACGTAGGCGGTGAGGCCGACGGCGGACGAGCCGCGGCCGGAGGTGTACTGTAGAGACAGTGTGTCATAGTGTAGTATGTAGCTCACGTCTGCAGGATCAGCTGGCGGGTGTCGGGGTCCTTGGTGACGTAGGCGGTGAGGCCGACGGCGGACGAGCCGCGGCCGGAGGTGTACTGTAGAGACATTGTGTCATAGTGTAGTATGTAGCTCACGTCTGCAGGATCAGCTGGCGGGTGTCGGGGTCCTTGGTGACGTAGGCGGTGAGGCCGACGGCGGACGAGCCGCGGCCGGAGGTGTACTGGGCGCGCGGCACTAGCGAGTGCACCCAGCGGAGTAGCTGCGACTTGCTCGTGCCGGGGTCGCCGCAGAGTAGGATGTTGATCTCAGATCTGCAGTAGGTAGCGATTGATGTAGCACTTGGCATGTTACAGTTCAATGTTAGAGCTTCTATGGCCTTTGGAATGGAAGTAAAAAGCGATTCCACTCAAATTGACTTGTATACACAAGTCGTAAAACAGCCTTTTTATATTTCATTGTAAAGTACCATAAATAAACAGTTGCCGACAAATACGTCTATCATTCACAAATCGTGTTTGATTAACTTTTCGGCTATTGTAAAAGTATTAGTCTATTATTACAAAAGATTAGAAATAAATACATGGACAGGTATTCCTATTCTTATGCATTTTAAAGACATTTTAATAACCTAAATTGCTAATACGCAGATACACAAAAATATGAAAATCCATAAGAACGCACAAGATGATTGTTTCTAAAGTTCTTACCTAAAATGGGTTCTTCCAGCGGCATTAAAATTCTTCTTGGTGCCTCCAAGCAGCTGCAACAGAACCCCTTTCTTGATATCCAAGTTCTCGTAGATAGAGGGAGCGATGGCGCGTGCTAACCGCTCGTAGCAGTCAGACTGTGTGGAGAGAGCTTTGAACAACTCTACGCGCTCTGGGGGGAAGCGGTGCTCCTTGCTACGAAACAAAAAACACTATTATAGTATAGCTTCATAACCTGTCAATTAACTTTATAAAATAAATCTGTTTAATAATAAAAGAATCGATGCAGTTTTTCGTATATATAGGGATGTATCGATGGCGCGTCCTAACCGGCTGTAGCAATCAGATTGCGATGACCGAGCTTTGAACAACTCTACGCGCTCTGGAGGGAAGCGGCGCTCCTTACTACGAAATAATAGATTTGGTTGTAATAATCGTTACTTTTAACTCGCTTGACTAAGCTTATTAAAAGTAGAAGGGTCGATACAGTTTTTCGTAGATTGAGGGAGCAATGGCGCGTGCTAACCGCTCGTAGCAGTCAGACTGTGTGGACAGAGCTTTGAACAACTCGACGCGCTCTGGGGGGAAGCGGTGCTCCTTGCTACGAAATGATAGGTTTGGTTGTAATAAATTTATCGTAGTATTATTACCTTTGAAGTTGACAGATCTCTGAATAACGCGCTACGCGCTAATCTACGCGCTTTGGGTAATTTGAAATTGGTTTAGAATTTGCATGTTGGGCATCCGGCGAAATATGTGTACCTGCTTAAATCTATTGTCATATTAAAATAACCATGTTTCATGCAATAAATATCTTTTGTCATTTTATAAAAGAAACATCTTCATCATCATATCGAATCAAATGAACAACGCCCACTGCTGGGTACAGGCCTCCCCCAAGGATCTCCACGACAATCGGTTCTGCGCTGCCCGCATCCAGCGGCTTCCCGCGATCTTCACCAGATCGTCGGTCCACCTTGTCGGGGGTCTACCCACAGAGGGTCACCACTCTAGAACTTTTCCGCTTCAACGGCCAGTCTTTTTGCAAGGTCTGTGAAAATCTGGAACTAGCATATGAAATCTCTACTGAGTATGCTACACACTCACTCACCCCTCTCCGTGTTTCTTTCAGGTACTAATTCGGGGGGGCAGTGCCCCCCCGGAGCAGCCTTGGTGCCCCCCCGGAGAAAAATGTGTTGTGTGTAGGTAGACGGGCTAACTAGTGTAGTGATCGACGGACGAGCTCCCCCGAACCTCTTAATTGCCCCCCGGAGAATTTTGTCTGAAAGAAACACTGCCTCTCCAGTCCTTCCTACTACATAGTGACGTCACCTGGCTGCATCCAGTATACTACACTCACCCTTCAGTCTCCAGCAGCCGGTGGTTGTGCACCTTCTTGTAGTGCAGCGCATCTATATGCGTCCTGTGCAGCGCCTTGAGCGTGGCCTTCCTACTACATAGTGACGTCACCTGGCTGCATCCAGTATACAACACTCACCCCTCAGTCTCCAGCAGCCGGTCGCTTTGCACCTTCTTGTAGTGCAGCGCGTCTGTATGCGTCCTATGCAGCGCCTTGAGCGTGGCCTTCCTACTATATAGTGACGTCACCTGGCTGCATCCAGTATACTACACTCACCCCTCAGTCTCCAGCAGCCGGACGCTGTGCACCTTCTTGTAGTGCAGCGCGTCTATATGCGTCCTGTGCAGCGCCTTAAGCGTGGCCTTCCTACTACATAGTGACGTCACCTGGCTGCATCCAGTATACTACACTCACTCCTCAGTCTCCAGCAGCCGGTCGCTGTGCACCTTCTTGTAGTGTAGCGCGTCTATATGCGTCCTGTGCAGCGCCTTAAGCGTGGCCTTCCTACTACATAGTGACGTCACCTGGCTGCATCCAGTATACAACACTCACCCCTCAGTCTCCAGCAGCCGGTCGCTGTGCACCTTCTTGTAGTGCAGCGCGTCTGTATGCGTCCTATGCAGCGCCTTGAGCGTGGCCTTCCTACTATATAGTGACGTAACCAGGCTGCATCCAGTATACTACACTCACCCCTCCTCCGTCTCCAGCAGCCGGTCGCTGTGAACCTTCTTGTAGTGCAGCGCGTCTATATGCGTCCTGTGCAGCGCCTTGAGCGTGGCCTTCCTGGGGTGCACAGTGGCGGGAGCAGCGCGGAATACTCCAGTGACGCTGACTCTTTCTCCCGCCCCTACAGCTTCTACTAGCGCTCCGTGGGCCATTACGCTCACAGTGGCTGGGGTGCGACCGGCGGGCATGTCGTCTACGTAAACACAAAACCAATGTCATATTACTGAGAAACTGTCATTTATCAATGAACTTTGAACTTAATATTCGAACATTTAAAGTCTAAAATCAATTGGAGAGACAGTTGAGAATAATCTGATGTTAACCGATATTCAAACATCAAATAGTTTAAAGGAAGAGAAATGTAATAGAATTCGTTTATTATGGGAGCGGTCAAACATATTTTTTTATCAATAAAACAATGTTTATCTTAAAATTTTGATAGAATTAAGTGGCAGAAGTACATTACAGTACGAGGCGTATATCTTGAAATCGGGTAGGGATTACTCGGAATGTGTAGCGGTGAAGGGCGCGGGCGGCGGGAGAGGGGCGCGCGCTATTGGTCGCTCACAAGAGCATATGCGCGAACTTATCCCCACTCCGTCGAAAACATTTCAAGATATATGCCTCGTACTGTACTAGGGTTACATCTTGCAAGATAAATAAACTATTTATTCTTAGTAACTAAATATGGTAGATTTTGCATAAAGTAGAATACATTTATGAGATCAAACTATACAACGATGCAGATTTTGCATAAAGTAGAATACATTTATGAGATCAAACTATACAACGATGCACTGACCTTTTTTGGGCAAAGCAATATACCTGGCGAATCCCTGCAATTTAACCAGCTGTTTATCACCAAAATGCGACAGGTTATGCATCAGCTGGAAGAAATACGCCGTGTTGTAGTGGCCGCAGTGCACGAGCCCGGGACTTTGCCCCGTTCCAACTCAGTTACTGACCCCAGTTCAGTGGCGAGGGGTGAAATTCTGGTGAAGGTAAGCCGTACTACAAAAATATTATGATCTGCATAGTGGATTGGTGGGGTAGGATTTCTAAAAGGTAAGCCGATGGGAATCGGCTTGTATGGACCCTTCGCCAGTGCCAGTTACTAACCTCACAGACAGTACTCAACGACAGAGTATAAAAAAAAAATAGGCAATCCATAATACCCACTTCGATACCTCCACTAACAGAATATTACTTAAATAGAAATAAATAAAATAATTTTAATATGATTAAAAATAATACATAATAATACAATAAAATAATGATTATACTTGCAATAGTAATATAATGATCAATGTTAATTAGACATTTATTTTTCAAACTCAATTAGTTATTAATTTTTTCAAACTTTAAGTGTAATGTGACAAGTAATTTACAATATAAATAGGTACCTGCTTAAATGAACATTATTACAAATAAAAATAATTATAATATGGTGCAATTTAATCTATAAAATAGATACAATAATATAATAATATAACGAAGAATGTTAATTAGATACATATTATATTAAAGTAAGTATAATCACAGATAATATAATACTATTACAATACAATATCAAAGTAGTTTTTACAATAGTTGCCACTGCTAGTTATATGTGTTAATTATTTAATCTAAATTTATAAGTAAGAGGCGATAGTTGCCCCTCATGTTTGCTGTGCCCTAGCAGGGCGTCACTTGTACCTACCAATCTTGTAACACCTATTTCAACTTGTGACTTGCAAATAAATATTGAATTGAATTGAATTGAGTATAGAATAGAAGCAACATACCTGGCGACTCCTGCAGTTTCACAAGCTGTTTGTCACTGAAATGCGACCGGTTGTGTATAAACTGGAAGCAATGCGCCGTGTTGTAGTGGCCACAGTGCGCGGGCTCGGGGACTCTGCCCCGCTCTAGCTCGGCCACCGCCGGAGCCCCGCAGACAGCACTATTTAGTATGGAATAGAATAGAAGTAACATACCTGGCGACTCCTGCAGCTTCACCAGCTGTTTATCGCTGAAATGCGACCGGTTGTGTATCAGCTGGAAGCAATGCGCCGTATTGCAGTGGCCGCAGTGCGCGGGCTCGGGGACTCTGCCCCGCTCTAGCTCGGCCACCGCCGGAGCCCCGCAGACAGCACTATTTAGTATGGAATAGAATAGAAGTAACATACCTGGCGACTCCTGCAGCTTCACCAGCTGTTTATCGCTGAAATGCGACCGGTTGTGTATCAGCTGGAAGCAATGCGCCGTATTGCAGTGGCCGCAGTGCGCGGGCTCGGGGACTCTGCCCCGCTCTAGCTCGGCCACCGCCGGAGCCCCGCAGACAGCACACTTGAAGAATGCTTCTCGCATCTCTGGCACTATAGTGGATGTACGGATTACCATGCCCGATATGGTTACTAGCTGGTCGATGTCTGTAAGAGGAGTAACGATTAGCGATGATTCTGAAATTTGTTCCAAACGAGTCACACCCTCAACTGTCATGATGTCATCTGTGAGAAGAACATAGGATTTGTTTCTATCCTGGCGATTATCGGTTAATATAAAAGTATGAAAAAAAACTTGATCTGCAAAGTGAAACGTGATATAACTCATGTAGTGTGTGTACCATGTACTCTCATACAGCTACCTTCTTCCAGTTTATAAGGCGCTGTATGCCTATAATAAACGAACATTACTACTTTAAATACAGCCTTATTATTACTTATCCATTGCGCGACCATCCAACATCGCACTCAAGTGTGCTGATTTAACGAAGTGGATCCACTTTGTTCGTCGTACCTTACAAGTAAAAAACTGTGAAGTATGTGAACAGTATGTACCGATTAGCAAAATTTTCTCTCATTTCATAAATAAATTACCTTCAGGATTCAGATCGCGCATGTGTCTTGGTGGAGCATTGAATGGGCGCACTTGTATCTGATGCTCCAATATGGCAGCGGGATATTTTTCGAAAAAGAGTTCGTTTACTGCCGCATCAAAAGCAGGAACCACCTACAATAAAATTTGTTTAAGTTAAGACTCAACATTAAACAAAATAAGGTTCATTTTCCAATGACTCATACTTACTTCTTGCGGATAGCAAACCAGCTGCCTATGTAATTTAGGGTCGAAAACCCTGACGTGATCGCAGTCAACATCCAAAAACGGCTCTTCTAATGTGTGGATCTAAAAACGAAAAATCAATGTAAAATCGACTTTAAAAACTTATGCACAGCGGCGATATTTGATTGGCTTACTTCTTCTAACTTTTGTTCGTAGAGAGGATCATTAGTGATAGCAGTGGGTTCGACGAATCTCTGTATGAACTTGATGAACTTCTCGCGGCACTCGGCGATGGCCACGTCTGTGCCCCACACAACCAACTGAGGCTCGCTCGATGGAGTCTCCTCTACGCCATTTTCTCCCTGTAGAGCAAAAAATTTGACGACATGTTGACGACACATAAAGCTTGCTACCCAAAGACATTTTTTTATTGTTACTACATATTTTACTTTCCTATCACAGAGAAAGCAATAACTGCTGGCTTTGGCTTACTTTACTATAGTACTAAAGTTGGTATTCCGGGTGTAGTGCGCTTCCACCTTCGGCCTTATCGTCATTTAACATCAGGTGAGATGAAGGCCAAGCACTATCCCGTTGTGTACAAAAAAAAAAAATATCTATGCCATGCAACTGAACAAAAGCTTATGTTTGAATAATTTAAAAGTAGGCGCTTATTTATTTTAATACTAAAGGAAGGATTAAATGTTCAGGTTCATGGTGTTCCTCGGCGTGAGTCTGGAGGCGGCTTTATAGACATGCACACTGATCGACCGGGGGCTTACCGTCAGCAACATAGAAATAGAATGTCAAAGAACGACAAAGTCAATAAACAGGTGATCCGAAAACGAATCAATACATTTTAGAAGAGATACGTAAAATATGACTTAGATTCATAAAATATGACTATATTATGGCAAAGGAAGTTAATAAACTATGTACCATACTGTTTTATTTGTAACGAATAAATGTAGCGAAATTTGGTTTTAGAGAGATGTGTGGCAATATCTTCTTTACCTTTGAAAAGTGTGATTACTTGGATTGTTTCTTTTTGTCACATCACAATTACTTAAAACAGAAGACACCATAGCTCCACGATACCTTTATTTTAAATTTTAATTAAGATTAAAAAATATTTTAAACAAACTGTGATTGCTCATTTGCTAGGCGGAACGCTAGGGGCTCTTACTGTAAAAAATGTTGGCACATTTCACTTGATCCTTTGTCTCTTTTTTACATAGACCGTGTCCGTATGATGTTAACTTCTCTTTTCCACGCTTTGTTGGTCTTCTTGAGCGCAGCGAAAATTTTTCTATGTCTATGGTCAGCAAATAAGAAACCATCCTTGAGGCGTTCAGTTCAAAAGCAGGCCTTAAACAGGATTGCTTAAGACCTGCTTTTGAAGTAACTTTTGAGGTCATAGTACCAAAAAGTCAGGCAGTTCAATATAAGTCTTGCTATAAGAGCTCATAGCTAAACCGTAGTGATTATTTCCTCTATGCTCATAGCACTGACGTCCATTATACAAAGTATGCTGGACAGTCTAATGTCATGAAATGACAGCAATTTTTTGTGCCGATTTGAAAATCGCCATATTAGCGCTGAGAGCAGTAGATTCTATACTATGGCAGTAGTGAGTGTACTTGGAACTAATTAGTTCCAAGTACACTCACTACTGTCACAGTAGAATCTACTGCTCTCAGCGCCAATATGGCGATTTTCAAACCGGAACAAATGACAGGTGACGTTCGCCTGTCCAGCGTACTTGTATAATGGACGTCAGTGGCTCATAGTAAGGCCCCTGAATTTTTAGGATAAAAAATCAGGTCAGTGTAGACCATAGACATAGAAAAATTTTCGCTGCGCTCAAGGTGTAGACATTGTATAAAATTAAACTATGGTGTATTTAAAAATACTTCTTGCTGTTACAGAAATAAACATAGAGCAAGAAGCTTATATCTCCAATGGAGATTGCACGGCCAGTGTCATAGTGAAGATTAAAAAAAGGTCCTTAAGTGACGGCTTATTGCTACCTCTTTCTTAAGTGTTACAATACGTTTTCGTTTCTCACGAACGAAGGAACGACGAACAACGAACACGTATTGTAACACTAAAGAAAGAGGTAGCAATAAGCCGTCCGTCACTTAAGGACCTTTTTTCAATCTTCACTATGGCACTGGCCGTGCAATCTCCATTGGGGGTATAAGCTTCTTGACATAGAGTATACTTCTGAATCACATGTCTACTCTCTATTATCATATCATGTCCAAATAATGTCAATCAATGTCAATCGCTCCCATAAAAATCTACTCTTCGTCAATAACTCAATAATGGACGGACAATGACGAAGTTCTAAATTATAAAAGTGCAGAAATGTAACGAAAAAATGTCTGAATCTAAGTGCCAACTACCGGCATGCCCATCAACACAATTAAAGCCCAGCAAAATCAGTTTAAAGTTAAAGTGTTCTTCAGTGCTGAGTAGTTGTCGCATCTGCTTGTCGTCTATACTAGACCCTGCGTTGCTCACTTGCGGCCACAAGTTTTGCGAGGAGTGCCTGGGTCAGTATTGGCGTGTGAAAGACAAACCTAACTTCTTGGTGTGTCCGTTATGCAGAGCTAATGTTTACAATGTGGATTTTACAGAAGTAAGTTTACAAACTGAACTTTCTTGAAAGAAATAATATGCAAACTGGTTTGTTTCTATAGAAATAGTAAGGCTGCGAACACACCGACAGGTGCCTAGATACCTATATCAAGGTTACTTGCTAGGATACACGGTAACCGCACTGGAAGGTGAGTCGCTAGGATAGTCGCCTTAGTCTCATAGTCTTTGTTGTAATAGTGCGGCGGTAATCTTAAAAAAGACGCTTAGAAAACACTTTTCGTACAAGTCATCTCAGAAATATGAAAATTTGGTATCGATGCATTCAGTACGATGCCCTGATCACAAATATATAAGATGACAAGTGCGAAAGTGGTGGGGGTAGAAACTGTGACGTCATAAAGTTCTCAGTACAAAGAAATTTGTTTTTCATACCATGTGGTATATCAAATGAAAGGACTTTGTGAATAGATAGCGAATATATAACACACTATAACATTTTCACTACTTGGTCTAACAAATTATTAGCAAACGCCGAAAAATTTCGCAATTCAGAGTCGCCATTGAACAGGTCTAGATTGAAAACGACTGAATTGATTTTTACAAAATACATAACAAATAACTCTGCACATACTCTTTTCGAATGTCTAAAGGTAATTGACCAAAGATATTAAAAAAAATCGGCCAAGTGCGTGTCGGGCCACGCGCCGTAGGGTTCCGTAGTTACCTTATACCATACCATATTTAATACCACCTATAATTTTTCGTCTGTAAAAATAACTTTGTTTTTCACAGTGTTGGTATGAATGACAAAGTTATATTTGCGGTTTTGGAAAATGTGCTATATCTCAAAAACTAATTACTATATTTCGTTCAAACCAATTTTGGTTGAAAGTGTTTATTAAGGTCTACAGTATATATTTTTTTTAGATTTTGGACTTTCTTATTTCAAAAGTTAAAGGGGGGGGGACACACATTTTACCACTTTGGCGGTGAATATCTTTCAAACGGTTGACTTTGAGAAAAAGTTGTCTTAGGAACCTTAATGTCATTTTTAAAGACCTATCTATAGACACCCAACACGTGTTGGTTTGAAGAAAAAAATTTTTTTCAGTTTCAGTTCCATGTATGGGGAGCCCCCCCTTAATCTTTTATTTTTCTTATTTTTGTATTAAATTCGTTAAGCGGTTAACAGAATACATCTACCTACCAAGTTTCAACTGTGTAGTCTTAATACTTTCGGAATAAAGTGGCTGTGACATACGGACAGACAGACAGACAGACAGACAGACAGACAGACAGACAGACAGACGGACAGACAGACAGACAGACAGACATGACGAATCTATAAGGGTTCCGTTTTTTGCCATTTTGGCTACGGAACCCTAAAAATAAGAAAAGGACATCAGTTTTAATAATAGCATAATTTTCTGCTTTTTCTTAATTCTCAGATTCCTTTAATAATTAATAAAAAAACAAATAAATAAACTTTCGTATGTTAATCATTTCTTGTCCTACTTAGTAAACAGTATTTGACAGTTTCCATGCTTCTTTTAAATTTAAATCACTATTAAAAATGTGTTAACAATTTCTTTGGTTTTCAATGCGTGGTAAACCATTTGTTGAATTTAATACATGATTGTTTCAAAAAAGAATTGAGTAAAGTTTGTGTACCAAATAAGGATAACTAAAAGTAATGACAAATTCACATAGAAAACACACACAGTTGCTCGGAGACCTAAATAACGTGACGAAACTCAATAGGCAAAAGTTATTTAGAAAAAATCAAAAAAATACACGAAAATCACAATCTTTTTAATGGGTGTAAAAGGGGCTTAACGGGTGTAAATAATAATTCATAAAATACAACAAATGTTATACCACGCATAGTCCCAAAATATTGTTAATTGTTAATAATATTTGAATTAATAAGACAACTTATTTTAAAAATAATGATTAGGTTTAAAAGAAGTATCTAAAGTGTCAAAATTTGGTTATTTAAACCTTCGTCTGTTTATCCTAACTTGTCCTAGTAAAGATAAACATACGAAAGTTTATTTATTAATTTTTTTATTAATCATTAAAGGAATCTGAGAATTTGGAAAAAGCAGAAAATTATGCTGTTATTAAAACTGATGTACTTTTCTTATGTTTAAATATCTTTGGTCAATTACCTTTAGACATTCGAAAAGAGTATGTGCAGAGTTATTTGTTATGTATTTTGTAAAAATCAATTCAGTCGTTTTCAATCTAGACCTGTTCAATGGCGACTCAAAATTGCGAAATTTTTCGACGTTTGCTAATAATTTGTTAGACCAAGTAGTGGAAATATTATAGTGTGTTATATATTCGCAATCTACTCACAAAGCCCTTTCATTTGATATACCACATGGTATGAAAAAGAAATTTCTTTGTACTGAAAACTTTATGACGTCACAGTTTCTACCCCCACCATTTTCGCGCTTGTCATCTTATATATTTGTGACCAGGGTTCGTATTTCCGTGATGACTTGTGCGAAAACTAACCTCAAACCTTGTTTTACCGCCCTACTATAAGCCTCGCGCCTACAATACCTTCTAGGCAGTCGCCTGGATGTATTGAGGCGCCTAGCACGTAGTGCGGCCGGTTGAGAACATTCGTGAACGTTTGTTTTACTTGGATACATATCTAGGCTCTAATCTAGGCACCTGTCGGTGCGTAGGCGGCCTAACAGTTATGTAACTTTTTAATGTATGTGTCGAATCGAAATACCTTCTTTACAGAAAGAAGAGATACCAGAACGAAAAAAGAGGGAATTTCGAAAAAACTTCTCTTTAACGGACACTCGAGACGTACCAGATACAAACAATTCAACACTTTTGTGTTTCAAAATTACTATGTTGATACCATTTGTTTATTATATACTGAAGTGGATGAAGCTACCCGTTTTGGAGATGCTTTCACTTCTAAGATGCAAGATGTGGTATAAAATTTAGATTTTTATGAAACACGTAATGTGCAGGTATGGTCTCAAAAGATGTGCAAAAATTAATACATAATTTTTATTTTATTTTTTGTTATTATTATTATAGGGTTTTTAAATTTGAGATTTTTTGCATTTACAATGCTATTTTTAAACAATACTAAATAATATACTAGAAAAAATACGACTCGCACCAGATCAATACTCAGACGGGAATCGAACCCGCGACCTTTGGATATCCAGTCCAATGCTCTGACCGCTGAGCTACCGAGCCACCGGTGACATCGTCGAATTTTTCCTAGTATATCCTAAACTCTTACGCTGTAAGCCAGCGTTATTTCACCAATGTGAGGAATTACCTCGACATTCAATTGAAATATCTTTCCAGATATTTTAACAATTGATTAAGATGAAATAGCTATATAATTTTTAAATTTGAGATTTTTTGCATTTACAATGCTATTTTTAAACAATACTAAATAATATACTAGAAAAAATACGACTCGCACCAGATCAATACTCAGACGGGAATCGAACCCGCGACCTTTGGATATCCGGTCCAATGCTCTGACCGCTGAGCTACCGAGCCACCGGTGACATCGTCGAATTTTTCCTAGTATATCCTAAACTCTTACGCTGTAAGCCAGCGTTATTTCACCAATGTGAGGAATTACCTCGACATTCAATTGAAATATCTTTCCAGATATTTTAACAATTGATTAAGATGAAATAGCTATATAATTTTTAAATTTGAGATTTTTTGCATTTACAATGCTATTTTTATACTAGGAAAAATTCGACGATGTCACCGGTGGCTCGGTAGCTCAGCGGTCAGAGCATTGGACCGGATATCCAAAGGTCGCGGGTTCGATTCCCGTCTGAGTATTGATCTGGTGCGAGTCGTATTTTTTCTAGTATATTATTTAGTATTGTTTAAAAATAGCATTGTAAATGCAAAAAATCTCAAATTTAAAAATTATATAGCTATTTCATCTTAATCAATTGTTAAAATATCTGGAAAGATATTTCAATTGAATGTCGAGGTAATTCCTCACATTGGTGAAATAACGCTGGCTTACAGCGTAAGAGTTTAGGATATACTAGGAAAAATTCGACGATGTCACCGGTGGCTCGGTAGCTCAGCGGTCAGAGCATTGGACCGGATATCCAAAGGTCGCGGGTTCGATTCCCGTCTGAGTATTGATCTGGTGCGAGTCGTATTTTTTCTAGTATATTATTTAGTATTATTATAGGGTTGTCAAAAACAGGGCAGCGGCCCAGCTGATAGATAGCAAACAAAAACGGAACCAGGCAAATGATATTCACCCTACAAGGGTGGCCAATACATTTGCCAGGCGGGCAAAATTTTTTAGACAATGACGGCGCCGGGCCGCTTTATTACAAAGGCGGATGCAACACCCATAGTCTGCGCTGCATTATCTTGCGAATGGCTTCGAGCAGTGATAATCCGTAAGAACCCGGTTACAACACAGAGGCCTGTAGTGCAGCAGCGTTTGTTTGCATAAGGTGAATGCAACACAGACAGCCACCCATAGTCTGTGCGAGTGCGAGTTTGTAGTGCAGTCGTATTTGTGTGTATAAGGCAATGAATAGACATAAACATAAAAGGGGGTAGACACAAAAGCGGGGGAACGGGGGGTTCGAGGGGCTATGCCCCTCGGCATGGAAAGTCTTAAAGAGTTCATTAGGTTAAGTTACGTTAGTATAACGATCAAATACGCGCGAGCCGAGCGAATGTGCCAAAAAAGTGTAAGCTGTATTGCAGCGGGATTCGTTAAAACAATGCCTTACAAAACCGATCACACTGCAGACAATTTTGAAATGTGTGTGTTGCAGCCGTGATTGTAATACTTCATTCATGCGGACGCTGCGACACAGGGCAGCTACTGTCTGTGTTGCATCCGCCTTTGTATACAACGTGTTAATGAATTAACGCAAAATGAGAAAACCGTTTCTTCGGACCCTCAAACTGAACAAATTTTACCATTGGACCAACTCTGAAATCGCGAAAAAAAATCAGCTATTTCATACAAAAACGAAAATATAAAAATGTATGAAGCAGCTGATTTTTTTTTCACGGTTTCAAAGTTGGTCCCATATTAAAAGTTGTTCAGTTTGATGGCCCAAAGAAACGGTTTTCTCATTTTGCGTTAATTCATTAACACGTTGTATACGCCGCCGCCGGTCCACTACATTTAGGCCAAGCTGGCCGGCGCGGGCCGATCTCTGACGGGCAAATTCAAATGCCTTGTTGTGAGTGGCCCGCAGGCCTGGGTTTGGCTGGCATTGGCCTACATTAACTGTCTAAAAATCTTATAAGGTAAAGGCTGGAGGTTTGTTTTTTCTGTTTAGACGGCAGAATGGATGGAGGATACGATGAATTATTCCACAGGTTTTACATTTTAAAACAATGGAATGCTTCACCTTAAAGTCGAACAAAGTTGCAATAAGCCTAGTAAAAGCATTGCAGTTCCATCATCAACTTTGTGGTCTAGTGGTTTGACCACTTGTGTAAGACTTGTGTAAGCAGGGGTGCCGGGTTCGATTCCCAGAAGGCGAACATTAAAAACTTGTACTATCTTGCATATGACGCCATAAAAACAATTTAACATTGTTTTGTTCTAGCAGTTATTATTAATATGCGTCATCAAACTAAACATACAGAAGTCTATTTGCGCGAGAACAATCAAATAATAATCTACTCTCACTGCGCGGCAATAAAGTACAATTTCAAATTGCACAGCGCTGCATGCCTATTAGGCTAGGCGTACATGGAAACTTAACTTCAACGGTCGATTATTATCGTTCGATAGTGGATTGACCGCGCATGAAACCAGTGGTTCCTCGGCCGATAGATTTAAGCGCGCAAGGAAGCTTTAAGGATCGTACGATTAGAAATATGGAATTCACTGAAGTTAAAGTAGCATGTGTTTGTGCTCTTGCTCTTAAAATGCGTAAAAAAACCACCGAATAAAGTAGTGGGTGCATCCACTAGTTGTGCTAGATTAGTGAAAGGGCTTCCTGTTATTAAAATTTCGCTGATTTCTAACCATAACTTTTGCTTAACTTGGCGATCGCTGTAGTTTTTTTATATTTTTTATCATACAGTGCGGGCCGTGCTTCAATTACCTAACGTTATTCATTTATCCGAATCTATATTAATTTCTTCAGCCATTATGATAAAGTGCTATAAGCTCACGCTCGACCGTTTAATTGTCGGGCGCATGCGCGGCCTCTCATAGAATAGCATAGGTTACATGACATCGCCCGATCGCTATCGGCTGGCATTTTTGTGTCTTGTCACACAGATTTTGAAATCGGCCGATTTAGTTAGCTATCATGCGCGCTTCTACACGTAATGCCTATGTTGTAGCTCACCGATAGTTTGATCGGCCGATGCAGTAAGCCTCCATGCGCGCCTAGCCTTATTGTACGCACCTTCTCTTTCTGCCATATTAGTCGCGTCGCTGTCTCAACCGACACACGACATCCTTCGTGCGCTGGCTCGACTAAGTAAGCCGCGAGCAGTAGGCTAATATAAAAGTTTAAGCACGGAATACCCCCGGCACTAGCCTCATCAACTTACTCGTCTCGTGGGCGTCGGAGCGGGAACATTAGGCGCCAGCTGATGTCCCCTTAAGTCGGCCCGCTGCCGCGCCGGCGTCATGGCGCCGCGCATCAGCGACCGCGGCGTGCTGAGCGAGCTCGGAGTCCCATAGTTTAGGGGAGAACTCATGTCTATGTCGGTTCCTATAAGAAGTTTTGTTTTAAAGATTTGCTCTAAACTGCTTAAGGCGGTTGTATGACCGAAAGTGGCGCCCTCAGAGGTTTTTATTTTTATTTACTTATTATTATTTATTTACGTAGAGCTTTTAGGGCCCATGGCACAGAATACATAATAGTCCATGGTCTAGTATTTTTAGAAGGTATCACTACATGCCCTCGTAGTCATTCATAGAAGTAGGTAGTAAATGTGTCAAAAACGCCCACTTTTAGCAGGCCCCTAAAAATTCCACGTAAAACATTATTAAAATTGTGTATTAAAATTATTATCCTTACTAATATTATAAATGCGAAAGTCCGTTTGATTGTTTGTTTGTTACGCCTTCACGTCGTTACTACTGAACCGATCATCATGAAATTTTGTATACACGTTGTCAGGGGTGCAGAAAAGGACATAGGGTACCTTTCATCCCGAAAAAATGTATAGTTCCCGAGGGATAGCAAAAAAAACTGTCCACGCAGACGAAGTCGCGGGCGGCCGCTAGTATTAAATAAAATTCACCGCGGCGCCACTTTCGCTCAAGGTACCTTAAGAGTAATAAGCAACAGGCATTTTTCGGGTTTATTAGCTATTAAGGAGTAACTGAAATTACTTTTTACTAATTCTATATTAATAATAATATTTAATAATAATGGCTGTTATCATTAGTTATATTAATATAATAATAATAATAAACTACACTATGCACACAAGTAAAATACTGCCGATAACTTTATTATTTCTACTCTGTTTTGCAGAATCTTTAGAATTAAAAAACCTTAAACCATCTAGCATAAACCTAAAAAGAAAATTAACTAGTTTTTGTTTTGTGTAATTAGGTTTAATATTATTTAACAATGGTAGATTTGTAGTCTGTACAAGAGACAAGAAAACAAAGTAAAAGAATAGTAAAATTTTAGTAAAAGTAAAAATATATTACCAAGAGGGCTGGATGGCAATGGACGAGCTGGTGATGTACCCGGGGCGTCTCTGGGAGTGCGTGGGGTTCGTGGAGTTCGTCGGGGACTTTTAGGGGTTCCAGGGGTTCCATCTGAAAAGCAATTGGAAATAATATAAAGAATGTGCAAACTTCTATTTAAAGTAAAGCACTGCGGGTCTATCGGCACATGACTTGGATGAATTAACCACTGGATACGTAACGTAAGAAAAATGTATGAAATCACGATCAACCAATTTTTGCGGGGTGAGGGGGGATTACACTTGTCAAATAATGTCAATGTTATAGGGTGATGTAGCCGGTTTTCGGCCATAATTGCCGGCCAAATATTAGGATTGTAAAACTCATACATTAGTTTTCGGCCAGGCGGCCGAAAAGCAAATGACCTCCCAAAAACGCATTTAGTTACCGGCAGGCTATATACAAAATTACCCGAGCCCCGGCGCAAATTGAATCTATCTCAGGTTTTAGTACCTTTTATGTGTATAACAAAAAAAAAATATGGGACCTCTGTGATCGGTGAATAACATAAAAAAAACTGCAATATTTTTTTTCAGGCGTTAATATTTTACGTGGCTAAAGGTATATTTTCAAAAAATATTAGGTAATAATCACGCCTTACCAATCCGCATTGGGGCCCCTTATTATTTATTTATTATTATTATTAGTTAACGGGAGGCGCCCAATTACATAACTAACATAGTTAACTTACTTTAAGATAAACAGAAATGGGTAATAGCCGAACACCCTCTTGTATAGGTAACTCAAGACCTTTTGTACTTTTTGACCATTACCTCATATTTCGCTTCGTGTGGATTCCGCACACATGAACTCGTTTCAAATTTTTTATCTTAGTTATGGTCAGTCCTGTTTATCCACCCATAAGAAAAGCCTGTGCCCCAGCAGCGGGGACATTATAAAATTATAAAAATAGCTGATGTGCAATCACGTCTGTTAGTAATATAATAAAAATAAAGTTAGAATAACGTCTTAACATATTTTTTTATTTATGGTTTTATATTATCCACATACAAGTCACAAGTCCTACAAATCTATTAAAAGATTATCCAAAAATGAAATGGATGCGCAAATTCTTCTAGGTTATGTCAAGCTCAACCAAGAAAGTACAAAATGCTCATAACATGAGCGCAACATCCAAGCGTTCGGCGGCCATCTTTCATCACACTCGCCCTTGCTG
Organism: Agriphila geniculea; assembly: GCA_943789525.1. Classification (NCBI taxonomy): domain Eukaryota; kingdom Metazoa; phylum Arthropoda; class Insecta; order Lepidoptera; family Crambidae; genus Agriphila; species Agriphila geniculea. The sequence goes on along the minus strand of OX038869.1, from coordinate 17,186,704 downwards.
ACTGCTGGACACATTTCTAAAATATACAGTTGGTCTGTACTTAAATCATCACGGCTCTTCGTTATATCTGTGCAAACAATAGCTTACGGCAGTAAATGATTTGACTGGAAGACATTCAAAATTATTAAGTGCCTTCCCTATCGGAGCACTAAAGCTTTTCGGCCCTGTAGTACTACCGTCTAAGTATTCAAAAAGATGTCTTAAACTTCACTCATTTGCGTGCAGTTGACATATTAGCCATTGAAGAGGACGTTGCAGCTTGTTTTCAAGCAGTTTGATAATTCCGGCTCTATTACCAGTGTTAACAGCAGTTCCTCGCGCGAAATGACTTTCAAGATGAAAATTTACGGAAGTCAAACATGATTTTGAAAATGTTTTGTAAGAAAAATGTTGCTTTTTGTTGATTATTATTGGCTTTTGTGTAGGTATAAGTATCTCTTAATAATGTTAACTATTAAAAAATTGAGATATATTTTGTTTAAAATTATATTATGAAAATATTAATATTTAGAAAGTTTTTCGAAAACGTTAGCTCCTGGAGGCAGTACGTCTCGTAATTTGTTTCTAATTATATTTTGTATACGTAATAAATAAGTGTATTGGCAACTTTTAATAACACCGCGAATAAGAAATTTCACGAAAAATTTCTTTCATACATTCTTACATTTTCCGTAATGGCCGAAAACCAAAGGGGGCCGGCAAACCGGCTAAGTCACCCTACTTTGTTTACATAACAAATTTTCTTTATTTTGCGAAAAATAGCTACTATAATAGGTTGAAATTGTGCTTACGCGTGAAAAGAAACATTTCTTGATTGCCCGCTATTTTTTTTGCTGAACAATACGAAGCATTTTGCCCATTTTTGTACCAATGTTTCGCCACGAGCTCTAGCATCACACTGACAACGCGATATCGTTTACTGAGGCTATCGGTCACAGTAAGTGGCAGAGGGGTAAAGGCGAATATGGCTGTCATTTCGCATCCAGTGGTTAATTTATCCAAGGCACATGAGTAAAGAAAGGGACCAGAGACAAAGCACGAATCGGTTGCACTACTACAAGCATGCGGGACATGTGTGCGTGTCCACTGGCTGCTTGTCGCGTATGCGGAAAAACCGAAAAAAACCTGTTTTGACAACTGCAGCCAGTGGACAATCTAAGGGCATTGCTTGTTTTGTTAGTTGCAAGTTTGAATTTCACGTTCTTAAGAAGCTTTGTCTCTGATCCTTTTCTTTACCCATGTGCTATCGGCAAAAATTATCAAAGTTAATGTAAGCTTTAATTTGACAGATGAATGTGATATATTGCTACTTTTCTTTGGTAAGTTTTAATTTGTGCCAAAAAGAAGTAGCAATGTATCTGTTAAATCAAACCTCACAATAACTTAATTTTTTTTAGCTGATAAGACCTGCTGGTAGTCAAAATCATCAAAGGAATATTACCATGGAAGAGAACATGCTTACTCACTTCTAATTAAAGTAAAACACTACCCAGCGTGTCAAAAGCAAAATTAAAAATTTTGAAAAAACCCACAACGGCTAAAATTGTTAGTCTTAATTTAAAAAGAATAAAATAAGTTTTACGAAAATCCCCCGACTAAAAGTGACGTAGGTTAGGCACTATACTTATTTATCTACCTATTCATAAATTACAAACGCAAGAAAAATCCGTTGGGGCTGCCATTACCTGCCCCCAAATGAACTAATATTTTGCTTTAGAGAAATGGCAGCCCCCAACGGGTTTTTCTTGCGTTTGTAATTTATGAATAGGTAGATAAATAAGTATAGTGCCTAACTTACGTCACTTTTAGTCGGGGGATTTTCGTAAAACTTATTTTATTCTTTTTAAATTAAGACTAACAATTTTAGCCATTGTGGGTTTTTTCAAAATTTTTAATTTTGGTTTTATTTTAAACTTTTAAAGAATTATTCGTCATCTATTCTAATCTAAATCGGTCAAACTGTTCAGAAAATGTTTATTGCAGCGCTCTCTGGTGAGTTGTTACTGTAACACCTGCCTAAGAACATGCCCCAATTAAATCAAAACCCATCACTGAAAACTGCATCCAAATCGGACTATTAGTTTTGGTTTTGCACAAGCAAATGTTTACTACAGTGCCCACTGGTGAGTAATCACCGTAACACCTATCTAACAATAATGCACTAATCAAATCAAAACCCATCATTGAAAACCGCATTAAAATCGGACCAGTGGTTTTGGAGATAGATGGTAACATTGGATGCTACAGACATTCTCTCACCCCAAACGCATATAGGTACCGTCTCCGTTCCGTGGTGGGTAATAAAAATGAATATTACCATACCAATACCACAAGAGTACTTTCAAGTTTAGTTTTTTATAAATGTGTTGTTTTGTATTTTTTTTCAAGGACCTTGGTCGAAAAGCAAGGGGTCAGTGAGTTTGTTTTAATAAAACAAACCTTTAGATGGTGTTCCTGTCGATCTTTGAGGAGTCTCCGGTACAACAAGTTGTTGCGACGAACGGGTCGGCGTCCTTCGTGACGGAGTGGCCGCATCGGAGGATGCTTGTGAAGATGGACGTTTTGATGGTGTTGACATTTTTTATTAAGTCTATGAATTATCTGAATAAATAAAACAATCACAAACAAAAACAAGGCTGCCGACTCGTAAACAGAGGTTGAGGTTAGGTTTTTCAGCGCGTAATTTGACATATGTCACTGACATGACACCTGACAGTGACATACCAGTTGACATTGTGTGCATTCCAGCAGGCTAATCGCGAAGTCATTGATCACCACATTATATATTTTAAGCTGCGTTGACATTATCAAAGTAGGTATATACTTGGACCAAGTAGTTTGGATAAGGCCGGACACAGACGGAATCCCGTTACGGAATTCCGTACATACGTGTTTCCGAACGCGGCAACTGTATACAAAATCTGGCCTGCTACACACATGCGTGATTTTTCCGTACGGAATCTTCATACATTGTCAAAATTCCATTCGAGATTCCGTTATGTGATTCCGTCTGTGTGTGGTCTGCTTTACACTTGGACGCTACTTTGATCATGTAAACGACTAATCAAAGCACACTTGGGTAAAATTTTTAATAAAAATAAACTTGGACTATGCTAAACTTTATTCTAGCCATACCTACTAAATGTAGAAACTGATACGCTTCTGTTGCACGCGACACAACACAACACGAACACCAAGATTGCGCTAGCACAGTCCTTACTATTGCTCATACAGTGGTCTCGAACGTCAAAATGCGAAATCGGTAGAGTTGCCAATAATTATCGGTAGATTCATACCCGAAATCGGTATATTGTGATTAAAATCATAAATACCAAAGACCACCATAGGGTTTCCTATACAAACGAGCTAAGTTCTGAATGGTTTTTTATCGGTAGAAATACCGAAAAACGATTTTTAATATTACAATATCGGTAAAAATACCGAAATATCGGTAGGTTCGAGACCACTGTGCTCATACTATACTAGACTACGCTGATGTCAGTTATCTCGATTTGTCAGAAGAGCAACTTAATAAACTTGAGCGACTTCAAAACTTCTGCATAAGATTTGTAATAGGATTGGACTTCGCAAATACGATCATAATCTGAATTTCGTACTAAGCTCAGGTGGTTGCCTATTCGCCTTCACCGGAATACGCATATACTCTCTTCATTATACAATATTCTTTTCCACCCTGCCACCCCTTTTTATCTTAAAGATCGTTTCCGATTTGTAAAAGACTCCCATTCCCGCTTCTTAAGATCATCAGAAACCTGCTATTGGAGATGCCAATGCATTCTACAACTTTTTACGACCGATCCTTCTCAGTCCAGGCTGTCCGCCTGTGGAATGCATTACCTGTCACAATAAGGACTGCACAGACAGTTCATACCTTTAAAAAACTGGTAAAAGAGCACTTCCTTTCCTTGTAGGTGTATCAATAATTTTGTAACTGAAATTCTATTTACATTGTAGGTATATACCGGGTGTATGGGACAGCTTGGCCAAAACTGAAACAGTAGCTTCCGACCATGATTTATGATTGAAAATAGCTGGAATTTTCCTCAGGAAAATTTTCTAATTTTCCGACTATCCTTCCACTTAATTTGTGATGTGTTGATAACTTCGGAAGAAAGTCGGAAAATTAGAAAATTTTCCTGAGGAAAATTCCAGCTAATTTCAATCATAAATCATGGTCTGAAGCTACTGTTTCAGTTTTGGCCAAGCTGTCCCATACACCCGGTATTAGTATTTATGTAAGTTTATGATAAAGTATAAATCAGTTATTTGTTATATATGTAGGTCTGCTTATTTATTAATATGTAATATGTGTAATAATAACGTCTTAGAAATTTTATTTAAGTAATGTTCTTAGTACGCACATTTTTTTTTCAACTACATAATCGTATTTTATTTTTCTATTCCTGTCCATCTTAAGGTTGCCTGGAAGAAATCGCTTTTTAGTGATAAGGCCGCCAATTGTATGTCTCCTTTGTATTTGTGATTTTCTGTTTGTTCTTTTGTGTGTACAATAAAGTATAAATCATCAATCAATCAATCACGACAAAATAGTGTTTGGTACCTTCAAGATTACAAGACAAGACAAAGAAGATTTTTTTGTCTTTACGGTAGAAAAAAACAACTTACAGACTGTCTTTTCTATTTAATGTAGTCTGTGACTGTCACAGACACAGAGTACATTAAAATGGAAATGTCAAAATAGTTTTAACCATAGACAAAAAACTTTTTTTTGATCATTGATCGTTCATTCACCGCTGATGTTTTCAGTGTTATTTTGTGATAAAATAAATAAATAAAGACGATTACTGCGAATTTATCGCAATTGTGACGGTCACCAAAATTAAAAACTGTGCAATAAAGGTGCCAGAATATAACTTATTATGTTAAAGACACTATTGGACATCCAAGAAAAAGTATCTTTGTGCAATCTACCTGCATCGTCAGGCATTAAATTTCATGTGTAATTATTGGTGACGGGACAAATAGGATTTTATACTTTGAACGAACTCTTGATATAATAATACGCGATAATGTGTATGTTATATGTTTAATCGTGGATTTTACGTTTTTACACGAGCTATTTTTGGTAAGTAGTTTGTACTTTTAGCCAGTCAGAAATGATTCACATTTATCTTGCATTTATCGTCCATTGCCATTGTTGAAATCTTTGTTGTTGTTTACTGAATTGTAATTGTATAGCGAACAAATATTGAGAATGATTTGCTAGTTTGTTCAGGAACAGTAGTTAGTAGAAGTAGCAATAATGAACTTCAATTTTGAAGAATACTTTTGTTGATGCTATTTTGAGATGGTTAAACCAGTTGTGAACTAGGTGTCTAGGTATATTATTGTAGTAACTCATCTCTTGAACTCAAGGCAAAGTTTGTAAGGATCCAAACGAGTTACTTATTTTAAATACAATTAAATTCTTTACTTATGTTTGTAGTGGTAGTGCATCTTATATTTTAAATAGGTATAATAAGACCTATTTGGTCTTAGGGAAGTGTATCATATTTTATGAACATATTGACGGCAGCAAAGAAAAACTGGTTATTTACAAAATCATTACTATTCAGGAGAGTGTTTTTTTAAACTTAATCAAAGCTATCTTCTTAAAATTTTGAATATTTAATTAATAGGGCATTATTTAGGTAATGGTTAAGCCCAATTTGATACCTATATTTTTATCTTAATAAGGTAGATGTCTTTATCGTCTTCGCACAATAAAAAATGCTAAATGAGCCCACTCCACTGCAAAACAGCTATCTGACTGATATCTTTGTTCATAATATGCGACCACGCCGACTGTCCTACACAAAAAATATGTAAATATTTCTTTAAATTCACAAGAAAAATCAACAAACCTTACTAATAACCTAACTATGTTATTATAAATGCGATAGTCCATTTGTTTGTTTGTTACGCCTTCACGTCTTAACTACTGAACCGAACATCATGAAATTTTACATACACGTTATCAGGGGTACTTAGAAGGACATAGGGTACCTTACATCCCAAAAAAAGGATAGTTCCTGAGGGATAGGAAAAAACGTTCCATGCAGACGAAGTCGCGGGCGGCCGGCCGCAAGTATATACACATCAACTTTGTCTATTCATACAAACGAGGTAACTTTGAAGCCTTGGTTTTCTGCCAGGGATGTACCGTGCTGTTATCTGATGATGGCCATCCAAGGACTGAATGGAGTAGATTCAGATCGCTATACACACCCAACTGATCTGATCCGCATTCTAAAAGATTAATGGGTTAGAGTTCTCAGTTTGTGGATTTCCATACATTTTCATGCTATTTTCGCGGTTTTTTTAAACATGTCCATTACGTTTTTAGAATGCTGGTCAGATCAGTTGGGTGTGTATAGCGATCTGAATCTCCTCTATTCACTCCCTGGATAGCTGTCATCAGATCACAGCACAGTACATCCCTGGCAGAAAACCAAGGCTTCAAAGTTACCTCGTTTGTATGAAAATAACACCTGGTATCCCTCTAGACAATGTTGATGTGTGTAGTATAATATAGGTAATTCACTTTTTACGATTCCTATGATAGTTTGAGGAATTTCAAGTCAAATAAATTATGTAAAATGAAAAACAAATAAATTATGTGAAAAAGTACTTTTTGTAAATAGTGCAGATGTCTCTGTGTTCTTTGCTGCCATAGGTGCCAATCACCAGCTGCCACTGATCTTAAGCGGTGAAAGAAATAGGAGGAGATTGCTTACTGCACATGTTTGCAAGCACACAACGTCTCCCGCCAATCAGACCCAAAATTACTTCTGCGCATTAACTGTAGCCCCTCAAGATCTGTGCCAAGGCACAGGCCTTATTTGCCTCATGTAATACAGATTACATCATTAATTTCACTCATTAAAAATGATTATTATGTGAATAAAGAAAATACATCTAGACTCAGTTAAAACTATTTTTTTAACTGACTTACCCTTCAGATTTGAAGAGAAATTTTGGCAAGTCATTTACTTTTTGTATTTGTTTATTTTTTCAAAATATTTTTGATCTAATAGTCTATTTATTTCCTTGAGTAATTTAAACTATATTTTTTTCTTCTTCTAATTTAATATATTTGTAAAAAGAAATGCAAGCAAGACAAACAAAACTATAATTCAATAAAAATATAAATCAATAACATGTTATCAATAAACTATTATCAATAAACTATTATCAATAAACTCAAACGAAATAATATGATTAGTAAAGACCGGATTATATGCAACATAAAAAGCCCAAAATATGCAAGAAAAATAGCTAAAATATGCATGAAAATCCATTAAAAAAAGGCCGAAATATGCAACATGAAATACTTACAAAGACGTTTTTAAGCTTTTTTCTTTTAAAAAGGAATTATTACTAATGGTAACACTCGTATTTGCGAAATATCAATTACAAAATATATTTGACATTGAAATTTACCTTTAAAGTACATAACTAAGTACTGTTCCAAATGTTCCGTAGACAAATTGTGTCTACGATCACTTAAAACATTTTTGGGACCATTCTACCTCCACTGAGATGACTGAGCAGAATTTAAATTTGGATTTCCTGTTTGGACATGTTAGATATCTGAATGATAAACAAGATCGAGCGTAAATATGCATGTTTTTTTTAAATATGCAACTACCACTGAAAAGGGGTTAAATATGCAAATGCATTATAGAGGAGATGCCACATTTACGAAAGTCGTCTAATTACGATTCCGGCTGGACAAGAGAGTGCTCCACCGACAACCGGTATCATTGTCTTCAGCATGATCTCCTGAACAAGAATACAGCGGTTGTCGCATTATAAAGTGGTGGAGGGGGGAGGGGGGGAGGGAAAAGATGCGGAAGTCGAGTATCGGAAATTGGTTAATTTTCTCAACAACCACTTGTCCGATTTAAACAAATAAGGTGTTTTAGGGTAGGTAATATCCTTGACAACATATTTTATTTAGCAATGGTTTTTGTAAATACTATAGTTTATTAAATAATTAGAAAAAAGTCGAATTTCAAACAAAATCATTTTTGGTTTTGTAGATTTGAAGCAGTAAATTAAAATAAAGTACAGAAGTACATATAGTATAAAGTACTACGTAAAATTGCCACAGTCATTAGCTTGCTGTTTGTTTTTTAGTTTTGAAATTTGGCTGGAAGACAGTAAAATTATCATCGATATAGTGCGGGAGGTCACTGTCCGAATAATATGGAAACCGCTTTAACGAAAGTCGTCTAATGACGATTCCCGTCGAACCAGAGAGTTCTCTACCGACAACTGGTATCATTGTCTTCAGCATGATCTCTTGAACAAGAATATAGCGGTTGTCGCATTATAAAGTGGTTGAGGGGGGAGGGAGGGGAGGGAAAAGATGCGGAAATCGGGTATCAGGGTTTGGATAATTTTTCAGTAACCGCTTGTCCGATTAAAACAAATAAGGTGTCATATGGTAGATAATACCCGTAACAACAAATTTTATTTAACAATGGTTTTTATAAATACTAAAGTTTATTACAAAAATTGAAAAAAGATGAATTTCAAACAAAGGCTTTTTTAGTTTTGCAGAATTGAAGCAGTAAATTGAAAGAAAGTACTATGAAATTAAAACTATGAGGATTTGCCCTAGATAAAAAATATTTGTACATAGCACAGTTGTTTCACTATATGGAGTAATAAACTTGTTAAACATTTTTATCTAGTAACTATGCTTAAAAATTTTTTTGGGTCACGTGGCGAAATGTTTTCTACCATTTTTTTCGAAAATCCTCTACAGAATTAAAACTATAAGATTATCCTCGGAAAAAAAATACTGGTGAATAGCCCAATTATTCCACTATATATAAAATTATAAACATGATAAACATTTTTGTCTAGTAACTATGTTAAAAAAATGTTTATTTGTTCACGAGGTGAAATTTTTTCTACCATTTGTTCGAAAATCCTCTACAGAATTAAAACTATGACGATTTGCCCCAGAAAAAAAATAATTGTGAATAGCCCAGTTATTTCACTATATAGAATAATAAACTTGTCAAATATTTTTGTCTAGTAACTGTGTTAAAAAATATTTTGTGCCGTGCAAACTCATTTAAACATAACTTTGCAGGTCCACCGTGTTATGTGACACAAAACAATTTTAACACAGTTACTAGACCAAAATGTTTGATAAGTTTATTAATCTATATAGTGGGATAGTTGATCTATTTACTATATTTTTTTCTGGAGAAAATCCTCATAGTTTTAATTCTGTAGAAGATTTTTGGAAAAATTATATGTTAGAAAAAATTTCGCTGCGTGACAGAAATATTTTTTTTTAACATAATTTCTAGACAAAAATGTTTGATAAGTTTATTTTTCTGTATAGTGCAATAACTAAGCTATTCACCAGCATTTTTTTCTGAGGCAAATCATCATAGATTTAATTTTGTAGAGGATTTTCAAAAAAAAATATTGTAAAGAAAATTTCGCCACGCACCACAAAACATTTTGTAACACAGTTATTAGACAAAAATGTTTTACAAATTTATTATTCTATATAGAAAAATAACTGGACTATTCACTATTATTTTTTTATGGGGCAAATTTTGATAGTCTTAATTCTGTAGAGGATTATCGAAAAAAAAAGAGATAAAGAAAATTCGCCACGCAATAAAAACATTTTTTTTAACATAATTACCAGACAAAGATGTTTGATAAGTTTATCATTCTATATAATGGGATAACTGGGCTATTTACAGTTATTTTTTTCCTGAGGCAAATCTTCATACTTTTAATTCTGTAGAGGATTTAAGAAAAAAAATGGAAGAAAAAATTTCGCCACGCGACACAAAAAAAATTTTTTTAGCTAGTTACTAGACAGAAATGTCTAACAAGTTTATTATTCTATATAAGGGAATGACTGGGCTGTTCACCGATATTTTTTTTCTGGAGCAAATCTTCATATTTTTAATTACATAGTAGTTTATTTCAATTTACTGCTTCAATTCTACAAAACAAAAAAAATATTTATTTGAAATTCATATTTTATCTAATTATTTCATAAACTATAGTATCTACAAAAACCATTGTTTGATAAAATCTGTTGTTAAGAATATTACCTATCATATGACAGTTTATTTGTTTAAATCGAACAAGTGGTTATTGAGAAATTAGCCAAACTCTGATAACCGAGTTTTGCACCTTTTTCCTCCCCCCCCTCCCCCCTCCACCACTTTATAATGCGACAACCGCTATATTATTGTTCAGGAGATCATGCTGAAGACAATGATACCAGTTGTCGGTAGAGCACTCGCTTGTCCGACGGGATTTCAATTTTGAAGGCCTGGCCCCTCCTCTATTATGTAATATACATTTGCATATGATCAGCTAGGTGATTGCGTAAAGTCAATCGTATTCATTTGACAGATCATATTGTATCATATTAAATGTCATCCCATACAAATTGCAGCCGATGGAATACGATATAAACTGTCAAATGAATACGATTGACTTATGCAATCGCACCCCTGGGGCCCTACCGCCTAACTCAAAGCGATAGCTTATGCTCTATCCGTCCTTGTCATATCATAACACGATGACAAGGACGGCCAGTGCACTGACGTCATAAATCAAAGCCAGAGTCAAAGCGAGAGAGTTAGGCGGTAGACCCGCTGGTCTTTAATGATTAGTATTCAATTATTGCTAAATCTTAACCAAAATCAACAAACAACTTATTTTGAAAAATTGTTTTGTTTAAAGTTTTAATGTGAAATTAGCAATAAAACTCCATTAAACAGAAAGACAGCCTAGAAAATATTGTTGAAATATTGTTAAGCCATGAAAAGTACCACAAATCTTCTTCTTTGAGTGCACTTCAAAAACAATTCACAATTTCGTCTTTATTTAAGCACTATGATTTTTTTCCAATGGCGGCGCTAGTTTGCTGTATAAATAAACCCTGGGATTTCCTACTTCCAAGCATCACGCTGCATCATGCGTTCTGCATATTTTAAAGTTTAAACGTAATTTGTCAAATTCATATAGAAATCTACGAACAACGCAACTTACGAGTGTTTTTTTACTGAATCTTCATGACGAAGCGTGATGCTTAAAAGTGTATGGTATGATCCATCTTAATCGGTAAGCCAAACTGTGCCAGTTTAACAGAGTTCAAGGAAGTTACGATAGGGAAACTTGTCACGTTTAGAAGCGATACACACCGGATGCGTAAGCGTACGCGTGCACGTACGCGTAGACGTACCATGACGTTGTAATATCTGAAACTTTATGAGACATGGCACACCGCTTGCGTAACGTACGCGTGCACGTAGACCGATGTGTAATCCTACGCATTGCAGCTCCCATGAGACAAACAGGCTGCGTACCTACGCAGAGCGGAACGCATTGATGACGTTGTACTCATTCCGTATTGGACGTCACACCGAACAAATTCGAACACGCACGTATCTTTGCTGCGCGTCACTACGCGCGTAACCACGCGCGTGACTACGCATTCAGTTGTATTTGTTTACAAATAGTACCGGTACTACCGGTAGTAAGTGGTGTTTTATTTTGTTTTTAAATAATGAATAACGATATTAAAGAAAAACTATTTAAATTAGTGCGAAATAATTTGTCCATTTACTCAATCTTCGTCTTGACATCGCGCACTAGAGTCACAAAGATGGCTACCGTAGCGGCTGGGTACGCAAGGGACAGGTTGCGTTGCGTTGCGTGCCGCGTAGACGTATGCGTAACCCGATGGCGTATTGCCATAATGTATACTACTACAGGCAGGAGTTGCTCTGTAATCGCACGTACTATGCTCTCGTAGCTGGAGAGCATACTGCATACCAGTACACAGAAAGTCTGAAATAAAATACACTTTGCTCTAACCTGTAAGAGCGAAATACATACGAGTATAGACAATTTAAGCTGCTACGGTATATAGTATGGCATGCTTCAGTATGAGCAAAATACATGTGAGTGCAGACATGCCCTCTAGCTTTTATTGAAATGCATTAACTTCGTAGTATTAGAGTCTAAACTTTAATCCTAAAGCGACTCTGAAATTTTTCATAAAGAGTTTTGTACTTAAATGTCCTCAAGGTACGAGCGGAATATACTGTAAACTTTTATGTTTTATTGAAAATAATTTTTCCACGCATAACTTCGCAAAATAGAAAAAATATTGCTCAGTTAACATTAAGAATCAATATTTCTGGAGACTTCTATTCCAGTGTCAATTTAAATAGAGGCGAAAATTCATTTGAAGATTCTGTCGCTGGTCCATCAACTCAATCCATGCCACTGGTTTCGTCTGACAGTAATTTATACCAAGTTCGTATTAAAATTAAGAAAATCCTTGGGGGAGGCCTATACCCAATTACCCAGCAGTTGGTGTCGTGCTGCTGATATGATGAAATACCAAATAATACAAAAAAGTAAACTTCGACATACTTGTACCTTCTAAAAAATATTTAAAATTTATTTACCTAAGTACTTCATTTTTTTTAGTACCTACTCAAATATCGCAATCAATTTAAATATTAGGCAACCTACCTACAATATAAAAAGGTCATACTTTGCTTTAGAAATATGCGAGCAAACTGTATATTTATACAGATTGCTCTGTACTCATACGTAGTTTGCTTCAGCATATTCGTTATTTTAATGAGCACAAAGTGATCGAGTACAGACTAGGTGTCTGTACTGGTATACAGTATGGCAATACGCAACCCGATGTGTCAGGGGGTTACGTGCGTAACTACGCGCGTGTCTACGCGCGTGGGCGTGTCTACGCAGCCGGTGTCCTTTAGACAGGACTCACACAAGTCACACTACCCGTGGTGTGAGGACAACATCCTGAGCTGTTCAAGGTGAAATAAGTTATTGGCGAGCCTATTTCAAGTTTCTTTGACGTCATTCTCAACGCGTCATATTTACGCACTTATATTCGTACTTTTTGCTGATCCTGCATTTCTTCATTGTTTACAACTGCTTACGTAAATAGAGATATATTTATGTCATTACTCATACCTTATTAAATATTCTGCTACACTGGCTACTGGACTGTCTGACTACTTCGTACAGTTTTTGATTCCTTGTATCAAATATTATTTTTAACTAAGATAATTTTATTTATTTTAAGCTTTTGAGGAAAACTTACAGCTACTACAGAGTTTAGTATAAATAGTAATATTACAGTAAAGCCAATTACAAGTTATCAAATATAGAAAAAACAATAACTAAATTTAAACGCAAGTCGATATCGTGTAATGAAGTGTTACAAAAAGCTATCAGCTATAAAAGATTATGAAAAAAATCCATTGTTATACAACTTTTTGAATCCAGGTATGCTCGTATTAAATATGTCAAAGTCTATGTTAATCATTAGCAGAGTTGAAAGATCTAGGCGCCCTGATAACAAATGTGTTCTTTAAATAGTTCGTTTTTGAGGGGGGTACACATAAAGTTACTGTGTGTGCCGCGTTAATTTTTTTTTGTGTATTAATATAATATAATATTTATAGATTACCGACTTAAAAGCCTTCTTCTTCTTCTTGTGGTTCTCCACGAATGGAGGTAAGCTGTCAGCTCAGCGAATCTAGCCCTGTCTTGCGCTAAGCGGAAAAGTTGTTCGACGCTGGCAATCTTTGTCCACTCCCGGAAGTTTCGTAATCATGACTTTTTTCTTCTACCAACGCGTCGCTTTCCCAATACTTTCCCCATCTTTATGAGCTGGAGTCATCATATCAGCCGCACGACATCCACTGGACTTACCTAACTGGACTGCCTGTCCTAGGTATACGTAATGGTCAACAACTTCAAGTGTAGTGTACCCAACATGAACTGGAGAGGGTACAACATGGGCATTTGACATAATTTTCGTCTTATCCATGTTCATCCTGAGACCCACTCTTTGGGAAGCACTACGGAGATCTTCTAGCATTGTGTTCAGGTCTTCCATAGTCTCAGCCATGAGGACTATATCATCGGCAAAACGAAGGTGTGTTAGGTACTGGCCATTAATGTTGATGCCGAGTCCTTTCCAGTCCAAGAGCTTAAAGATGTCCTCCAACGCAGCTGTGAACAGTTTTGGAGAAATAACGTCTCCCTGTCTCACATCACGCTGCAGTTGCATAGGATTTGTGCTCTGGTTCTGTGAGCTGGAGTAGCTGGTAATTTTTACGCCTGTAGCACACCTCCGCCCGTGGTACACTGCAGTAGGTTCCGCCATGAGTTCGGGCTTAGAACAGCCTATTCTAAACCGCTACGACGTATATGTAATCCTTATATGGGCGGGAGCAAATTATAAGAATGAGAAAAAATGTTAGAAAAATTCTAATTGTGACAATGTGCGGGGTCTAATACAAAATGCATGCACCGAGTGCCTTCCGGCGACCGTCAGGATTTTTCTGACATAAATTTTCTTACAATATGCGGCCGCCCTATATGGTCGTCGATAGAAGACAATTTATAGCGGGACTATGGCGGAACTACCGCGATTTCGCTGGTACGGTTTCGCGACGGAGGTGTGCTACAGGCGTCAATATCTTCACACAAGACCAACATACCCCACCTTTCTTCGTTTGATGGTTCGCAACAGTTCGCGGGTCTTCCCGACGCGTTGTAAACCTTTCTCTTTTAGACCTTCTGTGTCCAGCTTATGCGTAGCATTGTATCACCACATCTCAAAAACTTCGAAACGCTTCTGGGTGTCAACTTTCAGGGTCCAAAGCCTTGCTACCGTACACCATTGGCCACACATAATATTGAAGGAAGTATTCCTCGAAGCGCACCCATTTTGAAGCGCACCTAATGAAGCGTACCAAAACTATTCCTCGAAATGCACCTAAATAGGTAATTTGTTTTGATAGCGCACCTATTTAGGTGCGTTTAGAGGAATAGTTTAGGTGCGCTTCGAGTAATACCTCCACTGGAGTATCCTTACTTTACTCTGAGCTTTGTACTCACTGGTGGCTTACTTCCCGCACTCCCCTCACTCGAAGAACCATGTACAAATTAAATCAAAATGTTCCTCAATGTCTTCATTTTGTAAGCTAATTATTGATGAACAGGCGTGGGGGGAAGATTCTTGCTTGTTCTCAGTAATTAACCGTTTTGAATATAGTTTGTATCGGTTATTTCAAAGAACTTTTACCTAACGATAGAAGAAATGCGCTGGCTGCGCTCTTCTATCACCTCGTTATTACGAAAACAAGGACTTATCTCATTTTCAGGAGATATTCAATTATGACCTGTGTTAAATCGATACATCTCTTTGAGGCGTCATGTCACGATCTCCGCAAACGCCTCGCCAAATAGAATCCTTGCAACATAATGACCAGCCAGACCAACTCTTTTAATGATAATGATATGATGATAATATTAATATTAAATAAAAGTACTTAGATGGTGATGTTTTTTACTTATAGTTTTTATTTTTATATTCAATTTAAAGCTAATTACGTACGGGGTATAATAAAATGTATTATTTTATTATTTTGTAGCTGTTCTGTTAAAATTAGTTAGAAATTGTACATTACCGCCGATTAACTTCGTACATTAACTACTTTGGTTCTAAAATATCCAGCGCCTACAAGAACAGTTAATTACAAAGAGTAATTTGTATAGGTACAGCCTTTGTTACGAAACAAAAAAAAAACAACACTTTAATTATACAGACAATGGAGTTTCGTAAACATTATTTTCTTTGAGGGTGTAAGACTGTAAACTCTACGTAACTTAGCTTACTGCACAAACATTCAGAAGTTCAGAACCCAAACAAACGCCTTTTATCAAAAGATTTCCTGTTCTAAGTACTTGTTCTTAGGCTGGCAACATACAGATGGAATTCCGAAATGGAATCCCGTACAATCACGAGCAATAAGATGTACACACATACAAACCATAGAACTTTTCACATTACGTTTTGAATAACCTAGGTATAACATTATCACACTGAGATATATTGATTGAATGTGACATAGTTCTAAAGTGTGTACATCTTATTGCTCGTGTCGTGACTGTACATACGTAATTCCCAACGCAGCTATTCCTTACAAATCTATGGACCTACTCCACCGAATGTCCGAATTCGAATCAGGATTCCGTCTGTATCGGTCATTCCCGGTCGCCACCACCAGTTTCGCCACCACTGGGGACGACTGAGACTTTTTTGAAAAAAATCCCATTCGTCACCAGTGGTGACCACTGGGATTTTGCTTATAAAAAAATCCCGATCGCCGCTACTGATTTTGATTTGATTCTGATTTTGAAGACAAGGAAAGAGACAACATATCCCGGGCATCCCGGCCGAGCCTTGTATAAGACTTTGATACAAATGTAGATCTAAACACATTATATTTAAAGTTTGGTTTTGCACGAATCGCTCATAAAAGCACCCATGTCACAAAGTTGCCGGTAAAACTCTATCTCTCGCACCATATCACTTTCTCCCTCGCACTTACAGAGCTTACGGCGTGACGTCACCAAAATGTTGTAAACAATGCGTTGCCATTGCCACCGCGCCGAGCGAACTTTTTTAGGTATTTTTAGTTTTTGTCAAATTTGATTCTGTCTATATTTTATGCTGCTTAATCCATGGTTTCAACGATATTGTGTAAGTACAAATTATTTAAGAGATATTTTTGACTATTAAATAATCGATAGGTAAGTTTGAAATAAAAAAAATACAGTGAAAAAATAGTACCTACTTGCAGGTTTTATAAGTTCATAATTAATTATCAAAGCATTTTTTGTTACATACAACATACAATATGTACCTATACATGCTAGGTCATAATAACTCTTATGAGTAGCTAGGTACCAGTGGCGAAGGGTCCATACAAGCCGATTCCCATCGGCTTACCTTTTGGAAATCCCACCCCACTGATCCACTATGCAGATCACTACATTTTTCATCATTTTTGTAGAGTGGCTTACCTTCGCCATAATTTCACCCCTCGCCACTGCTAGGTACCAATTCAATAAATATTGTTAAAAAAAATGTGTACGTATAAAATAATTAGGAAAATATTTGAGACTCCCTTTTAGCATCTATGAACCAATATCCCAGTCGTCACCACTTTGCCACCACTGGTGTCGAACGGGAAATTTTTAAACAAAAAATCCCACTCGTCCCCAGTGGTGGCGAAACTGGTGGTGGCGACCGGGAATGACCGGTATGTGCGGTGGCCGGCTTTAGTGGAAAATATTCATATTGTAATTTGTTAAATAAATCAAATTTAGTATTTTTTTTTTACTGAAAATACGAGTATTTTCTCTACTCTGCTTTAGTAGGAGTGATTTTCATTTTTATAGTAACAATTTTAATTTTTCTAATTCGTTTGATAAAATATTATTCGTCAGTTCTCATTTAACCATTACAGGTAAAATAAAGGCTAATCTAATTATAGATACTGATCTTAATTGAACAAAAATCACGTTGTTTATTAACCTAGTAAGACCATATACAAATATTTGTCCTGCCATGGAAAAGTATCTAATTGAAATATTAGGTCTTTACCTATGAAATTGGCGTTTTGTGTGGTAAAGAAGTTGCATTTTTAGGGTTCCGTAGCCTAAATGGCAAAAAACGGAACCCTTATAGATTCGTCATGTCTGTCTGTCCGTATGTCACAGCCACTTTATTCCGAAATTATTAAGATTACATAGTTGAAACTTGGTAGGTAGATGTATTCTGTTAACCGCTTAACGAATTTAACACAAAAATAAAAAATATATTTTTTTAGGGGGGGCTCCCCATACATGGAACTAAAACTGAAAAAAATTTTTTTCTTCAAACCAATACGTGTGGGGTGTCTGTGTGTAGATAGGTCTTTAAAAATGACATTGAGGTTCTTAAGTAAATTTTTTCTCAAAGTCAACCGTTTGAAAGATATACTGCCAAAGTGGTAAAATGTGTGTCCCCCCCCCCCCCCTTTAACTTTGAAATCTCTTATTTCTTATTTTTTAGATTTTTCACTCTCTGAGTGAAAAATCTAAAAAAATATATATGCTGTAGATTTAAATAAAAACTTACAACGAAAATTAGTTTGAGCGAGATATAGTAATTAGTTTTTGAGATATAGCACATTTTCCAAAACCGCAAATATAACTTTGTCATTCATACCAACACTGAAAAACAAAGTTATTTTTGCAGACGAAAATTGATAGGTGGTATTAAATATGGTATGGTATAAACTATAAGGTAACTACGGAACCCTACGGCGCGTGGCCCGACACGTACTTGGCCGATTTTTCATACTAAAATTAGTAACATTTTCTTAATCTATTTAACAACCATGAATGTCCGGGCCTTTGTATATCTGTTTTCCTCATTCATACCAGTTCTCGCTTTGCATGCCTCTCGTAGAAAAGTACTTATTAAAGTACTACACTTTCTACTTAAAGAACTACTTTGTAATAATAGCTCAATGGTTTTGGCTAAGTTAAAACAAAAATAAAAGGTCTTTTCTGCTAACAATAAGAGAAGTCATTTTTAAAGTATTTGTTTATAAAACAACAATAAGGATTTTTTTAATATTGATAGTTTTGTATGATGGTCATTATTCGATATAATATCAAGCAATTGATGAATATTTTAAATCATAGAAGTGACGAGGTTTCTTTTTTATTGAAAATAAGTGAGCATTTGTCCACAATCACATGTGTTAAGATGCGGACTACGATGGAGCATGCTCACTTAGATAAAGCCTATTCACTCTAGCCTTGAAAAAGTCCAAGTTATAACTATTAAGATTAAGAAACACATCGGCAGGCAGACTGTTCCACTCCTTAGCTGTTCGCATTATAAAAGTGTTAGCAAAATGCTTTGTGCGGATGGTTGGTTCTCTGTTTGTGAGAAAAATCGCCAATTTCATAGCTAGAGACCCAATGTCAAGCATCTAAAATTTCCTGATAGTGGTGAGGCCAGGTTTATTTTATTTTATTTTATTTTATTTTCATTGGAAAACATACAGTATTTATAACTACATACAGGTTATCGGTAATCCTGGAAGCAGTGGATTCACCCACCCTCCGCGCCTGCGCACTGCCTCTGCGGGACCCCTTCTGTACCGTAATTATACCTCTACGTGTATATGTACAGTAAATATCCTAAAACAATATTATTTGACGGACAAAGGTAGCCTCTTCGTTTTAAAATTATAATATGTTACTTGCCGTTTGACTAAAATCGTAATATTTTTATCGTTTCGAAACGTGATGCGGTCCTAGAAAATAAAGCGTAGTTTTCTTGTCTTGATTTTGAAGGGTTTTTTTTAAACTTGTTGCTTTTTGGGACAACAATATTACACTTTTCAATTTTGAAATAATTACAAACATTTCGTTTACCTTGACTTTGATGTCAGCGTTTTTAAATTGTTAGTAGGTACATGAATAATGACGGATAAATACTACGAATCGTGTATTTCCTGTCTGTGTGTATTTCCTATTTTGGATCATATTCGGTTGCTGACTTAGTCTTTGGAAGAATCCCAAAATAACTGAGTTTATATGAAATGCTATTTCGGTGGCGAACAAGAAAGTATTATTATTCAGCAAAAAAATATCTTATTTTAACGAAAGTAACGTCCCACCTTAGTTTGTTTACGAAACGACAACTTGTGTTCTAACTATGGTTTTATAAAAACAAAATAGTATTATGTATTACCGTGACTTTTCTTTTTAATAACAACGCAAAGCACTTTTAATTTCATCTAAGACGTAAAGTCTTTCACTGTCTTTCTACTCTTCGTTATTCGCGATGTACGACTTTGCAGTACGTTTATTGACATAACCTGAAGTTTCTTACGGTTTTTAGGGTTCCGTAGCCAAAATGGCAAAAAACGGAACCCTTATAGATTCGTCATGTCTGTCTGTCTGTATGTCTGTCCGTCTGTCCGTCCGTCCGTATGTCACAGCCACTTTATTCCAAAAGTATTAGGACTACATAGTTGAAACTTGGTAGGTAGGTGTATTCTGTGAACCGCTTTACGATTTTTATACAAAAATAAAAAAAATAAAAGATTAAGGGGGGGCTCCCCATACATGGAACTGAAACTGAAAATTTTTTTTTCATCAAACCAATACTTGTGGGGTGTCTTTAGATAGGTCTTTAAAAATGACATTGAGGTTCCTAAGACTATTTTTTTTCAAAGTCAACCGTTTGAAAGATATATGCCGCCAAAGTGGTAAAATGTGTGTCCCCCCCCCCCCCCTTCAACTTTTGAAGCAAGAAGGTGAAAAATCTAAAAACAATATAAGCTATAGATCTTAATAAACACTTTCAACGAAAATTGGTTTGAACGAGATACAGTAATTAGTTTTCGAGATATAGTACATTTTCCAAAACCGCAAATATAACTTTGTCATTCATACAAACACTGTGAAAAACAAAGTTATTTTTTCAGACGAAAAATGATAGCGGTATTAAAATATGATATGGTATAATGTACCTACGGAACCCTACTGCGCGTGGCCCGACACGCACTTGGCCGGTTTTTATTCATTCTTAGGTATATTATGTATTTTAATTATTGACAGTGTATTCTAAATTCTTATACGTTAGTACTATTATACAGGGTCACTGGAAATATGACGTATTCCTGCTAAGGGGTTATAGATGAGGTCAAAACAAATATTTTTTGTCATATAACTTTTTCTCAAAAAATTAATAGTTTTTGAGTTAATTGAAATTAAGTACATTTTTACCAAAAGTACGTTTTCAGACACAAAAATTTAAAATAAAAAATAACTACTCATTCGATTCCAGATTTTTTACTATTTTGGGATAGAAAACAATCTGATTGTTGATAATAAATAAAAAAAAATTCATAAAATACAGGTGTTTATAAAAAAATCAATCCTTAAATGCATTTATTTTTTATTTTTTTACATATTTTTTAGAAATAGCATCAAATATCTTTAAAAAAATCCTAGTAACTAAGCGTGCATAATATTTTAAAAACATCACCATCTATTCAGCTTTCAGTTGAGGTATAAAACTTAATAATTACTTAAATAAAAAATGAGAAATTAAGACTTTACTAAATAACAGTTCCATTTCATGTAGCAAAAATTTCCTACTTCAAGCGCTTCGGAGGTGGCCGTATTATCCTACTTATTCCATAAATTGAAAGTTTGCTTGTTTGTATGATTGTTAATCAATCACGCAAAACGGCTGAACGGATTTGGATGAAATTTGGCACACAGATAGTTTATAAGCCGGATTAAAACATATGAGGATACTATTATCTTGGTTAAGGGTTCCCTAGGGATTTTCTCGAATGTAAATGCGAATGCAGTTGCGGGTGGAAACTAGTTTGCCATAAATGGTCGTACTTACTAAAAATACTTTCGTCCGAGTGAGTTTGAGACAAGATTATTTTCCGCTGATGAGTCAAAATTTTATACAAACTGTGTCACATATAACCATGCATATCAGCTATTTTTAATGCCCAGCTGCTGGGGAACTGGCCTACATTTTGGCTTGTGGATGGATAAAGCGGACGGGCCATACCCACCACGTGGACTCAATGTGGATTGGTCAGTGTTAACGACTGTAAATGCAGCCAGAACCAAGGACTCAATATAAGGTACATTGAGTTATCACCGACCAATCCGCATTGGGCCCACGTGGTGGGTTATGGCCCGTCCGCTTTATCCCAAAAGGAAAGAAAGGCCTGTTCCCCAGCAGCGGGTCATTAAAAATGGCTGATATGCATGGTTATTTTTGATGCTGTCTGTATAAAATTTTGACTCATCGGCGGAAAATAATTCTGTTTCAAACTCACTCGGACGAAAGTAGTTTTAGTAAGTACGATCATTTATGGCAAACTAGCTTCTGCCCGCGACTTTGTCCGCAATTACATTCGAGAAAATCCCTAGGGAACCTTTAACCAAGATAATAGTATCCTCCTATGTTTAAATCCCGTTTATAAACTGTCTGTGTGCCAAATTTCATCCAAATCCATTCAGTCGTTTTACGTGATTGATTAACAATCATCCAAACAAGCAAACTTTCACATTTATGATATAAGTAGGATAATACGGCCACCTTCGAAGCGCTTGAAGTAGGAAATTTTTGCTTCATAAAATGGGACTGCTATTTAGTTAAGTCTTAATTTCTCATTTTTTATTTAAGTTATTATTAAGTTTTATACCTCAACTGAAAGCTGAATAGATGGTGATGTTTTTAAAATATTATGCACGCTTACTTACTAGGATTTTTTTAAAGATATTTGATGCTATTTCTAAAAAATCTGAAAAAAATAAAAAAATAAATGCATTTAAGGATTGATTTTTTTATAAACACCTGTACTTTTTGTAATTTTTTTTATTCATTATCAACACATAGATTGTTTCTATCCCAAAATAATGAAAAAACCGGAATCGAATGAGTAGTTATCTTTTATTTAAAATTTTTGTGTCTGAAAACGTACTTTTGTTAAAAAAATACTTAATTTCAATTAACTCAAAAACTATTAATTTTTTGAGAAAAAGTTATATGACAAAAAATATTTGTTTTGACCTCATCTATAACCCCTTAGCAGGAATACGTCATATTTCCAGTGACCCTGTATATTCTGTGGTCTTATGGAGATAACTAAAGAACTAGAATGTTCGACCGTACATTTGATTAACATAATAGTTTAGAGAGGTCAACTTTGTTTACTTGACACAAAACAAAAAGTATCTAGTAAAAAAGTATTTTTTCTGGCAAAGTTGAAGAGTCATTGCTACTTACTTAAATAAAACCTACTTAAATAAAACAGTCATTTCGAGATTTTTTCTTAAAAACCATTGAATTTCTTGTACTAAGTTTACAAACAATACGGAATATAGTAAAATATTAAAATCGTGTTTTTCAGGAGTTCGGCTTGCACTGACAAATACGCAATCACCCTTACAAAATCAATAGTGTTTAGATATTTATCCGTATTCGATAGCTTACCTATGGCTTTCTATAACAATGCAATGTTGCACAAGCGTAATGTACTTAGTTCATTATTTTTAATTTCTATGACGTATTTAAAAATACATAGTCATCGTCATCACAAATCTTGAGAATAACGCTTTACACAAAATTGATAAAATACTTTAATTTGCTACATATAGTCTGTTTGTCTTATTTGGTAAACAATCTTCACCCAACTGATTTATTGAAAAAATCAATTGTAAAATAGGTACTTACAACAAAATATAGTTTTCCCACAGACCATACAACAAGTAGTTTTCCACACGTAGATTACAAATAATTTGATTTAATAAGACCACAAATTTTTAAATTACTATTTATAAAAAGACCTATGACACCTGTCAAAATCTAACTAAACAGGACAAGTAAGGATATACAGACTGTATGGCTCGACATGTTACATAGTTAGTTACTTACTTTATTAGGGTTCCGTACCCAAAGGGTAAAAACGGGACCCTATTACTAAGACTCCGCTGTCCGTCTGTTTGTCTGTCTGTCACCAGGCTGTATCTCATGAACCGTAAAAGCTAGGCAGTTGAAATTTTCACAGATGATGTATTTCTGTTGCCGCTATAACAAGAAACATTTACCCAAAAGTCACAAAAACATCTTTTGTAGAAAAACAATGGAGGCAGGCAAAAGAAGACGAACATTTAGTTCCACCCTTGCAAGCGACTTGTTATAAAACTGTTAGGGTCATAACTTTGTTGACTGTATCTACGTCAAAAATGAAAAACTCTTGTATGTTTTTGTAAAAACATTTGTCATAACGTTCTAAATAAATAAATACAATTTAGTTATCTAAGGCGATCTTACAAAAAAAAAAAACAAAAAACCGACTTCAAAAAACCTACCTCTAAAAAGCAAGAAATAGTATTCGTAATAATAAAAACACGTCTATTGAAGTCGGGTGGGGCTGGGGTACAAATTCCTTGTTTTTTTATTCCAAAAGCCCCACCCGACTTCAATATACGTGTTTTTATTATTACGAATATTATTTCTTGCTTTTTAGAGGTAGGTTTTTGAAGTCGGTTTTTTGTTTTTTAAATAATTTTTATTTTTTTAATTTTTAGTGTAGTTACCCTTTGTATTAGGTAGTGTAGGTATATTATTTAGGTAGAAAAATCGGCTCAGCCAAACGTGAGTTAATCGCGGAGAAACATACATACATGCGGGTCAAACTGAGATCCTCCTTTTTTTAAGTCGGTTAAAGAACTACACTTAAGATATCCCTTTTCCAACAAACAAATAATTATCTTATTCAGTTCATAAACAAAGAAGTTTACGACTGATCATCGAGGTAGTTCACACAAAATCATACTTTTTCGTGCTTTTTTTCAAGTTTACTTGAAAAGTACTGAACCGATTTCAAAATTTTAAAAAATGGGGCCAACTTGGGAGTTTACCTAATGTAATAACGTTTGAATCATTTCAAATTAAGCTAAGTAGTCCATACTATGCGTACAAATACAAAGTAGTACCGTACAAACAGAGAGTGCACGTCCAGTTTAAAGTAAGATTTAGGTTCAAAAGTTAACTAACGACGGGGAATTACAACAAAACAGTAGGAAACGCGTAAATGGCATAGCTTGGGCCTTTATCTCGTGCGAGATAACACTTATGACAACATTAGATATGTTAAACCACAAACAATCACTTTTCGATGTAATTTCATGAGCTTATTTCGAAGAACAACGATCACTTCCCATACAAGCGTTGACCTGTCAAATAGCGTTTTTTTAAAGTTGATATTATAATATTTTGAATAGTTGTTGTGACTGTAGAAGTCTAGTATTTAGTGAATTTTAATTAGGCAATCAAAAAACATGTAATGGTATGAAATCTATATGTTCTAGTTCTTATTAACTTTCTCTATTTCTGTATTGCCGATTTTTATTATATTTATCAATTTATAAATATCAATTAAAATTCAATTTTATAAGCTATAGATATTACTTCTCTACTCAACATTTTGACAGGTCAGAAATGGACACCCTTCTTTCAGGTTTGTTAAGCTCGTATTTTATTTTCTTGATCTAAACGCAGCTAATTTAACAAATTATTATATTTGTAGGAAGTCAGTATAGAATTGTTCTGTAGCAGGTAAAAAGCTCTGCGATCCGCTGAGGCTTACGACTTGACAGTGGTACTCAATATTTATTTACCATACCGTCGTCGGTCGGTCGCTGCCGGTGGTAGTAGTCTGTCTAATGACGGCCACACACGGTCAATTCGATCGTCCAATCGGCATGATACTGCCGATTGGATCCAATCTGCAGTTCGTCCATACACACCACACACCATCAATTCGATCGTCCAATCGGCAGTGAACGATCGATCGTATGAGTTTCTTAACCGACTTCAAAAAAGAAGGAGGTTCTTAATTCGATTGTATATATTTGTTTTATCGTTGTTATTTAATTTTGAAGCTGTTTTTGTTTTTATTTTTAGGTTTTTAAAGGAGGT
This sequence comes from Agriphila geniculea, assembly GCA_943789525.1. Classification (NCBI taxonomy): domain Eukaryota; kingdom Metazoa; phylum Arthropoda; class Insecta; order Lepidoptera; family Crambidae; genus Agriphila; species Agriphila geniculea. The sequence goes on along the minus strand of OX038869.1, from coordinate 17,161,251 downwards.
TTTTCTTTTTTAAAGCTTATTTATTTTCAATTTTTTTGTGGTATGGTACAGTCAGCGGCACGTCAGACTATACATGTTGACCTTGAGACCGCCTTTATGTCGTACGTAATAAGAGTTGTTTTCGTAGTGTGCCGTCGTGCGTAACTAGGAGTGTAACATTTTTTAACTTTAGGTATATATTTTCAAAATTCCCATAACTCAATTCCAAATTCACGCTGTCTATCCATTTCCCAACAAAAAAATCACTTAATTCGGTTCATAAATTGTCATCAAGGTAGTTAACCCATAATCATAGTATTTTCAAGATTACTTCAATTGAAAACTGCTCAAAGAATGGGACCATCTCGCAAGAAAATTCTATCAAACAAAAAATAATCTTTAAAATCGGTCCATAAATATCGAAAATACGCATGAAAAACGATAAAAAATATACAATCAAATTGAGAACCTCCTTCTTTTTTGCCGTCGGTTAAAATACCAAAACCTTCTCCTAAATGTAACAAATACTTTTCTGGTAAGCGCATCAAAATCGGTTCAGCCAAACTTGTGATAATCATGGACAAACATACATATACAGATTATACAGGTCAAACTGAGAACTTCCTATTTTTAAATCAGTTAAAAGAAAAAAGAAAGAAAAAGAAAAAAATATCATCAAAATCGGTCTATAAATACCTATCGAAGATACGCGAGAACAATGATAAAATAAATATATACAATCGAATTAAGAACCTCCTTTTTTGAAGTCGGTTAAGAAAATCATACGATCGATTGCCCACTGCCACACACCGTCCAATCGGCAGGATCCAATCGGCATGATCCAGCCAAATGATTTTTCCGTCAATTCGATCGTCCTTCCGATCCACGGCCACACACGGTCAATTCGATTGGATTCAATCGGCAGTATCATGCCGATTGGACGATCGAACGGATGGTGTATGGCCTGCATAACGAACTGCATCCAAATGGTGGCGCCACTTTCCCTATTAAGGTTAAACATCAGCACTGGACTCGAAACTATAGGCCAACTAGATAGCGCTGATTTAAACATAGCATAGTTTCCCAGGATATTAGCTTTTACACAATATATTTTAGCGTTTACGACAACTAACCCCAATTCTTCACTATGAACAATTTTATCAAAGCAAAATCATCTCATTAAATGCAATAATTGTTTGCAGTATTTACTGAATACAACTGACACTGTCTATAGCGGCGCCATCTATGCACTTGTTGTTGGCACTCTTCCGACAGTCAGTTGTATCACACAATCCCACAAGGTACCTTCCCACCGGTGCGTCTTGAGACGCACGAGAGCGCACCTGACCGAACCGACACACCGAGGGAAACGACCGTGCGCCGCGGTGCGTCGTCGTGCGTACGATCCATAGAGCGTCGGTAACTTCAAAGGATCGGTGCGTGGCGGTGCTTAGCGCTGTGCGTCCGCGTTCGTGGCGGCTCGTCGCCTTTGTCAATATGCAACGTGTCATAGTATGGTATCTATCAGTAGTCAATCGGCCCTGGCCTTTAAATAATTACCTACAGTATTTTAATTTCATCTAAGTACTTTCGTATCTTTGAACTTGTGATTGTACAGTCAGCAAAGTTATCAGCTGAACAATTCTAAAATTTTTCGTTTGCAAGGATGATACTAGGAGTTCGCTGGGGGTGGGTCCCCATTGTTTTATTCGCCCAATGACCGAGCAAAGAGAAACAGCGTAATTTTTTTCTAAAGACAGATGTTTTGTTTTATGACTTTTGGGCACCACTCAACTCAACTAACCGTAGTTTTTTGTAATCATTCATAAGTTCAGTTGCAACTCCGGCATTACGTAACTTTTGAGAATTGCAAACAAAAGAAGCTTTGGTGGCACATGTTAACCAGGTGTGGGAATCTTTCCGAGGTTCAGATCTTTGCGAGACACTTGTAAAATCTATGCGAAGTAGATGTGATGTGACACAGTAATAGATGCTGGCGGGGCTCTAACTAGATATTAAGTGTGTAGTTTTTATGTCATTAGTGTAGTAAGCTAAATTATTTAATAGCTATAATAATGAATTATTTTATACACCTTAGTGTAGAAAATAATATAATTTTATTTTATGTGTAACCTGACAGTTCATTTAAATATCAATTTGATTGATTTTATTTTGATGATATTTGATTTTAATCATAAATTTTAATTATAACACGAATCTTTATCTGTTGAATAAAATTTTGTTCGGCAAATGTGATATGTTTAATTACGTAAACAAATGTAAAGCAGATTTGAATTGACGATAACATAAAAATGCCTAATGGTCAAAGGTTTTGTTAAAATCTTTAACTTTAAGGAAAGAGTTATACTTACTGCAAAGTGTCGAAAACAAGACCCTTTTTTCATAAAGAAATGTTTGGAAGCAGGTAGATAGAAGCACAATGACTTTTTGGTGAAAAAACTTTGAAACAAAAATCATTTGTTTTGGGTTTTGGAACTGCCCATCTGAGACACCATTGGTTGACAAATGCAAGACAATAGAAACGCAAAACGGACGACTGAATCTAAAAATGAACCTTAAGGTGTTCAGCTCATAAGTTGGCTGACTGTACGTATTACGTAAATTGCTTTTTAGCAATAAGGCCGCTTTTTTGTGTGCTTTGCTGTTTTTCTTTGTATATGTCCTGTCTTAGTGTGCAATTAAGTGTTTTTATTATTATTATTAATAATAATATTTTAGAATCAATATTATATAGGGTCTACCTTCAATGCGAAATACTTTCTAAGCAATAAAATACCTAGGTTAGCAAATTACAAAACTAATAGTGAAAACAAAAAACAAAAAATTGCGTAAAACCTATATAGGGTTTTTAGTTAGCCTAATAAAGCCGAATATGGTAGATAGGGACCATCAAACTGAACAACTTTTACTATGGGACCAACTCTGAAAAGCGAAAAAAATCAGCTGTTTCATACAAAAATTTATAACGAAAATATCAAAATGTATAGAATAGCAGATTTTTTTCGCGATTTCAGAGTTGGTCCCATAGTAAAACTTATTTAGTTTGATGGTCCTTACCTACCATAATTATTCGGCTTTATAAAGCTATTACCAAACAGCCTGTATAAAAAATTAGTTACAAATCCTTTTGTCCATAGTTAGTAGGTAATACCTAAGGTTTACTAAACAGTATATTAAAGTACTTACTTATATTTAATCTTATATTTCGGAGCTTTCGGAATTTTTATCTCTGAATTAATTGGTTACCTACATAAATATAATAAAAACAGCACTATCTGCACTTTACCATAGTAAGTACAGGTATTTCAATCAATAAATAAATAGTACCTACGAAGACTATTTGTACTGTGCCATTATCATTCGTGCGTCGTTGCACGGACGCGGGCGCACCGTGGGAACGGTACAGCGGGCCGTGCGCCGAACATGGCCGAACGACGCACGGCCCGTGCCAGCGTTTCCCACGGTGCGCCCGTGCTCGCCCTCGTGCGGCTCGGTGCGGTGCGTGGTAGCACGCACCGTGGGAAGGCACCTTAATGTTATTGGAAACTGACCTACTCGTATTTATTAAAAATAATTTCCTTTTCCAACCACGTGCCACCTTTCGTTAGACAGACTATATTAATAAGGGACAATTATTTTGTATGACCAAAGTTTCTATTTATCACCGAATTAAGTATCACCTAATTATAATATTTATGCCCAACAAATATTTTTGTCTTCAATTAATCAAAATGGTCTGTCTCCAAGTATCTAAAAATACTTTATTTGTTGCCATGGATATAGGATCTGGCTCCAAAATAGTGTTTTCAAATAAATAATGTTGTTTCTTAATTCTATAAAAGAGATACTTATATTATTATGCTATTTTCATTGTTGACATTGAATTTGATATTGTTTGGTGATTCGATTTTGACGATAGGTAGATCTACTATTTTGGAGACAGATTTATTATTTTGTCGATCGATATTTTGCAGGTGATTTTTAAGATAATTGTTTTGATTTTGTTTCGTGATTCGATTTTGGCGATAGATCTACTATTTTGGAGGCAGATCTTATTTTGAAAGTGCATTTATTTGACGATAGCTAAAATAATACCCTATTAATAACTTCTTGTGACAATCGAACTTCTTGTCTTACCGAAGGTCTAAAGAGATAGATGTCTTTAGTAACTTTAGTTCCTCATCCATTCTATGCATTGTTTTGATTATTTTGGACTACAAAATAGCTATTGATCTTTTACTTGAAATTAATATACGGAAGTAGCTGACTACATCCCGTTATGATTCTGGGAATAAGTTGTACCGACTTCTTTATTCCTTTTAATCAAGATTGCGGTCACAAACATTTGGATTAGAACGTTTTATAATACTTTGAGATAATATTTTCTGTCTCGTTGCTTGACTAGTGCTGGTGTATTAGCTTCAGCGACTGTTTCAAGATCAGGACTCTTTCGAGTCTTTGAACTCCTTGGTTATTTAGCATGAAGTTTGAGAATCACTGACCATTTTCAAGGAGCGCGTGGGTGAGCCGATAGCGCAGTCCTGCGCAAACCCATTGTTTCTTATCTGCTCACACAAAAACGCAGTCCGGACGTTTTTCGACAAAAGCAATTATTACCTGCACTCGCCTGCAAAGCAATGCAACTACTTATTGAATGACTGATTCTCTTGCAAGTACATGTTTTGTTAGAAAGCAGGTAGCTAGTTTGATTTAATTGACAGGTAGAGGTACCCTACAAACACATGAGCTGGTGTACCTAGATACATTTAAATTATTGAAGATATGTACTTTCTTAATTCTATTTATGTCTTATATATATATATAACTTTGGGATTATGTTCTTTGAATAGATTAGTAGTAAGTAGATTCTTATAGTTTATGTTTAAATGATCACCATGTAACCTAACCTAACCCAGAATTAGAAAATGCTCACCAAATCTTGGATGGTTTAAGATTTGGTGAGCATTTACTAATTTTGGAGTAAAAAATGTTTTTTTTTGGTATGGTATGTATTCATTCCCGATTCTTATTTTTACATATTTTTTATGATAATTTATACACCAGTATCTGTCTTCGGTTTTCAAATGTTAAACTTACACAATAGGCAATCATCATAATAGTCAAACTCCTATGTGAGGGAAAGCATCGATTTTCGGCACCCTCCAAGCGGGGGCGCGGCAATCGACCTAAGATGGCGTCCTCAGGGCCCCGAGCCCCGACCTGCCTCACGCGCACTCGCCACCCAAGGTCACGCCGCATGTGGCTGCGCCTCCCAAAATACAGAATCTCAATAAATGACGACTTCACCCATCCCTTTCTTTCTTGGCCTTAACTCCATTTGTCATCCCTGTCCCGCTCCTGGCCGTGAAATGTAGAATTATGCTACTCAATTGTGATCTTAACTGAGTTGTTAGGGTTGACAGTTGGAGAGATCATTTTTTTTATTAGCAAAATGGTCTTTTATCGAAAACGTGAGTTCTGCACACAGTTTGAGAAAAATAGCTTGAAAAAGCATACTCAACTTTTAGTAAATAAATAATATATTGTTAGCTGAGAATAGCTTGAAAAAAATACTAAAATTTTAGTACTTAAATAAATAACATGTTGTTAGTTGAAAATAGCTTGGAAAAAATACAAACTTTTAGTAAATAAATAATATGTTGTTAGCTGAGAATAGCTTGGAAAAAAATACAAAACTTTTGGTAAATAAATAATATGTTGTTAGATGAGAATAGCTTGGAAAAAATACAAAACGTTTAGTAAATAAATAATATGTTGTTAGCTGAGAATAGCTTGGAAAAAATACAAAACTTTTAGTAAATAAATAATATGTTGTAAGTTGAAAGTGGTTGAAAATAGCTTGGAAGAAAATACAAAACTAAAGTAAATAAATGATGTTGTTAGCTGTTTACAACAATTAATAATTTGTATAATCAGAAATTAATCTTATCCAATTTAATTTACCTTAATGGGATAAGGTTAATTTCTGTACTATCACCACTGAATATTATACCTCGATGACTATCACTTGCTATTTTTAAAGACCAAAAGTTTTCCATTGTGCTTGAAATAAATACATAATATATCAATAATAAATACCACTCCGACAACCTGTGAAAGCAAAATCTTGCCAGCCCTAATCATAGCAAACCTTATCTACTTTATGGAAAATTTTGGAATGCGACAGAGAAATTCACTTTCTCCGTCACACTCTAGCTAACGCATAATTCCCTCTCGCTCTCGGCTCTTTACCTAACATTATGAGGGGTAGTGGGTAGAGAGGCACAAAAGATTTTGGGATAGATGTTTTTTCGCGAACTGCGTTGCAATGAAAAAGTTCACGGGCTTTAGTCCAAGTGCAACCACCATCCTGCCTGCTTGGAGCAGCTGTGCAACACATTTTATTTTTTGTTATTCATAACAAGTTGACAAACTAAGTTCTTTGATTGCTTGCGTCAGCCAGTGTTGTGATTCATATGTTTTTAGGTATGTTGTTTCATTTTTATTTAGGTAATTAAATTAATAGGTATAATGTTGTTTAATGTTGCTGTGTGTTTTTTATAACTATGTGCAGTGCAGTACATCATTTAATTTTATCAGCTGGGGAGAGCTAAACCAAAGACACTAAAATGACAATCTAAGTAGGAATTATTGATTTCTCTTGATTTTGATCAATTAAGTGCTGGTTTCTATTGATTATCAATTATGACATTAGTAAATTATCGGAGGCAAAACAAGTACTTAATTAGTATACTGGCATAATTTACAATTTACTTAACCCTTAGTTAAAAGTAAACACTAAAATGCACATGTTACTAATTCATATCATGAGAAATACTAATTGCATGATAATTGTAGATATATAATTTAATTCATTAAACTGGTTTTCAAGTCAACAAAAACAATAAACATCATCATAACACCCACGCTGGCAACATGTAAATGGAATAGCAGTGATCGTTGTTTTTTTAATTACTATAAAGAAAATCTAATACTATATTTATATATCATATACTATACTTACTATATGTTTGTTTCTTTAGGGTTCCGTACCCAAAGGGTAAAAACAGGACCCTATTACTAAGACTCCGCTGTCCGTCTGTCTGTCTGTCACCAGGCTGTATCTCATAAACCGTGATAGCTAGAAAGTTGAAATCTTCACAGATGATGTATTTCTATTGCCGCTATAACAACAAATACTAAAAACAGAATAAAATTAATATTTAAGGGGGGCTCCCATACAACAAGCGTGATTTTTTTGCCGTTTTATGGTCGATATTAATAACAACAACAGGTAGACAGTTGAAATTTTCGCAGATGATGTATTTTTGTTGCCGCTATAACAACAAATACTAAAAACATGATAAAATTAATATTTGAGGGGGGCTCCCATACAACAAACGTATTTTTTTTGCCGTTTTTTTGACGGAACCCTTCGTGCGTGAGTCCGACTCGCACTTGGCTGGTTTTTTTAGAGTATGTTAAAGTATTTTTTTAAACTTTAGGTTTAGTTGATAAAATATCACATGATCCGTTACACACGTGTCAAAATTATTTAACTAGGGCTTATGACTAAGAAAACCCTTAAAAAGTAATTTATCATTAATCTTTGATCATTGGAAAACTATCATACAATAGTCAAATCTATACCTATAATAAAATGGTTCTTACGTCATTTCGAAATTGGCATCATTTGTTTTGTGCGCACATCACGTAAAAACCACTGAATGGATTTTGACGAAACTTTGTATAGATACATTGTATATCCAGTAATTCCAGAAATTTCAATACCAACTCTAAAAGTGGCGAAGAAATAAAACCAGCAACCAAAACCTTTGGTACAGTACAAATTCTTCAGAGTAGAAATGCAGCCATATGTCATTCACTAAAACCAGGGGTATATTGCATAACATATTACAAGCTAATATTATTAGTAATTTACTATGGAAAATCACTAATAATATTAGCTTGTATTTTGTTATGCAATAAGCCCCAGCAGGGTTGATCTTTGTGGCTGGAAATTTTTCATATCGTCACTAAATCACTAAATTTATTATTTTGGCTAATGATGATTATGATTTAACACCTAAAGGAATGAAATTGTGGTGCATAGAGACCGCGAATCGGGAACCTTCTACCAGCATTTTAAGGATTATAAAATGTCCACGCGAACGAAGTCGCGGGCAAAAGCTAGTTACTTAATAAAATTATCATTTTAATACTTAGATAACAGATAACTGTAAAACACTTCATGTTTTGGGTTAAATTTAAGTAAATCTTTACTTATCTTTGGCAGTGATTTTTTATAGTACGTTTATTAAGTGGTTCTATTATTATATTAAAGAATAAATTGATAAAAAAATTACCAGCTTTCACATTATTTTTCCATACACACTGGTAGGTAGTATCACGAAAAAAATTAAACCAAAAACAACAGGTTACAACATCATAACTGTAAAACACTTCATGTAGACCTAATTAGACAGTGTTTTGGGTTAAATATAAATAAATCTTTACTTATATTTGGCAGTGATTTTTTATAGTCCGTTTATTAAGTGGTTCTATTATTATATTGATAAAAATCGGCCAATTTCTAGCTTTCACATTATTTTTCAATAAACACTGGTAGTATCTTAAAAACATTTTTTTTAAATTGAGGAACTCTATTAGGTTACTTTGGGAAATTACTGTATTATTATGCCATTCGTTTCAATGAACTTGATTTAAGCTAGAATAAGTAGATACTAGATAGGCTAATTTTAATGTTTCGCTAAATACATTTTTCTAAGCATAAAAAATGAGATACAATGATTAAAAATTCTAGTCCCATACCCTCGTCAATGCTTAGGTCGAGGTGTGACGTGACCTCAATTGTCAGTGTGGTAAAATAAACTTTTTTTTTTCTTTCTTTACAGTTCTAATGTCGTGACGTGTACTCCGCACAATGACGTCGTTCGCTAACTTGACGCAGTCGTTAGCGTCGAGCTTGCCGACGACTTCGGCGGCGGCAACCAGCGCTGCATCCAGCAACAGCTCCAATGAACCGGAGGAGTCGTTGACCATGACTCACTTCATCTGTAATCTCCTCGACACGATGAAGAATCCACCCGCATCAGCGTCGTCCACCGTGCCCTACGACATCTGGGCACTACCGACCAGCAGCACCATGCAAAATCCTGTAGGTGCCATAGGCCGTGAGTATGCTAGCGCTAGCACCAGCAGTAGCAACCAACATACACATCCAAAAGAAGACAACTCGAGTGGTTCTCCCGGCACATCCTCTTCTGTGTCCATCACCTGTTTCCGCTGCGAAGAACGTTCGCCTACGACACGTTGCCTCGAGTGCAATGATCTTTTCTGTCACGATTGTTGCCACAAAGTAACATCTGATTGTCAGTTACGAGAACACACGCTTCTTCCTATTCATCAAATATCTCCTATCGGCGTCAGACCTAATTCCGTAACCAATGATAAAGAAGTGATGTACTGCGAGCTTCACGGCGACCCAGTTAGATTTTATTGTGAAGCTTGCATTATTTTTATCTGCCAAGAATGTACTTTATGGGTACATAAAGATCATAAATTCACGCCGATCAAAGGTGCTCTCGATATGTGTCGCATAGGTGTGTTTAGAGCCATTGAAGATACCAAAACTGGCACGAAGGCTATAAAGACTGCAATCGATCGTGCAGTAGCTATGTCTAAGGCGTACGAAAAAGAATCTGCTGAAGCTAACATGAAAATTCGAAAAGCTATGCGATGCTATGCCCAAGCTATTGAGGACCGAGAAAAATATCTATTGGATAAAGTTGAGAAGATGCGTCAGGCGAAGATGAACGAGTTGTCTGATCATATGAATACGCTACGTGGCATACTTGCTGGCTTAGCACACACAAATGAAACATTAGTGCGAAGTATGGATTCCGAAGGAATAGACTTATTTATGGCTAAAGAGAAAGGTAGATCTCAAGTGGATTACTTTTCATGTATGTTCAAGAACATGTATGTTACTGAGGAAAGAATAGTGTTCATCCCGCCCAACTATGATCTAGTTGACCAGCTAAAGCGTCAATGTGACGTTCAACCGGTTCCTGCGAGTTCCGCTCTTGCGCTTAACTCCACAGCGCTTCATTCTCGCCCGTCATTAATGTCAATGCAGTCTTTGCAGGCGGCTCAGTCATACCCGCCTTTAAGTTACAGTCTGCCTAGTACCAGCAGCATACGATCTTTACCAGACTATTCCTTGAGTACGAGATCTACCAATTACTATGATCATACTTCTTTGACAATGGAGTCGAGCACAACTACACGCGGTATTGGCCAAGCCATCCCAGGATACTGGATGTCAGTATCTGTGAAGCCGACTAGAAGCTCAGTCCCCGGGGTACCGATGTTCTCCTTTGGTCGGGAGGGACAAGACGAAGGTCAAGTATCTAGACCTTGGGGACTGTGCATAGACAGAGAAGGTAATATAATAGTTGCTGACAGACGCAATAATCGCATCCAAATTTTCAATAATCGCGGTGAATTTAAGACCATGTTTGGTTCCAAAGGCACAGGCCCCGGCGAATTTGATCTCCCAGCTGGTATAACCACTGATACATATGGCAGAATAATTGTTATCGACAAAGACAACCACAGAGTCCAAATATTTACTTCCTCAGGAAACTTTATTCTCAAATTCGGGTCCTTTGGAAAGGAATGTGGACAGTTCCAGTATCCGTGGGATGTAGCTGTCAATACATTGGGGAACATCGTCGTAACCGATACACGTAACCACAGAATCCAACTATTTACAAGTGACGGAACTTACATTACCAAATTTGTGTTTGAGGGAGCTAATCCAGCCAAGATGTTGAAAGGTCCAACGACTCCAAGAGGTGTATGCTTCACAACATCAGGAAATATAATAGTGTCTGATTTCGAAAACCATCGCTTGTTGATGGTAGATCCAACCCTATCAAAAGTTTTACATTGTGTGGGACGTGAAGGTTCTGGTATCGGGGAGCTGAATCGCCCATCAGGTATCGTGACCGATGACGACGGTCGCATCATAGTAGCCGATTCGAAGAATCATCGTGTTCTTGTGTTCACTTCTGAGCTCCGCATATTATCGGCTGTGGACTTGAAGAGTCCCGGGCTCGACGACAAAGATAGACCGAGTGACGTAGCCCTAACTCCAGAAGGTTACCTGGTAGTGTTGTTCGAAACTCTGCCAGACACCGCTCGTGACATCTCCTCCCACGGCAAGCAATACATCAAAGTTTATTGAATAACTAATTTTAAGGCAAACTGAGTGGACCTAAGGTCTGCATTATTTTATTTTGTTTTTATTAAGTTGTGATTTCTTTGATAATGTGCCAATTTTATTATATACGTTCGGTAGGACGATCTGAATCGAGCATAGCTTGGCTGGAGAAGGAGCGTTTGCCCGTAAAGCACTATGCAAATCTCCATAAACGTTTGATGACTTTGCGTTACCATGATAATTCGCTTTTTGTTTCTGTATTCAACTAGTCTTTAAGGGCCAAACTTTATTTGCAGTGTTAATTTGCACCGTAATTTAGATAGCACCATTTATTCTGAGAGCTACCCTAGAAGCTCGATGAGAACGTATCAAATCTTGAATATCTTTCAAATTATGATACAATGTCGATTACATCTTATCCGGTCCGATCACCTTGCGATTTATATCGATACGAAGCAGAAATATAAATCGTAAAAATATACTATTATAAAAATCACTATGTGATGTAAAAGATGTTTTTATGTGAGATAAATTAAATGACTTGAAAAGTATTTTTCCAAAATGTTACATTTTGTGTTTTTAACTTGGTTATAAATGATCGACGCAGACGTTGATGTATAAATTATTTTGCATATTGATTTAGGTGCATTATATTATAGGTATATATTTATTATAGCGTTGTTAGCGCACTTGACCGTGTTAATTGGCTAGATTAGTTTTTATTTGTTTCGATCTTAAATCTCAATGTATGATGCATTCTGTGCGCGATTGTAGTTGGTTGGGTGGATCGAGAATAGTGTAGTTGAACAAAAAATCAATGCAATAAACTTTAAGACTGACTTTAGAAGACTGTCTTAAAGACGTTAATTGCGCTGGCAACTGAGGCACGTTGACGCCTTGTGTTAATTGCGCTGGCAACTGAGGCACGTTGACGCCTTGTGTTAATTGCGCTGGCAACTGAGGCACGTTGACGCCTTGTGTTAAATCGCGCCTTTTTATTACCAAAATTTATTAAGTATTAATATCGACGATCTAGACGTTTCTTATATCTATGGTCTATCGAAGGACATTGTTTATATTTATTTGAAAACGAGACGTGATATTTTTCTTTCGGTACCTAAGCGGAATTTATGACTTTTTTTAGAAAATTATAATCATAGAAAAATTTATTTTTACTGACCGGCTGATTAAAATTAACGTACTATTTTTAATAAAGTATAGTTAAATCGATGAATTTAGGATATGAAATTAGATAATGCAGTGTTGTGGGTGACGGATGAGAGAGCTATATTATTTTATGATTATTGCTTACTTGTGTAATCAATATACGGTTAGTAAGTGCCAAGTGTACGTCAAATATTAATTGGGCATATAAAAGTTACGTTGCGAACTTATATACTAGTTAATTTGGATATAATATTATTATATATTAACAATTTTAATTAATTAATATTATCGAGTGTTTGTATACAATCAAAAATGTATTAGTTCAAATATTGTAGTGAAATTCTTTTCTGAAAAGTCTATAAATTAATATTTAATCTATTTTAAATGTATGGACGTTTGAAAGTCCGTTTGTATGCGATACCCACTATGTGTTCAGTCCGTATGTGTTCACTTAATATACTATTTTAACTGTAAGTTAGTCGCATGCCTGATTAATAAATTTGGAAGTGGTATCCTTGTGGTGGCATTGTAGCTTGTAGATGTAGCGTGTGTTGCACTGAGTCGGAGCTCGGCATGTAAGAATATACTAAGTAGCGTAATATACACGAGGGAGTGCTCTGAAACTTCGTAAACTAATAAGAAGAACAGTGATTAAATTCAATTAAAATTATTCAGAGCTTTTAAGTAAGGTTCATATAAAAATGATTGTAGACTTTGGCAGCCTTATGATCGTTACTTGATCTGTATCGTGTATTCTTAATATCGTTGCTTATTAGAATTCAATATACAATACGTAATAATAATATCGCAATATAATAATTAAGGTAAAATCATAGTGTTGCAATGAACAACACTTAATAGCTGTAAATCACTAGTACATTTAAGTTCACATACATACGAGACGTATGTTAATCAGACGCGTAACACATTGCTTTGCTATTATATCGTTTATTGTGACTAACAGAGTCCAATATGTTACTGCGAAATCAAATACAGGCGCAGTAAGAAAATTCCCAAAATGAGAGACCTGTAAGCTATGGTCAGTTTCTATAGATTAAAATTTTTCAATTTCGTACTTAGGATTACCGTAGCGTAAGTCTCATAAAGATTAAAGTAGCAAATAATTTAGCGTAGACTTTCGAACACTTCGAACAAAAATTTTCTAATGTGTGAGTTGTGACGTGAAAGTAGTAGTTAATAATGTCAGAACTGATTATAATTTAGATAATATGAGTCTGATAATGGATAAAAATGAAAATTATTGTTTGAAGTATATAGTTTTGTAACGTATGACGGGATCGCTTAATTGGTTGGTGTGAGTCCCGAGTTTGGGCCTGATGAGTGGTTTCTTTTTGGCGTCAAAAGGTTGCGTTGGTGTTGCCGACGCAAACATAATGTTAGATCAAATAGCACGGTCACATCACATCATAATAATAGCAGAAAGAGTTCTGTTATGTGAGACTTGTGGTCAAACTGATCGGTAAACATCCTCAGCTGAAATGCTAGAACACGCTGAGAAACCTCAATGGAAGAGACACTACTAAACTAGGCCTCTGAAATATTTTATAGTGATTAGTTTACACAGCAGGTAAACGATCTCTAAGATTGAGCGTTTGATGTTGATATTATGGATTCGTGTATCTCAAATGTCCGGATCACCAGTGCAATGAAAAATCCATACAAAATAATCAAAGGGACAACTTTTTTTTACTAATACATAGCATCCAAAGAGTAGTAAAAGACCCAGTATGTTTTGTGATTTTTCATTTTTAAGTAACAATGTTTCACGACAAAATAAAACGGATACCATAAACCACGAATTCCTACTATTAACATCTAACGGTAATACTTAAATTCCGGTTACAAAGCAAATATTTCGGTTTCCAGTAACTATAAAAAATAAAGTTTACTTTTTGTTCAGTGCCATTATAAAGTATTACGTTATTTTTAAAATAATGTGTTGCATTTGATGCATTTTTATTATTAATATTTGGAATGTTTTTTGTCTAAATTTCTCCGAATAGTTGATTTTTATTGCTAACAACGAATCTCGTATTTTTGTATGAATTCAGAGAGTCACAATTTGTTATTTGAAGACATATTTAATTGGATTTGCATAGCAATTCCGTACATCATTGTGATTTACTGGTTGGAACATGCTAAGAATGTTACCAATCTGGCATTTATAATAAAAGTGACCCAAAAATGTCTCAAAATTCCCCGTAGGTAACGTAAATCTCATTCTACCCTCAATCTCCACTTAGACAACTTACCATGTTACCGTCATAATTATGCAATTATAAATAGAGTTAACAACTTAATCATAGTAGCATAATATTATGTAAGAGTGTTATGTCAAACACCTAGTGGACAAAAATGGGAATGCATTCGGGGGTTTATGGGCAGTTTTGTGAAACAAAGAGCTAAAAGCTGCTGAAGCATTACTTAATTTTAAAATTGTAATTTTTATGTAATTTGATTTGGTTGATTCTTTTTGAAATTTTGTTTGTTGTATTCTATGACTTTGTAAAATATCGAAAATTCTGGATTATCTGTAAGTGAGTTCTATCGAACGGAGGCAGATATCTTGATGGTCGATATTTGACTGAAACGAATGAAATTTGTACTTGTGTGAAACTATGTAAACTTTGTGAGGCCTGCTAGTTGCTAGCAGTAAAATTGGGGTTTTGTGATAGGTACAATAAAATTGGGAACTTAATAATAATCGGAACGTAAAGATAGTTTTTTTTACTAGTTTTGATGTTTAAGGGAATAACAGTTACTAACGACATATTTTATGCGCGCCTTTCGGAATTTTTCTATCACTCCATTTCTTTCTATCGTACAAAGGTGTCCTAATATAGAGCGAGAGAGATTGCAAAATGCGTTCGGAGCCGGCCGATCCGATCCGAACAGCCGACTCTCTCAGCCTTTGTGAGATAAAAAATAATAAAGAGATGGCCGAAGGGCTCGCATAAAATATGTTCACTCTAAATGTATTCAGCGATTATTGTGTGTTGTCGTGAATCGTATGATTTCGCAGCAGCTTAGATGCACTCGGAGTTTGGTACAAAGGGATAGTATTAGGTGCGAGACGCAAAACTGCATAATAACGATGCAATTATGAGATTTTAGAGAATGTATCGAGCCATTTTCGTGCTATTTTTGTAACGTTATCTGGGCGCTTGTGTTGTGTTAGTCTTAGTGTAAATTATATTGATTCATCTCCTCTTCTCTTTACGTTGGAGGATTGTCTAATTTTCGCTGTTTTCAAGAATAAGAACGCCTTGTCAAAGAGGAGATGGATGCAATAGAATAATATCATGTGTAATTGATAGTTTATAGTATTTTTGTACACGGTCGTGGAGGTGCGGCGAGGCGGCACGGGCGGCGGCGTTCGGCTGCCACGTCCGGCTGCCACGCCGTATCCTCCTCGATTGGAGTTTGTGTTCATGTTAGTATAACCGCATCTACCTCACTCGTAATGCATTAAAGACTGATTGGAATTAATGTAACGGTGGTCAGATCACCGATTTAGAAGTCTGTTGTCTACTAACAATTTTGATTTCGTCTATACTATAGTATATGTAGATCGAGAGTTAAGCGTCCACTTGTTTGAAGTTCTTTTCCCCATATTCGACTAGCATTGATCGGCAAATAGTTCAACAATCGTATAATACGCGAGTGGACAACGGTCTTTTTCTTTTATATCTATATCTTACGTTATTCTTCTGTAATATTGTTGAAAGAAGACTGAAATTTTATAAAATGTTCCTATATTTTAATTTAGAATAATTTACTTACTGCCTACCATATTTCATTTACATTATTTTTACCCTTTCGGTAATAATTACTTTGATTCTCTTATAATCTTATCAATTGTATGACGCTATATAATGTCATGAAATTTTTGAAATTTTTAATGGAATTTTGTATGAAAAATAATCAAGTGATTGATAGAAAATGGTTTGTTTTATTTCAAATCTTTATACCCTTGGATTATGGTAGTTTCACATTAATTACTTACATATACCGTGATTATTTTCAATGATGCGTTCATAGAAAATAATCACGGCGTATTCAGTAATGTTTTAACTCTAGATGTTAAGTTATTGTTTATATATTTATTTAATTTTAAGATTTTAGGCATTCACATCACAATGCTATTTTTGTATCTTTTCTAATATGTTTATTATCTTATTGTTTATTCATTGGAATAGTGATTTGTTACAATGAGAGCTAGCATTGTAGAGTTTTGGAAATGTTGACCCGTATTTATAATTTTTTAAACCGCTCTCAACGTTGAGAGCTATCTTGAGATCATAATACTTGAGATGCTCTTTCTAACGGGTGTAACAAGACCCTCAACGAAGTCGGAGTCCACGCATTCCGCCCATCATCAGGATTATTTTTGTCTTTTAGACTATACCTGGGAAACCAATAGCTACGAAGTTATTGAAGGTCAATGTAAATTTTTTTTTAAATCTCATTTTATTCGTTATTTCCTAATTTATGTCCAAATAAACATCAAAAATTTTAAGTATTTCGTAACAAACAATGGCTTCAAAACGTCATCATTCAATGTATCGAGCACACAAGCGCTGCCTTTCAACTTGATCGCACGCAGATTTTTTTAAAACCAAAAATTAAAATCGTTTCCCAGCTATAATTTTGAACAGAAATGGTCCTGATGTTGAGCAGAATACGTAGACCTCGTCTCGGCTTCGTTGAGGGTCTTGTTATTCCTTCGTCATTGGCTTTGTTACACCCGGTATAAGAACAGCATCTCAAGATAGCTGCTCCCCTAGTCTTATTTTACGGCGGTAGGTGGCGCTATTCAAATTTTAATTAAAGTGCTCTATACAAATTCGATTCTCATAACCGCGATGCTCTATGGCTACGTACTTACGACGTATATAGTTTTCAGTCATCTTGACAGTTCAACAAAGCTTGCGAAACATAAACAAAGTAAAATAAACATTTTCAATATTCACCTGTGTGTGAATGATGGGGCATCAACTGAGCACTGCATTCACGGGTTTAGGTAGATTCTTTGAGTACCCTGTGAAGAGAAAACCCATATGTTTTTACCGCCAGGAGGACTTTACAGCAACAGGTTCGTCACTCTTTTGGTGATTGCTAGCAAGTCAAACAGAAGTTTGGTTGGTAGTCAGGATGTTTGGAACCCAATTTGACGTCAACTTTACTCATACCTTGATATTCATATAAGATTAAGAGGGAAAATAATCGTCGCATAACTACGATAGTACTTATATCTATTCTGTGGCATAACCTAGCTCAGCGGTTCCCGAATGGTGTTCCGCGGAACCCTGAAGGGGTTCCGTAAGAGGCTCTTAGGGGTTCCGCGACAATTCAAGAGTTAAGTATTAATATATTTTTATTCTAACCAAGAACCTCATAATATGAATATAAGATTCTTGATTCTAACTAAATAGATATTTTTATTTTTAAAAGTCCTTCTTTTAAGGCTCCGTTATGCGAAATCATTTGTCTTTTTCTTTAAGTGTAAAGAGTGTGGAAAATAACCTCACTTCTTTCTGCACTTTTTCGACGTTTTTCGTTGTTTTTTTCATCATTATCTTTAGCACAATTATCTTTCTTGAAAACAAGTTATTGGAGCAACTGCACAGTACGTTAAAGTGTATTTTGATGTAGAATTCAATACGTTTCCGCTATTATTTACGCCAAGAATATGGCCCGCGACAAGGGTTTTTGATGATATTCAGATTTTTTTTACAATCATCTCTGTGAGGTTTATACGCAATTTAATACTTGTAGAAACTAGATAATCTCTTTAGCTTGTCGTATGTTTTTTTGTGGCTACAACTTTACGTTTTCTATGTAAAAATATGGCCCGCGCAAACCATGTTTTCCTATTATGGCCCCTTTGAAGATGCGAACACCAAACCAAAAACCAGTAAGGTGTGATTTTACATAAAAAAACAATTTCACAGTTAGTTTACTTCTTAATTGAGGTCAATTAATTAAGCAAGTACCTAAATACTAGAGCAGATCACTATGACGCAAATTTTACACGAACTTTGTTTTTTGAATGCTGCTATGAACTGGTTTCGAACCCGAATAAGCTAGGTCAGCGGTTCCCGATTTTTTTTGGGTGAAAACCTAGCTAGGTTTCCGTTTGCTAAATCAGTGAATTAATGCAATGCCCAGGAGAACCCCAAAAGAGGGCCTCCGATGTCCCGACGGCAGCCTTGACAGACTACGACAATTTGGTCGATTTGTTCTACAAGCGGCTCTCCGAACAGCGCCAGTACAATCAAGTGGGTAAATTAAGCAATAAAACGTTTAATTTTATTCGACAAAGGTATTTAATAAAATACGAAAGATCCAACGTCAATAAGAGTCCATAAGTCCTAACCTCAATAAGAGTCCTCTATTCTAGAGATCCGACCAGCATTACTCATCAACAGCAAACAAATAATAGTGAAACTTTAATATTTCGTAGGAACTCTCAAATAAAGTAAGGCTACACATTTTAGGTACCTAATAGGTACTGTGGATACCTAGCAGACCTAGCACTGATGACTTTGCTGTCCACCTTCTCTGACTTCTAAGGCGACAAAGGCTTCTATGTTGTTTTGTCTGAACCCCGTAAATCATACGAGCAATTCCATAAATAGAATACGCGCTGTATAAAAGGTGGTGATGAACCAAATGATTTGATGATACTTAAACAGGTGACAGTGTTGCTTAAACTGAACAACTTTCTCCAAAGAACATAGGTCGAAAACTGAATTTTTTTTTTCGCCTTTCCATAGTAAGTCGGTCAGCTGATCAGATGACATTTTGTGTGGGAGTATGAAAATTTCTTTTCGTTTTTCGACCTATGTTCCTTGGAGAAAGTTATTCAGTTTAAACAACACTATCACCTGTTTAAGTATCATAAGATCATTTTGGTACCACCTTATATTCCTGCATAAAAAAGACATCAACGCACGCACTGCTGAAAAAAGTAACAGTTTATCCCCACTCCGTCGAAAATATTTCAATATACATGCCTCATAATATACTTATATACCCAGCAACAGTGAGTAGGTAAGTATCGTGCGGCTGATATGATGATAAAAGTGACTGTGACAGTAAAAAAATCCAAATTCGAAGAGAGTGAGGGATTAATGAGTTTATAAAAAGGCGTTCACTTGTCAACGGCTTAGGAGATGAAGGAGCAGGACCGTCGGTGGAGCATGCAGAGGGTGGTGCAGCGGTTCCCGGGCTGGAACGAGGTCACCATCGCCAACCTCCACAGCTTGTTCCTCTTGTTCGACAACCAGTCAAACGGGATGCTCGGCTTCGAGGATTTGTGAGCACTCATTGTAGTGGTAGCCACATTATCAAGGACGCCAGTCGATCTCAGAATGCTGATTAGCCCTCCTACTCAAAACGCCAACATTCTATAGGTACCTTTGAACGCTACGCTTATTATTAAAGCTTAAATATGAGCAATAGACTATTATATCAAATGTCGCAAACTTATATATGTCGTGGGCTAATCGTTGAACTGGGCCGATCGAGATCTGCCTGGGCAGATCACGATGTGCCGGCATTTCATGATCTGGCCAATAATTTCATGATGTGCCCAATCAAAAATTAGGCAGATCGATAAAAGCATCCTATTCGTCGATTTGCCCTACTAGTACTTGGCCACATTGAGATATGGCTGGGCGCATCGTAATATACTTCCGTTTCGCGACGCTTGTGGCGCTGTAACGCTGTTTGTACTCTGTCAGCTGGGTTGCGTTCAGAACCTACGCTCCGAGTGCAACCAAACGCTCTAACGGCCAAACATTAGAGCGAGCGTGGCGTTCGGTCGACACAACTTTCCCATTCCAAACGTCAGAGCGTTGCAACTTTTTAACCATCAAAATCGCCAAAAAAAGTGGTTGAAAATCGCTCTGACATTTGTCCATAGAAAAAAATGACAATATCGTTTGACATTATTTTGTATTTTTATGTTTTTGTGTCTAAGTTTTAAATAGTATAGTAGAAAAAGGAAAGTTTAATTTATTCGCATTCCAAATGGAAAACGAAGACTTTGTACTATTAATGACATTTAAAGTTCTTGGTCGTTCCGAACCTTAGAGTGAGTTAGAGTTAAAATTGTGATTAAAAAAACAATAACAGTGAGTTAGTTGAAGAAAAAAGTTTTACTAATACTTTGGTCACCCTACAGACTATTTATCCCAGCATGGCTGGTTATACCTTTATTATCTAGTAGAATAATCCTTACTAATATTATAAAAATGCGAAAGTCCGTTTGTTTGTTTGTTTGTTTGTTTGTTACGCCTTCACGTCTTAACTACTGAACCGATCACCATGAAATTTTGCATACACGTTGTCAGGGGTACAGAGAAGGACATAGGGTACTTTTCATCCCGAAAAAAAGTGTTGTTCCCGAGGGAGAGCAAAAAAACCTTTCCACGCAGACGAAGTCGCGGGCGGCCGCTAGTTATTATATAAACTTCATTTTATTTGCTTGTACTTTCGCCACCTTACAGAATCG
The DNA here is from genome assembly GCA_943789525.1 of Agriphila geniculea. Classification (NCBI taxonomy): domain Eukaryota; kingdom Metazoa; phylum Arthropoda; class Insecta; order Lepidoptera; family Crambidae; genus Agriphila; species Agriphila geniculea. The sequence goes on along the minus strand of OX038869.1, from coordinate 17,140,294 downwards.
ATTTGCCCAAGAATGGCCGGGCAAATCGTCAAACGTTAAACTTTGAATTCTATATGGCGGGTTCTGAAAAGGCAAATCAAGAAATGCCGGCGTATCGTGATCTGCCCAGGCAGATCTCGATCGGCCCAGTTCAACGATTGGCCCACGACATATATAAATCACAGACTGATGTATTGTATGGAAAGTGACAAGGTTACGTAATTTTAAAGTTTACTGCAAGCTTTTAATAAGCGTAGCGATCAAACCCATATAATGTTGACCATTTGAGTAGTGGGGCAGATCAGTTGGGCGTACTTATACAGGGTGCATTTGAAATCACTCTCCAAATTTTAAGGATGTGTTCAGTCCATGAAACTGAACAACTTTCTCTAAGAAACATAGGGTCAAATATGTAAAAAAAAAATGACTTTTCATACAAAACAAAGAGATCATGTGATCAGTTTAGTACGGGATGACCAAAATTTTTTGGCGTATTTCGACACATGGTTCTTGGAGAAAGTTGTTCAGTTTCATGGACTGAACATATCCTTAAAATTTGGAGAGTGATTACAAATGCACCCTGTATAGCGATCTGGATCTCCTCCATTCACTCCCTGAATGGCCATCATCAGATCACAGCTCGGTCATCCTTAGCGGAGAACCAAGGCTTCAAAGTTACGTGTGTATGAAAATCTACTGGCGTCCTTAATTATGTGGCCACCCTAATAATGTAGGTACAGTCGAATCAAATAATATTTTTAAGCATCTGACAGTTCAGAAACCCTGTGCTGTGGGCCTAGCATGACCACCGAAAGCGATATATATCGTGTTTCGGTTGTCATGCTAGGGCTGATGCTATAAAAGCGTCAGCGGCTGAAAAGCGTACCTACGCGCATGAGTTTTGAACTCCTCTGCTTTGTTTTTGTGGAAAAGGTATTATACTTACTAGTAGGCTTAGAATATAGTGCAGTATTTAGTGGCATCATTTGTATGGGGACCTTGCAAATCGTCAACAAAGGAAGCCGCTTGGCACAGGCGTACTTTGTGGTCATTTGAGCTGATTTAGCCCTGTACCCACGTGGTACCACCATGGTGGTAGCCAGGGGTGGGGGGGAGAGGTGCCTTCTACCACGCCGCACTTTCACATCCATATCTCCATAAGTTTAGCAAATAGGTCGTGTTTGGTATCGTTTTCATATAATTCAAGGACAAGAAATTCATTTCTGGAACAACTTTTACACTCGTTCATATAAAAAATAAAAGTTCTGCGCAAAAACAGAAAAATAAGAAAACAAAAATCTTACAAAATCTATGCCTACAAATAAACCACGAGATTGTGCTTTATAAAAATAATATGATTAAACAGCCCTGTTTATATAAAATATATAAACATCAACTTTGTCATACAAATTATATTTATAAATGTGTCAAAAAAAAACATTTGCGCCGCGCGGCGGTACTTTGGCGCAGTATATTTGGATAGGATTGATCACTTATTGTTTAATAATGACACAAATTGGTCGTGTTTGGTATCGTTTCCGTATAATTCAAGGACGTAAAATTCATTTCTGCAACAACATTGTTACTCGTTCATAGAAAAAAATTAAGTTCAGTGCAAAAAAAAAACAAGAAAAAAAACTTACAAAATCTATGCCTACAATTAAACCACGAGATTATGCTTTATAAAAAAATTGGTTTAAGCAGCCTTATTTATCTTAAATATATACATATAAAACTTTTCTGTAGAAATTATATTTATAAATGTGTCAAAAAATTCAGTTGCGACGCGCGGCGGTGTTTTGGTGAAGTATTTTTTGATTTGGATTTATCAGTTATTATTTAATAACACTGATTAGTATTGGTAGTCCAATAATTTTACTTTCAAAGAGAGTTAAAGTTATAATTATTTTATTTACTTAGTTTAGTTATAACAAATTTTACTGGCAGTTTCCGTTGCATCCACATAGTTCGGTGCACTTTATTTATCTTTTTAAACAATTGCACCTTCCTGCGCATTTTTGCTTACACTTACACCTTATTTAAGTGTAAGCAAAAATGCGTGTACTGTTGGTAGAAGGGTGGTCCACATAGGCTCCCATAAGCTATTATTTTTGGCCCGACCCCACTCTGCAGGCCATGGCAGGTTTTGGATTGGTTTTAAAAGTTGATTCCAAACATTCCTCCCTGATAAATCGCTCGCAAAATTTGGTTGCACAGCAGGTCTCTGGTTGGTGGAGATTCTCCAGCTGCCTGTCCCTTTTCGTGAATAGCACTTTTCTGCATTGATTAATATCAAGGAGATGCGTTCCAACATTTCCAACGATAACTTAAATCACAAAAGCCAATCACCACGTAACTTACTGGTCATACAAAGCAATAACACTTTTTTCTAAACTTATTGGCAAAGCCTGCTCCACATTTCCTTCTTTAGCGTATTTAAATACTTCCGTTGCAATTGGATAAGCGCCCCAAACTTCAAAAGCGCTTTTTTCTCTTTACCAGCAAAAGTCGATACGGTATCCACACCCGGAAAAGGAGTGGAACAGTGGCAATACTTCTGCTTTTTCCGGTCTTTTGCTGGTACAGGGGAAAAAGCGCTTTCGAAGCTTGGGGCGCTTATCCAGTTGCAACGGAAGGATTTAAATACCCTAAAGAAGGAAATGTGGAACAGGCTTTGCCAATAAGTATTAGAAACAATTGTCATTGCTTTGTATGACAAGTAAGTTACTGGTGATTGACTTTTGTGATTTAAGTTATTGTTGGAAATGTTGGAATGCATCTCCTTGATATTAATCAATGCAGAAAAGTGCTATTCACGAAAAAGGACAGGCAGCTGGAGAATCTCCACTAACCAGAGACGCCCTGTGCAACCAAATTTTGCGAGCGATTTATCAGGTAAAACCAATCCAGAACCTGTCATGTTCTACAGACTGGGGTTGGGCTAAAAATAATGGCTTATGGGAGCCTATGTGGACCGCCCTATCGCCAGCAGCTACAGCTTGAATGGAGTAAATAAGGTGTAAGTGTAAGCAAAAATTTGCAGGAAGGTGCAATTGTTTAAAAAGATAAATAAAGTGCACCATACTATGTGCACAGATATGGATACAGCGGAAACTGCCAATAAAATTTGTTATAAAAAGGTATAAAAAATTTTTTTTCTTAAATATTACTACAACTCTCTTTTAAAGTAAAATTATGGGACTACCAATACTCATCCTTGTAATTATTAAACAATAAGTGATAAGTCCAAATAAAAAAATACTGTACCAAAATGCGGCGCTACTGATTTTTTTGACACATTTATAAATATAATTTCTATAGAAAAGTTTATGTGTATATATATAAGGTCCTTCTTAAATAGTGGACAAAATTTTAAGGGGTCAATGTACTCATGCATACAGACAACTTTTACTATGGTACCAACATTGAAATCGCGAAAAAAAAAATCAGCTGTCCCATAGAACATTTAAAACCGAATAGATCAAAATGAATGGAACGCTGATTTTTTTTTTCGCGATTTCAATGTTGGTACCATATTAAAAGTTGTTTGTATGCATGAGTACATTGACTCCTTAAAATTATGTGCACTATTTAAGAAGGACCTTATATTTAAGATAAATAACGCTGCTTAAACCTATTTTTTATAAAGCATAATCTCGTGGTTTAATTGTAGGCATAGATTTTGTAAGTTTTTTTTTCTTTTTTTTTTTGCACTGAACTTATTTTTTTTCTATAAACGAGTAACAATGTTGTTGCAGAAATGAATTTTCCGTCCTTGAATTATACGGAAACGATACCAAACACGACCAATTTGTGTCATTATTAAACAATAAGTGATCAATCCTATCCAAATATACTGCGCCAAAATACCGCCGCGCGGCGCAAATGTTTTTTTTGACACATTTATAAATATAATTTGTATGACAAAGTTGATGTATATATATTTTATATAAACAGGGCTGTTTAATCATATTTTTTTTATAAAGCACAATCTCGTGGTTTATTTGTAGGCATAGATTTTGTAAGATTTTTGTTTTCTTATTTTTCTGTTTTTGCGCAGAACTTTTATTTTTTATATGAACGAGTGTAAAAGTTGTTCCAGAAATGAATTCCTTGTCCTTGAATTATATGAAAACGATACCAAACACGACCTATTTGCTAAACTTGTGGAGATATGGATGTGAAAGTGCAGCGTGGTAGAAGGCACCTCTCCCCCCCACCCCTGGCTACCACCATGGTGGTACCACGTGGGTACAGGGCTAAATCAGCTCAAATGACCACAAAGTACGCCTGTGCCAAGCGGCTTCCTTTGTTGACGATCTGCAAGGTTGATGCCACTAAATACTGCACTAATAATAACACCTAGAACGATAGTTCTCTACAAAGCGCACTGTCAAAAGTGAGGCAACTAAAACAGCCAAAATGGTTCCTTTTTCAGATTGTTATTCTACATTATTCCCTAATCATACCGATTAAGTACAAAACAGTTTCAATTTTCTTACATTTATAAGACTAGTTACTATATTATTGGGTTTCAGTTACGATTAGTTAACGTATTAAGGATATATTTGAAAACTAAGCCATTCTGACTTGGTATTAGTTGCCTCATTTTGCATACGAGGACACGGCTTCTAGGTGTTATTATTCTAAGCTAGGTAAGTAGGCTTTTTAGTATGCGCGCAAGATGAGGAAATCAACAAAGTCCCTAAAAGAGCCCTTACTCATGTCAAGTATTGCCCGCGAGCGCTATAGATAGGTACCTACTCGTATTTACTTCCTGGGCCAACTTATTTACACTATTTATTTTACCGGAAAGGATTAAATGTAGGATTCTGTATACGTTCTTAACTAATAGATAGGTAACTAATTCAACTTTGAAGATATACCTAGATATAATACCTAGTCGAATACAAAATGTAAAATCAATTTAAGGTAAGTAGGTATCTTTAAGTTTCGACTATTACCAATTTTTTATAAGTTTGTATTTGATTGATTTCTGCTACCGTAGCTGCGCAGTGCTAGAAAGCTTGGGTGATGAGAGTTCTATGGAAACTCGCAAAGAGAAATTTACGGAGGCTGACACCGACAACGACGGGTGGATCACGTACGACGAGTTTTTATCGGTAGGTACTTAAGTTTTTTTGTATAGGTACGCTATACAGGATGTTTGGAAATAGCCTTATAAAGCCGAATATGGTAGATAGGGACCATCAAACTGAACAACTTTTACTACGGACGGCCTGAGTGGTGCAGTGGTCAACATGCCGCCTACCAAGCAAGACGTCCCGGATTCGATTCCCGGCTGGGCAGATATTGAAATTATGAATTTTAAATTCTGTGATGGGTCTGGGTGTTACTATGTATAATAAGTATAAATTTAAAATGTATATACTTATATACATTTTAAATTTATACTTATTATACATAGTAACACCCAGATACTGATATACTACTTAGTATATCAGTTGTCTAGCACCCATATTACAAGCTTTGCGCTTAGTTTGGGGCTAGATGTTGCTGTGTGAAATTGTCCAAGCATTTATTTATTATTTTACTATGGGACCAACTCTGAAATCGCGAAATAAAATTGCTTTTTCATTCATTTTGTTCGTTATTAATCATTTTTTCCCCTTATAGTCTGTTTGCTTTTTAGGTAGCATGATAAGTAAGGGTAAGAAACGGCTGTTGTTTTCGCGATTTCAGAATCGGTCCCATAGTAAAAGTTGTTCAGTTTTCAAGTGTCAATTATCTAGAAGTTGTCATGCTTGTTTTAAGTTAAAATTAATTTACATATCTACAGTTGGTGTACAACTTCAGCCCCATGGAAAATGGAGAGATATCGGGTTTGGCGCTGCTGTGCAATGAGGTTGCAGACGACATACAATTTGTAAGCAATTTGACTGTCGGCGAACAGTTAGAATATGGATTATTTTAATAATTAAAATACAATATTATTTTAAACTTCTTCGTTTATTCTTAAATATGTATATACATACATTTAGCTATAAAATCTTCAGAGAACCAAATTTTTTTTATTGTCCATGTTTTTTAAACAGTCCCCCTACTCAAATGGGCAACATTCTTTACGTTTAAATGTTACGCTTATTATTAAAACTTTAAAATAAGCAGTAAACTATAAAGTTACGTGCCGTAAGCTTGGAAATTCCGTACATACTTACATCAAAGTCTGTGATTAACTTAAGTTTGCGACATTTTATTTAATCGTCTACGTTCAAACGTAAAGAATGTTGGCCCTTTGAGTAGGTGGGGCAGGCAGGACATAACATGAGAATAACAAGATTACAAGACTACACTGGACGCCTGTAGCACATCTCCTCCCGCAGGACACCGCATTAGGTTCCGCCATGGGTTCGATAAGCGAAACAAATGAGAACAGCCTGTTCTAATGCATAGATTTTACATGCGCGATTCCACCCGCTCGGCTCCGACCATTGACACACAGAAAGCAATGACGCGAAACCGCTACGTAGATGTGATGTGATCCTCATATATCGTCGTCGATAGAAGACAACTCATAGCGAAACTATGGCGGATACCGCGGTGCTGCTGGTACGGTTTTGCGGCGGAAGTGTGCTACAGGCTTTGACAAAAATACCCTAGATATCTGGTCAGAGTCTCAAAAATGGCACAATGGCAAAAAGCGTCGCACTAATTACAAACTGGGCCACAGAATAACTAAACTGGGCGCTTATTTTGCACAAAGTAAGTGATAGAAGATGTGTTTTTGTACAAAATAAATAAATTTAAAAAATATTAAAAACACGACTACCCTGCCAAAAACGAACTAAAAAGTTAAATAACAAGTGTCGATGCAGTCGGGGGACCGTTTGTGGAATAATTTTTAATCAATGAGGTCCCCCGACTGCAATGACACTTGTTATTTAATTTTTTAGTTCGTTTTTGGCACGGCAGTCGTGTTTTTAATTTTTTTTAATTTATTTTTATTTCACACATTTTAGTGAGAAATGTGCTCATTAAGGCCTTTCATTTGATGCCCATATTGTAATAATTGAAGAAAATATTTTTTTTTCACATTTGAAAATAGCGTCGTAGTCGTCGTACAGTCGCTTTTTAAAAAAAAAGATATAGCCAGTGTCACTCGGAATGATGTAAGGATTCTAACGATACCCCATACATCCAAATCCGTTGAGCCATTTGGTAGTTATGGTGGAATAAAGAAACCACATACCCACAAACATACATAAACCCTGAACACATATACACTCCTTTTTGGGCAGTCGTGTAAATAAGCTTATTTTGTACAGAATAAGTGACATAAAGTGTGAGTTTGTACAAAATAAGAGAGGATTATGTACAAAATAAGCGCCAAATTTGTTAGGGGACGCTACTTGAGGTGCCATTTTTGCGTACTGTTTTAGTTCGTGAAGCGTTATCTAGGACAGCGGTTCCCGAATTCTTTTGGCTACGGAACCCTTTTTGGTTCACCGTTTTTGGGCGGCACCCTAGCTCAAATAAGAAGTAAACTAACCAGGGTTGCCACCTTTAGGAACGGGAAATAGGACAAGGGTGTGAAAAATTTTTGGGTGTATTTTCTAAATGTACGTTGAAATCATTAAAACTGGCAGTAAAACTAAAACTACTATAGAGTCTGGCAATTGGTTAATGAAGGACGTGTTGAATGTGTGTGAATGTTTGTAATTAAAATACTCAAAATTAATGCAAAGAAACAGGCGGGTCAGCAAAGTAAGAGTAAAATAAAAAAAAAGGAGAACTGCCTAGCTGAAGGGGAAAAAAGATACTTTTGATTTACTGAGGCTTTTTGGCTTGGTGTTCACATCTTGTAAGTATAATTTGACTTTGAAATAAGGACTTTTTAAGATATAAAATTAAGTACCTAAATATTTTGAATTTATAAAGTTTTAAATTTTATAAATTTTCGCGGAACCCCTGAGAGCCTCTCACGGAACCCCAGGGTTCCGCGGAACCCTATTCGGGAACCGCTGATCTAAGATATTCTTGATCGAAGGCTACAGACATGAATTAAATAAGACTTGGCCGTTAGAAATTGAATTCGTCTTCACTGAGTGAGTCGACGTCGCTGAGCTCCGCGAGGCGGGGGTCGCAGGCGAGGCACCGCGCCTCCACCTCGCGCCAGCACTCCAAGCAATACACGAACGGGCACCTTGATTCTGTGCACTTATGCCATCTGACTTCCATGTTTTCTGAACAGGACAACACGAGATTTATTTTAAGGGCATCCTAAAGGTGTTTGTGGACTGGTGGGACTCTCTGCTACTACGCAGAAGCAGATGGATACACATCTAAACACACATAGATAATAGCAATCATTGTTATCTAACCATCCATAGTTCATAAAAAAATTGTTGCTAACACTGTCCACTATGGACCCTGGCCCCCTAGCATGACCACCGATCCGCGATGTGATATAGCGATTTATCACTTTAATAACTGTCAAAAGACAGTGGATTTTGACAGTTGAGTGTCGATAAAATGCCATATCACGCGATATAAATATCGTGTTTCGATGATCATGCTAAGCGGGCAGGTCTAAAATAAATTCTATTATCTTTATCATTAATGATGATAATAGAATTTATTTTCTTCTTTCTCAAAATGTACCTGTTGCAAAATGTCCCTTTCGCAAAATGTCCTATATACATGACACCTGTACGAACTCGATACTCTCCCGGCTACCTTTGTTTTAAACAAAACGTTTGGAGATTTGAACATCAAATACTATAAAATCACACCCGTTGATTAGCCATTTTCATGTTTCCACTGCTGGAGAAACTTACATACAACAGGTAGAGGCCTACCTAATAGAAGGTCAGTACCCCAGCAGTGAGTACGAGGAGAAAAGGCATATTCTTCTTCTGAATTGCCCAATGCGGCTAAAGCCTGATTTCCACATATTAGTGAAATCACAATTCCGGCACAGTACCGCCACCGTGATACTTATTATTTCTATTTCATACATTCTTTATGAACACGCGTCCACGACACTGAGAGCATTGTCTCGTCACTGACACTGCTATCAGTGTCAGCGATGAGACAGTGCTCTGTGTCGTGGAGAGGACGCATTCATAGAAAATGTATGGAAAGTATAATTATCACGTGGCGGTACTGTGCCGGAACTGCGACTTTTCACTGATGTGTGAATCAGGCTTAATGCAATGCAAATGCAGCCGGGACCAACGGCTATCGTGCCTTCCGAAGCATGGAGAAACTTGAGAGAAACAAATTTTTCGTCACCCCCACATGAGTTATGATTATGACTAAAGGCCGGATTTGCGGTGGCAGGAATACAAACTTGTTAGTGATTACCAAATTATCGTAAATGTTTTTATATGTCGATGTTTTGAAAATATTTTTGTAGTGGAACTTCTTTGATCGCGTCTGTATTTATTTTTTGTATTTTACCAAGGAGGATGTATTTCTTAAAAATTTGACATTCTACTTCACTCACTTTGACGTTGCTATCTTTGTATCAAGAAAAACTGCAGTGAATTTTATTATTTATACATTTCACGATTTTCACTTTTCTTAATGTAAGTAGGTAATTTCTACTATTTCCGACAGTAAGTCTATATATCACGTTACATAATTATAATTTTTTATCGATAAATTACACAAATAGATAATCAAGTTGTCCACGCACTATTAAACGTCATTTTATTCGTGCTACCGCAAATCCGGGGTCTGGTTATGACCGACAAAATAAACCCAATCTAAAATTTTCACTAACTGCAAGTAAATGGAACAAACTTTAATCACCGTGGCTTCTAGGCTCGGTCTCCCCGCAGATCAGGCAGGTCATCCTCGCGGCGGGGAACACGCGCAGCCACCCCAGCAGGCGCGGGAACTTGATGCGCAAGCTCAACAAGTTCTCTCCTGATAGATAGTGGGCACGAACCGCCTGGACTGCTTTTCTGCTCAATGGAGAAGATTCATGATTAGAGATGGGCAAAGAACCCGATTTCTAACCGACCGACTGCTGGGTTTAAATTAAACCCAGTCAACGCCCATAGATCATTTTGTTGAACTAAATATTATTTTTAGAAATAAGACTTGTTTCGTCCTTTGTATATTTTTATATATTGGTTTAACAAGAAATTGTTTCCAGAGCAATGTCACATTTGACATATCAATAGAAATAAAAAGCTGTAAAAAGTTTCTATAACATACAATGGGGGTCTTTATTGGCGTTAAACCCAGTTTAAACCGGGTCTTTTGCCTATCTCTATCATGATAAAAAATCTTTAACTCCATAAAATTAAAATATAGCCTAAAATTTATATATGAGTGAAAAAAAATCCGTCAATAAATGGCAGAGCAATAAATAAGTTGACGAATGTTTGCGCGACTTGAATGACCCGATTGGGCGGACGTGACGTCACCACACCTATCGCTTGTATGGCGGTGGCGCGGCCGGGCCGCTCGAGATGTTCCGCAGATGACGTCACGCCACTCGCGCCCGGACATACTGGCTGGAAAGTAGTGTAACATTCGTAACATCCATGTCCTGTAACTTTTTAATTTTTAGAGATAATTTGATATTTCTTTCCCAGTTGTGTATAATTTAGGCTTAATTTAAAAAATAGCGAATAAAAAAAGGTAACTTCTCCTTATGTCACAGTATTACAATCTAATCTTCGATCAAGAATACCCTAGATGTCCGGTCAGTCTCAAAAATAAATGGCACCTCAAATAGCGTCCCACTTACAAACTGGGCGCTTATTTTGCACAAAGTAAGTGATAAAAGACGTGTTTTGTACAAGATAAGCTTATTTTGTATAAAATAAGTGATATAAAATGTGAGTTTGTACAAAATAAGATTATGTACAAAATAAGCGCCAAGTTTGTAAGTGGGGTGCTATTTGAGGTGCCATTTTTGTGTACTGTTTTAGTTCGTGAAGCCTTATCTAGGATATTCTTGATCGAAGAATCTTATATAGAGTAGAGCGACCGTAATGTAGTTGCGTAGTCAGCAACTTACCTTCGCAACATTTTTTGCATCTTCATTCGTTTCTTCAGAATGTCGTTATAGAGATGCAATATTCTGTACTTTTCCCTGGATGGGTAGAAGTAACTACATACTAAGCTGTAAAAAAATTAACAACATTGTATTAAATTGGCATGACATTGTAAGGATGATGTGGACGGTCGAAATCCAAACTAACGTTCTATACTGCTAAATAAAGTTAGACTTTTTTGATAGACAGGCAAGTGCTTGCGCGTTAACACGCCTGATGGTAAGCGATGATTCGACTGTCACGCACTTGCTTAGAAGATAGCCTAGGTATTCACTCGCGACTTAAAGGCCCCCAGATTGTACCTATCGGAAAACACAGACACAGGCAAGGGTTCCATTGTCTAGCGGTACGGATGATAAAATTTGAAGCAAAACGCTTAGTGTGAGTCTTGTCTTCCTTCCAGCGAATATAATTGATAGTAGCAGGAGAGAGATAAGAGTCTAACTAATAAAATAACACCTTCTTAGCCGTACTGTATACGGATCGATGTAAAGTAAGACCACGATCCACAAGTAACCACCATAGATGTTGAGGTAGAAGGAGGAGGGTATCAAACGCGGACGGGGCAGGCACTTTGAGTTGCTGATGTTTTGCGTCGATTGTGCTTGCACGTTCAGGCCAGCCAACACGCTGCGGACCATGTTCGGTAATGTCCCCGTGCCTTCCACCTGCGACATGTGAATGTGGAATTATAGAAGCTTACAAATTGCTTAATTCCGAAGAATGAAAGATGACTCAGCAACGAGTCTTTTGAGTGTTCAAAATACTGTCACTAAATACTTTCTACTTGGCTGTAAAGTCTTCATTCGTCACTCAACACTCTGTATTTACATACAAAACTTTGCACCCAGTTGCCACAACAGTCTCATAACAGAAGTCAAAGCTCAGCTCAAGACAGAAGTCTAAACTCTGTACTCTGAACTCGACACTCAAAACGCTACATTCGGAACTCAAGTCTCTGAATGTGATACTCGAAATTTGGCACTCTAGGTAGCGCAATGGTATAGCGCCTGGCCCAGCGATTGCGGAGGTTATAAGCAACTTTCGCAAGGGTCAGTCATGAGATGGGTGACCAAAAATGTATTATCTCGAGCTCCTACGTGCTTCGGAAGGCACGTTAAGCCGTTGGTCCCGGCTGTATTTGCAGTCGTTAACACCCACCAATCCGCATTGGGCCCGCGAGGTGGATTATGGCCCAACCTCTTTATCCACCCATAAAGAAGGCCTGTGCCCCAGCAGTGGGGACATTGAAATGGCTGATGGTCAAGACCACCAAGGATATGTCTTTTCGAGCGAGGGATATGTAAGGATTGTTTCTCCCTTATTATCTCCTTTTATTATGTCTCCAAACCTCGATCTCCAAATCCCTGGTGCCTTCCTTCGGCAGTTCCGTCTCCGCATGCTGCCTGACCACATTGAGCGCCTCGTAGAACAGCCGGTCCAGCATCACGAATGTAGTGGCTGTCACCACCTCCAGCAGGACCTTGAGGATGTGTGTCACGAGCTTTTCACGCTCTGAAGACTTGTACTGTAGTGAATGAATGTCTACGTATTTGCTCCTTTCCATCTAAAACAAGTATTTACTTAATTTACTTATTTTTCATACCCATTTAGGTTCGCGAACCTATGTAGCGGTTCGCGGAGATCAATGTGGACGCTATTGCGAACTTCTTCTTGCTCCCCCTCTGTGTTCGTTCGCATCGGATGCGGCAAAATGCGGAGCGCGCGCGCATCGAGGTTCGCACACGTTCACACTATGGCGCACTGTTGTAGGTTCGTTGATCGCGGAGGTTTTCGAACCTAAGTGGGTAATGGTTTCGAACCCTTACAAACCTTTCAGGTAAGTATTCAATACTTACCTGAAATATAGACCTAAGTAGGCCAACAACGTTTGCCCAACGTTTTGTTTTCACAAGCTTTTCTCATTGCGCTCGGAGCGTAGGTACAACGTACGGCTCTGTCTCCGCATGATCACCGAAATATGATACATATCGTGATTCGGTAGTCATACTACGGAGGCTGGCTAAATTATGCTGGCATAAAGAGCATTAAAACCTTTTTAAGTGGTAGAAGTGTAAGCTGATTCCTCCTTCCTCGTTTCCGATCTATCTTCTTGAATCGCCTCGTGATGTAAATGTTGTCATGGTCGATGTTCGTTACGTACTGATCGTGGTATGTGACGGCAGCAGTGAATATCCTCAGAAACAGTAATGCCACGCAGATATTCACCGCAGTGGTGACAGAGCGCATGATTACGTTCTTTTCTTCGAAAGCGTGCATTACCCTTTTACCCGTTTCTTTTGCATCCTAGAAAAACAAAAATCGAAGAGGTGTTTTTGAGAGGCTCTGTCAGGCCAGGCGTACTCCGTGCTTTAGGTATGAAGCTACAGTAGCCGGCGGGTCCGTCCGGACGGACTAATTCAGAAAAGAGATACGATACGTAATAGAAAGAGGTGGCGAATATAAATTGTAGGGAAGGGAGCGCTGAGCGACCTGAATTGCACTTTATTGTGTCGGAGCAAGAGTCGGTATTTATTTAAAAGATTTTGTGGAGTGCATCTTCTGTACTTGAACTATAATGTATTGTGGCTCTATTATAATCGAATTTAATTTTAAAAAACCGGCCAAGTGCGTGTCGGGCCACGCGCAGTAGGGTTCCGTAGGTACATTATACCATACCATATTTTAATACCGCTATCATTTTTCGTCTGAAAAAATAACTTTGTTTTTCACAGTGTTTGTATGAATGACAAAGTTATATTTGCGGTTTTGGAAAATGTACTATATCTCGAAAACTAATTACTGTATCTCATTCAAAACAATTTTCGTTGAAAGTGTTTATTAAGATCTATAGCTTATATTTTTTTTAGATTTTTCACTCTCTTACTTTAAATGTTAAAGGGGGGGGACACACATTTTACCACTTTGGCGGCATATATCTTTCAAACGGTTGACTTTGTGAAAAAATTGTCTTAAAAACCTCAACGTCATTTTTAAAGAGCTATCTATAGACACCCCACAAGTATTGGTTTGATGAAAAAAAATATTTTCAGTTTCAGTTCCATGTATGGGGAGCCCCCCCTTAATCTGTTATTTTTTTATTTTTGTATAAAAATCGTAAAGCGGTTCACAGAATACACCTGCCTACTAAGTTTCAACTATGTAGTCCTAATACTTTTGGAATAAAGTGGCTGTGACATACGGACGGACAGACAGACAGACAGACAGACAGACAGACATGACGAATCTATAAGGGTTCCGTTTTTTGCCATTTTGGCTACGGAACCCTAAAAATGACAACCTGTGCAAAACGTTCATGCAAAATGCAGTTCAAATTATAGATGTAGGTATATTTAAGAAATTTGCTATGTAAAAGTCCAGAAAATTATGACCTAGTTACTTACCCGAACATCATAAAGTTGGTGAAGGGTTTCTATTTTATACTGAAGTGAAACTTCTTTGTTGTTAGTGAGGATTTTCTTGGCCCTCTTTAAAGCGACGTATCCCTCTCCTAGACCTGGGTTATTCTAATTTTGAGAAAAACAGGGATGGATGAGAAGTAACAAAGATTATTTGTTTTTTTACAGCTATAAATCTTACGGCAGCGGCGTTAATAATTTTATCAGTGGTTCACTTGTCGGTCTACCACGTAAGAGGTCCCTCCCAGGTTGGATTCTCAGCCGGGCAGAAATCAAAATGATGAATTTTAATTTCTGTGAGGGGTCTGGGTGTGACTATGTATAATAAGTATATAATTTAAAATGTATATAAGTAAGTACATCAGTTGTCTAGCACCCATATTACAAGCTTTGCTTAGTTTGGGATTAGATAGCGTTGTGCGAAATTGTCCAAGCATTTATTATAATTAGGTTTATCAGATGCTGTTTGGAGAAAAGCCGCCGTGGCTACTACGCTCTAACATTCCATTCAATTTATAAGATCGGGACGGGAAGTCTATAACATAAGCATACGTCGTTGTTGTGCAAGAGCCGTCCTTACGAAAAAACAATTTTACGTCTAGATTTTCTAGTTTAAAATTACCTGATTTTTACTTTTACATAAATCAAATCTTCCTAGTATTTCCTCCAAATTGCAGATGTGGCATAATTTGAAAGGTCGACACAGAACCCAGAACGAGCTCGTGGGGACCACTTCTTTGCACTGGTCGTAAGTCGAAGAGAAGACAGTGGAACAGCAGGTTACAGCGTGTGACACCATATTTTCACAACGTTGTTCCAAATTCATGAGATACTTAATTTTGTATAATTCTTTAACTTCTCGTTTTCGGTTCTCCCTAAATAAATGATATAATAATGAGCTATTGAATGTCAAGAATGAGATCTTTGGAACTGATGTTTAATAAGGGTCCCTGCACACGGGCGACACGCCACAACCACAAATCGCCGCCACTGACCTATTCCTGTAGTTTTCATACATCGCCGCACACGGTAAACGCCGGTGGTCGCCACACGCTACGCTACAAATGTCGCTTCTCGCTTCTTGTGGCCGACACCGGCCACTAAACTGCAAGCGAAGGAAATTTGTTTCAGGAACTGACCACTTGTGGCTGTCGCGCGTTTCAGTTACATTTGCAGCCGCTTCTAGCTTTTAGTCGCAGCGTTTGTGGTTGTGGCGCCGTGTGCGGGGACCCTAAGGAGATTTGCTCACAGCTTTTGTTTCTGCAGTTTCGAGACGTGCCGTTGGCTGATCGGGAATTTGCAATAGTCTCCAATTTCCATTTCTATTGGGGTTATAACATCACGAATAGACCTGGCAAATGCAAATAGTCTATAAATTATAAACGTCAATGATTGAAATATAGGTGGATGAACTTGGAAAACTAATGGCAATGTCAAATAATGTATTGGTACCATAAAGTTAATATTACCGCTAGGTACCTATATTAACTTTATGATTGGTACAGGCCTCGGCACGGATCTTGAACGGTGACATTTAATGCGCAGAAGTTATTTTTAGGTCTCATTGGCGGGGGACGTGGTGCGGGGCGGCTGCAAACATCCGAAGTAATCTCCTCCAATTTCTCTCAAGGCACACGATTCGTGCCGACACCTATAAAAAAAGTGAAAAGACTTAAAAAATATCACTAACTTAATCGTATCCTTAACTTGGCTGACTTCCGGCCTCAGACTGAAGACGGCTCTCCGAAAGGGCTCGCCTATCACCGCGAACTTCGCCCCGGAGAGATTCTGCGACAGCTCGGTACTGCACGCGAAAACACGCACCACCTCCTTCGCATTCAGACCCATGTTGGTTATTGGACCTTGGTAAAGGCAAATATACTGTAGATGCGCACAATCATCATTCCAAAATTGTATTAAAATACGAGTGAGAGATTACTGAAATGCTTTTCTACTTTAGAACTATTACTCATTTGTCGGTGCAGCATCGGTATGACATCAGGGGGTCAAGTCTGCTAATGTTTTCGTCAAAATCGTAGCTCAATGGTATTTGAATGCTAATGCTTTTTGACACAGTTCTTGTTTCTTAAACCCAAAACATGAAACACATTGTGTTTCTTTAACCCAAAACGGAAACCACTATGTTTCCGTTTTGGGTCTTGGGGTCTTGATTTTGGGTTTAAAAAACAAGAACTGTGTTAAAAAGTATTACCATTAGAACATTATTGAACTACGATATTGACGAAAACATTAGCAGACTTGACCCCCTGCATGCTCGATATAGGTACGCGGTACCCAAACATACCAAGAAGTTTACTGGACGCCTATATTTTAATAGAGCGTTACTCATTTGTCGGCGCAACATCATCTCGGCGCGCTAGATTCGGTACAGAATACGTACCGCGCCGAGTAAAGGGCCTTAGGGCTCCAGATTTCGATATTAGATTCAGGGCCAGTTTCACAGGATCCGACCATCATTAACTTTTGTATTAATTTAAGAATGGGCACATTTAATTTATCAGTTAAGGAAATAGCAAATTTTCGGGAATTCGTGAAACTGAATCATAATATCGCGTTCCTACCAATCTAAAACGGGGTTGATTATTAGGTACCTACCTAACAGGTTAAATAGTTCTATCCACCTGAATTTGATGTTTAAAAGTTGGGAGGTGTGTTCTTTATATTAGTTGTTCAGAAATTCATACAGATCCATCTACCAAGCAAACATAAGCTAAATAAACTCTTACCAGCAATAACATAAGTGAGGATCACAACTTTGAGCACTCCGCGTCCTGGCTTGCCGCAGTACATAGAAAGTGTCAGCAGACATATGCATCGAAGCTGAACACACACCAAATTGCCAATGCCTAAACAGATGACGAAAGACAGGACAATAGGGCACAAGCAGTACGGTGTCGTAGCCATTGAGTAAAAAAAGCATTGCAAATAGCTATAGTCCTTAAAGCACACTTCACTGTGATTCGACTTCAAGAGTCCAAGAGGTTGGCAAAGCGTAAGTTTCAAAAACATTTTTTTTTTGCATTGGTTAAAAGGAAACACTACGGCCGAGAGAATTGAAAAATTCCTATTAGAAAGTTGACAAAATCAACGTTTCGTAGTCCTGTTTCCTTCTCAAAAATTAGACCGATTTAAATACTTTTTTCATTAAATTTTAACGAAAGAACTTAGCTGTGTTCCTATGTTTTCCTTTTTTTCATAAATTGATTATTAAAAGATCTTCAAAAACCTAAATAATGCATTTTTTTAGACAGCTAGCAATCAAATATCAAAAAAGCAAAACATAGAAACACAGCTAAAGCATTTCTTTATTTTATGTTGAAAAAACTATTTAAATCGGTCTAATTTTAGAGGAGGAAACATAAGAAACGTTGATTTTTTCAACTTTCTATAGGATTTTTTAATTTTCTCGACTATGGTGTTTCGTCTTAAAAACTTATGAATAGAATAAAACTGAAAATAAATAAATAATTACCAACCTAAAAATAAACTAACAGATAGACCTAAATAAAAGCCCGTATTTCCAGGGAATGGTATCTTCTTCAGCAGATAGTAGTAATAAACCTGGCCAAGAGCGAAACCCCCTACAAAAGGCACCAGCCACTTCAGACAACGACTTCTGCGGCTCGCCGGGTTGCGCCGCGAGAAGCAATTGCTCAAATAAATGGGAAAGGTTAAAAGTCTGATGACCCATTGTATGCAACCCATATTTATTATTGTTTTATTTCACAACTTTCTCTTTTCTTTAAATCGAAACAATCTTGAAGTATGCACGAAGTATGCTTGAAGTTTACAGAAACGTCAGTCAATGTGAAGTTGCATAAAGTTGGCATCATAGATAATACACTATGTTGGCACCATGGTCCAAGAAAAAATATTGTTTTTTATTTTTGTTGGCAATATTGTATCAGGATACGGCTGCTCTGCGACCTTACAGTTTATGGACAAATGTTGATTATGAATACCCGGCTTAAAGTTGCGCGTAAAACGTAGTGATTATTTCCTGTGTTGCGCTTCCACTGCATCGGGATCGGAGCGGGCGGAGCGGACAGATTTGATTATTTATATGGATCTACTGGGTTATTTAGTAAAACACCAATAACCTCGCAGGAGTAGATTACTATCATCATAAACAACAACATTTGTTTTACGACTTTTCCGAAAACAGACAAAAAAAATCGACTCTCCATACAAAATGTCCAAACAGCTGATCGAGTTTTGTATGAAAAGTCGTCGTTGTTGATGTTTTACAAATAACCCTGTATATGGCACTGTATCGGCATTTCCTTACAAAGTGATAAATGCCGACGCTCCGTCCGGCCCGATTCCGATGCAGTGGACGCGCACTTATACGACGCACAGCTAAGGTCACCATCACGCATCGCAGGCTACCGCTGAGAACTATCGCTCGTCTGTAATCTTCTTCAACAAAATAGGGGCAGTATTTACACTAATTAGTATGGCAAGGTAGATTTATCGATTATTTGATGTTTGATTTTATTGATTCACAACAACAATATTTATGAGCTTAGAACACTAAAATCTCGAAATGGTTTTCTAATTTTAGTACTTTCTCAAAATGAAATGTTGTCAATTTACTTACAAACTGTTGCCCACAAGGATAAGTAGCGTTCGATTTAGCTAGTGGCACAGAATAGATAATAGTACTAGCGTACAGAAATCGTTTAAATAAGTTGCGACTCTTGCTCCGACACAATAAAGTGCAATTCAGGTCGCACAGCACTCCATTCGCTACAAAACATTCACATAGTAGTTGTCTCTCTTTCCATCGCGTAGATCTTATCTTTTCTGATGTATGAAATTTGTCCTCTCAGAGGACGCCAAGCGCTCACGCGCGGAGTGACAGAGCCCTGCTAATGGTTCATACTCATACGTTTTATTCAAAAGTTTCGTAATAAAACGAATGTTAATATTTAATGAAATTTATTTACCGATCATTGTTTAGTAGTATAATTAGTCTTATAAAATTCAATACGTCTTGTAAAGAGAACTTAGATGACATTTATTGGGAAATATCAAGTGCCTCAAGCGACAAACAGCATTCATAATGCCAATTATTAAATCACTGACCTCGCTCGTAGCGCGACACTACGCTATCAATAACAACAATTATCATAAATAACTTTTAATCGAAAGAAAGCTTGGCACTGATAGTACAAAAAATATATATTATCACATTATTATGGAAATCAAACTAAGTAAAATGCATATAACAGAAGTAATGAAAAAATAAATTAGTAACGAAAAATACGTGTTTGTGAATATTTAATTGTGCAAACGTAATTTTTTGCGCTATCAAAGAAACTTGCAATCGTACCATAACATGCAAAATTAATGATATTTTTAATTTAACTGGCTTAATCTAAATATATCAGTTCAAGTTTAGCCAATTTTGTTCCAGTCTTACTTTAATTTAAATATAAAACGCTTCAGTAAATTATAAAAGATTCTTTCTTAAAATAGTTTCTATGCTTTAAGAATAAGGTTCACATTTAAATGCTAACAGCAGCGATGATTCTTGACTTCTGCATGTTTGCGTTGTTTAGTCGCACGCGGCGTACAAGTGTTGATTTTGTAGCAGTGAACAAATCAGTAGCATTTATACAATGACATCAATAAATTAAACGCTCTTACGTAACAAAATTAGTTTCTAAAACATTTTGTTAACGACAAAGCACGATTTTTTTAAACTATGATATTTCTTTTATAAGTTTAGCTGATGATAACACTAGTTCATCATAGGGGTATAAATAAATATCAAGTGGCAGTATGAAGCGAGCATACGAGCGCGGCGAGGAGCGAGCGGAGCGGGCGGTTACGCGAGCGCGGTGGGGGGGTCGCCGGCCGGCTCGGTGGGGGGGTCCGTGGCCATCGGCTCGTCCTCCAGCGGCAGCTCCAGGATGCGGGGCCCGTACAGCAGCAGGTACGCGCAATGCCAGTCGCCTGCGGATCAAATGCGACATTGCTGGTGAGGTTTTTCAGAATGACGGAATTTGTTGTCCATAGTCAATTCTTACTTCAGACCATTGGTAGATATTGGATGTGTTATGTAAGACCGAAATCGGTCTTTGAGCGAAAAAAACGCTCACAACGCGTTCTGTTCACTGCCAAAATGCCACAACGCGAAGTTAGTGTCATGGCTCTTATAAAAGCGCCTAGAACGCGTTGTGGTAATCATAGAAATACCACAAAGCGAAATTCGCGTCGTGGTCAACATACCAAACGACCACAACGCGTTGTGGAAATGAAGAAAAGCCTTTTGGGCGTTTTCATAAGAGTCATGAAACGAATTACGCGTTGTGGCATTTTGGCACTGACCAGAACGTGTTGGGAGCACCCACGCCACGTAGTGCCCCGACGACGACCGCCCGCAGTATAGTGGCCGCTAGTCACAGCTACATGTACACACTCACCGCCGCCGCTGAGCTTCAGCACCTCGTCCTCGGTGACGGGCGTCACGGCGTCGTCGTCGCAGCGCAGCCACGTGCCGCCGCGCGCCACCCACGCCACGTAGTGCCCCGACGACGACCGCCCGCAGTATAGTGGCCGATAGTCACAGCTACATGTACACACTCACCGCCGCCGCTGAGCTTCAGCACCTCGTCCTCGGTGACGGGCGTCACGGCGTCGTCGTCGCAGCGCAGCCACGTCCCGCCGCGCGCCACCCACGCCACGTAGTGCCCCGACGACGACGACCGCCCGCGGTGCGTCAACACCGCCTGCAGACGGTAGAACCCGCTGTTGTTGCTGCCTATGTCTGCAACCCGCAAGTTTTATTGTGTAGGGGAAAAAGTTCTAATGCTGGTAGCCCTCCATTTATTGGCACCAATAGGGATGGTGACATGAATCGCAAATATATAAAAAAAACGTGTTAAAATGTTATGTTTAAACTGCAGAAGGAAATATTAAAATACTGAAAATCATATTTTGTAACTGTAAATATAATCAAAAATATTTAAAATGTTTAAAAGAATACTCAAAATCACGTGACTGCAAACGCCAATCGGAGCCCATTACGTAACGGTGTGAGATACCACCACTGACATGAAAAAATTTTTGATCAGTGGATACCACTCAAACGAGACAAGATAAGCTGTCAAACATGTCATACATAATGTCATCATAGTTTATTTCATCAAGTTAATATTACCTAGCGGAATAGAGGAACAAAGGGCTGAGCAAGCGAGATGTCACTAATCAGCAACAAACAATGTGTGATAAAAAGAAATACGTGATTATGACGTGCAGAACTCTTTTTCGCAACTGATTGACATTTTGTCAGCCCTCATCAGCCCGCTGAGGATATGAGTTCTGAAAATATTTCCGATTTTTCTTGAAATCGTGGACATTTTTGCGAAATAATGCTTCGGAAACATGGTGTCCTGTTCAGTGATTGATTGTTGTACAACACATCGAAATAACCCAGAAATAGGTTCATTTCACAGGTAAATCATTCCAAATCGACCTCGCCAAAATTTTTTTTTTTTTTTTTGCCAATACGTTTCGAAATTTTAGCAGTGAGCGTGATAATTCTCTTCTGTAAACACTCATTTTTGTAAGAAGCAAAGATCGACTAGATAAAATGCAAAATTAACGAATATTTTGTGTAAAGAAATAATTTTCATTTTACTGCATAAGGTTATCGATATTTTTTGTCGATTGTCTATCACGCCGCATCACGCGGTTAACGAATATGTTTCACTGTTGCAAAAGTATATACATATGATGTTTAGTTATTAATCATCTTGGAATGTATTCCCATTTAAGATACTTAAGCCGATCCATAGGTATCAGTTTCTGACTATTAGAATACCATCATAAGTAATTTAACTATATTTCAGATTTCCTACCAACTTAGAAACAAAAAATGCATGGCTTACATTAATTGGCCGTCCAAACTGGACTCCAAAGAAAACTTCATGTCTATGCATGCAGTAAGCATTTTGAGGAAAAATATTTCCAGATGCGAGGGGTTAAGCGGATTTTGAAAAAAATCTGCAGTTCCATCTAAGTTTGTTCCGGTAAGCATTAATAAAATGATACTATAAAACAATAATACTATGTTATTTCTAAGTAAGTATTACAACTGTAATTTCAGCTTCACTTTTAATAGCAGCAACTTGACTAACTCACTCAATAGCCACTCATTTCTGTCTTTGTTACAGGTCAATATAAAGCCTAGACGCACAGTGTCGCCCTACGTTTATAGAGATATTGTACCAGAGGCATTCACATATGTACTATTAGTAGGTATGAACCTCTATACAAAAAAAAGTTGGGAGTTACAAGTCGTGATAAAGTTTGGCCACATGATAGAAACTGATCTGTAGGCTGTTTCTAACTAATATTGAGCTGGGCCAAACTATCCTTACATACAGTTCCATAGGGCGGCGGGTTGAATAGCGCACTTTTCCCGGCTCCATTCTAAAAACTATAACAATTCAGGTTTAACTAATAGGTCAAATGTGGTATCATTTTCGGATAAAACAATAACGTAGAATTTATTTCTGGTATAAAAAAATGCAATTTATTACGCAGTTTCTGAAAAAATACACAATAACCAATATTTTTAAACTTCATTTTTTTAGTTTAGGTATTGGCACTTATTTCAGTATTTTAAAAAAAACTACTTTAAAGAAGCGTTTTTCAGGTTAATTTGTTATATGCTTTTGTTATGTTAACTATATTTTATACAATTTGCGCCTAACCCAAGTAGTTGAGGTCCATTGTTTGCGGAGACACAGCTAGTCAAAAATATGCATTTTTTCACGAAATAAAAGGGGTTTCCGTTTCGTTCGGAAGCACTTCTCAGTTTTTTTGTTTATGTTTCTGTAAAGTTAATTAAATTTTCTACAATTGACAACATTTCATTTTGAGAAAGTACTAAAATTAAAAAACCATTTCGAGATTTTAGTGTTCTAAGCTCATATATTTTTTTTCAGAATTTTTAGATCAGTATTTTTTACGTAAATTAAAAATATCTAAAATCTAGTCCATATAGGGAGTTTGAGTTGAGTCTCTTTGCCTTCTATTTTAAAAAAAACAGTGGTGCCAGATTAGGGTAATTTACCCTAGATTTAGGGTAAAAAATATCCGGCACTAAGAGACGACACATTCCCCTTCCGAGTAATTTTAAATCCCTTAATTGAAATTACAGCATTCCCATTACCCGATTAGTATAAATAAATACAAGAAAAATATTTCTTTCCACTACCTATTTCTTTCTTTATAAATCAACAAACAATTCTTCCATGTACATGTAAGGTGGGGCGGAGAGTGTCCTTTCTGTATGGTAGTACTTATTGATTATTATTTATTTATATTATATATTATATCTATTCTGTGATCTAGGGTAAATTGAGACCCAGCCTAGGGTAGTGTGAAAATCTGATCAGGCAACACTGAAAAAATCAATTGTCATAATTGTCATAATAATGACTAAATGTCTTTCGAGTGTATTTCTATGTTCAGTAAAATTTCGATATTTTTAAAGTATTCTTGTAAGAAAATCAAAAGAAAGTCGTAGCATCGTTTGTGATACTTAAGCGTTACCTGTGACATTATGTTTTGTGTGATTGAGGGCTGGAAATCACACACAGGAACATAAGAAAATAATCAATAGATATTATCATTTAATCGGTGACTTCATATTGTTTTAATTTTTTTATGTCATGTAAATAGCCTGAAACTATTATAATATATTAATAATTTGTGCAAATAGTCGTTTGTGTCCAGTTCTTTGTCGATTTTTGCAAATATCAGATCTGTTTATTACAGGTCTTTGAAGTGTTTTTTCGCATAGTGATGTGCATTTCTATATCGATATGTTTTACCGTACTTTCTTAGGTACTTTGTTTGATGGGAACAAAAAGTAGAAAACCATCACATGGCTTGGCTAGCCTGGCACATCATTCTTTTAAATAAATGATAATCAAGTTATTTAATTCAATTTAACTCTGTATGTAGATAATTACTACTACATCAATTTCTTTGTTTTAGGAGCCGATATCCAACATACCACAAAAATTTAATGAGTCTGCGTGATGTCGACATGAAGCGATGATTATTAGTTTGCAGCGACAACTAAAAAGAGTTAAAAAAGCCTTCAAATAATAAACACTGTCATTTTACCTGTTCTTTTATTTCCTTGTCTTTGTCTGCATGGACATTCGAGAAAGTTCTTAGGAATACCAGCCCCCCTACTCAAATGGCCAACTTTCTATTCGTTTGAACGCTACGCTTACTTTTAAAGTTTAAATATGAGCAATAGATGATTGAATCACATGTCGCAAACTTATGTAAATCAAAAACTTCGATGTATTGTATGGAATTGTCAAGCTTACGGCACATAATTTTATAGTTTACTGCTTATTTTAAAGTTATAATAGTAAGTAAGCGTTCAAACGAATAGAATGTTAGCCATTTGAGTAGGGAGGCAGTTACCAGAGGTCGTACTCTGAGCTCTTATAGCAACCTCAAAGTGATGTTATTTTGTTATAGGGACAGAGCTATACATCACGTATAGCGCACTTCTCAATCACAACATCGCTTCGATATTACTTTTCGTCTTTGGATGGGGGCTTTTAGTTGAAACTGTTTTTAGAAAGCAATATTGAAAGAAAAATGACCCACCTCTTCTTAGAAATTTAGTCATAGGTACCCCTTAAGGTACTACAATAATTTACTAAAATTGTTATTGGGGTTACTATAGTTGTTATTATGTTCCTTATTTATTATGAAACATGGAACAAAAATACCATTATTATCGATATAAAAATTAGCGTGCCTACATCTCTATAGACATCACAATTCGCATCAAAGACAGTTTTTTTTTTAATTGACGTTTTAAGAGGCAAGGCTAAGACATCGCTTATATTTTACCTATATCTTGTACTTACGTCCTTTTAGAATAAACCGTTTTTTATTAATTAATATCTCAGTAATGTATGAAAATAAATGGAAAAGAAAAAATACGTATTGCCTAAAAAACGATAATTTTTCATTATATCCATAAAAACATGTACCTAAAAATTTTGAAATGTTGTCAATTTGAGCCTAATTTGATTAGTCTAGGTTTACTAGTTGCAAAGACACAGCTAGTCAAAGATAAGATTTTTTCAAATAATTTCAATAAAAAGCCCATTTTTAACCAGCTATGTCTCTGCAACCAATAGACCTAGACTACTCAAATTAACTTCAAATTGTAGAAAAATTAATTAACTTTACAGAAATATAAACAAAAAACCTGAAAAATGTTTCTGAACGAAACGAAAACCTTTTTTATTTCGTGAAAAAATGCATATTTTTGACTAGCTGTATGTCCGCAAACAATGGACTTAAACTACTTGGGTTAGGCTCAAATTGTATAAAATATAGTTAGCATAACAAAAGCATAAAACAAATTAACCTGAAAAACGCTTCTTTTAAGTAGTTTTTTTGAAAATACTGAAACAAGTGCCAATACCTAAACTAAAAAAATGAAGTTTAAAAATGTTGGTTATTGTGTAATTTTTCAGAAACTGCTAAATAAATTGATTTTTTTTATATCAGAAATAAGTTCTACGTTATTGATTTATCCGAAAATGTAACCACATTTGACCTATTAGCTAAACCTGAATTGTTATAGTTTTTAGAATGAAGCCGGGAAAAGTGCGCTATTCAACCCGCCGCCGTATGGAACTATATGTAAGGATAGTTTGGCCCAGCTCAATATTAGTTAGAAACAGCCTACAGATCAGTTTCTATCATGTGGCCAAACTTTATCACGACTTGTAACTCCCAACTTTTTTTAGTATAGAGGTTCATACCTACTATATGGGCAACAGCGTCGCTTAACCAGTTAGCAACAAAATCCGTGTGCGCGCGCATCGTCCCTGCACGAACTAAACGTATGTAGTGACGGCGCGGCGTGCAAGCGATTTTAACCTTAGGGGTGGTTAAGCGACGCTGTTGCCCATGGTACCAACCTCATCGAATTCTAGACCTACACCTCCGCTATTGCAACAGTCACCACGATCGACTTCTTTCCGACCAGAATTGACGCCAAGCAAAAAGAAGCTTATGGCTAAATGCACTAAGTTACAGGATAAAATTAAAAAGAAGCAGCAACTTATCCGAAACCTGAAGGCGCAAAATAAACGCACTATGATTGGGTTACCCTTTTGATAGGGTTTCCCTTTCGATAGCGTTACCGTATTGATAGGGTTTTTGAAAACAAGCCTATGAAATACCCAATCAAAAACCCCTTTAACGGTTAGCGGTTCCGGTCTTTTGTTGAATATAAAAATAATTGCCATTTTCGCAATCAACATCCTATAAAACCTCAAAAATAACATACGTGATTGATTGATTGATGATTTTTTCGGTTCATTTATCCCCTAAGGGATTGAGTTTCGGAATTCCATGAAATACGTGTTTATTTGTTTTTAGTAAGTTAAGTATTCCAACGAAGTTTCATATCAACATGTGTTAAGATAAATGATTTTAAATATCTTCTGATCTTTTTCTTATAGTCATACTTCATTTCAGAATCGTAATTTTAGTACACCCGTGCAAAATTCTATACCATTTATTTTGAATATGGCTGTTAATTAATACTATCGATATTTATATCAATAGTGATAAGATTACATCACTGAGACTTATACATAAAAAAAATATACACACAAATGTAAATCAATTTCGGTTTCGATTGACAGCTCATGTTTGTTCCTCTATTCCGACAGGTATATTAACTTTATGGTTTATTTATCACATCCTTAAGTAATCAAGATCATGTGACTGCGCGTTTAGTCGGGAAAATTAAGCACTATATAATTTACTTGATTTTTTTTTTATTGAAATTAGTGATTTTTGTTTTTTTTTCGTAGTATTTACATGTCTACCTATAAATTTAAAGCGGTTCCAAAAATTAGTCACTTCAATAGGGACATTGATTGGCATAAGAATATTTATCTAATCAACTGTGTTGTTTTGTGCCAATAATTAGATAGTTTACAAAATAAATTATAATATCTACTTCTAAGATTTACGCGCGTGCATTGAAACGAATTAATTTAGCCGAAGTTAGCCGGCAGCTATAGAGATACCAAAACGTTGGAAAAACAAAAATCTAATCAAATAAGTTTTTGAATGGAAATGGCAAAAGCAACAAACAAACATATAGCCAGCCAACTCATCATTTTAATGACAAAGGAACGAGATAATTAATTTAGAAGCTTACCATTTTCAAACCAATATGGAACTATTGTTTTATTCTTGCTTTCTTTTCTACTGTCGCCGTGGTTCTTATTTTTTATGGTCACTGATTCTGCTGCGGCGTCATCTATTTCCTATAAAAATAAAACAATTTTTGAACCAAAGAAAACAATTTGACACTTGTGAGCGAAAATTTAAAGTTCATTTTACCTTGAATTTCGCCCTCATCGGTGCTAGCCGTTCTTGAAGCTCAGGGGAACATAATTCAAACACATCCAAGTCGAGAGGGAATTTAACGTCTTTTAGTATTTTCGCGTTGATCGATTCTTTCTCTTTGAAATAGAAACGCACGAATTGCACTGTTAAATACGCAGGCAGGCGGCTAATTTTACTCTGAAATAAAATAATAGTACATGGTCATATTTTTATGCTAGCTATAGGCAATTAATTATTAAAAGAATTGTGTGAATGAATGAATCTTCACTTACAGTTTTCGTATAAACCGCGTCTCTTCCCAGTGTTTGTGACATTTTTGTGATTTGTTCTGACATTTTCTGTAAATAAACATAATTATTTAAAATGTTAACAATAATCAATTATGTTCATTGAAATTACGTCAATTTTGCAGCACACAAAGATACAAAATGAAATGTCCCTTAGATACATACACCTGGAATATAAGCTAAAACTAAAGAAAATGAAAACTTATGCAATTGTTGCAGTGGGACACTAGACAAAGTGTAACAGCGACATTTAAACATAGTGAGAAGAGTTCATAGCTAAAATACATCCTAAATTAAACTACTACTAACATTTTAATTACTACAATGATTAATAGTACATTATGATATAAGTGCGGTAAGTTGAAAATTACAGCCGAGGCGATATTGCTAGCCCGAGCCGTAGGCGAGGGTTACAAGAAAGCAGAGGCTGTAATTATCAAAGCGCACGTATGTCATACGACGTTTTATAACATATTTGCGAGGAAATAAATAAAACTCGGACTTTGCACCTTTGCTTGTCTTCCATATCAAATGATGAAATTTTGATACGCTTGTAAGTATCTATCGGTAGAGGCTTAGAGTAGCCTTTTTCGCTGCCTCGGAGACTTCTGGCGGTGTCGAATTAATAAATTCATCACTACTTGACGACATTTTCAAATAAAAACAATAAAGCAAAAAAAGCGCGTGGAATAATTTTTACTTGTTTAAATTAGCTATGCTCATCAGCGCTTTTTTTAAAGCAAAGGCATAAAAAACAGCCAGTATTACTAATAAAGTAAATTAATATTTTAGTGTTTTTGTTACAGATAAATAATTGTAATTTATTGTTAAAATTAATTAAATTAAATAATTAAATGTTTATTTATTATATTTTATCTCCCAAAGTTAATTTTATTCATAAAATGTTGACCTCTTTTCTGACATAAAAACTCTTTGCTAAGATTTAAAAAAGTACCGTTCGTTTTAGACGAAGCATCAAACCGTGCGGTAATGTAAAGTAAAACGCACGGTTTATCAAGGAAACCGTGCGTTTTACTTTACATTACCGCACAAGTTCGTAGTGAGATGCAATACGATATTGAAATTGGTGTAATAAGAGACCCTTTACGAGCAAATATGTTATAAATAGTTATTAATAACTAGTCTGCCCGCGATTTCATCCACGTAGGAATTTCGGAAATAAAAGGTTAGTAAAGGGAGGGCGACCAGTTTAAATGACTTCCTAAAGCCGGCGACTGACCTTGTAATAACATTTCATCGTAACGTAACGTTACGTTACGACGAAATGTTATAGGTCTTTTTGAGAGATGCGCGCACAAACAAAAAAGAATAAAATAGACAAAAATTCTAAAACTAATTTATTTTTGGGCATGGTTATTTCCCAGTATCCTAACTAACCCAACTGCTTTTTTTGGAATATCTTCAATATATATATGCACGGTAAGTTAAACAGTTAAACTTCGAAATTAGCTTTTATTACGTACGGCATAAAGACGGTCTCAAGGTCAACATGTATAATCTGAATGCCGTTGACTGTACATATAGACACGGCTTTTTTACAGTAAAGATGTGTATGACACACTCACAGATCTGAGGCCCGACTGCATGTACTTGACGTCCTGCGAGATGAAGCAGGACAGCTGCAGGAAGGACTCGGTGGTGCGCGTGGGGGGCTCGTCCGCCTCCGAGCACACCAGCTCCACGTCCAGCGTGCCGCCGAAGTACTGCTCGATCACGCTCGTCCTGTTATCACAAATTATAAGTCAAGCTGACCCTTTAGTTATGACTACTGAACTGACTGCTTCAATTTTACAACTCTATAACAGAGGTGCCCTAACCACAGAACATAGAAGTAGTTAGAAGTAGTATGAGCTCAATTTAGTATGAAAACCAGTGTAACCAAACTAACACATTAAAAATCGAAGCCAAGCCCCCCATTTAATAGTTACACGCTACGCACACATACTTTGTGAACACGTAATTGGATAAAAATTAAAAATGTGTAATATCCAAAAGGTCATAAATCACAAAGTTTATTTATTTAAATTCAATCGTATTAACATAGCACTTGGTACCAAATTAAATAATACGTGTATTTATAACGCTGCTATTCAGCCGTTAGATGGCGCAAGCAAATTTTAATAATGCGATTTACCACCTTATTTGTTATGACATAAAGTACTTTAAGAAAATTTAACGAGATAAGGAAGATCAGGTTGGTTGACATTTTTCACTTAACTTATCCTAATAGTTTCAGATCAAATATTCGTTAAACTCTTTTTCATAATTCGGTGAAATCCTGACAATTCTTAGTGTTACTAGGCAACAAAATTTATAATTCCAAATAAAATAATTGTATCGGATATCGATTAATATGTTCAAAAATGAAAATTCGAATTTCGCATATTTATTTATGGAAAAGGTACACCAACAGTATATATATTTAACATTGTTGATATCAGTTATACAATAGAGCACAATAATTATTTATATACCTATTATGGGCGTTTACAACACTTAAAACATTAATTGTGTCAAGTACATGCTAAAAAAAATAATAAAAAAAATTAAAGCTATTAATTTACACTATTATTATTGATTATTAGATTCTAATAATTTAAAGATACTGGACTTAAATTTAGGCAATGAGTCGCGAAAAACATCGATATCATCAGAGATCTATCTCTTTTGAGATTATTATACTGAGCACAACAGCGAAGCAAAAGGGCGTTTCGTCCAAGATTGGTCTTAAAAGTAGGTAGCGCAAAAGTTTTCTTTATTTGCTGTCGAGGAAGACGTTAATGAACACTGATAGCAATGTTGTTCACGAGCTCATTAGATTGCAAAGATCCATTGAGAAGTCTGCAGAAACGCTAGATCTTGGACAGTTCGCCGACATCACACGGGTGGCGGACGCCGCGTATAACTTATCGGTTATAGGTTTGAGAAAGCCTACAACGAGTTTGGAATTCTAAAATATTACCGATCTCAACTCAACACTCAACTCAGTTATGTTTTCGAATCAACAACTCGGCTTGCTATATTTCCTAATTATAACTTATTTAAAATTTCAAAACTTTATTCACTGAAAATACTACATAATATCAATTTTATCTTAGGTGTATATATATATATATATATACACACCTTGACAAAAGTCCAAGCTAAAACAATATAATTAAAGTCTAAAATAGCTATTTCGCAGTATTTTGAGTGAATAAAGTTTCAAAGAACAACATGACATGAATTTATTTTATTTAAAATTTTAGCGTTTATAAATGAAAAACTGTCTAAACGATCCAGAATTCATTTTTAGGGAACTTAGCATCAACATTCTTAGTAGGAAATTTCATTTTGTATTTTGAATCCGTCGTAGCAAAAAGTTGAATTAAATAACTTCTTCTGAGCTCGGATATAATCCGATCGAGTTAAACTGAATGTTGATGCCCATTCAGTACCTACTGAAAATAAACTCTTACACCTTACTGGGTTATACGTGGAAGTCATTTTGGCTATGACTGTTTTTTTTATTTCTCTGTGGTTGATTGATACATACTTATTTGGCATATGAGGTTGGCTTATAATAACTGAATTGTCATTTAAGTTTAGAAAATTTATTATTTTTATACAGATTTTCTTGAATTCAGTTAAAGTCCTGATAAATTCTTAAACTATAATTTTACTCAGACTTTTGAAAATCATTTTTCTAAACTCTAAACGTTTTAATAGGTATATTTACGCTGTTGTTTTTTTTTGCGCTTCCGGCGGCGAGTATAGTCAGTTTTTGCCGCGGGTTTGAGATGACACAACTCTTGGCCAGACTCTAATACTTTTCAACTCTTCACAGTCACAACTTTTCTCGGTCTCCTCTATTGAGTAACATTTTCGCTAGTCTATAATTTTAATGTTTATGAAACTTCAAAAATATGTCAAATAGCGCATTGGAATATGGATCATAAGTGTATACCGCATAAAGGTGTATATTTATTGTTTTGAAATTTAAAAGGGAAACTCAGTTGAGTTTTTAATTAAAATCAAAATAAATTAAATAAAGCTTCCCTCTGATATTTTATGCACCCGTTTGCTAAATGATATATGTAGATATTGTTTTTGATCATTTATATAATGCAACTTGGCATTTTTATATGTTTTTTGAAGATGTTTTTGCTTGGCGTTCGCTCACACGACTGACGTAGCAAAATTCAGAAGTATGCGGAGCTACGCTCACTTGAGGTTACACGGGTCCCGCCTACTTGCGACTTCTACTGGGGGAAAAAAAATTTTCTTTGTTCTGTGGCCCTAACGGTTGATCGCGATCGACCGGTCGATCGCGAGAGGTTTTAAGGTCGATCGCCAAGGATAGCTAAATATTTCATTAGTGATAAATATTTGGTGCGTTAAACGGTGACTTGATAAATATTTGGTGGGTTAAACATGGTTAAACAGTCAAAATGTTGATTATGTCAATCTGTTAGTCAAAAATTTTTGCTAGGCCGAAAAAAGTACGGTCACCACCCCTGTCATAAAATAGAGCAATATTGAACTTTTTTGCGAAAGTATTTCTTTGGCCATCTATTTTTAAAGAGATCAAAATACCATAACGTCGGTCTAGACGTGACACCTCGTAACTGCAATTTTGAGTAATTTTTGATTTTGATGCAGAAAGATTCATACGGTGTTTCTGGTGGGAACTCGTAAATGCCTACTGCAAATTATGTCTTAAAACCAGCCTGACGCAACTCTCTCAGTAAAAACCGATCTATGAAACGGAAGCGAATTTTTAACCCGTCTAAGTTTGAAAGAACGTTGACAATCCACAAAGCATTATTATTGAAAACATTCGAATTTAGGCGTATTATACTTCGCCCCATCAAAGAGTATTCTATCATCTTTGACCGTTTTACCGCCAATGCCGTTTAACGTTTCTCTTTTGTTTGTTTTCGTTGAATTCGCTTCCGTTTCATACTCACGCTTTTTGTATGACACTCCCGACTCTTATAACGCTAGTTATTTTTACATTCTCTTTGCTTAAAACGCTGAAAAAATGACCCGTAGTGACATCTTGTAACAAACGTTGATAACATTTTGTCTGGTGTTACCTCGTAAAATTTCCTAGAGACATCTAGTATAAAGTGAAACCCCGTATGTACATTAGTATCTACGCTTTGTCAGAGTCATTTTATACTTGATGAGAACTCGGAACTGCACAGTATTTCAAAATAGCGTCAAGGAATTGCAGAACAAATAAGTAATTAATTTGTTAAGTAATGTATCAAAGACTTTTAAATAAGTAATAAATACATTTCAAGTGCCATATTAGTAATAAATAGATATTACTATATAATATAAGCAAAAGTACGCACCTACAAAGATTTTCCTCAGAAGTTATAGATTTTAAGTTCAAAAAGGTATGCTGTTTTAATCTAGGTTATAAACTATCTGTGTGCCATTCTGAATCCATCGTTATTGCGTGATTGAGTTACTAACATCCAAACATTCAAACTTTCACCCTTATAGTATTTGTGAGATATCCATTTTCCGTACCTGTTTGGCCCCGTTCTAGCCCCGTCCCCGTATATTCCAAACAAAATTTGGACGCCCCATTTTAGGTCCTTTAAAAGTTGAATCATGTCCACCGTATATCGTATTGGACTTCAAAATAAATGCCATTTTCGCAATGAACATCCCATAAAACCTCAGTAACGACATACATATCGATTTTATCCCATTTACCCGCTAAGAGGTTGATTCACAACGAAATACGTTTGCTTATTTGATTATAGAAGTACTTCTACGAAGTTTCAAGTCTAAATGTCTATTTTATATTTTTTTCTATTCAACATTTAAACCTCGATTTCACCCCTTTAAGATTAAATCATGTCTGCCGCGTTGGGTTTCAAAATAAATGCCATTTTTGCAATCAATATGCCATAAAACCTGACTAAAGATTTCCATATCGATTTTTTCGGTTTATTTTCCCCATTTATTCCTTACAGGGTTTAGTTTCGGAAAACTACAAAACAAGTGTTTGCTTGTTTCCAAAAGTACTCGTACGAAGTTTCAAGTCAACATGACAATTTTTAGGGTTCCGTAGCCTAAATGGCAAAAAACGGAACCCTTATAGATTCGTCATGTCTGTCTGTCTGTCTGTCTGTCCGTATGTCACAGCCACTTTATTCCGAAAGTATTAAGACTACACAGCTGAAACTTGGTAGGTAGGTGTATTCTGTTAACCGCTTACCGAATTTAATACAAAAATAAGAAAAATAAAAGATTAAGGGGGGGCTCCCCATGGAACTGAAACTGAAAAAAAATTTTTTCTTCAAATCAACACGTGTTGGGTGTCTATAGATAGGTCTTTAAAAATGACATTGAGGTTCCTAAGACAACTTTTTCTCAAAGTCAACCGTTTGAAAGATATACACCGCCAAAGTGGTAAAATGTGTGTCCCCTCCCCCTTTAACTTTTGAAATAAGAGAGTGAAAAATCTAAAAAAAATATATGCTGTAGATCTTAATAAACACTTTCAACCAAAATTGGTTTGAACGAGATATAGTTATTAGTTTTTGACATTTTCCAAAACCGCAAATATAACTTTGTCATTCATACCAACACTGTGAAAAACAAAGTTATTTTTGCATACGAAAAATGATAGGTGGTATTAAATATGGTATGGTATAAGGTAACTACGGAACCCTATGGCGCGTGGCCCGACACGCACTTGGCCGGTTTTTTTATTTTTATCCATACAAACTTTGAGCCCCATTTCACACCTTTAGGGGTAGAATTGCCAAAAATCCTTTCTTAGTGAATGCTTACGCTGTATGTATGTACTAAATTTTAAGTCTCTAAGTCCAGTGGTTTGGGCTGGGCGTGGATCTGTCATTCACCCCTTCATTTTCATAAAGGAGATAATAAAACAGATTTAATGCGAAAAAGAGGTGTTTTATTAGGTAGTATTTTAATAATTTCGTGTTAGTGACTCCACGTAAGTGATGCCTAATATTAAGAGACATAGTAGTGTTACCTCGTAAATACAAATTCATAATTTAAAATGAAAAAATATATATTTTTTGATTACTCTTAACAAACTAAATAGTATTTTATGACTAAATGAGTAAAATAATTAAAGATTTGTAGTAAACTCAAGCATGGAAGTCGTTTTTAGGGTTCCGTACCAAAATGGTAAAAAAGGGACCCTTATGGTGTGACTCAGTCTGTCTGTCTGTCTGTCTGTCTGTCTGTCTGTCTGTCACAGCTGGATATCTCGAGAACTACTAATGGTATCAACTTGAAATTTGGAATAGTTTAAGATGACATTTGCCCAACTATTTTGCAAATAAGAAAGAAATAAAAAAAAAATATTTTTTTTACAACAGGGACTGAAAAGGGGTCTTAAAAATTTGAAGTGAGGTGACTAGGGCGTGTGGGGTATCATATGAAAGAGCGCTGTTTGCACATTTTAAAACATTTTTTTCTTTTTTCTTAGGCCGCATAGTTTTCGACTTCCGTTCCCCCCCCCCTTATCTCCGAAGTTTGCAAAGAGAAAAATCTGAAATAATTCTATGTGATAGTAGTTTACGTAAAGATTACAGGAAAAATAAAACGAGGTCTCAATATAACACACTTTTTTAGAAATTCAAAAAACAAACAAGAATTCTTTAGTTTCACTACCCGTCAACAGATGGCGGTGACCTAAGAATGCTGACTTGCGAATTAAAATAGTTCCACTATCGGTCAAGAGATGGCGCAACCTAATACTACAGTAATAATTGGTGACTGGTTCTTATATAAATTACCTACTATTTGCCGTACGAATAAACGAAGAATAAGTTCCTACTTAGTAATATAAACAGTTTGCAATGTGGAGCGGCTGAAACGTTTTTCAGTCACCATAAGCAACTGTGGTTAAGATTTGTAAATTAACTGTCCGCCTGTTCGCCCTTCCACCTGTCTGCCGTTTATCCTACTTTTTTAAAGACTGTACTAAAGTAACATATCCAAATATATTTATGATTGTACGGAACCCTCGGTGCGCGAGTCCGACTCGCTCTTGACCGGTTTTTTGTCTCTCCTGTAAAGTTGGTCAATTTGCATATATGAGGTGTCACGTCTAGACCGACGATAATATCATTCATTATCTGCATTACTGGCTACTGAGCCATGCTCAATGATCTACACTTTTAATATTAAATATGCACAGCACAAACCTGTCAGTATTTGCCCCGACGGGAATTGGAGCCGCGGGCAATCTTTGCTGCAGAGCCCTCACAATCTCCGACCAGCACTCGGAGGCGTCTTGCTGCGCGAGGCCGCCGCCCGGGCCGCGCTCGGCAAACCTCGGCGCGGCGTCGTGCAGCGCTCGCAGCAGCCGCGCCGCGGCGCCGGCGCACGCGCCCGCCCCGCCGCGCTCCAACGCCGACATTGTTTCGCTTAGGGCGATCGTTAAATCACCAGCACTGCCTCCACCCGAAGCTAAGAATAAGAATATGTGCTAAAACATGGTATACAAAATTATTTTATTCAAGTCGCAGATGTAATGAGAGATAAGAAAAGATTACAAACAAATTTTTACAATTTCAATTAGTGTCTGTTTTGCGGTTTATTACAGTAATACACTAATATAAGGTTTTATTTGAAAAATTTATAGAATTTTGATAATCCTAACCTCATACTACTTACTATACATTCAGTTAAACTAGTTTAGTTAAGAAGTTAGTTAATTCAGGGATCATTATTTTATTTTATACATAGTATAGATAATCTATCAGTTATACTTATGGAATGGCCTCGATCAAAAGGCAATGGTAACGGAACATTTTATAGTAACTACTTACTTTTATCATAATTGAGTAGAGCATTCTTGAGTTCTGGTACAGTTTTCAGGCACTGCACTGTTGCATTCATATAGCATGTGTTTCCCAAATTTATCAATCCTTCAGGGAGATCCAACTAAAAGATAACATTTAATAATTTATTCATTATAATGGTATGTACAATAATGAGGTAGCTTTTCAATCAAAACATTATTAAGGCAAATGCTGTAGAGCTACCAAACTGAAGTAAAACCTATGTATTGTAACCAATATGGGCAACTAAATATATTTTTAGTAAAAGAAACTTACAGCAGTTGCAAGTTCAGATTCATTCATGTCCTCAACAAATCTGGTTGGTTCTACGGGGACTGACGGGACATCTTCCTCCTTGCTTCCCATGACCAATACTAATGCATTCTATAAGAACAGAGAAGATAAAGTAACATAAATATTATGAATAAACTAAAATAAGAGTATTATATTAAACATATTAAGTCACATTATACTTCATTACACTTTTTTTGACTGAGCGAGTGTGAGCGAAGCGAAAAACATATTTCAGCCATTTAGAGAAATGATCAAAAATGTCTAAATGTGAGGCTTACAGCTCACAGAGCCACTAGTTAATTAAATAAAGTGAATGTGTAACTCATCTACAATGAGTTTCTAGTTGTTGCTACTTAATTGAGTTTGTTAGTTTACAATAAATAACATAATAGGCTATTTGACTAATTTTGGAAAACCATTTTAAATTATTCCTTATTACATAATAAGCGCATCACATTGATATTTCAGAAACAGTGTTAAAGTTAAAAATTTTAAAACCGCGCCAAAAACGCTATGGCGCTAGACATGTGACTTGTTGACGTCACTAGCCTGTAAACATTGTAATATCCTTAGCCATTTGACAGCCATCAACCGCGGATCCTTGGTCTATGGTTGTGTCAAATGCCTGAAGCCATATTTATTTACAGGCAAGTGACGTCATCGGTAATCTTAAAGCGTTTTCACCACAGAAAAAAATTCAAAAATTATTGCATTTTTCTAGGTGAAATTAATCAATTAATAGATTTAATTTAGTCTATATAACAGTTAAATATGTTTTTTTACGCCAATATCTGTTAGGATGACCACAATTTGTAGTATATTTTCAATGTTGTCAAACACACTATTGTTGAATGTCATGTAACATCAGTAACAAACAAAAACCTATAGATCAATACAAGGAAAAAGTTAAAGCAGCTTACCTTGTAGCCATAACTGAACTACTAATCAATAGTAAGCAACTTATGTAAGCTTTACTTTGAAATAGATTAAGCTTAGCAAAGGAAAATTTTTTTAGGATAGCTATCATGTCATTTATATAGTACTAGCGACCCGCCCTCGCTTCGCTTTGGTGTAGTGTGGAATTTGACACCATGTATTACACATATAAATCTTCCTCTTGAATCACTCTATCTATTAAAAAAACCGCATCAAAATCCGTTGCATAGTTTTAAAGATTTAAGCATGCATAGGGATATAGGGACAGAGAAAGCGACTTTGTTTTATACTATGTATTGATAAGGAACTGTAATTTTACAATGAGTCAAAAACAATAATTAATCCTACTTCCTACTAATCCTACTAATATTATAAATGTGAAAGTTTGTGGGTTTGGATGTTTGTTCCTCAATCATGCAAAAACTACTGAACGGATTCAGTGTTTCTTTCAGGTACTATTGAGAAAAATGAGTTGTGTGTAGGTAGATGGGCAAACTAGTGTAGTGATCGACGGATGAGCTCCCCCGAAACTCTTTATTGCCCCCCCGGAGAATTTTGTCTGAAAGAAACATTGAACGGATTTGGTTGGAATTTGGCACACAGATAGTAGATAGCCTAGATTAAAACGTAGAATACTTTTTATCCCGATACTCCCACAGGAACGGGAACCACGCGGGTGAAACCGCGGGCGTCCGCTAGTTTTACTAATAAACAGTTTGATTTTCTGCTTCATACTACATAAACAAAACTTACATTGGTCAATTTGAAGTTGCCCCACGTATCATCCCGGAGGGTCACACCCTTACACACAACCTTTTGGCGTTCTGGTTGCACTCCGGTAAGGGCGAATATCTGTGCTTTGAACACAACTGGATCGTCATCTGTGTTCACCTCCACGCCTGGGTACATCTCTTTGCCCCACTTCACTTTAACTAAGCACGATAACATAGATTAAAAGCTTAATAATACACAACGCTTTTATGAAGACATAACCTTGACATCATATTCACATTATTTTGATATTATATCAAAATGTTAACTTGATATACAAAAGCTATACCAAACAACAAGAATGGATAAAGAAAAGCAATAAGAATGCAAGCAAATACCGGCTGTAATCGGCATTGCGTCTTCGGTAGTTTCAGTGCAGTGACGAAGCATATTCATATTATACTATAGTCAAATCAATATTTCTATTTCAATATCATCAATAAAACCATTATTTTTAGAGACGATGTAAATGAAATATAAAATATCGCCGATTTGTAGGTGAAACAATGATTTGCCGAAACAAAAGTGTAACCTCAAAATTTCTGGAAAACCATTTGTTGTGTTAGAATAATTTAAAAAAAAACTTACCTGAAACCTTAGGCATTATTGGAAGTCTCCAATCACTCACTTTTTAGAAAAATTAATACAAAATCTCACGTATTTGCTAAGAAATTGAAAGTCACGCGTCACGATTCGCATCCGTGAACAGTTTGACAACTTTTGTTGAGTTGACATTGACAGCAGACAGAATAATGTCATGCAATGCAACGCATTTTACCTATAATCTTCTTGTTCAAGTGTCAGGTGATAGTTTTTAATTTTCTTTACGGCATTGGCTTACAGCTTAAACAGAAAGAATAGAAATAAAATAAAATGGAAGTAGTATGGTAAAATAGAATCTTTGGGTCTTTAAAATACCACGCTTGGTCACAGGGGCGGGGGAAAGGAGCTTAGGTTTCGTCCATAAAGTTAATATTCGGGTAGGTAATACCGGTAATAAGTGGTGTTTTATTTCGTTTTTAAATATTGAATAACGTTATTAAAGAAAAACTATGGTGACTGGGTCAAAGTGCGCCATACTTTTTTCATAGTTGACTTTGGTGCAATATAACTTGTAGGTAAAGTCAGAATCTTAAAGCAATTTTTTTAAATGTGCACATACTTCACTCGTTTATCGATAAAACACTATTTCTTGAGTTTTATGACGATGACTGTGGTCATCCTATCCCATAGTCATCTCTGCTCACCACTTTGAATGACAGTGAAAATAAAAAGGCGGATTTCTCAACTATCATTTTTCGTTTTCAAAAATAACTTTGTTTTTCATAATGTTTGTATAAATGGCAAAGTTATATTTGCGGTTTTGGAAAATGAGCTATATCTCTAAAACTGCTAACTAAATCTCGTTCAAACCAATTTTCGTTGAAGGTGTTTTTTAAAATCTACAGCATAATAATATATTTTTTTAAGAATTTTCTCTTTCTTATTTTAAATGTTAAATGGGGGGGGGGGGGGAAACGCATTTTACCATTTTGGAAGTGTATTTCTTCCAAACGGTTAACTTTGAGAATAAATAGTTTTAGGAACCGCAATGTCATTTTTGAAGAGCTATCTAAAGACACCCCGCACGTATGGGTTTGATGAAAAAATAAATTTTCAGTTTCAGTTCCGTGTATGGGGGCCCCCCATTTTTTTTTATTTTTATGTAAAAATCGTAAAGCGGTTTACAGAATACATCTTCTCACCAAGTTTCAACTGTGTAATCCTGTTTTGTAACGCGTTGTAGCTCCAAACAACTTGTTTGGACTCCACCCTTTGAGCGACTGCTGACTGCCTATGTTCCATGACACTGTGGTCTGACTGTTATTTTCATAAATTATGCATAATAATTAAGCAGTATACGAATTTTCAGGCTTGAGATAGCTCTTGTACCGACCTCGAAATTCATACAACTTACGTGGCGTGCTGACTCGGCATGTTCCATGACACTGCGGTCTGACTGCCGTCTTATTTTTTTGTGCTATTCTCTACCATTCTGCCAAATTTGAACCTTGAGATAACTCTTGTAGAGCATGTCGAAATGCTACATGTTTGGAAGCGTGCTGACGCCAGGTGTTCCACTTCCTGGCGCTGGGAGTAGGTGCTGACTCATGTACACCCTAAACACTCTATCATATTGAGACAAGGACCTTGAGATAACTCTTGCAGTATTTTTTGCGAGCTCTTTAGCTATAATGGTATCAATTTGAAATTTAGAATAGTTTAAGATGTATTTTGCAAATAAAAAAGAAATAAAAAAAATAAATATTGTTTTTACAACCAGGGACTGAAAATGGGGTCTTAAAAATTTGAAGTGGGACTTCTAAGACATGTGGGGGACTTATGATGAAAACTGTAAAAAAAATACCGTCCCCCCCCCTTATCTCCGAAGTTTGCAAAGAGCAAAAGCTGAAATAATTCTATAAGATAGTAGTTTATGTAAAGATTACAGGAAAAATAAAACGATGTCTCTACTCTATATAGCACACTTTTTTAGGAATTATCGACAAGAAATACATTTCTTCCACTACCACTACCGGTCAACAGATGGCGTTGACCGACGAA
This sequence comes from Agriphila geniculea, assembly GCA_943789525.1. Lineage (NCBI taxonomy): Eukaryota > Metazoa > Arthropoda > Insecta > Lepidoptera > Crambidae > Agriphila > Agriphila geniculea. The sequence continues at coordinate 17,098,667 of OX038869.1, read as the reverse complement.
AAAATGTATTAGTTCCACTACCGGTCAAGAGATGGTGCTTACCTAAGAAAAATATATTAGTTCCACTATTGGTCAAGAGATGGCGCTGACCTAAAACTGCAATATAATAATAATTTTATTATTTTACTCTGCAGTGTATTTATTATGATTTAATTTAGATTCATGTTGGATCTAATGCATAAGTTTTATAGCGGAAATCTACCTACATCTACAAAAAGAAGAAGAACAAACATGTATACAACGTAGAAGTAAGAAGAACAGCTGAAAAGTCAAAAAAGTTTCCAAAGGAAAATTCTATTAAATTCGGAATGATTATTATTGTATTTAATTGTATTTCCCCAACACGAGTATTTTATTACTCTCTGGGGTGTCTCAATACTATGTTAAATTGATATTGAGTAATAAAGTTATTTTTATTTTTATTGTTCGCAGATACCTATATTACTTACCTATTTGGCGAAAACTTAATCCGACGTAGGTAGGTATAAAAGTTTAAACAATAATAATATTTTTAATTGATGAATGGGGCCTTGAAGAAAAAAATTAGGATTTTCCTTAGAAAAAAAATTTGGCTGTGCTTTTAGTAACTAAACAATGAATTAAACTGCAGGGGACGCTGTAATAGTTTCCCTGTTGAGCACCTAAGTACGTATATACCTACCTAACAGAGGAGAAATATTGAGTTTTGATACATTATAATACTCAGAGAGGCATACAAAATGAATTTTCCGAAGACTCCTAGCGATTTTCTCGTGTGATCATGAGTCGGCCGTGTACGTTCGATGAACTCGAAGGCTGTGCAGACGCCGCACCCCAGCCAGCCCAGGCCCAGTCACCCACCGCCAGTCTCCAATTGGAATTCATCGTGGATGGACGTTCGCTCGCCGTTACGGGTCGCGTAGAAATTGTAACGACGAAAAAGCTCTCTTTCGTGGGTGCCACAGTGATTTCGAGTGCTGTGTTTCAATTTTAATGATACAGTTTTTAAGTGTTAATTGAAAACCAAAGTGTCGAGGACATTCAACCGCCGGAGCTTTCTGTAAGTTTGCTGGAGCTTTGAGGCTTTTGCGGTTCAAACAATAAGTCTTTTTGTATCTGAACCATCAATAACTCTTTTTTTATTAATCTTCTCCTACCTAGTGTTTTGTTCCGCTGCAACTTTCTAGTAACATGTAAAATACAATCGTATTCAATGTATCAAATTGAGAGCACGCTCAATACATAGTTAATAACTGGATCGCGAATGATTTCTTTAATAGATATCTACTGTTTGAGGCTACTTTTTTGAGTATAGGTATTTTTATTTATAAATTATTTTCTTATTAGAAAGTAAATTACTGATCCATATTATACTGTACTATCTGTGATCCAAGTAAGTACCTACCCTAATAATATTCTTTTTTTAAACATACTCGCTTTCGCTATTTTAAGCTACCTAAATAAATGCCATACATTTAACTGCGATTAATAAATAGATAGGTACCGCTAATTCATAATTCTAAGTAAAAGTTTTCCATCATCAGTCTGTAAAATCTCTACCATCCAAAATCCAAACATTCAGTCATGGTGCGTTTTGAATATAAATGTGTTTACGACAATTCGCAAGTCTAAAGTTGTTTCTCGGTGTTTTTGCTTGCAGCCTAAGGAAGTTATAATGGTGGTTCGTCCACCTACCTGATGCTAATGGTTCGAGATTGCGGACTCTTATTAGTCGTTTTGAATTCGATCCTTTTAGGTTCAATAATAAATAACTACCTAGGTACCAGCCAAAGTTTAAAATGATTAAAATGATAAAATCTATCTGTCTACACCACCGTCATTTTGTAGTCGTTTTAATCAACTTAAGGGAGTGTTCGCTACCAATGAAATTAATCATTTTTGTCAAAGAAACGTGGGTCGAGAACGACAAAAAATAAATACTTTATCATATAGGAAAGGAAGGTAGTGGACCCCCACAGTAAATCCTCAGTAGACGAACTTTACAGTATGATAAAGTATCATAAATGAAACATATTTTTTAAATTATCCAAATCTTTTTTTGTATTTGAATATTTGTACATAGGTTTTGGTTCATACTATATTACATCCTTGCAAAGTTTCATCGACTGAGGATTTAATGTTGGAGTCTCCATACAAAAGATCGCTTCATTTCCTACACTAATACTAATACAATGTTTTAGCTGTCTGGTTAGTATGGGAGGATCAAAATTTTTTGTCGTTTTTCGACCCATGTTTCTTTGGCAATAAAATGGTAAATATTTAAGTTAGTTAAAACGACTGCAAAATGACGGTGTATAAATAAATAGAAATTGCGTGAAGATTAAACTCTGGCATACATAGGTATAGGTGTATGCGGCATGCATTAGTTATTAGAGGTTCATAAGACCTAAAACAGAACCACTAACTAAGATGGGTTAAAAGTAGAATTAAAAATTAAAATAAGATTAATTATTCTACACAATCTAAAGCCATTACATACCTACAATACAAACAATTCTAAAACATTTACGAAAGCCCTCTCACGCGACCTTTTTCGTAAAGTTAGGATAGGACTAATGAAAACCCATACCTACCTACCTCTATCCTACAAATAAGTATACATTTAATTTAACTGAAAAGCTGTAACTTTCCAAACTATCCCGTAAATAAATAATGACACTTTAGAGTTTAGACAGAGAGTTTCGCATCAACGAGTAAACTTTTTAAGCAATAATCAACTACGGTCGCATTAGTTGCCATACCACTGATAATAAGCGCCATAACAAGGCATAAACGTGCCTTGTCGGATGCGACTAAATAGTTGGCAACTATAGACTGATTGCTTAGATACTCGACTGGTTTTAAACTTTCACTGTGCAGCGTCCGGAGCCAGGTGAGATATTTCCATGTTATTTGTATCAATTTATGATCTTTTCTCGTCAATACATTCTCCTTTATGGCCATTCATCGAATGTTGTTTTTGTCTTAATGAATCCTGACGCTTTCGCGCGGCTTCGAGTGCAAATTAAAACAGAGAACCTTAAGTAGAGATGCTTGATTATTTATATATGTACCTAATATATGTAGAGATCTATAGTTTGATTTCTTAGTTGGTATGATAGAAATGTTAATTAAGTAAACTCAACATGGAAAGTTAGTATTTACATTAGAAATGAATGTTTTTTTTATTATTTTAATACACTTAGATTAGAATAGATTATCTAGCTAGATCACCGCGATGGTCGAAATTGCTATAAAGAACTCTATAATCATTTATATCCACTTGAGAATTTAACGACGTTTCCTAAATTTTTATATGTTTAATTATATGATTCTCGTAGTCAAGAATTACCATTTTCTATATTACATATTTCATTACTTACCTTTTATCTACGGCCAAAAAAGACGCGGTAAAATTGATAAACACGAAAAAAATATAGACGCAACTTGTTTTTGTTCGTATTTGGGATACTTAGGTATAGGTAGTGTCGGTAATTCAAAATGCTAAAATGGTTTTCATAAAATATGGGTTCATCCACATCGGTAAACCGCTCAAGCTACTCAAATTATGCGAAATGTGCTCTAAATCCCCAATTTTGGGGTACATTATAGTTCACCGATTGTTGAAGGTCGTCCATTCTCACGTGGCAGGTGCGGACTGTTTCCTCCCTAACCTGTTCCACCATAAACGGGTTTAAACCAACGCGAAACGGTAATTACCACAAAACACCCGATACTTTCTGACTCATTAACCGAGACGACAACTGTTTTCACACACAACTCAAACGATTCTCGGTACAGATTTAGAACCTAAAAAACAAAGTGAAACTTATAAATCTTAGATCATTCAATGATTGACTATAATAGCTATGTTTATTCTTATAACAGCTATTGTATCATGGCTTTTTTGTGGTTTAATTGGTATTCGTCAGACAACATAGCAAGGTTCACACATGTTCGTGCTTACTCAAGGGTACCGCCTTACATGTTTTTTTTTATAGTTTAACAAAGTATTTAAAACTTTGTTGTTAAAGTATCATATTGAAACGCAGTAGACATTAAATTAACAATGTAGCGTGGGTAACGGCAATAGTAGATTAAGTTGTAACATTGCTTTTACATTAATATCTTTTTTAAAGGTCAACAATAAAAGCATGATATCTGTATCTCAGATGTAAGTACTTACACTGTGTCAAGTAACAAATGGCGAACTTTACAGCCCCCCTACTGAAATAGCCACTTTTCTATTCGTCTGCTAACTTAAAGCTTAAAAATCACATGTAGCAAGTTTATGTAAATCACAGACATTGTTATATTGTATGGAATTGACATGCCTACGACACTTAAGTGACGTAATTTTTGAGTTCATGTCCTTTTTTAATTTTTAAGTTAGTGAACGAATAGAAAAGTGACCATTTGAGGGGGGGCAGGACTTGAGACAATTTACCACTGAAACCGGCTAAACAAATTGGACACATGAATCATTAAAAATGTAATTAAAAACAAACAAAAATTGACACAGCTTAAATGAGATACAGATTATGGTTTGAAACAAGTACCTACCTATGTCCTCCTACGTAGTTAATCAAAAAGGTAATGCTTATTTATATATGTATAGGTATACCAAATATGTCTCTACAACTTTAGCAGAGTTTTTAAGAATAAATACCTATAGCCATAAGATTATAATTTTCTGAATTTGAATATTTTTTATTACATTGCATGATGCGTTGATGTCTTTTGTACCTACTGACGTACGAAGACTATAATTTCATAGACAAATTGTTAAAAATTGCACATGTTATAAAAAGTTTGTATTATATTCATTTCAATACTGGCAGCTTCACAATCCATTATAGCTTTTTGCAGCTACTTTTACTACATTACACCGATTAGTGCTATAAAAAGTTAAATCTTTCGACCATTCGCGCAGCCGTAAAGGTATTAATTTCAGCTCAGATTTCCTTACCGCAAGTTTGTTTTAAACGAGGTTTTAATGGAAACATAACATTAAATAAAATAAAATAGTCTATGGTTAAAGTTGAACTGTGCGTGTGTGAATATTTGGAAATTATTTTTGTATTTTTTTAGAAATTTTCTAAGAGTATTTAAATTTATTGCAATACACAATGATAACAAGATGGAAGGTTGGTCGGTATGATTACGTAAGTACATAGAATAACTAAATTTATAGATTGGTAGGTCATATTGAAATTTTCAAGTTCAACGGCATTTTGTGAGCCATTTTGGCAACGTGACTTTTCCGAAGTAAAAGCTGTATATGGTTCTGAATGTGCCAAGCCTTTGGGCTCCTTTGCTCAAAACTCAAGATGGCGGCCAAAATGGAGCCTTAATTTAAAAAAGCCGTATTATAACGTGGTTCTGGCCGTGTTAGGTATCCTGGCATAGGTTTTGGGGGTTGCTGAATTAAATTTTGATAACCGGAAGTCCGCCCGGGTACCGGAAGTGGCTAAAAAAATATTAGGGAAAATTCCCCCGTGCGAAACAAAATAATTTTCAACACAGGTACTAGTCAAAATGTTTAACAAATTAATTATTCTATATAGTGGGATAACTGGGTTATTTACCGGTATAATTTTTTTAAGGAAAATCTTCATAATTTTAATTCTGTAGAGGATTTTCTAAAAAAAAGTTAGAGACATTCCGCCTTACGAATCAATATATTTTTTAACACAGTTACAGGATTTTTTTTAACAAGTTTATCATTTTATATAGTGGAATAACTGGGCTATTTACCAGTATTTTTTTCTGGGGCAAATTCTCATAGTTTTAATTCTGTAGAGCATGGGTCTCCAAACTTTTTAGCAAAAGGGCCAGACTTACTCCTCTACCAAGTTCCAAGGGCCAGGACCTAGCTAGCTCCGTACCAACATACTGTAAATTACAGTATTGTTGGTACGATCTGGCCTGCTGTAGAGGATAAAAAAAATATTGAGGAAATTCCGCCACGCGAATCAAAATATTATTTTGACACAGTTACTAAACAAAAATGTCTGAAAAGTTTATTACTTTATATAGTAAAATATAGGCTATTTACCAGTATTTTTTTCTGAGGTAAATTTTAATAGTTTTAATTTTGTAGAGGATTTTTGAAAAAAAAATGGCTGAGAAAATTCCGCCACGCGAAGTAAGTATTTTTTTTAACACATTACTTGACAAAAATGTTTAAAAAGTTTATTACTCTATATAGTAAAATAAGTAACTACTTTTTTGTAGTATTTATAGTTATCTTAATCCGATCAAGACGTAATAATATTAATAAACTATCGATTTTATAGCGTATCAACATAAGAAATGACAAATAAAATACGAATAATGGAACAGCAACATCACCCACCAAATATATTTATTTGTGTGGGTATGATAAAAGATAAAATATCCGAATCTTAGAGCAAGACGGGCTTCTGTACTGCGTTGCTCTAGGATCCTAACATTCAATTAATTGTGTATCTAAGTACTACATCCATTATTATATTAGGACCTAATATAATAATGGATGTAGTACTTAGATACACGATTAATTGAATGTGACAGATTATGTATGTTTGTGAGTTATAAAATAAGTGTTACCTATTCAATGAACAAGAACTTGAACGAAAGGCAAGATAAGACAGATTCGTTGAGTGACAGAAAAGTGTTATTTAATGAACAAGATAAGAGTTGAGTGATTTTTAGATACGTAGAACCTCAATAAAACTGAAAAAAGCTTATTTGATTAACCTTTAATGTAACTTGAGAAATTTTTTAAAAGGTAAAATTATCGCACAATCCCTAAATGTACATGTTTACCTACATATAATATGTGTCACACAGCACGAGACGTCTAAAAATAATTAAAAAGCTACCTTCCGCTACTCTTACGAATTAATATAGTTTAGTTTAATAGACATGTTTTATAGCTGACAAGCGGCCGCCCGCGGTTTCACCCGCGTGGTTCCCGTTCCCGGGGGAATATCAGGATAAAAAGTATTATATGTTTTAATCTAAGCTATCTACTATCTGGGTGCCAAAATTCAACCAAATGCGTTCAGTAGTTTTTGCGTAATTGAGGAACAAACATCCAAACTCACAAACTTTCACATTTATGTTGTTGAGAATTCCATATGGGTTAGGTACTACAACAACAAGGACTCTTTCTAAGTGAACAACTGTTTTCGACTCAAAAGAAATTAAAAATTACTGTTAAATATCCAAAGCCACATCCAAATAGGATTGGTAGTTTTTGAGAAAATTACGAAACACCTTTTTTGAAGTCTGTGTATTACCTTTGAGGACGTAGATTAGAAAAATGACAATAACTGATTTGCCTCCCACCAGTCTAGTATGAGTGTTAAACCTGTTTTTTGGTGTTTGTTTATAGCTGATTGCTAGAAGTCACATGTATAACAAGGAAGGCACACAATTGGGGCGCGTGGGAGGGTCGACGCCCGTCGGTCACGGTTCGCGCCTCTCGTTGCTACTATGTAATTTAACTACATTTGAAGCTCGAAAATATCATCTACCTATAGTGTATTAACAGAAAACTTTTTACTTTCTACTTTTGGCCAATCTAGCTCACATAGTTGCTGGTTGCATTGATTATGATCAACTGCTCACACGACCATTTCATGATCTGAGTAAAACATGTGATTTATAAAATTACCGGGCACTTCGAAATATGGCCAATTTTACTACTTTAGTAATTTTTAACCTTTTTCGTTAGTCTATTTTTCTAAACTCTAGACACACTCTTAAATTAATTGTTTTAGTCTTCATAAACGTAATAAAGAAACCTGAAATTGTGGAACGTTTTCTATGTTTAGTGGTGAAACTCGTATTACCTCTATATTAATGACATTCTTGAGTGTGAAAAGCTCTTAGAACACGGCGGGGTTCCTATTACTAACCAAAAACTCACTAAAAGGTGAAGCAATAAAAAATAATGTAGCAAAAGAAGCCCTTTTCTCATAACTTTCGGAATCTTGCAATATATAGGTAATATAACTAAGTACTTTGCTTTTGCATTTATAATTTTGGTATCTCCGTTACAAAAATGTAGGTATGTCAAGTATATCGTATAATTCAGAAAAAATAAAGATTTTAATTTCAATATAGGTAAAACGTGTCACAAAAAAAAACTCCTAACGCCTAATATGGTAGATAGGGACTATCAAACTAAACAACTTTTACTATTGGAACCAGCGAACTAAAGCTATGGAATAAGCATTCCGCTCAAAAAATGGCACCACACGAAAAGTACAACTAAGTGGATAGAGCTAAAAAGGCTGGCATTTAATTATGCAGCACAAAGCGTCTGAACACTGGTTGCTTATTATCGACCATAATTTGTATACTTATAGATCTTTTCTGTACTTAAACGAAAAAATAAGATACGTTATTTCTGCATCTTTTTACTGCCTTCTTTGCATCTTTTACGCCATTTGACTTTAAAGGACGTCATTTGTAATAAACTCTCCCTTTCTATCTTTTCTCTACAATATAAACTGCAATTTATTGGAAAGACCACTAATGATAGTCACCGGGTGCGTGGCTGGCCCGACTAAAGGTGAGCGGGTTGTACTTTTTCGGCCCCGTGGTGCCATTTTTTAAGCAATATTTGTTTGCAATTACACTTCCATAGATTTTAGTTCGCTGATTGGAACCAACTCTGAAATCGCGAAAAAATCAGCTATTTCATACATTTTGATATTTTACTTTATTAATTTCTGTATGAAACAGCTGTTTTTTCCCCGATTTCAGGGTTGGTCCTATAGTAAAAGTGTTTCCGTTTGATGGTCACTATCTACATTAGGGGCTTTTGTAATACCTTAATTAATACAATCAATCAAAACAGTTTAGTTTTGTGAGAACGTTTCGTATTTGTAACCAAATTAATGTAAGGAAATAAAGTTAAATAAGTAATAATTGTTTGTTATTAAAACTATGAACAATGATTTTAAGAAAATATAATAACTCGAAACAAATAAATACTGTCTAATACAAAAGACATCAACGCACAATTCAGCAGTTAGGGAAAATTTCTTACGTTCTGGAACCTGATTTAGAATTCGGCGCCCTGATTATCTAAAAAGAAACTATTTAGCGACCGGTTTCATTCCACATACATTGCTACTTTTCTTTGGTATGTTTTTTTTTAATCCAAAAAGAAGTAGCAATGGATCACTATAATCTATGAACTGCAACCGGTCGCTAGGTAGTTTCTAATTTGATAATCAGCCCGCGGGGCACTGCCGCATCCAAATTAATTTTATTTTATGGATACTTTATCTATGTTTTTAACTTTTACAAGGGCCATTTAATTTATGTGTTGACATAAAACACACATCGAACTCTGCATTAATAACATGAAACCTTTAGTATAATATTGCTTACATTGGAATTCCACATATTATTATCACGAGAAGACAAGTCAATTTATACCCACTTAGTAAAAAAAGGTGTGACAGCCATGTGAAATATTTTTAAATCGATATGAATAAATCACGTGTCTGTCAAGTTGTCTCAGAAGATTTCTCTTCAAATTATTCGCATTTCTGGCAAATCGTGATATGCGACGGACCGGAGGAGGTTGTTACGTGATAAAGCATCTTAATTGACTGTAATAAGGTCTAGATTTGAATAGAAAATGCTGAACTACACCAGAGGTAGAGATCCACTCAAAAAATATTTCTTAGGGTTTTGTGATATTTTTTTACATTTTCAATCTTTCAAACAAAAAGCAAAGCTTTCAAGGCAAAAATAATAAATTCTCGATTCAAAACTAACGAAAAACAATGTAGGTAAGTAGGTATGGTCGTTTTATCTCACAAATTCTTCACAAATCCGTCGTAGACGCTCTTACCTCTTTTCAATAAAGTTGAAACTTACGTAATTTATTTGGTCTTCATAAGATAGAATAATTATTTAACGATTTATATCTCAACTTCTACATCATATTTAAATTGTATGCTTATTTACGTTATGATATAATCGAAAAAAAAAATTCCTCGACAAAAAATATAACAAATGAAACACGTTATCTATGAGAACAACCATGTCTAGCAGTATCGTAAAGAAATCATCTGCTAAAACAAATATAAATCATCTCATTATTCCATTGTTTAGACATCCAAGAACTTAGTTGAGACTTATATTTTATGAAAAAAAAGAATTGAATTAGTAAGTATAAACAACAAACACAATCGTTTAACTATAATGTGCGTCAATCGGTCAGCCATTTAAAATCCACAAAACAGAAAATTAAATGTGTTTTAGCTAAAATGCTCAATAAGATGAAACGCTCTATTCAGAATCATCTCATAAAAAGCATAAAAACCTGAAAGTAAAAACAAACACAGCTTCAAAATTAAATAGCTCTAAACAGCAAGAAATAGTATTAATTGGATATGCTTAATAAAAAAAAACATTTATCGAAGTTGGGTGAGGCTGGAGGACAACTTCTTATTTTTACTCTAAAGGTATGACCATATCATTAAAGGTATCACAAAAGTTAGGTTACAAAAAAATCATAGTATTTTCAGGATTATTTGAAAACTACTAAATCGATTAAAAAAAAATATTACCATCTCGCATGAACACTCAATGACACAAAACAAGAATCATCAAAAGCGGACCGTAAATTTAAAAAAGAAAACAATCATATTGAGAATCTCCTCCTTTTCAATTTTTGGAGTCGGTTAAAAATTTATGGTCTACTTTAGCGGTAAGTTATCGTTCTGACATTGGTATTCACGTCTTAGAAGCCCCCTACTCAAATGGCCAATTTTCTATTCGTTCGCTAACTTATAGCTAAAAATAAGCAATTAGACGATCAAGTCACATGTCGCAATTTTATGTATATCACAGACATTATTGTATTGTATGGAATTGACAACCTACGACCCGTAATTTTAGGTTTTTTAAGTTAGCGAACGAATAGAAAATTGGTCATTTAAGTGGCCCCCCACGGTATTAGGTAGAAGGTGAAGAGTTTTAAATAATAATCTAAAAGTTGGTTTCATCTTGAAGATAACTCAGTTTGGACTATTAAGACTATTATAGAAAGTCAACCAAGTGAACCAAAGCATTCGATAACTTTCCCACAACGAAAACTGATCGCAATAGTTGCTCCGGATGCATAAGCCATAAATAAGTGCTGATGTTATTATAAAGGAGTCTGTCAGTTCTTTGCTAAGAGTAAGAGTGCGCTTCTGTTCCAGACGAAGCCGCGATGCTTTAAGGTTCTTTGCATTAAAAATAACGTTTATATAATTATGATCTACGTTTATATAAGGTCCTTCTTAAATAGTGCACATAATTTTAAGGGGTCTATGTACTCATGTATACAAACAACTTTTACTATGGTACCAACATTGAAATCACGAAATAAAATCAGCTGTTCCATAGAAAATTTAAAATCGAATAGATCAAAATGTATGGAACAGCTGATTTTTTTTCGCGATTTTAATGTTGGTACCATAGTAAAAGTTGTTTGTATGCATGTACATTGACCCCTTAAAATTTTGTGCACTATTTAATATAAGAAGGACCTTATAAAATATGTGGCTCATAGACAGAGAGACTAACTTCATAATTTCATTCATTCATTGACTAAAAAATTACTTCATGTGAAGTATGGGAAAATAAATAAGTAAACAAAATATTTTTTACCTAATAATAATAATGATAATAAATTAATTAATACTTAACATTTAAACCTAGGGCTAGAACACAATGACATACAATTTATATCGGTCACTTTCGCATAAGGCCGTAACACAAAATTTTAAGATTCTGGCTTCGAAACTGAGGGACTTTCATAAAACTTCATCCCCTTAGAGATAGAATTTTCAAAAATCCTTCCTTAGTGGATGCCTACACTATATAAAGGTATCTGTGTGCAAAATTTCAAGTCTCTCCAGCGGTTTGGGCTGTGCGTTGCTAGATCAGTCAGTCAGTTTACGATTTTATATATTAAGATTACTAGTGACTGCCCGCGACTTCGTCTGTGTGAATGGAAAGTTTTTTGCTATACCTTAGCAACAATTCTTTTTTTCTGGATGTAAGGTGTCCTGAAAACCAGTCTTTCCATGGGCGTACCCAGGTGCTGGGCCAGGGGGGGGGGGGCAAATCTATTTAACAATTGATAGTTAGTTGGAGCTAAACAAAATCCAAATTTCTCTGTACCCCTGACAACGTGTATGTAAAATTTAATGATGATCGGTTTAGTAGTTAAGACTGAAGGCGTAACAAACAAACACTTTCACATTTAATATAAATTAGTTAGGATAAATGTTCATAAACAGTGGTTTGATAATTTCTGTATTCAGGAAGTAATCACGAATTGCAAATTCTGCACTAAATTACTTAACTAATTTCATATAATATAACAATGTACTAATAGTACTTACGTTAAATAGCCAGTGAAATGCCCCGAAAAATTGAAAAGAGTATAATTAATAATCTGTCATCATTTGTAATTTTTTAATTACTATGTTCCTCATTACAGTCATTACTTAAAATGTAATACAGCTTTGCAAGTTATTTAACCATTTCCCACATGAAACAAAAGCTCATCATAAGATCGAAAAAAGTAAGTCGGGTTTTGTGTTACCGTCAGTTTTGTTACGACACTTGAGTCAAACGTTAATTAAAAACATTTTTGTGTTACATAACGCAATGGAAACCGTTTAGATGCACGTTGTACGGAAGTGCGAAAACCGTCAATTTTATTATATTGGACCGATTAAGTAAGTATATGAAGTAAAAGTGGAGCAACTAAGTTTGTGTGAATTTTGTTTTAAGGGTCACTTGACTTAGATTCAAATGGGATTATGAGACCCATAGCCAGCCTGTTAATTCTGTAACCAAACTCGCATCTCACTTCGAACCTCATTTCACTTCACGTGAGTTTGTTATTAGAAATTAGCTGAACATAGCTACTTTACCGATTGCAAAAGGTTTTAGGTAGCTACCGTAGCTATCTGAAATCTTTTGTGATTAAAAAAATAGCCTGTCATTATCTGATTTATGATTTTAAATTCCCGCGCAGTAAAGTGAGATTCAAAGTGAGGTTCGAGTTTAGTTACAGAATCAACAGGCTGAACAAGTTAATATACAGTTAGTTATGCGTTTATTCGATCGTGTAAAAACTTAATTTCATAATAATATAATATGATAATTTGCATTGCATTTCTATTTAATTAAAGCTCGTTAAAAAGTGACTTAAACCCAATTTTATATCAGGTAATAATTTATAATTAATTACTAAAAAAAAAATTCGATACGGTATCTTCAACTCGCAGTCTGTCTAGGTATTCTGCATTAAATTAGCATAAAACGTTAATTTGGCAAGGATTTAGCTTAGACTGATTAAGGAGATCACATTTCTAAAATATTCAAATTAGATGTCTAGAAAAATATCTAGAAGTAGTTATTTTAATAATTTAGTTTCGTTATTAGATTTTTGAACTCTTTATATGTGTCGAAGTTTTAAATAAAATTGAAACGAACACTAAGAATGTATTTATTTGAATATTAGAAAGCGCAGATCAAAATATTACCATTTTCAGACATTTATTACCGAATCCACTTCATCCACTAGGTTTTTTTTATATTTTTTTATGTAATCAGCAAGACAGTTTAAAGTTAAGAAATGAAATATGACAATCTTTTTGTACAAGTATGTATGTAAGTACATAACAAACGTAAACTTTCATAATTTTATTTTTATTGTCCCTTGTACAAAAAGTCCTCAAATAAAAAATCAAAATCAAAAATCAAAAAATATTTATTCAGTAACATCAAGTTATTACAAAGAAGTAATATACTGAGATCCCCTTTTAAGTATTATTATACTTGTGTCAAGAGACCTCGCTCTTTCACATCATACAATGCAATTGATTTTAAAGAATAAATACTTGTTTACATTTTTAGAGGTACAAAAACTAATTCAAAAGTATTAACTAATGGTATTAAGAAAAGTGTGTGTATATGTGTGTGTGTGTGTGTGTGTGTGTGTGTGTGTGTGTGTGTGTGTGTGTGTGTGTGTGTGTGTGTTTGTGTCTGTGTGTCTGTGTGTGCGCGTGTTTGTGTGTGTGCGCGCGCGCGCGCGCGCGCGCGTGTGTGTGTGTGTGTGTGTGTGTGTGTGTGTGTGTGTGTGTGAGTTGATTATTTTATAAGTTCTTCAATGTCATTATAATCTTTATCTTTTAGCCAATTGGTAATGAGTATTTTACATTCTTTAATGGTTTTAGGATAAATATTTAACTGTGTATTTATATGGTTGTATAGATAGCAAGATTGATTCGACTGTTGCCGTCTAGCAAAAGCAGTACTAACGCCTACAATGTTAACTACATCTCAAAGCTATATTAAATTATTTTAATTTTAGTAAGGTATTTAATAATTCGTCCTAATCAATCCTAACCAAAGAAAATAATTATACAACGAGTTAATGAATTAACACAAAATGAGAAAACAGTTTCTTCGGACCATCAAACTGAACAACTTTTATTATGGGACCAACTCTGAAATCGCTAAAATAAATCAGCTGCTTCATATCTATATATATAAAAGAGTAAATCACTCACTGACTCATCACGAAATCTCAAAAACTACAAGTGCTAGGAGTCTCAAATTTTGCATAAGGTTTCCTTTTAGGGTGTAGGTGCTCACTAAGACGGGATTTTGCGAAATTCAATCCCTAAGGGGGTGGAACAGGGTGGCAAAGTTTGTATGGGAGAATGTGATTCCTTGGCCCGATTGACTTGAAATTTGGCATAGACATTTTTTCACAAAATTCATTGAACACGTGTTCCGCATTTTTTTGAAATGTATCCCCTAACAGGGTTGAAAAGGGGTAGAAAGCTATTTTTAGGGTGATTGATTTCGATATCGGAATCAAAACTTCTTAGTGCATTTGAATGATTAAGAAAAATAAATGTCAGTTGTCAGGTTGTCACCTCCCCTGAGACTGTAATTATGTCACCGCACGAGCTGACATTTCATGTTGTATAAGATTTTATCCTGATTTTCACTATTTTACGAAATATTAGTCTACTTATTAAATGTGGAAAAATCTGGCAAATATCAGATATCTACAGTGACAAGGAATGTGGTGTAAAGTGTTGAATTTGAGAGCCGGATAATAATGCACAACATTAGTTGCACCCGACATAATTTGCAATGTCACGTTATTTTAGCCAGGAACCTTTTCAGTCATAAGCAGAAATTCAACAAATATTTATTATAAGAAGATCATAAGCGTACCAAAGTTTCATCATAATCGGATGTGAATGGTTTAGGAGTGCATAGGAAACAAAATAATAAACATACATAGATTTTTATTTAAAAAGAAGATACCTACCAAACTATTAAGTATGAGTATTAAATGTTACATAATATTATTATACTTATTTTGTTATATTACTGCTAAGAAATTTTATTAAGTACCTACCTACCTACCTAATACACTAGTATAGTATTATATTATCTGTGCTAATACAAAATCGTGAACAGTAGGGCGTCTGTAACCAACCTCGAACCCCACTTCGAATCTCACTTCACTACACGGGACGGGAACTTTAAATCATAAATAAGATAATGATAAGATTTTTTTTTCATCACAAAATATTTTAGATAGCTACCTAAAATTTTTGTGATCGGTAAAATTGATCATTAAGTTAGCTAATTTCTAATAACTAATTCCACTGACATGAAAAAATTTTTTTACTAATTCACGCGAAGTGAAGTGTAGTGAGATGCGCGTTTGGTTACAAAATCAACAGATTGCGCAGGTAAAACCGCGGGGTGCAGCTATTACCTATATATCACAAAATTGTAAGAATGTGAAAGTTTTGATGTTTGGATGTTGTTCAATTTGTTACTCAATCACGTCTGAACGGGTGAACGGATTTAGACGAAATTTGGCACAGGGATAGATTTTAGTCTGGAATACTTAACACAGGCTTCTTTTTATGCCGATCATTGGTTTCCAAGGGAAGACTTACAACGATTACCGACTCCCACGCGGGCGGAGCCACGGGCAAAAGCTAAACATAGTATAAAACAAAGTCGCTTCTCGCCGTCTGTACGCTTCTCTTAAACTAAACATAAAATCGCAATAAAATCGATCTTTAAGTTTGGGAGCTAGGTTGCCTCAGAGTCCTCAGACAGATAGACACACACACACTTCAATTATATTTTAACACCCCTTGCGTACGTCGTATATATGTAAATATCCTGTAGTATAATCAAATAACTTCACACTGACACCACATTAGCACAGTTTTACATTAGTAACTACATTGCACTGCACCCGTGCGAAGCCGGGGCGGGCCGCTAGTATTTTTATATTTTCGTTATTAATTTTTGTATGAAACAGCAGATTTTTTTCGCGATTTCAGAGTTGGTCCTATAGTAAAAGTTGTTCAGTTTGATGGTCCGAAGAAACGGTTTTCTCATTTTGCGTTAATTCATTTGTACAGTTGTCCTAACAAATTGTTTTGTTAGTTTAAATTACGAATGAGGCGGGGATGGTCAGCAGCGCGCGCGACGCACAACCGCGCGGCAGATGCTTGCCGGGCGGCATATAAGCAAAATCTAACTCTCGAGTTTTGATGGTGATCTCTGATTGGTCAAGAAACTCAGTAGTTAGGTTTTGCGCGCAAACTCTAACTCCCCAGTTTCGCGCTAGTACGATAGTGATCTCTGATTGGTCAAAAAACTCAGTAGTTAGATTTTGCCCGCAAACTCTTAACTACTGAGTGCGCATCTACCAATGAGCGCGCTTCAAAATTCAGTTGTCAATCGTCTTTGAACACGGCTGTGGTAGAATGTTTTATTTTTTAAAATGACTTCTAATCTTACATGATTTTGCGAATATAATCCAGTTTTTTATTTATTTATTTATTTTATTATTACAAATAAACGTCAAAAAATATGAAATTAATATCTATAGGACCACACGACACGACAACTATTCCGAATCCAATGCAAAAAAGTTTTCCAAATCGGTTCATAAAAATGACCCAGTTCTACTTCCGGTAACAAACATACAACCAAAATGAAAACCTCTCCCTTTTTGAAAACGGTTAAGAATATTTGTCTGTTGGAAAGCAGAAAGCCATAAAAGTGGAGTAATATCAAATAACGATTCTTAATTGTGGCTTGTGGGTAGGTAAAAACGTATTTTTATTATATCTGTTACTGTAGAACTCCGTAATTTATGAACTTTAAATCCAAAATACTTACCTACTCAATTGAAAATAAATGCCAACTACATTTTTTTCAGACAAAACTGTAAATCGCGTTAATTTTTATTTGGTTTGTATAGCTATTGGATTTTTTTATTAAATAGAACCCTCTACAAAGACCTACTGTCATAATTCGAATAACATCACAAGAGTTAATTATGTTAAAATTGCAAATAATTTTGGTATTATGTTTGTAAAGGAAGTTTATTGTTCACCGACCTGTTAAATTAAAAATTGTTGACGTTAGGTTTTTTGTAAAACACTAACAACCTCGAAAGACTAGATAACTAACATCATAAATAACAACATTTTGTTTTACAACTTTTCCGAAAACAGAAAAAAAAGTTTTGTCATACAAATGTGCGAACACTGCGAGCACCTGATCAAGTTTTGTATGAAATATTTTTTTTGTCTGTCCAATTAGAGATGAATATCTATCAGTTTGTATCTACACACCACAGTCCTCCGAACTATTTAGTTTAGCAGAAAAAGGAACTTTTGCGTACAGATCTGGGTAAGAGTAGAAGTCATTTTAAAAAAATACGCTACCACAGTCGTGTTCAGACAGTTAGGTTTAGGTTTAAAGACATTTATTCTCATACAAACATTAATGTTCATTTATAATGAGATACAAAAGATACTTAATACTAACATCGTGCCTCTGGCGCGTCGGCATCAACAAAACATAAAATTCGTAATATAAGTAGCAATAAGTAGGTAGTCACAATGTGCACACGTATTCTTTTAGCTTGGATTTGAATGAGTTAATGTGATTACATTCTTTTATTTTGTTAGGTAATTTATTGTAGTATTGGACACCTTCAAATAATATTGTTTTCTTACCGTAATTTGTTCGTGTATTAGGTAAAAGTAGTTGATGTTTATTTCTTAAATTGTGTCTATTTTCTTTTATGTGTAATTTAATATTGGATTGGACAGAGTTACTAATAATTTTCCTAATAAGAATACAAGTGGAGTATATATATAACTGTCGAAGGTTTAGTAGTTTAGTTTTTTTTGTACAATTCTTTAGTAGACATTAAATAATTAAAACAGTGCAATACTTTTATTATTTTGTTTTGAGTTCTTTGCAACGGTTTAAGATTTGTTTCGGCCGCAGATCCCCACACTTCAATAAGGTAATCGAGATGTGACTTAACCAACGAGTTGTACATGATAGGACGTATTCTGGTGGGGATGCAGTTAACTATCTTACGTAATGCAGCAAGCAATGACATTAATTTTGATTTTACATGATCAATGTGAAAGGTCCATGTTAATTTGTCATCTAACCATAAACCAAGATATTTTTCTTTGTTAGTTTGCTGTATGACTATATTGTTTATAGTAATTGGAGTAAAATCTGGTATTTGTTTATTTTTTGCAGCAAAAATCATAAACGATGTTTTTGAAGTATTGATGGTTAGTAAATTGTATTTCAACCATTCGTTTAGAATATCAAGGTCTTTTTGAGCCTCCTGTAGTATGTCGTGAAGCGACTTACCAAAGTAGAACAAACAAGTATCATCCGCGTATAGCGTTAATTGTCCAGACAAACCGATTTTACTTATATTATTTAGGTAAATCAAAAAAATTAATGGACCGACTATGGACCCCTGCGGAATTCCGTAATTTATATTTTGCTCACAACTTTCGAAATTATCGATCTTAACAACCTGCCGTCTATTCTGTAAGTATGAAGAGAACATATTAAGTGCTGTACCTTTTACGCCTATGTTACACAGCTTTTGAAGCAGCTTTTTATGACTTACGGTGTCGAAAGCTTTTTTTATATCAATAAATATTCCTAAAGCAATACATTTCTCGTCTATCGATGTTTTTATTTTTGTTACTAGGTCTATGGTTGCAGTCAAAGTACTTGATTTCGATCGAAAGCCGTATTGTTGATCAATAAAAAAGTTTTTTTCGATTAAGTAATTATTTAAACGATCGTACAGGATACGCTCAAATATCTTTGATAAAATTGGCAAAACCGATACCGGTCTGTAGTTGCTAGGGTCAGTTTTGACCCCTGACTTGTAAATAGGGGTAACTTTAGCAACTTTCAGCGAATCTGGGAAAATACCTAGTTTTAGGCAAGCATTTATACAGTCAGTTAGCCTCTCACTTATTATATTTTTTAAACATTTAATAGCTTTCGCGCTGATTCCGTCTATTCCGGAGCTGGTATTTATGTCGAGGTGATCGATAATTTTCTCCACTTCCTCCACAGTACAAGGGGCAAAATCAGTCAGGGTTGAGTCATGAATGTAGTTGTCATCATACATTAAGATATTACCTACATTATCGTGATAATGTTTTGGAATTTGGTTAGCTAGTTCTTGACCCACTGACGCGAAGAATGAGTTAAAGTGATTACATATAGCGTTACCTTCTGTAATAGTACCTGAAGTTGATATTAGTTTAGGAGGAAGTGTATTCAATACTATTTTATTTTGAGCCAAGTTATTAATTAATTCCCACATTTTTTTTGGATTTTTATTATTATTTTGAAATAATTTATAATAATATTTTCTTTTATGTGTTCTTATAATCGATTTGACATTTGCTTGTTCTTTGTGGAATTGATTTTCTAAGATTTTATCATTCGGATTAGTTTTACTTTGTTGACCTAATTGATTTCGTAAGTTAATTGAATTTATTATGTTTTTATTTATCCAATCATCTTTTGGCGGATTTAAATATTTTATTTTATCTACTTTATTATTATTTATTTGGTTTTGTACATATTTTTCAAAGTAATTATAGTCATTGTTATCATTTGAATATTCTGCGTTTTTTGTGCTATTAAAAAGGTTCTCATAATCAAGTGCTTTGTATTGAATTTTTTTGTTAATACATGGTGCTAATCTACTAATTTCTAGAAAAATATGTTTATGGTCTGATAACGAAGAATTAATTATCGATATGCTAAAAGAGTGATTTTTTATATTTGTACATACATGATCCAAAAGTGTGCTTGTTGACTTAGTTTCACGTGTGTTAAACCTCTTATCTATTTTATTCACAAGTTCGTATCCGGCTTCATGAATCTCCTGCAAGTATTTTTTGCTGTCCGGCTCCATTTTCAGTAGATCAACGTTGAAATCACCGATAACAACGGCCCTGCTCCGCTGTTCTAACTGCGACGCGTAAATATCTAAAAAGTTGCTAAGGTTGGTATCTCCGGGTTTATAAATAGCTCCAATATTCAAAGATAATTTATTTATGTGTATCCATAAGTAGTGGTTACCATTTTCGCATAGTTCTTCCGTAACGTCATATTTGATACTTTCGTGTACGTAGATAGATACACCACCACCTCTGCTGTTCTGCCTATAGTTAAAGATATGCGCATAGTTCGGTAAGTTATATAATTTAGCGTCACTTTCTGAGGTAAACCACGTCTCGGTAAATATCAACAAGTGAATGGTACTTGGTATAGCTTTCATTATGCATTTTATTTCGTCGAACTTGCCAGCATTCCGAATACTTTGCATATTTGCGTAAAAGATACGTAATGACGATGGATGTAATGGAATTTCTTCGTATTTTTTAACAATATAGTGATTAAATTTTTCTGTAGGAATAACATTCTGTGTTGAATTTGTTATTAGTTTTTTTGATCGGCCGTTTTCACAATTCGGGGTATTCCTTTTGTATATTTAATTGTAAGATCTTTTTCACCCTTTTCTATGCGCTTATTCAATTCTTCTTTTAAAGATTTCATGAATCGCTGCTGAGTAGGAGTTTGGTCCGAGTAAATCTGAATGTTTTCATTTAAATTTGACTTCTTTCGCAACAACTTCTTTACAGTATCACTATTACTGAAACATACTTTCAGGGGACGGTTTTTATTTGGTATGAATTTTCCCAGTCTCAAACATTTCACCGGATTGCAATTATCAACATCTAAAGTTTTCAATATTTTTGAAACCTCTTCATTATCGTAATTTATTCTTATTTTATAGTTCTTTTCATTTTTTTCGGGTATACCCACGATTATAATATTTTTCTCGCGCTCACATCTATCTTTCAACTCAATGATGAGGTTTTCGTGGTGGTGCGCAGGCGAGTCAGTCGGTTCCGAAGCAGAACATTGATTAAGTTGCTGGTCCTTTATCTGATGTATTTCAGTTTCTATGTTCTTGATTTTATCTTGAGTTACTTTTTCGTTAGTTTTAATATTTTGAATTTCAGTGTTTATTTCTTTAAATTGTTTTGTGAAAGTTTCTGTTGATGATTGTATTATTTTAATATCACTTTTTACCTCAGATATCTCCTCTCGTATTTGATATAATGTTTCGGTTTGAGTTCTTCCAAAGTCTTCCAAAAACTTCATTATTTCAGTCCGAAAATTCATTATTTCTTTTCTATATTCCAGTTCTTCAGTACGCTCCTTTCTCTTTCTATCTCTTACGTTGATATGTTCGTGTGCTTCTTTGCTGCCGTAGATCGATAAGTCAGGTGCAGACCCGCTAGCGCCTTCGCTGCCGCTTATGAATGAGATTGAAATGAATGAGTTGACAACTGAATTTTGAAGCCTGCTCATTGGTGGATGCGAACTCAGTAGTTAGAGTTTGCGGGCAAAACCTAACTACTGAGTTTTTTGACCAATCAGAGATCAGTATCGAACTAGCGCGAAACTGGGGAGTTAGAGTTTGCGCGCAAAACCTAACTACTGAGTTTCTTGACCAATCAAAGATCACCATCAAAACTCGAGAGTTAGATTTTGCTTATATGCTGCCGGGCGCACCTGCCATATCCTTGCTCCCATTCAGTGAACCCTCCACATTATGAAACCTTTTGAAGGCTTTTGTATCAAAAAAGTAAGATTATTTTTTATAAAGTAAATTAACTCATTATTGCAAAATGACGGTATACAGGGTTATATGTAAAACGCCAACAATCTCGCAGGAGTAGATCACTAACGTCATAAACAACATTTGTTCTACGACTTTTCCGAAAACAGGCAAAAAATCGACTTTCCATACTAATGTCTCGATTCTTGAACAGCTGATCAAGTTTTCTATGAAAAGTTTACAGAAAAGTCGGAGAACAAAATAAATGTTCTCGTTTATGATGTTAGTTATTTACTCCTGCGAGGTACAAATAACCCTGTATAGTTACAAAAAATAATAATAGTTTCTTTCTCTTCGGACCACTTCGTAGCTAGATTTTATAGTCGGCTTTTCCCAATAAGAAGCCAGCTTCGAAATGGGATTAAAATAATACCATTTCGAAGCTGGCTTCTTACTGGGAGTAAAAGTAGTCCCATTTCGTAGTCGGCTTCGAAATGGGATTTTTTTATTCATTTTTTTTTTCAATTTAATCTTAATTCGTCTGAATGTTGGTGTAAAGATTTTTGATACCACTCCATACAAATATTGTTCTATACTGCATCAACGGAGCTTAAATAGCAGCGTTTACACTTAAATAGAATAAAAAAACCGGCCAAGTGCAAGTCGGACTCGCGCACGAAGGGTTCCGTACCAAAAAACGGGAAAAAAATTACGTTTGTTGTATGGGAGCCCCCTTTAAATATTAATATTATTCAGTTTTTAGTATTTGTTGTTATAGCGACAACAAAAATACATCATCTGTGAAACTTTCTAGCGATCATGGTTCATGAGATACAGCCTGGTGACAGACAGACAGACAGACAGACAGACGGACAGCGGAGTCTTAGTAATAGGGTCCCGTTTTTACCCTTTGGGTACGGAACCCTAAAAAATCTAATCAGGAAGTAGGTACCTAATGAAAGTTTTGTGAAGGTGCGATTAAATTTAGTCCCATTTCGAAGCTGGTTTCTTACTGGGAGTAAAATTGTCCCATTTTGAAGCTGGCTTCTTACTGGGAGTTAAAGTAGTTCCATGTCGTAGCCGGCTTCGAAGTGGGATAATTTAACTCCCAGTAAGAAGCCAGATTGAAAATGAGTTTTTTCCTGAAGCCAGCTACGAAATCTGGCTACGAAGTGCTCCGAAGGGGTTTCTTTCTTCCTATAAGTACCAACTACGCTTGAATATCGAGTATCATTCCATTTGTTTTGGTCAAATCTGGTAAAATCACATTAGGTATGTATGTACCTACTAACTCGGTTCTGAAGGCTGTTTGCACGGTGCCCGAAGCGGGCAGTCACCCGCGGGTCCCGCAGCAAGGACGCCGCCATTCATGGCGCGTTTGCGCGCCCACTTTGCGTTTGCGACTGGCTCACAGATTAATTTATATAATTATTTTGGTAGGTAATAAACAGTCTTTAACAAATTACAAGTAACAAATATTATACCCAAATAGGTACACTACATTACCAAATTATGTTATTTATAAACAAGATTTTATAAAAATGAGTACCTACGTACGTTACGTATGAAACTAGGAAACTATTAATAACTTACAAAAACTACTTATAGTTGTGTAAAAACCATAGACATAGAAAAATTTTCGCTGCTATTTCTGTGGTAGAAACAGAAATTATTCAAGGAGTTTTAATTTCCTGTCCGTGGAAGTATAAAAAATTCAAAAATGTGATTGTCTTAAATTTTTTATAAATAACAAATTGATAATAATAAAATCTGGTCAAAATCCAGGAGCTTGGTCACAATTATGGATTTATTTTTTAACTTCTTCAAGGTTGCAAATAAAAAAACAAAACTCCTTGAATTATTTTCAGACAAAATTACCTGACTACTGGCAAATGGCATTTGTACTTCGCCTGGCCAGTGGCCATACAAAATTTCTACCAGAAATCGGAAATTTTGAAACAGGGTTCCATTTTCAAAAACGCGAACCTTATAAAAGATTGATGTTACCTTTTTTTACACCTACTGTGTAATACTGTTGGTGGTGGTACTGCGTGGTGGTAGAAAATGAAAACTATGAGTCAACAGCTTGTCAGTATTTTTAGGGTTCCGTACCAAAATGGTAAAAAAGGAACCCTTATGGTGTGACTCAGTCTGTCTGTCTGTCTATCACAGTTGAATATCTCGAGAACTACTAATGGTATCAACTTGAAATTTAGAATAGTTTGAGATGACATTTGCCCAACTATTTTGCAAATAAGAAATAAGTAAAAAAATAAATATCTTTGTTACAACAGGGACTGAAAAGGAGTCTTAAAAATTTGAAGTAAAGCTACTAGGGCATGTGGGGTATCATATGAAAGAGCGCCGTTTGTACGTTTTCAAAATTTTTTTTTTGTGTTTTAGGCCGCATAGTTTATGACTTATGATGAAAAATGTTAAAAAAAAAATCCGTTCCCCCCTTATCTCCGAAGTTTGCAAAGAGAAAAATCTGAAATAATTCTACGTGATAGCAGTTTATATAAAGATTACAGGAAAAATAAAAAGATGTCTCAATATAGCACACTATTTAGAAATTATCAAATTTCTAAAAAAGTTAACATTAGTTCCACTATCGGTCAAGAGATGGCGCTGACCTAAAACTGCAATACTAATTTTATTATGCTACTTTGCAGTGTGGTTTGATGGTGGAAGTATGATGGTACGGAACCCTCGGCGCGCGAGTCCGACTCGCTCTTGACCGGTTTTATTTAAATTTTGCTACGACATACGTAACAAAATTTATAAAACCGCGACTAATTGGAATTGTTGGTTTTTAGGGTTCCGTACCCAAAGGGTAAAAATGGGACCTTATTATTAAGACTTTGCTGTCCGTCTGTCTGTCTGTCTGTCACCAGGCTGTATCTCATGAACCGTGATAGCTAGAAAGTTGAAATTTTCACAGATGATGTATTTCTGTTGCCGCTATAAGAACAAATACTAAAAACAGAATAAAATTAATATTTAAGGGGGGCTCCCATACAACAAACGTGATTTTATTGCCATTTTTTGCTCGTTAATTATAACGACAACAGGCAGACAGTTGAAATTTTCACAGATGATGTATTTTTGTTGCCGCTATAACAGCAAATACTAAAAACAGAATAAAATTAATATTTAAGGGGGGCTTCCATACAACAAACATATTTTTTTCCGGATTTTGGTACGGAACCCTACGTGCGCGAGTCCGACTTGCACTTGGCTGGTTTTTTAATAATTAATCTAAAATTGGTAATAATTATTCAAGTAATTTAAAAGAATTTGAATTTGAAACATGTGAACTCTTCGAAATTACTTAAAACAGAAAACAGCCTACCTAGTTATTTGATTTTTGGATGTTCACAGTGTTTACTTATCTATTTTTTGGCCCAAAAACAATTACCTTCTTACGGAAAGAAGAAAAACCACTGAACCGATACTGTCGTCTTCCGTCGCTTTACTGTAACGAGGAAAAAAGATTTTAATTAGTAGTACTCAATTAATGGACTTTCTCAACAACGTCATGTCAGCTATTTCCGCGACATAACTCTGGCCAGTCTCGGATTACGTTGAAACAAATATAAGAAGTTAAATAAGAGGGTTGTAAAAAACTTACTATTTCAGTCATTTTAGTTTTAATAAATATCGGAGTGACCAGACTTTTTAAGTTCAGACTTATTTTTTTTCACCGCTTGATCTACATCTATCTTCAATAAATTACAAAAGGAAATACTTAGGTAGTTTATTAAACATCAATATGTTTACTTTGTAAATATGATAATCTTCTAATTGACTCGCATTTATTTACAATTTCGACAACCAAACCAATATGAATAAAATTGTAACTTAATATGAATACATTTACATAAAAGACGCATGACAAATACAATCTTATCGATTTCATATCGATTTTTGCAGCATTTTTAGGGTGGATAAAAAAAATACTTGTATTTTGTTTTTGACTACCACGAGAAACTTGCTACCCACTAACATGTTATCAAATGAGTAAATTTTTTAATTTATTTAAATGTTTTATACTACCTCAAGACTATCAAAATTTTCAAAAAAAAACAGAAATCCGTCCGCCACTGGTAAACTGAACTTGTGGGTAAATAAAAAGCAGGAAATTACTGTTTGTAATGCTTTAATCGTTGTTAAGGATTACAAAAACTATAAGAAATTAAAAAAATACATACTTATAAATTATAATAGTTCGTAATAAAAACTAATGAAAACATATTTTCCTCTATAAAAATCATTTTAAGAGTTGAAAAATGACGTAATTTTTAGAGATTCCAACCTCGTTTTGATGAATCCATCCCTTCTGAATGACCCACAACCCGCTGCAGCTGCCTTGGTGACTATTTTCACCCACCTTTCGTGGCAATGATAGTTTTTGATACAAAGTAAAATTTTAGTTTCGACAAACTGTGGGTTTTGAATGTAATCAAGAATCAAATATTTTGTTCCATTAAACAAAGTAACTTGGTTCCATTTTATCATTTCACTTTAGGTAATTTAATAAATAAATTAAAAATATGCAAATTAATACAATTTATTATTGTATAAATGATGGCATATTTTTGATTTATTCCTTGTGATGCATTGGATTTTTAAAGATTTTCGAGTAACGACAGTGACGCAGGAAGTAAGAAACAACGTAGATTCACCCTGTAGTTTTCACCAGATTTTTTTCTCACATAATCCTTCTTCCCAAAATTGATATTGGTCGGTGGCAACCCTAATTAAGACAAATGTACCGTTTACATAGTGGTCCGGCCAAACAAACCGCTACCCATCCTCCTGGGCTCTCAACCGGCCCGCGGCCCGCGTAGCGACAGCAAAACCCAATGTGATCTTACAAACTTGTTGTGGTTTTACTGCACGCGCTAAAACGCACACGTACTGACATCAAACGCATTGCCTTTGATTATATAAATAGGTACGTTACTCAGTACTCATATTGGAATCCTGTTAAGAAACGAGCTGTTTTTATAGTATGCAATTAAGCTTGTAAAGAAAATTTTAAATGTAAAAATCTAAATATAAAGGGCAGTGCCCTGTTTATCAAAACTTACAAGCTACAAGTAAAATTTATATGAAAAATTTCATGTAAATTATGCCTTTTTCCAAATAATTTACACAAGACACTTGTAAAAATTGTCAGACGGAATGAAGAGTCGCCGAACACCCTCAGATATACTCAGGATTTTCCATTGAGTTTTTAATATGTGTAAGTTTTTTTACAAGTTTTAATTTTTTCTTATATAAGGGTGAAAACATATGAGTTAAATAAACAAAAACATTTGTAGCGTTTTATTTAACGTGTTTTGATGAACGGGTTTATGAAATAATAATTATCATAAGGAAAATGCTTGGTTTTAAAAATTACAAGTCTTTTAAGTTTTGATAAACAGGGTACTGGACGCCACTTTGAGGGCTATTGGCCCTTTAAAAACGTTGGCAGTATAAATAAAGTACTTCAAGATTTCCATTAAAAAGTCATGAAAAAATATAATTTTAACCGCCTCTGTGGTCTAGTGGTTCGCCCACCCGTGTAAGACGCAGAGGTCCCGGGTTCGATTCTCAGGGGGGGTACAATTTGTACTCGGTTTGGTTGGTGGTAGGGCTTATTTCAAGTCCACCTGGCTAGCTACCACCATCTTACCTAAGTCTGACGCCAAAACAACAATTTAAAAATTGTTGTGTTCCGGCAGTTAGAGGTAAGATAGCCAGTATTCCATGTGTAGTGCGCTTCCACCTTCGGCCTTATCGTCATTTAACATCAGGTGAGGTGAAGACCAAGCACTATCCCGTTGTGTATAAAAAAAAACTTTAATATTACTTCAATGATCACTCACTTGAATAAGTTTAAAACAAGATATACAGGCTGTTAGTAGCACCCTAGCAAAGAAAATATACACTAACGTGAAAAGAAGACCCCAGCGAAAACTTTAAGGGATAAATAATTCTATACCTTTATAAATAAATAAATAAGCAACTTTCTGTATGGAACCACTTGTCGCAAATGCATAATTGTTGAGATTTTGATTTTACGTTGATAAGCAATGTACGCGTAAAACTCGATAATATGACGGGAAACAAGGATACATTGCGGGTTTATAAAATTTTGGTATTTCAATATTTTTTCTGTAAAAGGTTCTATGCAACTAGGACAAACACTGTGTAATAAAATATAAATAAAAACACTCAATTTTTCATGAATTTTCCTAGTAACCCATGATCAAATTCACTGAAGCATAGCGTTTTTTCCCTTCACGCTTCAAAATCCTAGGGTGGGTACCCACTTAGGTTCGCGAACCTCCGCGCTCCGCGAACCTGCACCAAAAAAATTGTTTATGCTGTGCTGCAACAGTGCGCCATAGTGTGTACGTGTGCGAACATGTATGTGAACCTGGTTCACACACGTACACACTATAACCAAAGTGAAAATAAAATGTTTGCTAGGGCGCACTGTTGCAGGTTTGCGGAGCGCGGAGGTTCGCGAACCTAAGTGGGGACACACCATTAGATTTTTCTTACGTGTCATTCATATTGAAACGACCTTATAAGTAAGTTTCTAATTTTCATCATTTTTCATTCATCACTGGGAAAATTTGAGATTGCTAGCTACACCACGCTTCACTTCAACTTTGATTTATTTCGTACTTTAGGTTTACCTGCCACCAGCTTACCATCCGTTAAATTTTAAATTACTTATATTATTAACGGTAAAATATGTAAATTCTTTAGTTTTCTAATTACTTCAGAATACACTTGTTAACTCACAAAAAACGTTCAGATTGTTTTGTAACAAATAAGCCTAGTATCACTGGCTGTTATTGGCTTTTTTCAATCATTACGCAAATAATCATCAATTCAAGTGCGAGGTAGAGCTCTATGTCAACTTGACTAAGTACTAAACTTATCACCAAATATTTATTTTCCTTAAACTATACGTCCTGTTTTTACACGCCGATAATAAAGTACTTAGATACCTAAGTTATTTTGTGCATTTTTTTCTAAGATAAAGCTAGGTGAATTAAGCGAAAGAAATTAAAGTATTATCACGTATAGCAAGTGAAAGAAAGTGATATCCGCCTAGGAGACGATAACATGACAATAAATTAAAACATTGGTGACCCTACTGACACTAAGTAGTTCATAGAAGTATTTTGAAACTATCAAATGACTCCTAGGAATGAAATAAAAAAATAAACTAAATACCTATGTAGTAGCATTGTACTGAAAACAGTAACTGAAAAATATTTCCTGTGACACTTTAGTCAGTATTACATTTTTTTATGCAGACTGGGAGTGATTTAGCTATACGACATTTAATTTATTGTCGCATTGTCGTCTCTAGAATAGGAAGAGGAGTGACCTTATACAGTACGAAACCTGATGATATTGTAGAGTACATCAGAGTGAAGACCAAATTCTGTCTGAGGGTCGAGCGGTTGGAGTCCCGCCACAGTGTAAATTTCGATTAATTTCGGTCTTTCCCGGTCGCCACCACCAGTTTCGCCACCACTGGGGACGACTAGGCCTTTTTTTTTTAAATAATCCCATTCGTCACCAGTGGTGACCACTGGGATTTTGCTTATAAAAAAATACCCCTACTGACTTTGATTTGATTCTGATTTTGAAGACAAGGAAAGAGACAACATATCCCGGCCGAGCCTTGTATAAGACTTTGATACAAATGTAGATCTAAACACATTACATTTAAGGTTTGGTTTTGCACGAATCGCTTATAAAAGCACCCATGTCATAAAGTTGCCGGTAAAACTCTTTATCTCTCGCACCATGTAAGTTTCTCCCTCGCACTTACAGAGCTTACCGCGCTACGTCACCAAAATGTTGCAACAACAATGCGTTGCCACCACCGCGCCGAGCGAAGTTTGTTAAGTATTTTTAGTTTTTGTTCTTAATCCATGGTTTCAACGATATTGTGTAAGTATAAATTATTTAAGAGATATTTTTGACTATTAAATAATCGATAGGTAAGTTTGAAATAAAAAAAAAGTGAAAAAAATAGTACCTACTTGCAGGTTTTATAAGTTCATAATTAATTATCATAGCACTTTTTGTTACATACAATATGTACCTATACATGCTAGGTCATAATAACTCTTATGAGTAGGTACCAATTCAATAAATATTGATAAAAAAAATGTGTATGTATAAAATAATTAGGAAAATATTTGAGACTCCCTTTTAGGATCTATGAACCAATATCCCAGTCGTCGCCACTTCGCCACCACTGGTGTCGAACGGGAAATTTTTAAACAAAAAATCCCACTCGTCCCCAGTGGTGGCGAAACTGGTGGTGGCGACCGGGAATGACCGATTAATTCTCTGTGGTGAGATCATCTGTCGACCTTCATGAAAGAAGATTTTTGGCCGAAGGGTGTTTTGTTCCGACGGACACTGCGTTGCGCAACACGTCGCCGCCATCAATGCGTGTAAAATTGTTGTAAAAATCTAATTTGAATATATAAGGTCCTTCATAAATAGTGCACATAATTTTAAGGGGTCAATGTACTCATGCATACAAACAATTTTTACTACAGGACCAACATTGAAATCGCGAAAAAAAAATCAGCTGTTCCATAGAAAATTTTAAATCGAATAGATCAAAATGTATGGAACGGCTGATTTTTTTCTTCGCGATTTCAATGTTGGTCCCATAGTAAAAGTTTTTTGTATGCATGAGTACATTGACCCTTTAAAATTATGTGCACTATTTATGAAGGACCTTATATGTATGTATAGTCTAGTATGTATAAGGTATATATATTGTATGGGCCATAAGGTATATATATTGTATGGGCCCATTTATTGCCTGAATCAAATAAATAATAAAAATAACAAATTGTAATATAATCTAGATAGCTATCTTTATACTAGACGTACGTATGAAATAAGATTTTCATTCCCATTACCGTGGACATCAAAATTTATTTTCTCAAGTCACAAGCTCAAAGAAGATTGTAATAAAATCATAGTATATAAACGTTCAAGTGATCAGTCTCATGAGAAGTGATTATGACAATTACGGGTCGGGTGTCGGCAGGAACAATGGCGTTCGCATTCCGTTAGCGCAGCCGGTTGAATGACCAGCGCGCGCGCACCTGACGCCGCCCGCGTCCTTCGCGCGTACGCACCGACTTAATCAGGCTCCCTTTTACATATTGAGGTTTTTCAATCATGATCATAAGTCATTTTAATGTCTTCGATGCTGGAGCACGGGGTTCCTTATGGTTGAATTTATACCACGCAGGTCCGATGTGGGTTGGTGGCTAAAGCCGCTAAATTACGGCCATAATATGACGGCACTGTCATCCTAGGAAACCTTAGCTTTAGAATAACCGCCTCTGTGGTCTAGTGGTTCGCCCACCTGAGTAAGACGCATTGGTTCCGGGTTGGATTCCCAGGAGGGGGAACATTTGTTTTATACTCGGTTTGGTTGGTGGTAGGGCCTATTTCATGTCCACCTGTGGCCCTACCATGAGTTGTTGCAAACTGTTTACGTTACAGTAAACTATCGTTTTCTCTCTTTCACTCGTATTGACTGTGAGCGGTATATCCGACAGTTTACTGAAACGTAAACAGTTTGCGTCAACTCATGGTAGGGCCACTGGCTATGTCCATCACCATCTTATGTAAGTCTGATACCATAACAACAATTTAAAAATTGTTGAGTTTCGGCAGTTAGAGCTAAGATAGCCAGTTCCTCAGTGATGAGGATTCTGAGTGTAGTGCGCTTCTACCTTCAGCCTTATCGTCACTTTACATCAGGTGAGGTGAAGACCAAGCAGTATCCCGTTATGCATTAAAAAAAAGGAGGTTGGTGGTAACATTTTACGCATGCAAGCAACTTCAGACCGAGCTGAGTTTGGCACAAGTTTTACAGTGATGGCACTTATGTAGGAAGTAAGTGTGAGGAAATAAAATAAAAAATAAATAAATAAAATAAAATGCAAGCACAACTAACAGTTCAATAATTCTCTGCATTTTGTTGTTGCATCAAGCACATTAAATATATCCTAATAGCTACGTTTGTACCCACTTTAGTGTGATCGAGAAGAAAAAGAATCTAACAATAGAAAGTGGAAAGTAGTAAGTGTGGATATTATATAAAATGATATGTAATGAGAGGTACAATGACGATAAGTTTACCATTGCATTGTGCCATATTGATACAATAACTCATTAGACTATGTATTAAGAATTTCTTGAGTAACTTTTGATTGAGTAAGTAAATACTTACTTCTTACGCACACATTACAAGAGCCACTTGTACAAGTATCATTATAGTCAGCTTCATAGATATGACGTGAGGGTGGTCAAATCTAACAATTTTATTATCATACATTGTGGGAATGGAAACAACAAAGTGACGAATAATTTATTCGCTTTGTTATTATAATAAGACGTTTTGGATGGATACAACAAAAAGAGTTTAAATTCTGACAATAAGTTTACATAACATTAAATTTGAGTCCCCTATAACGGGTGTAACAAGACACTCAACGAAGCCTTGTCCACGCATTCCGCCCATCATCAGGATCATTTTTGTCTTTTAGACTATACCTGGGAAACCAATAGCTACGAAGTTTTTGAAGGTCATAGTCAAAAGTTTTTTTTTCAATTTTTTTATTAAATTCAAATTAAGAAACAAGAGTTTTATTAGTTATTTCCTAATTTTTGTCCAAAGAAACATTAATCAAAATTGTATGTATTTTTTAACAAACAATGGCTTCAAAACGTCATCACTTAATGAATTTCATGAGCACGCACATAAACGTTGCCTTTCAACTCGGCCGCACGCAGCTGTGTAGCATACACTCTCAGGCGCGGTCTTTTGTATGCATTACATTGCGTGGTAATGTATGCAATGATTTTTTAAACACCAAAAATTAAAATCGTTTCCCAGCAATAATTTTGAAATGGTCTTAATGATGGGCAGAATACGTAGACCTCGGCTTCGTTGAGTGTCTTGTTACACCCGGTATAATTTTGACCATTCTACACACTAAGAACAATATTTATGAAGCTGACTTTACTAAGGACGATCAGTGGCACAAATACAACGAGAAAATTTAGCACATAACAGCTAACAATCAAATCGTGAAGGCCGACCAATTCGTAAGCGAGGCAACAATGGCGCACAACAGCACGGAAGCTCTGGCGAGGTCGTCGCGCATTGTCTTACTGGTTAAATGGGATCAATCAAATTAATGATTAAATGATATGTCGGCGAAAAGTATCATTAGCTCGTGGTTCTTAGTTTCAATCTAACATGGCCAATTTACCAATGAGTTCCAATTCCAAAGCTGTATGTACTATTGTGCGGTACCTAAGTATTTAAGAAAATAACAACAGTCTATTTTTACCACTATAGGTAGTACTTATTTCAAAAACTACTTAGGTTACAAGTTACAACCTAGGTTCAGTAAAATTGTAGCTTTTATTTTCGAATCACTTTAAATAGTTTTAATTACTTACCTGTCGACTAAAATAATAATTATAGCTTCTTAAGAGCCTTAACCTAAGTGCCAGGTGCCAAAAACATGTTATAATATATTATGAACTAATGAAACACGAAACAAACATGTTCATTATAAATTATACCGGAACCACGCCAAAACACATAACGCAGAAATTTCTTAAGAATTATGAATAAATGCTAATTTTTACGACTTTATATCATTCGGCTATGCTAAACGTTAGGTCTTTAGTCGGTGAAAGTTTTTGAATTTACGTAACACTAAAAACAGAATTAATTACTTTTCTTCACATCTTCTGAGACTAGAAAACTAAATAAAAATGGAGTTTTTGAACGATTATTATTATTCATTAATAGGTTGGATAAAAAACTAAAATGCTATAAAACGTGTTATAAAAAAACCCTAACGCCGAATATGGTAGATAGGGTGCTATGCATATAACCCCGAAAACTTATTCATTATTAAGAAAACCGCCACTTTTTGAAAAAAAATCCTTTTCATGATAAATGCTTAGTGGCACCCTAGATTTAAATTATTTTGCTTTTGCCTATTAATGGGATTGATTATTGAAAACAATATTTGCACCTAGGGAAACTGCAAAACTGGAAAGTGAGAAACTTTGCAGATTTCCATACAAATAAAAAACCAAAATTTTACGGGTTATTATGAAACATCCTGTATATTAACAAAAAAATGCTGTACATTTTACGATTACATGATTTCAAAAGTAGAAAATTAAGTTAAACACCCATATACGTAGCATGTAATCAACAAAGACAAATTCAATCCCACCAAACACATTTTCATGTATAATGTTGCCAAGTCTTCCATATGGCTCGCACTGTCAAAAAGTTATCAGACTTCATGTAGAGCCATAACTCTAGGCGCCCTAACTCTACAAGACCTAACTTCAAAAACTCTATGTACACCTTAGTCAAAATATGTGGCTTGGCCGTTTCGTTACTACATGAACTATTGTTTATCAGTGATATCATGATTTCAAAAGTAGAAAAGTTAATCACAACATACGTAGCATGTAATCAACACAGACAAATTCAATTCCGATGTCGAATCTTTCCATTCAACTCGTTGGCTGTGCGCTCCGCTTATGTATAGCGTTCTTGGAATGATACTTTCCACCCATTATAAATCGAACCGACGACTCCCACATTCAATAACAGTTTCTCGTTCCTAGTATTTCAGACAATACCTAAGTAGGTATCTGTCTCACAACGCCCCGCAAGCAGACAATTTGACCAATATTTGCACGTGATAGTAGGTATCTAAGAAATGATTGCACGCTGTCTTCAATTTATCGAGCCATCATCGAGCTAACAACAATTACAGATTTTAAGCGACTTAGTAGCATAATTGGTCAATACATTGGGCCGGAATTTCAAGGGTGCGGGTTCGAATCCCGTCTGATCTGAGTTGCTACGGATGAGTTGATTTTTTTCTAGTATTTTTATATAATATTTATTATTTTAACATGTTTTATAAACTCTGACGAATTGGAATTATCTTTTGACATTAAAATGTAAAGTACTAAGTTCTAAAAAACTAGCCTACCATTTCTCAAAATGAATAAGGGTCCTTACAAGCAGACTTAACTTTTAAAAATCCCATCCCACCGATCCGCTATGCAGATGCAGAATTTCACCCTCGCCGCTATTAGGTATTAAGTAGATGGTACCTACACATAATTTATTTTGCTCATCGGCTGCCACTTGTCTTGTCTAAAGCTACGGTTTCCTAGGATGACAATGCCGTCATATTACGGCCGTAATTTAGCGGCGTAGAACGTTGTCTATGTAAACAATACGGCGCGTCGTACTAGTTACATAGACAACGATCTACGCCGCTAAATTACGGCCGTAATATGACGGCACCGTTATCCTAGGAAACCCTAGCTTAAAGATGCAACATTTATAATTTTAAACCCTCACACGGATCCCTTGTTACCAACTAGCTACGACCGTATACCATCATATCACACTATTTTGTGATCATATCTCGTCATATTTTACGTATAGCTCGTTGATGTCTTTTGTATTGCAAAATAGTATACCTACAAACTAATAGCACGGAATACAACTTTGTTTTTATTTAACTAGGTACACATTTTTCATGGTTCTGAGCAACTAACTTACACACCTTGTTAAGTAATAAGTTACCTTCGATCAAGATTATCGATGGACACCTTCGAAACTTAATAAATGAAAAAAATAAGTATTGCTCCCTATTCTTTTATTAACGAACTTCGCAAAAAATTTAAGTTTATGGTTTTAGTATTCGCTATTTGTAGTATTTTGGTATATCAAATTACCTAAGTAAATAGGTACCTATAATATTTTTATTTGCCAAGTTCATTATGGCTTTAATTCAAATTTAGGTTAACTTTTTCAAGGGGGTGGTGTGGTTGTCTCACAGTACTTGTTGTATGGTCTGTGGTAGTAGTATAATACTGTCGTTGTCGATTTTGCCAACTTTGCAGCGTTGCTAAGATTTGATTGATTGTTGTACATTCAGTACAATAATTCGGTCATTCACCTTACACGGTACTTTTATCAAGGCCCATTAAATTTAGCTCAATATGTAGCTAGGTGAAATAGCCAGTCCGTAGCTTTCGTTAAAATCCAGCAAGCCCCCCGTTAAACCAGCTATAATTAACCAGCGTATAACTACGCCTGCGACTGTGTGGTTAAAGCTCTCATTTTGATAATAATACACTTGACCGATCAGAAGCGATTGAAATTACGAGACAGGTCTATGTTGTATTATAATGATACTTATAGATCTGTATACAAACAGTGAAATCTAGCAAAAAGCATATTTTAATTAAGGGCCCCTATACACGGTTAATTTTTAAGTATATCTAAAAATGAAATGGGGATTTCAGACCACGTAAATGAACAACTTTTACTATGGGGCCAACCACGAAATCGCGAAAAAAAATCAGCTGTTCCATAGAAAAGTACAACATCGACTCGACTATAATGTATGGAACAGCTGATTTTATTTCGCGATTTCGTGGTTGGCCCCATAGTAAAAGTTGTTCATTTACGTGGTCTGAAATTCCCTTTTCATTTTTAGATATACTTAAAAATTAACCGTGTATACCTCATAGTGGTGACCCCATCTTAATTAAATGAATTGTTCGCAAAGTACATAATGTAATTAATTTAATAAGGATAGCCACTTGAGGGTGATAGTCGCCTTAACATCCAGCCAGTGTAATTTCTCAAATACGACTCGCACCAGATCAATTCTCTGACGGGAATCGAACCCGCAACCTTTGGATATCCGGTCCAATGCTCTGACCGCCGAGCTACCGAGTCACTAGTGGTGGTATCGTCGAATTTCTTCTATATCTCGCTCATACGCTGCAAGCCAGCGTTATTTCACCAATGTGAGGAATTACCTCGGCATTCAATTGAAATAGCTTTGCAGATATTATTTTGACAATTGATTAAAATGTAATAGCTAATATATTAGGCTATTTGACTAATTTTGGAAAACCATTTTAAATTATTCCTTATTACGTAATAAGCGCACCACATTGATATTTCAGGAAAAATCTATGTATTTTATTAAAAAATCAATGTTTAAGTTTAAAATTTTAAAACCGCGCCAAAAACGCTATGGCGCTGGAAACGTCATTTGTTGACGTCACAAGCCTGTAAACATTGTAATATCCTCCTTAGCCATTTGACAGCCATCTATCGCGGATCCTAAGTCTATGGTCGTGTCAAACGCCTGGAAGCCATATTTATTTACAGGCAAGTGACGTCATCAGTAATCTTAAAGAGCGTTTTCGCCACAGAAAAAAATTCAAAAATTATTGCACTTTTCTAGGTGAAATTAATCAATCAATAGACTTAATTAAGTCTATATAATAGTTGAATATGTTTTTTACGCCATTATCTGTTAGGATGACCACAATTTGCAGTATATTTTCAATATTGTCAAATACCCTATTGTTAAATTTGAGATTTTTGCATTCACAATGCTATTTTTATACAATACTAAATAATATGTATACGTACTAGAAAATACGACTCGCACGAGATCACCGCATCCGTACATTATTTTTGTATAAAAATACTAAGCATTGTGTATGCAAAAATCTCAAATTTAATAGTTTCTCAAAGTGTAAGAAATCGCAAAATTAATCACAATTATAATCATAGGATTACTTTGTTAAACTATTTTTTAAGACATTGCTACTTCTAAACTCTCAAATAAATCAAAAAATATCGTAAATAGTTCTTCAGTTTTTATCATAAAATTAATTAATAAAGTTATCCATCACTCGTGTCTTTCTAAGCGATGTAATCAAAAGTTATGCACGTAATCTCATACCACGGCTAGCTCCGGAGACTCCTTAGCGCTTGCGTGAGTGGGCACCATTAGTGATTCCGTCAAGAGCACCAATTACTTCAGGCAATTTACTATAGATCTTATATTAACACTGGCTGGGTGTTAAATTAATTGAAACATAAAAAAGAATGAGACATTTTTCATTGAGAATTCAGGAAGTGGTTACCTTATAAAGGAGAGAAGCGTTATAAATCGACTCAAACTTGTACATAATAGAGTAAATTTTGCGATATTGAAAAGGATTTGAAAAAAAATATTTTGAAATTAATAATTGCTGAAGGTATAAGAACCGTAATAACTATGTAGGTAACTACAGCTTAGATTTAAAATTAAAAACGTAAAAATCCTTCCGTTTCCTGAAATTACTTACCAAATAAAACATACGTTCTTCGATTATAAATGTTACTGTCATCTTTTTCATATCTCTTTTTACAAAACTGTTAAGCTTGTCACATTGCAACCGATATCGGAATCCGGACATCGAATATGGTAACTGTATCGAATCGGTTCCAGCCAACCGCAGACAGGTATCCGCGTGTCGGGTTACCTGCACGCGCCGTCGGACACCTTACATGCGAATTGATGGTCGACGACACTCGAAACCACAAAGAATTCGATCAATAGGATATGGACCCTGAAATGAGGTGAAACTAAAAGTATGAATAAAACACGGATTTTTCGCATATCAAATAGGTTATTAATACTTATGACTTACGCTATTGAAAAACAGTTGTAGGTAGGGTACTCCTATATTAAACCACAAAGTTTCACACGCTAGTACTAACTAGTCGGATTATTAATTCTGTGGTTTCAGTCAAGATCGAAACTATGACTATAGGTAAGGTACTTAATAGATTGTAATCACCAAATATGGATACTCTATTTGTCTTTTACCAAATGCTGTGGTAACTGTCCCTGTAATGAGTTTCCTAGCCAACATAAGTACTTTATCCACTGCAACAAGTCAGCTCCGACATTTCGGGAGTATTTATTTGTTTATAAGTAGAAGTACCTAACTAGGTACCTAGTAGGTACTCATTAGTTCTTCGCCAAGAATTACTTTCGGCAAAGTAGTAGGTACTCATTAGTTCTTCGCCAAGAATGACTTTCGGCAAAGTAATTAGGTAGAAGTGTGAAATTCGATCTTATAGACATCGATTAACGATTTCGTGCTTTCGTTCGTAATTAAACTAAACCCAATTTCTCGTTCAAGACTCTTTAACTATATAATTTATTGCCTCTGTGTGTTTAATTCAATGCAAGACAACGTAGGATAGAGGTGTACTTGAGGTGTACCTACATCTTTTAACTGAATTAAATTTTTGCGTCTTATTTATCAGCAGGTATACAAAAAAAAACTCAATATAGGCACAGGCACAAGATATTTGTATTACAAATATCTTGTGCCTATATTGAGTTTTTTTTTTTACTTGTGCCAATTTTATGTTTGATTACGGTAGTAGATACTTATCTCTATTATGTGGTTTGATCACAGAATAGTGGATCACGAGTCGCGAACAAATTCTCATTAGAAAATTTATTATGATGGCTGCTCCCACAAGCTCCTATAGAGACGTCACTCTTCATCGTTATCTACAGAAATAATACAGTTTTTGTAGGGGATAAAGTATAATACTGTGATCTCCTACTCCTACTAAGACTGGCATAGGTTTTAAAACATTGATCATCGCGTGTCGTCGTGCTAGGGGAGGGCAGAGTGTCTTAAAAAGAGCTTAATAATCAGTGCGTTACCGTAAAATGATGTAACTTTGCCTGGATTTTGACGTTTTTTGTCATTATCTCTGAATCTATTTATTAAAATGGTGTTCAATGAGTTTCAGCCGGAAAATAGACCTTATAATTTGCTAGTGACTAGCTAAATTCTTTTAAAACCATGCAGTGTTTCCAGTTACAAGCACTCAAAGTTGCCGGCAAAGTTGTAGGCAAAAGACCCAACTTTGCTTAGAAGGATATCTCACTAATAATGGTGTTGCTATTTGTATGATTTTTTCCCATATACATTATACTTCGTGCCTATCCGTGGCATTCAAATTATTGCCATAAAGTTAATACTTTTTTTTCACCATCTATAGGCAAAGTTGTAGCTGGTTCCAGAAACTTTCTATACAAAATTTAGGGTTGATACAAAAAATAGAGATTAGTTATTATTTGTGTATTGTTTTTTTTATTGAAGTAAGAATTCTAACGATACCCCATACACCCAAATCCGTTAAGGCATTTAGAAGTTATGGTGGAATAAAAAAACTCACATATCCATAAACATACATGAACCCTGAATAGATTACACTCTCTGTTTTTTGGGCAGTCGTGTAAAAATAAAGTTAGTTTTAATACTTTAGCACACCCCGCTTAATCTTTTCTTTAAATTTATAAAATCCGAATAGTAGCAACCCTAGACCCAGGCAAAATTGTGTCACTCAAATTTCCAAAACACTGCACAACAATGCCTACTAGGTTAATTTATTCAAATCGTGTCTTTTCTTAAAAATATCAACAGATACGGAAAATAGACACTCTTTTCTTGCCTTGGGATGTTAACACTTGTCAAACAACACCTTTTTCGTAGTCTAAACTTCAAAAGTTGCGAGACACCAAAAACAAACTGCCAGTCCCTTCGAACTTTGATGCACATTTGACAGAATATTATTTGTGTTACCATTAAAAAATATATAGAATATGTTGCCAGAATAATGTAAAATTACTACCAAATGGTAAAAAATAAGAACAAACTAAGCAATCGCGAGATATCGTAATTACAGATAAATCGGCAAAGTTGA
The DNA here is from genome assembly GCA_943789525.1 of Agriphila geniculea. Lineage (NCBI taxonomy): Eukaryota > Metazoa > Arthropoda > Insecta > Lepidoptera > Crambidae > Agriphila > Agriphila geniculea. Next base: position 17,057,922 of record OX038869.1, on the reverse strand, counting down.
GCTTAAATGGCAAAGTTGCAGCGTTTTACGGTACTTATTTTAAGTAGGTGATTAATTACTTACAACAATACAAATAAAATATTAATCAACTAGAAAGGAAATTGTAAGTACTTCGCGAAGTACCTACCACATGAGAACCGTTAAATTTAAATTTATCTCGACAGATTACTTAGGTAAGTATAATTATAATCAATCGGAATAATATTATGAACTGAAATTGTCTAGCAGGTGTTCCTTCATTTAATTTTACGGCACATTCAGGAAGGTGTATATGTATGTAGTACCTACCTCCTACCTCATAACAATATTTTACTTAATTTTCTCCCATTCTAGTTAAAGATAGCTAAGAAGTCTTCTCTACATCATCATATCAGTCAAAAGATATTTAAGATAAGATAATTAGTAAGAACCAATTGAATTAAAATTATATAAGGAAGAATAATCTCAGTAATACCTATAGTAACAATAAAATTGTTCCTTACAATACGCCAAGTCATTCTTTATAAGAAAAACATGACAATCGACTCTATTAAAGGCGCCTCTCCTCAAATATTTAGTGAAATGTTCAAAACTATGAAAACCCGGCACTCAATAATATAAATGTTGACATAATCCAAATGCCTCATCCGGCTGCATGACTGAGCGGAATCTGCGCGGGCGCAGGTGAAACGCGCGTCGAAAGTAAAATCAGCGATTATAAGTATAGCGCCCGAGGCTGCCCGCTCGAGATACTCACTCGTCTATGGTGCCCTTATTCGATGTTCGAAGTAAATACATACTTAGAGCCTTTTCTTATTTTGTCGGCGCAGCATCATCGCTACGACATCAAAGTGGTCGGTATACGCGGTACCGAAACCTTTCAATAGAGCGTTCCTTACAAATTCGGTACAGAATCTGTACCGCGCCGACAAATGAGAAAAGTGTAGGTTGCAGAGATAGATATAGTTGGCAAATCTATGCTAATTACCTAACCTGGCTAATTACTCATAGAAAAGCATGTATTTCTTTTTCTCAATAACTCATTCCTAAAATATTTTCATAGTAATTGCCACTACCTACCACAACTACCTACATACTACTCAACTCAATCACACCGACCGAACTGACTAAACTCCTCGCATTTAGGTTCGGATACTGAAAGCGCAAACTAATATTGTTGCTGAAAGCAGCAGGCTCTATTGCAATTAAATGTAGCCTAAAATTTGTATGAAAATTAAACAAAATGTTTCCGTTGTATGGCGAACATGATATTCCTTTGGTGTTCTCGTTAAACGAAATTCATAGTGTAGGTAGAGTCACAGTATTATAAATTAAGACTATGGTAGACATTGGCGTAGGAAGAGGAGTGCCGGATGGGCCGTGCCCACCCCAGAAAAAAACTGATTAACCTGATATATTGCCCTTCTAAACTGTAACGAGGCTCTAGCGGGGACCAGGCCCCCCCTGGAGTAATTCTCTAGATACGCCAATGGTAGAGCTGATTGTAAATCATTACAAAAAAAACTTTGTTTCATATGGCAAATTTAAAAAGGCTACAAACCTTAGCAATCCATAGGTATAACTACACTCTGAAAGCTTTTCTTGAGTCCTATCTTTCTTAAAAAGCCTTGACTGAGCCTGTGTAATGTTGCAGGATCACAGCAACCGCTAATGTTGGTGGGGCGTGCACCGGCGCCGATGCCGCGATGCGCGAGGAGGAGCTCGAGGTGGCGCTGAAGGTGGTGATCGTGGGCGACGGCGGCGTCGGCAAGTCCAGCATGATCCAGCGGTACTGCCGCGGCACCTTCACGCGCGACTACAAGAAGACCATCGGCGTCGACTTCTTGGAGCGACAGATTGAGTGAGTACCTACATCATAATATGGAACTGGTAATCTCATCAGTACTGAGGCAGGTTTTATTAAACGAACGGGTGCTTCAACCAGTCTAACATGTTTAACAATCTAATAAAGACCATGGCACAACCATTAGAGTGCGTTTCATCAACTCCTTTGTTGATGTTGGCAGTACTCTCATTGTAATCTTCAATCGCTTTGCTCGCACAGCTCGTGCATTGTTAGTCGCTGTTCGCAACCCTACCTTGGACGAGAGCGGGGCCTGAGGCGGAGGGGACAACCGCGCGGCTGAGAGACCACTTGGCTCAGCGACACAGCGCCAGCAACATCATTTTCCATACAATTTTCTATTTATGTAAATTACCGAATATAACACCTAAAACCTGAAATATTTGTTATTACGTCACCCCTGAAATATTTGGAGTCAGATATTACGGAGTCCTCGCAACATATGGAGACCCCGACGTGATACAGAAGAAGTCAAGGTGTAAGTGTTGGCGGAGCTGAAGACGGATCCGAAAGGGAAGTAAGCCCGGTTTGAGTATAAATTCTTGGTGCCAGTGTTTTTTAAGATTGTCTCAAATTGTTGAAAAGGTGCTTTCTTTTCGCCCTGTTCGCCGACGCCGACGCATACCCACTTCTTCTAACAAAAAAATAATCAGGTGAGTTTTTTGCATAAAAAACGCTGAATCGCCAACTTTCCGAGTCATCGTATAATTTTGCATATACATAAGTGCTAATGGTCACCGTATTTCCTAGGTTACCTATATTTTAGTGTGTGAAAACAGCGAGTAGCCCAAATACCTACCTTCATTTTTCCGTTAGCCTTATAATTTTCATTCAGTTTCAAAATATTTTTCCGTTGCTATCAGTTTTTAGAGAAAAATGTAATTAAGTGTATTACCATTTCATTAATTGCTCATAAATTCGTTCGTAATACATACATATCTTTTTTGTTTAAAGCAAAGATTTTAATTATCTTCACATACCTATTAGTTACGTATTTCTTATTCGTAAAAACTTAAATACATTTATTTCAATAAAATACGTACCTAATATCAGTTATTAACCCGGCGTCATTGTGGCGGAAAAAAGTTACACTAACGTTGAGGGGGGTCATTATGACCCTGGTTACAATTGTTAAAATTTGGCATAGTATAAAATAATTTTTTATTTTAAACATTTTATATTTATTATAAATACTGTATTTATAATCAGTAGCAGCAATAAAACACATTGGTAATGAGTGAAATAATTTTTATTTTTAATTTTTCCTATAGACTGTTAATTATACAACAAAACTGTAACTCTTTTCTTAATTTTCTTTTATCAACAAAAAACAATATCGTTTCTAACAAAAATGATACTTAAATCAAATTTATACTACCTAACCTCTCTATCATTAGAAGATTACGAACACTAACATAATCTTTATATAAAATATATAAAAAAGTATATGGCACCAAAACAGCAACGTCACCGTTGAGCTGGGTCATAATTACCCTGTCGCAGGTTTACACACGTTTTGCTCCTTGCGCGGGTGATGGACGAATGAAGTGAAGTACGTGGCGGGGAGGGGTGATCCTTAGCTGCAGCTACTGAGACAGACAGTTGTGTGTGGCAAATATTTCTAAGCATTTTTTCATATGCAAAACATGCAGGGTCATGTTGACCCTGCATCAATGACGCCGGGTTAAATACAAATTATCAAACGTTGTTAAGCTATTTAATCTTTAATTTGTAGACTATACGTTTCATTATAACATTATTTCGCAACAATCCTTGCGTTGTTTCTAAAAATAGATCGTAAACAATTCCAGGTTCGCCGTGTTATCACAGCGCAAGCCCAATTCACTGGCGTTCGGTGCATGCAGTGTGAGAAAACCGGTTTGCTAACAGCTGTGAGACGGTTTCTATTACTTACTACGTGATTAATTCTTCACTGCTCGTGCGCATCTACTTAACCGCTTTGCATAATTGTGCAAGCGGTCTTGGAGGTTTGGAATTTTATCTTTTTTATCGTAAATTGTATTTTTTTATTTTTTGTGCGTTACGTGCCCTTACAAGTTTTAACCATGGCAGAGGAATTAAAAGATTTAAACCATCAACGGGGTACAATCAAGGCGAGGTTAACAGTTTTTTCGAAATACCTTGATATTGTTAAGCAAATTGACCCTGGTCAAATCGATGCTGTCCAGGTAGGTGAGTTGCAATTTAAATTAACTCGACTTCAGGAAATGTTACCGTTATTTGATGAGGTGCAAAGTAAGATTGAGAAACTCAGTACCGATAGCATTGATTTACAAATAATTGAACGCGACACCATTGAAAGTTCATTTTGTCGTTTTATTTCGATGGCTCAGAATTTGCTCGAGTCTTTTAGTGCAAGGCGTAATGACGGTAAACATCCTCAAAGTGCAAATAGTTCTCATCACAGTGACAGTTGTGGTTCTTGTTCCCGTTCTTGTGATGGACGTAACGTTAATGTTAAACTACCCACCATTCGATTACCGAATTTTGATGGCAACCATTTAAAATGGTTAGAATTTCGAGATACCTTCGAGTCCTTAATTCATAATAATAATAGTATTCCCCAAATAAGCAAATTCCATTATTTACGCAATTCTTTGGAAGGAAGTGCGTCTGTAGTAATTAAGTCGATTAATTTTACTGCTTCGAATTATGAAATGGCGTGGAATTTGCTATGTGAGCGATTTAATAATAAACGAATTTTGGTAAACAATCACATCAAATCTTTATTTAATTTTGAAGCTATATTCAAAGAATCTTACAAATCGATAAGGTATATGGTCGATTATTATTCAAAAAATTTGCGATCTTTGGAAGAATTAAATGAGCCTGTTCAGTTTTGGGACACTTTAATAATTTATGTCATGACCGCCAAATTGGATAGTTTTACTAGTCGTAATTGGGAGGAACATAGGAACACATTGCAATTATCTCCCACGCTTGCTGATTTTTTTGAGTTTCTACGAAAACGAGCTGATGTTTTAGAAACTATCCAGTATGGCAAAGTTGACCCAATAAAATCAGATAAGAATATAAACAAAGATCAGAGGTTTACTAAATCATTTATTTCATCAAATACTCCTACGTCACTTGAAAGTTGTGTGTGTGTGTACTGTCAGCAAAATCATTTTATTTACACTTGTGATAAATTTAAAGAATTAACACTGTCGAACAGATGGGATGTAGTGAAGAAGAATAATCTTTGCCAAAACTGTCTTCGTTCTGGTCATCCTGTTTCGCGTTGTCGGTTGGGTCCTTGCAGAATCTGCAAAAAACGACACAATTCATTATTACATAAACAAATGCATGATAATCAATCAAATGTTAATACTCACAGTTCTCCAAGTCCGGCGAGCTCCGATGTTGCTAATATACACTCAGATGAGTCATCATTGGTAGTTCCTAGTGTTTCGTTGTCGGCTGTAGTTCCTGTGCAAGTGTTGTTGTGTACCGCAGAAGTTGATCTTGTTGATGTCGTTTCCAATAAATCTTACCCAGCTAAGGCGCTTCTTGACAGTGGCAGTCAATCGTCGTTCGTGTCTGAAAAAATAAAACAAGTTATGAATATTTCATGTGTAGAAAATAAACCTGTTTCGATATGTGGTGTTAACGACACTGTCGTGTCTAATGTAGTTAAGAGTTGCAATCTAAAGGTAAAATCTCGATTAAATAATTTTAATATTGATGTGTCATTTCTTGTAATTCCTAAAATTACTGGACGTCTTCCAAGTATACCTATAGATGTTACCAAGTTGAATTTACCTTCCAATCTACCATTAGCAGATACAACATTCTCCTCTCCTTCAGAGATACATGTTTTGTTAGGGGCTGATGTATTTTGGGAAATCGTAGCTTCCAATCAGATAAAATTAGGACCCAATAAACCAATACTACAAGAATCCAAATTTGGTTGGCTTGTAGCTGGTCCGATAAGCACGCTTTCCTCGTCAGTATCTAAGATTAATTGCAATTTTTCCCTAGAAATTCGTGAAGCTTTGGCAAAGTTTTGGGAAATTGAGGAGCTTCCTACTACTACTCGTAAAGCCTTAACAAAAGATGAAGAGTATTGTGAAACTCATTTCGTCAATAATACTAAACGACTTCCTGATGGTAGATTTTGTGTAACATTGCCATTTCGAGAACCTCCTGAAGAGGCACTAGCTGATTCCTTTCCTATTGCGCAAAAGTTACTTTTTAGTCTAGAAAGGCGTATAAATAAATCTGGGCTAATAAATAAGTACTCCGAGTTTTTAAAAGAATATAAAGATTTGGGCCATTTAAGTGAAGTGCCACGCCCAAATTTCGGATATTACATACCCCACCATGCCGTTCTTAGAGAGCAAAGTGAGACGACAAAATTAAGAGTCGTGTTCAATGCGTCTCAAAAGACATTCTCAGGTAAATCATTGAACGACATAATGCTAGTGGGACCAGTCGTGCAAGACGACTTGCTATCAATTCTTTTAAGGTTTCGCCAAAATCCTTTTGTTGTCACCGCGGACATAGAGAAAATGTACCGCCAAATCGTAGTTGAAGAGTCTCAACGTCATTTACAGTTAATACTGTGGAGACCAGAACCAGCTTTACCAATACAAATCTATCGGTTAAATACGCTTACCTACGGGACCGCCTCAGCTGCATTTTTAAGTACCCGCTGCTTACTACAGCTTGCTAATGAGTGTGAAAATAAAGATGTCGCTGAGGTAATTAGGCATGGATTTTATGTTGATGATTTAAGTGTAGGGTGTTCATCAAAGGAAAACCTAAAGGTGATAATAAACGATGTAATAAAAAAACTAGAAGAAGGTTGTTTTCCCTTGCGAAAATTTCGAACAAACGTCCCTGATATTTTCCAAAATATATCTTTTATAGATCAATCTCAAGATTTTTGTAAAGACTCTAATGTACTTGGTTTAAAATGGTCTCCTACTTCCGATACACTTCAGTTTTCTACTACATTGGAACTAGATTCTGAAGTTACAAAACGTAGCATTCTTTCTACGTCTTGTAAGGTGTTCGATCCTTTGGGTCTCTTGTCAGCATGCACGATCATCCCCAAAATATTATTGCAAAATTTGTGGCGCTTAAAAGGTGATTGGGATGATCCGGTGCCTAGCGACATCAAATGCAAATGGGAACTTTTTGTCAATAACATTTCGTGTCTTGTCGATTTTCAAGTTCCTCGATATGTTTTATCTCATAATTCAGTCGAAATTGAAATACATTGTTTTACAGACGCTTCTGAAACAGCGTACGGAGCTTGTATTTATTTAAGGTCAATAGACAGTTCGACTAATACTGTCCAAATTAATTTATTGGCTGCGAAAGCAAGAGTGGCACCCATTAAGCCAGAATTAACTATTCCGAGGCTTGAATTAATGGGTGCGCTGCTTGGTGCTCGCTTATGTAATAAAGTCAAAAATTCACTCCAAATTCATATTTCAAAAATTATTTATTGGTGTGATTCCACCATTGTGCTAGGTTGGCTAAGAACCGAACCTAAAACTCTTAAAACCTATGTATGTAATAGAATTGAGGAAATACGCACCTTAACAGATGAATCAGCTTGGCGTCATGTATCTAGCCATTGTAATCCTGCAGACTTGGCGTCAAGAGGCGTCCCTCCTCAGCACTTGATCGGCAATTCGTTGTGGTGGCATGGTCCTTCTTTTCTGCTCCTACCTAAAAGTGAGTGGCCTGCTTCCCATCTCCGTTATCACGATCTACCTGAAACAAAAAGGTGTATTAGTTTGCAATGTGTAGTTAAAGAAGAAAGAAAGAAAGAAAGAGCTTATGTACTTAGATTTGTCAACAATTGTAAAAAAGATAATTCCAAGTTTAATGGTCAGCTTACAGCTAATGAATTAAAAAGCTCGTTAATATTTCTAGCTAAACAATCACAAAAAGAGTCGTTTGATAAAGATATTCACGCCCTAACAACATTAAAATGTTTACATCCAAAATCAAATATCCTACCGTTAAGTCCTTTTCTTGATGATAATAACGTTCTGCGAGTAGGTGGACGAATCCAAAATGCTTCCCACTGTCCATATGATAAAATTCATCCAATTTTGCTTGACTCAAAACACGTGTTCACAAAATTATTATTTGAAACTGAGCATCTTCGTTTGCTACATTGTGGTCCTCAACAATTGTTAAGTTCTATTAGAGATCGCTTTTGGGCAGTTGGTGGGCGAAGTCTCAGCGCTAGAACAGTAAACAAATGTGTAAAATGTAGACGATTCAAGGGTCAAACGCTACAGCAAATTATGGGAAACCTACCTCGTCCACGAGTTACTCCAGCACCTCCTTTTGAAAATTGCGGTACAGATTTTGCAGGAGCATTTTTAATTTCAAATCGCAAGGGTCGCGGAGCAAGAACCACAAAGTGTTATCTGTGTATTTTTGTTTGCTTGTGTACAAAGGCTGTACACCTAGAAGTCGTAAGCGAACTGAGCACGAATGCATTTCTTTTATGTTTGCGTCGATTTATCGCGCGTCGTGGTAAGCCGCGTACCATTTACTGCGACAATGGTAGAAATTTTGTAGGGGCAAATAACGAAATTGCTAGATTACTAAAATCATGTAAAGCCTCAGTAGATGATTTTGCGAGCAGTGAAGGAATAGTTTTTAAATTTTCACCGGCCTACTCACCGAACTTTGGTGGAATTTGGGAAGCGGGTGTTAAGGCCGCAAAATTTCACTTAAAACGCGTTGCCGGCAATAGTAGCTTAACATTCGAAGAACTCTCCACTCTGTTTGCACAAATTGAGGCAATCTTAAATTCTCGGCCATTGACAGCATTGTCTGCTGATCCATCAGATCTCAGACCATTAACTCCCGGGCACTTTTTAATCGGTCGTCCGTTGACGGCACTACCTTCACCGACCACCGAGAAGATCCACGTCAATCGTTACCAATTGATTGAGCGTCTACGTCACCACTTCTGGCATCGGTGGACAAAGGAGTTTTTGTCAGACCTGCAACAACGAGTCAAATGGCGAACTCAAGGGGTGAAGGTGAAACCAGGAGATCTCGTCATCATCAAGGACGAAAACTTACCGCCTTTGAAGTGGCTGATGGGCCGAATACACAAACTATATCCCGGACAAGACGGCGTATCCAGAGTAGCCGATATTACCACCACAAAGGGCATCATCAGACGAGCACTTACTAAAGTCTGTGCTCTTGAACCAGATTCCCATGAGCCTCTTGAACCCGTTTGTTTCAAGGGGGGGGAGGATGTTCGCAACCCTACCTTGGACGAGAGCGGGGCCTGAGGCGGAGGGGACAACCGCGCGGCTGAGAGACCACTTGGCTCAGCGACACAGCGCCAGCAACATCATTTTCCATACAATTTTCTATTTATGTAAATTACCGAATATAACACCTAAAACCTGAAATATTTGTTATTACGTCACCCCTGAAATATTTGGAGTCAGATATTACGGAGTCCTCGCAACAGTCGCAATGGAACTTAACCCCTCCTCCTCGCTCGCTACGCTCGCTCGTCGTCGCACCTAATCGTCTGTTTACCAAAGTTCTACAAATATAAAAGTTAGTGCAAAGTATTTATTTTAAAGCTAAGCATATTTATAGTGGAAATCATTACTTTTATAGGTCATTCAATTAATTTTAAAGCTAAACATTTTATAGTGTGTTACATTATTTTTAAACAGCGTTAAGTATGTTCCCCCTTAACTATGAAGATAATGCAAGCCCCACTTTTGTTTCCACAAGAATTACAAAAGTACCTAATCAAAATTATCCGAAAAATAATGACAAAATGGTGTGTAACTCCAGGATCGATGGCGAGGAAGTCCGGCTGATGCTGTGGGACACGGCGGGCCAGGAGGAGTTCGACGCCATCACCAAGGCGTACTACCGCGGCGCGCACGCCTGCGTGCTGGCCTTCTCCACCACCGACCGGGACTCCTTCCTGGCGCTGCACTCCTGGAAGCTCAAGGTTACTTGCTTGTACACCGAAAGACCATAAAGCTGAGATCAGCCCCCTGATAACGTAACTCTGTTGCTAATAATTCTCTTGAAATCGCAGTTACATTGCTGCTTTAAGCTATTGGTATCGGAAGAATAAGTTCTATCCGAAAATTACGGTAACCATACTGAAACCATAAATAAGTATATGGAAAGCATAGCATCGGATATGGAAAGTTTCGGACGTTTGTGAATAGGTACCCAGTTGTCTCAAGCTAATAAGAACAATATTAATAAAACTTTAAATAGGTACCTATAAGCGAAGCTAATTTCAATCTTGAATTGAAGGTTATGTACTCAATTTTGCAACAAAACGCAGGATTCTCGTTTGACACAAATAACGCGTTATTTTAAACGATCGACTTTATACTCATATTAAAATCTTGTTTTCTGATTTCAGGTAGAAAATGAATGTGGGGAAATACCGACAATTATAGTGCAAAACAAAATAGATCTAATGGATCAATGCGTCGTTGGACCGTAAGTATATTTCTGATTGGAGATCAAAATTAGCTTATCCCTAAAAATTAGTGTAATACCACAGAATATTACTAAACTTATATAGAAGCCCATCCGCGCGAGGACAATCAATTAATAAGCAACTCTCGGTGCAGGGCCATAAAGTACAATAATTTCGAATTGCACAGCGCTGCGTGCCTATTTGTATGCACTTTCTCTCTGTCGCATTTGTTCTCAACTGACACACTACATGACACTACCTACATCCATCCCTCGTGAGCTGGCTCAGCTGAATGAGCCGCGAGCAGTAGACTAATAAATACAATTTTAAGCGCGGAGTAAGTCCCCCTTCGTAACTTTTTTAATGTTTCAGTGATGAAGCCGAGCTAGTGGCGCGTGCGCTCGGCTGCCGGCTGATGCGCGCGTCTGTCAAGGAAGACGTGAACGTGGGCGCAGTGTTCCGCGCGCTGGCGGCGCGCTGCCTCGCCGACATGCGGCGCGAGGACGCCGCCGAGAACGGCCTGCCTCCCTGTGTCTCGCCCGTCATAGGTAACTGACGTCATAGCTATTCTAAAAAGTATTGTTTTAGCAACGTTGGTCTATGCTAAAACCTCAAGGAATTCACAACCGCCAAAATCACGTGCCGGACTACTGCTGCGCCACAAAAAAAAATTGGAAATCTGACTTTTTGACTATGACTATGATGACGCAGCTGTAGAGACGTCTCTACAGCTGCGCCACACGTATCTCCTAAACGCAAGACCAACAAATTCTGGTTTCTGTGCGACAAATTTCGACAAACTATCGACTTCATCATGGCATAGTCAAAAAGTCAGATTTCCAACTTGTTTTATGGCGCAGCTGTAGTCCGGCACGTGCCAAAATCTGCTACGTCCATGGAATAATCGCTAGTTTATACAGCCCGTGTGTTAGTAACGTTTATTAAGGTAGTATATTCTTTCAACTTTGTCCCTGCTGATGTGCTGCTCGTGTACAAAGATGAGAAGCAAATTACAAGTATAGAGACTCCTAGGCCCGTATTCATAAACCGCTCTTAACGTTGAGATCTTGAGATAATACTTGAGATGCTCTTCTAACGGCATCTCAAGTATGATCTCAAGATATTCTTAACTAATCTCATAATAGCTCTAAAATGTATAAATGTTGTAAAACATAATTTATCGCATTCCAGGTACATTTACGAACCACAATAGCAACGGCACGATCCTGCTCAGGCCAGCGAAGCACCGCTCCGGAAAGAAGAAAAGTGTACTCAAAAACGCATGCAGGATACTGTGACCCCAAGCATGAACATAAACTTTTAAAGAATAGTGATCGTATGTACAAGTGCCGAATCTAAATATAACTTAACGTGTCTTTATTAGTGCAAGACGCAAATTCTAGACGTGCCGGACTACAGCTGCGCCACAAAAAAAAAGTTGGAAATCTGACTTTTTGACTATGCCATGATGAAGACGATAGTTTGTCGGAATTTGTCGCACAAAAACCAGAATTTGTCGGGCTTGCGTTTAGGAGATACGTGTGGCGCAGCTGTAGAGACGTCTCTACAGCTGCGCCACACAGATCTCGAAAATGGAAGGTCGTAGCGAAAATCTGATTACTCGTATGTGCAGCCGTTAATTTGTCGGAATTTGTCGCAGAAAAACCAGAATTTGCCGAGCTTGCGTTTAGGAGATACGTGTGGCGCAGCTGTAGAGACGTCTCTACAGCTGAGCCACACAGATCTCGAAAACGGAAGGTCGTACCGAAAATCTGATTACTCGTGTGTGCAGCCGTTAATTTGTCGGATTTTGTCACCAAGAACCAGATTTTGTCGGTCTTGCGTTTAGGAGATATGTGAGGATACGCTGTGGAGACTTTTCTACCTGGATCTTGAAAAAGGAAGGTCGTAGCGAAAATCTGATAACTCGAGTGTGTAGCCGTTAGTTTGTCGGAATTTGTCACCAAGAATCAGACTTTGTCAATCTTGCGTTTAGGAGATATGTGAGAATGCGCTGTGGAGACCTTTTTACCTGGATCACGAGAACGAAAGGTCGTAAGCGTATCCTTACATATCTCCTAAACGCAAGATCGACAAAATCTGGTTCTTGGTGACAAAATCTGACAAACTACCGGCTACACATACGAGTTATCAGATTTTCGCTACGACCTTTCTTTCTCAAGATCCAGGTAGAAAAGTCTCCACAGCGTATCCTCACATATCACCTAAACGCAAGACCGACAAAATCTGGTTCTTGGTGACAAAATCCGACAAATTAACTGCTGCACACACGAGTAATCAGATTTTCGCTACGACCTTCCGTTTTTGAGATCTGTGTGGCTCAGCTGTAGAGACGTCTCTACAGCTGCGCCACACGTATCTCCTAAACGCAAGCCCGACAAATTCTGGTTTTTGTGCGACAAATTCCGACAAATTAACGGCTGCACACACGAGTAATCAGATTTTCGCTACGACCTTCCGTTTTCGAGATCTGTGTGGCGCAGCTGTAGAGACGTCTCTACAGCTGGGCCACACGTCTCACATCTCCTAAACGCAAGACCGACAAATTCTGGTTTTTGTGCGACAAATTCCGACAAATTATCGACTTCATCATGGCATAGTCAAAAAGTCAGATTTCCAACTTTTTTTTTTGTGGCGCAGCTGTAGTCCGGCACGTAAATTCTAGAAGCAACTGAAAAACACGCTCGGTAGCAATGAACATTACCTACGCACTTCAGACAGACGTTTACTAGATAATCTCGATGGAAATCTTTGTTTGAGATAATTAAGCATCCATCAAAGCGTTAAAAACTTTCTTTGTACATCATGTGCAATGCAAGACAATCAACTAGGTACCTTACATATAATTTATAGGATTTATTCAGCTTCAAAATCTATGATTGATTTATTGGTCAAAATCTTATAAGTTTACCACTATCGAATATATCTATTCATATATTATATCTACATTTCGAGGAATATTCTTGCAAATGTACAGTTAGAACTAAAATGATCTGCAAGTGCACTTTCAAATGTGCACTTTACTGTCTTGAGATAAGGTTGACTTGTGTTAAATCATTAGGTTTTTTTTATAGATTTAAATGCTCAGATCATTTTGGCGCTGACTGTACAGTCAGCAGCACATCAAGGTGCAAGGTGGTACATAACTGTCAAACCTTAACATGTTGGACGTTAAGTTCAAAATAAATTGTTGTTTGACATGTTGCGGTAACCCAAGGTACTGCTGATGCTGACTGTACTGCATCATACCTAAGTAACCCCTAATGCCAAAAATGGTAGAAAAGGACCATCAAACTGAACAACTTTATAAACTACGGGACCAACTTTGAAATCGCGAAAAAAACAGCTGTTTCATACAAACAATAATAACGACGATATCAAAATGTATGAAACACCCATAGCAGCTCAGACGGGACTCGAACCCGCACCCTTAGGATTCCGGCCCAATGCACTAACCAATTATGCTACCGAGTCGCTAGCAGGATTGACGAAATTTTCTAATATCTTTCACGTCTCCGCTGTAGGCCAGCGCCATAGAACATCAAATAAGAAATAATATTTTGTATGACACATATGTACTTAAACGCAATATTTAGGGAGATATTTAAAAATTCTTGGCTAACTCCATACTAATGCACTGAAACGTGACACGAGTGACGTCACAAATGTTGACCTTTTTGTATAGAGCGTTTTCGGCGGGTGCTGCTGCGTGCTAACTTCAAGTAACTATATCACGAGAAAAAAACACAAGAGAAAAGTTTTAATTTTACAGTTGATTTTCTCACGCATTATACTTTTGATTTTGATAGAAAAAAAATTTGATGCATGTTCCCTATTGGTTAGTGCATTGGGCCGGAATCCTAAGGGTGCGGGTTCGAGTCCCGTCTGAGCTGCTATGGGTGAGTCGATTTTTTCTAATATTTTTCAATTGTATTAATAATCTTAATATAAAAATAGCATTGTGAATGCATAAAAAATCTAAAAGTTTAAAAATTATATGGCTATTTCATCTTAATTGATTTGTCTAGCACCTGCAAAGGTGCTGCTTTCAAATTTCGAAGTAATTCACTTCACATTGATGAGATGGCGCTGGCCTACAGCGGAGACGTGAAAGATATTAGAAAAATTTCGTCAATCCTGCTAGCGACTCGGTAGCATAATTGGTTAGTGCATTGGGCCGGAATCCTAAGGGTGCGGGTTCGAGTCCCGTCTGAGCTGCTATGGGTGAGTCGATTTTTTCTAATATTTTTCAATTGTATTAATAATCTTAATATAAAAATAGCATTGTGAATGCATAAAAAATCTAAAAGTTTAAAAATGTATGAAACAGTTTTTTTTTTGCGATTTCAGAATTGGTCCCATAGTAAAAGTTGTTCAGTTTGATGGTCCCTATCTCCCATATTCGGCATTAGGGGTATTTTTGTAACACGTTGTGATGTGATTTTAATAAAACTTCTGATAAGTTTTTATAAACTTAAGTACTAACAACCCATTCTTTTTTAAACTGAAAGTTTATTGCTTATATGTATTATGTTATGATATGTATGACTAACTAGAATATCCTGTCTATTAAGTTACTTTTATTTATAGGAACATAAATGTGTACATACTAAGTAAGTATAGTTATGTAAAAACTTGCTAGTGCAATGGTGATTAGATTAGTTATACTACTTGACACTTTTGTGTGATTAGCCAAGGACAAAGTCACAATTTTGTAAAAACAATAACGAACTTCGCGTTTACAAGAAGTATGGATTTTGCATTTTAATAATAATAACATTATTTCACGTGCCAGACTACAGCTGCGACACAAGAAAAAGTTGTAAATCTGACTTTTTGACTATGCCGTGATGAAGTCGATAGTTTGTCGAAATTTGTCGCACAAAAACCAGAATTTGTCGGTCTTGCGTTTTCGAGATTTGTGTGGCGCAGCTGTAGACTTCTCTACTGCTGCGCCACACGTATCTCCTAAACAGAAGGGCATAGCGAAAATCTGATTACTCGGTGAAGCCGTTAGTTTGTAATTTGTCGCACAAAAAGCAGAATTTGTCAGCCTTACGTTTAGGAGATACGTGTGGCGCAGCTGTAGAGACGTCTCGAAACGCAAGACCGAGGAATTCTGACAAACTATCGACTTCATCATGGCATAGTCAAATCAATGTCAGAATTCCAACTTTTTTTAGGGCGCAGCTGTAGTCCGGCACTTCTTTATTTCGGATAACAATTAGATCGATTAAAAATCGATAGTTATAGTAGACAGGTGAGTTAGGTGAGCGAAAATTTATCTTATGTCTTCGGAAGACAGTATAGATTCCTTGTCATTCGCTTGTAATTCAGCGGTCTTTTTTCGTGGCGCGATCTATACATACATCGGTTGTTGGCGAAGTTGATTATCACTTTTGAAAATGCGACTTTGACTAGAGTGCAAAACATCTCATATAAGTTGTATAGGAGAATGTCGAAACAACGGTTTTAATCAATAGTCATCTTATTTAAGGGCATAAAAATGTTGCAACGAATTATGTAAATATAAAAATATACTGTATTTTTATGGAAATGTAATAAATTATTTTGTCATTCAGAATTTTGCCTTGTATTCAATCCTCTCTAACAAACATGTAACACTAATGGAGGTATTCTATCAGTAATTTCACATATTATTGCCATTACAGATTTCTGGCCTTCTTTCTCACATAATAATATTCTACTTGATAAATGGAGCATCTGCCATGCTGTAAATTGATATTGCTATACAGCGAACACCAAAAAATTTCAAACTCTATGATCCATTCTTAAAGTTGAAAATCAAGTGAAGAAATTCGAATTTTATTTTATTTTATTTTTATAAATTTTAAATAGGTCAGGTATGTAACTAAAACAAAATACGGAATAAATAGCCAGTATTATATTTTCAAAGACGACATTTTTCGACAATTTTAACAGTAAAGTAAATGCCGCTTAGCTATCAAATCGTAATTAAAGTATATTACAATGATAAATAAAAGTAAGTGACCAGTAAGTAAACGTTACAATTTAGTATGACAACGAACTTATAAAACATTGAGTAGGAAATAATAAGCAACAGAATTAGGTATATATTATTAAGGATGACGTCACAAATTGCGCACATTTTTTATTTAATAGCACAATACCATTATTATCTTAAGTAATCTTTTTACAGATCAATTTATGTTTAAAAATATTAAAGCCAAAATTATGTATTAGCCACATAGTTAAATTTAGATAAATTAAAAAATAGTTTGTGGTTGTGTACGCCATTAAATGCCTAATATGGTGCATTTGCCTCATTTTGAAACCGATTTTATAATTAAAATCTATTATACACAGGGTTCAATATAGATTGAAAAAAAACAGTTCTGTGGTATATTACAGACTTAATTATCGCGTTATGATAACAATCAGAGCCACTATTAAAGGTAAAATAAAGTTTAAAAACTAAGTATCAATAGATCAGGAACCATGTCTTGTTTACGTAGCGACGCCGACAGCATAATACAAATTATGTAATATTTACAATGACGATATTTTATTTGTAGTTTGGAATTTATTCCTTTTATTATATTATTGCTTTTAAGCAACGGCTATTAACTACCTACCGTTTTCAATAAAAACGTAAACTGATACACAAAAATATTTTTACTTGAAATTTCTAGCAAAACATGTATAATTTAAAAAGCGTCGCTGTGCAATTATAGCATAAATATATCGAAAAAGGCACCGACAGGCCTCATGGAAACACTAGATATTTTCCTAAAGATATATACTTGATATCTCTGGTAAAATTTCGTATAAAAGTTAAGTTACAAACCTCTTCTTCACTCACCCCCTTGCACCAAAATACACAAGTAAGGCACCCCTTTAGTATGACCACTGAAACACGATATATATCGTGTAGCGATGTATCGACACTCAACTGTCAAAATCTATTGTCTTTCAACAGTTAGCCCTCTAACGGTCAATCGCGCTGCTCTACCGGGTGTAACAAGACCTTGAACGAAGCCGAGGTCTACGTATTCTGCCCATCATCAGGACCATTTCTGTTCAAAATTATTGCTAGGAAACGATTTTGATTTTTGGTGTTAAAAAAGCATTGCATACTTTACTACGCAACGACGTTTTGAAGCCATTGTTACGAAATACTTAAAATTTTGATAATGTATCATTGGCCAAAAAGTAGGCAGTAACGAATAAGATTTCATAAAAATGTTGAAAAAAATAATTTGACTTTGACCTTCAATAACTTCGAAGCTATTGGTTTTCCAGGTATAGTCTAAAATACAAACATTATCCTGATGATGGGTGGAGTACGTGGACTTCGGCTTCATTGAAGGTCTTGTTACACCCGTTTTTTTAATATTAAATTTCGTGTTAACCGCAAGTGCGTACGATCACGAGCAATTGCATATTAAAATGAAAAAAGCGGCTATCCGCGCGACCAGCCGCCCCTGAGGTCTACCGCCTGTGTAAGAAGGCTTAAAAGCGATAAATCGCTATATCATATTGCGTTTCGATGGACATGCTAGTTGGACTAGTATATACGATGATGACAGTGCGATTCTAATCGATCGTAAAAAAATACCAAACCGACTACGACTAGTATTTATCAAAAAAAAACTGAAAACAATATGCATTATAGAATTTCGCAGGAATGAGACCTATCATGGTCTTGTAAATGAAAAACTAGCAAAAGAATGACGTTAAAAACTAAAACTGTTTCTAGCAATGGTTTGATTTGGCACTGTCACCAAAGCATACCACTAAAATCACCGATTTTTTTCTGAAAGGAATTAAAATGCATACTCAAAAATATAATCAAAAATTGACTTACAACTACATGTTGGCAACATCCTAAACGCGCCCCTATGTGGTTCTAAATAAATGCAAAAATAGTTTATTAGGTTGAGAATGCACGAATTTCTTTACAGAAAAAAATCATCCACTATTCTTATTTACTTTCAAAACAGACATTACGTCAGTTAAGTCGGATGCTTTCCACAATTCACAATTTCACATACCCGATGTTTCTACATCAGAACCAATTATTTAATTAGTGATACCATCATCTAATTTTAACCAACACATGTTCTTAAAGCTACTCCAAATTCCAATTCAACTCCAACATGATTGAGCATTTCGGATATCAAGTAGGTATATCCTAAATCGGTCAGTAAATTTTACAGTTCGTATAAAGAAACGTAAGTACAAAAGAAATCTTCAAGACAAATTAAGTTGCCAGGTAATGGATTTCATCGCCATTTGATAATAACTCTAAGCACTGGTAATAAGATCTATTTTACATTACAACGGAAATATGGGTGCTTTTAAATGTCTCAAAACAGTATTGAAACATCGAGAGCCATGGTTGTCTATACAAAATGAATAATTTTAGATAACCTATTCCTAAATTCGCGGCTGTTTATAAAATGTATGTATACTTAATTCACATAGCATATAGGAAACTGAAGTTCCACCAATACACAATACTTTAACCAGATAAGCGTATCACTTGCAATTTCCAATTAAATAAGATCAAAAACCAACATCATCCGACATTGTACTTAATACATAAATATGTTTAAAACTAATAACAACAAAATGGTGCTTAGAAACTTTGACAAATTTTAAATAGCTATTCATAAGGTACTTGGAAACTAAGCTACATGTAAATGGTCCTTATGTGTCCAAATATTACACTATTATAGTATGTTGTATCTCACAAAGTCCGATGAATTACACGATTTTCAGCTTTATTGCAAAGAGATAAAAGCGTCGACGACGGACTTCGTGAGATAGAACATTTATACAAACAGATA
The DNA here is from genome assembly GCA_943789525.1 of Agriphila geniculea. Taxonomy (NCBI): domain Eukaryota; kingdom Metazoa; phylum Arthropoda; class Insecta; order Lepidoptera; family Crambidae; genus Agriphila; species Agriphila geniculea. The sequence continues at coordinate 17,038,748 of OX038869.1, read as the reverse complement.
AGGAAATACTAAAAAATTTACTAACACAGATATCACATTTGCCAAAGCTTATAACCACGTAATGTGGATGAACATGGGAGAATGTGGTCTTAAGTGGAATATATAAAGCACCTAAGTTACTAGCCATCTCATAATAAAATAAGAACTACTAGTGAATTAATTCGTTTACTTAACAAAGTAACAACGCGGTTTAATATTACTGGATCGCGAGCGGTCTAATTATATCGCTCGATGTAATTATACTGATATGATAACTGTTGATTGATGGATGACAGATGAAATGACACACTAGTCGTTTGTTATCCTATTGTAATATCTTATAAATGCGCATCAGAGATATTTGAACGCAAATCGTCGAACGCACCCTGAGCATTCTAGCAGAAAAACATTTCTCTCTTACATGTGCTATGAAGCGTTTCTTAAACTCTGATCAGTCTTCAGTTAAAACGCGTCCGACGACTTGCCCGATTTTAAGTGACTAGACACATTATGCCGAAATTACGCGACCGAAGTTCGGCATGATTACGCATGCAATGCTATTTGAATTACTGACGATACATTATGCCGAAGTTAGGTTGCTTTATAAAACTAAATTTAAAAAATATTAAAAACACGACTGCCCTGCCAAAAACGAACTAAAAATTAAATAATAAATCTCTTTGCAGTCAGGGGACCGTTTTGTGGAACAATTTTTAATTAAAGAAGTCCCCCGACTGCAAAGAGATTTATTATTTAACTTTTTAGTTCGTTTTTGGCAGGGCAGTCGTGTTTTTAATATTTTTTAAGTTTATTTATTTTTATTTCACACATTTTAGTGACAAATTATATAGTTTTGGAATGTGCTTGTTAAGGCCTTTCATTTGATGCCCATATTTGTAATAATTGAAGAAAAAATTTTTTTTATACATTTGAAAGTCGCGTCATACAGTCGCCTTATACACTTTTTCCAAAAAAAATATAGCCAGTGTCACTCGGAATGATGTAAGGATTTTAACGAAACCCCATACACCCAAATCCGTTGAGCCATTTAGAAGTTATGGTGGAATAAAGAAACACACATACCCACAAACATACATGAACCCTGAATACATATACACATTTTTTTTGGGCAGTAAAAAGTAAATAAAAGTGTTGCCGCCGAACTTCGGTCGCGTAACTTCGGCATAGTGTGTCTAGACACTAACAAGTACTTCGTTATAACCACTCCCTCACATTCATCCAACACAGTGTACAAATTAAAAGAGAAGCTGGCAGTACAACCTAATCAGTTCAGGACGAGTATGTCCTGAAGCAAATCCTCAACTCACGAGCAAGTAGTGACGTTGCGCTTCGCGATGTAGTCCAGGAGACCTTGCAGGCGTTTCTTGACTCTCTTCTGGTCGTCAAGCGTGCATCCCAAGATGGCCGATTCGAAGTTCTTGTCGGTGCCGCTGGAAGGGTCCGGGTGCGATGTGCACGCGTTCATGTATGTTTGACAGCGGGTGTGGGCAATCACTGCGTCATCGTGTACTGACATCACTAGTTGGTCGATGTACATGTTCACCTGGGTCGAAAATTAGAGACATTATCATCATGATATATGAACATCCTAATAATTAACCTTTAGTTGCAGTAGTTCGGTTGTTAGTCCGGTTAACCGAACTAATGCAACTTTTTAGTTGCAGTAGTTCGGTGATTTTAATCAACCAAACTACTGCAACTAAAAGGTTGCATTAGTCCATTTGATTTAAATCACCGAACTGTTGCCACTATTAAGCTTTCAGATGGGCTCTTATACATAGTACAAGTACAACGTCACCAAAGTACCAAGATCACATAAATATGGCGAAGGTATACTTCTATGATTTCCAATCACTTTTTTTATTTTTTATTTTTTTTTTGTAATACCTACGTTACAAAAGTACTAGGTTCAAATATATATGGAGAATGTTAACTTCTGTAATTTTCATTCTTTTTTATTCTAACAGAAATAACAGAAACGATAGTGCCATGGAAGACTAACATTTGAGTACCTAGTGGTATGGGAGCCTTTCGTTTCGGTATGTTAGGCCCTACGGAAATATTGCTACACTTAATAGTAGCAACAGTTCAGTGATTTAAATCAACCGGACTAATGCGACTTTTTAGTTGCAGTGGTTCGGTTGATTTTAATCACCGAACTACTGCAACAACTAAAAAGTTGCATTAGTTCGGTTAACCGGACTAACAACCGAAACAGAGGTCCTCCGACTGCAATGACACTTGTTATTATTAGCAGGACAGTTGTTTTTTTATTTATTTATGTAATTTTATTTCACACTTTTTTGTGACAAATTATATAGTTTTGGAATGTGCTCATCAAGGCCTATCATTTGATTCCCATATTGTAATAATTGAAGATTATTTTTATTCACATTTGAAAGTGGTGTCGCGTCGTACAGTTGTCCCATTTTTTTTTAAATAAAGCCAGTGTTACTAGGGATGATGTATGAATTCTAACGATTATTATTTTTTATTATTATTTTAGAAGGGGGGACACCAGCGAAGCCGGACGGGTGATCAGTCACCTTGATTGGAACCATTTCACCCATTTCCCCAAATCCCCACAGGGGGGAGGCGGGTTATCATTTACCCCACCGGCGTCGGAGTTGACTTATCGTTAACTGCTTTAGATCCTCTTCCTTAAGCTTGTCCGCTCCAAAGAGCTCCCAGCGCAGTGATGCGTACATCGGGCATTCTGCCATGAAGTGGTAGCTTGTTTCTTCTCTTTCTTTGCATTGCGGACAGATGGGGTCCTCTGTCCGTTTGATCACTGACAAGTGTCTGTTTAATGGACAGTGTCCTGTCAGTATTCCTACAATCGTTCTTATATTTCTCCTGCTTCGTTTCAGCAGCTCTCTAGTTTTCTTCTTGTCAACAGATTTAATGAAGATCTTAGACTGTCTACAGTCCTTTTTTTTCATCCATCTCTGGTTGGTTTCTTTGATTGTTCGAATTTCAATAATGTTCTTAGTAATTCTATGTGTGATTGGCAGTCTTGGTTCGGGCCCAATGAAAGGTTCATCAGCCCCTGTCCTGGCCAATTCGTCGGCTTCCTCATTGCCTTTATTACCTTCGTGTCCAGGTACCCAGGCAATTTCCACCTCAACCAAGTTTGCAAGTTCCTGGATGCTTTGTTTGCATTCCTTCACCAAGGCTGAGGTAGTCTCCGTTTTGTCAAGGGCTTTGATGGCTGCTTGACTGTCGCTATATATTATTATTTTTCCTACGTTATGATCGCTTATCTCACTTTTAATCATATGCGCACACTCCAGTATCGCGAATACTTCCACCTGGAATACGCTGGCGTATCTGCCCAGATTGAAAGTAGCTCTTTTAGTGTTGGGTTTAGCTATGTATATCCCAGCTCCCGATAGCTTAGTTGATTCTTTTCTTGACCCATCAGTGTAGCATACTGCGGTGCTATCCAGATTGTCTTGTTCTAGGTTCCAGTCGTCTCTGGATCTGATGCTTATTCTGTACTTTTTGTCGATTATCCTCTCCTTTTTTATTAGGTCATTATTAACCAGTATCATAGAAAGGTTTTCTTCGTACTTCTTCCCTATTTCTGCGTGACCTTTATCAGTGTGCCTTCCTATCCATAGGTTAGTGCTTTTCAGCTTAAACCATTGTTCTGTAGCTCTCTTTTCGATTTCAAGATCTATAGGACTAAGGCCTAGTATCATTTCTAAAGCGGCCGTGGGAGTTGTTCTCATGGCTCCTGATACCATGATGCTAGCTAGTCTTTGTACCTTTGTCAGTTCTTTTCTGTTGTATTCTAGTTGTGCCTTATGCCACCATACTAGTGCTCCGTGGAGAATTCTCGGTAGGATGATTGCCCTGTAGATCCATTGGACCACTTCGGGTTTCATGCCCCAATTCCTGCCAACGGCTCTTCTGCACTGCATGAGGGCTGTCATTGCCTTTTTGCTAGTTTCTTTTATATGTGTTCTATAACTTAGGGTACTGTCTAGGACTATCCCTAGGTATTTAAACTCCTTTACTATCTCAAGTTCTACATTCTCAAAGTTTATTGGGATCATTCTATCAATCTTTCTTTTATTTGTGAACAACATTAGTTTAGTTTTTGTAGGGTTAAGGTTCAGTCCCTTGTCCCTACACCATCTCAGTGTTGTCATAATTCCGCTTCTCATTATATCTCTGACCACGCTTAGAACTTTGCCTCTTACAAGTAACAGGCCGTCATCCGAATATGCTTGGATGTATATGTGCATAGCAGTGATCTTTGTTACTAGTTCATCTATTAAGATACACCATAGCAGTGGAGACAGACAACCTCCTTGGGGAAAGCCTCTTCTAGCTTTGATGGTGTATTTGGTATCTGCTAGTTCTGCTTGTATGGATCTGTGTTGTAACATGTTGGTGATCCAACCTGATATTTTCTTTGTTATACCTTCTCTGTTTAGGGCTTCCACTATAGATTTCGCAGACGCTTTGTCAAAGGCGCCTTCAACATCGAAGAAGCACGCTAAAGCGTATTCTTTGTTTGAAGTTGATCTTTCTACTCTGACTGCCATGTTGTGGAGGGCTGTCTCGATGGATTTTCCTTCCATAAGAGCATGTTGGTTGTCATGTAGTGGTCTTTTACTATTGTCTATGGTTTCTCTTATATGTCTATCTAGTATCTTTTCCAGTGTCTTCAGTAGGAACGAGGAGAGGCTGATGCATCTAAAGGACTTCGCCTCTTGATATGTGGCCTTCCCTGGTTTCGGTATGAAGACAGCCCTAACTTTTCTCCAGCCACTAGGTATATAGTTTGTTGCTAGGCTGCTTCGATATAGAACTAGGAGATCCTCTTTTATAAACCTTAAAGCAGCTTGTAGCATCTTTGGGAAAATGCCGTCTGGCCCGCTGCCTTGTATGGTTGAAAGGAGGCAATACTCCACACTAACATGTCTTCTGTAATTACTTTTCTGACCTCTGCCTCCCCGTCTGAGAAGAGTTCTGCCGACAGAGTATTCATCTCCTCCTCTGTATGCTCTATGCAGTCCGGGAAGTGAGTGGCCATCATTTCCGTAAGTATTTCTTTGGGGTCCACTATAACAGTGTCATCTTTTTTAAGGCTTACCAGTTTACAGGTGTGGTCTTTTGTTAGCATCCTCATTAACCTGGCCGACTCAGGTTGTCCAGAGATGCCTTCACAAAAGGCTCCCCATCCGTTTCTGCTTTCTCTTCGGCTTTTGTACTTGAAGTTGTTTCGTTCTTCTCTATACTTGTTCCAGCTCTCATCGTCGTCCTTTTCTAGGGCAATTCTGAGTGCCTTTTTGGTTCTTTTCCTTAATTTCTTGAGTTCTTTATTCCACCAGGGTTGTCCCTTCCCTGACTTAACTTGTTTCAGCGGACAGGCTGATAGATAGGCTTTAGTAAGGGCCTTTTCCAGTCTATCTGCTTCTCTTTCTATTTCTGTAGTGTTGCTAATTAACCTATCATTACCTGGTTTCCATTCATTCATTTCTTGATCGAATTTTTCCCAGTTAGTTTTCCTATTATTTCTATAGCTTATGGTTTCGACTTGGCAAGTCAAAGTGTAAGTAATTCTGCGATGATCCGAGAAGGAGTGTGAGGTGTCAACCCTCCAGTCCTTCATCAGATGACTTTCTTCTTTGGACATTAGTATTATGTCTAATACTTCTTTCCTTGTTCTTGTGACGAACGTCGGTGTGTTACCTATGTTCATTATTTCTAGGTTAGTACTAAGGATATATTCAAGTAATTCTAATGATACCATACATCCCAATCCGTTAAGGCATTTAGAAGTTAAACTCATACCCACAAACATACATGAACTCTGAACACATTACACTCTCTGTTTTTTTTGGGTCGTTTACAGTCGTGTAATATAGTATGAATATTCCATAACAGTTTTCAGCATGCATGTTTTGTACCTACCTGGTGCAACGCTTCCTCCTGCTGGGCGTCGCGGTCGGTGCGCACGGCCACCTCCACCGTCATGGCTCGCGCCAAAATCCGGTCTGCGTATCGCACGATATCCTCCTTATCACCTGATACATAACAACATATTGGTCTTCATTTTAGTTTTGGTTAAGGCTCCGTTATGCGAAATCATTTTTCTCTGTCTTTTTCTTTAAGTGTAAAGAGTATGGAAAATAACCCCACTTCTGCACTTCTTCGATGTTTTTCGTTGTTTTTCATCATTATCTTTAACAACCATGTTTTCCTATTACCACCCCTTAAAGCACAGAATAGATAATAGTACTAGCGTACAGAAGTTGCACTCCGCAAAATTGTTTAAATAAATTGCGACTCTTGCTCCAACACAATAAAGTGCAATTCAAGTCGCACAGTGCTTCCTTCACTCTAAAACATTCACTTAGTAGTTGCCTCTCTTTCTATCGCGTAGGTCTTATCTTTTCTGACATATGAAATTTGTGCTCTCAGAGGACGCTGAGAGCTGCATACACGCGCGCGGAGTGACAGAGCCCTAGTTAAAGCAGTATTCAGTTTGGTGCCTGATAATAAACAATTAATCCCCACTTTACATTAATAACAATAGGTGATTATAAATATGACAAATGTTAAGGCAAATAGCTTAAGAACTTTATTTCCATAAACATGCCAAAAATAATAGCATAAGATAAGATAAAGATAAAATATTCTTTATTGTACACCATAGTAATTTGCAAAGTATTACACAAAGAAGAACAATTGGCGGCCTTATCGCTAAAAAGCAATTTCTTCCAGGCAACCATAAGTTGAGCTGGATAAAAATACTAGATAGTAATGGGTAGTTTATGGTGTTCCATAGAAGTACTTATAATAAAATACATAAATATATATACATCATACATATATTATTATTATATTATGTTATAAATATAAAAAGAATGATATATACATATACAATATATAAATATATATTTAAACATACTAGAAATACCAATAACAAGTCCTTACATATAATATTATAAATGCGAAAGTTTGTTCATTACGTCTTCATATTCATATTCTTTATTTGCTTTCTTGTTTACAATATAAAGTTCCAAACAAGAACCCCATAGGGGTACTGCAAATTTCTTACAAACTAGAAAATAATTTTAGATGTATCATTAATACTGGGCGGATTAAACAATTAAACATTAAACAGAAAATAAAACATTAGATAAACTTTAAACATACAAATAAAAAAGTAAAAAAGATCACATCTAAACTTCTCAACTGATCATCATGAAAGCATAGACATTGTCAGGGGTACAGAAAAGAAAAATAACTGTTCCCGAGGGATAGAAAGAAACAAATGTCCTTCCGACTTCATCTGCTGGCGGTCGCTAGTAGTTTATAAAGCAAAGGCAAACAGGTAGAATGTACTTTTATGGGAAAAATGTCTATAACAAAACTCATAAATATTAATACTGTTTGGTGTAGCTAAGCATCGTGCAAGAATTACTCATGGTAATTAGTTATTAGTATTCAACTCGATTCAATTCAATTAGGTATTGTATCTAGGTTGCAGTTTGTAACTTGTTGAAGATTGAAAGAACAGTTCTTATTAAACATAACCTAATTTCATCAAAATCCGTTCAGCAGTTTTGTGTGATTCGCACACAAACATTTAGAATTTACAGTTTTATTATATGTATAGATTAAAACTTGTATAAATAAGCATCATTGATAGTAATTTCATCAATCAACCACTCACATTCAGTTATGTCAGTGAGAAGTTCAGAGTGCTTGACACTGTCCAGAGTTGAGAGCAAAGAGTCCTTCTCTTCTTCGATCCTCACCGTGTCTCGCCGCAACCGCTCCACCCTCATTTCCACCTGATCCAACACAGCTATCAATCTGAAATATGTTTATAATGTTAATCCCAAACAATACAATATTATTGTTCAATAGATAGATAGATAACATCATTATCTGACACTACAGATACACACATAAAACAGTGTATAAAACCAGTTTAACTTACAAAGAATACAAAGAATAACCTACATTTATTATGCATTCTACACAAGATTAAGTATTTGACAGTTGTCATATGTCTTTTATATTTAAATTATTATTTAAAAATATATTAGTAACTTTATAAAATTGTTATTAATCCCTTGACTCGCGAAAATGAGACACAATAGAATTTTCATTGTTATCTGGCATCTGATGTGTGTGCAACCTGAGAGAAGTGGTTAATTTATTAATAATTTATTTCGTAATCCATGTATGGAAAACCATTTGTTGTATTTTAAAGATGATTTTTTCAATATAGAGTTGGGTGAAGATTGTTTACCATATAGGATAAGGATAGACAGACTTTATATGCTAAGTTGTCAACACCGGAGCAGCCCGATCAGGCCGTACAATAATGCAAAACTCTAACTATTGTGTCTCATTTTCTGGGGGCTCGAAGAAGCAATTCACTGATTTTCAAATATACAAAATACAAATACGAAATTATGTCTATTTCAACTAGTAAAATCTATGCACCCATTTGTGAAATAACACTGACCAATATTTCACAAACATTAAATATTGCTCTTTAATTCTTTGCAAGTACTGAAAAGGGCAAATTAACTTTCTAAAAGCCATACATAGACTGACAAACAATACATAATCAACAAATAGATTCTACTTAATTTGATATTATAGAGGAGGATAGCAGAATAATTAAATTCATTGTGATCAAACTTGTAGTACCTAACTACCTACTAAGTTGGTTTAAATAGCAAAAGGAGTCATTGTACAGTTTTCGAATGCTACTAAAAATGTTGGCTGATGTTTCATAATTTATTTATCGATAGTCGTGACCACTATTAAAATAAAGTGTGGGCGGAAGATACTATCTACTTTTTATACACAGGTCGTTACCACGTTGGTCACTTTTGGACCGCTACCTGCGTAACAAGATCCCCACATTGTGCGAAATTGATGCAAGCCCGACAAATGCAATGAACAGTGACTTTACTAGCATTCTCACAATTTACTTACTTGTCTTTAGGGACCTGCGTTCCCAAAGCCGACGATTCATCGATGAGAGGCAGACGCGAACTCTCGCCGGCGTAGCTCCATTCTGAGGCAGCGTACTGATCGACTTCCATTATGCCTTTGTTTGATTGTCCTTTTTAGGTTTTCTAGTGCGACGACCGGCCTTGTTTTTATACGTTAAACGCGGATAATTTATTTTTTATAAAACAATTATGTAGGTAGCACAATCGTTGTTGCGAGAAACGTCGAACGTCAATTTAATTTAATTAATTTACGTCACTGTCAAAAAAACGTCAAAGTCAAATAAGGCCGGCCACACACAGACGGCATCACGTAACAGAATCACGAAACGGAATCCCGATTCGGAAATCGGCAGGCTGATTATCTAAATAGAAACTATTTAGCGACCGGTTGCATTTGAAATACATTACTTCTCTTCGTTGGTATGTTTTTTTTTACCCCAAAAAGAAGTAGCAATGTATCACATTCATCTGTCAAATGAGACCGGCCGCTAGGTGGTTTCTAATTAGATAATCTGCCCGCCGAACGCAGCAATTGCATACAAAATCTATTGGCCTGCCACACAAATGCGGCAACGTTCCGAACGTAATTTTATCCGTTACAGAATTCCACATGAGGGCTCGTGCATTCGGAATTTCGCACGGAAAAAAACCATTCTGAACGCAAGACTTCCATAGATTTTGTATTGATCACCATACACAACCTTTTTTATTCCGTCCGGAATGCTACATATTTTATTACAGCTCTGGATACCAGACTTTTGGCCATATTTATTATTATTTTGCTAAGTTAATAATTATATTTTACAAAAAAAAAACAATAGAATTGACCTAAGCGTAATATAAATAATAAATACTCTATAATTATGCATTTTTTTCTTTATTTTTAGAAGATAATTTTAGTTGAGCATAAGCACTTGGCTAAAAGACTTGAAGCCAAGTTAATATCTGTGCTACTATCCCCGTCAATTGGTAATGCGCCCGGCGGCCATGATTTTAACCTCAAAAATGAAAAACAATTGTAAAATTTTTATAAACCTAGGGTCTAGACTAGACCCTATCTTATTGAAAATAATAATTTAATAATTAATAATATTAGATTACCTATTAGAATTTTCTTGTTTCATGACATTTTTAGTTGCGGAATACGTCAACGTGGATGTTAATGTGACAAGATTCCAGCGCATTTTTGCACAGGTAAAGTAAAAGCGAAATCGCTATTAAAATAGTACATCGTCGTCAAAATAATTCATCTTCGCTCAATGTTTACCTACTCATCAAAGTCTAGCGTCTGACTGAGCCGTGATTCCGAACGAAAAGAAACGTTGTGTGTGGTGGTACGTACGGAATCACGTACTATGGGCAACAGCGTCGCTTAACCACTGCTAAGGTTAAAATCGCTTGCACGCCGCGCCCGCTGTCACATACGCTTAGTTCGTGCAGGGGCAATACGCGCGCACACTAATTTGGTTGCAAACTGGTTAAGCGACGCTGTTGCCCATTGTACGTACGGCAGGCTGATTATCTAATTAAAAACTACCTAGCGACCGGTTACAGTTACCAGATGAACGTGATACATTGCTACTTTTCTTTGCTTTGTTTTTTTATCCCAATAAGAAGTAGCAATGTATCCCATTCATCTGTCAAATGAGACTGGTCGCTAGATGGTTTTTAATTAGATATCATCCTGCTGAATTCCGGATCGGGATTCCTCTGTTTGTGGCCAGCCTAAGAACAACAAAGAAAAGTACACGCAATGGACATATTCCAGCAGGCTAATCGCTGAGTCATCGATTGTCATCGGTACGGTGTAGGCCAGCCTAAAAACAACAAAGTACAGCTTGACCATAAAGAGTTGAAATTAAATAAAATGGAACTAAAAATTTTCAGTACTAAATGTAGTCAGTGATGCCAAATTATTCGTGATTTTGACGTATTTACATAGAAAGTGGCGCCCTCAATTTATGTCAACTCTTTATGGTCAAGCTATTTGTATGTCGTAGGACAATCGTATAAACCGGATCTTTACAAAAATCCTAGGACGATTGTAAAGAACCGGATAATTGAAATCTAAGATGAATTTTCACAATCGTCCGAGTAATTTTTAGGATCATTGTAAAAATCCTAGTATGTTTAGGAAAATCGTGAACTTGAATGCTGATTGGATAATCTAAGAGACGGTTTATAACAACTTCAGTCTGATTGGTCAGAACATATTGCTGTTGGGTTTTGGGGTTATTTCGTTATTTTGCCGAATTTAATTCTTCAATTGAAGTTTTAAGAGCATTAATTACTTAACTCGAAAGTCCATTTAGGTTTTGCACAACAATATTGACAAGTGCTATAGAACTTTCTTAGCTCTGTATAGAAATGATATTTTTAAAATATAAACTCTATCTAAGTTATTCAGAGATGTTTCACAAAACTGGGGTGCAAGACTGTTCTAACAAAACCTGGTTTAATGTTTGGAAACCAATCACAATGCACCTTTTAATCCTTAAACGGTGGGACCAAACGTTAAACTGTCACTCTGAATACGATTTGCGCTAAAATGGCGTTAGTCCGCAGTCTAACGCCATGTTAACTTTGGCCCTAGTTTAACGAACGCACTCTGAATAAGACAGTAAATTGTCTGCACTGATCGAGCCTGGCACTTCTATAACATCCAATTCACTCACTTCAATGTCTCTTGATTAATGTCAGCACTCAGATTTTTTAAAATAAAAAACGTAAAATTCATACAAAACACTAAGAAATATTTGACAATAATCAGAACAATAACAAATAGCCTGATCGGCTTCCGTCAGTCAATAACGATGACGTCAGCCAATCAGCGCGCACAAAAAGATGATGATTCGCGATTTACCTAAGATACGCCGGATTTTTGTAAAAATCCTAAACATTACCCGGATGATTAAATCTGTCTTAGATTATAATCATCCGGTATTTTACAATCATACTAGGATTTTTGTAAAAATCCTGTTTGTACAATTATCCTACGACATGTATACTAGACGTGAGGCGTATTTATTGTAACAGTTAAAAATAACAGATAATTAAATGTGACTGTTTCGCCCTGTTACGAGGGCTATGAAATAACTGTTGTTCAAAGGAACAGGCGAAACAGACTGTTCTCGCCGTCTAGACTGTTCCCTGTACTGAGCTGTTATCAGAGTAACAACCTGTTGCAATCGTTCCGCCTGTTACGTGGAACAAGCGCTTTCTTACTCTAACATATGAAAAGAAAAGAGACAAAGCTTGTTATTTTTACCTGTTATATAAACCGACCATATCAAAAATACATTCGACTTTGTAAATTAGTCGTGTTATCTGTTCCTGTGTTTGTTTATGGCCTTTTTTGTTTTTTTGTGGCAATAGAGTTTGGCTGTTTTGCCAATTTTATGTTAAAAGGTAGGTAGGTAAACAGGCTGAATTAAATAAAAATATTTTAATTTTATTGAGATTCTAAAGGATGTTTAAGCGCTTTATTATTTAAGTGGAATGGATGCATTCATAAGCAAATTAGGATATGCGGGTAGGAAATGGGACATCTAGTGCTGCCAGGGATTTAAGGAAAAGATCAGGGTTCCCAGATTGGGGGTATTTTCAGTAAAAAATCCTTGAAAATTTTTTTCGCCAGTAGACTTAATTCACCTGGTATTTCATCATCATCATCATCATCATAATCACCATTTATGTATCTACTGCTGGGGTACAGACAATGGCCGGAATAACAAAATAATGTAGAGAATATAGGAAAACATTTGACTAGTGATCATTAGTTAAAAAACGGGTGCAAGCGATTTTAGACCTTAATGACATTCATTCGTCAATATGGTCGAAAATTGCTTGCACCAGTTTTTAACAACAATCTATTTTAATTTTTACTATTTAAACTTATTTAGTAAATTTATGATAATTACTGCCATCTATCGCAATTTAAGAAAAATACTTAATGAAAGTAGTACTGCAAGCAACTTTATTAGGTGACATGATGGTTCACCCAATACAAACAAGATGTCGCATGTGTGCCGTAACTGCCGAAATGGAAAACGTATTTTATAATATTACATTTTACTTAATTGCAATAAAGTTTAGTTTTGCTTAACAGAAAAAAATAACAGAACATTTAATGATCACAAATTAATAGATAAAAATAACAAGCTTCGTCTCTTTTCTTTGTGTAAGTAGTCCTAAGGTAAGAGTAAAGAAGCGCTTGTTCCACACCCGGAACAGGAAGAACAATGGAAGTAAATTGTTACGACATGGCTGTTATTTTTGTAACAGGGTGTTGGAACTGTTATTTTAGTGTAACAGGAACAGTTGAAACAGGTAGGCAATTTACCCTGTTACAACCCATGTCTAATGTATACGCAATGGACGTATTCCAGCAGGCTAATCGCTGACTCATCGATTGTCATCGGTACAGTGGAAGTTAATCTATTTATTCTGTGGTGCTTGTTAAACATGATTGACAAAGTGAATGAGGCATTGTATGTGTGTCAATGTATTTTTTTTTACTAAAATGTTTTTCTTTGGGCAGATGTCAGCCAGCGAGCGCTTACTTGCCTCTTTGGTACAGGCCTTTTATTTTTAAAAGCCAATTTTGACCCTTCTCTTTCCATTAACGCCATCTACATCTAGTGAGGCAACTAGTTACTACTTTTATTTTTTTAATGTCATTTTGAAAAGCCCTCATTTAAAGTCTGTCTAAAAAGTCTGTTTACAGCGGCACAACTAAATCCCCAACCACCCCACCAATACCCATCTAAATAAAATTGTGTATTATCCCCGTCAAATGGTAATGCGCGTGGCGGCCACGTTGATGACGTAGTGAAATCGAACACTCAGTACCGTTAGCAAAACTGGCTGGTGGGCGAGTAGGGATGATAATCGATAATCGATTATTTGATATTAGATTATTTCAAATGTGTAAAGTCCGATTATCATTTCTTATAAAAAAGGTAAACAATGGTGTTACCAGAACAAAACAACACAAAATGAAGTAGTATATTGCTATGTCAAGAAAAAAAAACAAACCTAATATAAATATTAATTAGATAAATATTATGATTATGAAACATCCGATTCGGAATCCGGATCCGCTTAACGCAGCGGACGCTCTTTATACGTAGACTAGCAGCCGCCCGCGACTTCGTATGCGTGGAGAGTTATTTTTCTATCCCTCAGGAGTCAGGAGGAGTCGGAATCTGTTGGTCACACTTCTGATTATCTATGACCACTCGAAGTATCTCGGTTGACTTTGTGTTTCCACCTGCTTGTAAAAATGTCCAACCTCAAAAGGCTTTATTAATCAATACAGAAGCTTTTACTTTATTAAGAGCATACAAAACAGAATCAGTTCCTATTTTTTTTTTTGGACGAAAGGAACCCTATGTCCTTTTCTGTACCTGTGACAACGTATATGCAAATTTTCATGATGATTGGTTGAGTAGTTAGGGTCCATGATAGGAATACATGGTTACGCGGGCCATTTTTTTTATATAGAAAACGTAAAGTTGCAGCCACAAAAAAAATATACGACAAGCTAAAGTGCTTTTTTTCGGGTTGAAAGGTACCCTATGTCTTTTTTTGTACCTCAAACAGTACCTCAGACAACGTGTATGTAAAATTTCATGATGATCGGTTCAGTAGTTAAGACGTGAAGGCGTAACAAACAAACAAAGAAACGGGCTTTCGCATTCATAATATTAATAAGGATGAATAAGGAATAATGATAGACCTATTATTTTGGTTGAATAGCTTACGTGAATATATTGGCAATATTCGAATTGCACACCGGAAAATCCCCGTTAGGTTTATGTTTGTTCAAATGCAGTTAGGGATACGCAAAATGTCAAAAGTATCGATACCAAAAATTTTCGGAACAAAACGATCGATATCTGAAGGTATCGAGTACTTATAATACATTTATAGAAACCTGCCTTTCTATTGTCTAATATCAAAATCTATCGCAATCGCTTTCAAGATATAATACATTGATCCTTCAGTTTGGCATATTTAAAAACTTACCAAAGAAATGCAGCAATGTGTCACGATCATTTGTCAAATGAAAGCGATTGCGATAGATTTTGAAATTAGACAATTAGCCCCCTGAATGGAGTGTTGTTTTTATTGCCCTAGCAACAACTTATTTATTTCGCAAAATAATCTAGCAGTAACGTGTCTCACAAATTTAGAAACATTTAATTTGCTAGTAGATTCTTTTCTGAAAAAAATCTGCGTAAAATTAGCAATTAGATCGATCGTTTTAATTCTTAGATTAATCGACCAATTCGCAATAAGTTAGCAAGGATTAATCGTTTAATCGAATCAATTTCGAACATCGCTATCACCGAGTTGACAGACATTCAAGAGCGGATATTTCGAAAACTATACAAGTTATCGAAAAACTTGTCTGAATAAAACTTGTAGCAAATTTAATCAGCTTTTATTTTGTACGTAGTCTTCTTATCTTATGTCGCTTGAACGCATAGTTTCTGAGATATATGTAGAAAACCGAAAAATGGGGTCTTCAAACCTCCCCCCTCCACCCCGGCATAGGGGCTACTGGCGGCGAATTTTGATATGTTCACCTCCTAACAGGTCCAAATAAAGTTACGAAGTCAAAAATTATGTTCCAAGCATTTCCCTCTATACATTTTTTAGAGCTTTCTTTGCCTGAACTATTATTTAAATAAAGAATATTTCATTTTCATTTATTTTGAAAATATCCATACAATTATTATATTTTCACTTAACCCTATCTTATTGACAATAATAATCATTAAATCAAATTAATTATTATTTACTTCAACTTTTTTTGCTAGCTGTAGCGGGTGACGTCACGATTAGGTTAGTTTGACAAGGTTCCAGCGCATTACCATTTGACGGGGATAATAAAGCTATGTTCACAATTATTTAGAATTTTGACAGCACCAATAGGGTTACCAGTATAAGTTATTATAAATAATTTAATAATTTCTCATGTAAACAGACTTTTTAGACAGACTCTACTTGCTTGACCGTTTGGGCACAGAATACATAATAGTACAAAGTACAGAAAATTCACTCCGCATGGTCATTTAAATAAATAGCGACTCTTGCTCAGACACAATAAAGTGCAATTCAGGTCGCACATCGCTTCCTTGCCTACAGTTATATTCACCTACAGGTTGCCTCTCTTTCTATCGCGTAGCTCTTAGCTCTTCTAACAACTTTAGGGTTGTCTTTTTCTAATCCTTCAACGCTCGAGCGGCCCCATCGGGCCGCACAACACAACAATGGAAAATCTATTGTCTCATTTTCTGTGCTTGAAGGATTAAATACTTTATTACAAGTTTTGTGTTTATAATGTGTACCTACCTACTTAAATGTGAAAAAATTACGTTTCAAATAAACCTAGGCTAGGTGTACAGTTAACGCCACATTAGACTATGTGTTAAATTTGAGGCAGTCTTTATGCCACCGCCACCATACTGTTGCCGGTTACGGAATCCTTAAATCCAGAAATGTAGGTATTTAGTTAAGTAGGTATAATTCGCTCAAAAAAAAAGAATTAGGTAGGTGGGTACCTTAGGAAATTTGATCGAGAAAAAATAGTCACGACCCGCCTCTGAATATAAGTACCTATAACTACACGCTTTCCTACCTAATAGTAGGTTACACCTACTTATCAAAAAAAGGTATGTACCTACTCAATAATTACGAGAAAAATAAACAAAATATAAATTTTTCTTATACATTTTAGAATCTTTCGGTAAAGTGAATAAACCGGTCAAGATCGAGTCGGACTCGCGCACCGAGGGTTCCGTACCATCATAATTGCACCATCAAACCACACTCATACCACACTGCAGAGTAGAATAATCAAATTAGTATTGCAGCTTTAGGTCAGCGCCATCTCTTGACCGATAGTGGAACTAATGTTAACTTCTTTAGAAATTTGATAATTTCTAAAAAAGTGTGCTACCTATATTGAGACATTGTTTTATTTTTCCTGTAATCTTTATAACGGGTGGCGCAAAAGTAAAGACCCTATTTGGTTCAGCTATAACATTTTTTCTAAATTAGAAAACTAGATTTAGGTTTTTTTAAATGTATATTTGTGCCATTAAATTTCGTACCATTAGGATTTAAAGATGATGTCTTTTAAATGGTGACCTCCAGAGTTGATACACATTTGAGCCCTATTTATGACATTTTGCATAACTTGCCGTAACACTTCCTGCGATATGTTCGTTATTTCTTGACGAATGTTTTCTTTTAGAGCTGCGAGAGTCTGTGGATTGTTCACATACACCCGAGATTTCAAAAAACCCCAAAGAAAGAAGTCTGGACTGGTCAGTCCTGCCGGACGGTGGGGAAATCGTCGACGAAATTCACGTTGTGTTCTTATCACTGATGAATTATTCCGTAAGAACATTGACACAATTATTCCACGTTCTTGGGGAGTAAAACGGTCCATGTTTATTTTCAGTGTATTTTATATTTGTTCACTACACAATTTTCAACAACAGAATGACAGAAAATGTCATATAAAAAAAATAAAAGTATTTTCTTTAGTGCCAGTACTTTTGCGCCACCCGTTATAAACTGCTATCACATAGAATTATTTTCTAATTTTTCTCTTTGCAAACTTCGGAGATAAGGGGGGGGGGACGGTAATTTTTTTTATATTTTTCATCATAAGTTGAAAACTATGTGGCCTAAAACAAAAAGAAAAAATGATTAACAAGGTGCAAACGGCGTTCTATCATATGATATTCCACATGCCCTAGTAGAACCCACTTAAAATTTTTCAGACCCTTTTTCAGTCCCTGTTGAAAAAAAGATATTTATTTTTTTATTAATTTCTTATTTACAAAATAGTTGGGTGAATGTCATCTAAAACTATTCCGAATTTCAAGTTGATACCATTAGTAGTTCTCGAGATATCCAGCTGTGACAGACAGACCGAGTCACACCGTAAGGGTTCCTTTTTTACCATTTTGGTACGGAACCCTAAAAATGAAAACTTTGAATCCTTCTGTTTATTGCGACAGCCGTCCACGCAACAATTATTAGTATTACGATTCTCCATCCTTACTTTAATATTATAAATGCGAAAGTCCGTTTGTTTGTTTGTTACGCCTTCACGTCTTAACTACTAAACCGATCATCATGAAATTTTGCATACACGTTCTTAGGGGTACAGAGAAGGACATAGGATACCTTTCATCCCGAAAAAAAAATATAATTCCCGAGGGATAGCAAAAATTATTTCCACGCAGAGGAGGTCGCGGGCGGCCGCTAGTTATTTATAAATTATAATAGTGTACGGTACAGTGCTGGGAGAAATAAATAATGATCGATTGACCGTCATAGAGGCACAGAATAACGCACACGTGCACTCACAAGCGCGGCAGCAACCCCCCTGACTGATTTTGCAACTCCGAGTTGTCGCGCGCTGTAGGTACTTATCGCGGTAGGTATGGGCGAGTGACGGATGCCTGGTTTGGGGTACCTACATAAAAAACGGTCGTTCGACTTTTTGACTGTGTTCGCACGAGCAATTTTTTACCGCGCGTTTTTTTTTATCCCGAGCGTATAACGCCGACAAAATGCAACATAGAGGAAACGTACAAGATGTTCACACGAGAGATAAGTATTTTCAACGCCTGATTCTCCCGAAGTGCGTCCCCAGTGTGGCCAGATTAGGCAATTTATCGCAAATTAGGCTATAATTACCTCAAAAAGCCTGCTTCCATGGGCCACGCAGCTACATTCTGAATTAGTAAAAGAAATCGCTTTTCAGAATATTAAGATAATTAATATTCTGAAAAGTGTAATATATTATCTTATGGGGCCATAATAGGAAAACATGGTTTGCGCGGGCCATATTTTTATATAGAAAACGTAAAATTCTAGCCACAAAAAAAATATACGACAAGCTAAAGAGATTATCTAGTTGCTACAAGTATTAAATTGCGTATAAACCTCACAGTTGATTGGAAAAAAATATCAGAATATCATCAAAAGCGCTTGTCGCGGGCCATATTTTTGGCATAAATAATAGCGGAAACGTATTGAATTCCACACCAAAATACACTTTAACGTACTGTGTAGTTGCTCCATTAACTTTTTTTCAAGAAAGATAATGATGAAAAAACAACGAAAAACATCGAAAAAGTGCAGAAGTGAGATTATTTTCCATACTCTTTACACGTAAAGACAGAGACAAATGATTTCGCATAATTCGCATAACGGAGCCTTAATATAAAACACTTGTGAATGCCTAATTCAATAATTCTCAGGATATTGTCTTAATTCTTCAAACAGCGACAATTTTATTGGGCTCTTATAACCCGTTAATTTTTAAGGCAATTTTTGGACTAAGTTGTTCTTTTTGGTCTAATTTGCTAAAGGATTCCTTCTTTTCTGGGCCCATTTTTAGGGTTCCGTACCCAAAGGGTAAAAACGGGACCCTATTACTAAGACTCCGCTGTCCGTCTGTCTGTCTGTCTGTCACCAGGCTGTATCTCATGAACCGTGATAGCTAGAAAGTTGAAATTTTCGCAGATGATGTATTTCTGTTGCCGCTATAACAACAAATACTAAAAACAGAATAAAATTAATATTTAAGGGGGGCTCCCAAACAACAAACGTGATTTTTTTGCCCTTTTTTGCTCGATATTAATAACGACAACAGGTAGACAGTTGAAATTTTCACAGATGATGTATTTTTGTTGCCGCTATAACAACAAATACTAAAAACAGAATAAAATTAATATTTATGGGGGGCTCCCATACAACAAACATATTTTTTTTGCCGTTTTTTGGTACGGAACCCTACGTGCGCGAGACCGACTCGCACTTGGCCGGTTTTTTTTTTATTTATCTACACCTATCATGTATTTTTTTATGGTAGATTTTTCCTCTGACACAAGTTTTCAAAAAAGAAAAAAAATATATAAACCTCTGCTGTTTTATTTAACTTTAACTAGCCAACAATTCTTTTGAAAAAACGAATGTTTGCAGGAAGAAAAAAAATATTTATTTATACAATGTAAAGGTTCCTTATTTTGTGCTCTTTCCATGAAATATAATTTCATGACCGTAGGCCACGGGCTACCCAAAGGGGCCCAGCCTCTATATAAAAATGGAACGTCTCCTTTGCAGCCTAATTTACGCCATATAATTTGGCCACACTGGGCGTTAAAAAATCGCTAGTGTGAACACCGTCGAAACAATGCGGTAAAAATTCGCGCGGTAAAAAAAACTCAGGCGAACGATCGCTTAAGGACCCCGGTGTAATCCACAAACCTAAAGCATCGGTTAACGTTTTGTCTTTTACGTTTTTAACAGGAGTGATTATACAACGTGTTACAAAAATACCCCTAATGCCGAATATGGTAGTGGTAGATAGAGTCTGGTCAAAGAAAGATGAGATTGAAATGGCGGCGCCACTTTCCCTGTTAAATTAACGTTTAGAGGTTAAGTTATTGGAAACTGAACCTTAAAATAAGGCGCAAAATGAGTTCCATTTCCAACCGAGTCTCATCTTTCGTTGACCAAACTCTAGGGACTATCAAACTAAACCACTTTTACTATGGGACAAAATAAAACATTAATTTAATTGATGAAAGAACTTAATAATTCAACAGATATATGACTAAACTACACAGGAAAAATGACTTAATTAATGTATTCAAGGATAAGTCAAGGTCAACCCTTAGATTATATAATATGTCTAGATAGGGTATTGCGCTTTTGACGTACTAAACAAAACAGGCCAACTTTTGCAGGTTGGTGTGCGTTTTTAGCTGGTTTTTAGCATCGTCGCGTTCAAAGAGTATTGTAATATAGTAGATTGTTATACAAGACGCTAAAATGACCCATTGCATACGAGGTAGTTTTATTCCCGAGCTTTAGCGATGGAATAAATAGAAACCGAGTTACAATGGGTTTTAGCGTCGTGTGTTACACTCTCCTTTTCACTACGATTGCGAAAAAATAAAATACAATATTAAATACCTAGTTTATACTTCCGTAAACGAATCCACTCGTTCTTCTATCCTCCTCTTCATAAACTTTACACAGTATGATTTGTGCTTGACGGCAAAAGATTAAAATTATTTATTACCTATTACAGTCACACGATTCAATCAGTTTGCAATTAGAGAAAAATTCTAAAGATTTCGCGCCATACTGTAGCAGCTAAGAAACACAATGCACGCATTCTACGATTGAAACTGAAAGTCACAGAGTATAAATAAGTCTATGATTTCACCGAAGAGATCGCTGCTTTTGCGATAGTTCCATTTTCAAAAATAAAAATGAGAAACAGTATTAAGTCGAGCGAGTCTTTATTCGTGATTATACTGTCAATGAATAAAGACTTTTTCGTTTTAGTAGGCTCATTGGTAATAGACAAACATTAAAAAAGAAAAAACTTTATCCCCTAGGGGTTATTATGCTATTTTATCTCGGCTCTTGTTCGTTACTATGACGGACTTTTTGAGCAAGAGGAGTGAAAAAAATATGGCCGCGTCACACTACTCATAATGTGTGCGTGTTTAGGTCACCTACTGTTGGATGATATTTTTTCGACGCATTCGTAGCTTCGACTGTCTACCTAGACATATAAATAATCAAAGGATCATCCCAACCTATTGAAAATCTTGGCGAACCCAGACTTCTGCGGACACGTCCGCTCCTTCTGCGCCCGGAGGTTCAGACGGTTATGGTTGTCGTAGTGGTACGTGAACGCGAACAAGCAATCATCATCGTCATAGAACCGACACAAATGCTCTTGTAACGTTTCGGTTTCTGTAACATAGAAAAAACTTAATAAATCCACATACTTAGGCGACTACACGGTCTAAGAAAACAAGGGTCTGGCATTCAGGGCGATACACAGGCATACGTCACTATCCAGTAGCGCGACTTTTTAGTAACAAGCAAAGAATGAAGGATTTTTTTCTGTCTCACTCCTCACAAAATTATTATAGTGCATTTTAAATTGTGATTTGTTTCTCTTAGCAAACGAATTGAACGTTTATTTTCAATACCGATAGCGGAGATGACGTATGCCCTTGCAGTACAGACCCACGTCACTTCCTCTGTATACGGCCTTATACCTGGCGCAGTATATTATTGGTGAGCGTCATGTGCCATGGGCGACTATAACTCGCATTAAGCGAACCTGGGACCATACCGCCTAACGCATCGAACTTAAAAAAGTCTGCCGGGTTTCAAATTAAAACAGATAAATCGAGCCCCAATCAGGCCAAAATGGCGAACTCCAAGTCATGATGTCACACAAACATCGATTTCTTCCAAATAACTTCGGCAAATAGTACAATATGAATTACTTCGATTTATCTGTTTTAAGTTGAAGCTCGGCAGACCCGCCGAAGTTCGAAAAGTTAGCCAATTGGGTCCCTGTGACGGCGATGCGACGACGCGCGCATTGCTCGTATTGCGAGCTCGACGTAGTCACAGCACAAAGCACTTCACAATTCGTGGCATCACACAAAATGTATTGTACGAATTGACCAGTAATGGCCGGTTTAAATTATTTTAGTTGTTAATAGAGTGCTTTTATTATATTTATATTTTTGCTTTAGGAGTGTGCATTAGTAGAAACTTGTACAGCTTGACCTGACAAAAATTGATGGCGCCACTTTCTATGAAATTACGTCAAAATCACGAATAATTTGGCAACACTGAGTATATTTTGTACTGAAAATTTTTAGTTCCATTTTATTTAATTTTAACTCTTTATGGCCAAGCTGCTGAGGAGCTCGATGACGCAGTGGTTTAGCGCCTGGCCCAGCGATTGCGGAGGTTAAGCAACTTTCGCAAGGGTCGGTCATAGGATGGGTGACCAAAAATGTATTATCTTGAGCTCCTCCGTGCTTCGGAAGGCACGTTAAGCCGTTGGTCCCGGGTGCAATCGCAGTCGTTAACACCCACCAATACGCATTGTGCCCGCGTGGTGGGTTATAGCCCGTCCTCCTTATCCATCCATAAGGAAGGCCTGTGCCCCAGTAGTGGGGACATTAAAAAAATGGCTGATGTCATGGCCAAGCTGTATATCACGCCATATATTCGGTGGTCATACTAGGGGGGCAGGGGGGGTATTACATTATAACCTCTAACTTGTCAGTTTTCTGAATGCGTCTCTTTCTCGCTGTATAGCAAATAAAAGGGACGCATTGATAGCCATTCATAAAACTGTTAATCTTATAAATAATGGATCTGAAACCAACCAACCATTCAGCGTTCCTTCAACGATAGAAGGCGACAGTGCGCAGTTCCCGCACCGATGCCCGTCCTCTGCTTCGGGATTAAACAGAGAGCCGCGTCCATGCACTTCACATTCAATGCAGTCCTTGAAATCACCGCAGCTACCTGGACAAGTCTGAAAAAAAAACAAAACGTGAAGCAAATCTGAAACGAGTGGGTTAATTACGGTTAATTCTTTGTCTTTCGCTGCCAAAACGCCGTAAGCCCGCCTGCCCGCCAGCAAATAAATACAACAGTTACATACTCTTTGATAAAATACAAATGCAGAATATCCTGCTGTCACCGTCACGCCACATTGAAGTGAGAGAGACAGACGTCGCGAGATAAGCTACGTCTGTCTGTCGACTGTCGACAAACAGTCGGTCGTGATACGCATGCTAGGCCTACTGTTTCAAAGTAAGCGCGGCACAGGCGGAATCTTATTCGGAATTCCGAAACGGAATAATGTATGAACATTCCGAACGGAAAAATAACACGTGTGTGGTATGGCCATAGATTTGTATGGATTTGTTGCGTTCGGAATCATTCCAATTCGGAATTCCGTATGCCCGTCGTAACTTAATTCACCTGAGGTAAACCAACTGGGTGAATTAAGAAGGTATACTAATTGGCACACTTAATTCACCCAGGTAAATAGGTAAATTATGACAGGTTATAAAGTTAAAATTTCTTATTACCATCCTACTTTAAAATTACCCTGGATGACATTATATTTATTATGACTCAAAATATAATAAACAAATTAAAAAGTTATAAAAGTGACCAAAGGTTTTTAATATATGAAAATGTCACTATCAGGGTCAGTTTGTCAATTTGAAAGTGACCTTTCTTTGTTTACATTTTTGCTGGGAAATTAGTAATGCGACTTTAGTTAGGTGCATTAAGTATACTAAAAACCAATACAAGTGAATTAAGTCCACAACGGTTTCCGTATGTAGTGTGGCCAGGCTAATAAGAAAGAATAGATGGAATACTCACGGGACATCTTTCACAATAACTCCCAGAGTATAGTGCGCCGTCCTCGGCATCGCACTCACAATGACCGCACACACATTTTCCATGACCACTGCAAACCTCACCAGATTCTGAAAAGTTGGCCTTTACTTACTATATGAAAAAGACAATGCGACAATAAATGGAAACGTTGGAGGGTCGGATTGCCAGATGGTCGGGATTCGCCTGGATTCTCCCATAATTTCAATTGATCTCCCGACTCACGACAAATCTAAAATTCTCCTGGAAAAACAGCTGTTCCGAAAGTTCTCTAGAAAACAATAATTTTTGCGTATGAAACCACAGATTACAAGGTTAGTGGATGAAACTGACTAAAAAGAGCGCTGCGCGGCTGTTTTATTTTACTATGACAGACAAGAGTACAAGTTTAGTAGATGAAACTAACTAAATATGCGCGGCCGTTTTCTTACTATATACAGGCATTTAAGTTATATATTTAGGTATTTTAAATATTTATTTATCCCGGCAACAATCGCGAAAACCCGACATTTTCAAATTTTCTCCAGATATTTTGGACTTTTGATCTGGCAACCCTATTGGAGGGTGACACATGACACTACTTTCTATGAGTATTTTAAAGTTATCAAAAGAATTCCTAGGATCAAGAGCATAGGCAGGATTCTGTTTGGGGGGGATAGCACATAATATCATCTGGTTTAATAAAAAGGAACAGAATTATCTGTCAGATAACTGGAACACTATTCGAAACCTTTGAATCAGCCCTAATGAGAATCAGTAACATGTTTGAATCCTATAGTTTTTTTGGTATAATATAAAAACATATTTCTAGCTATGAAACTTAGTGAAAGATTTTCTGAAATCCGTTTAGAAATGGTTGAGTTAATAGGGTTTGAAGGAAATGCCAAGCTTAATGCAATATGTGCTTTATTACGTACGACATAAGGTTCACGTACGTCGCGATGACGTCATAAAGGACCCCCAAAAAACCAGTGTTTTAGCTCGTATATCTTCTCAGGATTAAAAAACCTTTAATGAACGTAATTCCCGTATAAAAAGGTTGTTTAAAAATAAACTTGTGGGTGACATTCTGGTAGAAAACAAAATTTTGTACTACTAAGAGATATCGTAAAATTTCTTCACGGTTAACCATGTGGTGGTATAAGCTTTCTGATAAGCCACTAAACAAAAATCGTTACTGATCCTCAGTGGATTGGAAACAGCTTGAAATGAAGAGCTAGTGAAGAAACTAACCGGGCGCCATACACGTAGCCTCGTCTGTGGGACAGGCGCAGTCTCCCCACTCGTTGGTCCGGTAGCCCGGCGCGCACATGCACTGGCCGCACACGCACTCGCCGTGCAGCGGCCCCGAGCATATCAGCCCGTTGCGTCTTACACACGAGAAGTTGTCGCACTCACAAAACATACCCGATATCACCTTAAAGGAAATAGTTTTATAAACTTCAGATAAAATACTGTTTGGTTAGACGCCTAAAGGTGAGTACCCACTTAGGGTCGCGAACCTTCGCGCTCCGCGAATCTGCAACACTGCGCCACAGTGTGTACGTGTGCGAACCTCGGTGCGTGCTCCGCATTGTGCAATCCAATACGAATGAACACAAAGGGGGGACAAGTATAAGTTCGCAATAGCACAATATAGAGAGAGTACAGTAGTTGAGTTTAGCACTTGCGCGCTCGAGCAACGCACACATAACATCTCACCGACACTGTTTAACTGCAATCTCAAACCACTTTCAAAACAGTTCGAGTACGTGACGCAGCGGCGAGAGCTGTCTTTGTGTGTGTGCGATGCTCGAGCGCCCGTAGTACTAAGCTAAACTTCTGTTAGTCTCCCTATTTTGTGGCAATAGCGTCCACATTGAGCTCCGCGCACCTTTTTTTATACCGAGTAAAAATGCATTTACGCAGCCCCCAAGCAGGGGTTCGTATGTGGGGCTCGCCAAGAAGGGACCGCAACATTCAACATTGCGGCTCCCTCCACTACCACCTCCTGTGGACCCACACAGCCAGTGGCTCGATGGAGGGGGGAATACCCACTAAGAACCCGGTACTTGCCCTCATGTGCCGCCAGTTGGCTCTGAAGGTCCCCTGTGGGAATCGCCTCATTAAGCTCCGCGCACCTGCAACGTAGGTTCGTGGAGCACGAGGTTTGCGTATCTAAGTGGGTACCCATACCCACCCTTATACAGAAATAACGATACCTCATTTGTCAAATTATGATAAATGAATGATGTACCTAATATACTATGTAACAGATGAACATACATACAGGTCAAAATCATATACCCTCCGTTTTGGCTTCGCCGTAGTCGGGTAAAAAAAAAGGTTGCTAAAGATGTATGTACCATGGGCAACAGCGTCGCTTAACCACTGCTAAGGTTAAAATTGCTTGCACGCCGCGCCCGCTGTCACATACGTTTAGTTCGTGCAGGGCGATACGCGCGCACGCGAATTTTGTTGAAAACTGGTTAAGCGACGCTGTTGCCCATAGTACGTTACGATTTTGATACGGTTTTTTCTTACCTGTAAGGGATCATCGAGCATGTTGCACGAACAAACGCCGCAAACACAAGTTCCGCGGCCAGAACAGAGCGGCGTATCCTTGGCGAGTCTACAACCAGACTCGTCGACGGGAGCGCCGCCACACTGCTCCAGGTTAAAGGGGGGCGCCGAACTGTTAGCGACTGTGGCACAGAGAACGTTACACACTGCGCTAAGGAGAAGCGCCGCAACGACAGAACATCTCGATAGTAACATTTTGTTGTTCGTTGTCTTCAAATTTCCTGTAAAAAATAGGAATGCGTAGTCTGGTAGGTCTCTCTCTGTAGATTTATATGGTCGTAGAAAAATGTGGATATCACGTAATCCCTAGGGATACCACGAAATCACGGTAGATATCGAAAATTCTTGTTTTTTATGTCTTCTAACTAAAATGTTTAGTGATGTTTAACAGACGATTAGGTGCGCCGACGAGCGAGCGAAGCGAGCAAGGAGGAAGTTCCAGTTCCATTGCGACCAATAAGGCATTATGTATTCTGTGCCACGGCAGCGGCCGGAAAAGTGCCAGACAGAACAGATCTGGCAGGCGTATATCTGGCTGCCTTGATTTCGTGGTATCCCTAGGGATTTCGCGAAATCCCTGGTATCCTCATATTCCTACAACATAATAAATAATATTAATATTCCGAACATGTCACACACACAAATAATATAGTCCGAAACTATAGAGCGGCGGTAATCTTAAAAAAGACGCTTAGAAAACACTTTTCGTACAAGTCATCTCGGAAATATGAAAATTTGGTATCTATGCATTCAGTACGATGCCCTGATCACAAATATATAAGATGACAAGTGCGAAAGTGGTGGGGGTAGAAACTGTGACGTCATAAAGTTTTCAGTACAAAGAATTTTTTTTTTCATACCATGTGGTATATCAAATGAAAGGGCTTTGTGAGTAGATTGCGAATATATAACACACTATAACATTTTCACTACTTGGTCTAACAAATTATTAGCAAACGTCGAAAAATTTCGCAATTCAGAGTCGCCGTTGAACAGGTCTAGATTGAAAACGACTGAATTGATTTTTACAAAATACATAACAAATAACTCTGCACATACTCTTTTCGAATGTCTAAAGGTTATTGACCAAAGATATTTAAAAATAAGAAAAGTACATCAGTTTTAATAAAAGCATAATTTTCTGCTTTTTCTAAATTCTCAGATTCCTTTAATAATTAATAAAAAATAAAAAAATAAAACTTTCGTATGTTTATCCTCACTTGTCCTGTTTAGTTAAACAGTATTTGACAGTTTCCATGCTTATTTTAAATTTAAATCACTATTAAAAATTGCGTTAACAATTTCTTTGGTATTAAATGCGTGGAAAACCATTTGTTGAATTTTATACATGATTATTTCAAAAAATAATTGAGTAAAGTTTGTTTAACAAATAGGACAAATAAGGACAACTAAAAGTTATGACAAATACACATGGAAAACACACATAGTTGCTCGGAGACCTAAATAACCCGACGAAACTCAATAGGCAAAAGTTATTTACAAAAATCAAAACAATACACAAAAATCTCATTCTTTCTAATGGGTGTAAAAGGAGCTTAACGGGTGTAAATAATCATTCATAAAATACAACAAATGTTTTTGATAGCACGCATAGAATACCAAAAATATTGTAATTTGTTAATAATATTTGATTTAATAAGACAACATATTTTAAAATAGTGATTAAGTTTGAAAGAAGTATCTAAAGTGTCAAAATTTGCTTTTTTAAACCTTCGTCTGTTTATCCTTACTTGTTCTAGTAAGGATAAACATACGAAAGTTTATTTATTTATTTTTTTATTAATTATTAAAGGAATCTGAGAATTTAGAAAAAGCAGAAAATTATGCTGTTATTAAAACTGATGTACTTTTTTTATTTTTAAATATCTTTGGTCAATTATCTTTAGACATGCGAAAAGAGTATGTGCAGAGTTATTTGTTATGTATTTTGTAAAAATCAATTCAGTCGTTTTCAATCTAGACCTGTTCAATGGCGCCTCTGAATTGCGAAATTTTTCGACATTTGCCAATAATTTGTTAGACCAAGTAGTGAGAATGTTATAGTGTGTTATATATTCGCAATCTACTCACAAAGCCCTTTCATTTGATATACCACATGGTATGAAAAAAAAATTTCTTTGTACTGAAAACTTTATGACGTCACAGTTTCTACTCCCACCATTTTCGCGCTTGTCATCTTATATATTTGTGATCAGGGCATCGTACTGAATGCATCGATACCACATTTTCGTATTTCCGTGATGACTTGTGCGAAAACTAACCTCAAACCTTGTTTTACCGCCCTACTAACTAAGCAAAGCTTGTCGTATGTATGGTGACTAAATAGCGAATAGAAATACTTACAGAAATAACTATTTTAGTCAAGAATGGTCCACATACAAAAGTTACTAATTTAATTTTAACCTTAATGTTTTAAGTTTAAAATTGATTATACAATTCCAAATAATATACTGGAAAAAATACGACTCGCACCGGATCAATTCTCGGACGGGAATCGAACCCGCGACCTTTGGAGCTGAGCTACCGAGCCACTCAGCGGTTAGAGCATTGGACCGGACATCCAAAGGTTGAAGGTTCAATTCCCATCCGAGAATTGATCTGCTGCGAATCGTATTTTTTACACGACTGCCCAAAGCAAAAAGAGTGTATAAGTGTTCAGGGTTCATGTATGTTTGTGGGTATGTGAGTTTCTTTATTCCACCATAACTTCTAAATGCCTGAACTGATTTGGATAAATGGGGTATCGTTAGAATCCTTACAGCATTCCGAGTGACACTGTCTATATTTTTTTTTAGAAAAAAATAATGTGGCGACGGTACAATGCCATTTTCAAATGTGAAAAAAAAAATTTTTCTTCTATTATTACAATATGGGCATCAAATGAAAGGCCTTGATGAACACATTCCAAAACTATATAATATGTCACTAAAATATGTAAAATCAAATTAAATAAATTAAAAAAATATTAAAAACACGACTGCCCTGCCAAAAACGAACTAAAAAGTTAAACAACAAGTGTCATTGCGGTCGGGGGACCTTATTATGGAACAATTTTTTTATCAAAGAGGTCCCCCGACTGCAATGACACTTGTTGTTTAACTTTTTAGTTCGTTTTTGGCAGGGCAGTCGTGTTTTTAATATTTATTTTTTTTCTAATAAATATATTATTTAGTATTGTATA
Source organism: Agriphila geniculea (assembly GCA_943789525.1). Lineage (NCBI taxonomy): Eukaryota > Metazoa > Arthropoda > Insecta > Lepidoptera > Crambidae > Agriphila > Agriphila geniculea. The sequence goes on along the minus strand of OX038869.1, from coordinate 17,008,703 downwards.
AAAATACCACTGTTAATGCAAAAATCTCAAATTTAAAAATTTAAAATTGATTACCGTTGTTGTGGTAGCCAAGCGTGCCGTTGACTTTACAATATGGATAAAATAATTCGTAAAATTATATCTACCTATTACCTACAAGAGGACACCACGTAACTAAATAAAAACAAGTAGACATGTCACGATGGGTCAGCTTATCACAAATCACAATATCGTGTTGCGCAAGACACAGTAGAGTAAACAACAGAGTTAGGTATTTTAATTTTCCTCAAGACCTTTTATCATCTTCTACTAAATTACCTTAAATGTTTTGAAACATGGATTACAAAAACAAATATTTGAGGAAAAAGTCTTGTATTTACTTACGCACCACTACACTGTTGACTGTTCTAATCGAGTTAATTTATTCTGATTTTTTATTTATTCTGATTATTTATTCTGATCTGATTTATTCTGATACGCACGACATTACGAAGACAGCAGTATTATTTATGCTTTCGGTCGGGATGACTAATGACCCCAATATTTATGGCAACTGGCGTTTAATGAGGATAAATTAATTAAGTACAATAAGTAAAAAAGAACTAAAAAGTTAAAAATATTTTTTTCCCATCATAAATAAGCCGTTGTATACTTACTAATCAACATAGACGATAAAATATGTCAAAAGTATATTTTAAAACTTTAAAACTTTATACTTGCGTCGCGATCCAAATCCTTCCAAATACATAATACATAAACAATATTTTTGGCAAATTCAGTCCAATCTGTCTGATTTCGTATTCCAATTTCTTGCCCATACTTACTTCGCCACCTATAACTTATTATAAGATGTCCATGTGGAAATTTAATAAGACAACATTACGAAAATATTTATTAAAATCTTTATTGTGTTTAGAACATTCTGTTATTCATAATGAATAATTGGTTTTACATACTTTTTATGATAATTAACATGAAATAAAATAAATATCTTCTTCATAAAATAACACGTTAAAATACTGACATAGCGTTTGTACGTGTAGTGTAACGTAATTCCCCGTAATCAATAAAATATAATTAATAAAATTTAGATAATCTTCATAATTTTGCTTAAATATAATACTAAATAGGCATCCGACGCATAAATAGCAAAAAAATCTTGGTTTTTGAGTTCAATTAAATGGCACAAGTTTGAAACGTAAATAATATTCACGAATCCGGAAAATACTTTTCACAGGTTTTTCAAAATACTTATAACCACTTATAATTTGTGACAAATTTATTTAATGCTGTTCTTTCATCAAGACATAATCTCACATATTCTTTTAACTTTTTTAATAGTACTCAAAATCAATGGCTTGCTAAGCCAACTGGAAGTATAAAACATCATGCGAGTTTATTACAAAAGATTTGTTTAGACTTAGACACTATTTAAATGTAACGGTCATGGGTAAAGGTTATTATAAAGTTGACGATTATCTGAACGATCGAAATGCGTGGAAATGATGAAACACAAAGATTTGTTGTCAATAATCGTGTTGTACTGTATTTCGTAACAATATATTTAAATTTGTAAATATCGTTACTAATTTCTAGAGACCGGATTATATGCAAATGCATATTGCATATATATTGCATATGTATTTGCATATTTAACCCCTTTTCAGTGGAAGTTGCATATTTTGGCAAACAATTTGGAAATCATGCATATTTACGCTCGATCTAGTTCATCGTTCAAATGTCTAACATGTCCAAACAATGGCACTCAAATTTAAATTCTCAGTACATGCCTAAGTGGACGTAGAACGGTCATTTCCGCTTAGAAAAAAAATATTAAGCGATCATAGACACAAATTTGTCTTCAGAACATTTGGAACAGTACTTAGTCGTATACATTTCTAAAGGTAAATTTCAATGTTAAATAAAATTTGTAATTGATATTGTCGCAAACACGATCGTTATCGTTGAGTAATAATACCTTTTGAGAATAAAAAACCTTAAAAAATGACTTTTTTATTATTTCATGTTGCATATTTTGGCCCTTTTAATGGATTTTCGTGCATATTTTAGCAATTTTTCTTGCATATTTGCATGCATATTTTGGGATTTTTATGTTGCATATAATCCGGTCTCTACTAATTTCTGTTAAAGCTGGTAAGTTTCTTGCGCCCGTTCTTCTTATCAGTTAAAAAGTCTGGAATGAGTGGTAGGAAAATATTGACGATTCAAAAGTACTTAATTATTAAGTTTATTTGAATAAAGCCATTTTGACTTTGACATCAAAGTGTCTCTTTCAATCAATATTGTCAAAAAAGTGACAGCATGACATTTAAACAGTGTATAAGTGTATAAAAATCTTTTGTAATAACACCGCAAGTATTTAATTGACATTTCCATTAACCAGTCAATATTTTATAAAAACATGTTGCAGCCTGATGATTTGATTAGCCAGTTCAGATTATTATAACAACAAAAATAATACAATATAATAAATATGTAAATCTGGGTTTTCACGGTCAGTCAATTTGGATTAAATCAAATAATGGACACCTAGTTTAGGCCACTCACGGCTTCAGTCCAAATGACTGATCGACGAGGAAAATGGATGTGGGTTTATATTTCAAATGGACATCCATTTGCGGCGCGACGCCAAACGGACGCGGGTTGTGGATTACAGCGCGCACCGAAAAATCGTGATTTAACCACAACCAACATTTGGACTGAAGAATCGACAGTCACGATAAAATTTTGGATGTACATCACGCCATTTGACGCGATGGATTGACCGTGAATGTCCACCTTAAGAAATAGTTCCAATAAGTCGTAGATATAAAATATAAACATAGCGATAACGTCTATCGGGTGAAGAATATTAAGTAAACACTAAAGAATTTCATTAAGTAAATGAAGCTTCTGACAAGTATTTTTTTTTATCTTATATTCGGCTACTCTATACTTACTTGTCCTGCGACATTTTATGCCGCATCCTTGCTACCACTTACTACGATATCTATTGGCGAGACGAAATAAATTGACCATCAGCCATTTTTAATGTCCTTGCTGCTGGGGCACAGGCTTTCCTTATGGATAAAGAGGAAGGGCCTTAACCCACCACGCAAGCGAGCTCAATGTAGATTGGTAGCTGTTAACGACTACAAATTCTGCCGGGACCAACGGCTAAGCATGCCTTCCGAAGCACGGAGGAGCTCGATATAATAAATTTTTGGTCACCCATCCCATAACCGACACTTGTGAAAGTTGCTTAACCTCCGCAATCGCTGGGCCAGGCACTAAACCAATGCGCAATCGAGCTCCTTAGGTAAACATTAGATTTACCCAAATTCCAGTGCACGGCATTCAGATTGGCGACTAGTGTAGAGATACATAAACTAAATTGAGTGTACCAGTGTAAATAAACGGTGGGTAACCTAGTGTAATAAATAAAATAATAAATAATAGCGCCATTAGGATACTAACCCTATTTTAGCTCAAAGTGGCCACTTTTGGCATAGGTTTGCCAAAAATGGCCACTTTGAGCTAAAATAGATTTTAAAACTTACAGAAAGAATTAAAACTGTTGAAGACCTATTCAAAAAATATTAAAGACAATTTAAGAGATTATTACATGAGCTTTTTTTAAACATTGACTTGGTTTACGAGTAATAAAAATAAATGTATTGACGGCGCCAGTAGTACTACCGCGCGCTAGTAGTCTAGGCGCTAACACAGCGCCTTAAATGAACTTTTTGATAAACTGGCTAATCAAATCTATGATAATAACACTTTGAATCTGCAACACATAAGTAACAAAATTTGCCAAATTCTATTTTCTCCATTTATCATTAAATAACCATACAACTTATTTGATGATTAAAGTTAAATATTTATAGATTGCGCACTTTCAATGTATTATTTATCTTACAGGGTAGGACAGAACGATTGGAGGCCACGGTTAATACAACATAGATACATATAACTCTTACATACGAATAGATAAGGACGCTATTTGAATGACATCACACATTTATATCTATTAAATAACTATTTATGTTCGCTTTAATATATAAAATGCGATTAAGTAAAATGCAAATGTAAGTAGTGATATTTCAAATAGACAGCTTCAATGGAAAATGATATTAATAAATGTTAAAAGAAAATAGAGACCTTTTCATTAAACCCGAATTTTTTAAACCAACTAAGGCCCGTATTCCTCAAGACGAAAGTCTATGACCAGTGTGTGTTGCCAGTGATGACTTACGGCAGTGAAACGTGGTCGCTAACTATGGGTCTCATAAGGAGGCTCAAGGTCACCCAGCGTGCAATGGAGAGAGCCATGCTCGGCGTTTCCCTGCGTGATCGAATCAGAAATGAGGAGATCCGCAGGCGAACTAAAGTAACCGACATCGCTCGAAGGATTGCTCAGCTAAAGTGGCAGTGGGCTGGACACATAGCGAGAAGAACCGATGGCCGTTGGGGCGGAAAGGTTCTTGAATGGCGACCGCGCACCGGACGACGCTCCGTGGGTAGGCCCCCGACAAGGTGGACCGACGATCTGGTGAAGGTTGCCGGAAGCCACTGGATGTGGGAAGCGCAGGACCGATCGTCGTGGAAATCCTTGGGGGAGGCCTATACCCAGCAGTGGGTGTCGTGCGGCTGATATGATGATGATGAAGGCCCGTATTTATAAAACGCTCTCAACGTTGAGAGCTTGAGATTATACCTGAGATAGTGGTCCTATTGGCTCCGTGCACGCTTTTAGCGCCACCTAGCGTGTTGCAACTTTGTTGGCTCTGATCTGACCTGACCGATTTGACGTTTTGATATGTAATGGCGGCATTGTGACAAAATATTAAAAAATACTATACATATTGTGTTATTAAAGTAAATTTCAAAATTACTGTGATTTGGGTGGACAAAGTGTTGTGAAATCATTTATGGTCATTTAAATTAAATATGGCAAGTAAGATCTATTCAAAAAGAGTGTTTTATTTTGGTTATATTAGGGTTTGTTTACTTCTTTTTTAGTGGTAGATATTGTAAAACAAGAGGATCAAGCTACTTTAATAATTTTATAAAGTGATAATCCTTACTAATATTATAAATGCGAAAGTCCGTTTGTTTGTTTGTTTATTTGTTTGTTTGTTACGCCTTCACGTCTTAACTACTGAACCGATCATCATGAAATTTTGCATACACGTTGTCAGGGGTACAGAGAAGGACATAGGGTACTTTTCATCCCAAAAAAGTATAGTTCCCGAGGGATAGCGAAAAAACCTTTCCACGCAGACGAAGTCGCGGGCGGCAGCTAGTAAACATATATAATTGTTCCTGTATCGCTAGTAATCAATTAAATATCGTTTTCAAACAGATTACAGAGCCCTCATTATTTCTACTTTTTGCCACCATGAGCGCTGCGATCGATTATTATACCTTCGCACCCAGCGAATAAAAAGAGCATCTCAAGTATGATCTCAAGATAGCTCTCAAAGTTGAGAGCTGTTTATAAATACTCGCCTAAGTAGTATTACTACTTGTATAAGTTATAAATAAAAAATTGTCTTAAACATATCAACTTGTAACTTTAAATTGTTATAAAACAATTTAAAAAAATCTTATATTGGTAGTTAAACTCATTATAATACACTTTGTTTGTTACCAGTATAACTTTTTTTAAGTTTATTCATCAAAGTTGATATTATGTCGGGTCCATAGCGCGTGTTTTGCTCTACATAAAAAAAGTATGAGGATTTTGTTGAATGTTGAGATGTTTTGTTGATTGTGTAGGGCAAAACATGCGCTATAGACCCGGCATTAGTTGTGCAACAATAATATTGATGCAATACCAAATCTCACTGCACTTCATTGCCTTGGATTATTGAAACAAAATAAAAGGCCCTAAAACTAAGTTGTGTCAAAACTGTCAGTGTAGCATTACTACAATCTACAATATGTCTATTAAAGCTCGAGTCGGTATCGGTAAAGCTGTCTCTTTCACAAGGCATTGTCGATGGGCGAGTATGGCGAGAGCGAGCGGGACGGCATCTCATTTGCCAGTCCACTCGCTGATTCTCCCATTCTCGAAAACGAGGTTCTTTCGTGGCAACGGGACTAGGTTACCCCGTTTTACAATACCCATATCTTCTCCAGGATAATACTAGAAAATAAGGTTTAAAAAAGTTGAAACTTTTCTTATACTATAAGTAAATTCATGCAAGGTGCATCGGAAAGAACAAACGTATCGTATATTGAATAGTTTTGACCTTCAGCCATTTTTTATTGTTCCCACTGCTGGGACACAGGCCTTCCTTATGGGTGGATAAGGAGAATGGGCTACCATACCATACCACTACGCGGGCCCAATGCGGATGGGTGGGTCTTAACGACTGCAAATGCAGGTGGGACCAACGGCTTTCTTAAGTTAGGGGTTCTTTGACGCGTATAAACGCAACGTACATACGCGAAGTTGATTCATATCGAAATATAGCAAGCTGGGTTGTTAGTTTCGCACAAATGCTCTGCGCATAATATGTACGTCAAGCACGCGTTGCTTATATTATCTGCGTTTATACGCGTCAAAGAAACGTGCCGGAGCACGTAGGAGCTCGAAATAATAAATTTTTGGTCACCCATTCCATGACCGACCCTTGCGAAAGTTGCTTTACCTCCGCAATCGCTGGGCCAGGCGCTAAACCGCTGCGCCATTGAGCTCCTCATGTGACTAGTTTTAACAACTTAGGACTTATATTATAACAAAATGGAAGAGACTAGACCCTGAAATAGGTTCCAGAAGAACCTGAACTGCAGGTTATTAAGCCCCACCCGCAGGTAACCTTAGCTTTATAAGATAACAATATTTAGTACTTTACACGTTTTAAACAGTTGATTAAGCGAAAGGCTAAGCCTTTCGTAAATAGTGATAGCTAGCCGTGGACAAGTCTTAGTTACTACTAATCAACCAATCAAGCACAAATGGGGATCGAACTCGGGACATTTGTGTAACAACGGCAGATAAACTATTGGACCTAAATAATGGCATAGTCTTTCCGTTACACCTATTCTTACTATGAAATGTACTTACTTGACATTGTGAGACAAACTTCAACACGTCTGACCGTATAAAATCATTATCTTCTTTCACTTTTTCTAATCTGTAAACAACATTTTGATCTAATATCCTTTAAAAAAATAATTCATTGCAAATAAACTAGATTGGAAATGCTTTACTTACAAATCAGGCATCGCTATTCTGTCTACAATATAATTACAAATCTTCTCACATAAACTCTCATCAAATAATGGAATGCCAAACTGAAGGTCGAGAATTGTCCATTTCTGAAAAGGAAAGTCAATATTAATATAAAAAATCAAATATGTATAGTCAACAATTACATCGGACTATCCAATTAAGTTCAAATTCGATTGAGGAAATCTGTCTTTATACTACAGAGTACAAGTACAGAAGGGATACTCCGCCAGATTATTTAAATAAATAGCGACTCTTGCTACGACACAATAAGGTGCAATTCAGATCGCACAGCGCTCCCTCCCCTACGTGGAATCGTATTTACCAAGAAGTTGCCTCTCTTTCTATCGCGTATTCTCATCTCTTCTGATAACGTTAGGGTTGCCTTATGTTAAATGAACTGCATAGCATAAGGAAAGCGATTGTACGCGCTATGGTAATGAAAAGCTTACAAAAATATTGAAACATCTTAATCGAGAAACATACGACACGCGGCGAGCGCGTGAGTGAGTATCGAACAAACGTGCGACCCGGCCGGTGTGCGGCAGCCCTCTGACTTTGGCCCGGTTAAACGGGCCCGCCCCGTACCGTATTTATAGTTTCTAACTTAAAGCGCGGAGTGTCCCTGGCCTGTATACAACGTGTTACAAAAAAAACCCTAATTCCGAATATAGTAGATAGGAATCATCAAACGGAACAACTTTTACTATTGGACCAACTGAAATCGCGAAAGAAAATCAACTGTTTTATATACTGGTAATTTCGTGGTGCTGCGTGTACACTACAGTATACTATAATGAACTTGCAGTGTACTTGCCTCGGGTTTGCAAGACTCCTCATCCGAGAAGTTATGCGCCGTGTCGACCCCACTGTCGCCCTCTGCCGTCAGATCAGTCAATTTATTCGATAGCTGGGTGAACATCGACACTGATTCCTCCGCAGGGCTCAATAAGTCATTTAACTGACTTCTCGATCTCTCACTCTCATTACCCTTCTTACTATCAAACTTTAGGTTTTCTACGCTGACCGAAGTCGAATTAATCGGAACTAAGTCATCGGAGAACGTAATCGATTCTTTGCTTATCGATTTTTCAACGTGTTTCTTGTCCTTTAAGTCTTCAATGCTGGTTGACCAAGAACTGATCTTTTCTATGTCGTCGGAACAGGCTATTGATTCTTTGCTTTCATGCGACGTTTTGCCTCTATCGTCTATAGCGAGGTTGTCTAGTTCTTCGCATAATAATTGCCCACTTTCAACGCTAGTGAATCCGTTAGCTGGAGAACTAGCTTTGCTGTCTATTGTCGGTGTGACAGCGAAGTGTGACTCTATGGGCGATTGCAGTCTCTTGGAATAATCTGCCGTTGTTTTCTCCGTGGAATCGGTTGATGATAAAGATATTTCGCTAACTGGTTTTGCTATGCCGCAAATGTCTTTTTTCTTTCGCAATGGAACTGAAACAATTGGATAGTTTGACATGTACTAATATGACAGCAAACTGACACGGTATAATGTTCTTTAAATCAAACATAGAGGGCTCAATAAAATAGTGATAAATCATGTTTTGTAAGTTGGATGACACATGACTAAATATCGTGACGTCTGGCCCCTGTCATTTTACAAACTTTAAAAACCTACGCAGCATGGGACAAACTTTTTGTATGCTCTACCTACTCTATACTACGCTGCATAATTATTACAGGGTGAATAAAATTGAAATTGTTGCCGTTGTGTTTACTAGGCCACAACATTTAAATTCGTCAATCACCTAAGCGGAGTCTCTCTGTGTATGTGTGTATGTGTGTGTGTGTGTGTGTGTGTGTGTGTGTGTGTGTGTGTGTGTGTGTGTGTGTGTGTGTGTGTGTGTGAGTGTTACACACCGAGCTGCACGGCGGGCGGAGTGTGCGCGCAGCCCAAGTCGGGCACGCCGATATCCCCTAGCGTCACGTAGCCCGCCGATCGCCACAGCCGAAGTCGTTGCAGCAGCCGTCGAAGGCCCGTGTGTCGAGACCATAACAACTGGGCTTCTGTATCAGATAACCCATCATCAAAATGAAGATCACAATTTAGCAAGACCGGGTCCTTAGTTAGACAAATTTTAACGTCAGATATTAAAATTGGGGCACGTGGCTTATTTGCGTACTGTGCAGTTTAAACAAGCGACGACTACGATCGTCTTATTCAATATCATAGACATAGAAAATTTTTCGCTGCGCTCAAGAAGACCAACAGAGCGTGGAAAAGAGAAGTTAACATCATACGGACACGGTCTATGTAAAAAAGAGACAAATAGGATCAAGTGACATGTGCCAATATTTTTTACAGTAAGAGGCCCTAGCGGCCCGCCTTGCAAAGGAGCAATCACGATTTGCTTGAAATATTTGATAATCTTAATTAGAATTTAAAATAAAGGTATCGTAGAGCCATGGTGTCTTGTGCTCTAAGTAATTGTGATGTGACACAAAGAAACAATCCAAGTAATCACACTTTTCACAGGTAAATAAGATATTGCCACACATTTCTCTAAAACCAAATTTCGCTACATTTATTCGTTTATCGACGTAGAAAACAGTATGGAACACAGATATATATCGAGATAGATGGTAAAAGTGTATGTACTTCGCGTGTAAAAAGTTTGATCCACGGTCAAACTTTTGTCCGACCTAAGTTAGTCCGCTTGAGACCATTGCCGTGAAAACACGTGTCACTCAAAAGCGAAAATGGTAAATTGTGCAGTGATTTCATGCAAGAGCTCATCAAAAACTGTTGGCCGAGAAAATGGTGATATTTCTTTTCACGGGTAAGTATTTTTAAACACAAATAACCCCTGATATAATATTTAAACGAATTAATTTAGATTAGTATCACTTGTACCATGATAATTACATAGTGAACGTATAGCTACGCGTAAACTTTCATTGCGGGTTATAAATGACGCGATGTTTACTGTGTGCCTTGTAAACACGCAATGAAAATCGCAGCTGTCGATACTATTGCGTCCACTGAATGTCATGGTAGGAGCATTTCCTAATTCCTCCGTCCGATTGAGAGAATAGTGTTGTGTATGTTTCGATTTTTTTACCCGATTCAACAAATTAGAATCGATTTTCGAAACAGTGGACCGAGGTTGTTTTATGTGATCAATAAACAATGTTATTCCTTGCACCCAGAGTTTAATAGGTAAAAGTTTGTATTATCCTTAAAAAATATTATTAAGTTTGTTATCATACGCCAGTAAACGAAAAGGTGTAGAGGAAAATGATTGGAAGACAATTTTTGACTTCGTAACTTTCTTTGGACTAGTTAGGAGGTGAACATATTAAAAGTCCCCGTCCGTAGCCCCGACGCCCGCCGGGGGGACGGGGGAGTTTGAAGGTTCCATTTTTCGGTTTTTCACATATATCTCGGAACTTTGCCTTCTAGCAACATGGAACATTTTACAAATAACAGCTTATTAAATTTGCTACAAGTTTTATTCAGTCAAGTTTTTCGATATCTTTCCTAGTTTTTGAGATATCCGCTCCTGAATGTCTATCAACATGCTTAAGGTGAAGCTTAAAGACAATCAAATGACGCATTTGTAGGGTTCCGTTCTGTAGCCTAAATGGCAAAAAACGGAACCCTTATAGATTTGTCATGTCTGTCTGTCTGTATGTCTGTCCGTCCGTATGTCACAGCCACTTTATTCCGAAAGTATTAAGACTACACAGTTGAAACTAGGTAGATGTATTCTGTTAACCGCTTAGCGATTTTAACACAAAAAGAAAAGATTAAGGGGGTGCTCCCAATACATGGAACTGATAATGAAAAAAAATTTTTTCATCTAATCAATACGTGCGGGGTGTCTATAGATAGGTCTTTAAAAATTATATTGAAGTTCCTAAGGGCCCCCAGACCTACCGGTTTCTTTTCTTTGCTATGCTGTTCTACTTGCTGTTTAGACCGCCGGCCAACCAGGGTCATTTTCAATCTATCGCATATTGGGACCAGATCAAATTGGCAAGATAGCCATTAGCTTGGTGTTATCAAATATCATCGTCTGGGTTGCGAAGTAGGAAGCTTCTGGAAGATATGCCACCCTGAACATGGTCTCTGATTGCTAAAAATAAATCAATCTCATATTTATATAAATTGTGAACACGGTCGTGGGTGGCATCATTACCTACCTGAACTATTTTTTTGTGTTTTCATAACGATCGTTTAAGGAACAAAGCTCACAAGAACATACATAATATATGTGAAAAAAATATGCGATAGATTGAAATGAGCCTCTTGGCCAGCGGTCCATTGCCGAACAGCAAAGCAAAGAAACCGGTAGGTCTGTGGGGACCCTAAGACAATTTTTTCTCAAAGTCTACAGTTTGAAAGATATACACCACCAAAGTGGTTAAATGTGGTTTGAACGACATATATTTTGTAGTTTTTGAGATATAGCACATTTTCCAAAACCGCAAACATAACTTTGTCATTCATACCATGTGTGTGAAAAACAAAGTTATTTTTGGAGACCAAAAATTGTAGTGGTATTAAATTTTAGGAGCGGATATCTCGAAAACTATACAAGATATCGAAAAACTTGACCGAATAAAACTTCGCGCTCGACTTTGGCGGGGGCATCTGCATCGAGGGGCAGTGCCGTGCCCCCCGATGCAGCTATGAATATTGAGCTTTATGTTTTTTGACTTATATGATTGCCTTGGAAGCGATGTTGTAGTTCGGGATCGGATAGCCGCGTGTTAGTATTGTCCCACATAAATATTTAAAATCGATTATCATTGCTCCATCGAGTTTGACAAAGGAAGTTATTCCTTATATCGATAAATCGATAGTTATATCGATTCAGTTCTCAAGGTCGGTTTTGCGCCTTTGAATCGGTTCTGCGCGGTTTTGATTTCACATTAGTGATCGTAGCTTGTGACGTCATCGTAGGTACAAAAGATTCGACACGCTAGGTTCTCATACAGTTTGAAGCGCTTTTTTGGTCTATCTTGATATATGTCTGTGGTATAGAACATAGTTTATTAATTTCCTTTGCCATATATAGTCATATTTTATGTATCTAAGTCATATTTTACGTATCTCATATAAAATGTATGCATTCATTTTTCGGATCACCTGTTTATTGACATTGTTGTTCTTTGACATTCTATTTCTATGTTCAATATCGTTACTTGCTACGTGCGCGGAAGATGATTCATCTTAACTGTTAAAATCGTTAGTTTAAACCAGGGGTCTTCAAACTACGGCCCGCGGGCCAGGTCCGGCCCGCGAGTACCAACAATCCGGCCCGCGAAAGCGAGCCGGATCGTACCAACATACTGTAATAAACAGTATGTTGATACGTTGAGCTAGCTAGGTCCGGGCCCTTGGGACTTCGTGGCGGAGTTAGTTCGGCCCTAAGGCTAAAAAGTTTGGCGACCCATGGTTTAAACGCTCGAACAGCAAATGGTCGCTTGTATGTAAAATTGTACAACGGGGTGCAATTGACATTTCATTTTGAGAAAATACTAAAAACTAAAAACCATTTCAAGATTTTTGTGAGCTATTTTTTTTCAGATTTTTTTGATATGTTCATGAATCCAAATCAGCATTGACAAAAAAATCTGTTACGACAATTAGTCATGCGAGGAACATATTGTCTTCCCCTTCTATACGAAGACCCATCCTACGCTTCTCATTCGGTTAACACTACTCAAATATTTTTGCAAACACACAGTACTTTTATATTTTTTCCGACAATTATATTACACTTAAAACATCTGAAGGAAAACAAAAAAGAAAATGGCATACCCGGGTCATCAGAAGGCGGGAACATAAGATGCTTAGCGGGCGCGGGCGTCCTCACAGCCGCCGCCTGCAGCATTACAGGTGCGCGGCGTAACGCGCTATTGGCTGCGGACAGCGCGTGCGCCGCCGCGAGCGCTGCGCCCCCCTCTAGGGAAGCGCCCCCCTCTGCGCCCCACCACCACACCCATAGACGGGAGTAGCCGAGTAGTGCGCGTGGAACGCAACGGAGAACTGTGCCTGTGGTAAAGAAATTTAATTTCAACAACTATACTTGACTTCTCTTTGGCGAACAACTTTAAGTCTGGATAGTTAGACTCGCCGTTAGTTGTAGTGATTCGACGTATCTTCAACACGAATTTCGAGAACAATGCAATATGTTTAGAAGACTATATATCATTGGCGGATCCAGGGGGGGGGGGGGCAAGGGGGCCATGCCCCCCCCCCCACGAAGCCGATTACCTTTGCGGATAACATTGAACTTGCATTAAAAAAATTTTTTTAAGTCTTATTGATGTATATACCTAGGTAGTGCCAGTGCCTCTATCTTTATTTTTTTAAATCATAAAACGTGGCCCGAGTAGGGTTACCATCTGACAGACATTTGGCGCATTTGACAAGCATTTTACGGTTTCAAGGTTTTCCTGTCTCTGCTTTGCTCCAGCCGCAAGCTGGAGCAAAGCAGAGACAGGCATTTTTGTTTAGTGAGTCTCGCTGTGAAATCTTGCGTACATGCTCCAATCACGCAAACCTTGCTGCGCAAGCTACCCGTCTGCCCGAATGAAACCACATTTTGCAAGATTAGTGGATAAAAATGGGGCAGCGCGGGTTCCGTTTTTTACTGTAAGCATACAAGATTAATTGATGAAACTAACTAAAAATGGCGCTGCGCGACCGTTTTTTTACTAAATACAGACAAGATTAGTGGATGAAACTGACTAAAAATCGCGCTGCGCGGCCGCTTTTTTTAATATATACAAGCAAGAGTAAAAGTATAACAGTTGTAACTGATTAAAAATGGTGCTGCGCGGCCGTTTTTTTACTTAAGACAGACAAGATTGGTGGATGATACTGACTAAAAGTGGAGCTGCGCGGCTGTATCTTTTACTATAGATAGACAGACAAGATTAGTGGATAAAACAGACTAAAAGTCGCGTTGCGTGGCTGCTTTTTTTTACAACGGACAAGCAAGAGTACAAGTATAACGGATGAAACTAACTAAAAATGGCACTGCGTGGCCGTTTTTTTACTAAAGACAGATAAGATTAGTGAAATAGTGAATGAAACTGTCTAAAAATTGAGCTGCGCAGCCGTTTCATTTCCTATAGACAAGCATTTTTCTGAAAAATCAGGCGTTTCGTGCATCCTAAAGCATCCTCCCTTTCATAGATACCTATGTAAAGTAACCCAAGACCCGAGGCTCCGAGGGCCCCCCCCCAAACTTGAATCCTGGATCCGCCCCTGCTATATATGTTAATAAAGTAAAGAGACTACATAGAAGGGCACACGTCGCATAGCATTATTGGCAGCCGAGAGTGCATGCGCCACAGCTAGTGCTACGCTTGTGACGATGACGCACCCCACTCTGCGCCCCACCACCACACCCATAGCAAAGAAAATATACACTACGCGAAACCACAAAATAGAGAGAGAGAGACAAAATTAGTCCCCGACGCAGCTCAAGGTCACCTACAGGAGAGTGTTGCCCCTGTGCCCATAAACACGAGTATACGCAACAGAAAACTGTACAACCGCATCCCCCCTGTGACGTCACCGTGCAGCACGTACCCTTGGTGAGCAGCAGCGTGGGCGGCCCGTAGCCGGCCACGTGGTACAGGTACAGGCGCATCCACGGCGTGGCGGCCTCGGCGGGCGCGGGCCCCACGTGCGGCAGGCTCCCCGCCGCGGTCCCGGCGCGGGCTTCGCGGCATAGCGGCGCCGTTGATATCGCCAGCCTGCAATCCAAACGAGCTATGTCAAATTATTTGCAGTCTCTGCCCACACCGTACTTACCATACCATGACCGTGCTAGGTATACGTGTCAGGCAGTTGGGGTGAATGCCACCTCGGCCCCCCACACAGCGTAATGGCTGGCGGCGTCAGCGGCGAGAGGGTAAGTGCCGGAGGTTTTTAGTGGGTATTCCCTCCTCCCGAGATCCCATCGAACCATTTGGTTGGGTGGATCACGGGAGGCAGTCGTGGAGGGAGCCGCAACGTTGAAGTTTGCGGTACCCTCCTGGGGAGTCCCACATGCCCCCCTCTCGCTCACCTGCGGAAGAGGAAGCGCGTAAAAGCGTTTTCCTTCGGCATACCAAAAAAAAAGTTACGTGTCAGGCAAAAAAAAAATATTCATAGTATTGAAAAGTATGACACTATTCCAACTAGACCGTTCCGTCACTAGCCATGCACCGAGCGTAAATTATTGTCGGCGTGAATATTTTGCTAGTGCTGACAGACTCTGTGCATAACACGCGACGATGCCGCCGAGACGGTGAGTATACGGGTTGTAACCACGTATGATAACCATAAAAGCAAAATGAATCGGATTCTTATTGGTTTTGGATGTTGCATAGGGGACCATACGAGTTGCATACGGGCATCATACGGGATTTATACGGACATCATACGGACACAGAACTAGTGATGGGCGTTAAGGCTATTTAAAAATAATTTTTCACCGTTAAATTAATTGTGAAATAGCTTTTTTCAATTAACGCTATTTTTAACGTGAATTTTAACGATCGTGCATGCATCATGCATGAATGGCTACTTTCAATTATTATCTTAGACAAAGTTAATTTGTCGTTGATTCGCTTTAGTTTTCTTTATTATATTCATACCACAAACCAAATCATATCTGAAAAATCAAATTAATTATTTAGTAAGTATGTTTTTTTTAATGAAAAGATATTACAGTAAATTAATTGAGCTCAAATGAGCACCTTTTTTTTCTCTATGCAAATTTTAAAAAAGTGCGATTATAAGTATTTGTTATAATTTGTGTTAATTTTCTGTAATATCTTTTAATTAAAAACAACACGAACACACGAACCCGCAACACCTATGCGACGTGACCAATTCATTAATGATTACTTTCACACTAGCTGGATGGAGTGGCTAGTGAAAATCGCTTTTTCCTTCCTTCACGTTAATAAACTAAACGTTAAGGCTAGAAGTTGTTAAAATTATTAACACAATTTCAATCCAAAACTGAACCTTTGGTGTCATATAATAAAGACCACGGTAATTTCGTTTTCTAAACTCAGTGCTCCACAGCAGGAAGCAATAAATCTCAGAACAATGTGTCTTACTTGCAAAGTTAGTTTTATTAGTGTTATGCAATTTAAGGGACCCCCGCCTTTGTTATTATTCTGAACAAAAAACAATACTTACAATAGATACCGTAGTCTCGGCCCATGACCGAACTATGCACGTGTGCAACACGTGCGGTGGCGGTCGAGCGAGGGACCTTAGCTTTTTTGGAGCTTACTTCACGTTAGAATCGTTAATTAATTTTAGCAGAATATTTCATTTAAAATTAATGAGCTAATGCTAAATTCTTGATTAGTCGTTAAGCGTTAAAGCTAAGGCGATAACGACACATCACTACACAGAACGCCGTCGCGTCGATCCGTTTCAGTCGGCATAGTAGAGCGTATCGTATTGCTTTTCGTGTCTGATACGTTCCTATCACGGTCATGGTATGGTACGGTGTAGTGGGTAGAGACCTTGGTATAAAAGCAATATTTTCTTTTTATATTCATATCATATTTATCGTTTTAAAGGCCAACATTGTATTTTTCATGCATGCTGAGTACACCTGTAATTGATGTCATACAAGAATTCTAGTGGTATAATATATTTGTTTATATCTATGTATGTTATTGTATATACATTGTTGGAGTACCTTAAATAAAATAATAAATAAAAGTATTTGCGCGCGCAACAGACAGTTGACCTATTGTATAGAACTTTGTTTAACAATCTGCCGACGCGATATTCCTGCAGTTAACCCCACTTCACACCCACCCCCATACCTCTAGAAATTTTGCTACTGTATGAGCTACCCGTCGACCCACTGTCCAAGCGTGATAAGTTTTCGGAAATTTGTATTAGAAACATATTTGGTATGTGCCTTTATTAAGCGACAGTGAATGGTTATTTAGAGAATAATTTTGTTTGTGTTGCAATAAATACACACTGACCTATACTTGGTAGCCAACAAGCGTGCTCGCGCCTGTGCTCCCAGCGCATGCAGCGCTTCGCAGCGCAACAAATCTAGCGGCCTTAGTTTCGGGCGCAGCGTTCGCAGCGCTATCCTCAAACACGCAGCCGCTGCTAAGTAACGGCGCGCTTCTCCTTCGATTTCAGGATCTCCTACTACCTAAAAAAAGAATATACTTACAACTCTTTAGTATTCAAAAACGTGTTTAAGTAAAATTACATAGAAATTAGAAATTAAAAAGATAGCAATCTTTCTTACCTTGTCTAATTCCATAAGTAAACTATCCAAACTTTCATCACAAAGCTTTCCAACTTCAAAAAGTGTCACTGCATGACTTTTGAGATCCTGCAATAAGAAATTAATATTAGGCGCTTTTTATGAAAATCTTGTAGAACAAACATCGGGCAAGAAGGTACGGTAAAGTAAGTGTTATGGGCCCTACACATGCGCAGGCCCAGCCGGAAGGCCGAAAGGGACGGAGCAATACAAAACAAAAGGACATACAACTTTCTCTTTCCTTTGTATAGCTCCGTCCTTCTCGGCCTCTCCGGCCGCCTGTGCATGTGCAGGGGCCATTACCGGCGATAAATTCCCCATCATAAGATATGCTGCCAATGTAGAGTCAAACAAGACGGCAACTCTCCTCCCTCTACCAGAATTTGAAGATTCCTCTGGCGTATCTTCATAGTTCTGTGAAAATAACGCAATGTATAAGAAGATCAACATTCACATAACGCTACTACACACTAACCGCCTTACTAATAAAGAACCGCAACCCACCCGTTTTACAAGTGTGTAACTATGACAGTGATAGATGAGTTATAGATCGCGTATACAGTCGGTTACTAATAAAGACTTTTATTGTATTGGGTAGTTACACAAAGGTTAATACGAATATCACTTGCAACACTGGTGCTCACGTTCTAAAACAACATTATCTTTAATTATTTTCTAGTGAAATATAAATAAATAAATAATTTAAATCTTATATTGAGGCATATTTGGTTAAAATCTTTAAACTGTAATGGGTTTTTTAATTTTTTGGTTTTTATTTACTTATTTTTTTCGTGAACTGTCTATCGTGTTTTTAAACGATCACAGGAAATGTCATACGTTGCCATGACAATAATAAACAAACAAATATTTTCAAATGTTCAAAATGTAAATACACAACATTTTATGCGTTTCTTTTATTATTTTCGGTTGTTTTGTGTTTTTCTCAGTAATAGCCAAGATTTGCAAGCTTTGGAATACCCACCTCATTTTCACAGTTTGTGATTTACGCTCACGAGTTGCATAATAATGTCATCCCAAGGGAATCAACGCTAGAGAGATGTAATTCTTGCCAATTTTATAAATAATGTTTATTATTTATAATTATTAACTTGTACTCGAAACAATCTAACAAGCACCAGATCATACCTAAGTAAAGATCGTGGAAATAAGATCGAGGAATCGAGCACATGAAGGAAACTTATATACCTACCTACCTACCCTATCGCAAAGATTTCAATCTTTGCCCTATCCTAACCTGAAGAAAGCTGCATCGATTAAAAACTAAAGAACAACGAAGAACTATTTTCTTTTAAAGGTTATGTATGTCTATAAAATAAAATATATCGAGTGAAAAACTAGTGCATTTTTATTCAATATTAGATAATTACGATCTAGCATTGCAACGGTTGGTTTGTTAATAATCTTATTAAAATGATAATGGGATTATAGAATCAATCTATTTTATAAAAAGGAACTTTGACAGGACTTCAGTAATACGGTTTCTTATATAAATTGTAGGCTGATTGACCAGTTTCATTGCTTTGTATGCTAGTAAAGACTTCTCATATCGAATTGTTCTAGAAACAACATCGAAATAATGATAAAACTTTATTTTTATCCATTTTACGTATTTACACATCAGTTAAACTAGGTCCCGTGAGTGTATAGTGACAGTTTAAGTTTCCATAGTAATTACCCACTCGTTACAACAGGCGTATGTCACGGAACTGTCAAAATTTGTTTATTAGTCAAGATTTCGCTGTATCACCCGTACACAACGCGGGTAAATGTTTATTAGTAAGGCAGCTAAAGTCTAATTATTAATTCACTGGAGTAAACTTATGATAATGTCTGACTGATTCTAATGTCACATTGTAAAATAATGTTGCCTTATTTATTGTACAATACTAGTGCTGCGTTTCGTTCATTGTGATTCAGTACACTCACACAAAGTCAGTAGTGTTCATGGTTACAACGGGGACATTTTTTAAACAAGCCTCAAACGTTCATGGTTACGTCAGGTTACTCCAGTGAATTAATAATTAACTTTATTTTAGAAGTAAATTAGCATTAATTGAAGTTATTAACATATTTCTACCTGTTTGGATGTGGAAGGCTCCTGCTTAATGAGCACATGTTCCATTTGTAAAGCATCATCGTCTAGATTTGGGTCGAAAGTCAACGGAGTGATCTGTCGGTATCTGCAAAAACAAAACCTATTTTAATATAAATCATCATCTAGGAAAAAATAAAATAATTTAAAAAAATAATAATAATTAAAGACTCAGGGCACTAATCATAGTTAATTTTGTGACTTGCATTGTTTTATACCTTGTAAACACCAAAAAACTAGTAAACGCTCACAAAAAACCTAGTAAACACCAAAAAACTAGCGACCGCCTGTTGCCGGTGCTGTGCAATCCCTTGCCCACGACTGGCTGACCAATCGAATATTGATGTGTACTGGTTAGTGAAACTGTTATAGAATAAGTCCCCCAGGGTAATGCATTAGGTACACTATTATATTGACCAATGAGATAATAATTGTGGATGGTTTTGCGTGGTACGAAGGACGAAACACCTCGTGGGGCCGCGGAGGCTACACGAACTCACGACTAACTACCAATCTCAACACCGTTGTATTAAATCAAAGAAACTGTTTTACAAGGCGTCCCACAGGGCAGTACATTAGGTACACCGTCATATTGGAGATATAATATCGGTGAATGGTATTGCGTGGTAAGGACAAAACACCACGTGATGCCGCGGAGACTACGCGAACTCACGACTAATCAATCTCAACACCTTTTAAATCAAAGAAACTGTTACACAGGGCGTCCCACAGGGCAGTACTTTAGGTCCACTGTTGTATTGGCGGTATACTGACGGCGGGTGGTGGTGCGTGGTGAGGGCGGAGCGCCACGAGGGGTGCTCGTGGGCGGGCGGCGGCCGGAGATGCTGCGCGAACCCCAGTCGGCAGTAAAGAGACACTGCTTGTTTCACCAGCTCGCATTCCACCTGACAGAAATTACTTAACTATATAAAATTATTGTACAGACAGCAGGACGTCAGGTTATACAAAACTGACAAAAAAATTCAATTTATGTGGAACCTCAATTTCTTCGCATTTAAGTTTAAAATTTATTGTAACTGATTACCCTGATGTGGTTGCCCAGCGTGCTGTTGACTGTACTTGTATAAAGACCAAAGAGTAATCGAAATAATACATTCGATAAAGCTACGAGTATCTTTTTTTCAATATTATTATTACAATACAATACACAAATAATATAATGATAAAATGAGAAAATTTTAAGTATAAAATGAGGAACCATTTATGGTGATCAATGTCAAAGTCAAAAATAGCTTTATTCAAATAAACTTAATTATTAAGTAGGTACTTTTGAATCATCCATATTTTCCTACCACCCGTTCAAGACTTTTTTAACTGACAAGGAGAACGGGCGCAAGAAACTTATCAGCTTTCCCCAACCATAATAGAATTCACACATTAATTTAAAGACACTTTTTAGACGAAAAGTAGCGAAAATATATATGCAAGCAAATAGTTGTGAAATTGACAGTGACAGAAATACCTGCAAAACATTCGCCAGTTCTGCGACGGTTGTGTGCTCATCGATGGACACGAATACTTTGTACAGTAGGGTCTCGAAGTAGTCGCCGGCGATGCGGTTCATCACGAACCCTTTGAGCGGCGGCACTGACACCTTGTCCGCCGCCGTTATAGGCACGTCCAGGTATATGAGCCCACGCCTGTGGAACACATTTTAGGTTGACTAATTTAGGGTTAAGGCAAGGGGGTCTAACGCCGCGCTTAAACTTTTATAGTAGCCTACTGCTCGCGGCTCACTCAGTCAAGCCAGCGCACGAGGGATGTCATGTGTCGGTTGAGACAGAGCTACGCGATAGAAAGAAGCACTTTGGAGGCTTTTATAATAATAGGCACGCAGCGCTGTGCAATTTGAAATTGTACTTTATTGCCGTACAGCGAGAGTAGTTTATTATTTGATTGTGATTTTTGAGTGTGATGTGTCCTCACGCGGATGGGCATCTGTACGTTTAGTATTATTATATTGAACCAAGTTTAATAAGTCCAAAGTCAAGAGAATAGTATTTAGTCTATTGGAATCTGTCAACGGTGCTACCATCTGCTTTTGATGTTTTATTCTATTCGCATATTACAGGTACTACTAACGTTTCAAATATTTTACTGTCGGCATTTTACTGTTTGGTTTGTACCCATCTTATTTACCTTTAAAATACCAAGTTAAATAGCAACAAATTACATGTGATTGTAATAATTAATGATGTATTGAGTAGCTCAGTGGCGCAGTGGTTTAGCGCCTGGCTCTGCGATTACGGAAGTTAAGCAACTTCGCAAGGGTCGGTCATGGGATGGTGTCTAAAAATTTATTATATCAAGTTTCTCCGTGCTTCAGAAAGCACGTTAAGCAATTGGTTCTGGCTACATTTACAATCGTTTACACCCACCAATCGTGGTGGGTTATTATGGCCCATCCTCCTTATGCACCCATAAGGAAGACCTGTGCTCCATTGTGGGACATAAAAATTGCTTATGTCGATTCGAGTAGTAAAGAAAGTTCATGCAAATCACACAAGTTTTATCTTACCTGTACAATGTCTTGACGACATTGTAGTCTAGGGTTCCAGCGGTCTGCGAGCCTCGGTCAATTAACAAGTCAATTAGTGCCTTCTCGCTCTCACTCAAAGGCTAGGAATAAAGAAAAACAAGTATTTTCAGGCAGTTAATCAAATCATAGCATAGCAGCACTTCGTTTTTAGTCAAAATATTTTAAAAGTTATAAAAATAAATAATATTACAATGGAAGTATTCCAGTTAGACCTTTAATTTCATAACCAATCAAAAGTTTTTAATGATTTTGTTATTGATAATAATTTATAAGTAATCCTTTTAGGTCAATAAATAAAAGACACTTTTTTTAATCTATAGCATACCCCGGGCACTCATTCAAGCGTCGCGTTTCAACTACCTATTACATAGACGCTACACAGTGACGTTTTTGCACACGCGCAACTGTGTGCGTGCTATTGAATGAGCACACGGATCGGCACACGGAACTCGCGCGGTGGGCGCCGGTGGGGTGAGATAATTGATTGTGAGGCGGGGCGGAGAGTTTCCTGTGTCCTATTCTGTGTTTATAGTCAACTTCGCTATGTTTAGAACTTACTTCATCGTAAGTACAAAGTATTTGATTATTGCAATAGTAAGGGCGACTTGCATCATAAATTAAATATTATTTAAAAGTATATATGTACGTCGTGCGTATACGAAATTGTTTAAATGGTACTTAAAAAAATATTTAACTTATAGTGCAAGTTGGAGTTAATGCAGTAAAATAAATCACAAATTAATTCTCAAAGAAATCGTTAATATAAAATAACCAACTTCAAGATCAAGGGTCAAGCAAGGTATGTTGCCTACATACCTTGTCTACTTGTCACATCACCTTCTTGTCTACATACCTTGACATCTTCCTCAAGCACGTAGCCAAGTTCCACGCGCCACCAGGGCTGCATGGGCACACTCAGAGGAACTTTAGGCAAGAGCGCCCTGATCGCTTTGGACCGACCACGGCGACCTATAGACCTGGATTTAGCAACCAGCTCTAGGTATTCATTGCGTCCTATACCTAGTAAACGGAGACCTGAAAAAAATAACAATTTATAGAAAAAGGAAACTTTAGTGGGTTACATACATATATGAAATACAGGGTGTCCCATGGCTATGCTACATTTGAATTAAGTTAAATTATATATAAAAACAATGTGAAGTCTAAACTATGTCGGGATTTACACCATGTACCTGTTTATTTTTGAACCTCTGATATTTCGGTGAAGTTTAAAACAATATAATATGAAGTCTTCCTTCAATAAAATGTCCTAAAAGAAATAAATATAAAAGTAAAACTTACAATCAGCTGCTGTGAAGTTAGGCATGGTGTCATAGCTTTTCTCCAGCTCTATTAAGAGTGCTACGACTTCCACATAGTAAATAAATGGAGTTATCCTTAAACCTAAAAGAAAATTAAATATTAAAGTACCTATTTATAAACATTTAGCTCATCTATCTTGAAAGCATAGACAAAAAAAAATTGTTTCACTCTTCAGTCAGCATCAATATTTTTTATTATTATTATTATTTATTTAATTCAGACAGAGTCCATATTTGTTAGTAAAATAAAACTTAAATAGCTATGTTAGTAACATTAGGGCTAGAAACAAATTTTATTTGACTGATACACGGGTCATATGTACAGTGACCCAGTGTTTCAGTATTAGACCGTCACAGCGGTCTGCAATCACAGTCAGGAGGCTGTTGGTGCTGCAGCGGACTCTATGCATCAGCGAGGCTATTCTGTTGCGCATTATGGCATAAAAGTCTTGAATGCGGGCCTCGGCGAACATGCCTGATGCGCTACAGAACCGCGGCAACCCCAACAGTATCCTGAATGCATTGTTATATTGGATACGCAAGGCATTGTACGACTTTTGTGTATACTTAACCCACAGGCTGCACGAGTAAAATGATTGACAATAAGCTCTAAATAAAGTCACTTTTACTTCTTTAGTACATCGTGCAAACCTGCGAGCCAGCATATTGCATCTTACTGCCAAGGCCCTGCGCTCCCTTTCCATATCAGTATCATCTGAAAGGTCTTCAGTGAGCCAGTGCCCCAGGTACTTAAATCTGGGAACTCTTTTAAGCTGCGTACCATTTATTTTCACAGGGGGAATTTCAGAAAAAAAACCATGTGTCGCGTTTTAAAAACCATGATTTCCGTTTTTTTAACATTGTACCTGAGGCCGTGGATCACTGCATACTGCTCACAGCATTTCAATAGTTTTCTGAGGGCACTTATCGATGGACTCAGCAAGACCATATCACCCAAGGCCAAGATTACTAAGCTCAACGATAAGTCGGTTCATATGAGGATTGAAGAGCTTCGGCGAAGCTATCCCCCCCTGCCTCACCCCACACTCCAGTCCATACTGTCCCGATAGTGAGCCCGACCATCTTACGTAATTGGTCTGATTTTGATACCAAAATCTAAACATGTTTACAAGTTCGCTTGGCATGTTTGTGTCATCCGTCATCTTCGACCATAGGCGATCGTATGACACCAGGTCGAACGCCTTCGACAGATCAAGGAAGCAAACGTAAACAGGGGTGTTCCTGCTAGTATAGTAATTAACCGTATGTTTTAAGCAAAGAATTGCGCTTTCTGTGGATAGTTCGGGTCGAAACCCGAACTGCGCGTCGTGAAGTTGCAGATGCTTACTGAGCTGGCGATCTAAAAGTGAGTCCAGAATTTTTGCTACGACTGTTGCCAGTGATATCGGCCGATAATTGTTTATATCGGAAGCGTCCCCTGTTTTATTTTTAACTACTGGTACCACAAGCGTTTTCATTAGGTCAGTTGGCAAGTAACAATGGGCAATACACAGGTTAAAAAACATTACTAGTACTCTGGGTAGATAAGCACCTGCGTATTTCAGATGCTCCACACTGAGTCCATATACCGCTAAAAGTATTTTTATTTAACATTTAACGAATATAGTGTTGATGTTGATTCAGTTGGCATGACTTAACTAAATTGACAGGAGTAAACTAAATTTTATTTAGCATTCTGTTTTTGTCTCTTCTGTACAGAAAGACAAGGATGGGAAACTAAGTCAATTTAGTTAAGGGTCTATAATAGGAAAACATGGTTTGCAGGGGTCATATTTTTATATAGAAAACGTAGAGTTGTAGCCACAAAAAAAATATACGACAGGCTAAAGAGATTCTCTAAGAAACCTCACAGATGATTGTAAAAAAAATCAGAATATCATCAAAAGTGCTTGCGTAGGGTCTAATTGCGTAGGGTATTTTTGGTGTAAATAATAGCGGAAACATATTGAATTCTACATAAAAATACACTTTATACTGTGAAGTAGCTCAATAACTTTTTTCAAGAAAGATAATTGTGCTAAAAATAATGATGAAAAAACAACGAATAATATCGAAAAAGTGCAGAAGTGAGGTTATTTTCCATACTCTTTAAACATAAAGAAAAAAGACAAGAGACAAATGTTTCCACATAACTGAGCCTTAATCTAACCGAATCGACAAAATTAATCACTCTCTTAATTTTGATATAATAAGATAAATTAATGAAATAGATCAACAGTTCCTTACTACCTAATATTACAGATGAGATAAAGTTATTTGTTCACAAATTAAGACTTAAATTAACAGACTATGGTCAGAATTACCTTTAACAATCATATCTGCTAAGTGATAGGGGTATAGCATGAGCCTCTGAATGCTGCTCTGTACAACGGTCTCGTAATATTTCTTTTCATCTTTACGGACGGTTCTCACTGAAAATACAACTTAATATTAATAACTATTATTACTGTAAAGTATGTCTGTTCCCCTCAGACAGTGGCACATTTTTTGTCATGCCCTGTATGTCCCAACTCCTGCACATGCGAGGATCTTTATAGGGCCACTGATAATGCTATATCGCTAGCTGAGTTCTAATTCTCACTAATATAATAATACCAAAATCAATACACAAAGAAGAAGATTGTTAAGTATTATTCTTGCGGTTTTTTTGTTAGTCATAATTAAAGGCCGGATTTGCGGTGGCAGGAATACAAACTTGCTAGTGATTACCAAATTATCGTAAATGTTTTTATATATCGATGTTTTGAAAATATTTTTGGAGTGGAACTTCTTTGATCGCGTCTGTATTTATTTTTTGTATTTTACCAAGGAGGATGTATTTCTTAAAAATTTGACATTCTACTTCACTCACTTTGACTTTGCTATCTTTGCATCAAGAAAAACTGCAGTGAATTTTATTATTTATACATTTCACGATTTTCACTTTTCTATTTCAGGTAGGTAATTTCTACTATTTCCGACAGTAATTCTGTATATCACGTTACATAATTATATTTTTTTTATCGATAAATTACACAAATAGATAATCAAGTTGTCCACGCACTATTAAACGTCATTTTATTCGTGCTACCAAAAATCCGGGGTCTGGTCATAATGCATAAACTGTTTTGTCAGCGTAGACATTATATTTAGCCTTAAACAAAGTAACAGATGATTACAAAAATAATACTGTTGTGACAGTAAAACTTAAAATTAGGTTTGCGTCATCATAACTGAATAGAAAAAAGAGAATTTTTATCAATAATTTTATAGTATTTCTTTCATTACTTTTGTAATAAAATTATAATTAGAATCAACTTCAAAATATTATAATTTAAAGCAATAAAAAAAGTAACTGAAACACTACAACACCAACATTGTATACCTATAATTAGTTCTAAAATAATAATTTCAAGCAAGAAATATTTTGTCTTGCCCATTAGAGCTTCCAAGTTGCAATGAAAAGATGACTGAAGAACTTTATACAAAACTAAGAAGTTCCATCACCTTATAGTTGATTGGTGTCCTTGAATGTTATCTACTAAAATAGGCAATCTTAATACCTAATTCTTGTTAACCCATCTGCGCCTGCTGTATACCCCTCTAAAAATAATTAGCACCAGAGAAGAAAAGAGATAAAAGAAGAAAACGTAAACAAATGCCCGCCTCATGCGGCCGGGTCAGCGTTGACGGAATGGGTTAAGCTATTTTGAGCCGGCTTCATGCGGCCGTTTCGGCATCAAGGAATTAAGCAATAACTACACCAAGTACTCACTTTGTGATTTTCATACAAACATCAAACATGCTCACTTTACATACTCATAAATAAAAACTACATTTATTACTACAATGTCTTTTATGTTGATGTAGTGACCAAATGTTAATTTCTCAAATAAGCATTCCAAATAACTACAGAAATTTCTCGATTTCTTAAAACATACAAAATGTTATTCACATTGGTTCAATTTCCTGACAAAGTTGTATGAAATGCGAAAACAGGCTTATTTTTTATATTTTGAGGAAATTGAAAGGTCTTCGAAGATGGTTGAAATGCTTATTTGAGAGATTAACAGTTGGTATATCCATCAACATCAAAGTCATTGCAGTGATACATGTACTCGTTTATTTATGAGAAAGTTAAGTGAAGCGAAGTGAGCATGTTTGTATGAAAGTCACACAGTGGGTGCTTAATTCTGAAGGCCAGTGTATTATGGGCTACTTACCCAAACTTCCTCTGAACCTCAATTGGTTTTTAATACTGAACTCGAATATGTAACGCTCATACTCCTTGGGAGAATCACCAAGCAACTGAAATATGTAACAAATAACATGAAATACCAAGACAGAGGCAGAAAAACAGTGTGCAATGTTACCTACAAAAGTAACAACTTTAACATAAGAATGGCAAACCGAAGAAAGTTCAATAGCTTTTATTGTATCTGAAGAAAGGAAACTAGGCATGTGGTGTACAGAAATACGGATGGCAGAAAAACTATAGATTTGCACTTCAACAACCTTCTTCACACTGGTTGGCAAATGAGGCCATTGGATCTTTTTTCTAATGCAATCCTCAATTTCATCTTCCATGATATCGGGGTAACAATTGTACAATGAGAACTACATCGAATATAATTGCCCTTGAATTAATTTTAATCAGGAAAAAATATTTTGATAACGCAGTCTTCACAAATTGACTTGACTTGACTTGACTGACATTGACATTGGACAGTTTACGGACTTGGGATGCGGTCCACATGGCGATTACACCGATTACGGCGTTTACAACGCTCACACGAAGTCCGCATTCGATATCGCGCTCAAATCGATAAAATCGACAAATGACAGCTGGCGAATGCGAACCGCTCGTAAGCGCGCTAACGTTTTATTCTAACCTCAAATACAAGATGGAATAATTGCTAGATACTATTTTTGCTCTCTAAAGCGATGATAATGATGAAGAACGTTTGATTATTGAGTCGTGTGCACCCAACATCTTTTTTTTTCAACTTTTTACATCAACCACCATTTTGGATAAGCTCCAAATTAATATTAACAAAATATTAACCAATATAATGCTCTATCCTTTTGTTGTGAAGTGAGGAAAAGATCCTTCTATAACGAACTCTCTCATTTTTTGATTTTTTGACGAAATAAAATTCTGACACCTGTTTCGTTTGACAGTCACTTATAACTTTTGACAGAACGTTCACAGTGATTACGCTCCGAGGCATGGTCGCTGTAAGCCCAAGATGGCGCTGGTAATGACGTCATGAGTGACGTCACGCTAGATATTGTAAACGCGCTAACGTGCATGCAGACCGGCTGTTATCGCAATAATATCGATATTATCGCTATGGGGACCGCAGCCTTGATTGTTGGGAGCATTCCAGCACGCGTAGCATGACCAACATCGAGATAAGATTCGACTCAGAGAACAATGGCTTGTCTACACCGAAATGTCACTTTTGTCGGGTTGAGATCGAGATACTCATGCTCGCATTTAGAACTAGTAGACTCGTATTGTTCTTTGTCGTGGCCTAATGTCAAAAGTCGACAAACACGAGCTTTTCTCTTCAACTGACATTAATTTGACAGTTGAATCAGAGAAACTTGTCTACCACCCTTTGAGTAGTCGAGAAGGTCGAGAAAGAATCACAGACTAATAAGAAGATTCGAAATAGTTTTCTACGTATTTTATTTTATATGAATCTAAATTTCGCAATAAAAATAAATCTAAATTATCCGTGGTTATATTTTATTGCTTAAAAACTTAAATTAAAATTATTTTCATACGATGATTTTAATATTTCGTAATTTTCTCGTCATTTTACACAGATTACTAAATTAACAATTTCGTTAGTAGTCTGTGTTATCTTTTCAAAATACTCTCAATAAAAGAAAGGCAAACGAATTTATATCCATACAGCTATATTTAATTAGTTTTAAGAGTTTAGCGTTGTGAAATCTATAGAAAGGAACGGTGCTTTATGAGAAATAAAGTAATTATTTTCTATTGGCAATATTATTCTTCTCGAACTCGAGAGAGCTTGTCTACGGAAGAGAACGCTTTCTTGAGTGCCTCTTTATCTTAGAACTTATAAAAAAAATGAGAATCATGTTTAAACTAAATTATTTCGGATCAAATTAGATAATTTTGACGTTTATCGGTGTTGAAATAAAAAGATTACCTTTAAAATTAACTTTTTTTATTAAAAGACATTAAAAGTTTTCGAAATTCTGAGAACGAGTCCCACCTGTCTGTCAAACTGTGCTCAGCAATCGAGAAGGTCGAGACGACAAGTCTTCGTAGACAAGAGTCTCGTTTGCTCATGCTACGCGTGCTGCAGACCAATCGGTAACTAAGGCTGCGGTCCGTATAGCGATAATATCGATATTATCGCGATAACAGCCGGTCCACATGCACGTTAGCGCGTTTATAATATCTAGCTTGACGTCTCTCATGACGTCATTACCAGTGCCATCTTGGCCGCTTTTTAATATACTATATCTATGCATCTTGGACTTACAGCGACCATGCCTCGGAGCGTAATTACTGTGATTGACTGTGAATGTGAACGTTCTGTCAAAAGTTTCAAGTGACTGTCAAACGAATTAAGTGTCAGAATTTTATTTCTTAAAAAAATGATAGAGTTCGTTACAGAAGGAGCTTTTCCTCACTTCACAATAAAAGGGTAGAGCATTATATTGGAGGTAACACATCACAGCCTTTGTTAAAGATTCCTACCAGTTTGTCAGTGAGATACAACATCTACATCTCGCTGATGATGAAACTATGGTTAGTTTTGATGTTCAGTCCTTATTCACATGCTTACCAGTACAGGACTGCATTGATATCATCAGGAAAAAGCTAGTTGATAACAACATGCCAATCGAATATGCAGAACTACTAGAATTATGCCTAACATCTAGATGTAGATGTTGTATCTCACTGACAAACTGGTAGGAATCTTTTACAAAGGCTGTGATGTGTTACCTCTCAGTGGAGTGAGTGTTTTCGCTACGTGTTTAGCCAATTTGTAGGTTGGTGAGTCAATTTAACTTACTATGGGACGTAGCGGAGCGTTGTCTTTGTGTATTTTTGGTAACCCATACAGTTTCGGCGGTGTAGGGCAGGATAGAATAAGATAATCGACGTCAAGATCTTTCTTGGAGGGGCCTCCCAAATTTTATGAAATGGTGGTAGTTTCAGTAGATTCTCTCTCTTTTTAGCACTAAATAATTCATAAAATGAAATTATAAATCAACATAAAACAATAAAAAAAAAATTGTTAAATTTTAATTTCTGAACGTCTAAAAAAATTCTTCGCTTGAGGGTAGACTCACGGGCAGCTTCAGTCCCCCGTGACCACGGCAGCTGCAAAGTTGCCGAAACGTCGGGAAAACCAAAAATCAAACCAAATACCAACTAATTACCAAAGTACTTTTAATAAAACCGCGCTAGTATCCGTTAAAAATTGTTTTATATCTTGAAAACAATTTTGCAAGAATGAATAATAATCAATTTGAGATAGTGTTCATTATTAAAAACAAGATTACGTAACAATAACAATTGAAGATCTTCAATTGGTTGGTTGTTCAAATTACGTGAGATCTGACGCCAAGCATCATCTCTTACACCCCATTAGTATAACAGCCATCGTTTGGGTCCCATAAACATCTATAATCCTTGTAAAGGGATTTCTATCGAAGACTTTGCGAGCTATCCATATTGACTGGATCGCGCGAACCACAACACAACCGTCCACACCGCGCGCTCCACGTAACTGAGGCACCTTTGAGGCAGGCCAAAAAACCGACCAAAAACGGATCGACCGCGGCAAGGAGCGCGCGCTCCAATTCGTGCATTCGAATCGCGTGCGGCACGTCCACACCGCCCACGCCTTTGGATCGCGCTCCTGCCGCGCGTGATCGGAGCGCGTTGGATCGTCCGGTGTGGACGCGGCTATTAAGCAAACTCTTCATCACTATCGTTGCTTTCGAGAGCGAAAGTAATTTCTACCCATTGTGGCATTGTGGATAGAAACTATTAATTGTATTATTTTTATTGATTTACTCTTATCTTTTATGAACTATTTCTGTTTGGGTAGAACCTATATTGTTTTTGAGGTTAGAATGAAATGTTACCCGCTCACGAACAGTCCGCGTCACCAAACTTTTGAATCTGACAATGAGGTCGCTAAAGTTTTTGAAGATTTCTTTGCTAGGATACCAGCAGAAACTACCAGTACTCTTAGTGCTTGTCCCAACATCGCTGTCTCCCTCCTGGAGTCTAGTGTTGATAAGTGCAATGAAGCTTTTTCCTTTAAATATATAAATAGTGCAGATATCATTAAAGCTTTTAAAACAATTAATGTTAAAAAAACTGAAGATCTTTGGGGCATGTCAACAAGCATTATTAAATCAATTATTGATATACTAGTCCTTACTTGGCTTTTATTTTTAACAAATGTATTGATGAAGGGGTCTTTCCTGACTTAATGAAAAATAGTAAATTGATTCCTCTTTTTAAATCTGGGGATAAAAGTGACCCAGCTAACTTAAGGCCAATATCAATACTTCCAGCACTTAGTAAAATATTTGAAAAAATTATATATTCCCAATTATTAGATTACTTCACATACAATCATATACTTCATAAAAATCAGTTTGGATTTTCCAAGGGTAAAAATACTACTGATGCTGGAATTGCACTTCTCAAACATATTCTTGACGCTTGGGAAGAAAAGCAAGATGTAATTGGTATTTTCTGTGACCTTTCTAAGGCATTCGATTGCGTTGATCACCAAACACTGTTAAAGAAGCTAGAACATTATGGTGTCTCTGATAAATCAGTTAACCTTATGAAATCGTATTTGTTCAATAGAACTCAGAAAGTAGTGATAAATAAAACTGAATCTACTGGAGCCCCCATCAATATGGGTGTGCCGCAGGGATCAATATTGGGCCCATTGCTGTTTCTAATTTATATAAATGACCTTCCCAACTACGCAAATAATTTATGTGAGACAGTACTATTTGCGGATGATACTTCTTTAGTTTTCAAAGTAAACAGAGGTAGTAACTGTTCGGACGAAGTACATAGTGCTCTCTCTAAAGTTTCATACTGGTTTAATAATAATAATTTAGCACTTAACCCCAAAAAAACTAAATGTGTAAAATTTTCAATGCCTAATGTTGAGCAGACAGAATTAAATATTAATTTGAATGACGATTAAGTCGAGTTTATTGAAAGTACAAAATTTCTAGGTATCACACTAGATTCTCGACTGCAATGGGATCCACATCCACATATCGAAGCCTTGTCAAGTAGACTTAGTTCAGCGGCATTCGCTGTTAAGAAAATAAGGCTTTTAACTGATATTGAAACGGCAAGGTTAGTATGTTTTAGTTATTTTCATAGTGTAATGTCTTATGGACTGCTATTGTGGGGCTCAGCTGCCAGTATTGAAGATATTTTTGTACTCCAAAAAAGAGCTGTTCGCGGCATATACAATCTTCGGCGGAGAGATACCTTGAGAGAACTGTTTAAAGAAATAAATATTTTAACTTTGGCAGGCCAATACATATATGAAAATTTAGTTAGTATGTCAATGTAGAGTGCCTTTCATCGGTTATTACTTATGGCGTTGTGTTGTTACCCCGTAAATTTATGATTATTGCGATGGAATAAGGTTCAAAATTGAATAAATTTAAGGGGTACCACAACATAACGCCATAGGTAATAACCAAAGGCTGGATTTGCGGTAGCAGGAATACAAACTTGCTAGTGATTATCAAATTATCGTAAATGTTTACATATCGATGTTTTGAAAATATTTTTGAAGTGGAACTTCTTTGATCGCGTCTGTATATTTTTTGTAATTTGATAAGGAGGATGTATTTTTAAAAAATTGACATTGTATTTCACTAACTTTGACTTTGCTATCTTTGCATCAAGAAAAACTGCAGTGCATTTTATTTTTTCTACAATTCATGATTTTACTTATTCAGTTCGTAATGCCTTGAAGAAAAAATCTAGTTTCAATTTTTATTCGTTTTTATACATAATATACATAACACAAATAGATAATTAAGTTGTCCATGTCCACGCACTATTAAACGTCATTTTATTCGTGCCACCGCAAGTCCGGTCTCTTAACCAATGAAACGCGTCAATGAAAAAGTCTTACTTGACTAATGTAAACTAGGCCTTTTTTTTTGACTCTGGCTTCTTCCGTTCTTCACAGAAATTCCGCCAACGTCCCGTAATGAGAGATACACGATGATTTGGATGAATGCTCGGTAACTTTGAAGCTTTCCTTCCTTGAGATTTCTCTTTCAATACCTAACCTAGGGAAAGGACAAAGACAAACACAAAACGTCACAAATACAATAGGTACATATGTAATTAATAATATACTAAACTACGAAACTATTTAAAGATAAATACCAGGAAAATTATTATTAAATATGATATTAAAGTTTAATATTATGTCGTTTTATATGTTTACATAAACACAAAAAAGCCGGTTTATCGGAGATTGAGAGGAGGGTATTAAGGTTAGTAGGACGAGGCGTGGAGGCTGGCAGTTGGTCGTACAGCGAGGGATATTTCTGGCAGTTAAAGATAATGTGATCGGGACTACCTTCCTCAAGACCGCATTCGCATATAGAGCTATCCAGTATATGAATTTTGAAAAGAAATACTGGAGTGGTAACATGTCCAAGGCGAAGGCGGCTTATAGTCGACACGACAAATCTGGGTAAGTCACGGAATTTCCAAAACCAAGATTTACGCGGAACACCAGCCTGAAGGCTACGATAGTGGCGACCTATTACCCTAGAATTACGCAGCCATCTCTCTTCCCATTCAGACTCAAGTTTAGGTTTAGCTAGCTGAAGGATATCTGATGAGTAATTTTGTAGCCTTGACGGGTTTCCAATCAGTGTAGCCTCTTTGGCCCACCCATCCACTACCTCATTATCATGTATACCACTAAATTAGGCCTTAAGTCTGCTGTTAAAAAAAATACTTTTTCTAAAATGACAGATGACAGCTTACTTTTAGTTTGCCATATAAATTAATTTTACTTTAATCGATTTATAAATCGATCTTATTTGAACCATCTCTATACCTCGGCGTTGTATTGTATTGTATGTACTTTCACAATACCTACGCCTTGAAATAGCAGAGCAGAGTCTGTAGAGAAAAAAAAAGCACTAAGTCGACACTGGCAAAATCCACAAGGGAACCGCGAAAGCATAAAAAATGAAGAATCGAAAAAAGGATTCCTTCTTTATTAGTACATTATATTTACACAACAATTTAAAATACAACATAATTGAATTAGATAAAATAGGATGATATCTAGATTACATTAAACTTGTAAACTGGGCTATTTAAGACTCAAAAACACATTTTAACCTTGACGTAAAGAGATTTTACGGTGCAACGAAATTAATATACAATTCTTGTATTCATACGCGGCTTTAGCACCCAGCTCTGGAAGCCAGGCCCCTCCTAGAAAATAGAAAATATCTCTAGATAATAATATGCCCAATGCCCATGGACTGTAGTGATCCTACTTTAGTTTGGCGCTAAAGTAGGGTTAAAATCCTGGGATATTTTGTGTTGAGTATAATTTATTCCATTTTCCTCAGATCCGATTCATGGTTGTTTACATTTTTATATGTAGTGTGACTTGTCCTGGCGTTCTCAAGGTCAACATATTGTCTGATATGCCGTTATTTGCACTCTGTTTAATTTGGGACTAATATAATTAATATGGTTCGTTAGTGATTAAGATGATTGTATTTTATTTACTAGATATCCTACTTTTTACTTCTCTGTAACGCTTTCATGTTTTATAATAATTATAGGTATACCTTGTCATCGTGTACATATGTTGTCAGGACTATAGGAAAAAGGATAAAGGGTTAAATGATAAATATTACACCCAGAAAAAAGGGTTTGGTCCTGATTGATATAAAAACAACTGTCCGCCTAGTAACTATATCATAACATAATTAATAGCAAATAATTTGAAAGTTCTTGCTTTAAAATATTATTCCCAAAAAGTTTATCTTTTAACACAACCCAGTAACCTGTAACCCATGACCTCTTTACTATCCCAATGATGGATAGGTACGCCGTCGTTGATAAAATAGCTAGGTCATAAAACTTGGTTATTTTAATGCCCGATTTAATGTTGGTACCTATACAAAATTTTGTAATTTCAACCTAACTTCAAGAATACTGATTTACTTACTAGACTAGAGCCAGAAGCAAAGCAATACCTGTATTGGCTCCGTGCACGCTTTTAGCGCCACCTAGCGTGATGTAACTTTGTTGGCTCTGACCTGACCGTTTTGACGTTTTGATATGTAATAGCGGCATTGTGACAAAATATTAAAAAATACTATACTTACTGTGTTATTAATGTAAATTTCAAAATCACTGATTTGGGTGGGCAGTGTTGTGAAATCATTTTTGGTCATTTAAATTATACCTATTGGTAAAAAGAGTGTTTTATTTTGGTTATATTATGGTTTGTTTACTTCTTTTTTAGTTGTAGATTTTGTAAAACAAGAGGATGAAGGTATTTTAATAATTTTATTAAGTGATAATAAACATATATAATTGTTCCTGTATCGCTAGCAATCAATTAAATATCTTTTTCAAACAGATTACAGAGTCTTCATTATTTCTACTTTTTGCCACCATGAGCGCTGCGATCGATTATTATACCTTCGCACCCAGCAAATATTCATACCATATATTTTTTCATATTCATAAAAGCTATTTAATTAGGTAAGTAGTTATTTTATTTTCTACAATTATTTATATTTTCTAATTTAAAATATGCATAAATTAGTCATCATACATAGAAACGATAATTTTAAACTTATTCCTTAAATAATTCGTCAAATGAACTATGAATTTTCTTAAGCATATCAGATGCTATCATATTTCGCCCATTTTCTGCAAATGCATGTGCATTACACGTTCTTGTAAATTTAGCAGCAGCATAAATAGCAACACTTTGAGCTAATTGCGTTGAATGTTCATTGTCACACAGGTCCGATTTTAAAGCCCAATTATAAAAAGTACCTAAAGAACCCGCCAATATATCACCTTGCCCTGCTGCTCTTCTATCAGAACCTCCTCCTAATAATGACCAGTTGAATTTAGTTACACCTGTATAACAAGTATCTTCATAGCCTTTGACTAAAACTGATACATTTCCCCCCCAATAGTTATACCAATGGGTGTCATTTGAGTTGATGGCACCCATTAACTTTGCAGCCTCTCGACCATTAGGTGTCAATATGACACCTGGCTTAGGGTAGCCAATTAATACAGACACATTTGTAGAAAGAGCATACAAGCCATCTGCGTCGATAACCATAGCCTTTTTTAAACTTTTGCATGTCTCTATTATATCTAAAATCAATTTGATTTGATCATCTTCTCTTCCAAGTCCTGGACCGATGACAACTACGTCCAATTTCTGTAGTATCTGACTAATTTTTGAGGAGTACATTTTGCTGAGGTAGGGGTATACTATTAAGTCAGGACTATAGCCTTTAATAACTGGAGCCGCTGATTCAGACGTAATAACATAGACGAGGTCGGCACCCACCTGAAATAAAAAAAAATGGCATGAGATCGAAAACCCACTATAATATAGACAAAGACACTAATTCCTTAGATAAGTAAACAATATATAATGCGTTACCTAAAGTAGGTATCTTAGTTACTAACTGCTTGACTAAACAATCATTCCGTTACCGACAAATAAGAAGCAAAAGATTGTTTAATTAGCCCTGGGTTTATAAATAGATTTCTATTTATAAGAATTCGTAGTGCTTTCTGACCACAGCATTATGCGTCACCGTGTCATGCCTCATAGCCACTCATAGGTACGCCAAATCTCCAAATTGAAAGATATTATAAAAAAATATTTTCATGGATATAAGAGTTACCTATCAAGTATTGATCTTTAAACTTTAGATTTTTATCATTCGCAGAGCTATTTTTATATTATTTACTAGCGGCCGCCCGCGGTTTCACCCGCGTGGTTCCTGTTCCCGTGGGAATATCGGGATAAAAAGTATTCTATGTTTTAATCTAGGCTATCTACTATCTGTGTGCCAAATTTCAACCAAATCCGTTCAGTAGTTATTGCGTGATTGAGGAACAAACATCCAAACATCCAAACCCACAAACTTTCACATTTATAATATTAGTAGGATTATTATGTTAAATCATATACTAGAAAAATTTACTTGTGAACCAATAGGTACTCAGACGGGACTCATACCCGCTCCATCAGGGTTTTGGCCTTAATACTCTCACCGGAATCAGACCACTCTGAGTATAATAGCTACTGGTGCGAGTTGATTGTTTTTAGTAATATTAAATTATAAACATTGTATTGTAGTCATTGGCATAATATGGTCAAGGTTAAACGTTAATAAACATACTTCAAGCTTACTTCATTTTATTTTTTCCTAGTTCTGTAGTTCTTATGAGTAGTTTAATTAACTGCAGTCAAAATATTATTAAACAATACATGAATTTCCCTAACAGCATACTTTATATACATAGATCTTAAATGTTTTTTTTATCTACTGCCATATACCTAGATAGGGTTTACTTAATAAAGTGTTGTGTAATAGATAAATAAACAAACAAACTTACTCTTAATGAAGTTATTGCTCCAAAGTATGGAGCACCTGTATACTCAGTAGAGCCACCCAATACACCAATTCGTCCAGCATCACCTTTACTTTTCTTGTGTGTATCAGGAATTATTTGTTTACTCAAGGCGGTTAACTTTTCTTTGGATAATATTCCTTCTTTAATACAGTCTTCAGAACTATTACATCCAACCAAATATATTTGTGTAAGGAAAAAAAATATCCAATAACGCAAATTCATGGTACCTACCGAATGATATCAAATTGACAATAAACTTTAACAGCACACTGACCAAACTGTTTCTTTTCTAAGAAAATAAATTGTTAAATTTTTACATATTCTGCACCTCTAATCTGACCATTAGACACCTTAGACACTATAATACCTATCTATTCATAACACACAAATGTAAAATATTCAATTTAATATGCAATATAACGCGGAGCAAACTGTTTCGTAAATACAGCGACACGGCGATAACCTTTTAATTAATTGCTGATTGATAGAGCCGTCGAGAATGCAACTTTATGTCAAGAACCAAAACTTTTAACTAGTATTATAGTATATTCATCTGTGCTCAAGACCACTGAGCAAGTAAATCACTACGTACAAAAATACAAAAAAGTCATCAAGCAACACAGTTTAATGTCATTATGATAAAATATTTTACATATTATTAAAAATAAAAACTGCTCTAGGTTTGGTGTTGGTGTTATGAAATAAAATTAAATCGATTATTACAGATTCGATTGATACCAATTTACCGATCTTCTTCTTCTTCTTATTTTTGTTTTGGCAATCTACTTTCCTCTTGGAAGTAATTTTTGCCAGTGTCAAGTGTTGAATAGTTCAGTATTTCTAGTAGATTGTTTTAGTTTACATTAAAATGCGGGTGCATCACATTCCAATGCTGCTTGGAGCATTTGGCAGCAAGTATATCAAGACAGTTTACTCGGTAAGTTCTGCCGAGGTAGCGACCACTACAATAAAAGTCTCGGCTTCACACAACCAAGATCGCGCCTATTTCCATTATCCCACATATTGTTCAGTTGCGTAGACACTTGTACCACAAAACTGCACCAATTTTAATCCACAATATCCACTATGAATCAATTTGCGAATAATTAAAATAGTCACTGAACTGAACTCGACAAAATCCCGCCAAAAACTCCACCGATCTTATCTAAGGCTGCGGTCCCCATAGCGATAATGTCGATATTATCGCGATAACAGCCGGTCCACATGCACGTTAGCGCGTTTACAATATCTAGCGTGACGTCACTCATGACGTCATTACCAGCGCCATCTTGGGCTTACAGCGACCATGCATGCCTCGGAGCGTAATCACTGTGAACGTTCTGTCAAAAGTTATAAGTGACTGTCAAACGAAACAGGTGTCAGAATTTTATTTCGTCAAAAAATCAAAAATTGAGAGAGTTCGTTATAGAAGGATCTTTTCCTCACTTCACAACAAAAGGATAAAGCATTATATTATTATTTTGGAGCTTATCCAAAAAGGTGGTTGATGTAAAAAGTTGAAAAAAAAAGATGTTGTGTGCACACGACTCAATAATCAAACGTTCTTCATCATTATCATCGCTTTAGAGAGCAAAAATAGTATCTAGTAATTATTCCATCTTGTATTTGAGGTTAGAATAAAACGTAAGCGCGCTTACGAGCGGTTCGCATTCGCCAACTGTCATTTGTCGATTTTATCGATTTGAGCGCGATATCGAATGCGGACCTCGTGTGAGCGTTGTAAACGCCGTAATCGATGTAATCGCCATGCGGACCGCAGCATAAATCTAATGCAGACGGCACTGCAAGGGGCAACATTGTTAGTATCTGTCAATGTCTTTTTAGTACCTGCCAGAGAATCTTTTCCGGTTTAAGATTTTTTTGCCGTCTGC
Source organism: Agriphila geniculea (assembly GCA_943789525.1). Lineage (NCBI taxonomy): Eukaryota > Metazoa > Arthropoda > Insecta > Lepidoptera > Crambidae > Agriphila > Agriphila geniculea. The sequence goes on along the minus strand of OX038869.1, from coordinate 16,968,589 downwards.
TGAAATAAAAACAAAGATATTTTCGGCACATTTCTTGAGATTATATCAAAATGGATGATAAATATGAAACTGTTAAACTGTGTTATACTATACACAAGTATTCCAGTTATTCAGCCAATTATATCCCTGAGTAAGTATTTGTTTTAGTGGGTATGAAAGTCTTGTTTCTCTTACTCCGAGAAAATATAATATTTTAATTTTATGATCTGAAGCATTAGTTGAAATAAAGATCAATAATTCTAGAACATAAGTACCTATCTAGAATTATTGATCTTTATTTCAACTAATTGGTATATTTTGTTTGTCTATACTATTGTATCTTCAATGTAAACAGTGTTGACAAGTTTGATTTTATTGCAGGAACATCATGGTAAATAATCCTTCAGACCAGTTATCCAGATGGTTTACTGACAGTTCTACCTCATCACAGTACATTATGCTGAAATTAAAGTCACCTTCTATTGTGGAATCAATAAAATTTGGAAAATACATAAAGGCTCATGTCAGTGACTTGAAGAAATTCCAAATATTTGGCGGAACAGATGAAAACAACCTGTCTTTACTATTGGCTGGGTAAGCATTCTAAAAGACAGAATTGATTATCAGATATAAATATGTATATTTCGCCTATACCAGCCTACCGATTACGTATCTCTGTTGCTAACAATTCTCGATTGAAATCACAGTTGCATTGCTGCTTTAAGTAAGATAGTTGTCACATTGGTTCTTACTAAAGCAGCAATGTCACTGCGATTTCTGTCAAAGTTGATTGCAACAAAGTTAGACAATCAGCCTACAGGGATGGGGAAATACATTTTGAGAAATAAAATAATTACAATATTTACGGTGGCCAAGCACTAGCCCATAAACCAATAGCAATACTGACTTGTGTGTGTCATTCCTGTGGAGGTATCTCTACCCTAATCCAAAGGGGCATCAAAATCTGACTGCAGTTTTGAGAAAAGCAGTACATATTTTAGAACACATATTTTTGTAGTTACCAAAATTTGTCATATGAGAGACATCAATATAAATGACCAGTACGCTGATTGTCTAACTTTGTTGCAATCAACTTTGATAGAAATCACAGTGAGATTGCTGCTTTAGTTAGAACTAATGTGACAACTATCTTACTTAAAGCAGCAATGCAACTGCGATTTCAATCGAGAATTGTTAGCAACAGAGATACGTAATCGGTGGGCTGATTGAATCCTTTTGCGGGCCGGATTTGGCCTGCGGGCTACTATTACCTCATTCCTGGCCTATACTTTAGTTAATTTAATGTATTAAGCCAAATTTTCACAGAAATACTTTTGTAAGATTGTATTATCTAATCTAAAAGTAATATGTGTAAGCATGAGTGCTTAATTTAGAAATCTAAACATTGGATCCTTACTAATGTAGCATAATTTCTTGGTGCTTGTTTGATGTACCTGATGGTTGCAGTCCTGCATAGAGAGACAGTGGGTCCCAGGTTTGAGTCCTGGTAGTTGCATATGTTTGAGTGCTGAGAGAATCATGTATACTCATGAATTCCTATCCATTATTTGGTCACCATAGTACAAGCTTAGCTAAGTTTGGAACTTAATGATAGGTACAATCAACCACACTTTTGCTTTACCACTCCTAAGGATAAATCACTTTCATGCCTGTCACTTACATAGGTTTAATTTGCGCCGAGGCGATGCACTCGCACACCAGTTTTTCTGCAAAGTGGTAAAGCATGTGAGTGGTCAATTGCACACTTGTATGGAATATTATTTACATATTAATTACCAACCAACAGTGGCCTGAAGAAGGATAGTGCAGCTGAGACATTCAGGCTGAGGCACCGTACGGCAGAAGGGCTGTATCTGCCGGTGCAGTACATTAAAATTGTACCGCTGCAGTCTTGGGGCCCAGCTTATAACTACACTATATGGTATGTGGAGCTGCAAGGGAAAAATCAAGAAGAACTAATCAGCAATGCAATGGATACTATCAACTTGGTAAGTGTAAATATTATAAAGAATTAATCATAGGATGATGCAAAATTATTTTTTCATAAATTCAAACATTTGGGCTGGTTCAGCTCAAAATAATATTTTTTTAATTTAAAAAGTACTTTTTATTAATGATAAGATGAAAAGATGAAAGAGATAAGGGGCGCACACCGCTCTTAAACTTTTATATATTAGACTACTGCTCTCAGCTTACTCAATCTTTAAAATTGTACTTTATTGCTGTGCAGTAAGATTATTTTATTATTTGATTGTCCTCACGCAGATGGACTTCTGTACTAGTCCTATTGTATATTCTGTGATATAGAAAATATTCTGAATTGTTCACAGTGGTTCTTTATAATCATATTTACTATCTTTCACAAGCGAAAAGAAGAGGAGGCTGTCCGTTTGCTATTGAAGCATTTACGGCGTCGCCGCTACAAGGATGCGTTTGAGGCGTTGTCGAGGGAGAGCGGCGTACAGCTGGAGGGGCCCTTGCAGGCGCGCCTCTGGAATGCACTCGTCGAGAGTGGCGACTATAAGCTAGCTGAACAAATCCTGGAGGAGGCTGTCACTAGTAAGTCTAAAACAGATCAATTAAAGAAAAAACCGGCCAAGTGCGAGTCGGACTCGCGCACGAAGGGTTCCGTACCAAAAAACGGCAAAAAAAAATCACGTTTGTTGTATGGGAGCCCTCCTTAAATATTAACTTTATTCTGTTTTTAGTATTTGTTGTTATAGCGGCAACAGAAATACAGCATCTGTGAAAATTTCAACTTTCTAGCTATCACGGTTCATGAGATACAGCCTGGTGACAGACGGACAGCGGAGTCTTAGTAATAGGGTCCCGTTTTTACCCTTTGGGTACGGAACCCTAAAAAAAGAATAATTAACGGGCAGTATTTAAACGGATTATAATAAATTCCCATTTTGGGTATCAAAAATACTGAATACATATAGCGTAATAATATGTGGGCGACAGACTGAGGGCGACTACAAATGTTGAAAATGGGTGACTTTAAAATACAAAATTGAGTAACTAGTTATTCAAAACCGGCGACTTATACACAGGCGGCGACAGCATACACTTTAAAAAGGTAAGTATTATCCTAATCGAAATGACAAAAATTCCATGTTGGGCAGCTTAAATCCTACTAATATTATAAATGCGAAAGTTTGTGGGTTTGGATGTTTGTTCCTCAATCACGCAAAAACTACTGAACCGATTTGGTTGAAATCTGGCACACAGATAGAAGATAGCCTGAATTAAAACATAGAATACTTTTTATCCCGATATCCCCACGGGAACGGGAACCACGCGGGTGAAACCGCGGGCGGCCGCTAGTCAGTTATATAGTTATCTATTTGGTATAATAGTTGCCCACTTAGTATTTTTGTCAGGGACCGGAAAACCCCTTTATTTGATAAATCCTATTGTTAGGGAAACCATATTAAAAGGCTTCCCAAATGATATAGCTTCTCAAATGATAGGGTTTCCCTTTCGATAGTATTTATTTGATTAAGCCTATTGTTAAGGAAACGGTATTAGAAGGCTTCCCAAATGATGGGGCTTCGCAAATGATAGGGTTTCCCTATCGAAAGTGTTTATTTAATTAAGCCTTTGGTAGGGAAATCGTATTAAAAGGCTTCCCAAATGATAGGGTTTCCCTATTGATAGGGTTGCCGTATCGAATGGGTTTCTCTATCGATAGTGTTTATTTCATTAAGCCAATTGTTAGGGAAAGCGTTTTAAAAGGCTTCCCAAATGATAGGGTTTCCCTATCAATAGGGTTTCCGTATCGATCGAGTTTCCCTATTGATAGTGTTTTTGTTGTCAATTTTATTGCCAATTGTTACGGAAAGCGTATTAAAAGGCTTCCCAAATGATGGGTTTCCCTATCGATAGGTTTCCGTATCGATAGGGTTTCCGTATTGATACGGTTGCCGTATCCATAGGGTTTCCGTATTAAATGGGTTTCCATATCGAATGGGTTTCTCTATCGATTGTGTTTATTTCATTAAGCCAATTGTTAGGGAAAGCGTAATAAAAGGCTTCCTAAATGTAGGGTGTCCCTACCAATAGTGTTTTTTAATTAAGCCTATTGTTAGCGAAAGCGTTTTATAAGGCTTCCCAAATAATAGGGCTTCCCAAATTTTATTTTTTTATTTTATTAAGAAATTACAAAGGTCTTAAAATAAAGATATAAGTTAACAATGTGACAAAAACCAGTATTGGTTTGTCCGCACACTGACACTCGCCTCTTTACGCTCACATAGGTATCTTAATAGGTATACATTTTATAAGAAAGAAAAAAAAATAATAATAATGTAGTCAAGCAATGTAAACAAGTATTACAATTACCCACAAAATTGTGCTCCTACTGCAGGCACAGCGCTGTCGAGCCACACGCGTAGTATTTAAGGTCACACGGGGTGATTGTGTTAATTTTTTTATAACTGTAATTTTATAACTTTTTTATTAACTATTGTAAAATATGGGTATTATTTGTTTATAATTATATTTAAAGATATTATATTGAAGGGTTATTTAAAGATAAAAAATATTCTTTTAATTTGTTTTTAATATTTGATTCAGTGATTTGTTTTTTTAATGTTGACGGAAGGTCATTAATTAGTTTAGGTATTTGGTACTGTAATAGTTGTTTGCCGTAAAGATTGTTATAACAAGGTACTTTCAGTTTAACATTAGACGCACTACGAGTTGGATAGTTACTGGTAACAAAATTTTGATATTCATCGTTAAAGAATTGCTCAATTAATAGAATATACTTGACTTGGTCATGTACAGGTATTATTTTACAATGACAGAACAGTTCGTGATAATTATTTTGATGATCGTTTTTAACTTTCGAAGGTACAATCGTTTTCATTATTCTTGTCTGTAGCTTATATATTGGGTTGAGATGAGATTTACACGTTCTACCATAACTACTTAAGCCATAAAATATCGTTGATTCTCCTAACGCTTTATATAGGTTGAGTAATATGTCATATGGAATTTTTCTTTTAACTATTGCTAATTTTGCCAATATAGCACGCAGTTTATCACAAACATAATTAATATGCTCGGTCCATTTAAGCCGATCGTCAATAACAAGACCCAGGTATTTTTGCCTTTGGACTATCTCAACTGGTTTACATGAGCAAATGTGGAAATTTGCATGTAGGCAATTCTGCCCTGCTAATTGCACTTGCAGTAATCGACACTTTTGGGATTTTCACTTTTTTGCAAAAATGACATCTTGAGGGCTTAATCTATATATAAAAAAATAATTTTCATTATTTTTTTTATTGTAACTATGTTTTTTATTTAACGCAAAACACAGTACTTGCACAAAAGTATTGCTCATGCTAACAAGATCTGCAGTATTCAGCATGTACTAAAAGGTTGTGCAGTACTTGATACGTTTACTGCAGTTTCATTTAGCATACAATTCTTTAAAAGTAATAGAAACTAAAGATAAACGCAGTATTCGACAGTACTGTTTTTCAATAATTTGTTTATTCAATGTTCAAATGGTTTTGGTAAGTTTTATTATTTTCTTTATTTAAGTAGGTACCTATCTAGTTCTGGTGTAGGTCGCATATTCAACTCACTATGGAGTTAGAGGCAGATAATAAACTAGCCTTCCTTGGCATTCTTTTCATCAGTAACTCTGATCAAATCTTGAGCCAACTGTGTATATCGAAAAGCAACACTTACAGATAGATACCTCAATGGTGAATCCCACCACCATATTTTACAGTTAGCTACCTACCGTAGGGAAACTTTGTTTCAGAGGGTAAGCGGGATCTGTGACCAACAATTACACCTGACACAGCTGTCAGGCTCAGCAGCTTCAGCATGTCAAGCAAGTTCTGCAAAGTAACAAACTGCCAGTACCACGCCTCCATCACAAAAACCTTATCAAGCCAGCCACAGTAGAACGACAACCTGCCATTCTACCTTACATGAAAGGTGTCACTGACAAGATTAAAGGTATTCTGAAGAGTGCTATCAAGATCTACTTCGAGCCGCCGAGGAAGATAAACCAATTCTTACGACCTGTCAAGTGCAACATCTCTTTTCAAGGTGCAGGCGTCTATAAACTAGATTGCGACTGTGGGCTCTCTTACATCAGGCAAACAAAGAGAAGTATAGGGACGCGCATTTAACAACATGTAGTTGACATGAAGAACAAGCGCGATAGCAAGACTGCAGAGTGTGAACATGCCTCAAAAAGACCCATCCATTACATTAAAAATGATAAACCACAAATCCTTTCCAAAGACCAAAGACTCATTCCCAGAATGCTACGCGAGGCTATGAAATCAACAAGTATCCAAATTTCAATAGAGAATATGGTTGGAGAGTACCACCAGCTTGGGACCTCATAATTCATTAAACTAAAATCCCGTACTGAATCACAACTGCGGGATCTAAAGATACAGTTAGTTCGTTTTGAACATAGGGATCAAAAGAGAGATCGACACAACCTCTATGAGTTTTCTTCCACCAGTTCTTTCTCTGAGAGTAACTGGCGGTAGATTCAGTAGCTAGTTCTTGTTTTCTGATTAACTTTATATGAACAACTTTTTTACTTTAGTCCTCCCGTGACCCTGGATAGGTCTTGAAATGTCAGGAAGGTACTAATTAATTCTAAAATAACATCTGAATTAATACCAATAATATACTCATTGTAATTCGTAAAAAATGTCTGTACGCGCAGATGTCTTAGAAGTGTATAAAACTACTTTTCTGGTAATAATTTGTTTTATTTTGTTAACCTACCAAAAATTTGTTTTATTTTGTTTCTTCACTACTTAAGTATCTGAAGCTAACACTTTTAACTAGTGCCATGCATGAAAATAGTACATAATTGCTAGTTAGAAACGCAGTTTTGAACACGTGCTAGGTAATTTTGCAGTAATAAACACAGATACTGCATTTGGCCTTAGTGATAGTAATGCCCACAATCCCAAAATGGTAGATAAAAATGCAGTATTCCGCATTTTATTTAGAGGACACCGTTAAAGTAAAAGAAAAAATATATCAATAGAAAGCTTGATTTTTTTCTTAATTTTTAGGTAGACTTTAAATGTTGTATAACATAGACTTGTTGCATAGATATCAAAAAATAGGTTTCCCGCGTTTATCTCGAAACCGCCAAATTGCAAGTACTGCATTTGCAATAAGGAGGGCAGAATTGTGATTGTGTGCAATTAATTTTAGGTTATTACTTGGCTTTCTGTTTTGGCTGGAGCTGATATACATGAGTTTGGTTTTTTTGAAATGATAGGGTTTCCCCGATATGGTTTTTGGATTCGGTAAGTGCTTACCCAAACTAACTGTATTAATATGGTTAGCCTTTCGTTGGCGTAAGTCAACGATATGCTTACCGAATTGATAGGGTTTTTGAAAACAAGTCTATGAAATACCCAATCAAAAACCCCTTTAAGGGTAAGCGGTTCCGGTCCTTGATTTTTGTCACTCATTGAGAGTTTTCACTGCTAACATAATTTATTTATTGCCTACATGTAGTCGCCCGTTTTACGTATTTTTGTAATACATAGTTTGCTGCCCATTTAGTTATTTTGTCGCCCAAAAAATTAACTGCTGCCAGGTTTAGTATTTAAGTATCCCATTAACACGCCTTTAATTATTTCCAGTCACCCAATTAATTAATTAATTCTCATAATTAACTTGATATTTTCATTTTTCTTTTTGTTCAAACAATAAGATTTAATTAAACGTTTTTGACTGCCCAGTGACTTTCGTAAGTGACTATTTACCATCATTGTTCAAGAGATTAGAGAAAGGTTTGTTTCTATCAAAATATCAAACATGCCATCTGGCATGAAGATGTTAACAAACTTTTAGCTGTAGAAGACGACTGTCCGATACAGGTGGCGAGTTTGATTGGTACATGTCGTGGCAGCCGTACTCGCCTCAGTGGCGGCAGATGTCTGCGTGTTCCGCGCAGGTTGAAGCGAGACTGTGCTTCGGGGACTCCGCGCCGCCCGCGCCCCGCGCCAGGCAGCACGAGCTGCTGTGTGCCGACCGCGACCCGCGCCCCGATACTGCGGTATGTGTCACTAAAGTCGCATTACTAATTTCCCAGCAAAAATGTAAACACAGGTGTTGCCGGAACAAAACAACACAAAAAGAAATAGTATATTGGTAAGTCAAGAAATAGACACACTTACATGTTTTTTCATCACAAACCTAATAAAATTAGATTAGATAAATATTCTGAATCATGAGTTTTGGGACAAAAACAGTAATATAATTTAATATTTCATAATAACAGCTTTATAGTACAAAACATTTTATGATGCTGTGCACACATCAACTGCAAATCGAACACCTTTGGTCATTTTATAAAATTTCATAAAAATTAGTATTATGAGTACCTAGTAGCTGTAGTAGTAACATTTGTCTTTTGGTATTTGGGGGGAACAGGCGAAGACGCTACGTATTTTTGATAGTTTACATACAGTCAATATCTAAGTAAAGTTTTCTTATCAGTTCGTTTCAAGAACTTTTAACATCGAAAATTATGATAGGTTATAAAGATAAAATTTCTAATTACCAATCTACTTTGAAATTACCCTGGATGACATTATTATTATTATGACTCAAAATATAATAAACAAATTAAAAAGTTATAAAAGTGACCAAAGGTTTTCAATATCTGAAAATATCACTATCAGGGTCAGTTTCTCAATTTGACAGTGACGTTTCTTTGTTTACATTTTTGCTGGGAAATCAGTAATGCGACTTTACAGTGTACAGCGCATGTCGATACCTTAATCCGCAAACCAGCCAACTCCACTTTTTATGCAAAATACTTTTTTGCAGTCTTCGGCCTATATGCCTGACGGATGATTTGAAAAAGCAACAACACCATTTTTATCCCTACTTTTTTAATAAATTGCTATGCGACTACCAGCTAACTCCACGCGTAACGAAACGTCACGATTTTGACAAGCCAACTCCCGGAGATCGGCCATTTTGTATGGCGTTACAGAGAAAGATGCGTGCTGCTCCGGTTTTTCGGAGATAAAACAAAAACTAACGTCGAGAAGATATCAAATGCTAATTAATTAGTTCTCTATTTATTCATGGTATGTTTATTTTGCTTTTGTTCACCATAACATTCAGTTTTTCGAAGGTATTATGGTGTTTTCATTCTAATGCTATGGAGTTAGCCATCTTTCTTAAACATTAAATTTAAAAGTACTTTTATTTTCCATACTTTTATTTAGTAGGAAAAGCGGATAACTCAAAAAAGCGTCTATATTTTAGTGACGACAATATTTTAAATAAAACAAATAATGAAATTTAGTAGCATAATACACCAACGGGATCTTTATTTTTTTTAATTTCTTTTTATTAATGAAATTAGCAAGTTTTAACTGTCTCCTGTAAAATTTTGACATTTGGATTTGGCTGGTTTGCGGATTAAGGTATCGATGTGGAGAATAAAAATAAACATACCAAACTCTTTTTTCTGTTTAAAATTTTTTGGACTATAGTAGTTGACCGGCTTGAAGGACCAAGACATATTGGACACCGAACTATTTTTTTCTTGTTACGTTACGCCCTCACCATGCAAAGAAGTAAAACGGTAAGGCTAATCCATACATGGCATGTGATGCCGTGAATGAACTAACCACTGTGCGATAAAGTAAGCGTGTGACGAAGAGAGAATACGCTCGTCGCTTCGCCATCCACCGCTTCGTATATGTGCGCCAGCTGGCTTGATAACACAAATTTATTTTAATTTATTTTAGGTACATCAACATAATGCATACAGTAACATTACACATATTACGTTCACTAACAGATGTTGACAATGAGTCGTTATTGTAGGAGCCAGAGCCGAACAGCGGGGAGCCGGCGGAGGCGTGCGACGCGTCGTGCTGCAACAAGCCGGGCCCGCGCGGCGGCCACCAGCTCGTGGTCGACTCCTCCACCGGTATTCTTTATTTTATTCTTTAATCTTTTGGCAACAAACAGTCATTCACACAAAAACACTTTTAGCTATCTTATACTAGCTATAACAGACCTATAGTGCCGATAAGGATGAATTATTCGGACAAGTTATATGATACTATAATACTTAACGAAAAATAAAATATGACGCTGCCTTACCTACAACTATTTAGAAGCAGATACAGTTATTGATGGAACTCGTATAAAAAAAATATATTCAATAAAAAAAACGTGTGCCGTGTATATGCCTAGAATAGCACTACCCCCTATCATCCCGTGGGTGTCGTAAAAGGCGACTAAGGGAGCATAGCCTTCAAGAGACGGGCAGCAGCGTCTCCAAAAAACCTTGGCCTACTGCGATCGCCAACCCGCCTGCCAAGCGTGGCGATTATGGCAAACCCCCCCTCATGCACAATGGATTGAAAACTCGGCCCCCAGTCCCCGGCAGCCCCGTTATTCCTAGCTACGGTAGCGGCTACGGTAACGGCGGGGCAGGGGGTGCTAAGAATCCCCGGGTACGGCTCGGCTACCAACAACGACGACAACTGCACCTGGCAACTTATAACACGCGCACACTGAGGACCGACGCGAAGCTAACCGAGTTGGAAGAAGTTATCAGCAAGTTACACTGGGACATTATCGGGTTATCTGAAGTCCGAAGAGAGGACTCGATAATCCTTGACTCCGGTAACTTGCTGTACTACCGGGAGGGCGACCAACAGTCCCTAGGTGGTGTCGGTTTCATCGTCCACAAGTCCCTTGTCAACAACGTGATTACCATCGGAGGTGTGTCGACCAGGGTAGCGTACCTTATACTCAGAATATCCAAACGGTATTCGTTGAATGTCATACAGGTTTACGCACCGACCTCGACGCACCAAGATGACGAAGTGGAGGCTATGTATGAGGAGATCTCTAAAGCCATGCATAGCTACAAAACCCACTACACTGTTGTGATGGGGGACTTCAATGCAAAGTTGGGGAAACGATGCGGTGATGAGCTGAGAGTGGGGCAATTTGGAGTTGGGCAACGGAATGCCAGAGGCCAGATGCTGGCCGACTTTATGGAGAAGGAGAACCTCTTTATGATGAACTCCTTCTTCAGGAAGCCGGAAAGCCGGAAGTGGACCTGGATGAGCCCAGACGGTAAAGTCAGAAATGAGATAGATTTTATCATGTCGACGAAAAAGCAAATATTCAATGATGTCACTGTGATCAACGCCGTCAAGACGGGGAGCGATCACCGATTGGTACGTGAAACATTGAATATCAACCCAAAGCTGGAAAGAAGTCGACTGATAAATCTGCGCTCCGACCATTACCGGCCCATACTCAAAACCCCGAAAGCTTTCAACTCGAACTCCAAAACCGCTTCGAAGCCCTTGAGAACAGCATAGATGTGGACGATCTAAACAACATGGTGGTGGATACTGTCCGTCCGGTAGGGTCCAAAATCTTTAAGGCCCGCCATCCCAAGCTAAAGAAACTCTCCGACCACTCACTCCTACTCATGGATCAGAGACGAGAAATGAGGCTCCAGAGTTCAGCGGATGCTCATCGTTATCGGCAGCTTAATAGACAGATATCTAAGTCTTTGACGAGCGACCTTCGCCAATTTAATACGAATCGTATTAAAGAGGCCATCGAGCGGAATAAAGGCTCCAAAGTGTTCGCGAGAAATCTGTCTATTGGGCAAAGCCAGATGACGAAGCTAAAAACTGACGACGGACGCATCATCTCATCGAAACCTGAAATCCAGAGGGAGATCGAGAGTTTCTATGGGCAGTTATATTCCACGCAGACACCTGTTGAAAGCAAGGCTAAAGACCCCAGAGCCAAGCTTACCCGACACTATACCCAAGATATCCCGGACGTCAGCATGTACGAGATTAGTATGGCTCTCAAACAGCTGAAAAACAACAAGGCGGCGGGTGACGACGGAATCACTACAGAACTTCTGAGAGCGGGCGGTAAGCCGATACTCAAAGTCCTCCAGAAGCTTTTCAATTGGCTTTGATAACTTTTTGAACATGACTGGAAATCTCAAAACCATTTCGAGGAATAAGGTACAGGTAAGTAATTCGGTACAGTGTCTACTAATTAAATTTAAAAATAATTCTAAATTTTAAAGATATTTATAATATTCAATAAAAAGCTTTAACCTTCATATGACGTCATCACATACAGATCCCCCAGCCATAATAAAAAAAAAGAAAAAAGGGCAAAGACAATTTTGATAATGAACTTGGCATTAGGGATGGTGGAAGGTAGAAGTAAAAAAATATCGATATAGATAATATTTCTCAGAAAAAAATGAAATGAAATGGGATGATGACTAAGTAATAGATTCTAATTTTAAGGTATTGTAAAACATAAAAAATAGCAAAATAAACCCCAACGCGAAATTTTGGCTCGATTTGACGAATTTTACGATGATTTTTAAGACTCAAAAGTAGGAAAAAATCAAAATGCTTCAGTGGCAATATAGTGTCGACTATTAGAATCCATATGTAATTACAAAAAAAAAATGTTTTGGAAAAATTATTGTAAAAACATCTATCGATATATCAGAGTATATCGATGAACTTATCTCGTAATTTTTTCCACATCCCTACTATTAAAATGTTTGTAAATAGAAATAAAGTATGCACATATTTTCACAATGTTTATTATGTTATCCTGCAAATTTATCAGTCCACAAGCAATCGTTACAATTTCATCCATGTAGCCTACATCCAAAAATACATACAATACATTTCGCAATTTGGGTAGATTGGGCGTGTCAGTTTTTACAAAGTTTTTCAGCTGAGTTTCCACTGGTAAGCATTTTTATTATAATTTTACCATCTCAAAAATTATTGCGGCAAATTAAGAAGGTAGGTTAGAACCGTCACAACTGTATTAAATGAATAAAATAGAAGAAATATTAACTATAACTTATTTGTTTACAAACAACCATAAAGTCATTATGACAGGTAATTACACTTGGCCGTTCTTTTTCTATAAGTAGATGGCAAAGGTTTTCCTTCTTAAACTTTCATGCCACTAATGACGTCATTCCGGTGACCATATCCGCTCGACAAATATATTTATAAAAAAATAAATACGGGACCAAATGTTAATATATTCAAATAAGTTTCTTAAATTGGCCTAATCTGTAGTAAAAAAAAATATAAAAAAATACCTTTTATTTTTTAACCAAAGCCAATTCCGTCATCGTCGAGGGCAGAACGCCGAAGGCATGGAACATAAGTGAGGTGATTTTGTTCTTTAAAAAGGGTGATAAGTCCCTCTTAAAGAACTACAGACCCATCTCACTTCTGAGCCATGTCTATAAGTTGTTTTCGAGAGTTCTTACGAATCGTCTCGCTCGCAAGTTCGACGACTTCCAACCTGCCGAACAAGCCGGATTTCGAAAAGGCTTTAGCACCATAGACCACATCCATACGCTGCGGCAGGTTATACAGAAGACCGAAGAGTATAATCTGCCACTATGCTTGGCGTTCGTGGATTATGAGAAAGCCTTTGATTCGATTGAAACCTGGGTGGTGCTGCAGTCTCTCCAAAGGTGCCAAGTGGACTATAGGTATATCGAGGTGTTGAGGTACTTATACAAGAATGCCACCATGTCGATCCGAGTACAGAACCAGAGTACAAATCCTATCCAACTGCAGCGTGGTGTGAGACAGGGAGACGTTATTTCTCCGAAACTGTTCACAGCTGCGTTGGAGGACATCTTTAAGCTCTTGGACTGGAAAGGACTCGGCATCAACATTAATGGCCAGTACCAAACACACCTTCGTTTTGCCGATGATATAGTCCTTATGGCTGAGACCATGGAAGACCTGAACACAATGCTCGAAGATCTCCGTAGTGCTTCCCAAAGAGTGGGTCTCAAGATGAACATGGATAAGACGAAAATTATGTCAAATGGCCATGTTGTACCCTCTCCAGTTCATGTTGGGAACACTACTCTTGAAGTTGTTGACCACTACGTATACCTAGGACAGGCAGTCCAGTTAGGTAAGTCCAACTTTGAGAAAGAGATCTCTCGACGAATCCAACTCGGGTGGGCAGCATTCGGGAAGCTTCGAAAAATCTTCGCGTCCGACTTACCTCAGTGTCTCAAGACGAAAGTCTATGAACAGTGTGTGTTGCTAGTGATGACTTACGTCAGTGAAACGTGGTCGCTAACTATGGGTCTCATAAGGAGGCTCAAGGTCAGCCAGCGTGCAATGGAGAGAGCCATGCTCGGCGTTTCCCTGCGTGATCGAATCAGAAACGAGGAGATCCGCAGGAGAACTAAAGTAACCGACATCGCTCGAAGGATTGCTCAGCTGAAGTGCCAATGGGCAGGACACATAGCGAGAAGAACTGATGGCCGTTGGGGCGGAAAGGTTCTGGAATGGCGACCGCGCACCGGACGACGCTCCGTGGGTAGGCCCCCGACAAGGTGGACCGACGATCTGGTGAAGGTCGCGGGAAGCCACTGGATGCGGGCAGCGCAGGACCGATCGTCGTGGAGATCCTTAGGGGAGGCCTATACCCAGCAGTGGGTGTCGTGCGGCTGATATGATGATGATGATGATGAAAAAAACGTAATCAATAAAATGTAGTCGATTCAAATTACCCGTAAGTAATTCGAACTTAAACAATGATTCGAAGCAATATGATGGTTCGAATCAATGTGATGATTCGAATTGATACAATTACTCGAATCAATAACAGTACATTAGGTAATTTATTAAATATGGTTAAATTACTAATATGGTTAAAAGAAATTAAAAACTTTAAACGGATATTAAACTGCCTTCTCAGTAGTTCTCAGCCCCTAAGCACCTTAAGGCTCCGTTATGCGAAATCATTTGTCTCTGTCTTTTTCTTTAAGTGTAAAGAATATGGAAAATAACCTCACGCACTTTTTCGACGTTTTTCGTTGTTTTTTCATCATTATCATTAGCACAATTATCTTTCTTGAAAAAAAGTTATTGAAGCAACTGCACAGTACGTTAAAGTGTATTTTGATGTAGAATTCAACACGTTTCCGCTATTATTTATGCCAAAAATATGGCCCGCGACAAGAGCTTTTGATGATATTCTGATTTTTTTACAATCATCTGTGAGGTTTATAAGCAATTTAATACTTGTAGCTACTACATAATCTAGCTTGTTGTATGTTTTTTTTTGTGGCTACAACTTTTTCTATATAAAAATATGGCCCGCTCAAACCATGTTTTTCTATTATGGCCCCTTAAGGTAAACTTGCTACGCCATCAAAGATACAAATTAATAAATTGAATCAAATCAGCCAACCAATTCAAATAAGGTGATGATTCTAATCAGCATAAATACTCATTTGAATCGATCTTGGATTGACGTCATTCGAATCAATTGTGATTCAAGTCCCATCACTAGAAACAGTGGTGGCCAAATAATTAAGGGCACCAGTCGATTTTCATACAAACGAGGTAACTTTGGAGCCTTGGTTCTCCGCCAAGGCCTGATTTAGCTGTTATCTGATGATGGCAATCCAGGGAGTGAATGGAGGAGATTCATATCGCTATACATACCCGACTGATCTGATCAACATTCTAAGAGATTTAAGGATATGTTTAAAAAACCCGCGTAATTAGCATAAAAATATATGGAAATCCTGAAACAAAAAACTCTTGTCCTTATATCTCTTAGAATGCTGATCAGATCAGTTGGGTGTGTATAGCGATCTGTATCTCCTCCATTCACTTTCTGGACCTTCCTTGGCGGAGAAATAAGGCTTCAGAGATACTTCGTTTGTATGAAAATCGACTGATGTCCGGCTTAGCCACTGTGCCATTCGAGCTTTTCGTTAGTTATTTTATTTTGATATCTAATCTAAAGTCTTACACTTACGCTTGCTGAACATAATCCTGAGAATCTCTCAGTCATCCACTCAAATCGTGTCATTCATGGCTGTGTTTATCAAACAGTTGTCAAATATATTCATATCATATTTCGTAGGCACTCTATACCTGTTCGGCGGTTGGAACGGCACCGAAGACCTAGACGACTTGTGGTCGTACGACACTAACGCCGAGCGATGGCATCTCCTATGTCGGCACAGCGGCCAATCCGGTGGGCCTTCCCCGCGGTCCTGCCACAAGATGGTGCTGGAACCGCGCAAGAAGCGCCTGTATACCGTCGGCCGGTATCTGGACAACGCACAGCGGGTGCCCGCCAATATGAAGGTAGTTACACCTCTGTAAAATGTTGGTTAGCTAGTCTATAGCTTCTATGTACGCACAGCGGCTAATCCGGCGGACCCTCGCCGTGGTATACCGTCGGCCGGTATCTGGAATCGCGCAAAGTGTGAGGCGGGTCGTTACGTTCCCTCAAATATGGTTGAGCGAAGCGATGGCTGGTTCATGCGTCATGCTCGTGAACGGGTGCTGCCAGTGGGAATGGATGGGTCTGCTTCTGACTACATATTTCAACGCATATTTAATTAAATGAATTAATCTTTTTGTAACAGTCTAGACTGAATAATTACTTTTAGTTTTAAATTTAGTTTGAACCCTGTAAATTGATCCATTAAGAAATGAGCTACTTAAATAAAGTTATTAAATTGTTAAACTTTGAAGTGTTTATATTATACTAATTTTCCAGGTGGTCAAGTCTGCTGTTGTTAACGCCTTAATCCTGTTTCAATGGTGTTTGAATGGTAATTTAGTTTTACCATTCAAACACCAGTTTTAGGTTTAAGAAATAACTGTGTCAAAAAGCATTACCATTAGAACACCATTGAACTACGATTTTGACGAAAACATTAGCAGACTTGACCCCTAGGTTGTATGCATGGTCCTTCTTATCTACCATATTCGGCTTTATAAGGCTATTTCCGAACAAACTGTACAGCGAACTAAAATCTATGGAAGTGTAATTGCAAACAAATATTGCTTAAAAAATGGCGCCACGGGGCCGAAAAAGTACAACCCGCTCAGCTTTAGTCGGGCCAGCCACGTACCCGGTGACTGACGTTAACGTTCTTTACAATAATTGCAGTTTGTATTATAGAGAGTTTTACCTACCAATAAAACTTACCTATTATTTTTCCTGAGATATCCGGAATCCATATTGAGTTAAGCCTTCCGTTTTTAGTGCGTTTCCGTCTAGTCTTACCCTCTTTCCGCTAGGAGTGCCACCTGTTTCCGTATCCTGTTGTCCGTATTTCCGGCAAATGGACGCCATGTTTGCGGCCGGTTATTTCATCATTATACGTCTTAATACCAGGTAGGAATTACTTGGATTCCGGATATCTCAGGAAAAATAATAGGTAAGTTTTATTGGTAGGTAAAACTCTCTATTATTTGTTCCGTCATCGATATCCGGAATCCATATTGAGTGATGTGTTTGGTTTCTCCTGGTATAAAATGTGATGCTATAATGTGTAGTATACAGGTAAACGAAGTGTGACCTTGAGTTGTAAAAGAGCATGATAAAAACAGACAACAAGTTACATATTCGCTTTGAAATAAAATCAAATCCAACTTAACAATTTTGTAACATGTTAAGTAAATTCAGAACTGCGTTATGTAGCTCATTCGACAGATTTCGTTAAATAATTGGAAATAAAATTGCATTGTGGTAATAATACTAAAATGACTGTTCTTGTTACCAGTTTCCATTGGCAAGAATCTGATCTATATAAAGTTTTCTAACCGAATCAATGAAGAAACCGCTGATCGAACAGATCCAGGTGACGCCTCAATTCTAGTCTCCTCGAAGTACAGCCTACGATAGGGAGGGATAATACCTGATAAGGACGCCTGTCTGTCCCAGTTGTGCTCATTAGACCATATTCGTGGCGGGCACGGCGAGTGCTTGTGTAGCGGTGTTGAACTCGAAGCCATCTTTACTCACCAATTAGTCGGCTGAAGCATTGCAGTGTCCGACAGCGGTGCATATCCCTCGGGATAACGGACGAGGCAAAATCGAGTCTCCTCATTATGCGCTGGGCCTGTCTGAAGGACCAACTGCCTCTCTGTTCTGTAAGTGCACTGCGGAGCGCGTGGCACTACGGTTCCGACAGGGACTTGAGTTGCCTCGTGTATCCCAGGTAACGTCTAGAAACTATAGACGTTACGTCGGAACCAGAACAGATTTCTCAAAATTGAGACTGTCCATCCCAGTCGTAGTAGTTCAAGCCATTAGTAGAAATCGTCCAGGCACACCACGCAAGCGGACGTTAGTGATGGTGTGAGGCCTGAGGTGTTCCGTGAATCACTTGGTGACTGAAGCGGGAATACCTGGCGCTGTAGACAGGCTGCAAGGCAGGCGTGACATCTGGTAAAGTGTGGCTCACCTTGAAAAGCTGCGGTATTGTTGAGCGGTGCTGTTCAGCTACAGAAACAAGCCAGGTTCAGGTTAAATAATTGAATTATGTAAACGTAACTTTTTCCACTTACTCCATGTAGATGCATATAAGTATGTTTGAATGGTCGAATATCTCCAGTTTGCCATGAACAAACAGTGACTTTACATGCAAAAATAGAATTGTCTCAAGAACACGTTGCTAACATTCAATGTATTTTGATTTTGTCTCGAAAAACTTGTGGCAGGTGCTGAATCTGACGTAAAACGTGAAATCTGAACAGCTTCTGTTTTAGGTCCATCGACCAAAATACTTTGTCCCATCTAGGCGTTACAAAAGGGCGCGAGCAGAGTTGAGGTGATGTGACTACGAGCTGAGTTGAGGCGATAAGGCCACGAGCCGAGTCGAGACGATTTAGACTTAGGGTACAAGATTGGGCGCAAGGAACTTCTATGCAAGCTGTAGATAGGTCGTCCTAGCGACGGAGAAATGCATTGTGAAATGTAACATTGTGGTCTCGTGGATATATATATATCGATACGAGTTGTGACACGACGTGCGATGCTATCGAAGCAAACAGGGCCACCGCTGGCTTCCCTTGGCGTTAGAGCACGACCGTGGTTGCCAGCGGTAACAGGTAAGAGGACTCACTCTGGATCGATCTTATGTGACAGTGCAATCTACTTCTTCATAGTATCAACCGGGGAAGAACTGAGTTATCAAAGTTACATTTAGATAATCGAACAGGGTCTGCGGTTGTCTGGTCAGTTCTACAACTTTTGTGGTCCTCGTTCTACATTCTAATTTTAGGCAATGATAGTATAGTTACCCGTTTGTAGGAGTATGTCAGGTTATCTCGGATGCTGTTGGACAGATGTATCGCAACCAGCTCCTTGCAGTAGAGGTGCCAGTTCCATTGTTTCGTGGACTACTGACCTGATACGGACTTCTGTCCTAGTTGTGCTCCACGTCAGATGCGTCCGTATTGAGCACGATGGACTTCGTGTTCACTTGTGCAGTGGTATTGAACTCGATGCCATCATCACCTACGAATTCATTTCGGCAAGACTGGTTCCGGAAATGAATATGTAAGTATGGTTGGGATTTAGGCAGCTGTCAGCTGAAGTATTGCAGTGTCCGACTGCTGTGCCTTTCCCTCAGGATGACGGACGAAGCAAAGTTGAGTCTCCCCATTAGGAGCTAGGCCTGTCTGAGGGACCAACTGCTTCTCTGTTCTGTAAGTGCACTGCGGCGCGCGTGGCACTACGGTTCTGACAGGGACAAGAGTTGCCTCGTGTGTCCCAGGTAACGCCTAGAAACTCCAGTTGTTACGTCAGAACCAGAACAGATTTCTCAAAATTGAGACCGTCCCATCCCAGTCGTAGTAAAGTGACAGTATTTCTGACCTGTTGTTGCAGCCACTTGTACGACCGATTAGCCAGTAGAAAATGAGCCAGGTAGCAGCGAATGTCGAGGTTCGTCAGGGGTTTTGTGACCAAGTTGGTGACTGATTTGAAAATACCTGGCGTTGCAGACAGCCCAAAAGGCAAGCTTGTCTGGTAAGTGTATCAGTAGCTCGGCCTGAGAAAGCTGCGGCGCTGCTGAGCTATTAGCAATAGAACATAAGCATCGCTCAAATGTAACTGTATTGTATGCCGTCCAATTGCAGGACTAAGGCAAGTAATAAAGTTAAATGAAACTGAAGTAACTTCCTGACATACAAACCCGTTCGTTTTTATCCAACTGATAAATTGATCGAAATGATCCCTCCAACCTCGAAATCAGGAAACGAGTTGACAGGAAGTTGGATGACGGAACCGCTCCCTTGATCACACAGTGTTGATCATGTCATTTATCTGAATAGACATTTGAGATGATCGTTTTGTTGCAAAACTTGACATTACCAGACATGTGGTTTTAAAATTAAAGATTTTGTATATATACCTTCAGATTATGTTTAATGCAGCACCATGCAGTCAGATGTTAAAGGTACCAAAAGTCAATTTGCGAAAGACCTCACGATTAACCTCGAACGGTCGTCAAATCAAGCACGACAATTTCTGCATCTTGCTGAGAAGCGGTAGCAGATCGTCATGTCCTTGACTGCTTTAGTTTCTGTTGAGAAGTCCTGTTTCTTTTGAATTGATTGTCTTACCTTTGCTTTGGTAGCCTTGGCATGAAAGAGTTTTTTCTTTCAGTTGGTTGTAGGCAGGAACTTTCCTTCTGGGACCACTACTAGTGCCGAGACTGCTGAGAATGCCTCGAGCAAGAATCAGAATAAGACTTGACCATAGAAAGCGAAAAGCATGAAATAATACCTCTGCACGGAGCAGAAAAGGCAACCCAGCGCTTAAATATTCATTAAAAATTCAAGATATAACTAAGTTATCATTATCATTATATTATCTTGTTTAAGTCTCATATACCGGTTGACCTCATATGAGAGCAGATCAATATTGCAATGTAAAAGTGTTTTTGCAAATAAATTGATATTTTGTTTTTTGTTTATCATTACAACCCTCCTATATTCCACTGCAGGACAAAAACCTCTTCCACGCGAGGATGTCGCTATAATCTCCATGCTTGGCAGCCTGAATGGAGATCGCAGCGTTAACTAATCTGCTTTATGTACCGCATGCTATTTGTAAATAATTGTCGGTCACTTTCATAAAAGCTGTTTAAAATAACTGGTATTGGTGTCCAATTGTCCATTCAGTATCTCTTTACGTAATCAAGAATATGATTAAGAATGATCATATTTAAATATGTGTTACATTCGTAACTAGCAATGGCAAGTTACTGCACAGTAAAGAAGAGTTATAAACATAAAACCTTGTTATTAAGAGACTACATAAATCTCTATAAAATTTTGTTATTAATTTTAAGGTAGATAAAGCCAGGGTTTATAAATATTTCTTTTTCACATCGGCAACAAATTGGATAGAGTGTTACTCGTCGGTATTAAAACGACGTGCCACTAACGTCGGATCAACTTCGGATTAAGATCCTTGCTTCCACTGCGCATTCCAGAATACTCCGTACTCGTGGCAGATAGTGGTCACAAAATGAATACCTTAACAGAATCGCTATTTTCTAACCTCTGCGTAATATCGAGTGGGGCTCATTTTCATGCCAGATATTACAATGATTAACTGTCGGTGTGTAATCAAAGTAGTAATTTTAAAAACTCACTTGTTATGATAAAACAGATATTTCAAATCACTTACATGACGTGGCCCGCATTCTAGGCCGCGGGCCGGCCCCAGCTGCTGCCAGCTTACCCGACACCGTTTCCGATGTTTGAACTTGATGACTGCGACGTGTAGCGGCGCGATCATACCGCTACATAAGCAATCGACGAATGACGAAGAAATGCAAGATTCTGTCTCAACACGACGCACTTCTTTTACTTAATTTAGTTTTACTCGACGATTGCACTTTTTTACTTTTAATCGCGAAAAAGAGGGCAAAAATAACTTAATTTAAAATAGGGATATGTCCCGTAAAATTTCTTAGACGTGTGAACGCTACGAAAAACGACGCTATAATGATGAAATAACCGGCCGCAAACATGGCGTCCATTTGCCGGAAATACGGACAACAGGATACGGAAACAGGTGGCACTCCTAGCGGAAAGAGGGTAAGACTAGACGGAAACGCACTAAAAACGGAAGGCTTAACTCAATATGGATTCCGGATATCGATGACGGAACAAATAATAAAGAAAAGAGAAAAGGAGAAAGTTGATTAGAAATGACGTCCTGTGTACTCAAATGGTGTAAAACTTGTAAAAGATGCAAAGAAGGCAGTAAAAAAAATAAATAAAAAAAAATTAAAAACACGACTGCCCTGCTAAAAACAAACTAAAAAGTTAAATAACAAGTGTCATTGCAGTCGGGGGACTGTTTTGTGGAACAATTTTTTAATCGAAGAGGTCCCCCGACTGCAATGACACTTGTTGTTTAACTTTTTAGTTTGTTTTTAGCAGGGCAGTCGGGTTTTTATTTTTTTTAATTTATTTATTTTTATTTCACATATTTTAGTGACAAATTATATATTTATGAAATGTGCTCATTAAGGCCTTTCATTTGATGCCCATAATTGTAATAATTGAAGAAAAAATTTTATTTTCACATTTGAAAATGGCGTCGTGCAGTCGCCATATTAACTTTTAAAAAATAAAATATAGCCAGTGTCACTCGGAATGATGTAAGGATTCTAACAATACCCCATACATCCAAATCCGTTGAGCCATTTAGACGTTATGGTTGAATAAAGAAACTCACATACCCACAAACATACATGAACCCTGAACACATATACACTCTTTTTGCTTTGGGCAGTCGTGTAAAAATATGCAGAAATAACGTATCATATTTTTTTCATTTAAGTATAGAAAGTATCTATGAGTATATAAATTATGATCAATTAAACAACCAGTGCTCAGACGCTTTGTTTTGCAAAATTAAATGCCAGCATTTTTGGCTTCATCCACTTAGTTGCACTTTTCGTGTTGTGTCATTTTTTGAGCGCAATGCTTGTTCCATAGATTTTAGTTCGCTGACACTGTAGAATACTTTGGTTGAGTTGTTATATTGATGTTCCGTTGCCGTAGAGTGACCTATACATGTTCGACGTGGTGTGTGGCGAGTGGTCGCTGGTGCTGGGCGACACGGCGGCGGCGGGCGGCCCGCGGCTCGTGTTCGACCACCAGATGTGCATCGACCCCGACACGCAGACCATCTACGTGTTCGGGGGGCGCGTGCTGCCCGCTAACACGTGAGTGCCCGTTTACACACCAGTACGTTTTACAGGTCCATTTTATCGTATACTTTTTTATTCGGCGATGGCGTATCCAGTTGTATGAGAGTGTTCACTCACAACACCACACAGTATTCTGGATCCAGTAAACACATAATCCGATTCGATTTTGTTAGAGCTCATTCGCACTATGCGGTTACCCGCAAAGCGAGCAGCCGTACGATCGCAGGATGCGGTTGCAAATGAGGGCAACCGGGTTGCGGGCACCCGCAATCGCCTCAATGACGGGTAACCGCAAACTTAACCGCACAGTGCGAAAAGAAACCGTCCTGCTGGCCGTCATTCCGGCAACTCTCCGAACAAGCGGAGCGGGTGGCGGGTAACTGCATCGCAGTGCGCATAGAAATGAATGTTACATACTACGGCTGCCCGCTTTGCGGGTAACTGCATAGTCCATATTTATTCAGTAGCGTAACTTGTATAACAATTTTCCGAGCCATTTGAGTGGCATTGAGAGCATTTGAGATGGCGAAGTTGCCATTTGAACAACTTGTCATTATTGTACGCACCAGGGAGGAGGTAGCGAGCCCGCAGTACTCAGGGCTGTACGCATACTACATCGAGACGAACACCTGGCAGCAGCTGCTCGAGGACCAGTACTCGGGCCCTGCGCCCGCGCCGCTGCCGCGCGTCTCGCACTCCATGCTGTTCCACCCGGTAAGATTGTTATTGTTGTGGTTGTGATAGGATCTGTTCACTGATATTCAGCGAAAAGGGAAGTACTTCCACCGAGCTAGGTGTCTGCTCGGGTACCGCAATCCAACTGTTGGATGTTGGAATTTGTATTTATGTGAAACGCTTAGAAAACTTCGATATCATGAGTCAGGTCTCCTACATTTTGCCTCTATATTAGCTTGACGTAGTGCGACGTCACGTCTGCGTAATGTTTACATATTGTACTTTCGCCTATCCTGCATTTTTAGGGTTCCGTACCTCAAAAGGAAAAAACGGAACCCTTATAGGATCACTTTGTTGTCCGTCTGTCTGTCTGTCCGTCCGTCCGTCTGTCTGTCAAGACCCTTTATCTCGGAAACGCGTGGAGGTATCGAATTGAAATTTAAACCATATACTAAGGTCTACGGGCCCTTGAAGCTGTAAAAAAATCAAACTTCTAAATTAACGTAAAAAAAAGATACTGCCGTTTAGGGCGCAAAAAACGCATTTTCGATACTCTCAAAGGAATCAAAATTCATAGGGTACTTCCCGTTGACCTAGAACTATGAAATTTGGCAGGTAATAGCGTCTTATACTACACTTACAGGAATAAATCTGAAAACTGTATATTTGTAATTAAATCATAATAAAATATGGTCATTAAAATACGTAATTATTAATCATCTTGGTGAAACAACGGTATGCGCGGCATTGCGCGGTCATAGTTTAACTTCTAATTACTTTTGGATTAATCGCGCCACTAATTCTTTTAAAAATATCAAAATTTATTATTATTAATTATTCAGATCCTTTCAAATATTGTTATAGTTAATTACTTTTAAAAATAAAATTAAAAAGTAATAAATTTGGCTCTAAATATTTTCGCAACATGGCGGTGTGTCACGCTGTATGACAGGGGGTCTTCTTCTTCTTATTTTTGTTTTGGCAATCTACTTTCTTCTTGGAAGTAATTTTTGCCAGTGTCAAGTGTTGAATAGTTCAGTGGTAGATTGTTTCAGTTTACGTTAAAATGCGGGTGCATCGCATTCCAATGTTGCTTGGAGCATTTGGCACCAAGTATAATCAAGACAGTTTACTCGGTAAGGTCAGCCGAGGTAGCCACCACTACAATAAAAGTCTCGGCTTTACACAACCAAAAGGTCCTGTTGGAATACACCCATTTTCTCTAATAACATTGCGATAGATAAAACCATTTCACAGAACATTATACAGTGTACTATCGATATACAGCGCCATCTGTTGACAATCAACAGTACTTGTATTTTATACAGGTGCGGTGGGTTTATAATTATTTTATTTTTTCTCAAAAATGCTTGGAAATTCGAACATTATTTTGACAACCTTCTTCGTGCTAAATCAGAGTTTACGGACAGACCTAAACCGCGCCGTCATTATTTGTATGAGAATCCATTACTAACGTGTTATAATGGATTTTCATACAAAATTGCCGGCGTCTGTCCAGCAATGTTTCTATTAAAACTCATTCCACACGTGTAATTCAGAAATGGAGCGAACTTTTCAATGAAACACAAATATAGGTATCAAATGTCGCCTTGATGAGCGAGCACATTCCAAAATTTTTTTTTAAATATTTGGTATACTGGTATCACGTGAAAAGCCTTTATGAGCACATTCCAAAAAATTGAAAAAAAAAATTAAAACGAAAAAATTTTGGAATATGCTCATCAAGGAGCATTTTCCAAAAAACTAAAAAAAAAATTAAAAAAGAAAGGTATTTTTTTTTGCAATATGGGTATCAAATGAAAGGCCTTGATGAGCACATTCCAAAAAAACTGAAAAAAAAAAAATGAAAAACTGGAAATAAATGAAAAAAACCAGATTTTTTTTTTCAATATGTGTATCAAATGAAAGGCCTTTATGTGCACATTCCACTTTCCATTTTTTTTTCAATTACTGTAAGTAATTTAAAATTAAAATAAAAAGCTTAAAACTTTTAAAACTAAAAAGTTAAAAGTTTAAAAGTACTACACAAGCCTTGGCCGCAACTAGGCATTGATGGACTAACGTATGTTCTTCAATGCCTGTCTTGAGTGCCGCTGCAGTGATGTACTATTCCATTTCAAACTTCGTCCGTGGTCAATTCTTTGTCGTAATCCCTGGAAGGGTTATTTTCTACGTGGCGACAAAGGATTTCAAATGGTTATCTATATATAGTGTTAGAGTTTATTAATGTGAATTGATTAAAATATAGTAATTATAATAATTGTCTTGTCAAATTGCCAAATTGTTTAAAAAATTACAATTAGTGTGTTGGCTATTAGATGCTAAAATGATGTTTAAATTATTATCAAAGAATAAAACTACAAACGGATGTTACTTCTATTAATTATAACTTTATTAAAACAAATAAATGTAATTTCCTAATTTGGGAAAAAAAAGTAACTAAAGTATTAAGAGTTATGCATTTGACTTTCTAACGACTAACCAACCGTTCGTTCATTCGTACACCAAAGTATCGTGGAGAGAAAAAGTAAAAACGTAGTCAGTTCTATGCCAGCCGTCGACCAAGAAGGTCAAATGCATAACACGTAGTTAGTTTGCGATTAGCAAAAGTGTGTAGAATAGATTAGCATAACTGTTAGAAGTATTGGGAAGTGTGTAAAATAAAATACGGAAAGACTGCTGTGGTGTTTAATTAAATGAAGAAAGACTATTTCGGTGTTTCATTTGGGGTAAAGTGCATCAATAGCAGTCTGCTGAACGGATTTTGATGGTATTTTTTTACAGTTTGGTAGCTTGGAGTCCAACTTATAAACTAAGCAATTTTTCACATAATTCCGGTAGGTAGAACCTGGGATAAAGCTTGAACTCTCCGTAGTACAGTTTTCATATAAAAAACTAATAACTACCAAACAATTTTCTTCAAAATATTTCCTTTGTACTGACACAACTTTTCTATAGCTTTATTTTATGTATAGATGTAGGTCTGTACGGAACCCTCGGTGGGCGAGCCCGACTCGCACTTGTCCGGTTTTTTTACACAACAATGCTATCTATCTGCAATTTTTTTTACCGAAAGTTCATTTTCAATTGTCGTTTTGTTAAAATTTATTCGGCTTATCTACACTTATGGTTATCATATACACTATTGGCTCCGTGCACGCTTTTAGCGCCACCTAGCGTGTTGCAACTTTGTTGGCTCTGACCTGACCGTTTTGACGTTTTGATATGTAATGGCGGCATTGTGACAAAATGTTAAAAATACTATACATATTGTGTTATTAATGTAAATTTCAAAATTACTGTGATTTGGGTAGACAAAGTTTTGTGAAATAATTTTTGGTCATTCAAATTAAATATGGCAAGTAAGATCTATTCAAAAACAGTGTTTTATTTTGGTTATATTAGGATTTGTTTACTTCTTTTTTAGTTGTAAAGGACATGGATGGTTTTTCCAAAGGCCGCGGTCAATCAAGTCCATCTGCTACGAAATTTCTACTGCTTGTTGTGTATATAGTTGTGGATTATTTGACAAAAAAACTAATGTTAAGTACTCCCGGTTTTTTAAATAATTATTTATTAATTAAATATAAAATACAATAATCGTGTTGGCAACACACAGAAGTGCTACGCAATGCACTCATGGGTGGATTCCAACAGGCTAATCGCTAGGTCATCGATCGCCATAGAGTAGATTTTAACTATGTAAAGTACAATATTTCAACCTTTCCACTGCCGCGCGCGGTTCAACTATGCGTTTTAGACGCAAAGCTGCCGCAAAACGCCGCGTGATTCCGCTTGGAACATCCGTTCCGGTACGTTGCGGAATTGCGCGAATTACTCGTATTATCCTTGTTTATAAACTATTTACTTTAGGAATGTGTATTAAAATACCTTTAAAACTGTATATCATTTGTACATAGTCTCAGGCCGCGAGTACACCTGCAAGAACTTCTGCGAGAACTTACACTGACATCCTGTCACACTGCCTGTGAACGCGTGACAAACTGTCGCCAGTGTATTTGTTATTAGTCAACACCTGTAAGCTACTGTCTGAAGGGCTGTGGGAAGTAGAAGTGTGGGTGTAGAAGTTTCTTGCAGGTGGAAACCCGGCCTAAAATAACGACTTGCGAAAAATCGATGAGAAAATCGGAACGAGTCTGCGACAGATTGGTGGTAGAAAATCGTTGTTATTTCTAAATAAAATACTTTTTTAATATTTTTATTGTTTAATTTCAATAAGGATACCTGGGGGGTAATTATGTAACTTTGTTGCAATCAACTCTGACAGAAATCGCAGATTCATTGCTACTTTAGTATGAACCAATATGACAACTATTTTACTTAAAGCGGCGATGTAACTGCACTTTCAATCGATTTCAATCGAGAATTGTTAGCAACAGACTTACGTAATCTATGTACAGGTAAATAAAATTACAATCCATGGTAGAAATGTACTTCACGTACGATACGTACGATGACTCAGCGATTAGTCCGTTAGAATACACCGTTATGACATTGACAGTTGATTGATTAGACAACATTTCATTCATAATTTTCACAGATTAAATGTGACAAGCAAGAGCATGATTATCATTCATTTATTTTTCTTTTATCAATTTATTTCTTGTAATTTAGCTTAAAAATAAGGCAGATTCCCCCTTATAAAAATAATATTTTACGTGCAATGTTATAAATAAATGATATACCCATTTTAATGGTGCGTTCTTAATGTGTTTAGCTCTCTTTACGTTTAATTATTTTTATGGTTTTAAATTAATCGGGAGTAAAAAAAAAAATTGAAAAAAATTGGTAATGTTAGCTTATTAAATAAGCTTTCAGATGATATAACTTTCGTAAGAGATGGTTGCCAAGTAACGTTTTTCAACCGTCTCCTTTGTAAAACAAAAGAATAAAGTTACTTTAATAATTTTATTAAGTGATAATAAACACATATAATTGTTCCTGTATCGCTAGTAATAAATTAAATATCGTGTTCAAACAGATTACAGAGCCTACATTATTTCTACTTTTCGCCACCATGAGCGCTGCGATCGATTATTATACCTTCGCACCCAGCGAATATATACTTATATACACAATTTTGGTTAAAATATAATTGGCAATAATATTGCTGGATTTACAATAAGTATGTAATGCTATTTTTAATGCCATTTATTACATTTATTAAAATCTGATTAGAATCACCCTGTAAAACTTTATCTCGTAAAGTAATGCGAACATTACACATTACCTTGAAAGAAAATCTGCACTTATTGAATCATTTTTGATAGAAATCTTTTGTGGACAGTTACAAAGGAGGCTGTACATATTCGCGGGGCAGCGCAACAAGGAGCACCTGGTGGACCTGTGGTGGTGGGACGTGGGGACGGGCGAGCGGCGCGCCGTGTGCGCGGGGCCCGGCGCGGGGGGCACGGGGGGTCCGCCGCCCGCCGCAGGGTTCACGCAGCGCGCCACGCTAGACCCGGACACTGACGAGATGTTCGTGCTGTCGGTGAGTGTACTGTACTGTGTGTGTGGGACGTGGGGACGGGCGAGCGGCGCGCCGTGTGCGCGGGGACCGGCGCGGGAGGCGCGGGGGGGCCGCCGCCCGCCGCCGGGGTCACGCAGCGCACCACGCTAGACCCGTTCACTGACGAGATGTTCGTGCTGTCGGTGAGTGTACTGAACTGTGTGTGTGGGACGTGGGGACGGGCGAGTGGCGCGCCGTGTGCGCGGGGGGGCCGCCGCCCGCCGCCGGGGTCACGCAGCGCACCACGCTAGACCTGGACACTGACGAGATGTTCGTGCTGTCGGTGAGTGTACTGTACTGTGTGTGTGGGACGGGCGAGCGGCGCGCCGTGTGCGCGGGGACCGGCGCGGGGGGCGCGGGGGGGCCGCCGCCCGCCGCCGGGGTCACGCAGCGCACCACGCTAGACCCGGACACTGACGAGATATTCGTGCTGTCGGTGAGTGTACTGTACTGTGTGTGTGGGACGTGGGGACGGGCGAGCGGCGCGCCGTGTGCGCGGGGACCGGCGCGGGGGGCGCGGGGGGGCCGCCGCCCGCCGCCGGGTTCACGCAGCGCGCCACGCTAGACCCGGACACTGACGAGATGTTCGTGCTGTCGGTGAGTGTACTGTACTGTGTGTGTGGGACGTGGGGACGGGCGAGCGGCGCGCCGTGTGCGCGGGGCCCGGCGCGGGGGGCGCGGGGGGGCCGCCGCCCGCCGCCGGGCCCCGCGCACACGGCGCGCTAGACCCGGACACTGGCGAGATGTTCGTGCTGTCGGTGAGTGTACTGTACTGTGTGTGTATGTGTGCGCGGAGATGTCAGGGTGGGGGGCGCGATCACGCAACGACCATACGACGTTTTCCAATACATTTACGAGAAAACATTATCAGGTACATACTGAAATTATAGTAAAAATAAAAAAACTCGTAAACAAAAACGTACAGTGTACGGTAAAATCCAATTTCCGCACGCTGTACCGTTAACAAAAACGCACGGCGTGCTGTAAAATCAATTGTCCACTCGTTGTACTGTCATCGAAAGCACACATTTTCGAGCAACTATATTGTAATAGTCAGTCAGTTTTACCACGTTTTACATTTTACATACCTACCCAAAGACAGACAGTTTGAATGCCACATTGAAATTATATGTGACAAATATAGCGAAAAACCAGGCAGAAAATTAGGCTGTTTGAAAGCATTATTTCATAACCTTTGATGCTGAACTGTTTATTTGTCACCTGTGCCAGGGCATGAGCAAGGAGAAGGACAAGTGCGTGTACAACACGTTGTGGGTGTTCTCCCTGCGTCACATGGCGTGGAGCTGTGTGTACCGCAACGACGCCGTGTCGCCCGACGAGCCGCGGCCCAGGTTCGCGCACCAGCTGGTCTACGATCCTATCCGGAAGGTAACTACATCTACTACACCTGTAGAACTAATACGTATACCCATAGAAATAGAATGTCAAAGAACAACAAAGTCAATAAACAGGTGAGCCGAAAACGAATCAACATATTTTATATGAGATACGTAAAATATGACTTATATTCATAAAATATGACTATATTATGGCAAGGGAAGTTAATTAACTATGTTCCATACTGTTTTCTTTGTCGATAAACGAATAAATGTAGCGAAATTTGGTTTTAGAGAAATGTGTGGCAATATCTTTTTTACCTTTGAAAAGTGTTATTACTTGGATTGTTTCTTTTTGTTACATCACAATTACTTAGAGCAGAAGACACCATAGCTCCACGATACCCTTATTTTAAATTCTAATCAAGATTAAAAAATATTTTAAACAAACTGTGATTGCTCATTTGCTAGGCGGGACGCTAGGGGCTCTTACTGTAAAAAATGTTGGCACATGTCACTTGATCCTTTGTCTCTTTTTTACATAGACCGTGTCCGTATGATGTTAACTTCTTTTTTCCACGCTTTGTTGGTCTTCTTGAGCGCAGCGAAAATTTTTCTATGTCTATGCGTATACCTTATGTGACGTCACATGGCGTGGAGCTGCGTGTATCGCAACGACGCCGTGTCGCCCGACGAGCCGCGACCCAAGTTCGCGCACCAGCTAGTCTACGATCCTATCCGGAAAGTAACTATATCTACGTACCCTTCTAGAACTATATGTACACCTTACGTGTACAACACTTTGTGGGTTTTCTCTCTACGTCAGGCTCTCTAAATGGTCACATAATCAAAGACACCAGTCGATTTCCATACAAACTTTAAAGCCTTGGTTCTCCGCTAAGGATTGACCTAACTGTGATCTGATGATGGCCATTCAGGGACTGAATGGATGAGATTCAGATCGCTATACACACCCAACTGATCTTATCTGCATTCTAAGAGATATAAGGACATGTTTAAAAAAACCGTGACATTAGCATAATAATGTATGTTGAAACTGCAAACTCGGATCCTTATATTGGGTTATTTGTACAACACCAACAACCTCGCAGGAGTAGATTACTCGTAAACAACAACATTTGTTCTACGACTTTTACGAAAACAGACAAAAAAATCGACGTTATATAGAAATGTCTAAACAGCTAATCGAGTTTTGTATGAAAATGTGTTTTTTTATCTGTTTTCGGAAAAGTCTTAAGTCGGGTCTGCTGCGCTTAATTTTCAACAAAACATGTTGAAAAAACATTATTTTCAAAACATGTTTAGCATAACCGCACGTCCGCTGCGCCTAGGTTTTGTTTTGAAAACATGTTTTGTTAGAAATTTGCGACCAATCACGGCTCAGTTTCGAAAATGAGTTCCGACGAAGAAGACGTCGTCAGTCACAGCCCGTGACTGT
Source organism: Agriphila geniculea (assembly GCA_943789525.1). Classification (NCBI taxonomy): domain Eukaryota; kingdom Metazoa; phylum Arthropoda; class Insecta; order Lepidoptera; family Crambidae; genus Agriphila; species Agriphila geniculea. Next base: position 16,936,475 of record OX038869.1, on the reverse strand, counting down.
GGTTATACTGACAGCAAAACCTACCGTGTAATGGCTACCTTATACTTTGCCACCGTAACATCCCAAAGTAGCGGTCTTTCTCTGAGTAACTCAATTAAAAATAAAGTACTCTCCTTATTCCACTCCATCACTACAATTACACGAATCACACAATGGCACACGAACGCAGGCGAGACGTCTGCATCTAGTGAGCGCTAACACAAAATGAGTTACTTCCCCTCCCCGCAGGCGAGAGCGGGGGATGTTTTCCGTTCGTCGCGGCAAACATGTTTTGTGTTTTTGCAAAACAAAACTCATAGGCCACACCCTCAACATGTTGAGAAAACATTGTTTTGATGTTTGAAAACACAAAAACACGGCGCAGGAGACCCGGCCTCAGAACAAAGTGTTGTTGTTTATGATGTTAGTAATCATAAACAACATTGGTTGTTGATGTTTTACAAGATAATAACCCTGTAGATGTAATGGTTGTCTCCAAATATTTGACGGTAGAGTTGGGCAAAGGACCCCATAGAGCAGTTTGTTGAATTAAATAAAATCTTTAGAAATAAGATATATTTTTCTGTATTGAGTTAACAAGAACTGTTTCCATAGCAACATCACCCTTTCGGCGCCGAAAGGAACATCACAATTGACAAATCAATAGAAGTCAAAAATCTGTAAAAAGTTTCTATAACATACAATTTGGGTTTTTATTGGGTTTAATCGCAGTGGTCGGGTTTAAACCGGATCTTTTGCCCATCTCTATTTGACGGTGTTTGTTTATGGAACAGATCCACTACCTGTTCGGAGGCAACCCCGGTACACAATCGTCGCCGCGACTGCGCTTGGACGATCTATGGTCGCTGCGTCTCACGCGGCCTTCCCTCGACTCCATGTGGCGCGCCGCCCGCGCCGCCTTGCGAGAAGCTAAATATAGGTAGTATACAGGTTTCATAATACATAACACGTAAATTTTTGTGTTTTTATTTATATGGAAACTGCAACGTGAAAATTGATTGATTATCGAACAAATATACTATTTTTTCGATATAGTCTAAGCGGTCATGGGATTTTTGGTAACGATCACGGAAAAGGTTAGATTCATTTTCATGGGTTGTAGAGTGGTCCCCTAATGTGAATGATGTCGGTCTGCCTGCTCTCAGTGGTTGCAACTTCGAGTTATAGCGCTTACAAGAGGCATCATTGTTACGAAAAAAAAAACGATCAGAGAAATGGTCAGTTTTAGTACCTGTTCAAAGAATGTCGTCTCTGCAGATGAAACAAGTTGGTCTGCCGGCTCATAGTGGTTGCGTTTCTAAGCTATGACGTGCGCAAGTCACGTCATTGTTACGAAAAAAAACGATAAGGGAAATGGTCAGTTTTAGTACCTATTCAAAGTATAGTATCTCCACGGGTGAAACAAGTTGGTCTGCCGGCTCTCAGTGGTTGTATTTCAGAACTATCATTGTGTACGCAAGACGCTTATTTGTAGAGAAAGCCTAAAAAAACTTTTAAAAACGGGACAATAGGCAAATTTTTAAGTGCACGCCGGCCGTTTGCGTATCTGTGACTATATGAGTCCCCTCCCCACCTTAAGGCATCTCTACACTCGCGCGCAAAAAGCCCCAAACCTCCCGCAAAGCAGTGTGCGTAGTGTGGAACCGATTTGAATCGAATCTACACACCCGCGCGTGAGTATGGAGAGGTCTTTATGCCTGTGCCACCGCGCACCCCCCATCCCCCCCCCCCCATTTCCGGCTTTAGCGTCAATAGAGATGTTCGATCCGGGTGCCTTGTATCGATATTCCGGATTGCCATGGATCGTAACTCACTGTATCGATCCAGATTATAGAATCTGGATTGATAGGCATCGGCTACACGCTCGGTAAATACTGTGGCCCAGCGCCATAGAGTAAATTTTAACCATGGAAAGTAAAATATTGAATATTCCATACAAATTACTTTCCATGGTTAAAATTTACTCTACGGCGATGGATGGATCACAGTTAGTCTAAGCGGTCACGGGATTTTTGGTAACGATCAAGGAAAAGGTTAGATGCATTTTCATGGGTTATAGAGTGGTCCCCTAATGTGAATGATGTCGGTCTGCCTGCTCTCAGTAGTTGCAATTTCGAGTTACAGTGATTATAAGAGGCTTCATTGTTACGAAAAAAAACGATCAGAGAAATGGTCAGTTTTAGTACCTACTCAAAGTATGGCGTCTCCGTAGCTGAAATGATGTGGTCTGCCGGCTCTCAGTGGTTGCATTTCAGAGCTATGACGCGCGCAAGTTACAACAATATTTTTTTGTCAAATTGTGTTTTTAAAAATACTAATCGATAGAACTCTTTATTATAATGAAAAAATGTCTTAAGCCATTTTTGTCTAAAATGAATAGATTGGTCGGAAAAAATACTTTATGTTTTTTTTGTATGGAGTGAGATATTCAATGTGCTCTTTTGGTCAATTCCTAATTATTTCTGCCTCAAAACTACTTCTGCGTCAATATTTCAAACGTTTAAATAATCATACACTATCAACTTGGATTTCTAAACAGTATAAAATCGTATTTTTTACTAAAATTTTTTTTGCCATTTTTATTATTTTCATCAATTTTAACACTAGAAAAGCCAACAAAACGTTCAGTTAAGGTCTATTATACAATTGTTTTTACCATAATTACAACGCAACTAAGATATAAAGCTAAAATGTTCTCAAAAAAAAAAACTATAAATATCTGAGTTGTAATTGTTTCATTCATAGTTTTGACCAGACCAAATTCCTAACGAACTCTTAAGAGGTATTGCGGAAGAGATGGGGCCAATTCTGGCTAAAGTTTTCAACGAAATAGTACGCACGGTTATTATACCTAGACAATGGGCAGAGTCACACATAATACTCTTACATAAGAAAGGATCAAGGAAGGAAATAGGAAACTACAAGCTCATTTCACTGATTTCAAACACATACAAAGTCTTTGCAAAGGTCTTACTAGAAATAATAATTATTTATTTTAATTTATTTATGGTATCTGGTAATCTTTATGAAAATCAACCAATCAACAGGCAGGGCTCAGGAATAACTACAATACAATATATTGTATTGTATGTAAGGACATCAGATAATGGTATTGAAATTAGCTTTGCAAATTGGCTTATTATATTCGTTGTGTTTTTGGATGAGTTGTTTGATGGTGATGTGATATATCACATCATCAAACACCATATCATACATTTATTTTAATGAAACAAAGAAGACCTAAAATTTTAAGTGATTTACTTAATAAAATAACTGTATCACCTTATTAAAAAAATAAATTAACTTTTTATTACCACACGTAACATGACTTAACTAATATTAAAGAATAGACTACCTAATACAATTAAAATTAAATAAAGATTACCAAAATTTACAGGGCTTTGTACACATAGCTTCTTAACTAGAGACATACAATAAGAGCCAATGTATAATGTTAAATATGTATATGGATAATTAGAAAAACAATTTAATTTTCATACAAACAAAGTAACTTTGATGCGTTAAACGTTTCGCTCGCTAGCAGCGACCGGAAAACCTCTTCTTTGGTTAACCCAATTGATAGGGAAACCCTAATAAAAAACTTGCCAAATGATAGGGTTTCCCTTTCGATAGGGTTAGTCGACGTTATGCTTACCGTATTGATAGAGTTTTTGGAAACAAGTCTATGAAATACCCAATCAAAAACCCTTTTAACGGTAAGTTGTGTACTTTGAAGAATGTGCGAGGGAACTGCACAACCTTGTTCCTCCAGCCCCTTTCCACCATCGGGATACCAGACGCAGATAAGCATATCACCCTTATATAGTAGATACTCCAAGGGTCTGTCCGTACCAAGCGCTTTGCCAATACATTTCTTATGCGAGCTGCTAAAGAATGGAATGCGCTACCTGCTCATGTGTTCCCCGATAATTACAACCTTGGTCTTTTCAAGGCAAGAGTGAAAAGGCATTTCCTGGGCATGCATGCTATACCTTAGACCACATCCTGTTTACCAAACAAGATGGTAGTCAAATGCCTGCCCAGTCTATATTAAAAAAGAAGTGGTTCATGAAATACCCAATCAAAACCCCTTTAACGGTAAGCGGTTCTGGGGCCCTATTTTTGAATCGCTCGGCTGGCGTCGAGCGTTCGTTTCTACTGATTTTTGTTCAACATTTATCTCAACCTCCATACATTTGAGTCAAATGTTGAACGAAAATCAGTAGAAAAGAGCGCTCGACGCCAGCCGAGCGATTCAAAAATAGGCCCCCTGGTCCTTCGGTCCAGTTGGAACTAGGTATAAATTGCTTGAATTCGTTTTAAAACCCCTTCATAAAGCCTTCATAGGGTTTCCCCGATAGGGTTTTCGTATTCAATAAGTGCTTACTTGGGTTACCCTTTCGATAGGGTTACCGTATTTATAGGGTTACCGTATTGATAGGGTTTTTGAAAACAAGTCTATGAAATACCCAATCAAAAACCCCTTTAACGGAAAGCGGTTCCGGTCCTTGCTTGCAAGGATGACGTCCAACCTCCCGAACAAGCCGGGTTCCGAAAAGGCTTTAGTACCATAGACCACATCCATTAAATCTGCTATTATGCTTGGCGTTCGTGGACTATGAGAAAGCCTTTGATTTGATTGAAACCTGGGCGGTGCTGCAGTCTCTCCAAAATTGCCAAGTGGACTACAGGTATATCGAGGTGATGTGGTACTCATACGAAAATGCCACCATGTAGATCCGAGTACAGAACCAGAGCACAAAGCGAGATATGGGACAGAGAGATGCTATTTCCCCGAAACTATTCACAGCTGCGTTGGATGATATCTTTAAACTCTTAGACTGGAAAGGACTCAGAATCAAGATGAATGGCCAGTACCTAACACACCTTCGTTTTACCGATGATATAGTTCTTATCGCTAAAACCTTGGAAGACCTGAACACAATGCTCGAAGATCTCCGTTAGTGCTTCCCAAAGAGTGGGTCTCAAGATGAACATTTATAAGACGAAAATCATATCGAATGCCCATGTTGTGCCCACTCCAGTTCATGTTGGGAACACTAGGAGTTGTTGTCCATTACGTAGAAGTACCTAGGACAGGCAGTCCAGTTAGGTAAGTCCAACTGCGGAAATGAGATCTCTCGTCGAATCAAACTCAGATTGGTAGCATTCGGGCAGCTTCGAAAACATCTTTCCGTCCGATTTACCTCAGTGTCCAAGACGAAAGTCTATGACCAGTGTGTGTTGTCAGTGATGACTTCGGCAGTGAAACGTGGCCGTCAACTATGGGTCTTATAAGGAGGCTCAAGGTCACCCAGCGTGCAAAGGAGAGAGTATTCAGCGTTTTTCTGCGTGATACAATCAGAAATGCGGAGATCCGCAGGAAAACTAAAGTAATCAACATCGCTCGAAGGATTGCTCAGTTGAAGTGGCTGTAGGCTGGACACATAGCGAGAAGAACCGATGGCCGTTGGGGGGGAAAGGTTTTGGAATGGCGACCGCGGACCGGACGACACTCCGTGGGTAAGCCCCCAAAAAGGTGGACCGACGATCTGGTGAAGGTCGCGGGAAACCGCTGGATGCGAGCAGTGCAGGACCGTTCGTCGTGGAGATCCTTGGAGGTGGCCTATACCCAGCAGTGGGTGTCGTGCGGCTGATATGATGAAACATCCAAGTGATCTGAACGGCATTTTAAGAGCTGTATGTACCAAAGTTCTCAGTTTCAGGATTTCCATACCTTTTAATGGTATTTACGTGATTTTTTAAACTTATCGAAACAGATCTTACAATCCTGATAGATCAGTTGTGTGTATATTGCGATCTGGATCTCCTTTCTTTACTTTCTTGATAGCCGTCTTCAAATCACAGCTTGATCATGCAGTGAAACGCAGATTATTGGAAATAAAATATATTTATAATAGCCTTATAGTGATGAACAGCGGTAGCAAAAGTAAGGTTAAAAACAACAGTGTGTCAAGCGGATGTCTATAAAATTCAAATACAAGACAGCACTTAGAAAACTGCCAGTGTTCTTATTAGCAAATAGTTTTAACACCTCCCCGTAATTAGGACACCATGTATATAAGTGACAAAACTAACAAACACATTAGTAACATTAGTAACCCACCTTAAAACTATAAACAAAAGACATGTTGAAAAGAAATTAATAACTGCATACAACACTTAACATAAACAAATGACGGCACAAATAAAGTACTTAGGTACAATAACCTAACTTAACCCTAACAATTGTATACATTTCTGATGTTTGATTCTGGGCAAAGGTTTTGTCAAAACATCAGCAGGCATATTATTTGTGGGGATGTAATGCAATGAGATGAGGGTGTCGTCCAAACAAGTGCGTATGAAATGGTATCTAATGTCAATGTGTTTGGATCGAGCATGATAGCTGTTGCTGTGAGAGAGCTTTAGAGCGCTTTGATTATCACAGAACAGTTTTATGGGTGTGACTGTGTTCATGAGATTATTTACAATGGATTGTACGTAGATAGCCTCTTTACATGCATCGCTCAGAGACATGTACTCGGCTTCCGTCGTCGAGAGAGCGACCGTACGCTGTTTGCGAGATTCCCAAGATATGGGTGCTCCACTGAACGTAAATACGTACCCTGTATACGACCGACGATCTACAAGACATGACCCGTAATCGGCATCGGCGTAGCCTACAATGTTGAGGCACGATGTTTTGTCATCTTGAAATCGTAGACCCATTGATTTTGTCGCTTTAAGATAGCGAACGACCCTCTTAGCGGCTCGCCAGTGCACCTCCCCGTAATGTGTGTTGAATTGGCTGAGAAGTGAGACAGCATGAGCTATGTCAGGTCTCGTGCCTATAGCAACATACATTAGAGAGCCGATGAGCTGCTGGTACGGAAGATCTGGGCGTTCAGCTTCTTGGTCAGGTAAAATCAACTTGAGTCCAGGTTCAAGTGGTGTTGAGACGGGAATGGCGTCGTTCATGCCAAATTTATGTATCAGTTTCTCAATGTAATTGGTTTGGTCAAGCGTGAACGTCCCTTCGACTTGTGTTACACGCATTCCAAGACAGTCTTTTAATCGGCCTAAATCTTTAATTATGAACTTGTTCTGTAGCTCCTTTTTGAAGTCATTTTTCATATCTTCACTGTTGCTAAACAGGAAAAAGTCATCAACGAATACAGCGACAACTAAAAGATCACTTTCCTTTCTCTTGAAATATACACAATGTTCCGTCTCAAGTTGTGTCATAGACAGACACGCCATTGCTTCACGAACTTTCAGGTTCCATTGCCTCGGAGCCTGCTTCAAGCCATATAGTGACTTCTTAAGAAGACATACTTTATTTTTTCCTTCAGGAGCGTAACCTTCAGGCTGCTCCATGAAGATTTCTTCTTCCAAATCTCCATTTAGGAAGGCGGTCTCCACATCTATGTGGTCGACTTTTAAATTCAATTTAGTTGATAAAGCCAGTAGGATTCGAATGGACGATAGTCTCGCGACTGGTGAAAATGTTTCACTGTAGTCCACGCCATAGACTTGTGTAAAGCCTTTTGCTACAAGTCTAGCTTTGTACTTCACGATTTTTCCGTCAGTGTCCCTCTTTATTTTATAAACCCATTTATTTTTTATTATTTTTCTATCGTTAGGTCTGTCCACTAATTTCCACGTGTTATTTTTAATTAGACATTCGTATTCTGCTTCCATAGCTTTAATCCATTCATCTTTGCTAGCATCTTCCAAAGCTTCTTTATATGTCTCCGGTTCAGAATGAGAAGAAACCAAATAGAGAGATGATCCATCATTCGCTGGAAAACGAATTGGCGGTCGACGCTCTCTAGAAGGATATCGTCTCTCACTTTCTTCTGGAATTATAACAGCTGGTTCAGGTTCTAGTTGTAGTGTCTCTGTTGGAAATTCTGAAACAGAAACATTTGGAACCTCTGCAGGTATCACCTCAACTGAACACGGCTCTGGAACAGGAGTTGACTGCTGCAATTCATGCGTAGAAGTGGGAGTTAAATCATCTATAAACGGAGAACTTGAACTAGAAGACGATGAATGTGAAGAAGTAGATTCGTGGATGTCAACAACGTATGGAGTCGTTGCTCTTGGGGGACTTTCGTTAGGAGGTTGACTTGTAGATGTCGTAGGACTCGTCGGAGATTTATTTTCGATGAAAATTACGTCTCTGGCAATAATTACATTCCTTGGGTTCCGTGTATCGATTAAACGATAACCTTTCGAGTGTTCGGCGTACCCTACAAATATACACTTTTGTGTCTTGGCGTCAAGCTTCTTGCGCTTTTGCTCTGGAATAAGCACATGAGCTTCACAACCGAAAACTCTAAGATGTGAAAGGTTCACCTTAGTACCGGTCCAGATTTCCTCGGGAATTCTGTTGTTGAGCGCTGTAGTGGGGGAATGATTCTTTAGATAAATAGCTGTACTAACAGCTTCTCCCCAGTAGGCTCGTGGTAGACCAGCATCTTCAAGCATTGACCGCGCTTTCTCTATTACAGTACGGTTTACCCGTTCCGATAACCCGTTCTGCTGTGGATTATAAGGGATAGAAGTTTGGTGGATAATTCCATTCTCCCTCAAAAAGTTCGACATTGGTCGATTAATGAATTCTCCACCGCAGTCCGATCGGAGTATTTTAATTTTAAGACCTATTTGGTTTTCGACCAAATTTTTAAATTCGACAAACTTATTAAAAACTTCGTCTTTGTGTTTAATAAGATAGCCGAAAGTTTTCCTAGAAAAGTTGTCGGTAAAAGTTAAAAGATATAGAGCACCACCACAAGAATGCGTACTCATTGGTCCACAAATGTCACTTTGTATTAACTCTAGTTTATTACTCGACTCCTTCATAGAGGATATAAATGGTCTCTTTGATAATTTACCTCGTATGCATGACACACACGGTTCGGATAATCTGTCTTTAAAGTCTATGCCTACTTGTTTATTTTTCAAGACGTTGACAGCTTTGTGATTCAAATGTCCAAGGCGACGGTGCCATAGCAACGCTGTTTGTAAACAATTTGTTAAATTAGTTTGGTGGCAGACGTCAAGCTTGTACAAATTATTGAAATTAGACGCAGTTGCGACAATTTGTCCGGAAACTTTACAGTTTTCTTTTCGCAAAATTGTAGCGCCACGCTGGGAAAATAAAACGACAAAGCCGTCACGAACAAGAGAACTCACCGACATCAAATTCGATGCTAACTTTGGGACATAGAGCACATCTGAAATAGTACTCATATCACTATCGCTATTTAGAGGCAAACGCACAGTACCTGATCCTTCACAAAGAATCTGGTCATTGTTGGCAACGAAGATTGGTTTCAACTTCTTATGCAAGCTCTGGAAGCAATTGGAATTGTGACACATGTGTGAAGTTGCTCCCGAGTCTAAAAGCCAATCTTGACTGTTTTGATGACCTGAAGAATATGGAGTGAAAGAAGATGAAAGTGTTACATCAGATGTAATATTAGTTTTTGTAACAATGTTTGAATTTTTATGATGTTGTTTTCTTTTCCTATAATGAGAAATTATATGCCCAAACTTATTACAAAATTTACACTTTACTGATTTAGAGCTAGAGTTAGCGGCCGAGACTAATGCACTTGGGGAACAGGGGGATGATTCTTCACGGTGAAACTTCAGATCTTCTTTTAGTAGGCGCGTGGCCACTGAGTCGGATGAGATCCGTACACCGGAATTTTCTATCGCCATAATCAAGGGTTTGTATTCTTCTGTTAATCCCGTTAACATTATCACGCCCACAAACTCATCACTCAACCCAGCATCTATCTCCAGTAACTTCTCTTGCAAATCTCTTATGGAGTTTACATAGCTTTCCATATCACCAAAGGTTGTCATCTTCGTGTTAAATAACTGCCTGAGCAAAGTTAGTTTTCGGTCGAGACCTCCATCGGCATACTGGCACTGCAGTTTGGTCCACGTTTCTTTTGCTGTCTTTGCAGACTTTACCGTTGAGTAGATACGTGGAGCTACGCTTAGACAAATTTTCGCTCGAGTCTGTTCATCTAACCTTTTGTAGTCTGGTCTCTCTGCTGCAAATGTTTCTGGTGACTCGACGCACTTCCATAAGCCACAATCGACTAGGAACATTTTCATGCCGAAACTCCGTAGTTGGAACGTCCTTCCAACTTTGGGATGGGTGGCACACCGCTGGCAATAACCGCTGGTCCAACCTGAGCAGGAACGGCAGCATAATGGCTATCACCCTGGTCTCGAGGGCGATCTTCAGCTGTTGGTGTTACACTCATTTTTGCGCGAGATACTTTAGACCTGCAAGGTTAAAGGCACTGGGCCCATAACCTGCAGTGAAACGCAGATTATTGGAAATAAAATATATTTATAATAGCCTTATAGTGATGAACAGCGGTAGCAAAAGTAAGGTTAAAAACAACAGTGTGTCAAGCGGATGTCTATAAAATTCAAATACAAGACAGCACTTAGAAAACTGCCAGTGTTCTTATTAGCAAATAGTTTTAACAGATCAATCCCTGGCGGAGGATGTATGAAAATGAATTAACTGGTGCTTCTTATTATCTGTCGCATAATAACATATTGATGTTTTTAGTTTCTGCTTGTTTCTATCAATGTTCATAAATACAATTTTGATCTTAAGATATATATCTTCAAAATCTTTACTTTTGTTATAAATAACTTATAAACGAGCCTATTTTTTTTAGTAAAGCCCATATAAAGGTTTTTAAAAATCATAATAAAATTTAGTTTCTATCGTTAATATTTTAAAAACTTCATTTATTTGAATATTATATTAATCATTGATCTGAATTAACCTTTTCTCTTTTCTTCTTTTTCCTTGTAAAATAATAATACTATTTTAGTTTGTAATAAATAACCCGCCTGGGCCTTACTTAACATCCCGCTGCATTATGTTATTTTGGTTTTATTTGATTTAGTATGGTAAAAAAGTCATCCATAGTAATAATAGTGACCGAAAGTTTTGTTACCTTTTATTGTGTTTTGATTGATGAGAAAGTAATAAATAACGACAAAACAATCAGTTTTTACTTAAAAATTACTTTTAAGTAAAAACTGAAAAAAATAATAAAAAAAGTAAAAAAAAGTAAAAATTAATTTTAATTAGGATTATTTAAATGTTTAAAATAACAATAAAATATTGACGCAAAAGTAGTTTTGAGGCAGAAACAATTAGGAATTGGCCAAAAGAGCACATTGAATATCTCACTCCATACAAAAAAAACCATAAAGTATTTTTTTTCCGACCAATCTATTCATTTTAGACAAAAATGGCTTAAGACATTTTTTCATTATAATAAAGAGTTCTATTGATTAGTATTTTTAAAAACACAATTTGACAAAAAAAATACTGTAACTTGCGCGCGTCATAGCATAGCTCTGAAATGCAACCACTGAGAGCCGGCAGACCACATCATTTCAGCTACGGAGACGCCATACTTTGAATAGGTACTAAAACTGACCATTTCTCTGATCGTTTTTTTTCGTAGCAATGAAGCCTCTTATAATCGCTGTAACTCGAAATTGCAACTACTGAGAGCAGACAGACCGACATCATTCACATTAGGGGACCACTCTATAACCCATGAAAATGCATCTAACCTTTTCCTTGATCGTTACCAAAAATCCCATTACCGCTTAGACAAACTGTCCATCGCCGTAGAGTAAATTTTAACCATGGAAAGTGAGAGCAGACAGACCGACATCATTCACATTAGGGGACCACTCTATAACCCATGAAAATGCATCTAACCTTTTCCTTGATCGTTACCAAAAATCCCATTACCGCTTAGACTAACTGTCCATCGCCGTAGAGTAAATTTTAACCATGGAAAGTAATTTGTATGGAATATTCAATATTTTACTTTCCATGGTTAAAATTTACTCTATGGCGCTGGGCCACAGTATTTACCGAGCGTGTAGCCGATGCCTATCAATCCAGATTCTATAATCTGGATCGATACAGTGAGTTACGATCCATGGCGATCCGGAATATCGATACAAGGCACCCGGATCGAACATCTCTATTGACGCTAAAGCCAGAAGTAGGGGGGGGGGATGGGGGGTGCGCGGTGGGCACAGGCATAAAGACCTCTCCATACTCACGCGCGGGTGTGTAGATTCGATTCAAATCGGTTCCACACTACGCACACTGCTTTGCGGGAGGTTTGGGGCTTTTCGCGCGCGAGTGTAGAGATGTCTTAAGGTGGGGAGGGGACTCATATAGTCACAGATACGCAAACGGCCGGCGAGCACTTAAAAATTTGCCTATTGTCCCGTTTTTAAAAGTTTTTTTAGGCTTTCTCTACAAATAAGCGTCTTGCGTACACAATGATAGTTCTGAAATACAACCACTGAGAGCCGGCAGACCAACTTGTTTCACCCGTGGAGATACTATACTTTGAATAGGTACTAAAACTGACCATTTCCCTTATCGTTTTTTTTTTTCGTAACAATGACGTGACTTGCGCACGTCATAGCTCAGAAACGCAACCACTATGAGCCGGCAGGCCAACTTGTTTCATCTGCAGAGACGACATTCTTTGAACAGGTACTAAAACTGACCATTTCTCTGATCGTTTTTTTTTCGTAACAATGATGCCTCTTGTAAGCGCTATAACTCGAAGTTGCAACCACTGAGAGCAGGCAGACCGACATCATTCACATTAGGGGACCACTCTACAACCCATGAAAATGAATCTAACCTTTTCCGTGATCGTTACCAAAAATCCCACGACCGCTCAGTCTAATAGTCAATCAATTAAGGATCGGTTATGCGAAAACATTTGTCTCTGTCTTTTTCTTTACGTCTAAAGAGTATGTAAAATAAACCTCACTTCTGCACTTTATCGATGTTTTTCGTTGTTTTTTCATCATTATCTTTAGCACAATTATCTTTCTCGAAAAAAGTTATTGGAGCAACTTCACAGTACGTTAAAGTGTATTTTGATGTAGAATTCAATACGTTTCCGCTATTATTTACGCCAAAAACATGACCCGCGACAAGCGCTTTTGATGATATTCTGTTTTTTTTACAATCATTACAATCATCTGTGAGGTTTATACACAATTTAATACTTGTACATAATCTCTTTAGCTTGTCCTATTTTTTGTGGCTACAACTTTACGTTCTCTATATAAAAATATGGCCCGTGCAAACCATGTTTTCCTATCATGGATGGAGCCTTAATGCTTCAACGCTCGGAAAATAAGACAAAAGAATTTCTATTGTTGTCCGGCCGCATGCGGTCGCGCGGGCACTGAAGAATAATGGACAAAAAAAAAACACAATTAGGTCTAAGAGTTTTTTTTAATATAGACTGGGCAGGCATTTGACCACCATCTTGCTTGGTAAACAGGATGTGGTCTAACTAAGGTGTAGCATGGCAGCAGGAAATGCCTATTCACTCTTGCCTTGAAAAGACCAAAGTTGTAATTATCGGGGAACACATGAGCAGGTAGCGCATTACATTCTTTAGCAGCTCGCATAAGAAATGTTGCTTGCCACTATGCAGTTTATACTGAAAATATTTTTTTTTTAAAGTGGCGGTTATCAGCGTTTATAATAGTTTTCCGGGATTTTTTGCATGGTACGTTATTTACCTATATCAGCTTTAGAGGTTTTTTTTTTTACATTTTGTATAGCGAAATATGTAATTGTTTGGATTTTAATTACACGAACTGCCCAAAAAGAGAGGAGTGTATTGTGTTCAGGGTTCATGTATGTTTTATTTTTTGTTACTGATTTGGGTTAAGGTCACATTAGTTGCACCGATGCTGATATGGATTAATTCCGAAATGTTTTATTATTATTATAGGGAGTTGGCCGCGGAGCCCGCGCACGCGCCTGCTGCGCTTCAATATCTACGTACAGAACTGCGCGACGCACTCGACCATACGGACCCGCTACAAGTGAGACTCCAAGCTAATTGTTTACATTTTCTTCTTAACCCGTTTAACAGCAAATCTGACATGGAATTGAACCTGCTCCTGCGTTGATACCAGGGATTTCTACACTTTTTTTCTCTCATAGTACCCACGCTCTTTTCTTTCTATTTTAGTTACGCTTTAACTACGGTCAAATGCTGTCCATATTTGATCGCTGAAACACCGCTTCTCACTTTGAGGTTAACGAAACTGTAGATCCGCGGGGTCTATACAACGTGTTACAAAATAACCCCTAATGCCGAATATGGTAGATAGGGACCATCAAACTGAACAACTTTTACTATGGGACCAACTCTGAAATCGCGAAAAAAAATATCATCTGTTTCATACAAAAGTTAATAACGAAAATATCAAAATGTATGTAACAGCTGATTTATTTTCACGACTTCAGAGTTGATCCCATAGTAAAAATTATTCAGTTTGATGGTCTCTATCTACCATTTTCGGCATTAGGGGTATTTTTGTAACATGTTGTATAGACCACTTTGGTATTCACTGATTAAGTCTAGATCAGCCATGTCAAACATGCAGTCTGCGGGTCGCATGCGGCCCGATTCAATTTTAAAAACATCCGCCATTGTCTATCCCGCTCACACCGCACATATTTTTAACCTATTCATCTAAAGAATTGTTTGTGTCGTCAGGTGTCACGGTTCCAGAAGCTAGCAACGGAGTTGTTCAGTAGCGCGGGCGCGAACGCATCGTGCGGCCCGTGCGCGCTGGACCCGCGCCGCGCGCGCGCGCTGCAGCGCCGCCGAGCGCGCGCCACCGCGCACCGCGACCTCGCGCAAGATCTCGCCGCGGTACGTATACAATAAAATAAAACAACTAAGAGCCAGTTTTCAGGCTTCTGATATATTTTCTTATATTAACTGACAAATAATTCTTACTAATATTATAAACGTAATAATAATAATTGCTCGGACAATTTCACACAGCGCCATCTAGCCCCAAACTAAGCAAAGCTCGTAATATGGGTGCTAGATTAACTGATATAGTACTTATATACTTTTAAATATATACTTATTATACATAGCTACACCCAGACCCGTTAAAATTCATCATTTCAATTTCTGCCCGGCCGGGAATCGAACCCAGGTCGTTAGTGTGTGAAAATGTGAAAGTCCGTTTGTTTGTTTGTTTATTACGCCTTCATGTCTTAACTACTGAACTGATCATCGTGAAATTTTATACACACGTTGTCAGGAGTACGGAGAAGGACAGGTACCTTTCATTCCCAAAAAAGTATTGTTCCAGAGGGATAGCAAAAATACTTTTCTCGCAGAGAAAATCGCAGGCGGCCGTTAGTTTCATATAAATTCTATTTCAATTTTAAAATTAAATTAAACTACAATATTGATTCTATCCTATCTGGAACTGTATATTCCTGTTAAACTCTAAATCTAAATCATTATTCCGTCGACAGAATCTACGCTTTCAGTTCGGAAAACTATTGAGAAGAACTGTCGATAAAATCAGTAAGGGATAATTTTTCTGTTTAGTTTGTTCCAAAGTCGGTAAAGTAATTTTTAATCATATCGTTGCTAAGTATTCTTGTTGCATTTTACTATGACTAGCCGTCGAATACTATACGATAGAGGTTGTAATAACAACCTCTAAAAAACTTGACAGTTTTCTAAATGGCTACTAATGCGTCTCTTTTATTTATTTGATATACGGCAGAAAAGAGATATAACTATAGCAATTCATAAATCTGGCAAGTTTTAAAAGCTTCTCATATCCCGTCAGGTGCTAGGCGCCGACGAGAACATCCCCGAAGCGCCGCAGCCGTACGAGGAGGCGGCGCCGCCCGCGCCCGACACGTGGGACGTGGGCGACGACGACGAGCCGGCCGCGCGCGCGCCGCACTGGGACGCGCGCGCCGCCCGCATCCGCCTCTACGACCACCTCTCCAGGTACTTCCGGCCCAGCACTGTGCCGCCGCACTCCAACATCACACAACTCGTCACCTTGTAATACATTATACTGTATGTTTTACTCTTAACTGCGAAGCGATGCGCGAATTCCTAGGGTGCGTTCCGTGGCTTCGCTCGAGTGCACTCCGGTGTGCGCTCTAACAGTTCCGTAGCTCGGTGAAATTTTACTCTGACAGCTGTCAGAGCGTAGTTTTATTCGTTCCGTGGCTCGGAGCGCAGCGACCAAACGACCATCAAAATAGATGGTTGAAAAATGCTCTGACGTTTATCTTTACAAATAATGTCATTGTCATTTTAGCATTTTATTTTATATTTAAATGTTATGAAGTTTCAAAAATTCATGGTTATATTCATAGTCAAGCAGATTTTTATTTGATTAAGTATATAGGAAGTTCAAATTATCCGTATTTCAAATAGAAAACGAAAACTTTGTACCTAAAGAGGTTATGAAAACAACTCTATCGTTCGTGGTTTGGTTGCAACTCAAACAGGTTAAACTTTAACCAAACAACTGTACCCAAGGCGACGGAACGCAGCCCTAATGGCATGTGATGACGCGATTTTGAAGTGACCGCTGTGCGGTGAGCGAGTCGAGCACGCGAGATACGATTTACTCGTCGCGTCGTCGTTAGTCGCTCCGCGTGTCCCGGGCGGTGACGTTTAATCCGTTATTCAGTCATTGAAACGCAAGTGCAGGATTAGGACGAGCTGTCGACTGTCGATGTACTCCCGACCCAGCATTGAACCGCCACACTCCGATATCACAGAATTTGTAATAACAGGTTGTGATTTTGACTGGTGTAGTGGTCACTCAAAAGTAACGGGTGTATCGTGCATGCGGAATTCGCGGCGGACAAAACAAATACTCGACATTTCTAAACGCTCACGGTCTTTATCGTGCACCACAAAATAGAGGACAGCCATCCGCGTCTTCCTCCGTTCCGCTATCCGCATACGCGATGCGCCACTCAGGACACGCGCTGACGCTTGTGATCCTCTGGGACGCGCTAAATGCATACTATACGACCAATGTACAGACGGGCCATGAACAGAGAAATGCAAAGAGAAATTGAGCACTTTAGTACTGTGTCCTGTCTCAAATTAAATATAGTGACAATGACATGTTTATTTATTTGCTTGTAGGAGGATTTACAGTCTAATATAAACAATAGAATAACATATAGATTTTTCAATGCCATTTACAAATCCCCACATATAGGATTAGGATATAGGTTAGTTAGTTTGTCACTTGTCAATATGACAAGGTTCTAAGTACGCTCAACATTTTTAATGGGCCTACTGTACTTTACACCCAGTACTGTGCCGATATCACAGACCTTGCCACCTTTTGTTCTGTTTTAACTACTCATTGATAATGGTGGTGACAACGACAACTGACAATATTGGTCATAAAATCTGTCATGTGTTTTTATCGTTTGGTCCTTGTCTTAGATCATAATCAACGTCTTGTATTCAGTGCTCTCGATAATCAATATAACGTTATATGATGTTAAGTGTGTGCTCAATTACTCAGTACTCGTATCGTTGTCGTTTAAAGCAATTCGTTAGAAGTCTGCTCTTTTCGACATAATACTATCCCCGCAAATTGCTAATGCGCAGGAACCTTGTCAAATTAACGTCCACGTTAACGTTATCCATAACTAAAAATGACATGAAACTAGAAAATTCTAATAGGTTATTTTCGTTATGATAGTGTCTAAGTATATAATATTTATACAATTGTTTTTCCTTTTTGAGGTTAAAAAATGGCCGCCAAGCGCATTTCTAATTGGCGGGGATAGTACACACATATTTCTTACTAGCGTTAATGTTTTTATTTATATTTGTACTCACTAATAATTTATGTAAATAGATTAGATCCATATATACATCACAGTAGCGAGAATAGCAAAAACGAAACGTAAATTATCTACAATTTTATCTATTTTCTGTGTAGATTTTAAAATACTAGTTTATCTTTAACTACTGTCATTGATTAAAATCTCATCCAAAGTTTATTTATTTTCCTATTATTTTGTTTAATTTATCAAAAATCATATTTTGGTAAAATTGGAATGGTTTTGGTAAAATATGCTTTTAAAAAACGTCTTCCAATTTGCTTTTGTTATACAAATAATATACTTTTGTCATGGTATTTTATGGACGTATCAGAATGCATTTGTTATTTAAATAATTTTAAATTAGTTACATAAAACATGTATGATGAGATGAGGTTATATGAGGGAACGATTATTTTACAAAAGTGTATGTTACTTTCTAGATAAGTACTTCCCGAGCCAAATAAGAATAATACTGTCGAGCGGCAATCTTGATCTTTGCTCCTTTTCTTACATATCCTACATGGAAGCGAAACGCAAACAAATATGGCCGTTTGACAGTTCACGAGTTATTCTTATTTGGCTCGCATAGTACTGCTTATAATTGCGGTGTACCTGTCCTTGTTATTTCTTATTACCTAAGTACCTACTCAATTTGCGTTAAAAGTGAGACTAATGGCCGAATACTCAAACGCTACTTAACTTTGAGCGGCTCTCAAACAGCATGCTGTCTTTGTCATATCTTTGACATTTAATGCGACAGGATGACGTTTGAGAGCTCCTCAAAGTTAATTAGCGTTTGAGTATTCGGCCATTACTGTTTGAAATTGTATTATAATAGCGTATTATGTGACGAGTGAGGTCTCGTTTGTCTGCAACCTGTGATACGATGTTTATAGTCAATAGTGATAATAAATTTGTCGTTCGCATAAAGAATCTCGTGTATCATTGGAACGTGAGATGCCAAAATCTTGTGTCACGCCACGCTATATGAACATACGCGTTCTTTTTTACATAAGGCCTAGTGTATAATGGATACGTAGCTTTTATATGAAATATTTCAATGAGTGTAACGATAACTATTGATACGTACCTAATTACGTATATTAACTTTTTTATGTAAAACTGTAGTAGCTCCAGCTATTTACCTTGGCATGTCTTAACGAAGTATATTTGCAGTAGAAGTTGTAGTTAATGTTATATTAATTCTAATTTATTATTTTATTTTCTTGTAGATATAATTTAATAGTTTTGAAGCTTGAAAATACTGAAAGGACATACGAGGTTCGTTTTGTTTCGAGTGTATGCCCATAAGCTGTATATTTTTTGTGTAAAAAGTATATTTATCGCAATAACTAATATAATAGTTTATTATTAAAAATCGAGACGGGTACGATATTATTTGTTTAAACTTTGTAAATTAAGAGTTGAAATTCTGTAACTACAGACGATTTTACATAGCTGATATGTAATGTTTTTAGAACGCCGAAGGCATGGAACATAAGTGAGGTGATTTTGTTCTTTAAAAAGGGTGATAAGTCCCTCTTAAAGAACTACAGACCCATCTCACTTCTGAGCCATGTCTATAAGTTGTTTTCGAGAGGCCTTACGAATCGTCTCGCTCGCAAGTTCGACGACTTCCAACCTCCCGAACAAGCCGGATTTCGAAAAGGCTTTAGCACCATAGACCACATCCATACGCTGCGGCAGGTTATACAGAAGACCGAAGAGTATAATCTGCCACTATGCTTGGCGTTCGTGGATTATGAGAAAGCCTTTGATTCGATTGAAACCTGGGCGGTGCTGCAGTCACTCCAAGGGTGCCAAGTGGACTATAGGTATATCGAGGTGAGGTGAGGTACTTATACAAAAATGCCACCATGTCGATCCGAGTACTTAACGAGAGCACACGTCCTATCCAACTGCAGCGTGGTGTGAGACAGGGAGACGTTATTTCTCCGAAACTGTTCACAGCTGCTTTGGAGGACATCTTTAAGCTCTTGGACTGGAAAGGACTCGGCATCAACATTAATGGCCAGTACCTAACACACCTTCGTTTTGCCGATGATATAGTCCTTACGGCTGAGACCATGGAAGACCTGAACATAATGCTCGAAGATCTCCGTAGTGCTTCCCAAAGAGTGGGTCTCAAGATGAACATGGATAAGACGAAAATTATGTCAAATGGCCATGTTGTACCCTCTCCAGTTCATGTTGGGAACACTACTCTTGAAGTTGTTGACCACTACGTATACCTAGGACAGGCAGTCCAGTTAGGTAAGTCCAACTTTGAGAAAGAGATCTCTCGTCGAATCCAACTCGGGTGGGCAGCATTCGGGAAGCTTCGAAAAATCTTCGCGTCCGATTTACCACAGTGTCTCAAGACGAAAGTCTATGAACAGTGTGTGTTGCCAGTGATGACTTACGGCAGTGAAACGTGGTCGCTAACTATGGGTCTCATAAGGAGGCTCAAGGTCAGACAGCGTGCAATGGAGAGAGCCATGCTCGGCGTTTCCCTGCGTGATCGAATCAGAAACGAGGAGATCCGCAGGAGAACTAAAGTAACCGATATCGCTCGAAGGATTGCTCAGCTGAAGTGGCAATGGGCAGGACACATAGCGAGAAGAACTGATGGCCGTTGGGGCGGAATGCTTCTGGAATGGCGACCGCGCACCGAACGACGCTCCGTGGGTAGGCCCCCGACAAGGTGGACCGACGATCTGGTGAAGGTCGCGGGAAGCCACTGGATGCGGGCAGCGCAGGTCCGATCGTCGTGGAAATCCTTAGGGGAGGCCTATACCTAGCAGTGGGTGTCGTGCGGCTGATATGATGATATGTAATGTTTATAATATAATTTTAAGTCCAATAAACATAGCAAAGACCTACCTATAGCATATTTATATAGCATGCTTATTTCACAAAAGTATCAACAATACCTACTTGTATTTAGTCTGTATAAAGTCATAACTTCACACACATTGCAGACTTATTAAAAAAGAAGGTATTATATGTAATAGTCGATACCCATTTTATAATTAATATGTAAGTTATAGGTGCAACCAGTTAATTGGTATTAAAAATAAAAATATGAATAAAAGATAATCGGCTTCTATCTCTCCTTTTCCTGTACGAGTTATATCACAGCCTTCTCTAATGGTACCAAGCCATGAAAATAAGTTTGGCAACTTCTGTTACTGTCAAGTCGTCGGTCAGTCTCCATACCTACTAAATGTATGGAAATATTTCAATTTTAATAAGTCAATATTTTTATTCGTAGTAATCGTGCGGGGTTGAAAATTTGAAAATAATTTCGTTTTATTGAAATGCTTTATACATTATACCTTAGAGCATACAGAACGGGAGTAAGCAAAACACGCGCCCCCTTTCACCAAAGTACATGACCAATTTGGTCGTGTCAGTTTATAAAAACTAGTTGGTCACGAACACTCGCCATTTTGTAATATTACATATCGCCGAACGCAGCTCCGCGAAAATGATGTATTATGCAGTAATTTTGTGCAAAAGACGATCCGAAAGTTCAAATTTTACTAAAGACGGTATTTCCTATCACACCTAAACTAATTTTATTGACCAACTGTGATATAATCACGAAGAAAACGCAATTTGTTAAGTATGCTAACGACAGATATTGCGATAGCAAAACGATACCAAACAATACTAATCTATGAAACAAACATCATGGTACAAGTCTAGAGCTGTGACAGTGTGAACAAATGTGTGTGCTAGCGTTCGCTTTGAACGAATGAAAGATCAATTTAATTTTAACTATTATTTTGATGTGATTTGATCAGGACCTATATTATCAATGATTAGTTTTTTATTATAAATATTGTGTAATAATTGTATACTTTTCTTGCAAAATCTATACTTACATAGTCTGGTCAACGAATGTTAGGACTGAAATGGCGGCGCCACTATGTTTTAACATTTTGGAGTTTAAGTTACTGGAAATTGACTTCTAAAATGTGGTGCAAAATTAGTTTTTCCAACAGACTCATCTTTCGTTGACCAAACTCTAGTATAAAGGACACTTTTTCGACTGTTTGTCTGCATCTCCGCTAACTTCTATAAAAACCACGATTTGGAATTTAATAGGGTTTATTTGTACTATCCTTTAAGAATTTCAACTATTTGGACCGATATATTCTGCCTAAGTGTTTGAAGTTTCATTAAAATCGGTTCATCCATTTCGAAAAATAAGGACTTCAAAGTTTGTATAAAATGTAGTTTGCCGTTAAAGGTCCATGATAGGAAAACATGGTTTGCGCGGGTCATACTTTTATATAGAAAACGTAAAGTTGTTGCCACAAAAAACATACGGCAAGCTAAAGAGATTCTCTAGTAGCTACAAGTTTTAAATTGCGTATAAACCTCACAGATGATTGTAAAAAAAGTATATCATCAAAAGCGCTTGCGTAGGGTCATATTTTTGGTGTACTTATTATTTGGTGTACTTACAAACTTATTTATGTCGGTAAGTTTGGCGCTGCCGTCTACGTGATCTGTCAGAATTTGTACTAAGATGGTTAGTTCCGAATTTGACCACCTGCCAATATAACTTAGTGGTCATTCTGTTTTTGTGTGCGTGTGTAACAATATGACTTTAAGCTTCAAGAGTGAGCGTGAATATGAAGTAGTGTGCTGTGTGTGTGTACCTCGTCTCCCCCCAAAATCGGTGAACAAAATCTAGTGTAGGATAGCGCTCTTGCCTACTCCCGTTCTGTATGCTCTAAGCATTAAACAATAAGAAAAATATCTATGTTAACCAGAAAAAAATGTCTGTCATAGATATCTTTTTTGTTTTTTTCAGTAGAGAGTTGATTAACACGCCCTCTAGCGTGTCTTAAGTGTCATAAATGACTTTGCCGTAGAATGCATTTCTTAGAAGTTGTAAGCCCAAAACTGAAAAGCCTGATAATTTCGATGTTTTTCGAGCACCACGAAGTTAGCACAGGTCTTTCAAGGTTGCAAATTTGGTTTTACACTATTGGTATTTATCCTAACAACATTCCAAACCTTGCAATTATTTGCGACCTAAAATGTTTAAGATTACTGGCCTAAACCTTTAGACGCATAAGTTGTGTGCGAATGTCTATCACTATAAGCAACGTGTTTTTAATTAAAAAAATATTCTACTTTACTGGAAAAAGGCATTATTTTAATTTGAGGAGGATGAATTGAAACAGCAAATTTTAAATATATCATTTATTATTCTCATACATGATTCATATCAGTCATTGAGACAACACGGCGTGCCTTATAGTTTGAAAATAAATCCGCTCTGTCTGTCATGATATGTTCCCTGGGGCTGGTTCATTCGATCTGCCGTTGAACGCAACACATGCGCGATCGCATTTATACTCTTCAAAGCTCGTAGGTTACACCTCTGTGAGATTCCAATATGCAAAGACATGTAATCTGATTTGATTACAAAGTAACAAACGAGTGACCATCTTGTAAATCAAAACTACGCAAACCAGATACTTCATAGTGAACCATCAAACTGTGCAATATTTAAATGTTGACAATGATCAAATGAGTGAGTCAGCTACAGAAAAAATGATACCATGGAAACGGCAATGGGAACATTCATGCTTCGAGTTGTCCGACAATTGGATCATGTTGCAATACAATAACGTAGCGAGCATTTGATATACTTCTGATCTTTAAATAATAAAAAACTCAATACTTTGCTAAATATAAAATAATATCTATGTCTAAATTAAATAAGTGATCTAAAGAGAATACAACTGTGTAAAGAAAATATTTGGTTAATCGCTCATACACCACCACCGGCCAGTGGCAGCAGACATCGAGCGACTCCAATACAATAATAATGTAAAAAAATACTGAACTCAGAATACATTTATGTAAATATACCTATGTTATTTAGCTAATTCGCCTCTGGAAGTCATAATATGAGACGGCGCGGGTAGCCGCGCCCCCATATAGTCAGCAATAACAAATAACAATATGAAATAAATATATGCGAAAATTTCATGATGTCAAATAGTCGTCACTAAACTGTGACATTAAATAAGGTAAACATAACAATGTCAAAAGAGAAAAATAGTTACAGTATGTAAGTAGACAAACAACAATTAGGTGTAATAATGTTTCTACAACCATTAGAATTTATTATGTCGACGAGGCCGGGCCGGCTCGCCGGCCCGCGCGCATACACTGACTAGACACCAGTGGCGAAGGGTCCATACAAGCCGATTCCCATCGGCTTACCTTTTGGAAATCCCACCCCACTGATCCACTATGCAGATCACTACATTTTGCATCATTTTTGTAGAGCGGCTTACCTTCGCCATAATTTCACCCCTCGCCACTGCTAGACACATTACACAAACAATACGATAACGATGTCTGCTGCTAAGCTATGAAAGAAAATAATACTTAGAAAAAGATTTTACTAAAGCTAATGTTGGTAAGTCCTTCGATTAAGTACAAGAACGAGCTATGATAAAAGCTATTAAATATAATATTTATTATCTAAAAACAATAAATGCAAGGCTATGGTCCTCGGCCCGGAGGCGGCTCTCAGCCGCCGCGCGGGCGCACATTTGAGCTATGCAAATAAATTATGCTAGTGTTAATATTGCAAATCATTTCACTAATAGAGAATAGAGCTCCCGTTAGATAACTACCGAGTACACCAGAAGGTTAACGTATCTAGATCAATTCTACATTCTACACCAGTAAAAATACCTACTAAGGGCGAGTGCCCACTACATGGAACGGTTGAACTATCCTAAGTCCAGCGGACACTAGAAGAGAAACGACTACGTCTCATCGACGGGCGCGCGTGGCGCAGCTGCCGATATCACATCCGATAACGGAAATAAATACATCGTAACACTTCAATAATAATCCTTTGTAAATTTTGTCTTACGATAGAAAGCCGGCCGGCTCGGTGAGCAATACTTTGAGCAACTTCGAAGCCGAATAATTTTGCGTTTTTTTTTTTCATAATAAATATTTTGTTGAAACTATATCGGATACGGGGGTAAATAGAGTGCTTGTGAGGGTGAGCCGGCCGGCGTTGGACAAGAAATGGACGCTGTGGCTCGCCACGGGACGGCACAGGGCGCGCGCGGCAACAGACAACCGGCCGCTGCGCTGCACTACAACCAAACGGAAACACTAACATACAACTAGAACAAGATGGACGAAAATATTCGGCGGAGGGCCACAACAACGCAACGAACGTATCGACTACAGAACAGATTACATAGTCTTTTGCGCACACAATGGATGGACATCGATGAATAATTTTAGAAATTTTTCTTGGACGTACTAAACATTCGTATCGAGTAGAGGATTCGTCGCTATTATATACGCGTCACACGTATCTATTCGATCGTACATATATATGTATATGTATTAAAAAAGAACATCGCACGGCTTTACAATAAAATCCTGTACGGCCGCAGGCGGGCGCACGCCGCGCCTGCGTCAACAACGGGCATAAATACATTCGAGTTAATAAAAATACACCGATCCTATTACAAAAATACGTTAGACCTTAAATTTGGTGACGTGCAATAGACATTAATATGAGGAAATTCGATATCAAAATATCGTCGGCGCGGACGACGATTCGTGAAGCCTAAGGTAACTAACGGCGAGGGCTGCACTCGCGTTTAAAATCAGTCAACTTTATCAATAGAGCGTCGTTCGGGTCCAGAAGGGTTCGTCGCCAAAGTTTAACTTTATTAGCGAGCTACAGTAATAAGCGGCGCGTCGCCGCGTCATTGCACAGTTTGACGGTTCGGGCGCGGGGCGGCGGGCGACGCGACGCGCGGCGAACCCTTCCGAAGCGACGCGATTACATTTAATTTTATAAAACGTATAAATAATTTAATCTATGTTTAACTCCGACCGCAGAACGCTCGGAAACATTTATTTTCTTCGTTGAGCGTTCAGGATCGACCGAAAACTATTCCAAAAGTGGAAACGAGAACGAACTATATTGCTTACATTTATCTACCTCATTATTTATTTTAATTCATGTCAAAATTTAATTTACCAACGCTGTCTTTTGATAACGTTTCGATCTTTTCCACTTTTCGAATAGATCTTAGCAACACGACGTGGAACCGTCCAAAGAGTTACCGAGTGTAGTTCTCACTGAAACTCGAGTGTCGACAACCGGCACCATACATAAACACCATAAGTGATACACGACTCAAGACCACCGCATGACGATGACGTCATAACACAAACACCACTACTCCATCGTACATTGGAAACTGGAGGCCTATTCTGAAAATGGGTTTGCGGTTACATAATCTTTAATCCATAAATAATTATGTTAAGTTCGCTGTGAGAATACTTCGTTTGAGATCAAAAATGAAATGGATAAAACACGGACGTTTACATTTTTAAGAAATAAGTCTATTTAAATCAACTTTCCGAGTAGGCCTCGTCTATAGACCGGTTAACTAAAGCGGTTGTTGCGAGTAGCTTAAAGTGAGTCCACGATGTTACTTATCGAATACATTGGTCAATTTTTCTTAAGCTATATAAAGTTGGGATGTAATTTCGTTCGAAGCACCGTTACATCTTCCTGTAAATTCAGAACGGTGTACAGTTGTTAGTTTTCAAGTGAGCAAGAATCAAAGCGATCACGCCCTGTTAAATTCATGTTATGGCCGCTTTAGTCAACTGTCTTTTTTTCGTTCGTAAAAAGCCTAGAACTTGTAAGTAACAGGCTCGAACAGGCCTAGCTCTCACGGTGAATGATGCAGTAGCGCGCGTAGGGCAGTGGCGGCTATCACGCGCTATAAGTCCCATGATGACGTCATGAGTCTTAAGTTCAGAACTTGTCGGCGAGAAGGGCGTCAGCTCGCTGAGGGCTGGGCCTGGTAGTTGGTGAGAGAGCGCACGTAGGACAGCCGCGGCGATAACGTCATCCAACATTTTCCCATGAGTTTCAAGTTCAGAACTTGGCGGTGAGTGCGGCGCAGACTCGCGCAGAGCAGCCGCAGCAGTCCCATGATGACGTCATCTAACTCCTTCCTACAAGAGTCTCAAGTTCAGAACTTGGCTGTGAGTGGGGCGCATGCTCGCACAAGCCTAGGTCTGGTAGCTGGTCCAAAGAGCGCGCGCAGGACAGTCACGGCGGCCCCATGATGACGTCATCCAACTCCATCTTATAAGTCTCAAGTTCAGAACTTGTGGCGGTCAGTGGGGCGCAGTCATCAAACTTCTTCCTACAAGAGCTTCAAGTTCAGAACTTAGCGGTGAGTGGGGCGTAGCGCGGCACGATAACGTCATCCAACTTCTTCCTATAAGAGCTTTAAGTTCAGAACTTAGCGGTGAGGCTTGCGCAGTACAGCCGCGACGGTCCGACGATGACGACATCCAACTTCTTTCTTCCTATGAGAGTCTCACGTTCAGAACTTGGCGGTGAGTGGGGCGCATGCTCGCGCCGGCCGGGGCGCGGTGGTCGGTCCGTGGTGCAACAGCGCGCGCAGGGCGGCGGCGGCCGCCTTGAGCGCGGCCACCACGCGCTAGAAGTCTCGGCCGCGCGCGCGCCCGCCGCCGCCCGGCTTGGGCACGCGACGGGTGCGCATTTCGCGGTCCACCTGCACATATTGTTAATATAAGGGCTGCTTTTTCAATCCTCAGATAACAGATCTCAGTCCGTTTAAATATTAATCAAATATAATAAAAGTCATTCAAAATTGTGACATGCAAATGAATGACAAGCATTTTCAATGGGGAAGGCAACTGTCAAAATGACGCTGCGTACGCTTGTTCCACGAGAGCTATGAAAACAAAGAACTTTTACTTAAAAAACCGTTTTAGGGTCCCGTACCAAAATGGTAAAAAAGGAACCCTTATGGTGTGACTCAGTCTGTCTGTCTGTCACAGCTGGATATCTCGAGAACTACTAATGGTATCAACTTGAAATTTAGAATAGTTTGAGATGACATTTGCCCAACTATTTTGCAAATAAGAAATAAACAAAAAAAAATATCTTTTTCTTACAACAGGGACTGAAAAGGGGTCTTAAAAATTTGAAGTTGGGCTACTAGGGCATGTGGGGCATGAAAGCGCGTCGTTTGCACGTTTTTAATCATTTTTTTCTTTTTGTTTTAGGCCACATAGTTTTCGATTTATAATGAAAAATGTAAAAAAAAATACCGTTCCCCCCCTTATCTCCGAAGTTTGCAGAGAGAAAAATCTGAAATAATTCTATGTGAGAGCAGTTTATATAAAGATCACAGGAAAAATAAAATGATGTCTCAATATAGCACACTTTTTTAGAAATTATCAAATTTCTAAAAAGTTAACATTAGTGCCAATATCGGCCAAGAGATGGCGCTGACGTAAAACTGCAATACTAATTTTATTTTCTACTCTGCAGTGTGGTTTATTGGTGCAATTATGATGGTACGGAACCCTCGGTGCGCGAGTCCGACTCGCTTTTGACCGGGTTTTTTTAGCTTTAAAATTATTAAATTCTGTGTAAAGTCGCATTACTCATTTCCCAGCAAAAATGTAAACAAAGGTGTTGCCAGAACAAAACATCACAAAAAGAAATAGTATATCGCTAAGTCAAGAAATAAACACACTTACATGTTTTTTCATCACAAACCTAATAAAAATAATTTAGATAAATATTCTAAATCATGAGTTTTGCGGCAAAAACAGTAATATAATTGGGATGTTGACTAATGAATAAAATAACGAAATACTAATAAAAATCGTAAACATATTAAACTTTTAGAGTAGCTTGTATACCTCTTGGTTTTATATATTGCATATTATTTGTTTTATGACCCTTCAAAGTTGGGTGGACAAGTCCATTTAAAAAGTATAAAATTTATTAAAATAAATGATACCTTTAATTAGTTCGTAAAATGTATAGCAAATTTGTCTAAGAAACCATTTTGATAAACACAATATTTAATATAGCTGCCGAACAAATTTCCTACGCGTTGCATACAACGTAGGAAGGCGTGACGTCATAACTTGGTAGCCGTTAGTATGGAGCGTTTTTGGGCGAGTCCATTTGTGTGCATTTCACACTGTGATATCTCGGGCAGTTTTCAAGCTAGCGAAATAATTATTTTACCAATGTTTCTTTTTTTGAGAGGTAATTTATGTAATATAAAATAAAAAAAGTTGTCAACATCCCAATTTAATATTTCATAATAACAGTTTTATAGTAAAAAACATTTTATGATGCTGTGAACACATTAACTGCAAACCGTACACATTAACCTTTGGTCATTTTATGAAATTTCATAAAAATTTATATTACGAGTAGCAGCTGTTGTAGTAACATATTTGTCTTTTGATATTGGGGGGGAACAGGCGAAGATGCTACGTATTTTTAATAGTTTACATACAGTCAATGTGCGCTTTTATAATTCCTTTTATAACTCTGAAATCGCGAGAAAAAAAGTCTGCTGTTTCATACAAAAATTAATAACAAAAATAGCAAAATGTAGGTATGATGAGACAAAGGAGTTCCCTCACTGAAAAGATAATATTGGCGCTTTCCGACCGATTTCGGTCATGGCGACTGCTTCAGACTCCTTATCAGGTTTTGCACTAGTGCGCCCGTAGGTGGCTGGTTGGAAATGCAGACGGGGATCTCACTCGGCGCTTAAACTTTTGTATTAGTCTGCCGCTCGCAACTGACTCAGTCGAGCCAGCGCACGAGGGATGTCATGTGTCGGTTGAGACAGAGCTACGCGACAGAAAGAGAAGCGCCTCGGAGGTGGTGAATAAGGCACGCAGCGCTGTGCAATTTGAATTTGTACTTTATTACCTTGCAGCGAGAGTAGCTTATTATTAGATTGTTCTTTCCTATTGTACGTATAGTACTATTATAATATATTTTGTCGTAAGGATAACATAGAGTTTGGTACACCCACCTCGAGCTCCTCGAGGCGCTGCGTGAGGGCCAGCTTCTGCTGCACGGCGAGGCGCAGCAGCTGGTTGAGCGTCTTCTTCTCGTCCTCGGCGCCCGACAGCGCCTGCGTCAGCTCGTCCACCTGCGTCACGTACTCTTCGCACCGCGCCGCGAACATCGCGCGCAAACCTATCACACACAAATCACGTTACAACATTGGTACTACAGATTCCGGCAAACATCTTGACGCTCTTTCGACGGAGTGGAGATAAGTTCGCGCATGTGCACTTCATCATCATCATATCAGCCGCACGACACCCACTGCTGGGCATAGGCCTCCCCCATGGATCTTCACGACGATCGGTCCTGCTTGGTCCGCATCCAGCGGCGCACCGCGACCTTCCCCCTCACGTCGGTCCACCTTGTCGGGGATCTACAAACAGAGCGTCGTCCGGTGCGCGGTCGCCATTCCAGAACCGCCCCGCCCCAACGGCTATCGGTCCATCTCGCTATGTGCCCAGCCCACTGCCACTTCAGCTGAGTAATCCTTCGAGCGATGGCGGTTACTTTAGTTCTCCTGCGTATCTCCTCATTTCTGATTCGATCACGCAGGCAAACGAGCATGGCTCTCTCCATTGCACGCTGGGTGACCTTGTGCCTCCTTATGACACCCACAGTTACCGACCACGTAACTGTGGGTGTCAACTGCCGTAAGTCATCACTGGCAACACACACTGGTCATAGACTTTTGTTTTGAGACACTGAGGTAAAAGCCGCGATTACATATCCCGATATAGCATCCTAGTTAGGAACCAATTTCGGGTTGCCACCCGTACTTGACCATAAAATTAAGTTCGATTTTAAAAGTGAATTTACACTATAACGAAAAGGTAAATATTGTTTAAGATTGGAGATGAGAATCGAAAACAGAAAATCATAAATAATGTTGACCTTTCCGTTATTTGTGCAAATTCACTGTTAAAATTGAACCTTATTATACGGGTGGCAACTCTAAATTGGTTCCTAACTAGGCTGCTAGATCGGGATATGTAATTGCGGCATAAATCGGATACGAAGAACTTGCAAGCGACCAATAGCGCGCGCCCCTCTCCCGCCGCCCGTATACATCACCGCTACGCATATCCAAAATACGTATTCTGCGCAATCCCCACCCAATTTCAAGATGTTGGACCACTAATGTAATACATGGAACAAATCAAGTGTTATTTGAATTTTCCAAATCTCTATAACCCTCGATTCTTATATTAAAGAACTGTCCGTTTTGCTTACGGGCTGTAAGATTTTAACTACTATACCCTGTTCGTCGAATCAAGCTAAAAGCGCTGTCTCTTTCTCATATTTGCATACAAACGATAAGGACAATAAATGAGTTGGCGCCGCCCATTAGCCCCCACGACAGGTATAAAATCGTAAGGCGTATTCATACTGCCAATACAGGGTTAATACGGAATTTCACTTTGGGATTGTTTTCAATTAAACATTAACAATTGTCTCTAATATTTTTTGAATAACTCTTCAACAGTTATCATTCATTCTTTAAGTTTTAAAATCTATAATTGCCAAAAGTGGCCACTTTAAGCTAACATGGATTTTAAAACTTACAGAAAGAATGAAAATGAGAGACTATTTAAGACATTATTACTTGAGCTTTTTTTAAATTGACTTGGTTTACGAGTAATAAAAATAAATGTAGTGGCGGCGCCACTTTCACTACCACCTCGCCTTAAGCTAAAACGATTTAACAAATGATAAACATAAACGTCATCCTAAAATGAGAATCAAAAAGTTAGTAAATACTTACTTGAGAATGTAGCAGCGTCTTCCTTGAGCAGCCGCAGCTCATTACGCAGCTTGAGCATAGTCTCGGTGACGATGATCTTCTCCGTCTCGTACTTGGACTTGAGGTTCGCGAGCGCCACCTCCGCTGTGTTCTTGTTCGACTTGAGCACCGTTCGCAGCGTCGCGATCTGTTCGCGCTTCGTCGAGAGCAAAGATTTTAGCTTTATCACTTGCTCTTGGAGTTCGGCTAGCTCCGCGCCGCGTTCTTCCGTCTCCATAACTGTTGATGTTATTGAGTGTTGTTTTATTTGTTAAAAATATTGCCAAGAACTCTATTTTATACACAGTTATGCTCATACGCCACTAGACTAACCCTCGTATCTATAGACGAGTAAGTAATGACTTAAGTAAAACTTGCAATTTTAAAATGCTTCTAATATTATATTCACATGCAATTTATAGAATAATTAATCTTAAATGCAGTTTTGATGCATTTAAGATTAATTTATTATATGCAAGCATGTGAATATAATATTAGAAGCATTTGAAAATTGCGAGTTTTACTTAAGTCATTACTTACTCGTCTATAGATACGAGGGTAAGAGTTCACGATAAGGGTTCTAAAGTAAGGCTGTATCTTTAGTAAAGTTTAACATATTACAATCTAATTTGAGTATAATATTACCATGGTTACCGTTTACCATACAAGAATTACTCTTTAGAATAGATAAACAACTCGTATTCGTCAGCGGATAACTCAAAACTATTTTACAAAAACAACCTGATTTTTTGTATTAATATACATAATCTAAATAATGTAACTACGATTATATACTAATAAATATTAAATAATACTTTAAGAAATTACTAATTGGGAAATTCTACGAAATATATACATTTCCAAAATACAGTTCTTTCATGTTTTAAATATCATCGAATCGTTACATTACAATCTAACTACAAAAAGTGTTTAGATTATTCATACATTAGGTGGCGTGGTCCAGGTTACATGATATACTGCAACATCAACACACACGAAATGAAGCTCGATCTGACGCAATCCCTTATATTACTCAGCGCACTCTTATTGATCTCCACTACGTCACTTCGCGTATAGTTTATACTCTCTCCTTTTAACAAAGCATCCTTCCATACAAAATGCGGGCGGACATTTCGAAATCCGGCCTTTTTGGTTTCGGTTCTTTTGAGGCAAGGGAATTCAGGCTTAGGGAGTGATGGAAGTGGGTTTCTTTTCCTGTAACTGTCTACATACTTCCATGCTGTATCCGAAGTATTTGATTTTACAACGTCTAAACTATCTATGCTAGAGGTAGATGTGCTAGAACTAGTGCTAGATATGCTCTCGAAGTAATCTGTGATTTCCTTCACACTCTTTCCCGTGCAAATTGAATCTTTGTCATTAATATAAGTTCTTTCAAATGATCTCAAGTGGTTTATCAATGTTTGTAACTTCTTCCTATCGGCCATCTTGAGTTTTGCATTATTTTGCTCTTTCGTTCTCTTTATTGGACAGTAAAAGGGACCTTTATACTTCCACGGCAAGCTATCACATCGATTTGATTCTGTGGAAAGTAATTAAAATGGATGAAAGATCGTGTTTAGTTACTCGAATCGAACAACTTATTGGCGTTATATATTGTTGTTTCTTTTATATCCTTGAATTTTCAAACTAAACCTTTCTTACAGAGAGAAGTAAGAACTAAGTTAAAGTAAAGTTACACTAATTTTAACAAGGTTTTGCAAATGGCGATCGATGTAAAAATCATAGCAAAGCAAATGTTTCAGGTTTAAATAATTTGGCTAATCATTATTTTTGGATACTTCTCTATCTAGTTCACCTCATAATTACTTGACTACAGTTGATTTAGCGTAGGAACAACGATCATTATGTTACTATTAAATCTTCCTTTATTATCGTCGTAGCCTGTAAAACAGGGACTGGATTCAGAGTTTGTACACATTTTGCCGCAATGTCTGTAATCTTATACTGTCAAAAGTGGCCGACACACATTTTTCAATTACGCACTCAGATTTAAGAAATCTTGAGAACACAGACATATATCGAGATAGACGGTAAAAGTGTACCTTGCTTAATTTTTAAACGAATTAATTTAGATTCAGTATTACTTTTAACATGATATTTACATAGTGAATGTATAGCTACGCGTAAGTTTTCATTGCGGGTTTTGAATGACATGATTTTTATGGTATGCCTTGTAAACACGCAATGAAATTCGCAGCTGTCGATACTATTGTGTCCACTGAACGTCGAGGTTAAGAGCATTTCCTCATTCCTCTGTCCGATTGAGAGAATAGTGTTGTACATTTCGATTTTTTGACTCGATTCTAACAAAAAATGAATCGATTTTCAAAAAATGAAACAAAGTTTTTCCTTGAATCTAAAGTTAAATAAGTGAAAGATTGTATTATCCTTAAATATATTAATTTTTAATTTGTTAGGTATCAGTAGAATCTTATTTAATAGATGAATCACGAGCAAGTGAAGGATTCTAACGATTGAATCACGACCGCAGGGAATGATTCAAGTGTCGAGTGATTCATGAATTTCGATAATAAGCGATTTTCTGACAGCTGATAATTTTATTATAATTTTATGTCGATATATGACGCTACTTCTACTAGGTAGATTTTTAAAAAATTATTTCTACTAAACTTTGCTAAGAGTCAGAGAAAAGTTCTTCGGAACACACCAACGGACAACCAACGCACAACGCAACAAACCACCTTCTTAACAAACGTATGATACAAAAGTAATTACGTTTCATCCTTTGTCTTTTTCTTAAAAACCTACCTACTTACTTAGTTGAACAACGACATCTAGTTCTTTTTTATGTACTACAGTGGAGCGTCGATTATCCGAACGTCGCTCAACCGAACGACCGCTTATCCGAACGTAGTAACGCGCGGGTCAATGCTAACCTCCCACCACGCGGGTCTCGCGCGCGTCAGTTTTCGCCCACTTGTCGCGACTTGTTCACTTGTTACTGTACTCGTATGCCACTTAAGATGTGCACGCGTCATTAAAAATATTCATAAATGTAAATAAGATGGTTTTCATTTACCTGGTGTACGTAAATTTGTATGGCTGAATCAATATATGTACATACATACATACATAAGTTCGATTATCCGAAAATACCGGTTTTCCGAACACCCATGTCCCCCAATTAGTTCGGATAATCGACGCTCTACTGTACATTTTTTCTTAAACTGCTTTTTGAAAACCGCTCTTTATAAATCCGTTTTATTCAAGAATTGCATGCTATACTTTATACCATGAATACCTGCGAGAAAAATAAATATTTAAACAAAAATATTATTTGTATAAGAAGTTTGTATGTCGAGTATTCTTTGTACAAGGCGTCTGATTGAATAGAATATTTTTTGCGCAAGGTGGTGGTGGTAAGTGAGATGGAGGTCGAATTGTGTTCTAAATTCAAACACCAAAATAGTGTTTAAAAGTGCTTTTTATTCACTGTTTTCCGCCTGCCTCGATGCCCGGACGGGGCGCGGAGGCAGTGCTCACGGTTTATTAATATGTGCCGGCAGTGCAGTCAATAATATTATCTGACCCTTCTGAGCAAATAGCTAGGATTTATAATTATTATATGAAGATTGACCTTTATGTTCTTTAACTTATTTTTGATTGCATTGGAAGCGATGTTGTAGGTCGGGATCGGATAGCCGCGTGTAAAGGTGCGTTCCCATGGCCAGAGTTTCCACAGGCTAGATCGCTCTTCGGAAGTCGGTAAATTCAAATGCGCGGCGCGGCGCGACGGCGCCTGTCGGGGCCTGCCACTTGCCCGGGCGCATTTCACAATGGAGTGAACGAATCAATTAACATTAGATTTTTAAACTTGTACTAAAATGAACCAAAGCTTTGGAATAGTTTTTGGAATACTTTCCATGTTAGAATGGCTACCGGGCCGTGGGAACACTCCGCACAGGCCGCGCCAGGCATTGACGCGCCGGCGCGTCTTGGCGCGCACCGCCTGTCTCCAGACGGGCCGTGGGACCCCACTTTATTTTCCCACATAAGTATTCTAAAAATTTAAAGTCGATTCTTATTCCTCCGTCGAGTTTGACAAAGGAATAACTATCGATTCAGTTCTTAAGATCGGTTTTGCACCTTTGAATCGGTTCTGCGCGGTTTTGATTTCCCATCACTAAATCTCGCTCGTGACGTCATCGTAGGTACAAAAAATTCGACACGCTAGGTTCTCATACATTTTGAAAGCGCTCTTTTCTTCTATCTCGATATATTTCTGTGCTTGAGAAAACTTAAAATGTGCGAGCGAGAGAGCGGCAGTCAGCGGCAAAATGTTTACAGGTTCTTAATAGAGTTTTTAGTATTTACAGAATGAAAATCAAATAAAAAAATATGATAGATTCGTTGATAGTGTTCACGCCTGGCAATACTGCCATCGAAACGTCACTTGTCAACCTCGCAAACGTCAACGTCATTGTCAAGAAATCAGAGAAGCGCCTCTTCCCCTCTCGTCATGCATATATCGTACAAACACTAACGACACATCTAAAAATCCTATGTACTAAGTTTATGTAATATATACAATTTCAACTGAAGAAGTCGTACTTCATTCGCATGAACCAGCACTCCACCCCAGCGCATACAGATAGGAAAACCCTATTCAATATGCAAACATAATAATCATAGCATCATGAGAATACGAGATATCGTAGATCAAAACGATAGGGTTCCGGCACAATATAGAGAGAGAGTACAGTAGTTAAGCTTAGCACTAGCGCGCTCAAGCAATGCACACAAGCACACATCACCTCTCACCGAGTTCGAGTACGTGACACAGCGGTGAGAGCTGTCTTTGTGTGTGTGCGATGCTCGAGCGCCCGTAGTACTAAGCTTAACTTCTGTTAGTCTCTCTATTTAGTGGTTCCGGTCCTTGGTAAAACCGTACATGTCGGTCCTTCGAGCCGTATCATCGTTGGTCGGTACTCACCAGCGAACTAAAATCTATGGAATAAGCATTCTGCTCAAAAAATGGCACTACATGAAAAGTACAACTAAGTGGATAGAGCTAAAAATGCTGGCATTTAATTATGCAGCACAAAGCGTCTGAACACTGGTTGCTTATTAGCGATCATAATTTGTATACTCAAAGGTATTTTCTATTTTTATACGAAAAAATAAGATACGTTTTTTCTGCATCTTTTTACTGTCTTCTTGCATCTTTTACACCATTTGAATATAATGGACGCCATTTCTAATAAACTCTCTCTTTCTATCTTTTCTCTACAATACAAACTGTAATTTATTGAAAAGGACACGAACGTCAGTCACCGGCCGCGCGGAGCCCCTCCAGCTCGCCCCCGTACATGTCGGTTCTTCGAGCCGTATGATCGCTACATATTGTGGGCACTCACCCGGTTGGTGGCGATGGCGCGAGTCCAGCGCGGTGTCGAGCGCTTGCCGCAGGTGCGTGAGTTGGTCCAGCAGCGTGTCGGCCGAGCGCGCCACCACGCCGGCCGCGCGGAGCCCCTCCAGCTCGCCCCCGTACATGTCGGTTCTTCGAGCCGTATGATCGCTACATATTGTGGGCACTCACCCGGTTGGTGGCGATGGCGCGAGTCCAGCGCGGTGTCGAGCGCTTGCCGCAGGTGCGTGAGTTGGTCCAGCAGCGTGTCGGCCGAGCGCGCCACCACGCCGGCCGCGCGGAGCCCCTCCAGCTCGCCCCCGTACATGTCGGTCCTTCGAGCCGTATGATCGCTACATATAGTGGGCACTCACCCGGTTGGTGGCGATGGCGCGAGTCCAGCGCGGTGTCGAGCGCTTGCCGCAGGTGCGTGAGTTGGTCCAGCAGCGTGTCGGCCGAGCGCGCCACCACGCCGGCCGCGCGGAGCCCCTCCAGCTCTGAGCCGTACCATCGATAGTGGGCACTCACCCGGTTGGTGGCGATGGCGCGAGTCCAGCGCGGTGTCGAGCGCTTGCCGCAGGTGCGTGAGTTGGTCCAGCAGCGTGTCGGCCGAGCGCGCCACCACGCCGGCCGCGCGGAGCCCCTCCAGCTCTGAGCCGTACCATCGATAGTGGGCACTCACCCGGTTGGTGGCGATGGCGCGAGTCCAGCGCGGTGTCGAGCGCTTGCCGCAGGTGCGTGAGTTGGTCCAGCAGCGTGTCGGCCGAGCGCGCCACCACGCCGGCCGCGCGGAGCCCCTCCAGCTCTGAGCCGTACCATCGATAGTGGGCACTCACCCGGTTGGTGGCGATGGCGCGAGTCCAGCGCGGTGTCGAGCGCTTGCCGCAGGTGCGTGAGTTGGTCCAGCAGCGTGTCGGCCGAGCGCGCCACCACGCCGGCCGCGCGGAGCCCCTCCAGCTCGCCCCCGTACATGTCGGTCCTTCGAGCCGTATGATCGCTACATATAGTGGGCACTCACCCGGTTGGTGGCGATGGCGCGAGTCCAGCGCGGTGTCGAGCGCTTGCCGCAGGTGCGTGAGTTGGTCCAGCAGCGTGTCGGCCGAGCGCGCCACCACGCCGGCCGCGCGGAGCCCCTCCAGCTCTGAGCCGTACCATCGATAGTGGGCACTCACCCGGTTGGTGGCGATGGCGCGAGTCCAGCGCGGTGTCGAGCGCTTGCCGCAGGTGCGTGAGTTGGTCCAGCAGCGTGTCGGCCGAGCGCGCCACCACGCCGGCCGCGCGGAGCCCCTCCAGCTCTGAGCCGTACCATCGATAGTGGGCACTCACCCGGTTGGTGGCGATGGCGCGAGTCCAGCGCGGTGTCGAGCGCTTGCCGCAGGTGCGTGAGTTGGTCCAGCAGCGTGTCGGCCGAGCGCGCCACCACGCCGGCCGCGCGGAGCCCCTCCAGCTCTGAGCCGCACCATCGATAGTGGGCACTCACCCGGTTGGTGGCGATGGCGCGAGTCCAGCGCGGTGTCGAGCGCTTGCCGCAGGTGCGTGAGTTGGTCCAGCAGCGTGTCGGCCGAGCGCGCCACCACGCCGGCCGCGCGGAGCCCCTCCAGCTCTGAGCCGCACCATCGATAGTGGGCACTCACCCGGTTGGTGGCGATGGCGCGAGTCCAGCGCGGTGTCGAGCGCTTGCCGCAGGTGCGTGAGTTGGTCCAGCAGCGTGTCGGCCGAGCGCGCCACCACGCCGGCCGCGCGGAGCCCCTCCAGCTCGCCGGCGGCCAGCGCGAGCGCTTCATCCTCCACTGACCGCCCTTCTGACCCCGCTACGTCACAATCAGTCAATATTAGTATTTTATGTTGAGTGAAAAAAGCGGTACACAATATGTAATATTAATATAGCTGTTGGTCGTCCGAAAATAAATAAATAAATAGCTTTAATTAGATGTTTTAATGAAATAAAACACTTTTTAACGGATACTAGCGCGGTTTTATTGAATGTACTTTGGTATTTAGTTGGTATTTGGTTTGATTTTGACTCCCGTGGGGGAGTCCCCCGTGACCACGGCAGCTGCAAAGGTGCCGAAACGTCGGGAAAACCAAAAATCAAACCAAATACCAACTAAATACCAAAGTACATTCAATAAAACCGCGCTAGTATCCGTTAAAAAGTGTTTTATTTCATGTCTAGTGAGCGCGTAAGCTTGAGAAGTGAATAGATGTTTTAAGTGAATATGTTGTATGTTTTTTAATAAATAGCTTTAATTAGATGTTTTAAGGGAATTAAAAAATAAGTAAATTAAGACAAAATAATTGAGTTTACTCGATGGACGTTCAATTTTATTGAGTCTTCTCGACAGACGAGACACACTATGCCGAAGTTACGCGACTGAAGTTCGGCCTTAGTTACGCCTGCAATGCTTTGTGAAGAATCTGCACCACATCTGCCGAAATAGTATATTTCATTACGAATGCGGAAAGCCTGTCATTGCAAAGAGTTCCGACAAATGTCTACCCGAGCCGAGGCGCAGCCGAAGGTGAGGGTTGACAGTCGGAACAAGTTGCAATGACGGTTCCGCACGTGTACTGAACAACTATTTTTAATACAGTTGCGAAAAAATGAAGCAATAAAAACACAATAAACTCAACTAACTAATCATTTATTTCTTATAAAAGTTTTAACCGTCTGATTGTCGTTTTAAGAAAGCATTTAGTTTTGGGTGTTCACTTATATCCACGTTGTTCCTTATTTTCAGCATACTTTTTATAATCGAAAACCTCGATCATAACGTAGAAGGTTTTAATTTTGCTGAGAGTTCGGAGAAGTATGCCAACATAATATTTTCAGAAAAACTATTTGCTTTTTTCTCTTCTCTCCACGCAATAAATTCGTCGTATGTAGATATGTAGCGACTTTTTGACTTTTCCGGTAAAATGTTCTTGAAGCATTTTGTGCAGTTATACTGAGTTCCGGTGGTGTTAATTCAAATAAAATATCGTCG
This sequence comes from Agriphila geniculea, assembly GCA_943789525.1. NCBI lineage: Eukaryota > Metazoa > Arthropoda > Insecta > Lepidoptera > Crambidae > Agriphila > Agriphila geniculea. Next base: position 16,896,596 of record OX038869.1, on the reverse strand, counting down.
AAATTACTCATTTTGTGCAACAAACAACAAAACTCGCAACTCCAAGAAATTTTTTGGAAAATGGCGCCAAACCGTAAAAGAAAATAAGCAGAGATTTTTTTGTTTTCTTCACCCATTCTGGGTAGGCAAAGGAAACTTTGCCCATACAGCCAAGTCTTCAGTAGATTTTTTTTATAGAAAATTAAGAAATAAGGTCCGTCTTTTTCTTTTCACTTACCAGCGCAAACTCCTATAAGCAGAGACTATGGCAGTGCACGTCATACAGCCAACTTTTTTATATTTATAAATTTAATTTGGCCGATACTAATATTAATTTAATCTTTAAATTTTAATTAAAATTACTTTTAAATCTGATATTGAAACAAATTAGTAGCTTCATTTTAGAAATATTTGCATGAATCATAAAAATTTCTATGATTTTTTTTAAGTAAAAACTTCGTGGTTGGTTTTTTTTTTAATAGACATTATTTTGACAGTTGGGAAAGAAAACGCACGAGTTCGGAAAAGGTAAAGAAAAAGCTTGAGTGTGTAATAGCCCACTTCCCGAACGCTATACGTCCCTGCAATACGCCACTTTTTGAGCAACTGTATCAAAAATTACGTAGCGTTTTTTTTTCATATTAAAAGCGTTGCCGCCGATCTTCGATCGCGTAACTTTGGCAGTGTGTCTACACATATGATTGTTGATTCATATGATAATAAAAGACGTTAGTGTCAGACAGGCTATTCAAAACATTTTGTCACTTTCCAATCTATTCGGCTCGGTCGGGCTGCGTGCCATTGATGGCGCACACGTGGTGGTAGATCCATACCAAGGTGTCTGCTGTTGTTAGTACAATTCATACATATTACACACAGTCTACAGGCACAAGTCTCACCGTCGGCGTGTCCGGCGTGTTCCAATAGTAACCTCTCGGGCTGCGTGCCGTTGATGGCGCACACGTGGTGGTAGATCTGGGCTAAGGTCTCTGCTGCTGAGGCGAGAGCTGGGGCAGCAGTGGATAACGCGCGACCCGCACCTGAGGACATAGATAATTGTGGCGTATTAGTCTACATTTAGTCCGAATATTTATTTATTTTTGTTATTATTAAAATCATTACTGAGCGTGCAAGCACGCGCAAACATAAAAATTTAGAGAGGTTTTATCGAATCTTCAATTTTGCACTGTATATGAAAATCAATAGCTATAAAGTATAATTAACTTTTCGGTATTCTCAGAAATTCTGTTTTGCAACGCAGCGGCGCGTGTAGAAGTGTACGTGTAGAGTGACGCTGCAGATAAATGCAACACTACAGCGGCGCGTGTAGTATTGTAGTCTAGTGTAGTGTACTGGCCGCCGGCCAGCAGGTCGGCATCGGCCTGTAATCCGGCAGTGCGCCCGGCGCGCGGCGGCGGCGGTGAAGCGGTCGCTTAACTGCACTAGTTGCTGCCTCACTTGACTAGTATAGTGATGTAGCACTGACCGCCGGCGAGCGTGCGCAGCAAGTCGTCGTCGGCCTGCAGCGCGGCGGCGCGCACTTCGGCGGCGGCCAGCCGGTCGCTCAGCTGCGCTAGCTGCTGGCGCAGCAGCGCGGCGGCGGGCGCGTCGGGCGTCGCCCCCGCCCCTAGTTCCGCTAGCGCCGCTCCCAGAGCCTCCAACTCTCCGCCCGATACGCGCCACCATGTTAACCAACGACCCGCCCGAGATGATATGCCGCCTTCTGTTTTTTCGTCTTCCTATATTTCATATACAAAATAAAGTACAATAAATATCAATTAAAAAACAGAACTCCCTAATATGATAATAAATAAACACACAGAAATTTTTAGAAAATAAAATGAAATGTTCCAAAAATCAGCGCACCACTCTAACGCAACATGGTGCAGTGTGATTAGAGGTAGAAAATCGCGTATAAAAGATGTGTCACAAACACACATTTTTTAGGAAGAATGCTGATACCTATCAACCATATGTCCCATAGAAAAAAAAGGAAATAGAGATGAGCAATAACCACATGAAACCTACTATGAGACCTTAAAGGTCATCCTGGACTCGCAAGATCCGGAAGATCACACTCACCAGCGGCGCACAGTCTCCGTGTAGCGCGTGCAACGCGGTAACGCGCGATGCAGCGCGCGTGAGGCCGGCGCGTAACAGCGCCGCTGCTGCGCCTTCGCCCTCCGCCGTCGCTTGCGCCGATCGTAACGACGCTGACAACTGACTCTGTACATAAAAACACCATTTTCACATAACAAACACTTGTTAAAGCACAATAGAATTCAAAAATAAGGCTAAGATACCATTTTTCAGGTTCCTTTTTATTACTTAACATACAAAAGTAATATTGTTATTTTTTTTAAATTTGTGGTGACACAGTAAATCATGCGCGTAAGCAATTTCGTTCGTAACTAACGTTTTGCAGGCAGTCACCTCCAGCCCTCGCCTTAGTACATACGCGTGCCGCGTTACGCGTCCTTTTTACGGTCGATAAATGTAGTGTCTTTTGATCAATACAAACTGTTGTACGCAATTTCCTCTTTTATTTGACCGTCCCGGTAGTCACTCCAGACTGATAATAACACGATCTTTAGTACTGATATAAAGAAATACTATAGACATATAGTGAATGTGATTATATAACGTGTGCAGTTTCCATCGCCAAAGTTGCATCATCCAAAAATTAAACTAGAATATTAGTGACTTTCGAAACTAGTAAAACAAGCCCATTAATACTTACTACAATCTAATTCAAAAATAGAAACAAAAAATACTTTCGCCCATACCATTCAATCCTGATTGTGCGCATAGATTTTCTATTGATTTTAGTTCACTGCATGGGACAAAATTCACGCCACTGAAACTCGATATTTTGATATGTCGCTTTATAATATCGTGTTTCAGCGGTCATGTTAAGCGCTCGGCAGGCTAAGCAGTAACCGCGACAAATTCGCGATTCCTTCTGTCAAACGGTTTGACAGCGACGATTCCGTAATTATTACTGGTCGCTAAATGGTTTCTATTTAGATAATCAGCCTGCTGGTAACGATCATTAGCGATTGTCAATTTTTACGTAATTGACGCGAAAATTTATCGTTCACATGTGCAATTGGAGCGATTGTCAATTGTTTTAACAATGGCTTTGACAAAAAAATTGTCAATCGCAGTTGATTGTTACCGGGAGCCTTTGTAAAGGTATGCACTAACGTTTTCATTGTGCGCTTGCTCCAACTGCTTCTCTAGCCTTGTGATCTCGTGAAGGTGCACCTCGGAGAACAGGTCTGCATGGTGGTCGCCCATGGCGCTGGCCAGCTCGGCCGATGTCGACCCGCCCGGCTCGCCCTCATCCTCCGCGCTGTCTTCGGGCATGCCTAACAATTTAGCAATGTGTGACTAAAACTTTTAACGTCATGTACAATTTAGAAGGCAGCGCTCTCATAAGGCTGCCTGAGAACAGGTCAGCATGATGGTCGGCCATGGCGCCGGCCAGGGGCCGTACCGGCTAACTTTTCGAACTTCGGCGGGTGTGCCGAGCTTCAACTTAAAACAGAGAAATCAAAGTAAGGAATTTCGTATTGTACTATTTGTCGAAGTTATTTGGAAGATATCGATGTTCGTGTGACATCATGAATTGGGGTTCGCCATTTTGGCCCAATTGGGGCTTGATATATCTTTTTTTAATTTGAAACCCGTTAGACTTTTCGAAGTTCGATGCGTTAGCCGGTACGGCCCCTGTTGCGCCAATGTCGACCCGCCCGGCTCGCCCTCATCCTCCGCGCTGTCTTCAGGCATGCCTAACAATTTAGCAATGTGTGACTATAGTAGATTGTACAACAAGTGCATAAAATGGGTTTTATGTACGAGTTATACACTCTGCTTTTCACTTCGATTGTGAGGAAATTAAACAATAATGTAAAAATCTAAAAAAAAAAATTCTTAAATTTTAGTTTTTACAAATTCTATATTTTTGGAATGTGCTCATCAAGACTTTTCATTTGATACCCATATTCAAAAATTGAAAAAAAAAATTTTTTTCTTAATTTTTTGTGACAAAATATATATTTTTGGAATGTCCTCATCAAGGCCTTTCATTTGATACCCATATTCAAAAATTAAAAAAAAAACTCTTTTTTTTGTGAAAAAAATATAATTTTGGAATGTGCTCATCAAGGCCTTTCATTTGATACCCATATTCAAAAATTGAAAAAAAACCTCATTTTTATTAAAAAAAATATAATTTTGGAATGTGCTCATCAAGGCCTTTCATTTGATACCCATATATAAAAATTGAAAAAAACTCATTTTTTTATTTAAAAAAATATAATTTTGGAATGTGCTCGTCAAGGTTTTTCATTTGATACCCATATTCAAAAAATAAAAAAAACTCATTTTTTTTATTAAAACATATAATTTTGGAATGTGCTCATCAAGGCCTTTCATTTGATACCCATATCCAAAAATTGATTTTTTTTTATCAAGGTCTTTCAATAAAATTGATACCCATTTTCAAAAATAAAAAAGTATTAAGTATAACACAACAAAAAATTAAGAAACAATGAAATAACAAGTTAATTTAACGAAGTTAAATTGCATGTGTGGCTGTTTACCTGACGACGATCTGTTTGTCTTAAAGTCTGAGACTTAGACGAAGATTTTACTTTATGCACTAGAGCATAAAAAGCGATTTTATGCAGCCTATACCCAACCTAAAGACGAACTTTACGAGCATGAGAAGTGAAAAAATAGTTTGCAATGCGGCAGAGTGGCAATTTCTGTGTGAATATAGATGCCTTAGAGTTAATGGTGTATTTAACTAAATTGACATGATGACGTGATCTCGCAAGAGTAGTTTTATATATTGTTAGTTATGTAAGTTATTATAAGTAATAGTAAGTAGGAATTATAATATAAAAATAAGATGCCCACAATGTCGAATTGGGATTATCCTGTAATGATAGTTGTGTAAGATTGAAATATAAATAAATAAATAAATAAATAAATAGTTTTAGAATTTTTTGTCTTTTCGATAAAGAAAGACAAGGATGGAAAACTAATCAATTTAGTTAGGCCGTTGCCAACCGAATCGACACCAATATCTACCTCGTATACTGTATGCCAAGTTGGTGATATTATAAGCAGCCTCTCTGCTAAGATGTGCGTCCAGCTCCTTCTTAGCTGCGAATTTAGCTTCGCGCTCCGCTTGCAGCGCTTCGAGCGCTTCAGCGAGCTGCCGCTCAGCGATGCGGCGCAGCGCAGCGGTCTCGTCCGCTGCGGCGCGCGCGTTTTCCGCCTCTTCCCGTAGTTGCCGCACTTCATGTTTCAGCCCTTCGAATTCAACCTTTGAAGAGGAAGTTTGGGGTTATAAATTTGATGAATTCACATTTTGAAGATTAAAGCAAAGAGAATGAACACCTCTCAAGCTTACGCGCTCACTAGACATATAATAAAACAACTTTTAACGGATACTAGCACGGTTTTAGTAAATTAGTAGGTAAATACCAACTGGTAAATTAAACCATATGGTTTGACTTTTTATTTTCCCGACGTTTCAGCACCTTTGTAGCTGCCGTGGTCGCGGGGTATAAATACCAACTAATTAACAAAGTACTTTTAATAAAACCGTGCTAGTATCCGTAAAAGGAGTTTTATCTAACGGAACGTATTAAGTAATAAAATTGTACAATAGTTAAAGTTCACAGTGTAGATTTTTTTTACAGTAGGAACAGAAAGATAAATCAGATACACATAACCCGTGTTATTACAAAAGATTTTTAAATACTGTTTAACAAAACACCTGTTTAAATGTGATGGATTTTTTTTTAAACAATATTATCAAAAAAGTGACAGCATCACATTTAAACATGTGTTTAAAAATCTTTTGTAATAACACGGGACTTGTTTTAAAATTAAAGATCCTATCATCATTTCAGACAGACAAATATTATGAAAATGTTATATCAGAAAGGTATTGCAAAAAATCCAATGGACTCACCTGCGAGGACCTAAGCGCGGAGACTTGCTTCTGCAGCGATATGTTTTCGTCCTCCAAGTCTCCGATGTCGACGAGCAGGCGCTGCTCCCTCTGGCGAGCCTCGCGCAGCTCCGCTCGGAGCGCCGCGCGCTCCGCTTCCCGCGTCGTCTTGTCCGCGCCGAGTTCCGAGCTCTCGGCGAGCAAGCGGTCGCGCTCGCTCACCACGCGGTCTAGCTCGTGACGTAACTAAAGGGTGAAAGATTGGGTTATTTGTTGAAGAAATATTTGTATATGGCGTTTTTTCTTATAGCCGGGTGTGCTCAGTAAAAAATACGGCGTTTGATGATCGAGGGATATCCTTTGGCAAGGTGAACTTTCTGAACCCTTAGTTAGATCATTTTAAGAAGGGGATCCATCTTGGATTTTTGTATGGGAGGGAGTTATAACACAATCTTTTTTTTTGTATGGAATTTGAAATATATTTTTTCCAAAACCCACCGTATGGGGTATCGAATGAAAGGTATTTTTGAGCTGATTCCGAATATGTACAATATTATGACATAGCAGCTACTAGTTTAAAAAAATACGAAAAATATTTTCCAAACATACCAAGTTTCGGCTCTTGCAGGGAAAAAACGGCTAAATGAATTTTTATGAAACATACGCCTAATAACTTGTAATATACTCTTATCTCACACGATGTATCGTGGAAGCAATTTTTAAAATATCAACATTAAGTATATTATTGGAATTTTTTTAATCCCTGTTCTATGAGTTAGTATTTTTCAAAAGTTACTAGTAACTCAGACCAAATAAAAAAGTAAAGACGGAGTCATCCGACAAAGCGGTGAAGCCAGTAAAACTACGCCTTGGCTGTGTACATACACAGTTTACGCACATATATGTAACGAAACTACACCTTGGCTTTCGTTCGTCATTGGGCGAACCCTGTCGCCCGGCCCCCGCCCGCCCTCTAGTACGCACACATGTAACATCAAAAACCGGCTTCACTTAGTTGTTCGCAACCACTGCGCAACGCTCTATCTTCCTTTTTTATTTGATCTGAGACTAGTAATAGGTAATCGCAAAGTGTCATATATTGCACTGAAACAATAAAAGGGGAAGAGGGATGGGAAGGGAAGGTCACCCCTTTTCCCGCCCGGCTCCAGGTGACAGCTAGTTTGTGGTTTTAGCACCGAATAGGTACATTTAAAAAAAACAGGTCATTTCGGGGTGGCGGGAGGGGCGAAAGGGGCTCCCCTTCCTTCTTAAAATGATCTAAGGGTTCAGAAGGTTCACCCTGCCAAAGGATATCCCTCGATCAAAAAACGCCGTATATTGCACTTTTATGTTTTATTTAAAAAACAGTTTTTGACAGTTCTCACTAAAAGATATTATCGTCATTGAATCGAAATGTCTTTCATAAAAATATCACTTAATTTAAGCAACAAATGGTGAGCTTACACTACACTCGGGAGCAGAAATAAGAAGTCACAGGCCTCTCTTCATACAAACGACGTAAGTTTGAAGCCTTGGTTTTCCACCAGGGACTGATCGGGGGTTAACTGATGATTGCAATTCAGAGAGTGAATGGAGGAGGTCCAGATCTTAAAACACATCCAACTGATCGTTCAGCCCATAGACCGCGTGGAATTTTTAGTGTCACATTTTCTATACAAAACATGGTCATTTTCGATGTTTTTTTTTTTCAAGAACATCTATGTGATAAACAGCTCATGCGGTCAGTTGGGTGTCTTTTAATCTGGAGCTTCTCCCTCCTTTCACTCTCTGCTTTGCCATCATCAGATAACCCCCCCCCCCCCCCCCCCCCCCATCAATCCTCTGTGGAGAACCAAGGCTTCAAACTTATCTCATTTGTATGAAAATAGGCCTGTGACCTCTTATTTTTACTCGCGAGTTTATTTTATAAGTAACAAAACCATTAAAGATTTGGGTGAAGATTCTATACCAAATAAGACAAGTAAGCCAAACAATATATGTCTCGTAGAGGTTGCCTTTTCTCAAAGGTGTTAAAATCTATAGACAGGGCCCTTGTCTACAGGGTCGGCAACTCGCGATCGGTATCATTACTGATGTTGCATGCGTCTATGGGGGTATGGGGTAAAATTGTAAAAAAGTATATCTCATACATAACATGTATTAGTTTCAGAATCAATACTCAAAACGTTTATTGCATTAATGTAATTATAATCAGCATGTAATTGAAAAATATATAAATACTACATGGTTTTAAAAAAACTAAATTTAAAGCTTTTGTATACCTTTCTTTTTCGCTAAAAAAGATTCTAAACCGCACCCAAGGTCACTAGCCGCAGCACCAATCCACGAATAAAAATCGTAATTAATTTATTGTGCGTTTAGTCAGTTTTTACGATTCATAAAAGCGCTACATAAGAAAAGATTCATTAAACTCTAGTAGACGTCTTTAATATGTGATAAACATCCAAATGTCTCAGTTTACCAACTAGATTAAAAAAGAAAAAAACAAAATCAAAAATCCCGTAACATATAGTACTAGATATCAGCGTTATTCAAAATCCTACTATCTAAGTAGATAATTATAAAAACACCCTGTATAGATATACAGGGTGTTTTTGTAACAACTTTCTCCATGAAACATGTGTCGAAATACGCCAAAAAATGTTGGTCATCCCTTACTAAACTGATCACGTGATCTCTTTGATTTGTATGGAAAGTAGTGATGCGCCGAATGTTGGTTTAACCGAATACGAATGTTCGGCCGAATATTCGGTCCAAAATGTACCGAACCGAATATTCAGCCGAATCATTCGGTTCAATTCTGCGCAGTAAACAGGGGGCTAACTGTCTAATTCAAAAAATCTATCGCAATCGCTTTCGTTTGACAGATGGATGTGACACATTGCTGCATATCTTTGGTAAGTTTTTATTTGTCCCAAAAAGAAGTTTCAATGTCAATGTTCAATCCTGAAAGCGATTGCGATAGATTTTTAAATTAGACAATAGAAAGGCTGGTTTTACACGTGTCGGGCGGGTGTTTGCTACAGCAACTCCTTCTCTAGCACGGCTCGCTCAGTCGATGTACCTCTCTTTCGGTTACAAATAATTGCAGTTCGGAACTGCATACTTTAAAATTTATTATTACGTTGATGAAAGTCTTTGAAGATGAGGCATACATTGACATTTATTTAAAAAAACATAATTTGATAATACATTTTAATACTAGTGGTGGTTTCTAAAGATAGCAGTTTTTATTGTTTAAAAAAATAGGCATGTTTTTGAAATGCCTAAAAACAAGAGGGCTGTAGCCTGTACGTTTTGATTTTTTGAATATCTATCAAAGATTTTGAAATATTTGCATTTTAGTGATTTCATACAAAACAAAAAAGTGACAATATTTTCAAATTTACAATATTTAAAAAATCAAAACATACAGCCCTAGTTTTTAGGCGTTTCAAAAACATACCGAAAATTCATTGCTGTAGGATTATATAATCTGTTGCTGTAGGTTAAGGTTTAGAGAGGGTGGGAAACGTTATCGCCGTTTGTATGCAGACCGTTTGCTAGAGAATCCTCTTAATAATTTTTATTTTGTCAATAAATAATTGGTATTATTGGTACAATTTAAACATTCGGTAATTATTCGGCAAATCAACCGAATATTCGGCCGAATACGAACATGAAAAAATATGCCGAATTTGCCGAATACGAATATTCGGCCGAACATTCGGCGCATCTCTAATGGAAAGTAATTTTTTTTTAACATATCTGACCCTGTTTCTTAGAGAAAGTTGTTGAGTTTCATGGTCTGAACACATCCTTAAAATTTGGAGAGTGATTACAAAAACATCCTGTATAATATCATAGATTCTTCCAAAGTTTGATGTGTGTGTGTTTGTTAGGGTTGGTACCCAACCTACTTAGGTTCGCGAACATCCGTGCTCTGCGAACCTGCAACAGTGCGCCATAGTGTGACTAAGTGTGTACGTGTGCGAACTTCGGTGTGCGCTCCGCATTATGCGCTTCGATGCGAACGAACAAAAAGTAGAAGTTCGCAATAGCGTCCACATTGAGCTCCGCGAACCTGATACATAGGTTCGCGGAGCACGAGGTTCGCAAACCGAAGTAGGTACCCACCTTTAGTTTGTTGCCTCTACACACGCCTAAACGGCTGAACGGATTTGTATGAAATTTTGTTGGTAGACAGATTAGGACCTGGATTAACTATAGGCTACTTTTTATTCTGGTCAAAGTTTCCCTAGGGTCTACGCGGACGAAGCCCCGGGCGGCCGCTAGTTATAAATCTAAAATGCAGAATTTCCATAAGAATAAATAATATTTCCATAACGCTTAACAGTTCCTAAAATGAGCACAACTCAAGATCAATGTCGAGTCATCCAGGCACTTTGCTGATTAGCCAGACATTAGGTCAGTGCTTCACGAATGCATTAGGCACGCCGCGCCCGTACGCCGACGCTCATAAATTTGCCAACACACTTCCTCCTATTAACATAATGGATTTTGAGAATAACTGGGTTACCTTCGTTTCAGACGACAGTCATATCATTACAATATTTGAATGAATGAATTACTTATTTATAAGAAAATTTTGTTTTTCATATTTGTAATTCAGGTGACTTGTTCTGATTAAAACAAAAAAACGTATGTTTGGATAAATAACAGTCACGGATATTCAGAGTAAAAAAGCTTAAAAGCTGTAAGATAATAGTAGAGTAATAAGAACTAAATATTTCAAACCATGTTCGTTTCCCTAATCAAAAGTTAATGTAATTGGAAGATATAGGTACCACCCAATCTCAGAGACATTTAAAAGGTTTTTTCCCACATCACCCGTCCGGGAATCGAAACCGTGACCTAAACGATGGCGATGCCATGCTGACGCGACGGCGTGCTGTCACTACTTCGACTCGACTACGGAGCTCACGGTACAATATTTTTTCTTGTAAATGAACAATGACTATTTATTACGATTTTTCTTATTGTTAGTATTAAACAATGCGTCATTTTTCATGTGAATGGATAAACTTCATCTGTTACGGTAATAATGTGCAGACTGAGTCAGGCTTACAAGTGTCCTAACCTAAGCAAACACCTCGATAGCGATAACATGGCCTAAATTATTCGTCATGCAACCGACATGGAAGGTTATACATAATTATTGCAATTTTTTAGTGCATGCACAGAACATTTCTGTTCTGTGGTTAAATGTAAGTTAAATGTTTAAGATTCTTAAAGTTTGCATATAGTATCCTTTGCTTTAACACATCGTGAATTAATATAAAAAAAACTATGATAGCAAAGGATCAGGAAAAAATAAATGTTTAGTAGTAACAAACAACATGTAAATTTCCAATAACAACGAAAGCAAAAGTTTCACGATACAACCACAAAATATGGAGACAACTTTATAGTATAGCTATTGCCAATAAAGGCAAGTTTGTCAATAGAAAATAGTATAATAATGCGCTTAGATTTATTACTAATGGCTACAAATGGGTCTAAATTGAGTAAAGTTTATTCCACCCTCTGGCAGATAGCCAAACGCTAAGCAAACGTCAGTTTTCCATTATCTATGTAAACATGAAATATGAGAGTTGTTTCAGCAGGCCACGCCGCCAGCGGACGAAATATATTGGCATATACAGACTATACCTCTTCACCTTCATTCATTTTCCACAAAATTTATTGACGCATGATTTTCGAACACACTTTTTTAACCACTTGGCACAACACAAACCGCACGATTCACAAGAAACTAATGCACAATACTCCTGTGCATTTCAAAAACTACACACCATTGAGTAATGCTTGAAAATGTGAATCAAGGCCAGGCAAATAAAAAGTATTTCTGGATCAGAGTGTTATGGATTCCCGACGGCTGCGCTTACGCCATTCGCGGCATTACATCACGCACTGTGGAGGTCTTTTTGTTTCTCGCTCATATTAAACAATGATTAGTTGTATGATTAATCGAGTTTCCGATACGAAATTGCGCTCTGTTATGAAGAGATTTTATACCAAAAATCTTTCATCAGAACTTGCAGTGTGTAAGGCGACATCGACGCGCGCGCACTGTGCGGAGGGCCGAACGATGATTCACATCAATTGCTCCCGTTTCATTAAAATAAGCGTAGGCATTCGTCATTTGTGTCTGGGGACTCGAAATGTGCTCTCTAACAAGAAAATGAGCCAACTGACGTTCCTGCATAGGTTTTTCAACTGCATATGCGTACGCGGTTATCCGCCGCGAGTGAAATTAGCATAGATATGTGAAAACAGGCTTTCTTATCATCATTTGGTTGACAGTTTATCGCATTTACTGTGTGTAAAAACAAGAGTGACATTAGGGTCGATCGTCATGAAGGTCCTTGTGGCAGCCCGATGTCAGTACACTAGGTGTTGTGCGGTTGACAGTGATGACAATGGAGAGTGACAAACTAAAGAACGCTGGCAGCTGGGGCCTTATCATGAAACACAAAAGTATTAGAAGAGTTGTGAAAGTGAGATGTACACTTGCATCTGGTTTATAACAGAATTAAGAGTTCACGGTGAGACCCGAGCTATATTTTGTCAGTCTGCGTGTCACTGTGCCAGGGATATTGCTCATATATTTGTGTCAGATATTTGGCTGTAACGTCTTACACCCTCACTAATAATCTTTATATGATTAATTATAGATCATGTCAAATAAAGACATCTGAACAACAAACCAATGTAGGAACGTCAGCGATCTTATTAAGTGATGCCTACTATAAATCAGTTTTGTCTCTTTATTTTTAATTTAATTTCTAACTTAAGTAGTTTGGCAGAGTGTCACCGGTAACTACTTGGACAAGAAAAGCCTAAACTGTAACAGTAGCAACATCCTGTAAAATGTTTAGGCCAGTCATACTTTTTGTGTATGGTGAAGAAAACAGAAAAAAAAACCATTATAAATTGTTGTTATAGCGGTAACAAAAATACATCATCTGTGAAAATTTTAACTGTCTAGCTATCACGGTTCATGAGATACAGCCTGGTGATAGTCAGACAGACAGTCGAGTCTTAGTAATAGGGGCCTGTTCTTACCCTTAGGGTACGGAACCCTAAAAAATAATGAACTTTTATAAGGACAGCCACAACCTATTCGTAGGCCACAACCATTGGCTAATTTGGTTTTCTTAAAGTTGGTTTTCTTAGAATTAATAAAATAATTTAAATTAAAAAAAAAAATATTATAAAAAAATATATTAAATTATATAATTTATGGTCATTAACACCCATATGTTAGCAAATGTTTGACTTTGTGCTCTTAAAAATTGTACTGCATGTTATGAACTAAACTTCAGATGGATTATGGAATTATGGAAAGCACTTTTTTATTTAAAAAATCCAAGGATATTTAAAAAATTACAAAATTTCCGAATTTTGAAAAAATCTAAGGATTCTGGGTTTAACCAATTTTAGCGTAAACTCTGTGAGATGTAATAAATAAACCCGATTTGACACAAATTCCAGTTGGCTTGTTACAAATGTAATTGGTTGCTTTTCTTTATTGTCAGAGATTTTTGAAGAAGCAAACACAATCTTATTACATTGTAACAAGGTCTATTAAACTTTATGGGAATGTACACATTTTAAGATATTTAAATATTTAAGAAGCTGCTTTCATAATATGCAAGCAAAAATTTGACTTTAGGTAAACATGCATCCAATTATTTGATCTCTAATGATGCTCATAGGTTTTTGTACTGTCAGCCTCAGAACTCAAATTTAGCTGGACGATTAGTACCAGGTAGACTTGCAACTTACTGACCAAGCATAATAGTTAATTGAGACCCATTAATCTATTACTGAAGCCAACTGCTAAGGTTACAGGTATGACACACAGTTTGTGAGACCTTGGACGATGTGAGACTCACTCATATGACAAAATAGCAAAAGAAAATTGGTACCAGAACAAAAGGAAGAAATACGGACTTTTCTATAGGATTTCAAAGTCATAATCTTTAGTTTTATTTTTTTATGCACAACAGGATAGTGCTTGACCTTCACCTCACCAGATATTAAGTGATTATAAGGCCGAAGGTGGAAGCGCACTACATCCGGAATCCTCATCACTGAGAAACGGACTATACACCACAATTTGTAAATAGTTGTTATGGCATCAGACTTAGGTAAGATGGTGTTATAGCCAGTCCAGTTGGACTTAAAATAAGCAAACTGTGTACAAAATGTACTCCTCCTGGGAATGGAGACTGGGATCCCTGAGTCTTACACCATTGGGTGAACCACTTGACCACGAGGAATAAATCAATTTGCTTATGCCAATAATTATAGATCAAATGGAATTTGTTAGCAAACCTGTTTTGTTTCTCCCTCAAGATCCAGTATTTGGAGCGTGAGCGAGCTCTCCATAGCAGCAGATTCATTGAGGAGGGCATTTTCTTGTTCAATCCCACTTCTTGTAGTTACTTTCTGTGTTGTATCTAGTTTCATAAGAGCCTGGCAAAAAATTCAATTCATATTATATTGAAAAATAGTCAAATTGTACATGAATTTTGAAATATCCATGGTTACTATTAATATTTACAACTAAACCTGGTTCAGCAGAATATATTAACAAATACTTCTTCCATTAATTTCCCTTACTTTTAATGAATTATATATCATTCAGGAATCATTTATTTCGTGTGCTCATTTATGATACTTACTAAAAACTGTCTAGGTTATAGTGAAAACAAAAACTTTTCCACTCACCACATTCGAAAGTAGTGCAAATTATGAATGCAAAATGTTAAAAAAGAAGTTTAAATTTCAGCTTCTGCTCGTCTTAATGTACTCATTAATGCATGAAAAGTGAAAATAGAGATGCAGAATGTAGGCCACTGTACTAACCTCTTGTGTGATTTGGAGTTCATGTCTTGTGTTTTCGTATATGCTTTCTAATTCGTCATACCGCTGCTGGAGAGCACTTTTCTCTTCTAGGAGGACCAGACCCAGTTGTGCAGACTGGATCTTTTCGCTGCTGGCCTGATCGAGCTCGCGGCTGAGCCTCTCGATCTCGGCCTTTAGCTCCACCACAGGCATGTCGGGTTGGGCCGTGGCTGCCATCGCGACAGTTAGACGGCCGACTTTGTGTTCTTCATAAACAAACTAAATAATCTCTGAAAAACAACTTTATAAAACGTGCAAAATCAATTGTTTCTACATTCTCCCAAAAGCCAAAAGTAAAACGTCTTGACAGCACTGACAGCTCACGTCACAACCACAGACACAGTTCGTTTAGTGTTGTGCTGTACCACAATATGATCCACTGGTTTCAATTGCTAGAGTAGTGACATAAAATCGAATTAGATTTTTCGAGTTAATTTTGATTTTAAGAATTTAGTTTTGTTCCATTTTTACATAAAGGTGATGAAAAATTGTTACGCACAATTAAGAATAAAGAATACATACCGTAAAATGTAGGCATCTTGACCACATTTTTGTCTTATTTATCAAATAACTATGATACCGATGGGTAGATTTTTTATTTTTGGATTTGTTTATGATTAATTCTAACTTATTAATAATAATTGTACCTTGAAATTGGCGTTCTAAACAAATAAATGTAACAGAGGTAATCACTGAGCAAGAAATGAGGTAATATTGACACCACTTTGGCATCTTGTCTTGGCCTATACATTAGTTCTCATAGATTATTGCACGATATTTCTTATTTTAGGTCAATTTGCCTTAGTTAACGTGATTTAGAATAGAATAGAATATACTTTATTATTGGCAACACACAGCACATATACAATAGGCGCAATAATAATAATAATAAAAATAAAAACAATGAAATACTTATACCTAATAAACAACGTGCTATGTGATGCCAATTCTGACCTCAGCTCAGTATAAGCAGCAGACAACGTCTACTACACTGGTATTCTGCTGAGACCAGTAGTGACATCACGGAAACAGAGACGAAAACAATACTAACAATTTCAAACATGGTAACCCTTTTCGAATTTTATACAACCTAATTACTGGCAAAACTGGATTGGATACAAGGGCAAGGTGCCATAGGGTCACATAGGATTTAAGCCGACATCAGGCTAGGCGCACTCCGCGCTTTAGGTACGAAGCTACAAGTAGCCGGCGGGTCCGTCCGGACGGACTAATTTCAGAGGGCCGCCGCGTGCCGGCTGGGACGCACGTTAGCAATTCGATTTCGATACTCACTCACGCACCGCATTCGCGTATTGTCGCGTCGTTCGTTCGTACATTTATGATATTTAACCCAAATGAAGGCATATTGCATCGCACTTTCGAAATAAACTTAATTATTAATGACAATTTGATTTCGTAAGAAAGCAAATTGCCTCAAATCAGTATGTATAGTGTGATGTGGCGTTGACTGTATTTAAGTACACATTTTATTTCACAAACACATAACTTGTAATAAAGTATTGTAAGTTATTATTTCATTATTATTTAAAAGAAGAAACCCTAATGTCGTTAGAAGAGATAAGAGCTACGCGATAGAAAGAGAGGTAACTTGTAGGTGAATATAACTGTAGCGAAGGGAGCGGTGTGCGACCTGAATTGCACTTTATTGTGTCTAGAATAGAGTCGCTATTTATTTAAATGACTTTGAGGAGTGGATCTTCTGTACTTGTACTATTATGTATTCTGTGCCGACATTATAATATGCAACACTAGCGCCACTACCGCAAAAAAAAATACCGTGTAAAATACACAATCTAGTAAAAATCCAAAAATAACAATGGGGAATGTCCGAAAAAAATGAAATTGGCTGAATATTTTTCATAGGTAGGAATAAGCTCCCCTAGTGATAGAAAAAAATTCAGAATTTTCGGTTGCGTGAAATTTAAAAAAAAAATTAAAGTCTTTTCGACTTCACAAATGTAGGAAAGTAACAGCAGAATGAATATACCTTTGCCACCACCTGCCACTATGAAAACAAGAATTAAAAAAAAAAGTTTTGACATTTTGTGTTGTTTCGGTGACTATTTTAATTATTCGCAAATTGATTCATAGTGGATATTGTGTCTTAAAATTGGTGCAGTTTTGTGGTACAAGTGTCTACGCAACTGAACAATATGTGGGATAATGGAAATAGGCGCGATCTTGGTTGTGTGAAGCTGAGACTTTTATTGTAGTGGTCGCTACCTCGGCAAAACTTACTGAGTAAACTGTCTTGATATACTTGCTGCCAAATGCTCCAAGCAGCATTGGAATGTGATGCACCCGCATTTTAATGTAAACTGAAACAATCAAATAAAAAATCTAGAAATACTGAACTATTCAAAACATGACACTGGCAAAAATTACTTCCAAGAGAAAAGTAGATTGCCATAACAAAAAGAAGAAGAAGAAGAAATATTTTTTTAAATACCATGTTGTGGTTGTGGCAGGTGATGGCAAAGGTATAATCTCCATTCTGCTGTTACTTTCCTATATTTGTGAAGTCAAAGAGACTTTAATAACACCCATTTGCACTAAACTTAAGAATCACCTAAGTCTTTTCCTAACTAACTTAAGACATTTTTAGCAAAAAATTGGTTTGCACTAACCTTAGGACGTTCCTAAATGCACTTTAGGCTATTCTTAACTTACGCGCCCAATATCGAGCGCCCAAGGCTTAAGAAATTCCTATGTTATGAATTGTAAATCTGTGGTTATAGCCTGTGGCCGTCAATTGTGACAAAAACAGAAATATTTGCTGAAAAATGGAAGATTCATGGAACATTCATTTAAATAATTGAATTACTTAACGACTCGGTGGAAAATCGCAAAAATTGCAGTATTTCAATACAATTACTGCACTTATAAAATAATAAGAACGTATAAAATAACTGTACTTGTATGTAAACTTCTGCATTAAGCTGCCGTGTCAAGGTTAATTTTTGACCCCAATTACCGTATAATACGGCAATTACCGTACCATTGGCAACACTACCGCGATTTGATTTCCATTTTCTAAATTGACAGTTGATGACATAACTTTTTCGATCACCCTACCAAATAAAATAAACCAACGCCTTATCTTTCGTCTCCTTTTAACTCACGAATGAATCATTGTGATGTTATAACCAAAAAAGTACTCTATGACCTATATTACTTCGCCGGCTTAAAAATCCATAAACAATTAATATTTACATTCGTTCATTCTTTCTCTTAGCAAGGCGATGCCCAAGTTACGACGTAGTCTGTTAGTGCAAACAAAAATTTCAGCTCGGCATTTTTAGGCTGTTCCTAAGCTAAGAAATAACTTAACTAGGACACGCCTAACTTGAGTTTAGTGCAAACGGCTGTTATTTTTTTAAAATTTTTCACGCAACCGAAAATTCTGAATTTTTTTCCTATTACTAAGGGAGCTTATTCCTACCTATGAAAAAATATTCAGCCAATTTGTTTTTTTTTCGGACATTTCCCAGTTAAATACTCTAAGTAATAACACACAAACTTAATGACAGATAATATATATCTATACTGTGGTTTTTCTCGACGAAAAACAAATAAACGGCCGTTTTTTACCTTTGTTTCATGACGAAAACTGCAAACAATTATTTGCCCACTGAGTTTGTGACTTTACAAATAACAATTGACATTTTGCGAGGGGACAATCAACTTGGATTTTTAATAAAAAAATGTATTTACAGGGTATTTTTTTTTTGCGGGAGTGGCGCTAGTGTTGCGTATTATAATACGCCCTAACACCATGCATCCCTCGGACTCAAGAACTATAAAAAAATACCTCTGTCCTGCATGCTCCTAATAACCCCACCTCCATAAAAATAAGCAATAAAACCACTTCATAGTAAAAAACCATTTTATTTTACATTAAATTATTTAACATCAATTGACTAAATACAATTATTTTTTAATATTATACAATATGATACATATTAATTTTGCCATTATTACATAATTACAAATAAATTAGGAAAATGTCTAGATAACATTTATATTTTTTTCAAAAGTTTATTAGGACGCGACGTTAGAGCAGTGTTAGTGCGTCATAAAAAGTGTACGATAAGTACAGCTCTAATCAAATAATAATTATTTATATAAATCATACAATTGTGTTGTGAGCGATGACTCTTAACTCTTAATCAAATAAACACCTCAGAGTAAAAACGATTCCAACGCGGCCACAGATCGGTTTTTTAATTTTAAAACTGAATGCATACAGTTCAAAATCAACTAACAATATTTTGTGTAAAAGCTGAGCTCTACGTGGTTGAGCTTGCTTACAGCTTGACCATAAAGAGTTGACAAAAATTGAGGGCGCCACTTTCTATGTAAATACGTCAAAATCACGAATAATTTGGCAACACTGACTATATTTTGTACTGAAAAAAAAAGTTCCATTTTATTTAATTTCAACTCTTTATGGCCAAACTGTAGAATAGTTTTTGATTTCTACTGTAAAATATTAGTTAGCTATTACTATAGTTGTCGAGATATAATAGGTCCGTTTTGAATATCTGTCACATTGTCGTAATTAGGGATCGGTTATTGATTCATTGACTTTTGGCAATAAATATTCGATTATCACGGCAAATCGATTCCAAAATGTATGAACATTAAATAGAACTGATTTTAGAATCATCATTTTAATATTTTATTTTGTGAATTTTACACGGAATCGAATAAAGTCGGTAAAAATCAGTGATCAGATTAGTAACGGCACTATGGTTTAAGAGGATGCGCTACACTAGCGCCGCCAATGGAAAAAAAAACAGTGCTTAAGGGTCCATGATAGGAAAACATGACTTGCGGGGTCATATCTTTATATAGAGTATGTAAAGTTGTTGCCACAAAAAACATACGATAAGCAAAGAGATTCTCTAGTAACTACAAGTAATAAATTATAAATAAACCTCACAGATGATTGTAAAAAAACAGAATATCATCAAAAGCGCTTGCGTAAATAATAGCGGTAACGTATTTAATTCTACATCAAAAATCAAAATACACTTTAACGTACTGTTTAATAGCTCCAATAACTTTTATTCAAGAAAGATAAAGATATTGATGAAAAAACAACGAAAAACATTGAAAAAGTGCAGAAGTGAGGTTATTTTCCATACTCTTTACACGTAAAGAAAAAGACAGAGACAAATGTTTCCGCATAACCGAGCCTTAAATAAAGACCAAATTGTGATTGTCTTCTACTAGTGCACTCCTTTGCGGTGCTTTTTATCGCTTAAACAATATTTTCTAGCCTGTCGTTTAGTTAAATGGTGTTTCTTTTATTGTAGTTTAGTTAAACGACAACTTTACGACAGACTAGAAAATATTGTATAAGCTAAAAAAAGTACCACAAAGCTTCTTCGGCGTGCACTATAAGAACAAAATTCACATTTTCGTCTTTATTTAAACACTATGATTTTTAGGGTTCCGTAGCCTAAATGGCAAAAAACGGAACCCTTATAGATTCGTCATGTCTGTCTGTCTGTCTATCTGTCTGTCCGTATGTCACAGCCACTTTATTCCGAAAGTATTAAGACTACACAGTTGAAACTTGGTAGGTAGATGTATTCTGTTACCCGCTTAACGAATTTAATACAAAAATAAGAAAAATAAAAGATTAAGGGGGGGCTCCCCATACATGGAACTGAAACTGAAAAATTTTTTTTTCTTCAAACCAACACGTGTTGGGTGTCTATAGATAGGTCTTTAAAAATGACATTGAGGTTTCTAAGACAACTTTTTCTCAAAGTCAACCGTTTGAAGATATTCACCGCCAAAGTGGTAAAATGTGTGCCCCCCTCTTTAACTTTTGAAATAAGAGAGTGAAAAATCTAAAAAAAATATATGCTTCAGATCTTAATAAACACTTTCAACCAAAATTGGTTTGAACAAGATATAGTAATTAGTTTTTGAGATATAGCACATTTTCCAAAACCGCAAATATAACTTTGTCATTCATACCAACACTGTGAAAAACAAAGTTATTTTTGCAGACGAAAAATGATAGGTGGTATTAAATATGGTATGGTATAAGGTAACTACGAAACCCTACGGCGCGTGGCCCGACACGCACTTGGCCGGTTTTTTTCCATTGGTAACGCTAGTGTAGCGCATAAACCCTTCAAATAAAAGAAGAATAAGTTTATACCCTTTTTTCCACCTAGTTTAACAAAAAAATATTGCTAAGCAATATTACTAGGGGTCTGTCACTGCGCGCGCGAGGATGAAGTGCTCGGCGTCCACTGAGAGGAAAAATTTCATACATCAGAAAAGATAAGACCTACGCGATAGAATGAGAGGCAACTATTAGGTAGGTGAATGTTTTGGAGCGAAGAGAGCGCTGTGCGACTGGAATTGCACTTTATTGTGTCGGAGTAAGAGTCGCTATTTATTTAAACGATTTTGTGGAGTGCAACTTACAGAAGTTGCATAGCGTACAGACGCTAGTACTATTATCTATTCTGTGATATTACTCCTTACGTTTGAGCGTCATATTCCTAAACAAACTTTTTGTTTTGTTTTTTTATTCTATGTATAAACTTATTCTTCGTTTATTTGTACGGTAGTTAAAGCAGTAAAGTTGCATTTTATTGTCAAAACGGGCCTACTATATCTCGGAGACTTGATTTCTGTATTCAGTATATCTATTCTGTATAGAAATTATTAACCATATTACAGTTTTAAAATAGTTTGCGTAAATTAGCACCGTAAATTAGTAAATTAGCATTATAGGTATTAGCTCAAGATTGAGAAAATGTTGATTCACAACTCTAATAGACAAATTGCACACTGCTGTATAAAATTATATTACCTATATTATATTAACTTACACTAATGTGAACTGAGCATATTATAACACTTAAATATTATAATGAATTAATGAGATTAGAACAAACATTTTTAAAAGCACAAAAAAGTTGTTGATTCAGTTAATGCAAAATCTTAATATCTTTTGAAATCGAAGAAAATTATTTTTAAAGGATATAATAGAAAAGCCATATACTTCCTAATTTAATTAGAAAGTTGATGGCTTCTTTGCCTAGGAGGCGCCACCGTAAGCCTGTGCGTATACTTGGCACGACAAACTATCGAGACTCAAGTGCTAATCGACTTTTTATTGCGCACAAATAGTCTTTAACGCCACCTACCTCTGTAGGGGGAACTACAAGATTTCCAATTTTCAATGAAATTACAGTATGCGCAAAATAACTTGGCGGTTCTGAAGTTCGCGCGGAACGCTGCGCAGTAGACGAATACGGGCTTGCGCGGGGACGGGGCGCGGGCGGAAGCACTTGGAACTATGGAACTCGACATGTACCCTGCGCGAAATATCACTTGCAGTCAACTTCCGAGCCGTCAAGTTATTTTGAGCATACTGTAAGTGGCCCTTCACATTTTGCCGCTCTCTCGCTCGCACATTTCATGTCAGAAACGACGACTTTTTGTATTTCAGCAACACGAAACTGAAATATATCTTAAAATGTCCGTAATCTTATACTGCGAAAAGTGGCCAGACTGGAACGCATTTTTTAATTACGCAATCAAATTTAAGAAATCTGGAGAAAACATGAAATGTGCGAGCGAGAGAGCGGCTAAACCTGGACGGCCTGATGACGGCGACGGACGAAAATTTTAAGCATTTTATAGTGATCTGTGAACATTTTGTGCTCGATACGAATTCGATTCGCAAGCCCATAGTTTTTACATTACTTTTTGATTACATTAATATTTTACACAATTTCAATAAAGTGTTAACTGCAATACAGTATGTACAATTCATACAGCTGCAATGAAATACAATAGCGTAGCGTAAGGATAACGCTCTCTAGGAGCCTTCGACTGTGCAAACTAACGTGTTTGGTTCGGGGTAAATTCGATTCACAACTGTATGGATTCTAAAACTGTGACTGTTCCCACAGATAATATAATACTACACTAGTTTGTTACTGTGGAATTTATAAGACATTTACTGAAATGAAGATGGCATATTTTCACATAAGTTATAATTTTATAGGATTAAAAATTAAAGTTGGAATGCTAAATTCAATAGATTTGAATGGAATGCCACACTATATATTTATCAATTTTGATAATATTTAAAGGAAAAACGGAAAATCTTAATTATCTACCATCAAAACTCACAAAAATTCTGGATTGTAACTTAATCGACTACTTAAACATAGTTAGTTTGTGTAATCTTAGAAAAACACAGTCGTAACAAAGCTGAGATTTTAAAGAATAATAAATAAAGATAATTATGCGATAATAATACAAACAATATTAAATAAATACATTGTTGAAAAAAAAATATTGCCGACTATCTTAATTTAGTCTTCGTACTGGCCGAATTTTTCAGAGCAGTGAAATGAAATACATACAAATTTGCCTATTGACTGCACAGCTGGACAGACTGCACAGTAGCCAATGTCACATTTGCAAATATTTGCTATCACGTCGCTATAGAAGATGTATGGTATTGGCATAACTTTTGGTTAATCATCGATTTTAAAAACGTCAACATTTAACGAAAGCGAAGCGATAGCGAATACTTGAAAATGGGCGTTTGTCTAGAGGGGCGGTACTTAGGCCCGTGTTTATAAACCACTTTAAACGTTGAGAGCTATATCTTGAGATCATACTTGAGAAGTTCTTCTTATAGGAACAGCATCCCAGGTATGATCTTAAGATAGCTCTCAAATTTGAAAACGGTTTATAAATACGGGCCATATGGCCGAATACTCAAACGCTAATTAACTTTGAGGGGCTCTCAAACGTCGTCCTGTCGCATTAAATGTCAAAGATATGACAAAGACAGCATGCTGTTTGACAGCCGCTCAAAGTTAAGTAGCGTTTGAGTATTCGGCCATTAGTGTCCCCACGCATTTAAACAGACGTGATCAATACCCTTAGCACGAAACTATCGAATGACTATCGAATTCGTACAGCACCATCTACCACCGCCGTAAAGCAAACTAAGCCTCGTATTTATAAAACGCTCTCAACGTTGAGGGCTATCCTGAGATCATACTTGAGATGTCGATTCTTATAAGAACGTGGTTTATAAGTGGTTATAAATACGGACCTTAGATTTGCCGTACTTACAAGACAGTTTTAATCGGTAGAAATTTTATTGTCACTCGAAATAGTGTAACGGGTATTCACTGGCAGTCGTTTTAAATACATGCAGACAAGACAATAGTTGACTGCGCAGTCGGTCGATGGTATGTTACGAATTACGAACATGCAAACTGCAATGTATTGCAATGCAGACAGACAGTATGCAAAGACCTTTACATATTATAAATAAATTAAATTGATCATTCTAGTTTATAAACATAATCGTCACAATTGATAAATTTGTACTAAATGGTTTCTATATGAATAAAATATTTATTACACTAACATAATATAAGTATGCCCATTTTGTTAAAGAACTTGGCACGAAGATGGCGGGTTGTTGAAGAAAGAATAACAGAATCATCATCATAATTTGAACCCAATTTTGTAATCAAATCTACAACACTATTTATTACTTATAATTTAAAATAAGCTGTAATGTTAACAAAATAATATATTTAACTGGTGAAAATATAACTTTAACTTTTGCTAACATTCTGAGTTACTAACTCCAGGCTATGGCTGAAAATGATTAATTTAGAACAGAAATAAAGTGAAGTGACTTTGTTTCTTGGATGAACAATAATTTCACGTGAATTTTTACGCATGAGATTACTGTTGAGCAAAAAGATGCTTTTATCACGCTGAGCAATTTCAGTTTATACATACATACATTTTACAAATTAGCCATATTTTATTGCTACTAATTACATACTCACAAAAAGTACGATAATATTAACATTAAAAAACTAAGATTACTTACAACACCAAAACATTTTCATTCTTTCGTAATTTTAAATATCGCATCAGATTAATTTTCCGATCATTCGTCTCATATAGCCTAAAATCAAAGTTATTTATTGTTGAACTATTTTATCGATTAGTGATTACTTGTTGTATTACAAAATAGAGATGCGATAACGATAAGAATAGGCCTGGTTAATTAACTTCACTCGAAAAAGTATAAGTTCGAAAAGTTAACAATTCTATTTTTAATATTTTTTTATCACATACCAAAAATTCCGGTAATAAACGATTTAGTTAGGAAAAACGTTAATTGCTTTCAGCTTTAGAATATTTTAGGAAAATAAGTTTTACTAAATCGTACAAAAATAAAAACCTAGACTAGATAATGATC
Organism: Agriphila geniculea; assembly: GCA_943789525.1. Classification (NCBI taxonomy): domain Eukaryota; kingdom Metazoa; phylum Arthropoda; class Insecta; order Lepidoptera; family Crambidae; genus Agriphila; species Agriphila geniculea. The sequence goes on along the minus strand of OX038869.1, from coordinate 16,871,400 downwards.
TCAGATTTATTTTTTGAGAAATCAGAGTAGAAAAAATATTATCAAATGATCGAAATACTATCAAATTTGATTTGACAGATAGGGCAAAGGTTAACATTTTTGCACACTATATTAGTGTTGTAGTGATGTTGGTTTCTTTTTTCCTTTTCTCATCGCAATTTCATAGTACTTGCCTACATTTAACTATTAAATATAATAGATACCTACTAGGTACACACAAGATATAATTATCATTATCAGATATTATTTATATTCTTTAAGAATACTTAAGATGATACCACCGAGGGTTGTCGCATAAAATCATAAGGTAACATACAACGCTCATGACGATTGTTTCAATGTAGATGTTGTATCAAGAAGCATAAGGTACCCTTTGATTCAATTTGACAGAAGTAGCCTAATTATACTATATTATTTCTATTAATTTCAATAATATCATAAAGGAAGACGTGTGCTCGCTTCAACACAATTTAATCTACGATCCTTTAATTTTACTATCTTAATTATAGTTATTAGAATTATTTAATTATAAGACCTATTAATTGTTAATTTATTATCTATCTTAATTGTTAATCTCATTAAAAATTACATTGCTAAAATTATTCAATACTCTCGCCTTTTGTTTTCTTCAATCAAGGTTAACATGAAAGTTAAGTCAAATCTGTTTTGTTTGATCACAAAACATTGACTTTATACAAAAAAGAATATATTAAGAAACAAAAGAGTATTCAGTTGCAAAGGGAGAGCAATATTATGAACATTCGCACGGTATCAATGTCTTCTGTGGTAGTATTAATGAGAGTAGCACATATTTTGCTTAATATCATGGCTTCAGAGTTTTAAGGCGTAACCCACAACAGGATACGTACACGGAGACGTGCACGTGTACGTTCTACGGCGTTGTATTATATGGAACTATTTATATGTGACACGGTTAACTACATGCGTGATGTGACAACCCGCTTACCGGGTTAAAATCTACTTTTACTACTAGTTTACTATCAAGTAGTATAAATACGTCATAATATAACAATGGTTTTCTACCCAAAGACACTTGATGAATTAATTATTTTAGTTTTAGTTATTTATTTCACAAACATCGTAAGTACGGACTAAACGCTAACTAACTACATTCTAATGTTATGAAAGGGCAAATCAGATATCGTTTACAAAGTAACGCTTAGCGTTAGAAGAACGAATATCTCAAAAAATGAGACTAGACAAAGACGAAAATATAATTATGTATCTGTAAAAATATTTAAAGTTTTAATATCGAGACAACGAAAAGCGTTGAATTGAGCACCTTGATAAATAAAGTAAAATTAAAAAATAGCCACCAGGGTTGACTATAATTAACTAAAACATAAGTGCACCACTAAAACAGACAGAATGTTACATATTTACATAAAAATCTGCCCTTGAAAATTTTCTTAACAAAACATCTACTAAGGATTTGTTTAAACCATTCCGTTGAGGATTAGACATGATTTTAGTAGGAAATTTATATCCTATTTTATTAATTAGTTATCAAAACACCATGTTTTTAGGAGAATAATAAAGATTTTAGACTTTCACGCATCTGTATTAGGAATTGGTAGCTTTGCTTCATACAGTACCTCAAAATTTCTATTTATTTATAACTATAATTTTTAAAAATACCTTTTACACAGGAATAATTATTTTAAAACTTTTATCTCACTCCTTATTAATATTCGACTGAATAATTTATAACCTGTTAATCGTCAGTGATTTCGGTGGAATAATCACGCTAATGTGAACCCTATGATCCTCCGACCGCAGGCGAAAATTGTTTGCACTTTATCCCGATTTTATTGGCGCTTCTGTGCAAGCGGCTATCGTATAGTCAACCAGTAGTTCGTTTTTTATACGGTTGGCCCCAGAAGTAGGCGAAAGGCGAAAACTTTTATTCCATTCCACGCGTAACATTGTTTTTTATATATCTTGGGTATGTAGGTAGGGTGCATCTTATTAAGCAAGCATGAAAGTTTTAACTCTACTATCACTTGAACTGCTCAGACCAAATAAAAAAGTAAAGACGGAGTCTTCCGACAAAGCGGTGAGGCCAGTAAAACTACGCCTTGGCTGTGTACATACACCGTTTACGCACACATATGTAACGAAACTACGCCTTGGCTTTCGTTCGTCATTGGGCGTTCCACATCGAACCCTGCCGCCTGGCCCCCGCCCACCCCCTAGTACGCACACATGTACCATCAAAAACCGGCCTCACTTGGTTGTTCGCAACCACTGCGCAACGCTCCTTCCTTTTTTAATCTTCCTTTTTTATTTGATCTGAGTTGACCTGCGTCTGTAACGTACAGTTGAATTCGTAAGGAAACACTTTTGACATATCGTTGACTTGGATAAACAGGGTATATAAACTCAACTTTTCGTAAGACCTTGCTCGTTAGAAAGATATTGTATTTTTTACTAGGACTGCATTTAAAAATAAAAATTCGTTTTTTTTAGTTGATACCTCGTTAATCCAGGATGACGAGATGATGATTTTTATTACAAAGGTATAAAGTTGATGAACTGACATTATTTTGATCGATTGGGTGTGGTGTAGTCTTCGATCAAGAATATTCTAGATAACGCTTCACGAACTAAAACAGAACGCAAAAATGGCACCTCAAGTAGCGTCCCACTTACAAACTTGGCGCTTATTTTGTATAATCACCACTTATTTTGTACAAACTCACATTTTATATCACTTATTTTGTACAAAAACACATCTTTTAGCACTTAGTTTGTGCAAAATAAGCGCCCGCAGTTTGTAAGTGGGACGCTATTTGAGGTGACATTTTTGAAACTCTGACCGGACATCTAGGGTATTCTAGATCGAAGGGTGTAGTCCAGCCTTTATAGTAGTTAGCTAGTCCTGGGGCCGAATGAAACTATTTTGTTTTACATTATGGCACAACCGGATGACACGTCATTGCGAGATGTCGGCGGCGGCCGCTGCGGCGCCACCGTCGCTGGTATAATTGGCTCTTGGATGGCGGGAGATTCCTTCCTCATCGTTTGTTTTGTAACCTCCTGGGCTTTTTGTGGAGGGGGCAGTTTCGTCTCTTGAGTGGGAGACATGTCGTTGTTTAAGGAACCTGTACTAGAGGTCCGAACCCGAGATTTGATCATGGACATACGGCGCTCTCGGGTGTTGATAATGGAAGTGAGGAACGGTATCTGGTTGCTGATCGCTACCATGAACGGTTTGTAGCCAAGGCTGTAAATGAGAGAGATTGTTCTATACATATTTGAAGTGAAAGGAAGAATGATTGCTTGAATCAAAATGATGTGCGTCGCTATTGATTGACTGTTCATCAGTGTTTTTTCGTTACGTATTCCTAAGGCCCGTATTTATAAACCGCTCTCAACGTTGAGAGCTATCTTGAAATCATACTTAAGATGCTCTTCTAGAAACCACATCTCAGGTATGATCTCAAGATAGCAGCTCTCAACGTTGTGATCGGTTTATAAATACGGTCCTTATGAATACGTAACTAAGAACGAAGAGCCTTATTACAACGGGATCACTTTCAAACATCAGGCCGCAATGTAAAGAAGGAATATCGATCTAGTAAATTCTAGTATTTCTTCTGCGTCTATGGTGACTAGTATACTCACCACTCGGCGTCGGTCCACGCGCACAGCTGCTGCAGCACGGCGCGCAGGCGGCGCACGGCGGGGAGCCCCACTTCGTGCGCGGGCGCCGCGATGCAGCACCGCAGCACTGCCGCTATACAACACTACAGTCACTCACCACTCGGCGTCGGTCCACGCGCACAGCTGCTGCAGCACGGCGCGCAGGCGGCACACGGCGGGGAGCCCCACTTCGTGCGCGGGCGCCGCGATGCAGCACCGCAGCACTTCCGCTATACTACACTACAGTCACTCACCACTCGGCGTCGGTCCACGCGCACAGCTGCTGCAGCACGGCGCGCAGGCGGCGCACGGCGGGGAGCCCCACTTCGTGCGCGCGCGCCGCGATGCAGCACCGCAGCACTGCCGCTATACTACACTACAGTCACTCACCACTCGGCGTCGGTCCACGCGCACAGCTGCTGCAGCACGGCGCGCAGGCGGCGCACGGCGGGGAGCCCCACTTCGTGCGCGCGCGCCGCGTTGCAGCACCGCAGCACTGCCAGCGCGTCTCTGAGCACTACCGCTATAAGCGCCGCCCATTCCAAGCAACACGCCTCCGTCATAAGTTGGAGGAAGTATCTGTAGATAAAGTACCGACGAGTTCATCAATATGTACGCACCTTTGACAGTACATCAACCTTATGCCTTCGATCGTGATAAAATCAGGCACCGGAAAAACTCCTTAAAAACCCCTTGGTGCGTTTGGGTTTTTAGTATTTACAGAATGAAAATAAATAAAAAATATACGATAAATAGATTCTTTCATAAGTAAAATAGGGTTTCCCGATATGCAAACAAAACAATCATAGAATCATGAGAATACGGATAGATGTAGACATAAGAACCGCTTAGCCTTACCTCAATCTAATCTAAAACTCCATAGTTCGGGAGCACATGTTAACGCCATAAAAATCTATAATAAACTCCCCAAAATAATTAAAGATGAAAATAATATAAATTCATTCATAAGAAAACTCAAAGAGTATTTGTTGGAAAACTGTTTTTATAGTATGCAGGAGTTTTTCGAGTTTTGTAAATGATTATTTTCAAAAAATGTATTGTACCATGTTATGTATGATTTGATAGATTTACTATACTTTTATGTGAAAATGTTAAAATTAATTAAGCGAGTTCTTAATTTAATTCTAAAAATTGTAGTGCCCTAACGGGGTTCATGATGATACTTTTAATTAATATCTACCACCATGTAAAACTCATGAGACAATAAAGATATTTGTATTTGTATTTGTATCGTATTATCATGATTCTATGATTGTTTCATCGTAGATCAAAATCGAAAGGGTTCCGGTCCCTGGATAAAAGTTAAGAGGCATATTACGTTTCGACTGCGATTTTTGCGTAAAATGGCCAATTTTGGTGTTCTCGATCTCAGAAACAAAAATACATTAACAGTTTTGACTTATTGAATAGTGTAGAATAGCTATTGAAATAGTTCATAGCGGCCTCGCTTTTTTGAAAATTTGCTTAACTTTATAATTAAACCCGAAATTGCAGAGAAAGATTTTCATAAAATGCGCGAAGGCACTTTTTTGGGGTCATGGATTGAACTAATGTGCTAAACAATAAAAATAAAAAAATTGAATATTATCTCTTATATAGTCGAATAGTTCATAGCGGCCTTGGAATTTTGAAATTATGTATGGAATATGTGAAAAAATATCCCAATCAAAAACCATAAAACTACTAAAAACGCTCAGAGTTAACTGTGAATTTCTCCTAGATACATAATTATTATTACGTAAAATTTAATTAAGAAAATAAAATTTCATACTTTTATTTGTTGTTTGTACTTGTTTTTTTTCTGTGTATGTTCAAAGTTGACTCTAAGAAATCGTTCACCAACTTTCATTTTCCTTTCTAACCCTTTAACTTTCCAGTGTATCATCATATTACTTTTTGTCGCGAACGCATATAAATGTATTTAGTAGACCCAAAGATTTCTCTAGGTTGTAGCGTATCCGTATCGAAATCGAAATATCGACGAAAAAATGTTAAAAAACTTTTTTTTTATTTAAATTAAAAAAAAATTAGGGCCCCTAACATATAGCGTTAACATATAAGCGCTCCATCAGCGCCGCGTAGCGCCGTTCCTCGCCCCCCTCGGTGCTCCACGCCCCACACACACACGCACGCACCTGAGCTGCACGTGCGCCGCGTGCGAGCCGCGCGCCGCCTGGTGCAGGTGCAGGCGCTCCATCAGCGCCGCGTAGCGCCGTTCCTCGCCCCCCTCGGTGCTCCACGCCACTGCACCCCCCTCCGCAACGCTGCACGATCCCACCGACCTACATAATAAATATAAATAGAACATCTCAGACGTCCACACCCATAGCCACATATTTTGACTAAGGCGGGTTTTTGAAGTTAGGGCGCGTTGAGTTAGAAGCTTGGCTCTACATAAGGTCTGATAACTTTTTAACAGTGCGAGCCATATGGAAGTCTTGGCAACATTATACATTAATATGTTTTTGGAGAGATGGCCTTATTAGTGAACGAAGAGTAACTTTACACCTGGTTTAACCAAAAATTAAGCTTAGCAATTACGTTTACCGTCTCAAAGCGTGATTTTCTTAAGCAAACTTTTTGGTTAAACCAGGTGTAATCTTCGCTTATTAATAAGATAGATAGAGAATTGCAAAACTCGCAATGCGTTCGATTCGCGCTCATCATACATTTCAAAGAAAGTTACGTTCGCTTAGCAAACGTGAATAAAATAAATATAATCACCGAAAATAAAATAAAATTCATGGACAACTGTGATTTTAATTTTGCACGCCATATCTTAACACGCGTATACTTTGTTTGTACGATTTCATTTTCCTACCAAAAAACCCATTGAGAAAGTCATCTTACAAAAACGACTTTATTCTCCTCCATATCACAGAATATATAATAGTACTAACATACAGAAGCTCATCCGCGCGAGGACAATCAAATAATAAGCTACTCTCGCTGCACGACAATAAAATTCAATTTCAAATTCCACAACGCTGTGTGCCTAATATTATAAGCCCCTATGAAGCGCCTCTCTTTCTTTCGCGTAGCTCTGTCTCAACCGATTCAACTCGTGAATCGTTAAGAATGCAAATCGTTAGTCGCTACTTACCGATATCATACAAAACATTCGTTATGTCAATGAATATACAATGAAATTACTAAATATAAAATAAAATAAATCTACCTACTAAATGAGCTGAGCATAATTGTATTTCTAAGTAATTAGTTAAGTACTTGTGTGAAAATCATATTATAATGAAAGTAATGATAGTTGATGTATAAAGTTCGGGATGATTTACGTAAAAAGTAGTAAAGAATTAATAAAAACTGACTCGTTCGTGTTTTTGGCGCGCTTGTCGCTCGCAGGCAACGCGCGTGTCGGCGCGGTGATATCCCTCGGCCATGGCTAGACTGAGTGAGCCACGAGCAGTAGGCTAATATAAAAATTTTAGCGCGGAGTGAGACCCCCTAACGCTAGTTTTTTTTACATTCTCTTTGACCCCCCTGTCCATATCTCACAAACACAAATCCGGTAAAGCCACCGAAAAAAGAAACGTACAGAAACTCGCGCGAGGACAATCAAATAATAAGCTACTCTCGCTGCATGGCAAAAAGTACAATTTCAAATTGCACAGCGCTGCGTGCCTATTATTATAAGCACCTCCGAAGAATTTCTCTTTCTGTCGCATCGCACTGTCTCAACCGACACATGACATCCCTGCGCTGGCTCAACTGAGTCAGCCGCGAGCAGTAGGCTAATATTAAAGTATAAGCGCGGATTGAGACCGCCCTGGTAAAGCTACGGGCAACAGTTACTGTGAATCCAGTGAGTCACCTACCTCGCAGGCTCAGGAGACAGCGGCGGCGCGGTTCGCAACGGCAGACTAACGTAACCGCTGTCGCCGCACACGCTGTCAGATTCCGCAGACGCACTGTACGAGCCTGTGGAGGAATTACTTGCTGTTTATGCGAAGAAATAAGGCTTTGTGCTTTAAGAATCGGTATTCTTAATGAAAGCCATTGCGATAGATTTTAAAATAAGACAATAAGTACCCTGATACGGTTACCAGGGTACTTATTGTCTTATTTTAAAATCTATCGCAATGGCTTTCATTTGACAGATGGGTGTGACACATTGCTACATTTCTTTAGTAAGTTTTTATTTGTGCCAAAAAGAAGTATCATTAAGAATTACATAAACAATTAAGTACATACAATACAAGAAGTATTATCGCATCCTGAAAGCGATTGCGATAGATTTTGAAATTAGAAAAGAAGTAGCCAGATTTAGCTTTTATCTGTTTAGCTAGTTGAGGTTTTTATATGGATTCAAATTTCGGTAGAGAAAGTGGTAATAAACTGTTTATAAAAGTTATATCACAAAAATGAAAATGTTATTCAATCTTTAATTCATTTGAAGTAAAGATTAGAGCACTATTAAACCACTAGCATATCTATACTCACTCGTAGCAGTGCTGCCCTTCTGCTGCAAATACTGCTCCGTGTCCGTAACAGCAGGGTACGGCCACGCGAAGTCTTCATACAGAGCACTGCGCTGTCTACCCTCGCCGTCCGCTTCTTCTCCTACCAACCACTAGTATATCTATACTCACTCGCAACAGTGCTGCCCTTCCTCTGCAAATACTGCTCCGTGTCTGTAACAACGGGATACGGCCACGCGAAGTCTTCATGCAGCCTCTTCATACAGAGCACTGCGCTGTCCACCCTCGCCGCCCGCTCCCTCTCCCCCGCCAGCCACGCGACCAGATGGAGGTCGAGCGCGGCCGCCATCTTGCCTAACGCGTGCAGTCGACCGGAAGAGAGCAGCATGCGCGCGTGTCGCTGGATCATCATATCGATGAAGAACTCTTCTGCGGTGCCGCTGAGGCTTTCTCTGCGTGGGAGTAATCGATTGTGTTAGCAGAATCGTTTACTGGAATATAAGCATTTTAGAAACGCTCGTGAGGGACGAAAATGTTAGTGCGACACCACTAACATTTTCGTCCCTCGCGAGCGTTTCTAAATTAATAAAGGGGTCAAAATCTGATACACATTGCGCGGTGGATTATGAGCACTCGGCATTGTGGAGTCTGTGAAGGGGGTATGCGCAGTAGTAATTTTTAATAATTACTACTGATAATCATGTCGATGAAGAACTCCTCCGCGGTGCTGCTATAGCTTTCGCTGCGAGGGAGTGGTTGGTATAGTCGCTTATAGTAGATTTGAATCAAATATGATCATTTTATATGAAAAAAATCAAGTAGAAAACCACTCAGAGCGGCAGTTCCTCACAGGGCACTGCGTGCGACGAATGCGTTGCGTGCGTGACGCGCTTGCACAATCACAAACAAGAGCAAAACAGACCCTATTTATCTTCTTCTAGCATTTGAGAGCTAATAAACAACCAACTATCGAATAGAAAATAAAGAACAAACCTCTCTGAGCGCGCAGGGACAGACTTTTTCCTCTTAACAGCGGCGGTGGCTCTCACTGGTGGGGCGGGGGGAGCGGGCGCTGCGTGCGTCGCGTGTGCTGCGTGTGCCGCGTGCGCCGCGTGCGTGGCGTGCGTGGAGTGCGCGGGAGGCGACGGCTCGCGCGGGGACACGGTCGTACTGAAGCTGCGCCCGCGACCGCCTGACAGCTGTTCACGTATCAACCAACGATGTATTAAAGACGCTTTCTTATTTCCTTATGTGTATGGTATGGTACTTACTTGGAGAACTCAATAGTTCTTCAAAGTGACTATGGAGATTTCTATGGAGAACCAATTATTAACCGAGATAGAACGACTGGTTCAGCTAATTGAAATGCATAATATTTTGGAATTGTTTTCAGTTTTTAAGGTTCCGTACCCAAAGGGTAATAAAAAAGGGACCCTATTACTAAGACTCCGCTGTCCGTCTGTCTGTCTGTAACCAGGCTGTATCTCATGAACCGTGATAGCTAGACTATTTCTGTTGCCGCTATAACAACAAATACTAAAAATATAATAAAATAAATATTTAAGGGGGGCTCCCATACAACAAACGTGATTTTTTGCCGTTTTTTGGTACGGAACCTTTTGTGCGCGAGTTCGACTCGCACTTGGCTGGTTTTTTTTAATTTATGATATTGAAAACAGAATAAAAAGATCACTTGCTTTAAAATTAAGAAATAAATAAATGCTTGGACAGTTTTACAGAGCGCCATCTAGCCCCAAACAAAGCAAAGCTTGTAATATGGGTGCTAGACCACTAATATACTTTTAAATATATACTTCTTATACATAGTAACACCCAGACCCGTCACAGAAATAAAAATTCATCATTTCAATTTCTACCCGGCCGGGAATCGAACCCGAGACCTCTTGCGTGGTAGACCAGCATGTTGAACACTGCGCCATTTAGGTCTTCAATGCCTTAAATTTAGGTGGAAGCTAAAAGAAAAGGCAAAAATGTACAAAAGGCTATTTACTGCTTTTAAAATTTCAATGTTTTTATTATTTTTTTTATGCACAACGGGATAGTGCTTGGCCTTCATCTCACCTGATGTGACGATAAGGCCGAAGGTGGAAGCACGCTACTCCCGGAATCCTCATCACTGAGGAACTGGCTATATTACCTCTAGCTGCCGGAACACAACAATTTTTAAATTGCTGTTATGGCGTCAGACTTAGTAAAATGGGGGCAGTAAGCCACGCGGACTTGAAACAAGCCCTACCACCAACCAAACTGAGTACAAATTGTACCCTCCCTGGGAATCGAACCCGGAGTCTCTGCGTCATACATGGGTGGGCGAACCACTAGACAACAGAGGCGGTTAAAATATATTTTTAGTTATATTACTAATAAATAGTCAAAGTAGTTTCATACCTGCATGTTCCCTAGTATGACGGACAAGTCCTCTGCGTTGGGGCTGACAGCTTGCGACTGCGCAATCTGCCCGTACTTAGCTTGCACGTTCACCGAGTTCCGCGGTGAATCTACGTCATTCGGATCTGTCATAGACACGCGAGAATCGAGGCTTCATTAATGACATAGTCAAATACAGATACCGGCACATAAGTTCGCAAGACAAAGATGAGACAAAAGATGCGCCGAGTGTTTGTAGCTGCTGCGCATATTTTGTCTCAACTTTGTCATGCCAAGTTATGTGCCGGTATCTATATCACATAATTATTTGTTTATCTACCTACACTATAGATAGAGCCAGTGAACTAAAATCTATGAAATATTGCTTAAAAAATCGCACCACGGGACTAAAAAATGACAACTCGCACATTATTTAGCGCCCGGTGACAGACTTTGGCGTTCTTTACAATAATTGCAGTTTGTATTTTAAAGAAAAGAGATTTTGTAAGAAATGATGTCCTGTGTAGTCAAATGGTGTAATGGAAGAGAAGTGTAAATGGACGCAAAGAAGGCAAAAAGATACAGCGATAACGTATCATAAATAAAATATTGTTATTTTTTCGTTTAAGTATAGAAAATATCTATCAGTAAGTATAATAAGTATACTGCCTGCGTCTGTATTCCCGAAAGAATATAACCCAGCGATATTTAAGGCACGAGTGAATAGGCTTCTTCTGGGCGAGCTCGCTTCATCTTCGGCCTCTTCTTAGCCTTATGGTTCTCGAATGTGGCCAAGAGTAAGCCCATTAAATGTAAATAAAAAAAAAATACAGATTATAGTCGCTATTATGCAACCAGTGTTCAGTAGCTTTGTGCTACATAACTAAATGCCAACATTTTTAGGACAGATTTTTCAATGCCCAGATAAAGCTTTATTCGTTTGATAACGTATTATGCCGCCAAATTGAAAATGATTGTCATATGTTTGTTTGTCAAGTTTTTTGAATGACTTTTATGTTATTCGTATTATAATACTGACAGATATCTGTTATCTGAGGATTGAAAAATCAGCCCTCGCCCAATTGATTGTAATTTTTGTGTGGTGCTATATTTTGAGCGGAATGCTTGTTCCATAGATTTTAGTAGGCTGGATAGAGCCTGTTTTGTTTAGAGTAAGGAAATCTACACTATGGAATAGAGCCTACGCAGAAGAGACGGACCTTTTTGTCCAATCGAGTCCGTACATGATTTTTATTATATGCGGAGTCAATCGGTCAAAAATGACCGTTCTGCGGCTCTTATAGATATTTTGTTTACAAATTACATCAGTGATAAAGAAACAAAAACTTTACTGGAGTACTTTTACCTTACTCAGGCCAAGTAATGAATCAAAACCAGGACAAAACGATAAAGTCCAAATTCCAACAGTCCCGACAAATTCAGACTTATGGCTGCCCACACGGGAATAAGTTTACTGCTATGACCGCTAATCAAAAGCGAGACCATAGTTTAACCTATTTCAATGAGTGGTGAACCACTGAAGGTACCGATACGGACCGTAGTGGACTTACACTATACCCTTATTCACAAATATTACTACCAATTGAATGTGACGACTGACGAATGTGTAGTGTACGAATAAACCTTTCTGGTTTTTGTTGCACTATTTAGATTAAGATAAAAATGTAAATTTGTTTATTTACCAAAAAAAAATTAAAAAAAAAATTACATGTAACACGTAAATTAAAAGAACCAATCACAGCGCTCTATTTCAACGCAGCGCGTTCGCATTGGCCAGGGTCGTTTGAGTATTGTTCTTGATTACGGGTGTTAGCTCCTAAACCTAAATCAAGCAATCGTTAAACGTATTTGGCCGTTTCCTCTGACATACTTTGTTGACACAATAATGAGTATCGACTTTCGGAAACTACAATATCAAAAACAATCATAAAAAAATATCGATCAATCAATCAATAGACTAAACGCAACTAGCAATTATTCAACTATGTAGGTAAATATTAGTTCGACCAAGTAATTGTACCAAAAAGCGGATGTTATATTATACTTCCTTTTAGTGGCAAAACTAATAATTACTTTGAAGAATCGTTTGCTCATTGTGGTAACTGAAAAATAATTGCATTTATTAATCTGTTTAGTAACTGAGTTTTGATTAAGTCTTGATTAATTTTATTGATTGAAATATATAAATTTAATGATAAATAGAACAATTTCGAATATAGTTCGGTGTTCGGCAATGTGAATGGTGACCGAGGAACTAATGGCACCACAAGCGACTGTCCTAAAATCGTTTGATTGGTTGTTTCAAATATCAAACGTCTTATCTATTATTTCAACAAATCAAAGCCATTGATAGCGGTCGAGTAGCCGCTGGCGCCATCTACGGTTAACTTTTCGTGTGAAAAGGAAGTAGGTGCATTAAGGAGGTACCTATGGCCCTGAGGAAGCGCACCAGGTCGCGGGCGAGGTCCCAGCGCTCCTGCTGCAGCGCGGTGTCCAGCAGTTGGGTTGCCAGCTGTCTGCTTACTGCGGAACTCTCCAGGTTCTAACAAACCAGACAATAAAAAATAAGGTAGATTAAGGCGTACTGTCCACGTAAACCGCACGTCATACGCACGCTATCGTCAATTGCCGATTGCTTGCATCTTGTGTAGAAACAATCAAATCTGTGTCCACGGAACGGCAACGTCGCGTCCGCCTGTCGTCTTGCGTTCGTAATGCGGTGAGCGTGGCAGCATGTCATTAGAGTCACTACTCGACCGACTTGTGAGACGCAAACACCTGTTGTTTTGCTTTATTGTTTTACAAAATAGCGGGCTCGGCAGTGAATTTCGTTCATATTATTGAACAATATCCTTGTTTATACAATAATATTTTACCAGAATACTCTAGAAAAGATATTACGGATAGAGCTTGGAGTGAAATTGCATAAAAAGTCGTCTTCTAATGAAGTTGTATGCTATAATCACATCCTCATTATCACGACATTTTCCCAACGAAAAGACGTGCTTTCACGATGCTACTTGAAAGAAAACTGTTTCGTAGCGTGATTGACGATTGCATGACGATAGCGTGGACACAACTAATATGCAAAATACGCCTGCCGTCATTTGTAGATTGCATGCATTCGTCATTTGACGCGTCCGTGGACAGTACGCCCAAGGCCTACTATCCTCATAAGGCACACGTCATACGCAACGCACGCTTTCGTCATTTGTCAATTTCTTCCATCTTGCGTAGAAACAAACAAAACTGTCCATGGAGCGGCTGCGTCGCATGATGAATTCAAGACTGGCGCATGCCGCATCGCTGCCGCTCCGTGGACACAATTTCGTTTGTTACTACGCAAGATGCAAGCAATCGGTAAATGATCAAAGCGTGCGTATACCATGCTGTCTACGTGGACAGGTAGTGATAAATCTTTGCTTGAATACCAAAAAGACAAGAATATAAATGAGTTTTGAGACTCTAAATAAAATAAAGTGACCAGAACCCATTTTCAAAATAAAAATAGTCGAATTATATAACCTAATCCTTTATTAAGAAAATGTAAGATACAAATTCATTAAGAATCTAATAGACGAATCTAATCAACATAAAGGTTGAAACTAAAAACCCCACTTGTCAGCACGGAACAACATTTTTTCAGGCTCTGCCCTCTTCTATCAGTAACGGTGGTCATGTACTAGAGCGAGAAAGATGTCGCTGACAAGTGGGTTTCAACCCTTATACTAAAGCTACATAAAACCAAAAAAAGTTGTACCTTTGTAAGCTGTAATTAGCAAATAAAAACGTTAAGTCATATACGGATATAACTAACATTTTGAAAGTGACTCGGTAGCTCATTTGGAAGAGAATTAGACCGAACTTCGCTTCGCGGGTTCGATGAGTCCCGGCTGAGAAAATCATCTGGTGACGAGACGATTTTTTTTCCAGTTTGTTTTTTAGTATTATAATAAATTGCATATAGTTGGTAACATAATATGCTGGGGCAGGACCTTTTGACTTAAAGGCGTTTTTGTATGTTTTTCTTACGTTTTAATGTTTTGTCATTGTCACAGAATAGATATAAAAGTAATACGTACAGAAAGGACACTCCCCGCCCCGCCCTAGAATCAATTACCTACCTCACACCACCGCGCAAGTGCATGTGCCGAATCGTGTGCTCGTTTAGTCGTGAGTGACAACAGCTGTCAACTTTCGTGCACGGCGCGGCGGCGTGAATTAAAGTCGCAAAAAGTAAAGCAAAACATCTAATATCACTCATGGAAACATTTCTTATCACTGGTAAGTACATATTTATTGTTAAAATGGTGAAAAACCAATGTTTATTTGTTTGTGTCAGACGAGACAATTGCCAAAAGTAGCCCTAGTTTACGCACTTGTACAAAACGTCATCTGTGTAGTGTCTATATAATAGGTAGTTATAGTTATAATGGAGCGGTTGCATGGAGTGACCGGGTGTGGTTTTGTGTACCTATATTGTCTTGTTTTCATTGCTTAACTTTGTCGTCTATACATTTTGTATAGTCTTTGGTGTGAATAAATAATTTCTCTACTTCTCTCTCTATAACTGAAGTATAGTCACCTGCAATATGATGAGGTAGGAGGCTGCGGTATCGAGCATCTTCTTCTGGAGGCATTCCTGGAAGAGCTCCTTGGGTTTCCCGGCCGCGGAGAATAGGTACGCCCACAGGGCTATTTCGGTCTTCCTCGCGCATTGAACTACTGTCTGTAGAAATTTAGTTTAAATTAAGGTTCATTCAAAATTCAAAATTCGAAATAATTTATTCAGTCTAGGCTGTTACAAGCACTTGTGAATGTCATAGAAGCTACGCCATCGGTTCGCAAACCCTAAGCGGGAGATCTTGTAACGGAGAAGAACCGGCAAGAAACTCGTCAAGGGCTGCTTTTTTCTCCCTGTATATTTCATACAGAGTCGTCAAGATTGAAAAATCGGCCAAGTGCGAGTCGGACTCGCGCACGATGGGTTCCGTACCAAAAAACGGCAAAAAAATACATTTGTTGTGTGGGAGCCCCCCTTAAATATTAATTTTATTCTGATTTTAGTATTTGTTATTAAAGCGGCAACAAAAATACATCATCTGTGAGAATTTCAACTGTCTACCTGTTGTCGTTATTAATATCGAGCAAAAAACGGCAAAAAAATCACGTTTGTTGTATGGGAGCCCCCTTACATATTAATTTTATTCTGTTTTTAGTATTTGTTGTTATAGCGGCAACAGAAATACATAATCTGTGAAAATTTCAACTTTCTAGCTATCATGGTTCATGAGATACAGCCTGGTGACAGACAGACAAACAGATAGACAGACGGACAGCGAAGTCTTAGTAATAGGGTCCCGTTTTTACCCTTTGGGTACGGAACCCTAAAAATGAGCTCCACATTTAAAGTGAGGTCATTTTCCATCACAATAGTTATCAAAAGGTTACACACAATGGGTAGGTAGGTTAAAATTAAATATCTACTACATTCAGATAGATAATCGTGAGAGTAAATAACTTCCAACTAGTTTAGAAATCACTCCGTCTGCTACTCTAACCAAAAAACACTTGATACAAGACATAAAAATAAAAACGCAATTCTTACAATTCAATATGCGTTAAGATAGGTACCCAGAAGCAGACCCATTCCCACTGGCAGCACCCGTTCACGAGCATGACGCATGGACCAGCCATCGCTTCGCTCAACCATATTTGAGGGAACGTAACGACCCGCCCCACACGACACCACCGCAGAAATGATTAAAGAGAGCATGACATACTTAGGCTACTCATCCTAAGGCACTGAATTGAAAACTAATATCCAAAAGCTTTTCATAGGCCTTTACTTACAAAACTATAGACAAAAAATACGAAAACATCGTGATAACGAAAGCCAAATAATCATTTTGGTCATTAGCAATAAAAAAGTGAGAAATCAAAACAAGGATTAGTTATTAATTCTATGTTTTGAGTAAGAAGTGCCATACTGATTGATAATATTAAACAGGAAAAAAAAATATATGCGACGCCCTTAGTACAAGCAGACAGAAGCAGACCCATTCCCACAGGCAGCACCCGTTCACGAGCATGACGCATGAACCAGCCATCGTTTCGCTCAACCATATTTGAGGGAACGTAACGACCCGCCTCACACGACACCACCGCAGAAATGTTTAAAGTGAGCATGACATACTAAAGCTACCCGCATTAAGGCGTCGAGTCCAAATCTTACAATACATTTTAAGTAGGTAGGACAATTCTCCCAATTTTCACATAGAATAGAAAAATCTACGACCAAGCTGTTTTATCAATTAAGTAATCTTTAACGGTATAGTATCCTTTTTTAAGAAGACAAGTCTTAAGGTTTTCAAATGGTAAATCCAAAATATTACTTGGAATTTTATTATAAAACTTTATACCAAGACCTATGAAAGAACCACGGATTTTTTCTAATCTATACTGAGGCATTACAAGTTTGTCTTTATTTCTGGTGTTCCGATTGTGCCAATCACTATTTTTTGTATATAAGTTAATATTGCGACGCACGAAAAGTATGCAGTTTAATATAAATTGTGATGCTGCTGTCAATATACCAATCTCTTTGAATCTATCCCTAAGAGATGTTCTAGAACTTAGTTGATAAATAGCTCTTATTGCTCGTTTTTGTAAAACAAAAATAGTATTTATATCGGCTGCTATCCCCTACAAAAGAATACAGTATGACATAATGCTATGAAAATAGCTGAAATACACTAATCTAGCAGTTTCTACATCTGTTAACTGTCTAACTTTTCTAATAGCATAGGCAGCAGAGCTGAGCTTGCCAGCCAGAGCTGCGATATGCGTATTCCATTGAAGTTTACTGTCAAGAGTAACACCCAAGAAAACTGTTGAATCGAGCAAATCTAATTTCTCATTATTGATTACAATTTCAGTGGGATTCGCCTGTACATTAGGTAAAGTGAATTTAACACATTTGGTTTTCTTAGCATTAAGCTGGAGATTATTTACATTAAACCAAGTAAGAACCTGCGAGAGTGCTTTGTTCACATCGTCAAAATCAGTTTTATTCCTATCAACTTTGAATATTAAAGAAGTATCATCTGCGAACAAAACAATATCTCTCTGTAAATGATTGTATAAAACTGTATTTTTGAAAATAAATAATTATCCTATTCTAATATCACAGAACCTCTCTGCAAAAAAGGGTAGATCATTTATATATATTAAAAATAAAAAAGGGCCCAAAATGGAGCCTTGCGGAACGCCCATTTTTACTTATGAACCTGATGAACTTACTCCATTGATATTAACTGTTTGAGTCCTTGAACTGAGATACGACAGTATTAATTTTTGGGCATTATTTTTTACACCGTAATGATTTAGCTTCAACAGCAGCGTCCAGTGGTCCACGCAATCAAAAGCCTTGGACAGGTCGCAGAAAATGCCAAGGGCATTCTGAGACCCCTCCCAAGCCTCAAAGACATGCTTCAAAAGCGCAACCCCAGCATCAGTTGTGGAACGACCTTTAGTAAAGCTAAATTGTTTATTGTGCAGAAGTTAATTTACATTAAAATGACCTAATAATTGCTCAAGTATTATTTTTTCCAAAATCTTGCTTAGGGCAGGTAATATCGATATTGGTCTGTAATTGCTAGGATCTTCTTTATCTCCTGATTTAAACAATGGTATTACCTTGCTAAACTTCATAAGATCAGGAAATATTCCTTGATCAATACACCGATTAAAAATGTCAGCATCAGATGTCAGCATCAAATGGCAAAATCAGCAGGCAATAGTATGCACAATATTATTAATAACCTTAACTGATATGCCCCACAAATCAGTGGAGAAATGAAATTTTTAGAGATTTGAAAGCTTTTATTATATCTAAAGCATTAATACATTTAAAATTAAACAATGAATCACTTTCAGCCACATGTCCCTTTAGCATAGATACAGCAGCCGCTGGTGAGGAATCCAAATTTGATGTAGTTTCTACTGGTATGTTTACAAAGAACTTATCAAAAATATTAGCAATTTCTTTATCTGATTTTATTAATTCATTATTAATATTAAGCGTTAGGCTATTTTCCAGTGCTTTAGTTTTACCAGTTTCACGATTAATGATATCCCAGGTTGTTTTAGTTTTGTTACTCGAGTTTTTAATTTGCTTTTTAATGCAGTTAGACTTTGCAACTGCACATAACAATTTTGAAAGTCTTCGAGTATTTTTTAACATGTTCTAAAAAACCTGGGCTTTGGTTAGTTTCTCTAAGCTTGTAAAGTTCATAAAGTCTGTTTCTACTTTTATAAATACCTGTCGTAGCCCAATCGCAGAATCGCATTATAACTGATACCTAGATTAAGTGTTGAAAAAATTCCAAAGGAAATTTACACGTTTCCTTTGTGCTAAATTCAAGGCGCCATAGTCCCAACTATGAACAGCGCTGCTATCGTTTGTATCTTTTACCGCTTTTTTTACGTAGGAAAATTGCCGATATTAGCTTCCTTATGGATTTGGCTCAAGGTAAGGTTGTTAGTCCGGAACTCAGTAAAATCAGTTTGAAAATTCCAGCCCCAAATCTTTGTCAGAGACATATTTTGCTTCGTATTCCCTTTACATGAACTAATTACATGGCAAACAGTTCTCTAGCCAGATCATTCAAATTTTTTAACAAAATGAATTGTGAGTTATTTAACGATAGCCGATTGGATCTGTTTTGTAGCGCATTAAGACACTTCAATAGTTTCATTTTTTTCTACTTATAATGCTTATTTAGCAAGTCTAAGTAATGTGCTCTATGTAGCTTTTATTAGTGGAAGCTTGTAGTTAATTATGTATTTATTTCTATAGTTAACTTACAAATAATTCTAGTAACCTCTAGAAAGAAAATAAAATAAAACTTTCGGCCTCTGCCTCTAACACTTCATGAAGTAGCTCTAAACAGTGAGGGAAGTCTAGCCTATAATCGACTGACATATCTCACCTGCAGATACACGGGGAACTCGTGAACAAACTCAATGACGCTGAGCAATTGCGCGTCCGGTATGGACTCCTTGCTGGTAGCTTCTTTCTCCAACACTTCGTGAAATAGCTCTACACAGTGCGGGAAATTTAGCCTATAATCGACCGAGATATCTCACCTGCAGATACACGGGGAACTCGTGAACAAATTCAATGACGCTGGGCAACTGCGCGTCGGGTATGGGCTCCTTACTGGTAGCTTCTTCCTCCAACACTTCGTGCAGTAACAGCTCTAATGAGTGCGGGAAGTAGGGTAGTTCCGCACACGAGCGAGCGATCTCCCACGCGTGGTAGCCGAGGTTACGACGGAGAAGTTGCCGCAATATTTGATGGAGGTAGACTTGACTCTGTGACCAATTAGTGGTTGAATTAAGTAATTTTAAGCAGAGGGACTCACTCCGCCCTTTGACTTTTATCACAGAATAGATAATAGTACTAGCGTACAGAAGTTGCACTCCGCAAAATCGTTTAAATAAATTGCGACTCTTGCTCCGACACAATAAAGTGTAATTCAGGTCGCACTGCGCTCCTTTCGCTCCAAAACATGCACTTAGTAGTTGCCTCTCATTCTATCGCGTAGGTCTTATCTTTTCTGATGTATGAAAGGACATGTCCCATCGCGCCTATGTCATTTGCCTCACCACTCTCAAAAAATTAAAGTCTATCGCGTCTTAATCAAAGTAGTATGTCAGAGTAGGTATTTTACTCTAGAATCAGATTAATAATTATTTTCTGCATTAAAAAGTGGGATTTTTAAGTTAAAACGCTTTTAAATAACAATTTTTTATCATGACAGTACTATTACTTACATTACTTACATTTTTTTCACAAATTACTTCAGAAAACAACTTAATATTTTTGTAATTGTTTTTCTAATTATAAAACAATTCTTGACTGATATTATACCTAAATAAAATGTAATTAGCATTTTTTAATTATGAAAGTAATTAAATAAAATGAAACTGGGGCAACGCTGGGACATCTCCTTTGTCCTATCAGAGCACGCCGAGCGCTTCATACTCCCGCACGGAGTGACAAAGCCCTGATTTTATATTAGCCTCCTACTCGCGGCTCACTCAGTCGAGCCAGCGCACGAGGGATGTCATGTCGGTTGAGACAGAGCTACGCGACTAACGCAACAGAAAGAGAATGTGCATACAATAATAGGCACGCAGCGCTATGCAAATTTCAAATTGTACTTTATTGTCGTGCAGCGAGAGTAGCTTATTATTTGATTGTCCTTGCGCGGATTAGCTTCTGTACGTTTGGTACTATTATATTCTGTGCGTTAGGTTCCAGTTTTAATTAAACCTGAAGTTAATAGCAAAACAAAAACTGTAAAACAGGCATTTAGCATGTTTATACAATATGGGTATTTTACAAAGCCTATGAACCAGAGGGAAAAAAATAATATCTTATATAGTGGTGGCCAAGTAATTAAGGACACCAGTCGATTTTCATACAAACGAGGTAACTTTGAAGCTTGGTTCTCCGCCAAGGACTGACCTAGCTATGATCTGATGATGGCCATCCTGGGAGTGCATAAAGGAGATTCAGATCGCAACACACCCAACTGATCTGATCAGCATTCTAAGATATACACCGTGTTATTACAAAAGATTTTTAAACACTTTAATTAAACACATGTTTAAATGTGATGCTGTCACTTTTTTGACAATATTGTTTGAAAAAGACAGCATCACATTTAAACAGGTGTTTAAAAATCTTTTGTAATAACCCGGATAATTTAAAAAATTATAAAATTTAAAAAAACCGCGAATAGCATAAAAATGTATGGAAATCCTAAAACTGAAAACTCTTGATCTTATTTCTTAGAATATTGATCAGATCAGTTGGGTCTATCTGAATTTCTTCCATTCAATCCCTGGATGGCTATCATAAGATTACAGCTAGGTCAATCCTTGGCCGGCGTGGGCGGTGCAGCGCCAGGAGTTGGTTGCTGCGGTTGGGCCGGACCTCTCGCTTCCCAATATCACTGTTGCGATGCTGCGAAGCGAGGGGGCATGGCAGGCTGTGGTCTCCTTCTGCGAGGACGTTATCTCGCAGAAGGAGGCTGCGGAGAGGGTTCGCGAGGCGGACGTCGCAGCGAGCCAACTCCGACGTGCGCGGCGGGGGAGAGCGAGACGCCAACGTGCGCGTCTCTTTCTCCCCTAGTCGCAAGGGGGGGCGCAGTAAGGCCCTCTGCCCCCCATAGGGTGGAGCCCTAACGGGCCGCTCTCCCGGGGACAAGTGGAGCGTGCCAACGCGTACCCACGGACCCGGGAAAGGAGAGGCGCAGGTCTTCGAGAGGAGTTTAGTTGGTAGTGGTGCCTTTTCCCATTCCCCCCATCTGGCCTGCCCACACAAGTGGGTAGCCTTATGGGGGGATGGGGAGGAGGCTCCCTCCCTCTGTCCGGCCCCCTCTCGATCTTTCGAGATCGTTGGGGGGTGGGGCAGGGGTGAGAACCGCCCGGCCCTGACGCGAAGCCTATTAGGCTTGGTGGGAGGGCTGGGTGTGGCGAGGGACATGCTACGGGCATGACCAAGTCCAACATGCCGTTTGGTATGCGTAAAGATTGCATTCTCCTCTCGTAACAACAAAAAAAAAAAAGAAAAAAAAAAAGGTCAATCCTTGGCGAAGAACCAAGGCTTCAAAGTTACCTCGTTGTATGAAAATCGACTGATGTCCTTAATTATCTGGCCACCCCTGTATGTACAGTTTTACTTACAGTTCTATTGACAACGCAGAAAGGCAGCGAGAACACCGAATTTGTATCTGATGTGTACAGAGTCGTGTCATTTTCAGCGCCCAGTAGAATCGCGTCGTCGAATAAAATTGCTGTGAAAAAATAATGCAGTTTTAGGTTGAATTGATAGAAAAATGATTATATGCACCTACATACGTGGATTTCAGGCCAATAATGGGAGTCGCGCAGCTTATAGACACATAGCTTTTGTAACAACAAAATAACCCCTAATGCCGAATATGTTGGATAGGGACCATCAAACTGAATAACTTTTAGTATGGCACCAACTCTGAAATCGTGAAAAAAAAGCTGCTGTTTCATACATTTTGATATTTTCGTTATTAATTTTTGTATGAAATTTTCGCGATTTCAGAGTAGGTCACATAGTAAAAGTTGTTCAGTTTGATGGTCTCTATCTACCATACTCGGCATTAGGGGTTATTTTGTAACATGTTGTATGATGCGAATTAGATAGAAAACAAAATTACAATTTATATGGAATGCAGCCAGTCCCTTGTACTCAGCATCATGCATGAATCATCCATAGCACGAGATAAAAAATTCTAACTTTGCAACACATCCCTAAACGAGCGTAGATACTCACTCAGTGGGTATATATCAAGGTGAAAAGGCAGCATGATTCTCTTAGCCATGAAGGTGTGTCTGGACGTGTCTGGGTGTCTCGTCGCATCTCGTGGCAGTAATGGCAGCCAGACCCTCGCGCCCAGCGCCCCGCACCACAACCACAGCGCTCGCGACAACTGCGTTTGCGACGGCGAGGTGCCGCCACGGGACCAGACACTTTCTACGTTTGATGCTAACACGGTCGCTGGGAGGCAGCTGTATGCCTGCAAAGGGGTTATTATTTAGATTCTGGACAAAACATTCGACATCTTAACCTAAGTGCTTTGGCACTATCTTCATTAAGATATTTTTTTTATCCACAACGGGATAGTGCTTGCGTGTCACCTGATTTTAAGTGACCGAAAGTGTAAGCGCACTACAGCCGGAATCCTCACCATTGAGGAACTTACAATTGTTATGGCGTCAGACTTAGGTAAGATGGTGGTAGCAAGCCAAGCAGACTTGAAATAAGCCCTACCACCAACTAAACCTGAGTACAAATGTCCCCCCCTCCTGGGAATCAAACCCGGGACCTCTACGTCTTACACGTGCGGACGAAAAACTAGACCACAGAGGCGGTTTCAATTCTTATATATACTGCAATACCATAACAAAATTGGTAGGTCCTAAAAGCGTTTTGATCTTTTCTCTTTCTCGGCAATTTTGTTTAAAACAGGGATCTGAAATTAATGAAAACATAGGGTAACGCCTGGTTCTTACATCTAATATATGTGAAGCTAATTTATGTTTAATAAAACTATTTCAAGTACAAATACGTATATCAAGATTATCAAGTTCATTCTATTACAAAACATTAAGTGTTATACAATAAATTAATTAGCGGGGATTCCATTGACCGACATAGGGCCGCATGAACACGAAGCACCGCTTGGACGCAGAGCAACTGGAGCAAAACGTCACATTAACATTTCAACGTCGCGTTGCGTCAAGACACGCATCGCGATCGAAACATTAGCAATAACATCAACACTTTTTTCACTTGCTGAGCAATAAAGGATAACGATGTCATTGTTTCCGAGCACATTCGGTTGCGCATCAAAGATATTCCGCAACAATTTAAATAACCAATTTTGCAAGATGCAAATCAGGTGCTAATACATCCAAGTGCGTAGGCAAAGCGAATATCTATTAGCTCATAACGATAATATCATTAGGCGGTAATTGCATTTGACGCCGGTGCGTCCGACTCGCCGAGTTCTTGATGCATATTTGTGTACATTTTCACCAACCGAAGGCTATTCTATGAAAATGAGGAAGCCTGATGCAACCCCAGCGCTTGTTGGTGCAGTTAGCCGCTCATGAAACAGTCTACATCCGGCGTGCCAGGACGCGAAGGTCTTAAGCAACCATATATATTAAGTTAGATCGCTTGAGAACGATCAGTGCAATTTTGACAAGTAGCGGTCAGTGCGTATCCGCCAACATGAACAGTTTTCTAGCGGTCGGTTTAAAATGTTTTTATTCGAGTAGATATTAAACATTAGCTTTAAAAACAGACAAAAATCGATACATGATGTTGAATTACTTTAAAGTGGTTTCGTCACAAATAATACAAATGAATAAATAATAGTCATTTGGAAGCAAGAAAAGTGACATATCTAATCAGCTGCGTGTCATAGTGTTATAGCACCCAATCCACTTCCTATAATTTAATGTTATATCTATGTGAGTGTAGTGTTTTTTTTCTTGCAGATAACGTGTCTTTTAGCCTTCACGGCAACTTCTAGAGCAGACGGTCTAGGTGGCCTAGGTGGTCTAGGTGGCCTAGTTTATGCACCAGGACATGCATCTGCTGACTATTATGTAAGCGCCTATATTTATATTTTTTCTACAAAATAACAGCAATTTTTCAACAATTTCATTAAACAGTGCTAAGTATTCAACTGGAATAGAACGGATATTGAGAAGTGCAACATAATCTTCTGAACAATTATCTTACAAAACTATTTTCTTGTTACAGTCGTATCCGAAATATGCGTTCGAATACGCAGTAAAAGACCCCCACACTGGTGACAATAAAGCACAGTGGGAAAAGAGAGACGGAGATGTTGTAAAAGGTAAAGCAAAAATGTATATTACTGACTGAATTTACTTTGTTATTTATATTATGTATGACTGTACACTGATGAGCGATTTAAATTCCAACAGGTGCCTATTCCTTGGTTGAGCCTGATGGCAGCCTTAGAGTGGTGGAATACTGGGCGGATGACAAGTCCGGTTTCAACGCTGTCGTGAAGCGAGTCGGCCCAAATCTTCACCCGACTGTAATAAAAGCGGAACCCATATACAAAGCACCCATACCAGTTCTGGAGAGTCACGGACCGATTGCTCCAATCAACATCGGGTCGGTCGCGAAGTATAGCGGGCTAGTATCAGCTCCGCTCATCTCTGGACCCTACTTAGGCGGTGCGGTATCATCCGCTAATCTCTACAAAGAAGCGTCTCCAGTTTTGAAAGCTCCCGTCGCCCCGATCCTCTCTGCGCCAATTTATAAGGCACCTATAGAGCCCTACTACCCCGCTCCGATTATCAAATCCGCTCCGATCATAAGCGCACCTTACCCAGGACCAATCATCTCGAATCTTGGAGGCTACGACGGCATAAAGGGAGGCTACGGCGGTCTGAAGGGAGGCTACTTGGAAGAGATCGGCTACGGGTTGCTCGACAAAGGCCCTCTGCTTCCTTCATATGGGTACAGCGACTACGGAAACCTAGGTGGTCTAGGTTACGACCTTGGCTACAAACACTAGGAAAAGAAAACAAAATGATATCTCCTGAAATCGCCTGACGTACCTGCTAACGCAGCTACGTAAACTGCCATGACATTTTAATTTCGGTGTAAAGAACGAATCCTAAGGAACGTGCCGCATACTTGTTATCATTTAAAGTATCTTTAATATTTATGTAAATACTCGTTATTAAGAAGAAATGAGCACAAATATAGCAAATACCACTATGTGGTTAATTACCTTGTTTTATTGACATGATATAGTATCCATTCTGAAATAGGAGTTGATCACTGCATTTGAAATCTGATTCCTATGCATCAGTTGATGTGAATGACGGGAATATTAAATTACATATTTTAGGAGAGTAGGGGTCAGAGCGTTTCTTACTAACATTTAACATCAAAATTGTCAAGTAGTTACATGACTTGCGTGAAGGAAATCAGAGAAAACAACTATACATATTTAAAAGGGTTATCCTGGCAGTAGTCCCCTATATTGGATGCTAAAACTATAATATCTAGCCATCACTCACACACAAGACGGTAACACATAATAGATAGATATATACCCTTCCCTTCAAATAAATGCATATGCACAAATGGCAAATAATAATGAAAATTCCTGCAGGCAGAAACATTGACAGCGACACACCTTGACCTGAGAACAGATCTGTTTTGTTTGCCTTTACCTCTAACAAAAAAACCAACGCGACTGTATGTAGGGGATTTTAATTGATAAATCAATCAAATGCGATATATTATGTATTCTGTGATCACACGGACACCTATGAATCACATTACAAATAATTAAATTATGTTTTTTACCGAGTTAATCGAACGGACGTAATCGATAACATTCCCGAAATACTCGAATACTTAGGTCGCATAACTCCACAGTTCAGAACAGGTTACACTCGTCTTCGGTCTTGAAGTACGGCATATAAAGGCTTACTGGACTCATAACTCTACATTACGTGCTTGGACAGCCCACTGATGGACACCATGGACAGAATATTTATGGTAATTAGATTTATTTCTAATGGATACAAAGGCAGCTTCGCCTGGATGTGATGGATTGCTTGAAAGCCGTACTGCAACTACCCAAAGGTTTTCTGTCAGGAACTTTAACTTCAGAAGTGTAAATTCAGAACAAACGCTTGTGAATCACTTTAACACCCGTTTGCACTAAACTTAAGAATTGTCTAAATCTTTTCCTAACTACAACTCGACCAAATTACAACGGTGTCGTGAACTTAGCTGTCATGCAGTTGTCTTTCGCCTAAATTATCTTGGGAAAAGACTTATGCGATTATTAAGTTTTGTGCAAACGGGGGCGTTGTCTTACGTTGACGACTCAACGCGAACGCGAACGCAATCACGAAGCGAATCGAGAATTGATCCAATTTAGTACTAGAACGCACCCGCCGCGCGTTTGGTTACGTAGGCCACTTCAATAGGCACCGACTGTTTATTATCTATGTGCCGCTTCGCGTACGCGTCGAGATCGCTCACTGAGGACGCTGAGTAAGTGTCCTATTAGCTCAAACTTTACTTAACCTTTAATTTAATATAGCAGAGAGGTAGCTAAGTAATAGCTTGAGAGATGCTTCGTTTCATACGAGTTGCTGAATAACGTTACATCTCACGATTCAATGAACGAAACAATTATATGAATAAATCATTCATTTTACTCTTTTCCAGATCACTTGTGCGTTGGCGCTAGCGACAGCGTCAGTGTCAA
This sequence comes from Agriphila geniculea, assembly GCA_943789525.1. Taxonomy (NCBI): domain Eukaryota; kingdom Metazoa; phylum Arthropoda; class Insecta; order Lepidoptera; family Crambidae; genus Agriphila; species Agriphila geniculea. Next base: position 16,843,976 of record OX038869.1, on the reverse strand, counting down.
GTACCTTAGTTCATAAAGTGCCGATTGTTACACATCTAGTATGTATTAAAAAATATCTATACCTACGGCTATACATTTAATGGATATTAAAAATAATCTATTCTTTTTTCAGGACTACCCAAACTATGCCTTCAATTATGCTGTGAATTCACCACACACGCATGACAACAAAGCTCAATGGGAGACGAGGCATGGTGACGTGGTCAAAGGGTCCTATTCCTTAGTGGAGCCCGATGGTAGTTTAAGAGTGGTAGACTACTCGGCGGACAAACTGCACGGGTTTAACGCTGTCGTGAAGAAGATCGGGCCAGGACTGCATCCTACGCCGATCAAAGCGCCCGCGGTCGTTCCAATCGTAGCGCCCGTAGTTGCTACGGCTGCGCCTGTGATCGCACCCGTAGTCGCCCCACTAGGGCCCATAGTCGCCCCACTAGCGCCTATCGCTCCTGCGCACTACGGATTCACCCCTGGCCGTTCAGGCATCAGCCATTCTAAGACCATACTCGGACCATGGAGTTTGTCCTGGGACCCGCACACCCATTCCTTCGGAGGATGGGTGCCAATCAACGGGCACTGGCCTCTATTACCAGGCCGCTACGCCACAATATACAGCAAGAAACATATAGGCGGAAAAGTACACAAGTGGGCGACGGGACCGATTCCTCTGCCATACGGGGGTAAACTGGTTTTTAAGAAGCATCATTGAATGCAAACATCTTCTGAACATTGTGTACAGAAATCGTTGCTTAAATAGCAATTATTGTCAGAACGATGTTTGTTATTCCTATTACATAGTTAATGTTTATGTAATCATTAGTATCAAGTACCTGATCTACTTCGATGAATTTACTAGTCCTATTGTAAATAACATACATGTATTCGAATATAAGTTGTAAATTGTAAATAAATCAAACCGAATAAAATGTGAACATTACTTTTAGAACTATACCAGTGTAAAAGAAAATGGTGATCATTATTCCTGTACCGATTTCGTATAATCTAGCTGGAAATACCTATTGATGAAAACAAGAGAGAAAATAAAGAAACAAACTATGTTTACGTTCCTAAATATTGAATGAACGCTATTTTTATTTATGGATATCTCTACTTATAGTTTTGCTTGAGACAAAAAAATTCAGAAGTCTATAATGAGTCTAGGAATACGTCTATTTAATGCGGAGCTGGTCAGTCAGACCATGCGGCCGATATAGCTTCCATTTATGAAACATTCATCCCAATAAAATGTTTCAGTGATTTTAGTCTTTTAACCGCCTCTGTGGTCTAGTGGTTCGCCCACTCGTGTAAGACGCAGAGGTCTTGGGTTCGATTCCCAGGGGGGGTACAATTTGTACTCGGTTTGGTTGGTGGTAGGGCTTATTTCAAGTCCGCCTGGCTAGCAACCACCATCTTACCTAAGTCTGACGCCATAACAACAATTTAAAAATTGTTGTGTTCCTGCAGTTAGAGGTAAGATAGCCAGTATTCCGGTGTAGTGCGCTTCCACCTTCGGCCTTATCGTCATTTAATATCAGGTGAGATGAAGGCCAAGCACTATCCCGTTGTGTATAAAAAAAAAAAAAAAAAAAAAAAAAAAAAGTCTAATTATAAGAACGGAGAAAATAAAGATTTGCTTACATAAATACACTCTTATGTGCCCATTTACGGAGACGCGGGGCGTTGCGCATCGCGTGCGGGGCGGCCCTCACTAAATTCAAACATATAGCGTTGAAGAGTGTTTACGGAGAAGCGATTTTACATGCGTTTGCTTGAAATGCGGCGGTGTACGCGGCGTGCTGTCATCCAGTTTACATGTTGAAAGAGATTCTATATAAAATGATTGACGTTGTGACTGTCAGCAACTCATTAATGTTTTATTTTAATTCCTGATTTTACTATTAAAATACAATTATTTGATATCAACACCACCGCGCCGCCGCGGGCACATTGCCATGTGTTTGTGTTTACGCGTGCACGCTGCACGCCCCGTCTCTCTGATGCTACGACTCCACCTGCGTCTTAACGCATAGCTTAAAGCGTTAATCTAGGCGTCACGCAGATGTGGCCAAGACTTTAACGTGTCAATTTACAAACGACAGTACTAAATTTACATAACGGCTTAGCTAAAGCGTAGTTGGACATTACCATTAACGTTAACGCAGGTGGAGCAGTAGCATTAACGGAAAAAAACGTCCAACGCAACGCCGCACGCGACGCCCGACGCCCCGCTTCTCCGTAAACTACCACTTATTATTGCATAGTCGATGCCTAGCTAGAAACACAAACTACTTGCTTAGCATGGAAAAAAAAGAGACAGAAGTATTGTGTAACTAATCAATCGTTGATGATTTTATTAGCATTTGATCTAAAAATTACTATAACCCCAAAAAAGGCAACCAACAGGGCAAGCTAAATAGAACTGTTTAAAAATACTGCAACCGAACACGGGAACTTACAAAATTTGGATGGCTATTTTACGCGATTGCCAGCAACAATTGCAGCCAAAGACTACCGCTATTAATCAGATAAGATATTTCACTACTTTTACATGATCCATAAATCAAAGGATCACAGAAAAGTCGTGCATGGTAAGTGAGTTCATTATGTAACAGAAAAAAAATCTAGTTGAAAATGTTTAGGAAGATGTCCAGCTAAAGAAGTCTCAGTAGCTATGTTTTGTCATATTTTCAGTCTATTCTACAAGTACTCTAAAAATTCATATCTATGAACATGGTCTAAATAATGTAATACAAAAAGAAGAGAACTAAAAAATGTCCCAATCGTATGTTAGTTTCTTCAAAAAATATCTTTAGTCGTGAGTGAAGAATTATTTAAATGGACTATACAGTCTGGGTTTTTATAAAGTGCACACTTTGAAAAATATAGCAATAACTTTTAAGTTCTTGTTTGCTACGTGAACAAAACATTATAACTTTTGAACTAAACGATCTATCACTATGAAACAAACTGAATAATGATTGGAAAATGATGAAACAATTTATGGTGAAAACCCACAACAAGATGCATTTTTATCATTAAATTGATTTTTCCAAAAAAATTCACAATGAAGTTAGATTTTTTAAAATATTTTCCCGACACTAAAATTAAGCATAGTTTCAATCATTTTTATTTGTGCACTTTATAAAGAATCAAACTGAATACCTAGCTAGTTATTTTAAAAAAATATTATGTTAGGCAATTTTTTAAATTACATCATGATTTCCTTAATTTCATGTTTTAATCACCGCAACCTTAGCGCAGTGGCAGCGATCTTGCTTCTGGTCATAAGCCAAAGTGTCTTAAGTTAAGTGAGATTAACATAAGCATTTGTTACATGGATTTCATTTATGTATTTCTTTGTATCCTTTATTAGTCACCATTGACAAGCTTCGCTTAGTTGATTTCTCAAGAATCTTTACTTATATATTGATGTGAAGCTGAAAGTATGATGGCCATTTAAATTATTATTATTTGTAGTACAAAAAAAAATTAAAAAAAATTAAAAACCCGCCTGCCTAAAAAGACAAGTCAACTGAAAAGATGGAAACAAGATTAAATATTAAAGGCAACATTATAACATGCAGTCGGAGGCATGCATAAAGAAAGTGACATTATGAATGATTTGAGTTATATGCCTCCGACTGCATGTTATAATGTTGCCTTTAATATTTAATCTTGTTTCCATCTTTTCAGTTGACTTGTCTTTTTAGGCAGGCGGGTATTTAATTTTTTTAAATTTATTTTTTTATTAATTTATTTTTAGTTATTATTTATATGATATACCTTTTTGGAATCCTTATAATAAGCCCTGTAATTTGACACCCATATTGCAGTATTCTAAAAAAAAATTTTTTTTCCTCTACGTATAATAGCACCGTACAGCCGCCATGTTGGTTTTTTTATAACGCCACCTTCTTAAGAACACTTGGGCTGACGAGACAAATCTAACGATATGTTAATCATGGAAATCTGTTCAGCCGTTTGAAAGATATGAGGTAATAAAGAATATTACATACAAACTTACAAGATACGCGCGAAAAACATAACCCTCTTGCAGTCGGGTAAAAACCACACCTTGAATGAATTATTTTTTTTACTTTTACGAAAAACCGCTTAGTTGCAACCCTAGACTGACCTAGACCGAGACGGTGTATTGTGTGATGTATTATTTAAAACAATAGTCACTTTTCCGTTTTCCGTACAAATAAAAAAGCCAATTGGTGGTTATTAAGCTTTATTATATTTTTCTGAGGTTGTACATATGCAAGTTACCCTATCTACCATATTTGGGAGTATTCGGAAACCAAACACTCTGTAAATAGAATAGAGAGTTTTACCTACCAACAAACTTAACTAAGTATTTATTTTTTCTGATATCCAGAATCCATATTAATTTGGATTCTGGAATCCAAATTAATATGGATCCAACCGATCGATGACGGAACAAATAATAGAGTACCGTCTGGTGAAAAGTGCAATCGAACATGTTAAATTATTCAACGACTCAACCAATTTTATTATTTGAACATACGCCTTATACTATTTTCGACCACTTAAAAATTGCAACGCTCTAATCACCGTGGTTCTAATCCAGGCCTCCTGTCAAAACGCTCAACGTCATTCATATGGATAATTAGGGAAAATTGCCTTTAATATAAGCGTTCATATACATAATCATATGTTGCTACAACAGGTTATGTGATTTGAGAAAACAAATTGCTAGTGAAAAAAGTCAGCGAGTCAATTCAGCCGTGGAAATGAGAATTTGTCAAAAACCTGTGTGAGACCGGGTCGAATAATTAGTGCTGTATAAATAAGCAAGTACCAAGTGACAAAGTTACAGTGCACTTCGTTTGCTCACCGGAAAACATTGTTTAGCAAAATGAAATCATACATTGCGGTAAATTATATTAATTACCTACTTTTTTATTTATAAAAGGCCTATTTAGTTTTTAGCATACAAGTTACGGAATATTACAAATATTTTAGTTTCAAAATATGATCTCAAAACATTACATTTGTTTTAGGGATTTGTCATAAAAACACTAGAACATAAACTGTTGTTTTTTTTAACATAAACATTTTTATATCTTCAGGTGTCCTGCCTTTTGGCATTTGCTGCAAGAGTATCAGGTTCTGCCATACCATTGGTGAACTACGCCCCTGTGGCCGTCGTCGACAAGATCGTGAGTAACTGTCATTATATCCACTGGCTATCCTATGGTTACAAACCAGTAACGTGTTGAAAATTAGCCATAATTTGTGTGTACCTGTCTTGTTACTACACCTTTGGACAACTTTTACTATAATTATGTGACTAATGTTGCTACAATTCTAGAGCTGATTCTAATTTTGATATTCTTGTTAACGGATTCCGCATAGAAAAATTATTGTAATAAAATCATTTTTCTTTTCAACAGTCTAACCCGAATTACGCCTTCAACTATGCCGTAAACGACCCGCATACGGGCGACAACAAAGCGCAGTGGGAGACGAGGCACGGCGACTTGGTACAGGGGGAATACTCGCTGGTCGAACCGGACGGCAACATAAGGACGGTTCAGTACTCCGCCGACGCGCTCCGAGGGTTCAACGCGGTGGTAAAGAAGTCTGGGCCTAATATCCACTCTATATCGGCCCCAGTGGCAGTTGCCCCCGTGGCAGTTGCCCCGGTTGCTGAGATAGCCCACGTCGCTCCTATTATCGCGGAGCCCGCGCCAGTTGCAGAAGTAATACACGACATCGGGCCTATCGCTCCAATCGCGCCCATCGCTCCGATCATAGAACACGCACCAATTCTGACCCCAATAATTGATCATGGACCCATCATCGCGCCTCTGCCAGTGCCAATCGACTTCCATTACCCACTGCCGCTTCTGCACCCCGAACCCTTAGTCTCTGTCACCGGAACTACGTACGGCTCTAAAGGCCACATCGTCCGCAGATGGACCGCCGGACCAATCTCGTTGAACGGCAACAAGATAACGATTAGAACGAAACATTAGCTAAGTACTAATGTAATGTAATATAATAAATAACTTCTCCGTGTATATGTAACACTGTTAGTTACTCGCGGCGCTAGTGTGTTCTTGCACATTCGGTTTACGAGTGCAAAAATACACATAGGTCTGTAGAAGTTGATGTCTAAATGATGAATATGAATCGGAAGCAACGAAGTGTACCTGCCATACATAAATATGTATTCTGTCACTGTAAATAAATACGTATTTATAAATTGATAATTCTTTAATTTCATATTTATTACTAAACATTTTTTAATGAGTAAAGGAAAAAATATACATAAACAAACATATTCTGAAGTAATAAATCAAGACTACAGGGAAATAATTAAAATAGTTAATCGTTTATTGAAACAATTTTAATAGCCAACCTATCGAATAGTATTAATTATTAATGATTAGCCTAATAACATCTTTTTACTAGAAAAAACATACAAATTCACGATTTCATAAGAACGCAATTCTACAATTTCAGCACTCATTTCCATAGTTCCATTTTAGCATAATATTCAGTTTATACGAAATAATTAACAAAGATGCGACTCGCCGCGTGTGATGAGGCGTGGCGAGCAATTAGATCGTTACGCGTGTCGCGGCGTGCCTGGTCGCTGCGCCGGCGCAGGCCGATCGTTACAAGTTGCTCCATTAACAAAATATGTTAATACCGGCTAATAAAATTGGTGTGGTGGTAGCTAGCCAGCCATAAGGACGTATAAGGGTCCCGGGTCCGATTCCAAGGAGGGGTACAATTTGTACTCGGTTTGGTTGGTGGTAGGGCTTATTTCAAGTCCGCCTGGCTAGCTACCACCATCTTACCTAATTACCTAGTTCTGACGCCATAACGACAATTTAAAAATTGTTGTGTTCGGCAGTTAGAAGTAAGATCGCCAGTTGCTCAGTGGTGAGGATTCCGGGTGTAGTGCGCTTACACTTTCGGCCTTATCGTCACTTAACATTAGGTGAGGTGAAGGCCAAGCACTATCCTGTTGTGGATAAAAATATGAGCCATTTGAATTTCCCCACTGCTGGGGCACAGGCGTACTTGTGGATGAATATGGATCAACCCTAACATTACCCACCACAAAAGTCTGATGCGGATTGGTGGGTGTTAAAGATAGCAAATGCAGAAGGGACCAACTTCCGAAGTATGGATTCTTTGATTAAGAAACAAGTTATCAATATCGTTAAGAAAACACATTATGGATACTATAATAAACGCACGACGCGGCCTATATCGCTGTCCATGCGCGAAAAGCCGCTCTATTAAACTGCAGTAAATCTTTATTATTATAAAGCTATCTATCCACTTGTAGACATATGTTAATGCTGGCAAATTAACTTGACTGATAAGGATTTTTTAATACAGTTGCTCAAAAAGTGGCGTATTGCAGGGACGTATAGCGTTCGGGATGTGGGCTATTACACACTCGAGCTTTTTCTTTACCTTTTCCGAACTCGTGCGTTTTCTTTCCCAACTGTCAAAATAAAGTCTATTAAAAAGAAAAAACCAACCACGAAGTTTTTACTAAAAAAAATCATTGAAGTTTTTATGATTCATGCAAATATTTCTAAAAAGAAGCTACTAATTTGTTTCAATATCAGATTTAAAAGTAATTTTAATTAAAATTTAAACATTAAATTAATATTAGTATGAGCCAAATTAAATTTATTAATATAAAAAAAGTTGGCTGTATGACGCGCACTGCCATAGTCTCTGCTTATAGGAGTTTGCGCGAGTAAGTAAAAAGAAAAAGATGGACCTTAATTTTTAATTTTCTATAAAAAAAATCTACTGAAGACTTGGCTGTATGGGCAAAGTTCCCTTTGCCTACCCAGAATGGGTGAAGAAAACAAAAAAAATCTCCGCTTATATTCTTTTACGGTTGGCGCCATTTTCCAAAAAAAATCTTTGCGAGTTTAGTTGTTTGTTGCACAAATTGAGTAATTTCGACGATATTTTATTTGAATTAACACCACCGGAACTCAGTATAATTGCACAAAATGCTCCAGAGAACATTTTACCGGAAAAGTCAAAAAGTCGCTACATATCTACATACGACGACGATTCCCCAGTACTAACTGGGAAATTGTTAAAAAACTGTACCAATTTCAATGTATATGTGAATTATAACTTTCATAAGAAATAAATGATTAGTTAGTTGAGTTTATTGTGTTTTTATTATTTTATTAAATTGCTTAATTTTTTCGCACATGTATTAAAAATAGTTGTTCAGTACACGTGCGGAACCGTCATTGCAACTTGTTCCGACTGTCAACCCTCACCTTCGGCTGCGCCTCGGCTCGGGTAGACATTTGTCGGAACTCTTTGCAATGACAGGCTTTCCGCACTCGTAATGAAATATACTATATTATATCGCAGTCGCCAGGTCAAAATCGATGCGGTTTTTATCGATAGCGAGCTAGCGCAAGTATGTTATGAAATCGCTTTATTCCCACGTGTCAGAAGTAGGTATTTTATTGGCTTACTTTCGTGCTTTTCTGTAAATAACTCACAGTTCTGAGAGTAAGTAATAAATTTTTCACTATAAGCACACCTCGGGCACTCCATACGAACGCTGCGTTTCAACTACCTATTACACAGACGCTACACAGTGACGTTTTTGCGCAAGCGCAGCTGTGTGCGTGAAGTTTAGGGCTATTGAATGAGCATACGAACTAGCCTACGAACTCGTGGGGCGCGGTGAGGTAATTGATTGCGGGGCGGGGCGGAGAGTTTCCTTTCTGTACGGTAGTACTTATATCTATTCTGTGCTATAAGTGTTTTAAATAGACGTTATAGTCGCGGCGTCATATCCTTTCATATGACAGACGCGCGTCTGTCATATGAAAGGATATGACAGACACACTGCTTACGGCACGCGCTCTTTAGATCGTTTGGTTTATCGATAATGAAATTTACGAGGTTTAGCGATTCGTTTTATTTGTTCTTGGAAAACAGAAATAGTAAGACTAGACATACGGACTCATATAACTTACCGGGTTATTGTCTTCGTCCACATCATATTCCTCCCTCTGCACCATCATGAGTTTCCCGCTCGCATTTATCACCTGCAAAAGGGCACTATATAAAAACAACAATACTTCAAGAAGAATTTACAGTACAGAACATGCCGACTACCGATGTATGTGTCGCACGCAGCAACTAACTTATTGAGGCATTCAATCAACAGCCTAGTCTTTTTACTAAACGAATCTGTTTTCAGCGGCTTTTTATCAACGTGTGTCACAGAGTGAGTGACGTACCTACGAGGGGCATGCCACAGGTTCTTAGATAATCTTTACTCAATAATTTGATACTAGCAAATTATATAACGTTGCCCGCGGTGTCGTACTTCCCGCCACTGTGCCTGAGGCAATGACCGCCACGTGCACCGCTATCTTAGCGCCCCGCATCTTCATATATAAGGGTGGTCGTTATAACAGATAACGAGTATATTATAACGATATAAAAATATACCCATAACACCTAATATAAATTATATTACTTTTCTGCTACTAATATTTTATGAGTCAAGCGCCATCTAGGAGAATGGAAGGAAAGAAATAAATAAAGCATGCTCTCAGCATTGATTTGAGCTTGCTTTCGCAGCTTCGCTCGCTTCTTGCTCTGCTTTTCCTTTCCTTGTATGGCGATTAGCGACATCTAGTTTTGCAATTAAAATATTCAGGTATTGCCTTTATTCTAGCAAAATTCAACTTTATTTCGTGGCATTACGTACGAATTTTGATATAGCACCTATCAATAACACCTAATAATTATAACACTTGGATATGTTATTTTTTCTGTTATGATATTAATATTATTCGTTCGCAGTTCAGTCGGTATATTATACTGCTGGTCTACGATCGTGACGTGACGCGACGCTTGCGCAAGCGTATATTACGAGTTACCTACGAATTTTTATTTAAATCCTAGTAAAGTTGTTTGCATCATAATATTATAGTGTTAGGAAAAGTATATTATTAAGAAATATTTTTAAGTATGAACCTATCTACCTAATTCAAGAATCAACTGAAATGCCGTGAGTGGGACAAATTGGTCTTATTTTACTGTTATAGATACATATTCTGATATTTTAATTATTCTTATACTTGTAGATATGTATACAATATTAGGTGTTATATTATAGCAGAAAAAATAACATGATATTTTAATATAGCATAACGTTATAATATAATATATAAATATAACATTTTCGCACACCTTTACTTCATAATCAACATTGTACATTGTCATGTATGTGTCTCTCTGTAAATGGAAGAAACGTCCGACACGCCGCGAGACTCGACGCCGTATGCGACGCGCAACGCCCCGCGTCTCCGTAAATGCGCATTTTAAGAAAAAATATTTGAATTCAAGTATGTTTCATGTTTAAATTTATCACTAAAGTCAGTGTTTACGATGGTATATAACTTGCCAGTATCAAAATGAGTAAAAAGTATCTAAAAATGTTTAGCATGCACCTCGTATCGTGTGACGTGTCTGTTGGTGTGTCGCTAACTAGCGAGTCGGGCCGGGGCGCCACCGCACCACTGGCGCGTGCGACGCAGCGCAGGTTGCAAGGCGGTGGACGCCCACAGAGTAGGTGTTATATTGTGACATGTGTGTAGTCTGTCAGCTAGCTGGTACTCTCTACAACGCGGGGAGCGGGGTGCGAGGAGGGGCCACAGAGAAATAGGGTATTTGACTGTTGTTGAAATGTAGATATTTAATTTTGACATTCAGAAATATAACATTATTAAATAACAAATTTGAAAACAGAAATTCAATCTGTATTTTAACAAGCGAATTATGAGCTACCTAATTGTGACTCTAGCTATCTCTTTCTAAAATGAAATTTTCTATGGCGAGAGTATGGCGGTACAAGCATGTGACGTCACTTGCTTATAGCGTTCTCCTTGTCTGATAAGTTTGATGCGCTATATCGCTAAAAATATGCAAGATATTTGAAAATAAATATCTTTTGTGTCGCTAATATTACAATATGTTATATTTATTTATTATTATAGTCAATAAAAAAATTCAGTCAAATACCCTATTAACGTGTTTTTTTGTGATGTATGTATCGATCTGTAGCTAGCTATAGTCTATAAGAACGTTCGTGGCATGCGGGGTCGTAAAACGCGTCAGTGACGTCAGTCACAAGGGTTGTGTGTGCCATTGAAATGAGTCCGAGCCCGCCCATAAAGCCTATAAGTGTAAGAGAGTGCGTAATAAGCTACTCCGTTCGCAAATTTTATGAGCTCGCGTGCCACGAACGTTCTCGTGGACTATAGTGCACTCACCAGCGAGTCGGGCGCGCGGGGCGGCGCGTGCGGCGCGGGGTGCGCGGCGCGCGGGCGGGGCGGCGCCTGCAGGCGGCACAGCGCGGCCGACACCACGCACGCCGCGTGCGACAGCGCCGATATATCCACCGCCTGCACGCAACGCATCTCCACCACGCCTAACCAACGTATAATCGGTTACTGCTAAGGCCGCCTACGCACCGACAGGTCACGGTAAAGAAATGTATCAGTATTCTAACTCAGTACAAACGGTCGAAATGCGAGCCATACCTAAGCGCCTCGAGTTCGGTCTGCACTCGGTATACAACGGTGGTTTTATATTTGTGACCAGTGAGCGTAATAGTTGTAATTACAATGGCAAATTGCAACTATACACTCACAAGTGATTAAAATTAGGTTAAGGGTAAGGCGGGCATCTTAACCGCCACCATAAAAACATACGAGTATTTTTTTAAATTCATGAATTAAAAACTAAAAAAAATGAACAATGAACAACAATGAAAAACGTTTATAGAAAATGTCAGATTTCATACAATATCAAAAATATGCGAGAACTTTCTTTGGGGAAAATAAAAAGTATAAAATATTTTTTAAGCGTAAGTTACCGGTGACCTACGCGGCGGCTAAAGTGTTAATAATTAGAGATATTTTTTTCTATTTGCTTATTAGTTACCAAAATATCAAACCATATTATACATTGTCCATCAGCCATTTTAATGTCTCCACTGCTGGGGCACAGGCTTTCCTTATAGGTGGATAAGGAGGACAGGCCATAACCCACCACGCGGGCCCAATGCGGATTGGTGGGTGTTAACGACTGCAAAATGCAGCCGGGACCAACGGCTTAACGTGCCTTCCGAAGCACGGAGGAGCTCGAGATAATAAATTTTTGGTCACCCATCCCATGACCGACCCTGCCAAACGTTACTTAACCTGCGCAATCACTGGGCCAGGCGCTAGACCACTGCGCCACCGAGCTCTTCTATTGTACATTATACATTGTATATGTCAATATTTAATTTAAAAGTAAAATGATAACCTTTTGAATTAGTAGGCAACCTAACGCGGTATCACCGTTATTTCTAAAATATAACATACCATCACAAAATTAGAAACAAACTCAAGTAGGTAGAGATAGGTACTGTTATTTTAATTTCATCTACCTACTTGAGTTTGTTTCTAGTTTTGTACATACAGATGCGGGCAGCCCTATCGTATGATGACGTACCGCGCGGCTCTAGGTATGTATTTCAAGGACAGGGTCGAGTTAGAATACTGATACATTTATTTACCGTGGACAGGTGCCTAGATTAGCGCCTAGCACCGGCCGCACTGCGCGTTAGGCGCTTCGGTACGCCCACGATACATGCGGACGACTACGTAGCATGTATCGTAGGCGCGAGGCTTCCAACCAAAGATCATTAGACCAAGGCTCCTATCCTAGCGATCACCGTGTATCTTAGCAAGTAACGAGATCTATCTAGACGCTAATCTGTCGGTGCGTACACAGCCTAGCTATAGTGGTAGCCAAATAATTAAGAACACCAGTTGGTCTTCATACAAACGAGGTAACTTTGAAGCCTTGGTTCTCCGCCAAGCATTGACCTAGATGTTGTATATGATGTTAAGTAATCTACTACTGCGAGGTTGTTGGTGTTTTTTCAAATAACCCTGGCCTGTATACAATATTCATCTATCGACTCGAGACTTCTTCATCACTACCTGCGCTAGCACTCACGACAGACGCGACTGAGCTCTATCTAAAACTGCCCGAGAATCCCTGTGTCTGTAAAATGGCGCTTTGTTCGCAGTGGGCTCTCTGTCTTCGAAGCGCCGCCGCTTCATACTTTGTGTCAAACTTACCATTATCACCACAGGACAGCTCGTATATGGTGACGAGTGCATCCGCCCCGAACACCACCAGTTGATCATCCAGCATATCCAGCACGTATACGGGCGACTGCACGCGGACTATCGTCGCGCACTTGTTGTCTAACTTCGCGTCGCGCGGGTAGAAGCGGATCTCGTCATGCCCGTCCAGTATGCTGTAACACCCTAGAAGACGTGATTTGAATTATTAAACTGAAAAGAAGATGAAGTGCCAAAAAACATACATCAAAACTCGAGAGTTGATAAATCATCAGAATCATGCCCTTCTTGGCGGGGTACAGGCCTTCATATTCGGAGAACTCTTAAAAAAGTTGACATAGTTTTTGTGTTCTAAAAATCTGTTTTTTTTTTCAGTTTCTTAACTTGATGTATTTATGTGGTATGGATTGTAAAAAAATATTGACTTATGACAATTGGTCACGAAGTCCTTCTCCTGCGCCTCGTTGCCGAACAGCTTCCAGCGACGCGAGGCGCAGCTATAGTGCGCGAGCCCCGCGCGCCCAATATAAGTAACTAGATCGCTAGACTTGTAATAAGGTTGTAGAACAGTGATATTAGTAGGAAATACTAACCTATGACAATGTAATCGCGCCACCACAGCACTCCGCCAGTGACCACGAAGTCCTTCTCCTGCGCCTCGTTGCCGAACAGCTTCCAGCGACGCGAGGCGCAGCTGTAGTGCGCGAGGCCCGCGCGCCCCGCCACGCATACATTCATGCCTTCTTCGTCTATCGCACTATACTGCACACACAAACAACCATACAATGCGAATTTTGAACCATAATAAAATGTTGATAAAATATGAATATAAGAATACAATTAATGAGAAAAGAAATTAAAGCGGTAAATTATTTATTAAGTTGTTTAATTTTTAGCTATATTTGAGAGAGACACAAACAGCGATCTCTCTGTTTGTGTGTGTACATTTTTAGGGTTCCGTAGCCAAAATGGCAAAAACGGAACCCTTATAGATTCGTCATGTCTGTCTGTCTGTCTGTCTGTCTGTCTGTCTGTCTGTCTGTCTGTCTGTCCGTCCGTATGTCACAGCCACTTTATTCCAAAAGTATTAAGACTACATAGTTGAAACTTGGTAAGTAGGTGTATTCTGTGAACCGCTTTACGATTTTTACACAAAAATAAATAAAATAAAAGATTAAGGGGGGGCTCCCCATACATGGAACTGAAACTGAAATTTTTTTTTTTCATCAAACCAATACTTGTGGGGTGTCTATAGATAGGTCTTTAAAAATGACATTGAGGTTCCTAAGACTATTTTTTTTCAAAGTCAACCGTTTGAAAGATATCTGCCGCCAAAGTGGTAAAATGTGTGTCCCCCCCCCTTTAACTTTTAAAGTAAGAGGGTGAAAAATCTAAAAAAAATATATGCTATAGATCTTAATAAACACTTTCAACGAAAATTGGTTTGAACGAGATACAGTAATTAGTTTTTGAGATATAGTACATTTTCCAAAACCGCAAATATAACTTTGTCATTCATACAAACACTGTGAAAAACAAAGTTATTTTTTCAGACGAAAAATGATAGCGGAATTAAAATATGGTATGGTATATAATGTACCTACGGAACCCTACTGCGCGTGGCCCGACACGCACTTGGCCGATTTTTATATTTTCGTTATTAATTTTTGTATGAAACACCAATTTTTTTTTCGCGATTTCAGAGTTGGTCCCATAGTAAAACTTGTTCAGTTTGATGGTCCGAAGAAACGGTTTTCTCATTTTGCATTAATTCATTAAAACGTTGTATATTGACTCAGATCTGGTTGTTTCAAGTTCAACCGTTGCTCGTCTCTGATTTCAGTAACACAAGTGCTTTAGATACTTACTTTGAAATCAGAGCAACGTTTGTGATGTCTAATATTCATTTATTATTATTATTATTTTAATTTTTTAATTAATTAAACTATCGTAAGAGGCTACATAGTAAAAATTAACGTTGACCATAAAAGACAACATACCCTTAAAGGCCAGTTAGTAGCAATATAAGTGGCAGGCAGCGGCAACACAATCCACTGCTTTCTACATTCGTTGTCGTCCACAAACTCCCTATATTTAGTGGTGTTGTCGAACTCCAAGTTCGTTTGGTCCGCGCCGTTCTCCGCCTGGTAGGCGTCCGATGACGAGTCTATTATCGAGATCTTGGTCCTCCTGGTGAGGTTGTCCTCGAGATTCACGTATAACTTGTCGTCCGCTTGGAGGTATAGGTGCCTTTGATTGCTCTGTGGAATAACAAGTGTTCAACTAAAAGGAAGTAATAGGATAGGACACTTGAGGAGCTCAGTGGCGCAGTGGCACACCCCGGGCACTCCATACAAACGCCGCGTTTCAACTACCTATTACACAGACGCTCACAGTGACGTTTTTGCACACGCGCAACTGTGTGCGTGAAGTCTAGGGCTATTGAATGAGCATACGAACTGGCCTACGAACTCGCGGGGCGCGGTGAGGTGATTGATTGCGGGGCGGGGCGGACAGTTTCCTTTCTGTACGGTAGTACTTATATCTATTCTGTGGCAGTGGTTTAGCGCGTGGCCCTGCGATTGCGGAGGTTAAAACAACTTTAGCAAGAGTCGGTCTTGGGATAGGTGACCAAAAATTTATTATCTAGAGCTCCACCGTGCTTCGGAAGGCACGTTAAGCCGTTGTCCCCGGCTGCATTTGCAGTCACCAATCCACCAATCCGCATTGGGCCCACGTGGTGGGTTATGACCCAGCCTCCTTATCCACCCATAAGGAAGGACTGTGCTCCAGTAGTGGGGACATTAAAAATAGCTGATGGTCAACTTGTAATAGTTACATAATGCTTGTTTTAGTGCACTTATTGTCTAAAAAGTTGTTTTTAATTAAAAATATAAACCAAGGCTGGACAATAGATTTTCCAAGTGATCAAAATTTCTTAAACTATGGCGGCGCCGAGACACAAATAAATCGGGCTAAGCCGGCCGACCGCCGCTTAGTGGGAAAATTCAAATGCCTGGGTTCGGCCGGCTTTGATCTAAACTAAAAACGGTGTGAACAACTTTATACAGGAAACGTAGGGCAAAATATGTCAAAGATGTTGGGACTTCCTTTACTAAATCGATGACCATATGATTTCTCTGATTTTTACGACTAGTTTTTTACTTTTCGCTGTTCACTTTCATGGACAAAACGCACCCTTATTTTGAATTCTTAATAAGAAATATTCTCGTATGTTATGGCACCATTTAGGTCAGGGGTCTCCAAACTACGGCCCGGGGGCCAGCTCCAGCCCGCGAGCATCCACAATCCGGCCCGCAAAAGCGGCCCGTATCGCACCAACATACAGTAACAATGAGCTAGCTAGGTCCTGGCCCTTGGGACTTCGTGGAGGAGTTAGTTTGGTCCTTAGGCTAAAAAGTTTGGCGACCCATGGTTTAGGTAAATTTGTACAGACGCAGTCTAAAAGTGTTACCGAAACAAAAGTTCAGTTAAGATCATAGTTATTAAAAGTCACTTACCATACAAGGATTCACACTAAGTGGGCTCTTCAGAAAGTCAAGCTGCAACAAATTTGAAGAGGCATCTCCTTCGACTTTCACCATCCAAAGTTGGTAACCTTCAGTGGCCCATTCCTGTGAAAAAGTATATTATTTACAACCCCCGCAGACAAAGAATGAGTTTTAAAATGGCGTCGTTCATATTCACTTCTCGCTCTCACACTAAACGTTACACTTATCGCTCTCTCACTCCTTCATTGTAGAAAGCGCGGTGAGCCGCCATTTTCAATCTCATTCTTTATCTGCGCGGGTTGTATATAGTCTATAATTTCAATAGTGTCGTCGGAATAATGTATGTTTCACAGAAATAAATCAAGATAGAACGCAAATGTGGGTCTCAAAATGCTCTGTCAGTTTGCGTGATTTCTACCTACACCACACATTTTTAGGGTTCCATACCAAAATGGTAAAAAAGGAACCCTCATGGTGTGACTCAGTCTGTCTGTCACAGCTGGATATCTCGAGAACTACTAATGGTATCAACTTGAAATTTGGTTAAGATGACATTTGCCCAACTATTTTACAAATAAGAAAGAAATTAAAAAAAATATTTTTTTACAACAGGGACTGTAAAGGGGTCTTAAAAATTTGAAGTGAGGTGACTAGGGCATGTGGAGTATCATATGAAAGAGCGCTGTTTGCACATTTTAAATAATCTTTTTCTTTTTTCTTAGGCCGCATAGTTTTCGACTTATGATGAAAAATGTAAATAAAAATACCGTTCCCCCCTTATCTCCGAAGTTTGCAAAGAAAAAAATCTGAAATAATTCTATGTGATAGAAGTTTATGTAAAGATTACAAGAAAAATAAAACGATGTTTCAATATAACACACTTTTTTAGAAATTCAAAAAACAAACAAAAATTATATAGTTTCACTACCAGTCAACAGATGGCGCTGTCCTAAGAATGCTGACCTAAGAAAAAAAATAGTTCCACTATCGGTCAAGATCTCTTGACCGATAGTGGAACTATTTTTTTTCTTAGGTCAGCATGTAGCCAGTGAAACCAGTGTGTGAAGCCAGTAAAACTACGCCTTGGCTGTGTACATACACAGTTTACGCACACATATGTAACGAAACTACGCCTTGGCTTTCGTTCGTCATTGGGCGAACCCTGCCGCCCGGCCCCCGCCCGCCCTCTAGTACGCACACATGGACCATCAAAAACCGGCTTCACTTAGTTGTTCGCTACCACTGCGCAACGCTCCATCTTCCTTTTTTATTTGATCTGAGCTACAATAATAATTGGCGGCTGGATCTGATATAATTAATTTGCCGTACGAATAAACGAAGAATAAGTTCCTACTTAGTAATATAAACAGTTTGCAATGTAAAGTGGCTGAAACGTTTTTCAGTCACCATAAGCAGCTGTGGTTAAGATTTGTAAATTAACTGTCCACATGTTCGCCCTTCCACCTGTCTGCCGTTTATCCTACTTTTTTAAAGACTGTACTAAAGTAACATATCCAAATATATTTATGATTGTACGGAACCTTCGGTGCACGAGTCCGACTCGCTCTTGACCGGTTTTATTTTTATCTAAATGGAACGTGTCACGTTGCACAATTTTGAGTAACTTCTACTAAGGGGGTCTCAATCCGCGCTTTAACTTTTTTAGCCCACTACTTGCAGCTGACTCAATCTAGCCAGCACACGAGGGATGTCATGTGTCGGTTGAGACAGAGCTATGCAACAGAAAGAAAAGCGCTTCGGAGGTGCTTATTACAATATAATAGGCACGCAGCGCTGTGCGATTTGAAATTGTACTTTATTGCAGTGCAGCGAAAGTAGCTTATTATTTGATGGTCCTCGCGCGGATGGGCTTCTGTACTTTAGTACCAATATATATTCTGTGGTTATGTTACGTTTCACAGAAATAATTCAAGATAGAACTGTAATATGGGTCAAACGTACCGCAAAGTTGCAATATCCTCTAGTTCTCTAATTTCTCAAATTTTTCGTCAGTTTGCGTGATTTCTACCTACACTACACTCTACACTTTTATTTTATCAAAATGGAACGTGTTTTTTCTAAATTTTGAGTAGTTCTACTGACCAGACTAGCCACGACGAGCGGGTTGTGCCTGGTGAGGTCCTGGCTGAGCCCGTAGTCCCACGCCAGCGAGCACATGAGCAGCGCGCCGAACGTGCTCCACACAGACACCCCGCCGCGCTCCCAGCTCACGGCCAGCGCGCGACCGTCGCCCGACCATCTGGGAAACGCAGTTATATTAAGATCTTGTCTAGGTGACGAAGTTACACTGCTGCTAATGTTGTTGGACACATAAGTGCGTTAGCTGCGTTAAGCGGGGTCGCAAGCCGAACCGTTCGCTGCGAACGCCGCGTGCTCCACCCAACTTTTGGTATTTTGGCGAATCCCTTTGAGTGTAACATTACGCCTTAATTTTAGGTCAGTGCAACCGTCCGTCGGCGTCGTCGCGAGCGCATGTGTGGATCGGGCAACAGTTGTCATTGACGGTACTTATTTCTTTCTCTGTGATTGACGAATGGACGAGCATTGAAGGTGGAATGGGACCAGGGGGTCAAGTCTGCTAATGTTTTCATCAAAATCGTAGTTCAATGGTGTTCTAATGGTTATGCTTTTGACACAGTTCTTGTTTTTTAGGGTTCCGTACCCAAAGGGTAAAAACGGGACCCTATTACTAAGACTCCGCTGTCCGTCTGTCTGTCTGTCTGTCACCAGGCTGTATCTCATGAACCGTGACAGCTAGAAAGTTGAAATTTTCACAGATGATGTATTTCTGTTGCCGCTATAACAACAAATACTAAAAACAGAATAAAATTATTATTTAAGGGGGGCTCCCATACAACAAACGTGTTTTTTTGCCGTTTTTTGCTCAATATTAATAACGACAACAGGTAGCCAGTTGAACTTTTCACAGATGATATATTTTTGTTGCCGCTATAACAACAAATACTAAAAACAGAATAAAATTAATATTTAAGGGCGGCTCCCATACAAAAAAACGTATTTTTTTTCCGTTTTTTGGTACGGAACCGTTCGTGCGCGAGTCCGACTCGCACTTGGCCGGATTTTTACACCCAAAATCAAGACACAATATGTTTCAGTTTTGAATTTAAGAAACAAGAACTGTGTCAAAAGACATTACCATTCAAACATCATTGATTTACGATTTTGACGAAAACATTAGCAGATTTGACCCCCTGGATAAAACTCTGTTGTTTATCGAAAAATAATAAATAGCTATTTTTATGGATTCTGACTATGCTTCGTTGCGGAGCACAGTCGAGCGCAATACTCACAACGAGCAAGGCTACATACAGGTCCTCGAATATTACATTACGGCAAAATGCTCATGTCAGTCGCCACCTTAACTGACACCACTTATTTCTATCGATCAATGACTAACGAAACATATTCACATATATTCACACATATAACACAAACACAATGTCCTGTCATGATATTGTGTTTGTGTTAATAAATAAAAAAAATCTACTCGTTCATACTTCTATATCAGATAGTCTTAAGCGTGGGATACACGGTCATGAAACCAGCTGAGAAATATGCTGCTGGTGCTGTAACCTAAGTACCTACATAATAAATAGTAGAGACAAATATTGACAATCAATACAATAGTGTGTGACTGCATTCAACTCACACGCCTACTGTATTTACAGTTTAGATACTAACCTCAAACATTTCACAGGCCCTGGGTCACCCGGAAAGTCTTTTGAACTAAGCACCATCGTATGAGAGAGTTCTAGGCCACCTGTGGCCTCGTCTATTGTAAATACATCTATTTGAGAACTGCAACAAACAACACTGTATTAAAACTATTAAGTATACAACTTTTAATATTATAAGTAAATACATAAAAAATACATACTTCTTTCTACCAATAGCAATTAATCTAAACTTGTGGTTCACTCGTACACAAGTTGCGTCATCGATACCAGGCGCCCATATGCCTTGTACTGCCTGAAAAAAAAACATAAAATAATTAATAATAAAATTAAGGTCTCTGCCCACTACTCCGTACCATACCATTGCCATGCTAGGAATGTGTCAGGCAAAAAAAATATTTATATTGAAAAGTATGACAAGTGCATGGCCGGTGCCGGAACGCTCTAGTGGGAATAGTGTCATACTTTCCAATTCAAATAACATTTTTTTACCTGACACGTTCCTAGCACAGTCATGGTATGGTACAGTGGACAGAGACCTTAAAGAATAAAAACTCGAAGAAGGTTTCTTTTTCTTTACAGGATTTTATAGATTTTTTGATTTATTTAACACAATATTAGGTTCGGCTAAAAGTCCTTAAAGGTGATTTTTTATACTAATGCAGGAAACATCACACAAGTTATAAAGAAACCACACCACATCACAAAACAAACCATAATAGCCAATACTGGGTTAAATTACTCATCTCAAAATGTCTTAGCTTTGATTGGGTGCAATTAGTTCTGGTAATTTAGCATCCTACAAGGTTCATTTGCCATTTTAGAAAGGCCAATCTGGGAAATTACCACATAATTATCACACCTCTCTAACACAAAATCTTACCCTCAAATCTGTATTCCATAATATCTAAGATGTGAAAAATATGAATAAATTTTTGTATTTAACTTTTTATTTTTAATGGATAACTAGACTTCATTTGACAGTCAAAAAAATTTTTTTTTTATTTCTATTAATAAAACAAGAATTTTATAAAAAATATATTTTGAACTTACATTCGGATCAAACTTGAGATTTGGTGCTGTTAAATAAGCTGCCCGTCCATCGTTAAGTGTTATTCCAAATCCACAGACCAATGGAGAGTATTCTATGTCATTTACATGAGTGTTGTCTTCCAAGATAGGTTCCGCTAAAAATAAGTCATCAGTTAAGTTATCACTTCCCTAAGGTGGCACCCTGACCGAAAGTGGCGCCGCGGTAAATTTTATTTAATATTGTAATTCTAATACACAACTTTCATAAAACTTTATGTGGAATAATTAGGACCCATAATCTGGTATTTTTAGACGGTATTCCCTTGTAGTCACTGCTAGAAGTAGATAGCAAAACTGCTAAAAGTGGCCGTTTACGAATGACTACGAGGGAATGTAGTGATACCTTCTAAAAATACTAGAGTATAGGGCCCTAAAAATTCCACATAAAGTTTTATTAAAATTATTCTAAATTAACAACTTATTAAATAAAAACCTAAATAAAAGAGCGCCACTTTCGGTGGTTAGCCACCTTAAATTTAAAAAAGACATAATAAACTAACAATAAGTCTTCGCACACGGGCCACTAACCACAGCCACAAATGCCACTTTTCATATAAGCGTGTGGCGTGTGGCGACTACACACTACGAAAACTACAGGAAAGAGGTCAGTGGCAGCGTTTTGTGGTTGTCACACTTCGGGCGCTCCATACAAACGCCGCGTTTCAACTACCTTACCTATTACACAGACGCTACACAGTGACGTTTTTGCACACGTGCAACTGTGTGCGTGAAGTCTAGGGCTATTGAATGAGCATACGAACTAGCCTACTAACTCGTGGGGAGCGGTGAGGTAATTGATTGCGGGGCGGGCGGAGAGTTTCCTTTCTGTACGGTAGTACCTACTTATGTCTATTATGTGATTGTGGTTAGTGGCCTGTGTGCGTAACTCTTAAAGGTAAACAAAAATGCCAAAAAATATACTAAAGGTATGATATGTATGGTGTTACCTTTTGACACTTGTTGGTTTATTGAAAACGGTATACGTCCCAAATCAAGGCAGTAGTCCCTGTTCTGCGTGCCATCCCAACGATACCGTAGAAGGTGAGCGCGGGTAGTGCACACTAGAATCTCTGTTCCCGAAATGCAACACATCCGAGTTATCTGTCCATCCCATACCAAAACCTCTTTGAACTGAAAATAACAGATATTCACTATACTATGTGTTTTAATAAACAAATATTTGGAAATAAAAGCCCGAATAAATAATTATACTCTTTGGTAAAAGCTTACATTAATATTACATCTTTAACCTCGTTTTATTTTTGTTTTTTCCTAATAATCATTGTGCACAGATGATTGTAAAAAAAAAGAAAAAAAGAATATTATCAAAAGCGCTTGCGTAGGGTCATATTTTTAGCCTAAATAATAAAAGCAGAAACATATTGAGTATGTACTAGGGTTTTCGGGTACCCGGGCTTTTTTTCATACCCGGGTATCGGGTATTATTTATTTCAATACCCAGGAATACCCGGGTACCCGGGTATCTTCAAATACAAATAAAAATTCACATTTTTCATGTCTTTTGCTCATTTAAATATACACACCGTTAAATTTTGATCGTTTAAAACTTTAAATCCCCTTAAATGAGTGTTCCACTAATGAAACTTATCATTTTTGTTAAAGCGATACCTATGGGTCGAAAATCGACAAAAATTGTCGTCTTCCCTATGTAAAGTAACTAATGTAGGGCCAATTTAGTGTAGTGGTAGTTAGTGTATTTATTAGTGTATTTTGTGCAAACTAAATCGTATATTTGCTTTTTTTGTGATTTTTAAAACAATTAATATTAACTTATTATTGACTGAAAAAATTGCCTTTAATAAAAAAAAAGTATTGTGTGCCCGCCGTTAGAAGGTTACTTTGTAAAATTTTGATGAAGTATCAAATGTGATCTATAAAATTGGCCCTACTTAGGGCAGCCTTAAACATTGTATTTAGTCAATAGGATCAAGTATTAGTATAGAGAAGTATTTTTGTCGTATTTCGACCCATGTATCTTTGGCAAAAATGTTTAGTTTTATTTGTAGAACACCCACTTTAAAGGATTTACTCGATTAGTTAGACGGTGTATTTATCGAGAAAAAAACGACTAGGTACTTCCAGCAAATACATGTCGAAAAAAACATAACATGAAAAGATCCATCTCTGGAAAGACGATGTTATTCTCGTATTTAGACTATTTTCGACTTGCATTTCTTTAAAAAAGTTGTTCAGATGGTTATTGAAATACTTTAGAAAAATCGTGCAGATATCTTAAACAGTGATAAAAACTTATCCTACTAATATTATAAATGTGAAAGTTTGTGGGTTTGGATGTTTGGATGTTTGTTCCTCAATCACGCAAAAACTACTGAACTGATTTGGTTGAAATTTAACACACAGATAGGAGATAGCCTAGATTAAAACATAGGATACTTTTTATCCCGATATTCCCAGGGGTACGGGAACCACGCGGGTGAAACCGCGGGCGGTCGCTAGTTTTTAATATAAAGAACAATAAAAGTTATTAATATATTATCATTCATG
The DNA here is from genome assembly GCA_943789525.1 of Agriphila geniculea. Lineage (NCBI taxonomy): Eukaryota > Metazoa > Arthropoda > Insecta > Lepidoptera > Crambidae > Agriphila > Agriphila geniculea. The sequence continues at coordinate 16,819,937 of OX038869.1, read as the reverse complement.
TTGTCCTGTTAATAACATAAGCTTTTGAAAATACCAAGGAATTAAGACAATGATTGGACAGCCTATCTGGGAAAGTAGGTTTTACCATTATAGGTCTTTGTACAGCAGATTTAAATTATGAGTGCTGATATAGAAATTACCCGGGTACCCGGGTTTTTTACCAATTATTACCCGGTTCCGAATTCTCTTGAATACACGGGTATACCCGACCCGGGTACCCGGGTCCGAAAACCCTAGTATGTACTACATCAAAATAAACTTTTCAATACAGTTGCTCGAAAATGTGAGCTTACGATGACAGCACAGCGTGCGGTAAGTTGATTTTACCGCACGCCGTGCGTTTTTGTTTACGGTTTAGTACAGCGTGCGGAAAGTTGATTTTACCGTACGTCGGCGCCGTGCGTTTTTGTTTACGTACGTTTTTTTATTTCTACTAGCTTTCGCCCGCGACTTCCTCCGCGTGGACAGTAGAAAAATATAGCAACCAGTTGAATGACCGCTTTAGTGTTACGACGCGGTTACTATGTTTTGTTTGTCATCCATCAAGTAGAATATACGATTTTTCGCTACACATGATATTTTAATTTATAAGCCACTTCTCTGAATGTTTTGTTATTGTTTTAATTTAATTATTAATTTACTTTATTTTATTGGTTAATAATTTTGTAAGAGTAATGAAAGTCCTAATTAGCCTGAAACACAGGTCAAACCTAGTTCAGGCACTTTGTATTCCTTTTCCCTGTAAATACTAATTTAAGACGAGTTGTTAAATTGTATGTACTAAAATTATATCAATAAAGATTTATTATTATATTAAGTGTATGAAAGCTAGTACTACGGAGAGTTCAAGCTGTTTCCCTGGTTCTACCCACTTGAATTTGATGACACATAGCTTAAATTTTAAGTTGGACCTTAATCTACCAAACTGTGAAAAGCCCATCAAAATTCGTTTAGCGGTTTTTGCGTAATTCGCGCACAAATATTTAGAATTTACAGATTTATTAAACGTTTTCTGCTTTTATTAATTAGTTTCTGTGAAGTAGGACCGATAACTTTTTTCTACAAAGATAATTATTAAAAAACAACGAAAAACATCGAAAAAGTGCAGAAGTGAAGTTATTTTCCATACTCTAAAGACTAACCAGTGTTTAACTATACATCTGCTAACATTATTATATTAGTAAGAGTAAATATTTTAAATGAGAACAAACCAATTTAATCTTTAGTGATGGTATCACTTCCTTTACAAATAGTTCAGCAGAGTCTCTTCTTAAGCTGGCCGTGGGCGGGTCATACTGCTGATAAGCCGTCTGCTCAGTCAGACCCTCAACGTTGTACAGAATCAGGTGGCCCTCGGATGTCTAAAATAAAGGCAATATGTAAAGTTTGATTAAGTACAATAATGTTTTTTTTCTTATTTAGAAGGGGCGACGCCAGCGAAGCCGGGTGATCAGTCACCTTGATCGGAACCATTTCACTCATTTCCCCAAATAATATGTTTACAAGTAGTGGGTGGCAATAGTAAGCCCTTGTACCAGATCGCCCCGAAATCTGCATAGTAGAGCAGTGAGGTAGCATTCTGCGGTAGAGCTGGTGGGAATCGGCTTATGAACCCTTCTCCACTGATGTTTACACTTTTGGCAGATATCGGCTTTTACTTAATTGTCAAAAACTGAGACATGAGCAGTATAGTTTTTGATGTTGTTATCAGTTTACATAAACTTATACCAAGGTTACAGAACACTATAACTATTAAATTACTAGAGATAAGCATTTTGATTCTTAGCGCTATCGCACACGGGCAACTTAGTCGCCTTGCAACTGTTTTGTCTCTGTCTCAAGTCCACGGGTTTATATGGAAGCGCGCACACGAAGCGACGCGGTCGTCTGCAACTTTTCATACAAACCATGTGAGAGACAAAATAGTTGCGGAGACAAAAGTCCCCCGTGTGCGATGGATGCTTAGTTGACAGAATTAAACGACTTCCTGTATAATATAAACTAGTTATTTCAAACTGAATTTATGAAGTACTCCAGTGACATTAACATTTAGTGCTGCTGCTGTACTAATACTACGGCTTCACCTGTGTTAACGTAGAGGGTAATGTCCAACTACGCGTTAGAGCGAGGCCCCATTAGTGCGTTGCGCTGCGTTGCGTCGTCGCAGCGTCGTCGCTGCGTCGTTTTCCATATATTTTTTATGACATGCCCCATTAGACTGTTGCGTCGTCGCGCGCGACGTTTCAACGGATCGACGGACAAGAGACGAAGCGGGAGGGAGGGTGATGCGCTGCGTCGTCGCCGCTCAGCTGCGACGACGGACGGCCAGTGATCCACTGCTACAAAGGAAGCTAGACGAGCGTACCCTCTTGCGTTGCGTTGTCGCAGCGTCAACGCAACGCAGGTGTGGCATACAATGCGTTGTTCCGTTGCGACGACGCGACGCAACGCAGCGCAACGCAATAATGGGTCCTCGCCCTTAGCTAAGGCATTACACATATCTAGTAATGTTGTTTGTAAATTAACAATTAACGCGTTAAAGTGTTCGCCACATCTATGGCCAACACTTTAACCAATCTGCGCATTACGCAGATCCCCATTACGCATATGCGTACCGCCTAGATTAACGTGTTAATTTACGCGTTAAGATACAGGAGCCATAGGCGTAGCCAGGTTCGGGGCCAAGGGGGAGCAAATCAGATTTTTCATAAGCACCTAGTCCAATTAATAAACATACTCAAATTAAAATAGGTACTTTTTTAAATGAGCTTTATATTCCATACATTCTCGAGTAGGATTGCCAGATCAGAAGTTCAAAATATCTGGGAGAAAATTTGAAAATTTCGGGATTTTAGGGTTGTTGTCAGGAGAAATCTATATTTATAAAACTCTAAATTAATTGATTGTTGGGATAGGTGTAGAGCCCTAACGGCTGAAGGTAGAGACATTATTTTTGGAGGGTAGATACCTTTTATGACGTAGATGAGCACTAAGAAAGGATTTTAGAAAATTCCCGTTATACAGGGTGCTACAGGTTGTTCAAGTTTGTATGAGAATTTGTATAGGGTTGAAGGTAGAGACACCGTTTTTGGAGGGTAGATACATTTCATGGTGTAGGTGAGCACTAAGAAAGGGTTTTGGAAAATTCCCGTTATACAGGGTGCTACAGCGTGTTCCAGTTTGTATGGAGATTTGTATAAGGCTGAAGGTAGAGACACCATTTTTGGAGGGTAGATACCTTTCATGGTGTAGGTGAGCACTAAGAAAGCATTTTGGAAAATTCCCGTTATACAGGGTGCTACGGCGTGTTCCAGTTTGTATGGAGATTTGTATAGGGCTGAAGGTAGAGACACCATTTTTGGAGGGTAGATATTTTTCATGGTGTAGGTGAGCACTAAGAAAGTGTTTTGGAAAATCCCCGTTATACAGTGTGCTACAGGGTGTTCCCGTTTGTATGGGAATTTGTATAGGGTTGAAGATAAAGACACCATTTTTGGAGGGTAGATAGATACCTTTCATGGTGTAGATGAGCACTAAGAAAGGGTTTTGGAAAATCTCTATATACAGGGTGCTACAGAGTGTTTCAGTTTGTGCATATTTTTTTATGGGAAAATTTAAATGTGTGAAATTAGACTGATAAATACCTAGGTCCATTGGTAATCCATGACTTTCAAAATAAATGCACATCTACCTTAATCACGTGAATGAAGTTGCGGGCAAAAGCCAGTCTTAATATATAAAAAAAATGGAACCCCAAAGCTTGTCTAAAGTTATAAAATATATTGTATTGCAAATGGCAAATAAGAACTTATTGATAACAATTGATAGTTAGTTGTTATCAATAAGTCCTACAACACAACGCGGCGCTATAGCGCGACGTCAGGTTAGTGCTCTAGCGCGGTGCTAAAACGCATTCTGTTTGGAGAAGCCTTAATTATTTTGTTGTCATAAGCTATCATTATGAAAAACAAGAGATAGCATCAACTTCAATACATCATTAATTAATTGTAGATAGTAAATAGAAAAAGACATACTGATATACATATCATAGAAGAATCAGGTTTCCATTCCACTCCAACATTGACACCGAGCCGTTGAACGGATTCATTATTCCTCTTATGATACACTACAGGTACCGATGGCTGAAAAAAACATAAATTGTATGTATTCGACGTGACGATGAAGAAATAAAACATTGACAAAATATTGTAGGAAGTTGTTAATAACTGTTAGCTCTCAATACAATGTTGTGGAAAATGACAAACTATAATTTACGTACCTTACAAAACCACACAGTAAGACAATCATCACTGAGACATGCGAAAAGTATTTTGTCCCTGTTAGACACAATTTGTTTGATAATTTGATTATCAGCACCTACATTCTTGAGAACTTTGGGCCATCCTATTGGGAAATACATTTTGATATGTAAACATTTGCTAATATTGATATAAAAACTTTGGGGATAAGCAGATCCAAAAGGCCGCTTACTACACTGCCTATTTACAATAATATAGTCGTTTTTATTTAATAAATGAGATGAAACATTTTTCGTCAACACAACAAATCGACGTCGCTCATCATCATGACACTAAACTAAAATGTCATTTTTATTTTTTTCACAGCACAGAGTAACTTTTTTTGACAGTTTAGTTACGTTCAGTAACTTAATGTTCTATCCACAATATTTGTCTATGGTTCTATTTTTAATCTTCTAGGACATGGGTCTCCAAACTTTTTAGCAAAAGGGCCAGACTTACTCCTCCACCAAGTCTCAAGGGCCAGGATCTAGCTAGCTCCGTACCAACATACTGTAAATTACAGTATTGTTGGTACGATCCGGCCTGCTTTCGCGGGCCGGATTGTTGGTGCTCGCGGGCCGGATCTGGCCCGCAGGCCGTAGTTTGGAGACCCCTGTTCTAGGAGGTTGCTTCTTGGTTGCTTTTTTGAAAAATGAGAATTGTTTGTTTTTTAAACTCGTGTCAATGTCAATACTTCTACTTTATGCTAAAAATATATCTAGGGCAAGATATCCTATTTAATGTTAAAGGCACTCGAAATAATTGAGTATTTTTGAAAATATTGTTGCAAAATGACGATTTGTGACAATAATGACGAAATTGCTTTAAATAATTACATAATTAGAATTAATACATAATAAATTAATTAATTAGAATAGAGATAGGTCATCATTGTATTATAATTAATGGTATTACTTATTATTATAAGTGAAGCAATAATATACTAGGTAGGTATTTTTTTATTACTTTTGACCAAAGGTAATATTTATGAGCTATCTATTGTTGTTAAATTGTATTTACTTACTGTTAAAAACGATTAACACTTAAAATTCTACATAAAATACACTTATGGCTTTGTGTACCTACTACCTATTGTATGTTGCTAACAATGACGTTGCCAATAATGACGTTTCTAAAAAATCAAGTTTAAAACATTTTGAGACATGTTAGCTTTAGAAAAAATAAAAAATAAATTTTTTTCATGTCAGTGGAAAAAATGCAGTGCGCGCTGCGCGGTATTATACACGTAAATAATTTTACGTGGATATAATAAAACACATTACTTTATATAAATAAGTGATTAATAGTTTAAAGTATGAATGATCACTGGCAACATTGGCTTTGTTTAAAAAATAAAAGGTATTTTTTTTATATTTTTTTTCTACAGATTAGGCCAATTTAAGAAACTAATTTGAATATTTTAACATTTGGTCCCGTATTTATTTTTTTATAAATATATTTGCCGAGCGGATATGGTCAACCGGAATGACGTCATTAGTGGCATGAAAGTTTAAGAAGGAAAACCTTTGCCATCTACTTATAGAAAAAGAACGGCCAAGTGTCATTACCTGTCATAATGACTTTATGGTGGAAAGCGCGGGAACGTTTGACGGGATTGACGGTCTTTTCAAACAAATAAAACTAAAAAATATTTAATTGTTGCAATTTGTATATAATTTGTATAAAAAAGGTGTAAATAATCAATATTTCATTGTTGTAAATAAAATAAAACTGTAAATATGGGGAAGAAGAGTGGGCGAAAACGAAAGAAAAAACTTGAAGACGGGAGTGGAGGCGAAGGTGGAGAGTCCGACTTCAGTGATACCTGCTCCACGAAGTCCCTGGAAGAAAAAATGGAAGAGGATAAGTACAAAGATTTTAGAATCCCAAATTATGTTCGGTTTTATCCAGAACAAGGCGGCAATTTCGAATATGTTGTATTCATAGAGAGTACGAAAAGTGACCAACCTATAGGCAATCGTGACATGATGTCATTGGCTAATTGTTTAAAGAGATACAACAAGGGCGTCAAACAATTGCAAAGAATTAACAAACACAAGATTGGAGTAATTTTTGAGCGGCCAGGCCTGGCTAATGCGGCACTACAAAATAAAAAATTTTTGGACGCTTACAGTTTGGCTGCCAGCATCCCTGCGGCGGCCAGCGAGGTAACAGGAGTAATTACACATGTACCAATAGATTTATCAAATGAAATGATTTACTCCGCACTGACTACAACCAAAAATATTGTGAGTATTAGGCGATTCATGAGAAGGTCAAAGATGGATAATGGGCTAATCAAATTAGAACCCACAAAAACAGTTTCAATTACTTTTTCGTGCCCGGTGCTTCCTGAAAGCGTCGATCTCAACAGCTGGCGCTTCGAGCTGCGTCCTTACATTCCTCCAGTGAAGCAATGCCTCAAATGCTTGAGGTATGGGCATATTGCCAAATATTGCAAGAACTCCGAACGCTGCTCCATATGTGGTGAGTCTCATAATTTTAAATTCTGCTTGAAATCATCTGAAGAAGCCATCTGTTGTCACTGCAAGGGAAATCATGTTGCCATCTCATCACAATGTCCTGTTAAGAAAGAGAAAATACAATTAAATAGAGAAAAAGCTCAAAGCAAAACATATTCTGCTGTATTAAACGAGAAGTCATTCCCTCCTCTGAAACAAAATCCCATTGAAATGCTAGCTTCACTCCTGAATTCTGATCAAATACTGAATATGGTTGTTGAGTCTGTTGTTAAATTGATAACAATGAATAAAACTAATGATACAATTATTTCCACTCAGAGTATTAAAGATACTCTCTTAGAAACAATTAAAAAAAATAAGAAATAAATTATTTAATTTTTTTATGGATATTTTAAGAATAGTTCAATGGAATGCTCAGAGTTTACCTGCACATAAATATTTATTATTAAATTTTTTGCAAGAGTATCAGATTCATGTAGCTTTAGTATGTGAAACATGGCTAAAGCCTCACATTCGTTTTAATATGAAAGGTTATAATATAATTAGATTAGATTCTGGTACAAGACATAATGGTGTAGCCATTTTAGTTCATAATAGTTTACAATTTGCTAAAATAGACACTTCTTTTGATGATTCAATTCAAAATATAGCTGTGCGATTGCAGTATGGCAACAAAGAAATTTCGCTTATGTCCTTGTATAGTCCTGGTAATTGTGATGTTTCATTTTCTAAAATAAAACTTAATAATTTAATTTCTAATTTACCGGGCCCTTTGTTGATTGCCGGCGATTTTAACGCACGGCACACAGCATGGGGTTGTAGTAATATTGATACACGTGGTCGTGATATTCTTGAAAGCATCGACGACAATAACTTGGTTCTTCTGAATGATGGTCAGTTGACAACTGTTGGTTCTAGTAGATGGCAAAGGAATGCTTTGGATCTTACTATGGTATCACCTTCTCTGGCATTGCAATGTGAGTGGTCGGTCCATGACGACCCTATGGGCAGCTATCATTTACCTGTAATTATAAACATCACTATTAGTAATAATAATAATGATTCATCTGATTATCTTACACCTCCTACTTCTTACAATTTTCGTTTAGTAGACTGGCAAAAATATAGCAAAAACGTTGATTACTTATTACAAAATTTTTACATTGATCAAACTAATCCATTAAAATGTTATTCTGATTTGGTTGCGTTATTAGATCTTGCATTGCAGCAGTCAGCTATTATCAGCAATAGGTCTTTCTCTGTTGACCAATCAAATCAATCGGTTAGGAAATTTCAGTCCAGAATCCGCAAAAAACGTATACCACTACCATGGTGGAATAAAAATTGTGCAAAAGCAGTAGAAGATTGTAAAAAGGCATATATTGAGTTTAAAAACAGTCTTACAGAAGAAAGTTTTCTTAAGTTTAAAAGGCTACAAGCTGTTAAAAAAATTGTTTTAAAAAAAGAAAGAAACTTAAGTTGGCTTTCATTATGTCAGTCACTAAATAGATCTACACCCATATCTAAAATCTGGAGGATTGCTAAGAGGTTTAATGGTCAACCTGTTTCTTTTAAAAATGTTTATACAGATTGGATTCCAGAATTTCTTAAAAAATATACACCAGATACTGTTGAGGCCCCTTTACAATATGTAAATAGTATTAATCCTGTACGTAATAGTAATTATTTATTAGCACCATTTAATTTTCAAGAATTTAAAAATGCAATTTTTTCACGACGAGATACAGCACATGGCCTCGATGGTATTCCTTATAAAATGTTAAAACATACTACAGATAATGCCAAAAATATCATTTTGAAAGTTTATAATTTGTTGTGGTCTACCTCTGCCATACCTCTGGATTGGAAAAAGGATTGTCTGGTTCCTATTCTAAAACCGAACAAAGATAAAACCAAAGCAAATTCATATCGGCCAATAGCTTTAACATCATGCATGGGAAAAGTGTTTGAACAACTTCTTAAACAAAGGCTTGAATTCTTCATTGAAAGTAATCATCTTTTACCTTCAAATCAGTTTGGTTTTCGTAGGGGTAGATCCTCTAGAGAGAGTATAGCACATCTTCAACTTGATATTTTTGATTCTCTCAAACAAGATAATGTTCTTATTAGTGTCTTCTTCGATGTCGTTGGTGCTTTTAATAATGTGAATCACCATATTTTAGCTGGTGAACTTCTTTCTCTTGGTATTCCTGAAAAATTGGTTAATTGGATTTTTGAATTTTTGCATGGTCGTGAGGTTTATGTGAAATCAAATAATCAGTTAATTGGACCAAGATATTCATACAGGGGTGTGTGTCAAGGGGGCATATTATCCCCATTGATATATATACTATATGTACATAAATTGAACTACATATTAGGTCCACAAGTAAAAAATTTGCAATTTGCTGATGACTTAGTTATTTACTTCTCTGGATCTGATATTCGACAAGTATCCTCTATAGTTAATTCTGCTCTTAAAAAATTAAATAATTATTTCAGTTACCTAAACTTAGATGTAAGTCCAGAAAAGTCTAAAGTTGTTGTGTTTGGTGAATGTGATTTTGATGTTGATATTGTATATAATAATATTAGTCTGCCATTGGAAAGTGAAGTCAAGTTCTTGGGTGTCATATTTGCTAATAACCTTTCTTGGAATAAATATATAGAATATTTGCTGGGTAAAGCCTATAAGGCATTCAATGTCATTAAAAGTTTATCAAAAATTGATCCTAAAATTCTATTAATGTTGTATAAATCAATTGTGAGGAGTCATTTTGAATATGGCTTTTTTTGTTTTGGGTCTGATCCCAAATTAGTAAAAAAATTAGATATCCTGCAGAATCATAATCTGAGATGCATTACTGGTGCTATGAAGACTACTCCCATTAACTCTTTGCAGGTGGAATGCAATATACCTCCACTTCAATTCAGATTCAAATTTTTAAAATCAAAGTTTTTGTTAAAACTACTTTCACTGTCTACTCATCACCTACTCAGAAAAATTGAATTTCTCTATACAACATATTCTCCTTTGAATGTACCCCGAATCCCCTATCTGTTTCATGACTTCTCGGATATCGTAGAGTTCAATCAGCAGTATAACATTCATAAAACTGAGAATAATTGGATATGTTACACAGGATCTTATGATACACATTTTTGTGACCTGAATATCCACATTCACCCTGATTTAAAGAATAAAGAAGAAGTATATGAAATTACTGATAATTTCCCTCAGCATAGACATATCTATACAGATGGTTCCAAAAATAATGATAATGTTTCGATGGCTGTTTACATACCTTATTTGAAAACGGGTCATGGAATTAAACTCCCGGGCCAAATGAGCATATTTTCCGCGGAGTGTCTTGCTATTCTTGCTGCGCTACAGTTTATTGAGGAGAACACCCAAGAATGCACTCAATGGTTAGTCCTAACAGACAGCATGAGCTGTCTCAAAGCTTTGCAAAATACCAGATTTGATACCGGATGTAACTATATTCTACAAGATATTAAAACAACCTACTTCAAGCTCAAAAGTAATAATATTGATATAGTTTTTATGTGGGTTCCGTCGCATATTGGAGTATCTGGAAACGAAAGTGCCGATAAGTTAGCTAGAGCCATTACAAATGACGCCGCAAATGTCAACATTGACATTAAAAATGTTGCTATACCGTACTCTGATTTACTACCAAGACTTAAACTTTTGTCAAAACAAGACTGGTCCACTCATTGGCAAGAAACTCTAACAGTAAAAGGAACTTGGTATGCGAAGATTAATAATGTTCTTGGCTGTCGTCCTTGGTTCACAAAATCAGCAGAATACCATAGCAGAAAGTTTTATACTATCCTAATACGCCTGAGATTTGGACACTGTCGATTTAACTCACATTTACATAGAATGCGTATTATCACATCTCCAACATGCACTGAATGCAATTTAGGTGTGGATCAGACTCTTAATCATATATTTTTTGATTGCCCTGCTTACAACATTCAGAGATTAGTCCTGGTGGACAGATTATTAGAAATATATAAGACATCTAATAGCATCCCGCGCGACATTCAAGACATTCTCACAAATCCTGAAACTTATAAGGATTTATACAACTTTGTTGTATCATCGGATTTGGAACTATAAACATGGATAAGACTTTGAAGATTTATATCACACTGAAGATGACAAGGAAAATGGAATAGGAAGTGGCTACGGCCTTATATAACCCGGACACAGAAAAAGAAAATTGAAGAAGTGGCTTTGGCCTTACATTACCTGGACACGGAGAAAATAATAATTAAAGAAGTGGCTTTGGCCTTACAAAACTCAATTACAGAAAAATGAAATCTAGAGGCTGGAATTCTTGTAGTTGAAATTATTTTAAATAAGACAATGGCTGTATGGCTCTGCCTTTGCCTTTCCCAACTGACGGGAAGAAGATATTAAAAAAAAAAAAAAAATGACTTTATGGTTGTTTGTAAACAAATAAGTTATAGTTAATATTTCTTCTATTTTATTCATTTAATCCAGTTGTGACGGTTCTAACCTACCTTCTTAATTTGCCGCAATAATTTTTGAGGTGGTAAAATTATAATAAAAATGCTTACCAGTGGAAACTCAGCTGAAAAACTTTGTAAAAACTGACACGCCCAATTTACCCAAATTGCGAAATGTATTGTATGTATTGTGTCTATTTTGGATGTAGGCTACACGGATAAAATTGTAACGATTGCTTGTGGACTGATAAATTTGCAGGATAACATAATAAACATTGTGAAAATATGTGCATACTTTATTTCTATTTACAAACATTTAATAGTAGGGATGTGGAAAAAATTACGAGATAAGTTCATCGATATTTTTCGGGCGATATTAAATACTCTGATATATCGATAGTTGTTTTTACAATAATTTTTCCAAAACATTTTTTTGTAATTACGTATGGTTTCTAATAGTCGACACTATTTTGTCACTGGAGCATTTTGTTTTTTTCCAACTTTTGAGTCTTAAAAATCATCGTAAAATTCGTCAAATCGAGCCAAAATTTCGCGAAGGGGTTTATTTTGCTATTTTTTATGTTTTACAATACCTTAAAATTAGAATCCATCACTTGGTCATCATCCCATTTCATCCCATTTTTTTCTGAGAAATATTACCTATATCGATATTTTTTCACTTCCAACTTCCACCATCCTTAATGCCAAGTTCATTGTCAAAATTGTCTTTGCCCTTTTTTCTTTTTATTTATTATGGCTGGGGGATCTGTATGTGATGACGTCATATGAAGGTCATTTGAAGGTTAAAGCTTTTTATTGAATATTATAAATATCTTTAAAAATATAGACTTATTTTTAAATTTAATTAGTAGACACTATACCGAAAGCTTATTCCTCGAAATGGTTTTGAGATTTCCAGTCATGTTCAAAAAGTTATCAAAGCCAATTGAGTTATTTCTTTATTTTTTATATAAATTACAAGGTATATTAACCAACAAAAAATATTTATGCACACAATTAAAATAAACCTTGATAGTATTTAATTTTACACCATAACGTTAAAAAACATGCATGTGTGACATACCAAATAACGCGATCTTTCGGAGCATTTTCTCAATAAATAAAAAACTCGTGATTTAACTGCAAATCGATTTGGATTGCTTTTTCTTTATTAATTTAGTTAGTAGAATCAATATAATATGGTTTTAAAATTCCTTATCGTTTAGGAGTATTATGGCTAGACATCAATTTTGGGCGTCTCAAATATTCACCCGGACAAAGCTTAACGTCCCACGAGAAAAGGTACGGTCAGCAGCACATCAAGCTATACAAAACCTGTCAAAATCTCCAATGAATTTAAAACCTTACTCTGCTTGTTTTTAAGTTTAAAATTTATTGAGAAAATTTGACACTTTGTGAGAAAGCCCAGCGTACTGCCGTCTCTGTACCTTATGGCCTGGCCATAAATAAGGTACCTTTTCCCATGGAACGTCGTTGGCGGGCGGTAAAAATATCACGCGTTAAAAATCACTTGTGTGAACGATCTCTATGCTTTGAATGGAAGCATTCCATTCAGCAGCTTAATCGCTGAGCCAGCGATAACCATAAAGTACACAGAAAATTTAGGGAGAAGGGGTGAATGGGAGGGGGAAGGGGACCTCTCCCAACTCCCACCAGCACGCGTAGCATGACCAACATCGAGATAGGATTCGACTCAGAGAACAATGGCTTGTCTACACAGAAATGTCACTTTTGTCGGGTTGAGATCGAGATACTCATGCTCGCATTTACAACTAGTAGACTCGTATTGTTCTTTGTCGTGGCCTAATGTCAAAAGTCGACAAACTTGAGCTTTTCTCTTCAACTGACATTAATTTGACAGTTGAATCAGAGAAACTTGTCTACCACCGTTTGAGTAGTCGAGAAGGTCGAGAGAGAATCACAGACTAATAAGAAGATTCGAAATAGTTTTCTACGTATTTTATTTTATATGAAACTAAATTTCGCAATAAAAATAAATCTAAATTATCCGTGCTTATATCTTATTCCTTAAAAACTTAAAATTAAAATTATTTTCATACGTTGATTTCAATATTTCGTAATTTTCTCGTCATTTTACACAGATTACTAAATTAACAATTTCGTTAGTAGTCTGTGTTATCTTTTCAAAATACTCTCAATAAAAGAAAGGCAAACGAATTTATATCCATACAGCTATATTTAATTAGTTTTAAGAGTTTAGTGTTGTGAAATCTATAGAAAGGAACGGTGCTTTATGAGAAATAAAGTAATTATTTTCTACTGGCAATATTATTCTTCTCGAGCTCGAGAGAGCTTGTCTACGGAAGAGAACGCTTTCTTGAGTGCCTCTTTATCTTAGAACATATAAAAAAAATGAGAATCATGTTTAAACTAAATTATTTCGGATCATTTTAGATAATTTTGACGTTTATTGGTGTTGAAATAAAAAGATTACCTTTAAAATTCACTTTTTTTTATTAAGAGACATTAAAAGGTTTCGAAATTCTGAGAACGAGTCCCACCTGTCTGTCAAACTGTGCTCAGCAATCGAGAAGGTCGAGACGACAAGTCTTCGTAGACAAGAGTCCCGTGTGCTCATGCTACGCGTGCTGGCCCCCTAGCATGACCACCGAAACACAATATGATATAGCGATTTATTACGTATAACTGTCAAAATGCAATGGATTTTGACAGTTGAGTGTCGATAAAACGCTATATCACGCCATATACACGTGTTTCGTCGGTCATGCTAGGGAGGCAGAGCATTTTGTTTGGTGCGGAAATGCATAGATTTTCATTAAACCTAACCTCAAAATGTATAAAAAAACATTTAAGGGTAAGTGAGGGGAAATGAGGAGAGTAGAGAGGGGGAACTCACCATCTTCTTCGACAAAAGCTTTAAGAGGTGTTAAGAAATATATTTCTGTAGTCTGTTATAAAAACGCGTCTGCTATAAAAAAAATCTTACCTATCACATCACATGAGAAATTTAAGGAGGGATAGGCAAGTCCTCCTGGACTTGCCCATTCCTCCCTTAAGTTTCTAAGGAGAGTAGGTATTCTACTCTTTCCATGATCACTGGTCGCCCCTATCAGTTTTTTCATACATTTTGAGGTTAGGTTTATTAAAATATCAAAGTTCATTAAAAAATATCCAAATACTTTGATAGGGTCATTAGATGAGGGCTCCCTTATTATCCCCTCCCTTAAATTAAGTTACTAATGTAAATATGAGCCTAAATCAATCAAGCGTTGATTTGGGCTAGAGTAGTCTCGACAATACTTACGTAAACAGAGATCAAATGCTTGCTAAGCAGAGATTTCAGTTCTAAAATTACTCAAGCATCAGCATGATCCTGAGTTTAAGTTTAGTTTGTGGAATTGATAAGATTGAGTTCATCACATTATTCACATTCCGTTTTATGAAAAACTTACTGCATTGTAATCGTAACTCAAAATTGTTCTTATTCACCCCAGTTTACGAACGAAGATATGTATTTTAGAAAACGGAAATAGGGTCTACAATTTTCTACCACTTTTATGTGAGCTGGTAACATTTATTGGTAGTAGTATTATCTATGGTTAGTTTCCTTCCGTTTCTGTCATGGCGAATTGATGCTCATATCAACAAGGAGCCGAATTTTCTTGTAATATTTTCAAAACAATAATTGTCCCTGCTCATTTTTTTTATAAAGTAATGTAGGTAGTGCTGTGTTTCTTGCGTTTATAATGTGCACATGTTTTATGTTTGTCAAAGTGAACTTCCTTCTACAATATGTCGGAAGAAATTGATTTGAACATTAACCACCTCTGTACAACTGAAGACGCATTTGAACAATTTCAATCGACCTCCATGTATGAAGAAGATGAATTTATTACCTTGTCTGATATTGTCTCACCGCCACCGCAGGCACCAGACTTAGCGGCAGACCTTCTTGACATACCTTACGAAAACGAGGTTGTTTTAGAGACGCAACTTGATGAACAAGTTCCAGAAGTAAACAGTACTGTAGAAATTGGCTTAGAAGATACTAAACAAACGGAATTCTTCTCTCCTCCCCCAACCGAACATAACCCGGAGGTTCATCCAGAAATAGCTTTGGAATCAAGACCCAAGAGAGGAAGAAGGCAGAATACTAAACAGAGTGAGTCGATTTTAACTGTAAACCAAAATCATAATGAACAAAGCAACAATAAACCGGAAATTTCAGCACCTGATAATATACCAACTAAATCAACACCTCGTGATTACAAGAAACGATCTAGGAAACCTAAGAGATATGGGAAATCTTCTGCTAGAAGAACAGTTAATGGCCAAACATCTTTAGATGACACTGAAGAGGTAAGTGATAATACTGAGCCACAGTCGGGTTCTCTTTTGAGCTCAACCCCCATCTCAAAAAGTGAAAATGATTCCGTTGGTAGAAAACGTATTAGAAGAAAAGGTGGTAAACCTAAGAAAAAACAAGACAAAAATGTAGACACACCCAAAGAAAAAGATACTGAAATGATGGAAACCGAAATAAATGCTTCAGATAGTAAGTCAAATGATGTATCTCTAACTAATAATACCTTGAACACAATTGCCTCTAAAAGAGGAAGAAGAAAACGACAAGATTTCTCAGAAAAAAGTTCTTACAATGAGCAAGAACCTGAAACAACATGTGGTGATATGAGTTTAGACCAATCTCAAACAGAAACAACAGTAAATACAAGTCTTGTAGATGAAGTTCCTGTGAAGCGCCCTAAAAAACAAAGAAGATCTAAAAAATCTCGTCAAGAATTGACTACAAAAGTTAAAACCGAGATCACAACAATGGAATCTGGTGAAAATTATGATTTTAATGATGATATATGTCTTAGTCAACTTAAAGAAACACTTGAGCCAACTGATACATTTGATGATGCAATGGAAATTTGTGAACCTTGTGTGGGAGTTGTATTAGAAGATGGTGTAACTTTTGAAGTTCCTGTTGTGGAGAGTAATGCTGAGTTACTAACAGTAGCTGAATTAAATACTGATCATGTTAAAGGTGAACAAGAAATGGGGACAGACCAACAACAATGTGAAGATGTGAAGATGGAGATAAAGCAGGAAGAAGATAGAAATGATGTAAATGCATCTAATGAAGATTTTAATGATTCTTTACTCATTGAAGACACCTCAAAAAGGCCTAAGCGCTCTAAAGCTAGAAAGACTTTCCATTATGATGATGCCTCAGATGAGGATCCTTTTGCAAATGTTGAATCATCAGATGATGAACCTAAAAAAGGCAAGAAAGGTAAGAAATATTATTCAGATGATGAATATGTTCCGGGGGCAAATAAGCGTGGCACTATCAGTTCATCTGATGTATCTGATAGTGATATTGACATAGAAGTAGACGAACTGATGATGACACAGAGAAGAAAAAAACAAAGATTAGATACATCACTAGATAACAGCCCAAGAAAACGTGGTAGAAAACCAAAATTGGAAAAAGAAACCAATGGGAATTCTTCTTTAGAAGTTAAAACTATAACCCCCGATGAGAGTCGTACCCATGATGACGATATTGAAATATGCTTGCAGTCTTCTCTCATAAAAGCTGATGAAGATTCTAAACAAAAATTAGGATGGGGTGCTTCAAAAGAGTTTGAAAATTTTATAGCTAAAAGAATTCAAGGTACCGACATTAAAATTAAAAAAGCTTCTACAGTACAGCCCCTTGAAATACCAGTAATAGATCAAAGTGATGGCAAAAAAACTGTGGAGACTAGTATGCAGACTACGCAAATCACTACTAGTTCTGTAGAAGTTCAAACTTCTGTTCCTTACGATGTTCCTATGAAAGATAATGTATCATTGACTTCTGCACAGGCAGAAAATGCCTGTGAATTTTTAAAAGGTATAGTTAAAACTACTGCTGACTTGGGTGAGTTAATGACACAGAAGTCAGAAGATTTTATCAAAAAGAAAATTAATACATCTCATATAACTGACACTTTAAAAATGGACTATTGTGTTCGTAAATCATTTTTGTTATTCAAACTAGCCAAACATAATTTGATGCAAATGGAAGAAGATCTTTCAAAACAATATGAAGAATTTCTTACCAAAAATGATTTATTGAAACATAGGGAAAAGCCTAAAGTATTAACACCAGTCAAAAAGTCTGATGATGGTGACAGTGATTGCGAAATAATTGATGCACCAACAACTGTAGTTCAGAAACCAAAAAAAGATGTCAAACCAAAGTTTAATCCTAAAACAGTTTTCCTCAATAAAGAATTATCAATCAAAATTGCTAAAAAGTCTTCTGAGGAAAAGAAGCAGGAACAGAAGCTGCAAATAAAAGGTCGCCACACAGTATGGATAAGTGATTCAGTGATGGTTAAGAAAGTTAAACCTACACAGTCTTTTTTAGCCCAGGACAGCCGAAATAAAAAACCTCCTGATTATGTTACAATAGAGATGGTAAATAACTTTTTCAAGGAATATGAGCGTCAGCAAGCTTTGTCTACTTGTGCTCCTTTTGTGACCACAGAATGGCTGTCCTCAAATAAATTATATGTATGCAGTTACTCTTTTACAAAAACTGATGACTTTTCACCTGCTACTATAACGGAAATGCCCAGTGGGAGTGAATTGAACACAAATCCTGACACCCAAGTTGCTATTGTAGAAAAAAAACACTGCCAGCAATTTAATATAGAGAATAAGAAGTTCAGTCCCAGATCACTATTCTCCCTTTGTACCCAGACTTTACAAAATTATATGAATATATCAATTTCTAAACCATGTGATGAAACGGAAATCCAAAATGGAATATCTTTAAATACCATAAGAAGTCCAAAGACTTTATGTTCCATATGCGTGATTAATCTCCAAGGCTTTTTGAAGGTCTCCAAGGCTGAAGAAGATAATCTCCAAGGCTGTCAAATACAAGAAAATGATGAGAATATAAATATCTTAAATGTAGTGCCTCTTCAGACATTGTGTTTCCAAAAAGTAATTGAAATTATGAGCTACAATGATAATATGGAAACTAAATTAGAAATGAATACAATGGTTCAACAAAACCTGGATGTTGAATTGGTTACAACTCATTTCAGTTATCACCATGACATTCCATATCATGAAGTTAAGACACTTTTTTCTATATGTGTAACATACATTCAAAATCAACTGTACCCCAAAAAAGACACTAAAACTAAATTAGTATGTGATAAATTCCATCCTACAAAAGCAGTAAATACACCAAACACTCTTAAAAATATTACCATGAAAGTTGTAACTAATTTAATGAATTCTGAAAATGAAAGAAATGAAAGAGTTGAGGTAACAAAATTAAATTCCCTATCTGATCTTTGTTTTGAAACAGTAACAAACAATTTTGGTGATACTCAAGAACACACACCTAAAGAATGTTTGACTATAAATTCTATCGATAGATTAACTGAAGAAGCTTATTTCAACATGGAAGAATCAACCAATTTCACTGACAATCAGGAGTATTATGCAGATGATGACGATGATACAAACTTTTATGAAGATGATGCAGAAGAACATGACTTTGATGAAACCAGTAATACAGAAGACAGTAATTGGATGTCACAAGTCGATGTGAAAGAGTTTATTTCCATTCCAAATAATTTAAAAGAAACTATTAAACCATCAGCAGAGAGAACTGTGTTACCTGTTGCTGAGGAGGTAGCAGAGACTAGAATCAAAATTGAGCCAGAAGAGGAAACTGAACAAACAGTAGATTCTGCTTTAGTCAAAACCGAACCTTTACATAATCTTGATGAAATGACTATTATACCTGAAAGTATCATGACAAATTCTGTATCACCTGAAAATGATTTTTCTAGCAATAAAGTTCAAAGAAAAGGCAGCGCAAGTTACGACATAGATTCTTTCGAAACTTTTGTTAGGACTAATAAAATGATGCATGATTTAAATGAAAGCGAAGAAATATTTAGTCAAAGTGCGGCTCGAGTTCGAAGGCAGTATGAGCCTGACTCAGATCCAGAAAATGACATGGGGATGAGTTTGTTGGTGCCACAAACTTTTGAACCATTACTTATAGAAAATGTTAAAGATAGTCTCATGGAAAGCAGCGGTGATGAAAACAGCAGTAAAAAACCTGCAGGAAAGAAAAAAATAGATAGGCGCAAAGTGAAAGGTAAAAAAAATGTGGACATAACAAAATCGGATAAACTAGTCTCTATAGAAAAGTCTTCAACAAAAGAAAATCCAAAGGAAAAACAGCCTGTTTGCAATGAAATAGCTGTCCTTACACGAAGAATGCGAGGAAAAATAAGACAAGAAGAAAAAAAAGTAGAATCATCTGATTCAGAACATGAAAATGGTAGCATAATCTCAAAAAAAGATAAAGAGAGTGATAATATATTATCTAAGAAAGGAAAAGAAAACGCTAAGGATAAAGAGAGTGATAATATATTATCAAAGAAAGGAAAAGAAAACACTAAGAATAAAGAGAGTGATAATATATTATCAAAGAAAGGAAAAGAAAACACTAATAGTAGGACTAAACAGAAAACAGGCAAAATTATTGAGGATGAAATTCAATGCAACAATGTTGATTCAACTGAGCAATTAAATGAACAAAAAAAGTGTAACTCTCCAGATCCGAGCACTCTTCGTTTCACTGGATTCAGTGCAATAGACCAGAATGAAGGGTATAATTATCAAAAGTATGTTAAATATGTTTATGATAAAATATTAACCTCAGAATCTGATGAAGGTAAATCAAAACCGGAAAAAACCGGTCCTCTTTTTAATCCTGAAGAACCTGTTGAATTATTAGAATGTGAACCGACAATGCCTATATTTGATAATCAAGATACTGAAAAACCAGCTGATATAACTTCGGATAGAGAAATTGCAATTAAAGAAAGGCCAATACCTGCAGAAAAAGAGGTAGACAAAGAACCACTGCCATATAAGATGCGTCATGGGTGGAAATGTTACCAATTAGATCCAAATGATCCAAAACTGTACAGCGATGCACAAATTGATCTTGAAAAATTGCCTGAAACCTTTGTGGACACATACTTCAAATATCAAAATATATCAAATAACAATAAAGAAGATGAAGAAGTAAACAGGTATGTAAACTAATTAATATCTCAGCATACATTTTTCAATCCTTGCTAATTGATTTAATATTCTTTACTGCTTTACTTAGTGGGTTTCATTGCTGTAATCCAAGACGTTTATCATTTGAAATAAATTTTTATTTGTAGGCTTACAAATCTTCAATCTTTGAATCGGCCTGCCATAAAAGAAGCTAGAGGCAGAGGCAGACCAAAGAGACACCCGCCTAAAGACCAAGCTTCCGTAAAAACTGAAGAGGATAATACTGATTCAAGAGTAGATTCCCCAACCTTCTCTGAGCCTTACGATGAGCTCACACCTTCTGAAGATGAAAATGCTAAAGTTGACGATGAATCAGCTCCTACTGTAAGTCATTCTTTGGTTTAGAGATTAATTCAATCTTTGAAACTTAGTTGTGAATTAGTTTAAACGAAATCATAAAAATGCAGTCTAATGTATTGGTTAATATAATGATAAGAATCCTGCTTATTTGTCTTTCAGTCTTTATTCTCAATATGTATATTAAGTAAATATTAATGTTATTGTTTTAATTCAGCCTAAAAAGGACAATTCTTCAGAAAATACTTTGGCTAAGAGTTCTCTCATGGATGACAATGATACTGACGAGGAAAGAGGAGTTAAAATTAAGAAAGAAATACCGGATGCAGATGCCAATGACCAACCAGTTAAAAAATACAAGCCGGGCCCCAAATCTAAATGCAAACCTCCAGAACCGGTCGATTCTGAATCTTTCATGCTGACTGCCGATAAGATGATGAACAGAGAGTTGAATCTCCTGCATGCGCCTATTGTACCTGTAGAAGAAATCCAGGAAACATCAAGTAAAGGCCCTGTGACTAGAAACAAACAGGTAAGTTATTTAAGAATTTTAGGTATTATGTAACTTTTAGGGACTTTTTTACAGATTCCTAATAACCAATCTTCTGGTTTAATAAAAAAATGGCATAATTTGTAATCAAACAAAAGAAAAGACTTTTTATGTCTAATCGATTGGAGTTTAAAGTTTTAGTTTTTTTTTTTAGAAGAACACTTCTAGGTCAGGCACAAGCTCGAAACGCATAAAGGCTGAAGATGACGGTTCGTCATCGGAAGAGGAAAAGCATCAATGGTTTACGATCAAAGAAAAGCTTCTGAAGAAAATGATAAACAAGAAAGATACTACACGGTATATACGAAATCATACCCTTATGAAAATTACTCTATTGTTACAAACCATTTAAAATCAAGAGAACATTTAAGTTTCAAGATAAATTGGTTGTCTATAAATATTCGCTTTATTACAGAGAGGACGACGCGAAACGAGCGAAGCTTGTGAGTGAATTTATAGAAAGGCGCGGCGACTTAGCCGAGAACTACTTGGCGAAGCGACGTAAGCACGGGGCGGGCGGCCGCAGCAAGCGCTCAATCAAGAAAATGCTGGAACGACAGAAACAATTCAAGTAAATATATACCTAAGTTCAAGTAATAAGTCAAAATAATCAATATTTAAATTAGCTTAAAAAATTAAGCACTTTTAAATCGTCTATTAATAAACTAACAATATTTTTTTGTCGCAACTGGAAAAAAGGTTGTGTATATGTCGTGGGTTAATCGTTGAACTGGGCCGATCAAGATCTGCCTGGCCAGATCACGATGTGCCGGCATTTCATGATCTGGCCAATAATTTCATGATATGCCCAATCAAAAATTAGGCAGATCGATAAAAGCAACCTATTCGTCGATTTGCCCTACTAGTACTTAGCCACATCGAGATATGGCTGGGCGCATCGTAATATACTTCCGTTTCGCGACGCTTGTGGCGCTGTAACGCTGTTTGTGCTCTGTCAGCTGTGTGCTTACGTACGAGCAAGATGGCGGCGTCACAAGAAATCGAAAATTGTGATAATAAAAACAATACGCTTTCAAGCGATATTTGTATAACGAACCACGTGTTAAGATGATAATAATGAGAATTTTAAGATGAGAATGATGATTTATAATAAACAAAATTAAAAAAATAATTAATATACCTATATTATTTTCATTTTACTAATACTTTGGTCACTCTACAGACTATTTATCCCAGCATGATTGGTTTTATCTTTATTATCTAGTAAAATAATTATTTTCTAAACTTCATTTTATTTGCTTGTACTTTGGCCACCCCTCAGAATCGATTTGCCCAAGCATGGCTGGGCAAATCGTCAAACGTTATGCTTTGAACGATATGGCGGGTTTGACAAGGCAAATCAAGAAATGCCGGCGTATCGTGATTTGCCCAGGCAGATCTCGATCGGCCCAATTCAACGATTGGCCCACGACATATACAACCTGGTCAAGTTAACTTGGCACCTGAATCAAAAGCGATGTTGTCTTATAATCGTTGACATATCTGCAAGTGCTGTTACTATGTTCTATCATTCCACTATCATATTGCCTTTTTAATCAATCCAATAATTACACAGCTATTAAAGTATCAGACCAAAATATTGTCTTGTGTGGAAACAAAATCATTCGAGCCAGGTGCCGAGTTAACTTGACCGGGTTGTAGTTGCAATATTATCACCAGAATTGCAATAAAGTTAGCTTTGTTCGAACTTAAATTCAACCAAATTAGTCGAGTCCATTGTAGCTGTAAAATAATGCAATTTTGTCTTTCAGAGTGTTATCTCGAGAGCTTTTCGGTGATGTTCCTGATACATCACATCAGGGCAAGGGAAAGCATTCCTCCTATTTCAAGGGTAGACGGAATATAAGAAAAGTGAGTAGTTCAAGTATAATTTCACTTGCATTATATGCACACTAGCGGCCGCCCGCGACTTTGTCCGCGTGGTCTCTAGTAAACCTTTGACCAGAATTAAAAGTGTCCTATGTTTAAACTATCTGTGTGCCAAATTTCATTCAAATCCGTCCAGGCATGAAGATGTAACAAACACACACAAACTTTCGCGATTATAATATCAGGGGAGTCTCACTCCGCGCTTAAACTTTTATATTAGCCTACTGCTCACGGCTCACTCAGTCAAACCAGCGCACAAGGGATGCCATGTGTTGGATGAGACAGAGCTACACAATTAACGCGACAGAAAGATATTATTGCCGTGCAGCAAGAGTAGCTTATTATTTGATTGTCTTCGCGCGGACGGGCTTCTGTACGTTAGTACTATTATATTCTGTGATATTATATTATTTTAATAAGTAGGAATAATTAACCTTTGATTTGTAACTAGATAAATTATTTTGTTTATTTTCAGGTTCTCGACAAGAAGTCTTTAGCCAAAGGCACCGTGTTAGCCAATATGGAAGAATTCGAAAGGAAACGTAGAATAAACATAAGGCAAAGTAGACTGGTGAGATGTAACCAAATTATTGTTGATATATATTATCACATTTTGTATCATACCAGGTGTAACAAGACCTTCAACGAAGCCGAGGTCTACGAATTCTGCCCATCATCAGGACCATTTCTTTTCAAAATTATTGCTGGGAAACGATTTTGATTTTTGGTGTTAAAAAGTATTGCATACTTTACCACGCAATGTAACGCGTACAACAGACCGCGCCTGCATAGTAGAATCAAATAAGTAAGTCATCTTACTCATTATAGCACCGAGCGCGGTTTGTATGTGAGCGCGCCCGTGCGTATGCGTCGTCGCACGCACACACTGACAAAATTTAAAGGTGATAAAGGTGCACCAGCCGTGGCTGCGCCGCCGTACGAATACCGCCCGCGCTCACACGCGCGCTCCGCGCCGCTCGTAATAATTTGTATGTGTACCTACCTACAGTACATGTAGGTACATACCATAAGCCAATATTCAATTTCCAAATTTAAAGTTTGATAAGTGTAGTTAAATGAAAAAGTAAAAAATAGTTAATAGTGTAAAAAAATATTTCATAAGTAATCATTTTATTTTATTTGAATAAATTAGTAGGTACATGATTGTAAAGCAACGTCTTAATTAATCCTATTTCGACCGTAAGTTTTCAAATCAGATAACATACGTATGTAATGAAAACATTGCACCAAGTTAGTTCCTGCAGGGCTATCGGCTAAAAGCAATGAAGTAAATGTAAACTGTAATTTCGCAGATGGATGTGATACAATACATTGCTTCTTTTCTTTAGTATGTTTTTATTGGTGTCAAAACGAAAGTGGCAATGTATCACATATATCTGTCAAATTACAGTTAATATTAACTTCATTGTTTTAGCCGACAGACCCGCTGGTCTATAAACAAAAAAATATTTAAAAAAAACTTTGTATTATAGATCCCTGATGCTTACCCTACACGGAAAAAAATGTTTTGTGTAGACATTGACTACCTATGCATTTTTGACGATTGAATAAGCTAGTGACAGCCCTACGTGCTTAGGCTATTATCGCTCGCTCGAGGCTCGAGTTGGCCTACTTATTTGGTTCTACTATGGCGCCTGCGAGTGAATGGGTATGTGTTACAATGCCGAAGTAGAAAAGACCGAATTTTACAATACCTATGGACGAAATCCCGAAAATTAAAAGGCCGAATGGTTGTTTGGCCGTACGTTTAAAATCACGAAAGGACATTTTACCTAAAACACTAAATCCCGAAGCTTAAAATACCGAAGGTTAATATACCTAAGTTCTATACCCCGAACTAGGGATGGGTCCAGTGAAAATTTCAATGAAATGAAAATTAAATTTATTTGAAATTTATGAAATCTTTCAAAACGGGTTGAAATATTTCACTTTTGAGTGAAATTTATTTCCAGTACTAGAAATCCCTTATTTTCTGTATTAGTTTACTATTTCAACGTATTAAATGAAATTTAAAGGCTTAGGTAATTGACCGAGCGAGCGCGAAGCGCGAGCGAAGCGTCTCTGCTTCAGCTTGGGCAACAATTCTTTCGTATGTCCTTCCTGCTGTCCGTTTGTTCTCCTCTATAGGTTACAGGTCGCATTTCTCAACCGATTCTCGTGAAATTTTGTGAGCAGATTCGAAAATTATATAGAATTTTATGGTCGAGCCAGTTTTTCGAAATTTTTCAAAATGGCGGAGATGTGTAAAAGAATATATTTCAGTCCGGCTTTCCGGCACTGTTGTTCTGTACAGGTCGCATTTCTCAACCGATTCTTGTTAAATTTTGTGAGCAGGGTCGAAAATTATATAAATGTTATAGTCAAACCCCGAAGTCCCGGCTCTCCTTGGTTTGCCTAGTCAAACCTCAGGTTTGACAAGAAGGCTTAGTCAAAGTCCAAAACCAATGGCATATTTCGGCCTTTGACTGACGAATTTATGGCCTATTTATTATTTCTAGGAGAGACTAACTTGGGCAGTCGAAAGCCGAAACTCAATACGATCAAATCGAGGTTTGACCAGTCTCGTTTAAATTAGGCACAGAATTAGATATTTTGTTTGTGCAACTACGAAAAACACATTCTGTAGAGTGAAAATTTAACTAAATTAACAATCTTCCTGTAAACAAAAAAAATCTGTTGTCTGTTTAAAAGAAAATAACCACGAAATTTAATATGAACGCTCCGCTGCGCTTCGCGATTGTCTTAAATTTCTAATCTATCACGTGACTTACAGGAGTAAAGCAGCTTTGACTAAATATCACATCAGAAATGAATGATGTTTTTTATAATCTTGAGGTTAAGTTTAGTCAAAGAGTCTGCGTTACTCCTATAGGACACGTGATAGGTTAGGAATTTAAGACGATACCTACACGATTTTATTTTGGGCTTTAAGCCGATTTTATTTTGGGCTTTGACTAAGGCTTCTTGTCAAACCTGAGGTTTGACGAGACAAACCTAGGAGTGCCTGAGCTTCGGCGTTTGCCTATAACTTAAACATTTTTTTGTAGCCTGTTTTTCGAATTTTTTCTTGGCGGAGATATGTAAAAGAAACATTTCAGTCCGCCATTCCAGCACTGTTTGTTCTCCTCTACAAACGCATTTCTCAACTGATTCTCGTCAAATTTTGTGGACAGGTTCGAAAATAATATAGAATTTTACTGTCGAGCCAGTTTTTTTTAATTCTTTAAAATGGCGGAGATATATACATGAACATATTTTAGTCTGACTTTCTAGCTTTCCGTTCTCTACAGGTGCCATTTCTCAACCGATTCTCGTAAAATTTTGCGAGCAGTTCGATAATATTATAGATTTTTAAGTCGAGCTAGTTGAAATTTATCAAAAATATCACCCATTTCCAAAAATAAGTATTCAAAATTAGAAGCGCCATCTAGCTGCGCATAGCTACCAAATAATATACCAAACAGCACGTAACCAAATAATATATCTAACCTACTATGTGCTTTGAAAGACCTCGTGAGCAGTGAGGAAAAAGGGGTTTCGATTGCTCGGCCACGGTGTCGTAGAAGAAAAACGACTACGTCAACATTACGAAGGAATATGTAGAAAACTAACAATGAAAGTCGCAAATTTGTAAGTTCAATATTCAGAAAGTTTAATCATGACCGCGCGGTCGAAACGTGGAGGACCTCGCGGCCACGCAGTTCTCTCAAACGGAGCTTAGTAAAGGTTCCATTATTTTTGCTAATCGCAGATACGATTTCGTAGATAATTAAGACAGTATAAGTAAAGCCCTAATGTTTGGACCGTAAAGTCCAAACATTAGGGTTAATTCCACGTTTTTCTGTAGGTCGTGAAATCCAAACCTTAGGGCTTTATTTAATACTGTCTACTTATTTTTACCTAATCGTATCAGGGATTATAAAAGATAATGGGACCTCTATCAAGCTCCGTTTGAGAGAACTGCATGACCACGCGGTTCTCTACGTTTCGACCGCTCGGCCATAGCATTTAATTTCTGTAGCAGGTCGTGAAGTCCAAACATTAGGGCTTTATTTATACTGTCTATATTTTCTACATAATCGTATCAGCGATTAGCAAAAATAATAGGACCCATACTAAGCTCCGTTTAAGAGAACTGCGTGACCGCGCGGACTATGGCGCGGCCATAACATTTAAAGCTATGTAGGTCGTGAAATCCAAACATTAGGGTTTTTTATACTTTCTATATTTTTCTACGAAATCGTATATAGCAAAAAGAATGGGACCCCTACTTAAGCTCCATTCAAGAGAACTGTGTGGCCGCTCGGTTCTCCACGTTTCGACTGCGCGGCCACGGTTAAACTTACAATTTTCTGAATATTATTCCTACTTTGCGACTTTTATTGTTAGTTTTCTACATATTCCTTCGTAATGTTGATGAAGTCGTTTTTTCTTCGACGCCATCGTGGCCGACAATCGAAACAGACATTGAATATTTTGTTATTAAAAGTTGTAAAATAGCCGAAGCTATTCGTAATTTGAGCCAACTTATTTGTTTATTGTTTTTTTCTATAATTATGTTGATATATTGACAAAATGCATGTAATTTTGTTTTATTTAGGTCAGATGAAACTTAAAAATAAATTTCACTCTAAACTGAAATATTTCAAACCAAAATGAAATTTATTCTAAATATTTCACAGACCGAAATTTTTCGTGAAATTTACCCAACCCTACCCCGAACTACTTAATACCGAATTGGCTGTGGAGGTGTCTTTGGGCTTCGCCTGAAATGCTTTATAGTAAATTTAGCTGCCGAAAATTAGTCTAAACTAGTCTACTGGGACATAGAAACCGTAGACCGTAGGTCACGACACGAAATAGGTGCGAGGAGCGTAGCGACGAGCATGTTAGGTTGACATGAACTCAGCGCGCGAGCCGAGCGAGCGAAGCGAGCGTGCCGCGGCAGCGGCCGGCGAAGCGCCAGAAAAAAACCATTTCAAACTCGATTGGTGGATTTTGTCAAAATAATGACCATCTTACAAGCATTTTTGAGTAAAACAAATTAACCGCAACGCATTCATAAATGTATGTGTAGGTGAAGTAAGTTTCGACATTTTAACCGTCGGGATTTTGACCTTTCGGGATTTCGACCTTTCGGGATTTTGAACTTTCGGTCATTTGATAATCGATCTTTCAAGTTTCGGTCTATCGGATATCGATATTTAGAATGTTCGGTATTTTGAAAATAGGTGTTTTATGTGTCGATATTTCGGTCGTATGTATTATGAATTGTCGGCATTGTAATGCATACCCGAGTGAATGCTACACAGCTGCGTGCGGCCGAGTTGAAAGGCAGCGTTTATGTGCCTGCTCATGAGATACATCGAGTGACGACGTTTTGAAGCCATTGTTTGTTACGAAATACTAAAAATTTTGATAATGTTTCATTGGACAAAAAGTAGGAAATAACGAATAAAATAATATTTCATAGGGTAAAAACGGGACCCTATTACTAAGACTCCGCTGTCCATCTGTCTGTCTGTCTGTCACCAGGCTGTATCTCATGAACCGTGATAGCTAGACAGATGAAATTTTCACAAATGATGTATTTCTGTTGCCGTTATAACAACAAATACTAATAACAGAGTAAAATGAATATTTTGAGGGAGGCTCCTATACAAAAAAACGTGATTTTCTTCTGCTGATTCTGGTAACGAACCCTTCGTGCGCGAGTCCGACTCGCACTTGGCCGGTTTTTTTACATTATTGCCTTTAAAAGAGCTCGGCTTCTGAACTGATTTCCAAAGAAATGGTAATCAAAGTCTGTACATTTGCTAAGGAGCTACGATTCCACAGATCTCTCTCGAGATTAAAGACCACAATACTAATTGTCTATGTAATGCACGTTTTGTAACTAAGTGTAAATTTTCAGAGGGAAATATTAGGCTGTGAGGAAGGCGTGAACGTTCTAGTCATAAACGACGAGGTGTGCCTCGAATATGATTTCGAGAGCAACCGGCCGGTAGTCACCATACACCAGTTCTTCACCAAAGTCATGAAGGCTCATCAGGTGAGAAACCGTTTATTTTGTGGTCAAGTTGTTATTTGTTATTTTAATGTATATTTTACATAAATAGTAGAAGTAGGGATATTAATAGGACATTTACACTATAAAATACTAATAACATAATGTTTAGTAGTCAATTTTAATATAATTTATATTGAAATATAGTTAGATTTCAGTAGAAAATTTCACTCTAATTCAGTGGACTTCTACGGAAACAGAAAATTTCACTCACATATACACACACACACACACACACACACATACATCAAATTTACTTTGCCATTTCCAACGTGTTTTAATAAAATTAACTTATTCAAATCTTTTTGTTTAGCTTCAAAGTCATACTGTATAAACTGTATATTCCCCCCATAGGACAGAAACCCCTAGTGTGGGAGTTAGTTATGTAAGCTTTGTAAACTTATTGGAAACTAGCGGCCGCCCGCGACTTCGTCTGCGTGGAAAGTTTTTTTGCTATCCCTCGGGAACAATACATTATTACGGGATGAAAGGTATCCTATGTCCTTCTCTGTACCCCTAAAAACGTGTATGCAGAATTTCATGATGATCGGTTCAGTAGTTAAGACGTGAAGGCGTAACAAACAAACGGACTTTCGCATTTATAATATTAGTAAGGATAAACAATTTATCATCATCATATCATCATCATATTCAGCCCACATCAACCCACTGCTGGGTATAGGCCTATTTATTAAATTAAGAATTTTGCTTAAATCCGCCTGATAGTCGCCGAATGCGCTCATCCACTGCAACATCGAGTTACGTTTTTAAGTAGTCAAATCAGTGAAATGTCCGACCGATATCAGCACTCAATAGAATAGAATAGAATATATTTATTTATCACATAAGAAATACAATAAATTTACTTAAAACTACTCTTAAGACAAGCATATGCTAAAAAGGCTTCCACTCAGCTTTGTGTCGCGGTACACTGTGACTGCACCACGACGCTAATTTTCAGTGGTCACCTGACAGTGGAGAGCGAGGGAGCAGCATAATTGTACTTAGAACTATTAAGCTTTAGAGATATAATATTAAAGTGATATGATATATTAAAGTAACACAAAGTAACAAATACTTAATACATAATAATATTAAAGTAACACACAGTAACAAATAATACATAATAATATAACACTCAATTGAAAATAGAAATGTCACAAGAAAATTGATTTGACAGTTAAGTTTAGTGATGTGTATCATATCGCGTTTTGGTAGTCATGCTTGGGGGGCTGGTTAAATCATTATGTATCGTTCCAGTACGAAGGCGTAAAGTTCATGTGGGACGCGTGTTTCGAGAGCCTGGAGCACATCGAGGCGGGCCATCCAGGCGGCGGCTGCATCCTGGCGCACTGCATGGGGCTCGGCAAGACGCTGCAAGTGCTCGCGTTACTGCACACGGTATGTATTGTGTAGCGAGAGCCTGGAGCACATCGAGGCGGGCCATCCAGGCGGCGGCTGCATCCTGGCGCACTGCATGGGGCTCGGCAAGACGCTGCAAGTGCTCGCGTTACTGCACACGGTATGTATTGTGTAGCGAGAGCCTGGAGCACATCGAGGCGGGCCATCCAGGCGGCGGCTGCATCCTGGCGCACTGCATGGGGCTCGGCAAGACGCTGCAAGTGCTCGCGTTACTGCACACGGTATGTATTGTGTAGCGAGAGCCCGGAGCACATCGAGGCGAGCCATCCAGGCGGCGGCTGCATCCTGGCGCACTGCATGGGGCTCGGCAAGACGCTGCAAGTGCTCGCGTTACTGCACACGGTATGTATTGTGTAGCGAGAGCCCGGAGCACATCGAGGCGAGCCATCCAGGCGGCGGCTGCATCCTGGCGCACTGCATGGGGCTCGGCAAGACGCTGCAAGTGCTCGCGTTACTGCACACGGTATGTATTGTGTAGCGAGAGCCCGGAGCACATCGAGGCGGGCCATCCAGGCGGCGGCTGCATCCTGGCGCAAAATGTTGAGTCATGTAATCGAATATAGCGCAAGACTTCAAGACTAAGGGTGCTTACATAAAGAATCCGGTATCCGGTGCAGACGAGTTTGTGTGGGTCGGCACCGACCGATCGGTGCTGGTGTAATATTCCCATGTTATATGCATTTACTTATAAAGAATGTGATCTGTTACACTAAAGTACCAGATCACATTAATTTAAAAGTTTAACAAAAATTGATATTTGGAGCTTCAGTCAGTCATGCTGTTTGGTGTGTTTCAGTCCTTAAAGTCGAAATTGAGATTGATATTGGTAGCTCATGAGTGATTTCCCTGGTGATTTGTGTCTAGCGGCATTTTAGCCACAACTGTTGCATAAAAACGAAAATGTGTTATGTTAAGGTACTGACACACCCGCGCGTGGGCATGCAGCGCGTGCTAGTGTGCTGTCCGCTGTCCACAGTGCTCAACTGGGTGGACGAGATACACAAGTGGATTGGGCCAGTCACGGACCAGATCAAGGTGAACATATACACACACACACACACACGAACACACATACACTCATATACACTTGCACAAGCAAATTAGATCTGTAAATATGTATAACAATACGAGGGCGGCTGGATACATAACGATTGATAAGAAGAAGACTAAAAACTCCTTAGGAATTCTTACGCTACAATTTTTTCAATATTGCAAAATATTAAGTAATACTTTTGGAAACAAAAAGCTCAAGCAACTTCTATCTTTTTCAATGACCCTGTCGACCCTCTCGGCGGCACTCATGACATCAAATCAAAACATCTGCTACGGCGTCGGCCGTTTAGTCGCAGAACGTCAAAAGCGCAAAATTTCAAGCCATCGCAAAACGTCAAAAGATCAGAATGTCAAAAGAGCAAAACGTCCAAAGCGCATAATGTCCAAGGAGCAAAACGTCAAAGGAGCAAAAAGCCAAAATGTTCTAATTATGAGATTTACCTAACCATCATGATTCAAAAATTGACGCGGCTGCACACGCGACGGTTATTCGCGACTCCGTCGGTCCGCACGCAGACGGCAAAATATGCACCCACTGCCCAAGCTTTGGGGCTACTCAATGCTCTGATCGCTCAGCAACCAGATGTTGTTGTATTCTGTGTCTGTCCATGTTTTTGTTCATTGTGTTATTCGTCTGTTGAGTGTATAAAATGTAATTGGCCTTCTGTACGCTTTGGTGTGAAACTGTAAATGCAGTGGGCAATTGAAATTTAAATAAATAAATAAAAACTTATTTTGGTGAATTGGAATTCATTAATAAATAAATAAAAAATGAAAATAAAATGTTTTCTTTTAATAATTACGCTGCAAAGGTGCCGAAACGTCGGGAAAATAAAAAATCAAACCAAATACCAACTTATTACCAAAGCACTTTCAATAAAACCACGCTAGTATTCGTTAAAAAGTGTTTTATTTCATGTCTAGTGAGCGCATAAGCTTGAGATGAATTTAATTTTCGTTATTTATTTCTTTATTAATAAATTCCAATTTATCAAAATAAGTTTAAAAAAATGGTGGTTTGGTAAATCTCATAATTATAATGTTTTGACGTTTTGCTCCTTGGACATTCTGTTCTTTTGACGTTTTGCGATGGCTTGACATTTTGCGCTATTGACGTTCTGCGCCTAAACGGTCGTCGAATACCATTTCATCCTGAAAACGGATGCTAAATCGGATCTTACCTTCCTGAATGCAATTAATCTTCTCTGAATTTAGAAGCGACTGAATATCAGATCCGTTATTCAGGAAGGTCTAATAATCTTTTAAGGCCTTTCTTGGAAGAGTATGTACAAAAAACTAATAAAGAAATTCAATATTATAGAAAATAATTTGTAATATAAAATTATTCGTTTACATTTCAAGCCCGCAAAGTTAAGGAGAAAGCTACAGGTAATAAGTTTATATTTTAAATGTGCCTTGTTTATTGATTGTGTTTGGTTATAATACGATACTACTAACTATAGGTGCTATGTACGCACATACAGAGCTCATTAATATATTTTTCTTATTACAATTATTATTGGCTTAGGGATAATTCGTATACGAACTGTGTAGGTATTTCTGAAAAGAGTAGGCTCATCCTGTCCATAGAATCGAAGTTTTAATCCACTTTCACATATCTCAGGTGTTCGAGCTATCAAAGCTTCGCAAGACCAACGTGCGGGCTTACCAACTAGAAGACTGGTACAAAGGAGGCGGCATTTTCATCATCGGCTACGAACTATTCCGCAGCTTGACTACCCTCGACCCGTACCTTGACGACGTTCGCCCCGTCATAGTCAACAAAATACGCAGCGCACTTTTAGACCCTGGTCCGGATATCATAATATGTGATGAAGGGCATTTGTTGAAGAACGACTGCTCGGTCTTAGCTGTGGCGATGAGTCGCGTGCGCACTAAAAGGAGAATAGTCTTGACGGGAACTCCTATGCAGAATAATTTGAGGGAATACTATTGTATGGTCAACTTTGTGAAGCCAAACCTGCTTGGGACGTATGCTGAGTATTCAAATAGGTATGTTGAATTACAAACATGTATACGCAGAAAAAAATGATAAAATATCAAAATGAATAAACTTTTACCTTGTCAATTTTCGATCTTATGTGAATAAATCTAAGGGCATTCATTCATTACTTTTAGATTGCCCACTACCACCAAAGTTATATCCGCATATGTGTTGTTAATTTCGATTCTTTTTAATGTTGAGTTCTCCCACCAATTGACCTGTACTCCAGCCATCTTTCGGAATTGGTAAATAAAATTTGCACATTTTTCGTAATTATTCCACAAATACGTTACTTTAGTGAAATAACACCAGAAAAAGTATTAGGACAACATGCAATAAAAAAGTACTTATGAAGTTAAGTGGCGGTATTTTGTAAATATTATTTCCTTAAGTTGGCTGGAGTATAGAAAATAACAACTACGTTTATAACAAAATATCACTATGAAATGAAATGAGATGCAATTAATTTATTTGCCATAAAACACGGAAATAAATCTAAATAATTATCCCATAGATTCGAAAACCCGATTATGAACGGTCAACACCGCGACTCCATAGAAGCAGACATACGGCTGATGAAAGCTCGCACCCACATTCTCCACAAAGTTCTAGAAGGTTGCCTACAAAGGCAAGAGGCTTCTGTACTCTACCCTTATCTGCCCAAGAAGCACGAGTACACTGTCTTCGTGTCGCTATCTAAATGCCAATGGGACCTCTACAAACATTACCTGCAGAACTGTACGAACGAAGTACGAAGTAATAAGAACAATGTCTTGAAAGACTTCCACATACTGCAGAAGATCTGGTCGCATCCTCAAGTGCTGCATAACTTCCAAAGCAGGAGTGCTGATGACAAGAATAAACTTAAAAGTAAGTATGCAAAGCTGCCCACATTTTATTTTATTTATATTCAAGGAAAACAAACAGCATATTAAAGTAACAACAACAGTAAAAACAAGACTCTAGTACGGACATTCCTTTGACAGTTTTCACTTGTAGAATAATCCAAATACAAGTGAAGAAGTTATAAAAATTGTAGAATGGGATCGTTTCACATTAAGAGACAATTATTACTATTGCTTTTAATTTGTTGCTTAGCGGTTCAGTTAGGAGCGGTAGGACGTGCAAATTCTCTCTTCATTTAGTTTAATCTCTAGTCTCTTAGTTAATTCCCAATTCGCGGAAACTGCGCCATGTATTAAAAAATCGCTCGTCGCGCCGCCATTCGCTCCGCCGCGTGGCCACGCCGTTTTAATATCTGCTCTATTCCACAGTTGAGAAGCTAGAAGATGACCTCGCCACCGAGGACCTGAACGCGGAAGACATCAAACCCAGCGATACCGACACTTGGTGGTTGCAATACCTCGACGGCGGAGAAATGCTGGACTCTTTGCACAGCTCTAACAAGTTTGTGTGCGTGTTTCGCATACTGGAGGAGTGCGAAGCGTTGGGGGACAAGTTGTAAGTATGCCGATGTTTGTACAGTACGAGGCCAAACATCTTGACACTTTTTCGACGGAGTGATAAGTTCGCGCATGTACACTTGCGAGCGACAAATAGCGCGCGCCTCTCTCCCGCCGCCCGCGTGCCTCACCGCTACGCATACCCAAAATACACATTCTGCGCAATCCTTACCCGATTTCAAGATGTTTGCCTCGTACTATACCCTATGTAAACATTACGCAGTATCTATAGGTCAGTTAAAATAAGGCTGGTCAGTTGATCGAAAGACAAGTCAAATAAAACAATTGCTATGTTGTTCGTACAGAAAGTAATTTTCTAGATAATTTGGTCAATATTAAATTCCGAGTTGACCTAATTACGTTTACCTAGGACAGGCAGTCCAGTTAGGAAAATCCAACTTCAAGAAAGAGATCTCTCGTGGAATCCAACACAGATGGCCAGCATTCGGGAAGCTTCGAAACACCTCCGCGTCCGACTTACTTCAATGTCTTAAGACGAAAGTCTATGTGTGTATTGCCAGTGATGACTTACAGAAGTGAAACGTGGTCGCTGACTGGGTCTTAAGGTCACCCAGCTTGCAATGGAGAGAGCCATGCTCGGTGTTTCCCTGCGTGATCGAATCAGAAATGAGGAGATCCGTAGGAGAACTAAAGTAATCGACATCGCTCGAAGGATTGCTCAGCTGAAGTGGCAGTGGGCGGGACATAAGAAGAACCGATGGCCGTTGGGGGGAAAGGTTCTGGAATGGCGACCGCACACCGGACGACGCTCCGTGGGTAGACACTTGACAAGGTGGACCGACAATCTGGTGAAAGTCGCTGGATGCGGGCAGCGCAGGACTGATCGTCGTGGAGATCCTTGGGGGAGGCCTATACCCAGCAGTGGGTGTCGTGCGACTGATCTGATGATGAAATACCGAGTCTGACTTACCATTGACACGACACACGATTGTTTTCTTAACATTAAGAATCTAGGCACAGATTCTTCTTCAAAGAGATAATTTTTTCCCTCAGGTTAATATTCTCCACGTCGCTATTCACCATGGACGCTCTAGAGTACTTCCTGAAGAAGATAAAGAGCTGGAGTCTGGGCAAGGAGTACTACCGGCTGGACGGGTCCGTGCCCGCCGAGGTGCGGCAGAAGTGGTGTCGCGAATTCAACGCCGACCAAAACGTCAACACCAAGTAAGTATCATTTATTTCGTCTTTTTGACTTATACTCATCAACTTTGTCTAGGGATACAGGTGTTTTTTTCATACAAACGAGGTAACTTTGAAGCCTTGGTTTTCTGCAAGGGATGTACTGTGCTGTGATCTGATCATGGCTATCCAGAGAGTGAATGAAGGAGATTCAGATCGTTATACACACCCAATTGATCTGATCAGCATTCTAAAAGATAGAATGGTCAGAGTTCTCAGTTTCAGGATTTCCATACATTTTAATGTCATTTTCGCAGTTTTTTAAACATGTCCTTTAATCTTTTAGATTGTTGATCAGATCATTTAGGTGTGTATAACGATCTGATCTGAATCTCCCCCATTCACTATTTGGATAGCCATCAACAGATCACAGCACGGTACATCCCTTGCAGAAAACCAAGACTTCAAAGTTACCTCGTTTGTATGAAAAAAACACCTATATCCCTAGACAAAGTTGGTGTGTATTTTTTTTTTATTTATTTGGCACAACAAACAACTACATTCGCAGATTGTATGTAGGTAACGTTTTAAAAGTAACATATTACTATAAATGTAGCCAACCCCGTTGCGCGCAGATTGAGTATGAAAACATATAGGTGGCAGTGATAATAATTATTAAAAACAAAAACTACACCACAGAATAACTAATAGTACAAGTACAGAAGCAGCACTCCGCAAAGTCATTTAAATAAAAAGCGACTTTTGCACCGACACAATAAAGTGCAATTCAGGTCGCGCAGCGCTAATGGCCTACAGTTATATTCACCTAGTAGTTGCCTCTCTTTCTATCGCGTGCTTATCTTTTCTGATGACGCAACGTTAGGGTTGACTTCTTTTAAATGAACTGCGTAGCATATATCATAATCTGAAAAACGTCAATTGTTTATTGGTTTCTTGATTTAGACATCCGTACACGGCACAGTAATGTCGATTCAACATTGTTACTGTTATAAAGAGACAATACTACGCAGGCAGTAAGATGCCGCGCGACTACACAGGCGGGCGCGTGACGGCCCGCTGCTAACTTGTGCCTCCGTAGGCACGGCTAGCGTTAGGTGCTTATCGCGCGATCTTGAGCGAGTGAAGAAGGCCTGACTACACTCTAATCGTTTCAATAATCGTACAAAAAACTTGTTTAAAAAATATTATATTCAAAATTTTTGTATTTTAATGTCTTTCTAATAAAAATATAAGGACTTGTAAGTTCTAATCTAAAAGCCTTTTGAATATCTAAAGATTTACATTATCAGAGCTGTTAGTAGGGAGTAGACGTACATTGCGTTGTGTGTTTGACGTTCTTTTGAAATCGACAAACATGCCAGGCAATGTACCTCTACTCTCTACTAACAGCTAAGATAATATAAACCAGCCATAACCACATAGTTTGAGTGCAACCCTTTTGATGACAATAAGTTAAACGCTTACCCCCGGTTTTTGAGGTACTTTATCGGAGGAGTCCAAATTATCTGGTTTAGGGCTGATTCCATGCGTATTATACCGCCAAACAGAAAGTGTTTGTCTTTCATTTGTCTGTCACATTTTAGAATGACTTTTATTATATTTGGTTAATATTAAACTGATATATGTTAACTGAGGATTGAAAAATCAGCCTCCGATAAACCACCCATAACTACCTCAGAAACCGGGCATCATTAATTTTGGAACTACACAAAAGGGTTCTATAATATAAATTTTAGTCAAAAATACAAGGTCATTTTGTATCCACCATCCAAGTTTTGAGGATGTGTTCAGTCCATGAAACTGCACAACATTCTCTAAGGAACACATGGT
The DNA here is from genome assembly GCA_943789525.1 of Agriphila geniculea. NCBI lineage: Eukaryota > Metazoa > Arthropoda > Insecta > Lepidoptera > Crambidae > Agriphila > Agriphila geniculea. The sequence continues at coordinate 16,781,729 of OX038869.1, read as the reverse complement.
CAAATATGTAAAATAAAAATCGACTTTCCATACAAATCAAAGAGATCACGTGATCAATTTAGTATGGGAAGACCAAAATTTTTTGGCGAAATTTGACACATGTTTCTTAGAGAAACTTGTTTAGTTTCATGGACTGGACACATCCTTAAAATTTGGATGGTAAGTTCAAAATGACCCGATATATTGAACTTATTTTTTTTGTGGTGATCGATCGTACTAGGCGCCTAATGATTTCGTCTCCAAATTTTTTTATTGAGTAAAACTAATCAAACAGATTGTGTGGTAGCGTTATATCTGATATTTTGTCAGATATGTCGCCAAACGCCACCGGTAGTCTGTTATTAGGCGTTAAGTAAGTTGTGTGTTCGATTTTTCTGACATTCAGTTCTCCAAAATTACATCAACATCAGCCTCCCCAGTATGGCCACCGAAACGCGATAAGATACAGCGACTTATCACTTTTAATTGACAAAAGACAAAGGATTTTGTAAGTTAAGTGTCGACAAAACGCTATATCACGCGATGTTTCGGTGGTCATGCTAGGGGGCAGAATACTGTAAATACAAAACACCATATCACAATTTAAAATTTCAGGTTGTTCCTAATATCAACACGGGCGGGCTGTCTAGGGCTGAACATGACGGCCGCGAACCGCGTCATTATCCTGGACACGTCGTGGAACCCCGCGCACGACATACAGAGCATCTTCCGCGTCTACCGCTTCGGGCAGAAAAAGGACTGCTACATCTATCGACTTGTCGCTTTGGTATGCTAACTTTAGTTTCTTTGAAAACTGGGATTCTTGTGTCCGTTATGCTGGCAGGAAAGTAGCTTCTAGAGGGAAGCGAGTGAATCATTTGTGCGCAATTCGGTGTAAATGTGCGCCAAATAAAAAAATGTGGGCCTTATACTTTTGAAATAAAACGGGAAAAACTAATTCTGCTGGGGTAACAGTTCTCCAGCAGGAAGATTCTAAACTAATGATCGGAGAGAAAGGAAAAGGAGATAGTCCTTCAATGTAAAAAAAATCGCAGACGAAGCCAGTGCGGCATACCCTATTAAATAAGCGGTCTCCGCTTTTGGACATTTAGTTAACTTATAAAGCTTTAAAATGTCGAGAATGCTACCTATTTACCCGACTACGGCGAAGCCAAAACGGAGGGTATATGATTTTGACCTGTATGTATGTATGTATGTATGTATGTATGTTTGTAAATTCATCTGTTCCATCATAACTTCTAAACTGCTTATTATAATTTGACAAATGAGGTATCGTTAGAAGCGTCTTAATCGTCCAATGAACATAGGCTATATGACGTCACATTAAATTGAATGTGGCGCCCTCTAGAGGAGTTAAAGACATGAACTAAAAAAAAAATATTTTTTAATAATGCCGTGTTGGGTACCAAATGAAAGGGCTTAATGAGCACTTTTCAAATATGTATATATTGTTAGCTTTTGCCCGTGGCTTTGCTTGCTTTCACCCTTTTGACAACTCCAAAATATTTAAAATAAAAAAGAAATTTTAAAACTAAAACCCGACTACGGAAAAATCGTGCTCTAAAAAGTAAGAAACAAGAAAATATTAGAGTCCAAAATTTAATAAAAAGGATAACCGTAGTCGCATGCCACCTCCAGCCTGTTGTTCGTATCGTACCTACGTGTCTAGGACAAAGTGGCATGCGACTACGATTATCCTTTTTATTAAATTTTGGACTCTAATATTTTCTTGTTTCTTACTTTTTAGAGCACGATTTTTCCGTAGTCGGGTTTTAGTTTTTACCTACTCTTATAGTCCTATTTTCTGATCTAAATAATTTTTCTTTGGTCTTTAATTATTTTCATTGGAATCACTGTTACCCTCGTGTTCAAAATTGCGGTCCAAAGAGGTTTTAGGTGTCTCTTAGGCCGCGTTTCCACCTGCAAGAAAACTTCTGCAAGAAGTGTCCCACAGCCTGTCACACAGTAGCTTGTGAACGCGTGACAAACTATCGTGCATTTGCTATTAGATAACATTTGTAAGCTACTGTCTGACAGGCTGTGGGACACTTCTTGCAGAAGTTTTCTTGCAAGTGGAAAAGCAGCCTCAGTGTAAGTCCTCGCAGAAGTTCTTGCAAGTATATTCGCGGCCTAACAGTAATTAATCTGAGCCCCCGTATTACAAGCTCTTAAAATATACCAGTTTTCTGAATAGCTATCAATGTGTCTCTTTTATTTGCTATACAGCGAGAAAGAGATGTAACTATAGCAATTCATAAACCTGGTCGTAAGTCATTACTCGCCATTTGCGATACCCTGTGTTGCGTAAGGTGCGCTATTCTACTGTTTGAAACCACACGGCGGTCTTAAACCTTATGTCCCAGTAAATAAGGCGCATTACCCCAGGGCACGATGGAGCAGAAGATCTACGAGCGCTCGGTGACGAAGCAGGCGGTGGCGTGCCGCGTCGTGGACGAGCAGCAGATCGACCGACATTACAACATGGCTGATCTCACCGAACTGTACAAGTGAGTGAATGGCAGGACCATTTTGCTGATTCACAAATCGTCTACCAGACGGCGCACTACTGTTAACTTGGCGCTAGTGTTGATGTAGACTTGCCATTTTGTTGTTTGCTATCAATTATTTGGATGTTGGAGCGAATTATCGTAAATTTAAAATTTTCCTTCTGCACATTTTGATTTTCTTCAATCTTTGATTTATTTACTGTCCAAATTTCAAAATAATATTAATTATTTTCAATAATTTTTAAATATAATTGAAAAATAACCGGAAATATAACCCATTTGCATGCAAACAAAAGCATAAACTTTCTGACATCCCGCCATTATAGGTTATTTGGTACAATTTGTTACAATGTCGAATAAGGCAAGGCGTATGCTGAGACGCAGGCGACGCAGGGCAGAGCAGAGCAGATTTTGTAAAGTATGGAACGTCATTGAACTACGTATGCTGCGGCGCAGGCACATGTGACGCAGACATGTGTCTGTCCTGCTCTGCGTCTCGTTGTAGTGCAAGGTACAGAATTCTGCGCGACGCGTGCACGTCGAGACGCGTTTACTATAGTACATTATGATACAAGTTAGCTTAGGTTACTTATTGCACACAAGGCTGTGGGTTGCAGCCTGAGCCGCAGGCGAGGGCGTAACTCAGCCGAGTGTGCAATAAGTAAGAGCTCACGAGTTTCATACGACGTTTTTCAACACATTTGCGAGGAAAAAATAAAGTAATTTACCACACAGCAACAAATACGACAAAAACAAATTGATAATCATGATGAGAAAAGGCGCGCAGGTTTTTTTTTGTTTTTTTCACACGCCCAATGCAAGAATATTTTACGAACAAAGGGGTTAGTGAGCATACAGCCTACTTCAAAATTATAAATTTAAGTGATAAAATGCTAATATTTTTTAACAAAATATTGTAAATAAGAATTAATTTGATAATAATAAATATTTCTTTGACTTAATTAAGGACCTACACATTTATTTATTCCAAAAACGCAAATGAATTTTCAGTGGCATAAAACCTCTTTGTTGTTACTAAAAAAATAACTGTATTACCCGGTTAAATTGAAAATGCTCTGTTTACTCGCATAGAACTTGCAGTAAGGTACCTATTTAACTTTGTAGGGATAATTCTATAACCAACTAGTGTTATATATATTATTGCACGCGTTTGTTATAGTTCGGTTTATGGCCCTAAAAGCGATGTATTAGGGCTCACTTTACGAGCAAGTGTGTTGAAAACAATATTTTATAATTTTGTTGCAATGACAGAACATTTAATTGAATTAGTTCGTTGTGAACCTTGTTTGTATGATACAAATCATCCAGACTATTCAAAAAATACATTGAAAGAGTTATTTTGGGTGAGAATTGCGAAGAATGCGAATGTCAGCTGCGTCGCAGCATGCGGAGGGGGCACATGTCTGCCTCAACTGCCCTGCCCTGCACTGTCCTGTACTGTGCTGCGTAGCCTGCGTCTCAGCATACGCCTTGCCTAAAGGTGTGGCACGGAACTTGAGCGGTGATATTTAATGCGCAGAAGTCATTTTTAGGTCTCATTGGCGAGGTAACCGTGCGGGGCGACTGCAAACGTGCGCAGTAATCACTTCCAATTTCATTCAGGCTTTGGTCTCCTTTTTAAGCCGTCGGCCGCTTATAGCTTTAGCGTTACATGGAATGTACTGTTGTGGTTTCTTTCAATCGCTGACTTCGGCGGCGTATGAACTGTATAGGAATGCTTACACTGACCTTAGACATCGCGTATAGCATAAAATAAACCAAGTCATCACTGCTCACGATTCGTGCTGGTATATTGTAGAAATTTTGATTTTTATTTGTATGTCAAGCGCTCGCGCGTTAACAGGATTGTATATTGTTAAATTAATTGGATTGTATTAGTTAAGAGATTGCTGCACATACCCCTCGACGCGACCTCACGTACCCCTAATCGTAGTAATGAGAGTCCCCGTGGGTAGATACGACGAGGCGGGCGTGGGCGTGCCGTGCGGCGTGGCGGTGGGCGTGGAGGACGTGGTGCTGCTGCGCGTGGCGCGCGACATCAACCTGCACGCCGTGCACGAGCACGACTCGCTGCTGCGCGGCTCGCACGAGCAGAGCCTGCCCGAGCACGAGCGCAACGCCGCCTGGGCGCAGTTCCAGATGGAGCACGCGCACAAGCGTGAGCACATACCTTTACTTTTGTTATTAGGGCCCTTTTCCTGTTATGCGTATTTTCGCCCGCAGTTTTTTTTAAGTGCGAAATACACCGGATGCGTAAGCGTGCACGTAGACGTACCATGACGTTGTAATGTCTGACACTTTAATGAGACGCATTACAGCTCGTGACGTTGTACTCGATGGCGTTCCCTATTGGAACGTCATGGTCGTCACACCGAACATGTACGTATCTTTGCTGCGCGTCACTACGCGCGTGTCTACACAGGCGGTGTGCCCAGGCCTTTAATGCCCAACGGGATAGTGCTCGGCCTTCACCTCACTTGATGTTAAGTGATAATAAGACCGAATGTGGAAGCATCCTATCATTTCATACGTGTTTTTCCTATCATGCGGACAGCACGCGCGTGGAACGCAGATTGTCTGCGGGTGCGCGCCCGCGTGCGTTCTCGGGCGGCGTTCTTCTGCCTTCAGTGTTGTTTTTTCTGTGACGCAGATTGCACACATGGTCATAGTACGCATCTTAGTACACGAGTTTAGTCACTGACGACACACGCGACATTGCAGCGGCAAACGAAATTCTTGTCGTGCGTGACCCGGAGCGTACTATTTTGTATTTTTTTTTCTTTTGCTTGCCCAGGCTAGGTGAATGTGTCCTGTATTTTGATTTGTTTTAAGATCTTGATGTACCGCATTCTTGCGAAATAAAGTCTATTCTATTCTATCACCCGCATGCGGATCAAATCTACGCGCGGGCGAAAATACGAATGACAGGAAAAGGGCGTCCGCGTGGACATCCGGAAAATTCCTAGGGAACTTTTGACCGGGATAAAAAGTATCATAAGTTTTAATCCAGGCTATAAACTGTGTGTCAAATTTCATAAACTTACTCTTCGTTTATTAATAAGACCTAATTTAAATTAAACCTTTTTGTTAATGCAGAAGAGGACCTCGTTCCCGCGCCCGTTCCTTCTCTCACTCTTACTACCAAAAAGGTGCACGGTTCTGACTACACGAAAGGTGTTTCCGCCAAATCTGTCGTCAAAGTAGAAAAAGAGGAAGACGCCGCATTCAAACCGAAGCCCGATAAAAAGAGAGGGTCTAAAAAGAACACAGTCGTGACTTGTTCCATACCGATAGAGTCTCTGCCGTCGGGCAATTCTAATATGCCTATAAATCAAGACAGAGAGGAAGAACTGGTCTCTAAAATCACGCATATTTTGATCAAACACAATTTCCACATCCGACAAGAGCCACGCGAGATCGCGGATCTAGTATCAAATGTACGAAGGATAGTCGCCAGCGGTAAACTTGAAGATCTGAATGAATCTGACGAATTATCCGTTAGTATAGCCAACCTGCTGCTAAAGAATGACCTCCCGATGCGCCAACTTACTAATATTGTGTGCGAATCAGTTAACAATACTATAGTCGAATCCACAGCTTCCTCGTCTAAGGAAGAACAGAAAAAAGTGAAAGGTAAGCCGGGTAGACCCAAGGGAAGAAAGGGATACGTTTATGAGGAAGTCAAACCGGTAGTAAAGGAGGTGGAGGTTGAATATGACGGTAGAAGAAGGAGACGCGCTGCTTTAGAAGCAGAGAGAAGTTTCGATACCATTAATGATGCTGTCATCGACGTGGGAGACGACAGTGATGCCGAATTCGTGCCTGACGCTGATGTCCATATGGAGATCGGAAACGAACCAGACGACGATACAATGGACATGGATAACGATATAACGGAGATGGAAAACGATATAGTGGATACGGAAAACGATAGAGTCCAAAACGTGACCGTTAAAGAGGAACCGATATCACACACCAAAAGAAAGAGTTACGATAAGAAAGATACAATAAGGATAAGAAATGACGTCTTCGATACACAAACGAAGAAATTGCACGAAGAAATGAACAGTATACTGTTGAGTGATGACGACGAACCACCGCCGAAGAAGAGACCTGGACCTGCGCGGAAGACTATGAAATCTAAGACACATGTAGAAAAAGTGAAAGAGACGGTTGAGCCGACTATAGCACAGACAGAAATACTGCAAGAGACGGTTGAGTCCACTAAGATACAAATAGAAAAAGTGAATCCTGTAGACCCTAAAATTATTGTGAAAACTGAAGAAGATAAGATACCTCTGCACCCGTCGTTGCTTAGCAACCAGAACTTTATTAAAATCGTGGCTCATACTTATTTAACTGGTAATCCGATGTTGGACGAAGACGCAGCGACGCTCGCTGCTCAGTACAGCACGCAGAAAGCTCTCAATGAGTTCGAAAGCACGGGAAAGGAAATAAAAAGCGGTCCACTTTACGACATAGCCGTGCAGGTAAAATAGCTTTAGTAATCATTGTTTTTGTTCTTAGATTGATCATGAGTATCGTAACTGATAACATTAGTAAGGCTTAATGAAATATTTAAATTATTTTTCTATTTCGCGACTTCTATTTTTTGAAAATCAGATATTATAAGCAACATATCTGTATCAGCCCCTAGCATGAACACAGAAAAGCGATGTGATATAGCGATTTATCACGTTTAACTGTCAAAAGACAATAGATTTTGACAGTTGAGTGTCGATAAAACTCTAATTATATTGTGTTTTAGTGATCATGCTAAGGGGCAGATAAGTTTAATAGAATCAACTTTCCTCTTTCAGGTATTAGGCATAGACATCCTGAAAAAGCTGCACAACACAAAAGGAAAAGCCGTCGTAAAGTCGGCACAACCTACACCTGAAGAACCAACTGAAACTACTAAAGAGCCATCACCCGAGCCTGTTAAACCAGGCCCTAAGTTGAAGAAAATCAAGTTGAAAATCCGTAGGCCCGTTGAAGGGTCGACCTCGGCTATGCCATCTTATACATCTACTGCTGTGTCGTCATCGTCGTTCACACCACTAGTGGTGTCGTCACCGTCGATGGCACAGTCATCGTTGATGGCCACACAGACGGTGCCAGCACAGCTGCCGGTGCTGACGCCTGCGCCAAATGCCAATGTTGTGCCAGTCGGATTGTAAGTAACTACTTTTACTACCCACGTTTTACCTATCTATGCTTCTCTTCTCTATCCCATTTCCTGCAAATTATTACTAAAACAAGTCAGAGTTGCAGTTTATTTCTGTGAAGAGTATTAATTACCATTTATTTGATTGTTATTTGAATTCTAACCAATGAAAATCTAAACTGGAATTCAGATGACTATTGAGCAATAAACAATAATAACTCAATGATTTTCATTCACAATAATAGAGAGTTAAGTCAAGTTCCATGCACAGCAATTATTGTCACAAATCCACTTGTAATTTTTGTAAAGCCTTCAAGATCTTATTGTTCATATAACACACAAAAAATAAACAAGTGTGCATTATCTTTTAAAAGCTCAATATTCTAGTAAAAAAATCCGAACTAATCCTTGTTCCCGCTTGCTTGTATCCCATATCACTCCCTTTCTTCCAGCTACCGCGTCGGCGCGAAACCCTCGTCCGCGCCCTGGACGCATTTCAATATCAACAGTTGCTTCGAAAGAAGGAATGGTTACTCCTACAGTTATGAGTATAACCCGTTAGTTAACAAAGATCTCTTTATCATTTGTTGATTCAGTCCCTTCTTTTTTATGCACAACGGAATAGTGCTTGGCCTTCACCTCACCTGATGTTAAGAAACGATAAAGCCGGAGGTGGAAGCTCACTACACTCGGAATCCGCACCACTGAGGAACTGGCTATCTCCTTCACTTATGATGGCCTGTTTTTTTTTTAAAGCGAATTAACAATAATTTTAAATCAAATACATATTTCATTAAATTATGAAATACAAGCGACTGCCCGCGACTTCGTCTGCGTGTAAAGTTTTTTTGGTATCCCTCGGAAACAGTACTTTTTTCTGGATGAAAGTTACCCTATATCCTCTCTACCCCTGAGAACGTGTGTGCAAAATTTCATGATGATCGGTTCAGTAGTTAAGACGTGAAGGCGTAACAAAGAAACAAATGGACTTTCGCATTTATAATATTAGTAAGGATCATAAAACCTACCAATAAATAAGTTCTCGTTGTATAAAAGTGCATTTTTCCCAGGTTCAAAGGAGCTGCAGAAATTCCCACAAATAATACGCACCAATCCGCCGACGAATGCATACTGCCGGACGACGACGATATCCACATCGTATCAGATCCCGTAATCCCGCAGCCGCCGCCGACGGTTCCACCGTTAAGGCTCAGGAAGATAACCGCAGCGCACGCCCCTATACCGGGAACCACTAATATCCTCCCCCGTAACTCGGTGCCACTCGTCCTCAGCAATGTAACGTCTGGAAAGATTGTGTTAACACCCATGGATACGAACAGCCCCGTACAAAATAATATAACACAACAACATAACGCTAATACTGTTCCAAACGTTTTATCGAATCGAAATGACTCGTTATTGAGAGCGGCGAACGCGGTGCCGCCAGTGCAACTCACAATGGATCCGAACACCATAACTTTGGACAGCGACGACGAAGATTGTCTGCCGAGTGTCAATTTCTCTGGCTCGTCTAACGCCGCGCCAGTACCTGTCTCGTTGACCGCTGCCACGCATTCGTCGGATCTATCTGCATTATCCTACGGCCTAGGCTGTACGTCGACGGTACAAATGGGTGTAACCCCGACGCCGAAAGTAGTTAAAAGCAAATTCGTTGATACGAAATACGTTGTAATACCTTCTTCGAACATCAAATATAGCAAACGTGCAGATCTTCCAGCAGGAGCGGTGCCCGTCGCTCTGAGCAGGGCAGCGCCGCCGGGGGCGCACCAGAGCGCGGCGAACGAAACTGTGGAACTACTAAACGTTGACGCGGAATCCATCCTACCAGTTTCGACTCCGGAAAGTGACGGGAATTTCAAGACGCGATGCAAACCCGGCGATGTACTGCGTATCTCCAAATCAGGAAAAATAGAAATATTGAACAGGAGAGATCAGGAAATATTGAACAGGAGAGATCAGGATCAGCCCGTTGTACCGGCGTCCACGGCTCTGAGTGATCCCACGCCGGTCAACATTTCGTCCGCGGCTCTGACCAATAAACACACGCCGGCCAAAATTTCGACCACAGCTCCGAGCAATAAACCCACGCCGGTCATAGAAATCGACGATTCACCGGTAGTTACGTCGAAAGCAGGCCAGAAACCAACTCCGAAACCAGGTCCGTCGCGTTTTCTTAGAGGTAACACAATAGAATCTAAACAAAAGGAAACACCTGCGAAGAGCAGTACACCTGCAAAGAGTATTACACCTGCAAAAAGCAATACACCTGCGAAGAGTATTACACCTGCAAAGAGCACACCAGTGAAGAGCAACGTCCCACAAACACCCAGACCAAACAGTCCGCCCGATCCTCTGTCGATTTTAAAGGATGTCATCCACATAGAAGCCGACGACTACGACCTAGAACAGAGGTCAAACGCTGAGGTCACTATTAAAAAAGCAACTGCGAAAAATTTTACTAAACCTAATAACGCGAAACCCGAATCTCTTTTAATTAACTCGATAGCGAAAAACAAAACGACCGCTGCCAAACTCACAGACAGCACGTGGCATAAAAAAATCACAAGCAAAGACAAAGCGGCGGAACCTCAAAATAAACCTATTTCTACCCAATCGTTACTCAATAACATTAAATCGAGTGGGATTAAGGTATCAATGACTTCCCAGAAACAAGAGCAGAAATCAAACGTTGTGGTGCCGAGCCAACCGAACAGAAAGACAAGGGCAGCGACAGTAACTGAAAGTAGGAAAGACAAGAGAGTAACGGACACAGTGATTGACATAACGTCACTGGGTGACGCGCCGCCGCCCTCCGCAGACAGGAATAAGGGGAAGTTGAAACTTGGCTCTACCATAGTGGGAACTTCGAAAGATATTATTCTCTGTGGCGCTGGAAAAGCGATCAAACGGCCGCAAGCTCCGTGAGTACTATTTTATATAACTTTATTACAGTACGAGGCAAACATCTTGACACTTTTTCGACGGAGTGGGGATAAGTTCGCGCATGTGCACTTGCGAGCGACCAATAGCGCGCGCCCCTCTCCCGCCGCCCGCGTGCCTCACCGCCACGCATACCGTAAAATACGCATTCTGCGCAATCCCCACCCGATTTCAAGATTGCCTTGTACTGTACCTAGTTTTCATTTAGTTTTAATTCTTCATTTAAGCCTATATTTTTTTACTGTGAATTTTATTACAGAATATTGAATAATGTCAAAGAAATATATTTCTATGTTTATTTCATTTTTATGAAAATATCACTATTTATTTTATCAAATTTATCAAATAGTTGAATACTTTTCTTAGAAAACCAGCGCCATCCAAAATGAATAACTTGTAAAATGATCATGGGTTAGTTTAAAAATACTTTTGATACAGACTATGTTGCATTTCAGGCCCGTTGTACAAGCATTCGAGGCGAAACAACGGGCATCCACATCGACGGAGAGTGCCTCAGCAAAGAAGAAGAAGACTGACAGTAAGTAAATACTATAAATAAAAAAAACCGTCGATTTGATAACCTCCTCCTTTTTTTGAAGTCGGTTAAAAATAGGGCCAATACAGAAACCGGAATTTTTGTACGCTTGATCATAAGCCATTTTTCATGTCTCTACTGCTGGGGCACAGGCCTTTATCTAATATATATCTATAATAATAATTGGGGATGGAAACTGAGGAACTAATGGCGCCACAAGCGTTTGTACTACCGTGTTTGATTGGTTGTTTCAAATAGCAAATGTCATTTGTAACATATTTTAACCAATCAAAGTATTGATAGCGGTTAGATCGCCGCTGGTATGGAGTCGGCAACGCAAAGCTTATCGCAGATGGCGCCAGCGGCGATCTAACCGCTATCAATACTTTGATTGGTTAAAATATGCCACAAATGACATTTGATATTTGAAACAACCAATCAAATGTATTGGTACAACCGCTTGTGGCGCCATTTATTCCTCACTTTCCATCCCCATCCTTTCTTACAATTTAACATAATATACTTAAACAAATTTAGCAGTAGGATTTGACAGATTATGGTGGACTGATACCTAGCCCCTATTTTACCAAATTGACATTTGTCAGTGACATATGTCGGCAATTTTTACAGTACTTTCCTTATTTTAATAGGGGACAATGGGAATGTCCGAAAAAAACAAATAGGCTGAATATTTTTCTATAGGTAGGAATAAGGTCCCTTAGTAATAGAAAAAAGTTTCAGAATTTTTGGTTCCTTAAAAAATTAAATAAAAATCTAAGTCTCTTCGACTTCACAAATGTACGAAAGTAACAGCAGAATGGAGATTATACCTTTGCCGCTAACTGTAACTTTTTTTTTATATCATGGTGTGGTTGTGGCAGGTGGTGGCAAAGGTACAAACTCCATTCTGCTGTTACTTTCATACATTTGTGAAGTCGAAGAGACTTTTTTTTTATTTTTTTTAAAACAACCGATAATTCTGAAACTTTTCTATTACTAATGGCCGAATACTCAAACGCTAATTAACTTTGAGGGGCTCTCAAACGTCGTCCTGTCGCATTAAATGTCAAAGATATGGCAAAGACAGCATGCTGTTTGAGAGCCGCTCAAAGTTAAGTAGCGTTTGAGTATTCGGCCATAAGGGACCTTATTCCTACCTATAGAAAAATATTCAGTCAATTTGATTTTTTTTCGGACATTCCCCATTTGTGTTGTGAAACAGTGGGATATTTTTTACAAGTCGACAATTGTCAAGCAAACTTGACTCGGCTCCAATCTCATATCAAGAATTACTGACAAATCTACAAATATGTCGACTTGTAAAAAATATCGCTGTTTCACAACATACTTGTCCCTAATTAAAGCAATTGTAAAATTAACCGACATGTCACTGATAAATGTCGACTTGGTGCTATAGGGCCCTGAACTAGGTAATACCTGTATCTCACGTTAAGATAAGGAGGATGGGCCCCGCCCCACTCGCGGGCCCAATGCGGACTGGTGGGTGTTAACGACCGCAAATGCAGCCGGCACCAACGGCTTAACGTGCCTTACGACGCACGGAGGAGCTTGAGATAAAAAAACTGGTCACCCATCCCATGACCCACCCTTGCGAAAGTTGTATAACCTCTGTAAGCGCTAGACCAGGCGCTAAACCATTACGCCATCGAGCTTTAATTGTATGCTTCAATCTTTATAAATTAAAGAATAACATTGCATGGTTTTTATATGCGGACGAATTTAACTTCGCTCCGAGTACTTTTCGCTTAGGGATTTATAGTATTTTTTTATTTATGTTCTACATAATTGTTTTCTTATTTTCAGAACCGATGACGCTGAAAGATTTCGACATCGATGATATCGATGACATTATTGAACTAGACTAATTATTTGACGTTAATCTATGTACGACTAGGCAATGCATTACGCAGCCACTCAAGGGAAAATTTCGATTAATTTTTACAAAAAAAAAATATGTTTTGTTTAAAGTACATATTATTTCATGTAGTACTACTTTTTTCAATAATTGTGATAATTGTTTCTTTTTTTTATGCGAGATACTTTGCGTCTCTTCTAAGGGAATGTGTGATTTTATAAATGTTTATGGGTATGATTGCAGAGAATATTAAATAGATAATAATAATAAGTAGGTGTTATGTAAGTATTATAATAGTGTTACACTTAGAAATTAATTGCGTCGGAAGTTTCGCTTGTGGTTTGATCTAATTGTAATGTAAACAGCGTATTTTAACACATTATTATGTCACTGTGCTATAATTTCTAATGATATTTATGTGAGTGCAACAAAAGTTTGATTTCAAAATAAAACAAGAACCTCCGCTTTTGAGTAGTACGCTTTGGTATTATATTTTTTTGTCGTAGTGATAATTGTTTCCACTTATATTTTTAAGTCTGATTTTCGTGTAGGCATTCGAGGTTTTTTTATGGGCAGCATAACTATTTAAATAGTGACATGGGTTATCGCGCCATTTGCCATTTTCTATCGCACAAAGGCGTCGTATTAAAGAGAGAAATGCGTTGGCCTAAGAATAAATATTTCGATAAAAAAATTCAAATGGCGCGCATAAATGTGATCACTCAATCGCTGGTTACATGTTTCCATGATATAATAATAATAAAAGTCGTGCGTTTCATTATCATGAATTTTAAGTATTATGATTTAGTCTCAAGTGTAATCTCGTGTTGGTAATTTTCTGTCACTTGCTTTGATAATTTGCCAATTTTTTTTTATTTTTTCATCTATTTAAGTCTCGCGTTAAATATTAACGATAGAGATGATTCGGTGATCCCCTATGCTAATTCAAGAAGACATCGCAGTATCTCTCATTTACGCCTTAAAGTTAATATGATAAAATGAGTTTAGTCATAAACTCTGTAACGACGACTTTATCCATAAGTCAGTAGATACAGCGCAATAATATTATGTTCGTGATCAGGTTTTACTGTTTAGTTTATTATGATTATTGTATTGTATCAATTTAAAAGTAAATTAGAATGTTGTTTATGTTTGTAATTTCTATGATTAATTTGTAAGCGTAATAAAAATTCAACTTCCTACTATTCTAGATTGTCGTTTTAATACAAAATCCATTTAACTTAAACGGCTGTAAAACCAACAAAAAGGTGTGCCTAATGGCCGAATACTCAAACGCTACTTAACTTTGAGCGGCTCTCAAACAGCATGCTGTCTTTGTCATATCTTTGACATTTAATGCGACAGGACAACGTTTGAGAGCCCCTCAAAGATAATTAGCATTTGAGTATTCGGCCATGAAAGATTTAAAGGAAAAGAACTGATTACTGTAACTGTATATTTTTCTTACAACAAAATATATTTCATACATTTATAATAATTTATACTTACACTAAAGTATTAAAGCTTCTACGTATCATAAATAAAAATAATTTCATAGCAAACCAATACAAGAACCTAATGACTGACCAGTCGTTCATATCACTTTTACCTAAATGCACTAACATAAAATCGTAGATTATAATTTTGTTCTGAAAACAAACTTAAACTTAGAATAAGATCTCATAATTTTAGATCTAATATTGTACTGAAATTCTTCTTTCAAATGTACAATTTACAACGAACTAACACTTTGCATTTAGTATTTGGTTTAATAAAACTTAAACTTAATATAACACCAACAAAAGTATGGTCAAATGCAAATATGCACCATTACCATTATTATCCACTGACCTGATAAGCTTCGAAACTTTTAAAGTTCATTTAGGAGTCTTAACACCCTCAAAAATTGTATTAATTTATTAAACATCTGCAATTCATTTCTTACAAATTGAAATCGATAGCGTTTTAAGTTAATTTTAAGAATAATTGAAACCTTTGCCATTATTTTGCAAATAGGTCCTTTTGCTACTAAGCCTTAGTTTTCAGGAAATAGAAATGTAACATACAATCTTGCCGCAGTCTCGACATTAGATAGCGATCGTCAATATGTCATACCGACCAATTAAAATTCAGTATGACCTGTATGACAAATCGCCGACCTATTGAGCGGTTTGACAAACCGACTAATTATAGTTGGTTTCTATGACATATCGACCGAATTCGTTACTTATTGATCGCTAAAGCTTGACTATGAAGAATTGACAAAATTGAAGGCGTCACTTTCTATGCAAACACGTCAAAACCACGAATAAAAATTTTAGTTCCATTTTATTTAACTCGTCAACGCCCGGTATTGTTATCCGGACGCCGGCGACCGATCGATCGGGCGTTAATGAATTTTTTTTTCTGGCCAAGTCTGTACGTTTATTCCCATTAGTTCCTTTAATCATTTCGAAGGAACTAGTGGGAAGAAAAAGTAATATTAGTTCCTTTGAAGGAACTGTCAATAGGAACTACTGGGAATAAACGAGTCTGTATGTGTCGAGACTGCAGGCCCAGCCCCCCTAGCTAAAGTAACATTTGAAAATCTTCGTTATCGCTTCGCTTTCGAAACATGTATGTAGATTTGACGTTTTAGAAATCGATTTTTAACGAAACCTTACGTCAATACATTTTCAAAAGCGCAGTTATAGCAAAGATTGACAAAACGTTACTTTGTCTAGGCCCTCTGATCAGATATTTGAATATACTTATGATTTTGTCCAAACTCACAGACTTCGAAATGAGATCTGGATCCACCGATTTTAAGATTTTTACAATATACAAACATTTCTATAAACATTTTTTCACGAACTTTTTTAACTGCTTAATTCAGATTTTTAGAAACAAATAACAATAACAAATATGAAACTGTTGGAAAGTAGATTCATTATTAGTTAAAATACTTTATTTGGCTTCACGTTAATTTACATTTTACACAATTAAATAAAAATCCTATGATTACTAAAACTATGCCATGTGTGTACTTCTTACCTTGAAAGTCCATTAGGTAAGGATGCTCATGACCTCAGAGTCAAATGGAATTGGCCTATAGTTCGTTCGCGTTAAGACTGCAGTGAGTCATACTTGTCCGCCGGCCGTGCCACGCCCCTTGACCAATCAAATCGTTTAAAATTATAAAGTCAAGTTCACAGTGCCCAGTTGAACGCAACGGTCGTGTTCTGTGCTTTGTGCACTGAGTACTGTTTTTATTTATAACAAAATATTAATGAAAAAAGGAAATATAAAAACAAAAAATGCATTGACTAGGTTTAATCTTTGTAATTCGTCGTGGTAGTGTCGTTGTATCCGTTATGCTGCTGGGTCTTTACAACAAGTGTCGAATTTTATAATTATATTGATTCGCACCATGACCATACTAAAAAATTTTCGTTTTCAAAAATTTTAAAGAATTTGGTTTTTACTTTATCTTTTTAATGTACCGTTTTCTTAATTTAATTTTGAGATTTTTTACAAGATTTTTTTTCGCAAATGTCATTACATTACCGTCTGTGGCGGCGCCATCAATCCAATTGCTAAATGAACTATTTTTTTGTGAAGAGCCCTCTAGAGATAAAATTACGCAACTGTCGCAATGATAAACTTCCAAGTCGACAGCACTAAGATTACGGCGGCCCCTGGCTTTGTATTATGAACACCACTGTGAATACACCTTTACCCTGCAGTTGCACTGATGGATGACTGCATTCTTAACGCGAACGTACTATAGCGTGGGATCTTGATCTTTCATTTTAGTCAAAACTAGCCTAGCCTTTAGAAGCGATTAGTCTAATTTGCGGCTGGTCAAATGGTGAAAATATTATGTGCGTGTGGTGTGAGTGTTCCTTTCTTAGAAATTGATTTGACCATACGAAGAATTTAAGAAATAATTGTGCAAACTTGATGGTAAAATCGAAAAATTTGTGAAACCTATGTAGACTAAGTTATGGTCGATTATATAGAACACTCATACCGCCCGCCTCGCGAAATCGCCGTACTTGATATCATACAATATACTAGACGTATGTTAAAAAAATATGTATGGAAAATTTGTGCCTAATTTGTGAAAACTATTCACAAAATAATCAATTCATTATCATGGTTAATTTGGATTTTATAAGGGTTTTTTAGGAACACTCACACCACACACTGTGTGGTGTGAGTGTTCCTATAATCACTAACTTTAACTGAATAATATTGAAATATTATTTCTGTATATTATAATTCGGATTCAGAGCAAATTTGTGACACATAAATCTTGACACAAAACGTGCTAGATCAAGAGCAATTAAACATTTTGTTCCTTTTTCAATGCTCGTGTGAGTGTTCCATATTTTGGCATTTATTTAACTAACCAGACCTCGTATACAAGTGGAGCATGCGTCCAAAATTGTGAAAAGTTTGTTCCTAAAATTTAAAACATAGTCTATTTCCGTAAGTGTTATACTTTAATAGTTATCATTTTTCTTACATTTTCAAAGGAATATCTTATGTAGGGTGACCATGCATATAAAAAAAGGGGGGAAAAATATTTGTTTAAGCATTTTATTACAAAAAAAGAGATAAACACGAAAGTAAAAAAATATATATGGTTGATAACATGCAATTAAGGGTTGGTTTTATTGTTACCAGCATCTTAATGTAACGGTAATTTTGTTACTTACGCTATAGCATTTAGGTATTACTTTTATTGGGCTCGACGACATCTTTTTTATTTATGTTTAATAGTAGTTTATGACACTGACTCACACGAGTGTTTTAATACCTAGTTATGTGTAGTTTCATACACTACTTTATCTACACTTACACGATTGGGATTGAACCTACTAAATAAAAGATGAACGTTAGAAAAGAGAGACATTAGGTACCTTGATACGAGTCATTTCCTTCTCTGCATCTAAAATATCGGGCGGAGTCAAATTTTCTTTACATTCACTGCTAGCAATTTAAATTAGCATTTCAGCATTTAGCATTTTAAAGCAAGAATTAAAAAACCCATGAAATTCAGTGCAACAAAATAAAAAAAATGAAATCATCACTTTTTTTGTAATGCTCTAAAAAATGGCGCGCATTCCATAAGTAAAATAATAATACAAACTAAAGGCGGAAATACTATATTATTGTGTTGTGTTGTGTCGCGACAGAAAGCGTATTGGTTTCATACATACCGGGTGTATGGGACAGCTTGGCCAAAACTGAAACAGTAGCTTCAGACCATGATTTATGATTGAAAATAGCTGGAATTTTCCTCAGGAAAATTTTCTAATTTTCCGACTTTTCTTCCACTTAATCTGTGATGTGTTGATAATTTTCCGACTTTTCTTCCACTTAATCTGTGATGTGTTGATAACTTCGGAAGAAAGTCGGAAAATTAGAAAATTTTCCTGAGGAAAATTCCAGCTATTTTCAATCATAAATCATGGTCTGAAGCTACTGTTTCAGTTTTGGCCAAGCTGTCCCATACACCCGGTATAGTATATGACTAGAAACACACTATTGTCACAGAATAACTAATAGTACAAGTTCAGAAGCAGCACGCACGCCGCAGAGTCATTTAAATAAATAGCGACTTTTGCTCCGACACAATAAAGTGCAATACAGGTCGCGCAGCGCTAATGGCCTACAGTTATTTTCACCTAGTAGTTGCCTCTCTATCGCGTGCTCTTACCCTTTCTGACGACGCAACCTTAGGGTTGACTTCTTTTAAATGAACTGCGTAGCATATATCATAATGTGAAAAACGACAATTGTTTATTGGTTTTTTGAATTAGACATCCGTACACGGCACAGTAATGTCGATTCGACATTGTTACTATTATAAAAAGACAATACCTACGCAGGCAGTAAACATGCCGCGCGACTACACTGGCGGGCGTGTAGCGGCCCTCTGCTCACTTGTGCCTTCGAAGGCACGGCTAGCGGTAGGTGCTTATCGCGCGACCTTGAGCGAGTGAAGGAGGCCTGCTATTGCGTTGTGTTGTGTCGACACGACACTGAGTACTGTGTTTCTAGCCATACTAAATGTATGAAACCGATACGCGACAGATCGCGACACGACACAACACAACACAATAGTGTGCCGACACCTTAGTCATCGATCACCATGGAGTATTTTTTTCATATGCATGGTCACCCTACATAAGATATTCCTTTGAAAATGTAAGAAAAATGATAACTATTAAAGTATAACATTTACGGAAATAGACTATGTTTTAAATTTTAGGAACAAACTTTTCACAATTTTGGACGCATGCTCCACTTGTATACGAGGTCTGGTTGGTTAAATAAATGCTAAAATATGGAACACTCACACGAGCATTGAACAAGAAACAAAATGTTTAATTGATCTTGATCTAGCATGTTTTGTGTCAAGATTTATGTGTCACAAATTTGCTCTGAATCCGAATTATAATATACAGAAATAATATTTCAATATTATTCAGTTAAAGTTAGTGATTTGAGGAACACTCACACCACACAGTGTGTGGTGTGAGTGTTCCTAAAAAACCCTTATAAAATCCAAATTAACCATGATAATGAATTGATTATTTTGTGAATAGTTTTCACAAATTAGGCACAAATTTTCCATACATATTTTTTTAACATACGTCTAGTATATTGTATGATATCAAGTACGGCGATTTCGCGAGGCGGGCGGTATGAGTGTTCTATATAATCGACCATAACTTAGTCTACATAGGTTTCACAAATTTTTCGATTTTACTATCAAGTTTGCACAATTATTTCTTAAATTCTTCGTATGGTCAAATCAATTTCTAAGAAAGGAACACTCACACCACACGCACATAAAATATTGACGTATTCGGTCAAATTTATCTAACCGCGAATTGGACCAACTACGAATAAGGAAAACTTGACCAACCGTGAATGGTCCAATCGCGCCTAAAAGTTCATAACTTTGGTAGGTACTCAGTTTTTACACTTACCGCATCACGAATAAACATTGTGAGCTGTTTAGTAACAGCACAGTAGCATTTTTTTTATTTACTTAATAAATATACAACATGTTACAAAATAACCCCTAATGCCGAATATGTTAGATAGAAACCATCAAACTAAACAACTTTTACTATGGGACCAACTGTGAAATCGCAAAAAAAACAGCTGTTTCATATAAATTTTTTTGGCGATTTTAGTTAGTCCCACATTCCCTATCTACCATATTCGGCATTAGGGGTTGTTTTTTAACACGTTGTATACATCATGTATCAAAAAAACCCTGTAAGATCCTGAAACAGGTTATGGTGTTGGTGAAACTGAACAACATTCTCCATGGAACATAAGTCGAAAAACGAACAAAAATTTTCATACTCCCATACAAAATGTATTGGTCAGCCGACCGACTGACTATGGAAAGGCGAAAAAAAAATTGTTTTTCGACCGTTCCTTGGAGAATGATGTTCAGTTTTAGCAACACTATCACCAGTTTCAGGATCTGACAGGGTTTTTTGATACATGATGTATTGAGGTCCCTATATCCACATACATTGTTCTGATCTCAAGATGAATAAGAATGAAACGCATTATACGTAATAGTATAAAAGGTCATCCACGCGTCATTGCAAAAACTGTGTGTTACAATAATATAACTACTGTTAGTTGTTTAGCTGCACCCAGAAGTTACTGTGTTGCTGGCTGACTGACTAATGCTTTATTTAAAAATACTTAATATTAAATTTAGACTCTGAGATCAAATAAGTTTAGATATTTTGTAGCCAATGGAACACAAATTAAGGGACGTGAAAGTAACCCACCTCATAATACTCTGAATAGGCCTTATAAGTAGACCGAAACTGGTATTTTGACATTCTCAATTTAGATGTTTTTCTTTTAAGTTTTTCCACATCTTTGTCAAACTATATTGGATAACCTGTCTCCACATTTTTCAATAGCTCTTTATCATCCCGCTACTTAAAACAATCATTAGCTAGTATGAGAATACCATTCGTCAACGATCGGCTCACCAACGCCGAAGACTAGCAGCCGGAAGCGGCCGAACGGTTCTCTCTTTCTAGTGAATGATGTTTCTGCGTGACGAAAAGAGATAGAGTTATGGTTAAACGCGGACGAGCGGGCCAGTATAGCTTAGTCCTAACTTAAGTAGGTAAAATATAATGACAACTTCCTGCAGTTAATTCTGTTCATCGTGCTTCTACCCTTGCGAGTCGCGCCTTGTTGAAGGAGCAGATGGCGTCGAGGAGGGCCGACCGTCCATCGCCGGGGCATGCGGCCGCGGGGCATGCGGCCGCGGGGCATCCGGCCGCGGGGCTTGCGGCCGCGGTGCTAATGGCCGTGGAGCTTACGGCCACGGGACTGGCGCCGCTGTCTGCCGCTGCAACAACACATTATTCTAATCTATGGTCAACCATAACGTTACTCACAAGACTAAATTAACACTTCACTTGCATTGCAATCGTGACCACGCATGAATGAGACTTTTCATTTGTTCCCAACGAGTCACACCATCAACTGTCAAACTGTGACCTGGTTGGGAAGTTTTTATTAAAAAAATCCCAACGACTCACACCAGGGGCCCTATTTTTGAATCGTTCGGCTGGCGTCGAGCGCTCTTTTCTACTGATTTTCGTTCGACATTTTACTTAATCTGATACATTTGAGTTGATTTGTCGAACGAAAAACAGTAGAAACGAGCACTCGACGCCAGCCGAGCGATTCAAAAATAGGGCCCCTGTTACTCGATGGGCGAAACTAACAAACAGACTTACTTTTGCATTTACAATACTAGCCGCTACCCGCAACTTTCGTCTGCGTGGAGAGTTGTTTGCTATCCCTCTAGAACTATTTTTTTCTGGATGAAAGGTAAGTAAATTAATACTCACACATAGCCGGAGGCGTGGGCGAGGACGCAGTGCTCGCGCTATGAGAGTGGACAGTTTCAGCCAGTGAAGATGTTGACTTCCATATGCTGTCTCGCTTTTTCTGCAAACAAAAAGAAGGTAATTACTTACTATTTGATCTTTTTTAAGAAATATATATTAAATACAACGTGTTACAAAAATACCCCTTATGCCGAATATGGTAGATAGGGACCATCAAACTGAACAACTTTTACTATGGGACCAACTCTGAAAACGCGAAAAAAAAACAGCAGTTTCATACAAAAATTAATAACGAAAATATTAAAATGTATGAAACAGCTGATTTTTTTTTCAGGGTTCCATAGTAAAGTTTATTTAGTTTGCTGGACCCTATCTACCATATTCGGCATTAGGGGTATTTTTATAACACGTTGTATATATCTTAAAATGCTGATCAGATCAGTTGGGTGTGTATAGCGATCTGAATCTCCTTCATTCACTCCCTGGATGGCCATCCATCACACGGAGAACCAAGGGTTCAAAGTTACCTCGTTTGTATGAAAATCGACTAGCGTTCTTTATCTAGCCACCACTATATAACGATTATACATATTTTTAAAGTACAGAAGGTTGAACAGTATAATTGAAGATTTTTTACCGCACGTCTTCTTTGTTTCTTCATCTCTTCTTCAGAATTCAGAATTTCTTGGATGCGCACTTCTTTCTTCACGCTTCGTACCTAAAACAAGACGAGTCTTAAAGTCAAAGTAAAAAATAGCTTTATTCAAATAAACTTAATTATTAAGTACTTTTGAATCGTCCATATTTTCGTACCACCCGTTTAAGACGTTTTTAACTGACAAGAACGGGCGCAAGAAACTTATCAGCTTTAACAGCAATTGGTAACCATATTTACTTATTCAAGCGTACTTGTGAAAGGATCGTTTGATCTAGTAATAGTCCTTCAACAAGTTCTTAAAAAAAAAACTGTATATACTCGACAACTTTTTTTATCAGAAAAAAACCGGCCAAGTGCGTGTCGGGCCACGCGCCATAGGGTTCCGTAGTTACCTTATACCATACCATATTTAATACCACCTATCATTTTTCGTCTGCAAAAATAACTTTGTTTTTCACAGTGTTGGTATGAATGACAAAGTTATATTTGCGGTTTTGGAAAATGTGCTATATCTCGAAAACTGATTACTATATCTCGTTCAAACCAATTTTGGTTGAAAGTGTTTATTAAGATCTACAGCATATATTTTTTTAAGATTTTTCACTCTCTTATTTCAAAAGTTAAAGGGGGGGGGACACACATTTTACCACTTTGGCGGTGAATATCTTTCAAACGGTCGACTTTGAGAAAAAGTTGTCTTAGAAACCTCAATGTCATTTTTGAATACCTATCTATAGACACCCAACACGTGTTGGTTTGAAGAAAAAAAATTTTTTCAGTTTCAGTTCCATGTATGGGGAGCCCCCCCTTAATCTTTTATTTTTCTTATTTTTGTATTAAATTCGTTAAGCGGTTAACAGAATACATCTACCCACCAAGTTTTAACTGTGTAGTATTAATACTTTCGGAATAAAGTGGCTGTGACATACGGACAGACAGACAGACAGACAGACATGACGAATCTATAAGGGTTCCGTTTTTTGCCATTTTGGCTACGGAACCCTAAAAAATATTGGAATACTTTGCTTTGGGCAACTAAAAAACCAAGCAGTCTCTAAATATAGAGACAGAATAACACTACACAATAAGAATTTAGTATTTGTTGTTATAGCGGCAACCAACAGAAATACATCATCTGTGAAAATTTCCACTGTATAGCTATCACGGTTCATGAAATACAGACTGGTATCAGAGCGACAGACAGACAGCGGAGTCTTAGTAATAGGGTCCCGTTTTTACCCTTTGCGTACGGAACCCCAAAAAAGAGTGTATATTATTATTTTACGAGCGATACGAGGAGCTCGATGGCGCAGTGGTTTAGCGCGTGACCCAGCGATTACGGAGGTTAAGCAACTTTCGCAAGGGTCGGTCAAAGGATGGGTGACCAAAAATTTATTATCTCGAGCTCCTTCTACTTCTGAAGGCACGTTAAGCCGTTGGTCCGGGGTGCATTTGCAGTCGTTAACACCCACAAATCCGCATTGGGCCCGCGTGGTGGGTTGTGGCCCATCCTCCTTATCCATTCATAAGGAAGACCTGTACCCCATCAGTGAGGACATTGAAAATGGCTGATGTCAAATTATTATCTTACCAACTTCTGTTCATTCCGGAGCCTCGCTTCGGTGTGTGCGAGCGCGTTCTTAACCTCCTCCTTGACCGGCAGCGGTAGTTTGAGCTTGGTCGCGGTCGGCGGCATCATCGCCGCGATGTCCCAGCGCTCGTGCAGCAGCGGCGTGTCGGCCAGCTCGGCCAGCGTCGCGCCGTGCTGCCGCCACACCGCGCGCGACAGGCACAACCGGAGCACGCACTCTACGCGATATTACATAATGTCAGGGGGGTATCACTCCGCGCTTGTACTTTTATATTAGCCTACTGCTCGCGGCCCACTCAATAGGGCCATTGGTTAAGGGATATCACCGAAACGCGCGCTGTGTGCAAGCGACGAGAGCGCGAGTCTGTCAACCGCCGAATGCTCAGCTCACTTAGTAGGTAGATTTATTTTATTTTATAAGTAGGTATTAGTAATTTCATTGTATATTCATCGGCATAACGGATATCAGTAAGAAGTGAGTAGCAACCTTAACGATTCACGAAATGTGTCGGTGGAGACAGAGCTATGCGACGAAAGAGAGGCGGTTCGTAGGTGCATATAATATTAAGCACGCAGCGTTGTGCAGTTTGAAATTGTACTTTATTGCCGTGCAACGAGAGTATTGTCTTTGCGCGGATCGACTTCTGTACGTTAGTACTATTATATATTCTGTGATAATGTAACTAGTTTCTGGCCCATAATTCGATGCAGTAGAATGACAGCTCAAATGTGACCATTTTAGGACAAAATAAAAGTAGAGAGCTGTAGGCCTCGCGTTTATAACATTTTTCTAAATGACTGAACTATTATTTATTCCCCATAATTGCGCCATTTTGAAAAATTTCGAAAAATTGAACCGACACAAATAATAATTATAGAACCTGCTCACAAAATGTCACGAAAATCAGTTGAGAAATGCGACCTATAGAGGAGAACAAACGGACAGCCGGACGGACATACGAAAGCAGCCCAAGCTGAAAGGGAAACGCTTCGCGATCGCTCGGTTGATTATATATTTATTATAATCACGAAGAACATAATACAGTACGACGCAAACATTTTTAAATCGGGTGGGGATTGTGCAGAACGCGTATTTTGGGTATGCGTAGCGGTGAGGGGCGCGGGCGGCGGGAGAGGGGGCGCTCGTACTGATACACATATTAAATGAATCTGTGGTCTAATGTATAAAGTATAAAAAAGGCTACAGAAGAAACGGATAGAGTGAGAACAGAACTGACTCAAATGATATGAATGTGAGGGGAGTTAATGACATTATTCTGTTACCTATTCCATATTTCTTCATCAAAAGGCTTACCAAGCTGCCGCGGGGTTCCCTCCGGGAAAGTATCACAGAACGGTTCCTCCAGCGGGGTTGCAAACGCCATCTCGTAAAGGGTCATGCCGAAGCAGTAAACGTCAACCGCCTCAGTGGACGCGCGCTTCAAGTGCAGCAGATGCGGCCGGTAGACGCACGGCACGCCCAGTAGGATGTTCTCGACGTCCAGTAGTAATACTTGCTGATTCACTATCGCTATGTTTCCAGGGTGCAGATGACCTAAAAATCTCCAACTCATTAAAATTTTGAGTCAAAATATTACATAATTATTAGTAATTACTAAAATCGAGTTCAGTACTTTAAAGACTTTAAATAACTATTTTAGAATGTTAAATGATCAATTGATAATTAAATACAAGTTTTTTGTAGAATTTCTTATTTGTATTGCAGAATAAGACAGTCAGCAAATACCTAAAGTCTGTCTTTCCATACTTGTCTTATTTATATTTAAATCGTTATTTATAAATATGTTAGAACTTTATGAAAATTGTTATTAATAATTAACAATTAATTTCGTAATCTATGTTTGGAAAACCACTTGTTGTATTTTATAAATGATTATTTCAATAGAGAGTTGGGTGAAGATTGTTTACCAAATAAGACAAGCAAGGATAGACAGACTTCAGAACATTTTATATTAATTATTTAATGTATTATGTATCCTGTGGATAGTGTTAAAGCGTGCAGTCTGCACACTAGCGCCGCCATTGGAAATAAAATCATAGTGCTTAAATAAAAAAGAAATTATGAATTATCTCTCTGGAGTGCACTCCGAACAAGGACTGCACTATGGGCTGCTATATGGGCTGCTATATGGACTTTTATTGTGAAAAGTGGCCACTTTTAACAATAAAAGTCAATTAAACTAAACGACAGGCTAGAAAATATTGTTTAAGTGATAAAAAGTACCACAAAGCTTGTTCGGAGTGCACTCCAGAGAGATAATTTACAAATTTGTCTTTATTTAAGCACTATGATTTTTTTTCCAATGGCGGCGCTAGTGTGCAGACTGCGCAGCCTTAAATAAATCTGACTCCAATCAAGATGCATAATTGAGATCATTGAAAAGTTATCTGACTCTCAACATGTAGATGTGAAATAAAAAGAATTTAAGGTTAGAGAGGATCCAGATAACTTTTTATCTTAATTTAATAAAGCTAAAAAAAGATTTTTTGCTGTAAATCAAAGTGTTTCATAAATTGTAGCAAATTATCATCTGTAAATAAAATTATATCTACTGTAGTTATAATAATATCAAATCATACCATGCGGAAGTCCCTTATCATGCAGAAACTTCAAGGTCTCCAGTATTTGGCGTCCGTAATGAGATATCTGTCCCAGAGTAAAAGGTTTTCTCACTTTAGGGTTGCCATATTTACTTAAGTGGTTCTTGGAGTATTCAGTGCCATACAAAATATCTCTGAGGCTCCCTTTCTCATGTATTTTTCTAACTACATAGGCACCTGATTCTAAATTGTGTATTGCTAATATTTCATCTATGTGAGGATGCTGAAAATATTATTGTATTATTTATCCATACTAATGTAACCATAAAAAACTAATTTTCAAACACAACTAAAATATTCATAAATACAGCACAAAAAAAAATCACAGAGGAATATTAAACATTGACATATTAAAAGTTTGAAAAACAAATGTTTTGAACTTAAAATCCAACAACTTAAACTTCAAAATAAATAAAATTGTAGAAAATAAGCAGGTTTGGATAGGCCAGTGTCCAGGGGGTCAAGTCTGCTAATATTTTCGTCAAAATCGTATTTCAATGGTGTTTGAATGGTAATGCTTTTTGACACAGTTCTTGTTTCTTAAACCCAAAAATGAAACACATTATGTTTCTTAAACCCAAAACGGAAAAATATTGTGTCTTGATTTTGGGCTAAAGAAACAAGAACTGTGTCATAAAGCATTTCCATTAGAACACCATTGAACTACGATTTTGACGAAAACATTAGCAGACTTGACCCCCTGTTGACCTTACATGATTTTTGTTAAACTAGTTACAAGATAATGTTGAATAAAGTAAAGAATACTCACAGACATATTCTGTAAGCTCTTAAAAGCGGTCTGTAGATCTTTATCACTCAAATGCTTATCTGGACCATAACTCTGCCAGGAGAGCAGACAATTTGATCTAGTTTCAATATCTGTTACCTGAAAACATTGAACATCTAAGTCTAAATAGAAAACTGTTTGTTGTATATTAATTTAAAATATTTTGGTAATTATTGTTGATTTGTATCAATGTTTAACAATGAGTACCTACACGTAATATTGTTCTTGAAAACTATTTTAAAACAACACAAACAAAGCTTTCTGATAAGATGAGTCATTGTGCCTGAATAAAGTATAAATAAAGTAAATAAGAGTTGATTAACATATGTTTTACAAAGTAATTACCTTTGTTTTCTTTTATCAGGTATAGATATTAACCTCAATACTTATACAAAGAAATTTAGTAACTTACTAAAAAATAATGTTTACGTATCCTCCAGCCGATGTCACTCAGAGGGCCCTTGAGTTCGTAACGGCCGTCTCCTCTTAGTGCTATTGACATTGTTTGTAGAGCTTGTTCTGACAAAATGGGATAATACAATTATAATTTAATAAACATCCAAACATTTAATTTTAGAATGAAAAAATAAATTACCAAGTATAGCCCGATTAAAATGACTTCTGTAAACATTGCATGAGATGAGATGAAGAACACAGAACACAAATTCGATGTAAGTGTGTGAGAGAGACTATGTGCACAGAACAAAGAAAAATCTGCACATAGCATAACATTGAATCATGTTATTATTATTTATTTATTTATTTTATTATACCTAACCCAACAAGTAATTATGAATAAAAATTACCTGCTATTGATAGTGAATAATTGTTAGGATCCAAAAAGCTTCTCACTTGTAATGTCAAAGAAAGGTATTGGTGCCTCAAAACTTCATTTATGTAGGTCTAAAAAATAAATGTACACTTAGAAATTCTTGATTTTAGAATAGGTTATGATTGAAATCATCATCAATATTTAGCTTTTTTAATATCCCCGTTGCTGGGGCATAAAGGCGGAAATATATTATTGTGTTCTGTTGTGTTGTGTCGCGACAGAAGCATATCGGTTTCATACATTTAGTATGACTAGAAACATACTATTGTGTTAAGTTGTGTCGACACAACACACTGTAGTTATGTGTTTCTAGCCATACTAAATGTATGCCGCTTCTGTCGTGTGACACAACATAATATTTGCGCCTTAAGCCTTTCTTATGCATAGACAAAGAGGATGGGCAAAACATAAAGTTACCATATAACAGGCATTAGCCACATTTGACAGGCATGGCATTATATGGTTAAGACAAGCGTGCGACTGGCCCTAAGCTGAGACAGGCATTTTTTAATTTTGGGGCTTGCTGAAATTTGAAAATATGTTCAATCATGCAAGCCCACCCGCCTGAATGGATGAAATGAATCCACAGATTACAAGATGTGGCTGAAACTGACTAAAAATCGAGATTAATTATACAACATACTTGCAATGCTATTTGTCTCTCTGCAATAAAATGTGGTTGCATGTTCCCAATAAGTTTTTTTGGTGGCAGTGGTAGATTAATGTTTGCATCTTGAAGACTAGCATGAAGAGATGCAAAATCTCTGTACCTTCGAGATATATTCCACTTATTTTCTTTGCTTGGACCTCTTTGAACGCGTAGTATGTATTCCTATTCAAAAATTAGTAAGTATGAAAAGTCAATTTCGTAATGAATCTTGAATCTACTAAATTGCTGATGCGAGCTTCCATGAAACATCGATTTCTTGTTTTTAGCTCTGAGACATGATGTTATTGTAATTTTCAATGAACAAAATGTTACAAAGGAGCTTTCTATTAAAAAGTATAAATTACTTACTGTATGTTTGTTGATATTTTGTGCATTTTCAACTGTACAAAGTAGTTTCTCTGTGTCGTCTACCACGGCTTTAATTTGCGATGGTTTTTCGAATATAGCCATTACTCCGATGGGTAATAACCATTTATTTCAATTTAATTGTTTGGAATATGTAAAGTGTAGAGATAATGAAAAGTTATAAAACGAGAAATTCGAGATTGTAAAAAATCTTTCAATCAAGAATCAGTCAGCCACAGGAATCAACAAAACGCAATTGACATGACATGACAGTGACTGTCAGTGACAGACAATGGGTGCATTCCATTCCAACTAATCGCAAAGTCATCGGTCGCCATAGAGTACATTTTAACCATGTTAAGGACCATTCTTGAGGACCATATTTAGTGATCCTCAACTGCGTAATGAAATGGGGTGAATAATTTTTTTTTTGGATTCAATGCTTTATATCTTTTTTTAAATTTGAGATTTTTGCATTTACAATGCTATTTTTAAACAATACTAAATAATATACTAGAAAAAATACGACTCGCACCAGATCAATACTCAGACGGGAATCGAACCCGCGACCTTTGGATATCCGGTCCAATGCTCTGACCGCTGAGCTACCGAGTCACTAGTGACATCGTCGAATTTTTCCTAGTATATCCTAAACTCTTACGCTGTAAGCCAGCGTTATTTCACCAATGTGAGGAATTACCTCGACATTCAATTGAAATATCTTTCCAGATATTTTAACAATTGATTAAGATGAAATAGCTATATAATTTTTTAAATTTGAGATTTTTGCATTTACAATGCTATTTTTAAACTATGGAAAAATATACTAGGAAAAATTCGACGATGTCACTAGTGACTCGGTAGCTCAGCGGTCAGAGCATTGGACCGGATATCCAAAGGTCGCGGGTTCGATTCCCGTCTGAGTATTGATCTGGTGCGAGTCGTATTTTTTCTAGTATATTATTTAGTATTGCTTTATATCTTTTTAAATTTTTATTGCAAGTCAAAAATAACTTATGAACCTAAGAACTTACGAGTGCCTTTATTGTTGTTGTTCATCCCAAAAGGAATGAAATTGGAATAAGCAAGATATTCGCTAAAATATACCCTCCGTGAATGACGTCCCATAAGGGGTCATTTGCAACAAAAAAATGCCTAGAGAACTAAAAAGAGTCATTTATTGTAATCCAGTCTATAAGCCATCTGTGTGTAAAATTTCATTCAATTCTTTTCAGTCGTTTTTGCTTAATTAATCCAAACTTTTTCACATTTATAATATTAGTAAGGATATCTTCTACATCTGGCCCAAGAAAACGAACTGTATTTAGCTACTGCTACTCTTTATGACAGGTTAGACATGTTAAAAAATATGTTTTAATGGAAAGTCAAGTGTGTTTCCTCACATTGATAAAATAACGCTGGTTTGCCACGAATAAAGTATAATGTATTAGAAAATTTAAATTAACCTACTAGCAATAGCAACTCAGTGACTTAATTGGCCTGGATTCCTAAGCGTGCGGGTTCAAGTCCCGTTTGAAAAGCTACGGGTGAGTCGATTTTTTCCAGTATATTAGTTGTTGCGAATGACCCCATCTGTCGTTGAAAATCTCCATAAAACTTTAAATTACTTCTTACTAAAAAGTAACTCGAGATAACATTTCCTTTTTTGCTAATTTATTCAGAAAAAGAAACAAACTATGCAAATTTAACATAAAGGAGCTGTGGGTCTATTTCCCAAGTGTCGTCGACTTCGCCGTCGTCGGCTTCATTTGACAGATGGTTGTAATACATTGCTACGTTTCTTTGGTAAGTTTTTATTGGTACCAAAAAGAAGTAGCAATGTATCTCATCCATCTGTCAAATGAAGCCGACGGCGAAGTCGACGACACGTCTTGGGCAATAGACCTACTGGTTATCATAGTTTTTGTGGTTGATAATTGCAAATCTTTTATGTCGACCAAGAACCTTATATTCATATTCGATGTCGACAAACTTGGAAAAAAAATGCAGCGAAAATAGACAACACTGTCAAAAGAAAGTGTTGCCTACTTGAAAAAATCAATCAAATTTAATTTCTAAAAACATTTTAACAATAGACACAATAAAAAAGGTAATTTTAATGTTTGTTTCTTTTTCTTGAAACTGTTGTTCACCATCCAGTTGCGAATCACCCCAGTTTACCGATGTATTGTTTGTTTGTTTTGTTGCATTGTGTTTGCGTTGGTTTGTTGCATTGTGTTTGCGTTGGTTGTCCGTTGTTCAGCCATCTTTTGTAAAAATCACAAATAATAACCACAACGTCCACAACAATCTACAATTAAACCACGTATTTTTGACAAGAATGAACTTTGTTTGATTGACAAGGAAGTTTGACAGCTACATCGACCACGATTACAGTGCTTTGGTGGAATACGCTGAGCGTCATAAAGCTAAGTTTACATTAGTCGAGTAGACGACCGAGTCGAGTAGCGAGTGATAAAAAGCAGGCTAACTCGCCAATGTAAGCGAAAGGGCGAGTAAACTGTGGGGCTACCGCCCAAGTAGCGTCGACTTCGCCGTCGGCTTCATTTGACATATGGTTGTAATACATTGCTACTTTTCTTTGGTATGTTTTTATTATATTATTTTATTACTAAAAAGAAGTAGCAATGTATCTCATCCTTCTGTCAAATGAAGCCGACGGCGAAGTCGACGACACTTGGGCGGTAGGGCCCCTGGGCCGAGTACCAGGCGAGTCGAGTTGTCTCGTGCGGAGCATTGTCACTCGGCCGAGTTGTTCCCCCACCATCTATTTTACTCGACTCGCCTGCCTACTCGCCCTATGGAAATCGTCGGGTCAGTTGGAAAGCGAGTCGAGTGGCGAGTGGGGCTTGTTTTGGAGGTTATGTTGTGTTGTGATTGTGACGTGACTAGTGTGTTTGTTTCTAGTTTTAACGTTTATTTTTAAATTATTGACAATAAATAAGCTCTGATAATAAACAGATGAAGTGGTCCGAGGAGGAAACTTATAGAGCTCTACAGCGAACACGCTTCTTTTTGGAACATGAGCGGTAATTTGTACAGAAATAAAACTCTTCGGACACAAGCAATCAAGGCTATTGTTGAAGCAATATTTTTCTTGTTTCATTAATTGTCTATAATTTCACCCAATACATTTTTTCAGCTCATCAACGGCCCGTACGTAATCATGGAGGCATTAGGCATCCAAATTGCTTTCAAATTGCTAAAGTTTTAAACATCCCTTACTGTACTGTCCATCCTTGACATTGTATTATGATATGACAAAGACGGATAGTGCATTGCTATTGATATAGCTGCGATTTTTTCATTGCGCGATATTTTTACCGCCGCGCCGTTGACGTTACACGGGAAAAGATTCCTTATGGCGAGGCCAAAAGATACCTTTTCATTAAACTTTCATTAGGCGCGGGTTTGAGATGACACGACTCGTTGGCCAGGCTATCAAAATAATGAGCCATTTAAGTGGTTCAAGTGATGCTATCGGTATACAGATGACGAGAAACAAATTCAAAATAAGCGGGAAAAAGAGAAAGTATGTTTGCAGTCATAAAAATGAATGGGAGACGGAATGTAGCTTAACAAAACAATGCTACCGTAAAAAAAAGAAAAAAACTCGTATTTTTTATATTGGTAACCCTTAAATCAAGTAGTGGCAGGTGGTAACCCTACTGGGCCCAGTTACTTTACCAATGTAAACGGAGTAAGGCGAGTCGAGTAGTGCCCGAGTTACTGGGCCCAGGTGGCTGGGCCGAGTAACTTGACTAATGTAAACATAGCCTTAGCCCTTGGATGACGTCATCTGTCAACGTCACTTTTATTTTATACTTTGGCTGCGCCGCTGCGGTCTGCATGGCGATTACATCGATTACGGCGTTTACAACGCTCACACGAGGTCCGCATTCGATGTCGTGCTCAAATCGATAAAATCGACAAATGACAGTTGGCGAATGCGAACCGCTCGTAAGCGCGCTAACGTTTTATTCTAACCTCAAAATACAAGATGGAATAATTGCTAGATACTATTTTTGCTCTCTAAAGCGATGATAATGATGAAGAACGTTTGATTATTGAGTCGTGTGCACCCAACATCTTTTTTTTTTTCAACTTTTTACATCAACCACCTTTTTGGATAAGCTCCAAATTAATATGAACAAAATATTAACCAATATAATGCTCTATCCTTTTGTTGTAAAGTGAGGAAAAGATCCTTCTATAACGAACTCTCTCATTTTTTGATTTTTTGACGAAATAACAGTCTGACACCTGTTTCGTTTGACAGTCACTTATAACTTTTGACAGGACGTTCACAGTGATTACGCTCCGAGGCATGGTCGCTGTAAGCCCAAGATGGCGCTGGTAATGACGTCATGAGTGACGTCATGCTAGATATTGTAAACGGGCTAACGTGCATGCGGACCGGCTGTTATCGCGATAATATCGATATTATCGCTATGGGGACCGCAGCCATATCAATTTGACATTGACAGTGACGTCGTTGCTGCCCATAGACATAGAAAATTTTTCGCTACGCTCAAGTAGACGGACTATGGTGCGAGTGAGAAACCGATTCTTACGGCTAATGCGATGTGTGAGAAAGAGTTAAAAGAAAATGACAGCAGAACCTAGTTTGACTTCATTTATCATCTTTTATCATCTTAGGGAAAAGCGTCCGTTCGATTATTATGTGATTTTGATCGCGATCGGGTCGATTTGGCTCTTATAACTACATAAATCTATAATGGTGTCGTGTTCTGTGTTAAATTGTAATGTTATTTACAACAAAAACCCAAATAAACACTCATTTCACAGGTAAATAAGATTGTACAAGTACCATTTTCATATTTCATATTTTAGTTGAATATATTCCCAAACACACTAAGTAATACACTAATATCATGCTATTAACCGCCTATTTTCTAAATAAAGGGTGATTTGTAAACATTATGTGTTAGATAAAAAGATATTATGTCCGTGAACTTGACAAAATAAGGCGTAGAGATTGATCAAAAATTATTGATATCGATACTCATGTCGATGATTTCCAATATAACTTTGTTTGTCTTTGTGAACACTGATAGTTTTATCTAAAGCTGCTTTTAACCGACAGTTTTCAAATGGTAAATTATACCTACTTAAGTACTAATTTAACAATATTTCCAGGTTTCCTGTAAATCCAGTGATTAAGTTACTGGATAAATGTCATAAATAGAATAGACTGGGAGCCCTTAAAGGAGACTAAGATTTTTTTTAAATAAAATTGTTCAAAATTTTGTTTGTGTTTTACTTATTAGAGCAATAATACATTAAGGTTATCGACAACCTAAAATGGACTTCAAGGCATCTCTAAAATTCACGCACACGTTTACAATTTTCACACACTGGCTCATGTCACTTTTGGTGTTGCAGCCAAGCGAACTCTGTTCGTCTATTCCAGTGGAATATTATGTTTATGTTGCTGCCGCAGTTTGTTTTTTGTTTGTTTGTTTTCACTTTTTCAATTTTAAGATCAAGTGGTTTTCAAAAATTTCAAACAACTTCAAACAATTATTTGTTGTGCCAATACCTCCTGTGTGTGCCAGCTGAGCTGCCTCCAAACCAAAATTATAAAAAAAACGTGCCGCCGCGCCGCCGCCGCCGTGCAGTGCGCTAAATAATCAAAAGCCGTTCGTTGTTTTTTCAGAATGAAACTAATGAAGAAATTGAAGCTATTTATTTTACAATAATGGATAACTCTCAAAGTTCAGATGTAAATTCTGACCTTACAAACCAATCTTCTTACACTGTATCCTTTACCAACTATTTTATCAAGATAGTTTCTCATTGTTAAAACTTATATTGGTTTTTTCCATCGTACCATGTTTTGGCCAGCGTTGTCTTCGGTTTAACTTTATTTTTACGAATCACGTCATCATAATACTTATCTTTTCAATAAACTACCTAATAAGTTTGTACTAGTAAAATAAACTCCGTTCTATCATTTATTTTGATTTCTTACCTACTAAATTGCTCAGATGGATGTGAATAACTATGATTCTCTATTGAATAACACTAAAGCATTGTTAACCCGCAACATCTCTGTATTGAAAAACCCTTCAATTTGTGACTATTTTGCATCGCTGCTTGAGGATTGTCGCCTCTGCGTCACACAGGTGATTATGGTCTTGATTTCACTGTAATAGTATTAGTTTAATGTGGTCCTACATCACAAGTTTTGTATAACTAGACGTTTAGTACTATTATACCTAGTCTGGCCATAAGTTCTGTTACTTAGGTAAAATTTCAAATTTAGAATGCAAGCCGAAAAAAATATTGTGGGTATTCGGAATTTGAACATTTAAAGAAAATAAAAACATAGTTTCTGGAATTTTCTTCATTTTCTAAAATGGAGGGGACGCTCAAAGAAGACAAAGTCATAGTAATTTCATTGCATCGTTGCGGTCTAGCGCCAGCTGAGATTTTCACACTGCTGAAAAGTTTGAAAATTCCACTGCGATTTATTTATCATACTATCAAACGATTCAGAGAAGATTCAAGATTAGAAGATAATCAGAGGAGCGGTCAACCTCATTCTGTTCAGACTCCAGAGTCATCAAAGCAGTGAAAGCGCAAATCTAACGAAATCCTGTCCGTAAGCAAAAAATTTTAGCTCTGCAGATGGGACTAAGCAAAATCACTGTTAAAAGGGTGTTGAATGAAGACCTAGGACTGCATGCTTACAGAAAAAAACAGCACATCTTCTTAACGCATGCCTGAAGAAAATCATATTCGAAAGATGCCGGGTTTTGTTAATGTGGTACGTGGGAAAAATATTCGTGAAATTTATTTTTTGGGCGAAATTTTTTTTAATGTTTTGGAGAGTTTCAACAAACTAAATGATAAAGTGTATACACACTCTAGTGAAGAAGCAAGCACACGTGTGCTACGTGTTCAGCGTAGTCATCACCCTTCAGAATTCATGGTTTGGTTTGGGTCTCCTATTTGGGTCCAACGGAGGTGTTTTTTGTAAAAAAAGAGTGAAAACCAGTGCCCCGTATACCAAAACACAATCTTAACAAACATTGTGGAACCTCTTTCACAAACAAGGTTCGAAAACGGACACTGGGTTTTCCAGCAAGATTCTGCGCTCGCTCATAAGGCGAAAAGTACCCAAAACTTGCTCAGAACCTGAGAAATCAACTTTATCAGGCGTGAGGATTGGCCCTCCTCCAGTCCAGACTTGAATCCCTTGGATTACAAAATATGGCAGTACTTAGAGGAGGTCTGCGCTAAACCCTTCGCAACTTGGCGTCACTTAAAACATCCCTGATTAAAGCAGTCGCCGCTATAGACATGAACGTCGTGCGTGTTTCGATTGATGACTGGCCTCGCAGATTGAAGGCTTGTATCCAAGCAAGAGGAGGACATTTCGAATAATTTTAATGTGGTTTAAATCTATATTTTATACCCTTTCATTTGATACATATATGGTTGTAGTGCGTAACTCACTGAGTCACTTATTTAACTTTCCATATGTAACTAAATTTATGGCCAGACTAGGTAAATACATTCTTCATAGAGGATTTGATTTTCGGTTTTTAATTTTTTCACGACCCGACCGTTTTTCAGTCCCGAAAGGACATCATCCATTTTGGTCCAAATGTGAAAGTGCCGGCCAAAAAGCAAAAGTGATTTATTCTGATTGATTTTGTCCACCTTAGCATTTCTTATTATGGCACCGAAGCTGTAGCACCGCCATACTTGATTTTAAATAAGTTCAAAAAGTTTGACTTTTCATACATTTTGGCACAAATCTAAAAAAGTCAGCCAAAAAGCAAATTCTGATAGATTTAGTCCACCTAATCATTTCTTATTATGGCACCGAAGCTGCAGCACCGCTGTACTTGATTTTAATTAAGTTCAAAAAGTCTGTCTTTTCATACATTTTGACACAAATGTGAAGCGGTGCTACAGCTTCGGTGCCATAATAAAAAATGCTTAGGTGGGCAAAATCTATCAGAATAAAGCACTTTTGTCTTTTGGCCGGCACTTTCATATTTAGACCAAAAACGTATGAAACATGGATGATGTCCTTTAGTTAGGATTTAGGATTAAGTTTGGTATAATAAAAAAAAGATGCAAAATATACTGCGTGGAGCGAAACGCTCGGTGCTAATGCTCTCAATAAAATTGCTTGCCTATCTTTTTTAATATAAAATACAAGAAAACCTTTTTGTATTTCATTCAAGCAGCATTCCAAGCAAGCATTTCAGTTTTACCTACTGAACAAGAATGTATGAACATTCTTCAAGATTACTTTTCATCATATTTAATAGAAATGAGACATTATGTGACTGATGAATATTATTTTTAAACAGTTTTTGCTAAGAAACTTACTTAACTACTTAAATATTAACTAGCTTTTTACATGAACGCTGTCTATTTAGTTGATGTTAAGAGAGGTTATTTTTAATTTTCTTTTATTTGCATATTTGTTAGATAATTTTTTTTTTCAAATTATTAAAATTCAAAAAGACAGGGGCGGATCCAGGATTCCAATTGGGGGGGGGGGGGGGGGCTCGGAGCCTCGGGCCTAGGGTTATCATCTATGTAAGGGATGCCGGTCTAGGATGCACAAAACGCCTGATTTTTCTGAAAAATGCCTGTCTATAGTAAAAAACGGCCGTGCAGCGCGATTTTTAGTCAGTTTCATTCACTAATCTTGTACTCTTGCCTGTCTATAGTAAAAAAAATTGCCGTGCAGCGCAATTCTTAGCGAGTTTCATTTCATCCATTAATCTCGTCTGTCTATAGTTAAAAAGATAGCCAAGCAGCGCAATTTTTAGTCAGTTTCATCCCAGTAATCTTGTCTGTCTTTAGTAAAAAAAAACGGCCGCGCAGCGCCATTTTTAGTCAGTTTTTTTCCGTTATACTTGTACTCTTGTCTGTCTAAAGCAAAAAAAAGCGGCCGCGCAGCGCAATTTTTAGTCAGTTTGATCCAGTAATCTTGTACTCTTACCAGCCTATATACCAAAAAACAGCCGCGCAGCGCGATTTTTATTCAGTTGCATCCACTAATCTTGTTTATCTTTAATAAAAAGAACGGCCGCGCAGCGCAATTTTTAGTCAGTTTCATCCACTAATCTTGTCTGTAGTAAAAAAAACAGGGCCCGCGCAGCGCCATTTTTAGCAAATTTCATCCATGTATCTTGTAATATGTGGTTTTATCCGGGCGGACGAGTAGCTTGCAAAGCAAGGCGTGCGTGATTGGAGCATGTATACAAGATTTCATAGCGAGACCCGCGAAATTAAAAATGCCTTTCTCAGCTTAGCGCACCTTTCGAAACCGTAAAATGCTTGTCAAATGCGGCAAATGCCTATCAGATGGTAACCCTACTCGGGTCATGTTTTATGGTTAAAAAATAAAATAAAGTGAGATGCTCTGACACTACCTACATAAAACATTAAAACAATAAGATTAAAAAAAACAACTGTGATGTTAAATGCAAGTTCAATGTTATCCGCTAAGGTAATCGGACTTGTGGGGGGGGCCATGGCCCCCTTGGCCCCCCCCCGGATCCGCCAATGCAAAAAGATCTGATTCATTCTTAAAAAAAAAAACTTTATTTGAAGGATAGACTTAGTTTTTTTAACTCTATATGGTTGATTAGTTAGAGTGATTAGATTAGCTAGGTCTAGGCACAGATACTATAGAACCTGCGCACAAAATTTCACGAGATTTGATTGAATTTTTTTTTATTTTTTTTTATTCTCTTTTGCTATCTGCAATCAGCCTTTAGGCCATAGAATTTCATGAGATTTGATTGAATTTTTTTATTTTTTTTTGTCTTTTGCTATCTGCAATCAGCCTTTAGGCCATAATCAAATTGGTTGCAATCAGGGATTTTAAGACTGACTTCACATCCAACGACATGATGTCCCCCACATAAAAATGACCCACGTCAAATGGTGGCCAGTGGTGTTCTCTTCAGTCGCTTTATGGTTTGACTGGTGTCAAGTAGGGCTGTAGCTAGATAGTTTTTATGACTCCCAAGTCATTGGACGTAGTTTTCACATGATTTGCTTATTTCGTCTTTGATGTATGGTATCTCTAGGTACTTGTGCACTTCTACATTTTTTGGGAACCAAGGTGCATTGCATAGAATTTTAAGGGCTGCATTTTCAAATCGTTGAAGTATTTCTATGTTGGAGTGACTTGCAGAGCCCCAGAGTTGCATTCCGTATGTCCATATAGGTTTGATTATGGCTTTGTAAATAAGAATCTTATTCTCCAAGCTGAGAGCTGATTGTCTTCCAACAAGCCAATGCATTTCTTTCAGTTTTCTGTTTGCTTGATCTCTTTTAGCTTTTATGTGATCTCTCCATGTTAATCTTCTGTCCAGATGCATTCCCAAGTACTTAACTGTTGTTTGGTGAGGTAAGATAGTACCATCAAGTTTAACTGGGGGGCAGTCTTGTTTCTTTAAAGTGAATGTTATATGGGTAGACTTAGTAGCGCTAGCTTTCATTCTCCATTTTTTGAACCAGGTGTCTATGGTGTTTAGGTGCTCCTGGAGATTATTTGAAGCTGTGTTAGGGTCTGCACTGCACGAAGGCAAGGCTTTATCGTCCGCATATGTTGCCGTCACTACATCGTCTGAGGTGGGTAAGTTAGAAGTGTATACCGTATACAGAACAGGTCCCAACACCGAGCCTTGAGGGACGCCTGCTTTTATTTCTCTAGGGTTAGATATACTATCCTCCACTCTTACTTGAAATAGTCGGTCCTCGAGATATGATTTTAGGAGCATGTAAGCTGTATTTGGCAGACAAAGCTTGAGTTTATATGACAAACCCTTATGCCACACCCGTAAGAATGCTTGTTGCACATCAAGTAATACTGCAGAGCAATACTCCTTTTTTCCATTGTCTGTCTAATAGTGTGAGAAACTCGGTGTATTTGTTCTGTTGTGCCATGATGTGCTCGGAAACCAAATTGATGGTCTGGTAACACCTTTTGGTCTTCTAGTATTGGTAGTAGGCGTTTTAACAAAAGTTTCTGAAACAACTTTGACAGGACTGGAAGAAGGTCTATAAGAGGATACCTCTGTGGCAGGTTTTCCTGGCTTCGCAATCATATTAATGACAGAAACTTTCTATACCAGTGGGAAATACAATCACAACATTGAATTAAATACAATTGTTATTAAAACGATTCCTTTTATTGGTGACTGCTTTAGGACTTCAGCAGTTATGAGATCAAATCCGGGAGCCTTTTCAGATTTTAACTGTGTAATTTGTTCCCATACTTCTTTAGGCTTTACCAGCTCTAACGGTAACGACATCTGCTGATCGCTGTTAATAACAGCATCAATGTCATCTTCTGTTTGCGTCACGTTGAATTCATTCGGTTGAAATACTCCCTCAATATAATTTGCAAACAATTTAGCTTTATCCTCAGAACTTCTGGCCCAATCACCTGTATGTAGGTTGTTCCAAAGCTGTGACATGTTTTTTAGGTCTTTTGAGACTTTTGGTCATCTTCCACAGTGAGTAATCTTCTGCATTGTAAGGTGAAAGCAGTTCGAGTTGTGCTTGAAGTGTTGCGTTTTCATTCTCTTTGAGCATTTCTTTTAAATCCTTTTGAACCTTGTTTAGGGCTCGCTTATCTTGCATATTACTACTGGTATGCCATTGTCGTCTTTATCTTCTTTTTTCGGTTATTTTATTTCGAATGTCCATGGGGTAGTATTTGTATTGCATATTGGTTTCTTTATTAGGTGTAGACTGCCATGCAGCAGTTTGGATTAAGTTGGTTATATAGCAAGCAGCATTTTCAACTTCTTCTGCAGTTTTAAGGGAGATGTCTAGACAGGCCTTTT
Source organism: Agriphila geniculea (assembly GCA_943789525.1). Taxonomy (NCBI): domain Eukaryota; kingdom Metazoa; phylum Arthropoda; class Insecta; order Lepidoptera; family Crambidae; genus Agriphila; species Agriphila geniculea. The sequence goes on along the minus strand of OX038869.1, from coordinate 16,740,378 downwards.
CATTGATATACTCTCTCTAGCTTCCCAATCGGTCCGGCTGTTGTAAAGAGTTTCTCGACTTTCTCTGTAAATGACTGTGGCACTCAGGTTGCATATCGCCGAAGTGTGGTCAGAGGAACCATCAAAACATGATTCCACTTTGATGTACAATTCTGAGATTCCTCCATCACAGTATTTGATTTCACTCAAAAAATTTCCCTATGCTGTTTATTGCATAAATCGATCAAGAAATGCATTTTAAAGGGCCGACTAGAACACCCACGTGTCTATTTCAAATACTTTTTTTTATAAAAAATAATTTATATTTCGTGAGTTTAACTTAAAAAAAGATTAAATAAATTCTGTAAGCGTATCTAATCAACATATATTTTTATGGTTAATATAGTTTGATAAAGCATCTTTAGGCGCATATTTGCCAGTTTTTATTTTTGGAGTATCACCTGTGGTTATCGTGTTATTAATTTTTATTCAGATTTTGTTTTTTTTTTTTTTTCCAAAAATCTCAAAAGTGCGGCTTGTGACTAGTACTGTAAGATTGCTCTTAATTAGGTCTATTATTGATAAAATAATCACGTTGCTTTATTGCGGCGTTTACGAGTTATCGAATTTCAAAATAAACTTGACCTTGATGTTTATGAATTAACGAATTTCAAATAAATTGACCTTTATTTTTAGTCAGAACTAATCTAAAATTCATCGACTTCAGATTTCCATCTCCAAAAAATGTAACTAGTTACCTATTTTTTATAAGTATACACTGAGAGGTAATATTATGGTATATTATGAGAAAAACCTATGTATAAGATATATTTTATATGTAAATAATATGCAGTCTTGTAACTTAGAGGAAAAAAATTAATTATTATAACTAAAATAAAAGGTCAAGTTTATTTTAAATCGTACGCCTGACCTGTACTGTACAGAATTACTGCAGCCTGTAGATAGCTTGTTTTTGTTTCAGGCAGTGGGGATGCTTAATATTTTCTTTTATCTTTTTATTATTAGCTGACAGTTCTACATTGACAAAAAATGTGGATGTTGGAATTCTGTCCGGACCAAATCAGGCATTAATAATTTCACCTTGAAAGTGATTATCAGTGGCCCTACCATGAGTTGATGCAAACTGTTAACGTTACAGTAAACTATCGTTTTGTCTCTTTCACTTGCATTGACTGTGAGCAGTATATCCGATAGTTTACGGTAACGTAAATAGTTTGCATCAACTCATGGTAGGGCCACTGTACTTTCAATTGCTTGTAAAATTTCACTATGAGGTGTGGTATGATGTAATTTTTTTATTACTATACGATATGGTTTCTTGTCTTTGGGAGTGAAAGTATGACCGATCAGGCCGTGACTTCTTACTACGGTTATTATATTTTTGTGGAATTCTGTTGTATCTGCAAGAATTCTCAGTAAATTTTTATTTATGATGCGTATCTTATAGTCATTTGAACTGCATGCCGAATTTATGAGCTTTGAGAATTCATTCACATCTTCTATTCCATACAGGATTATCGGAGGTGGTTTATAGTTCTTTGTTACTGTTTCTGTTTGTATATCAGTAGGTTCTAATGGAAGTGCATCAAATCTATTTGACGTTGGGAGGACATCAATGTTCGGAGGAGAGTCACTAGTTCTTCTGTGCTTGCTAGATCTAGAGGACATTCGTTGTCATGGTGGAGGTTGAGCACTCGAGGAATTCATTGAGTTCTGTGACATAGTCAATGTATTCTGCGTAGTAGCTAGTTGAGATTCTTTAGCATTTCTGTATTGACGAGTGATAGGAACAGTTTGCCAGTCATCGTTATCATCAATTGTTTGATTATCTAGATTTAGATTCACTCTGTCAATTGATTTTGACTGGGTAAGATTCAAAGAAGAATGTCTCATCCTTGGTTGCTGGATTTTTTTACTGATCGGTGTGGTTAATTTTTCTCCAGTAGCATTCTCTTTACTGGAAGCCTGAACAGCCACTTCCGGTAAAGTGCATTTTTCGGGAGTTTTAGAAATATTTGTATAATGAAAGTTAAGCTTTTATGAGAAAAAAAAGTGGGTAGTTCGAGTGTCAATTGCACTGGTTATAAGTTTTGCACTATTTTCACTTCAAAACTATTAAATTTTGTGGAGATAACACTGTCACATAATTTTGGAATGTTTTTCTTCACTTTGGAACTGTTTTTACACTACACAATCACTGATTTTACCACTGACATGAAAACATTTTTTTTTATTTAACTGGACAGGCTGTCTGTATGATTTGACAGCAAAGTTCTTGTGCCTATTTGAAACGCCACTAAGCGTGCGTCTAAAGAACTAATTCTGACGTACTATATGAAAATCCAGACTCTCCAGACTTCAAACTTTAGTACCATGTACGCACGCTATGCTCACGCTACGTCCTACAGCGCCAACATGGCGGTAATCAAATAGGCACAAAAACAGTTTGACATAAGCCTGTCCAGTGTAAATATATGCAGGTCAATGGATTTTACACAATATTTCATAAAACTTCAAAAGCACTTTTGCATCTCATGACATTTGACAGCTGTCACCTAATAATCTATCTAAAGATTGAAAAATGCGACCTGTAGAGGAAAACAGATGGACAGCCAGACATACAGCATTTTTTGTCTTAGCTGAAACGGAAACACTTCGCTCGCTCTTCATGTTCACTCGGTCAATAATACTACAATATGTTATTAAGTTAAGTTTGTGTTGTTGTGGTAAATTTAATGTATTTCACACTTGATTGTAAAAAATATTTCAGGCACTTAATTTATTGAATGAAATCTTGTCGGAGTCACATATACCAGCACAAAAATTGGAACATTACTTGGAAGATGCGGTCACAGTTCTACATCTCCTTTCTAACTTTATAAAGAATATTGTAGAATCAGTTTCTATCAGTTGCTGCGTGATAAAGTCATTCCCGACTACAACTGGTCAAATAATTATGGACATTTTTACACATTGTAAAAATAGGTAATTTGTCTAACAATGTTTTTTAATTTAGTAAAAAAACACTTTTTACGGATTACAGCATGTATATTGGTATTAATTCAGATATTATTTTAGAATTATTTCATAAAAATATGAGCAGCCTTTTTACTTTAGTCCTCCCATGACCACGGCCACCGGCGGGCTTGTTTCATATAAAATAATAGTCTAATATTATGAGCATTAGACTAAAAATATTAGTTTAAATCATTAGATATTGTTTCATAAAAGTACAAACTAATAAAATTAGTTATTAGCGTAGCGTCTAATAATATTAGCTAATATTATTTGTTTTACTAGTAAACCGTTTCATAAACAAAATAAACTAATATTATCAGCTAATAAAATTAGTTACTTTTCATAAGTCTTTCTAGTCTAATAAATTTATTATTAGTTTTTTGAAAATCATTTGAAATGAGTGATTCAGAGTCAAGTGAAGAAGATAATGTTATTGTGAGATGCCCGAGGATATTTAGGAGGAGAACTCTTCATACAGTCATGGAATTTACATACGAAATCAACGAACAATTTTGGTTAAAATTTGAGAAATCGAGGTACCTGATTTTGGTATTGAAATATATCGCATTTTATAGAACTTTGAAAGGCCTTTCAAATGACATCCGACTCTCGGCGCGGAATTGCGGATTTTTATTTTTATTGTTATTTTAGTGTACGTAAAAAGAAACAGAATCTTGTGTGACAAAAAGAGTGAAACGGAACACGTTTTGTTTTTAAATAGAGGATAAACAGGGGGCTAATTGTCTAATTTAAAAATCTATCGCAATCGCTTTCATTTGACAGATAGATTTGACACATTGCTGCATTTCTTTGGTACGTTTTTATTCGTGCCAAAAAGAAGCATCAATGTGTTACATCCTGAAAGCGATTGCGATAGATTTTGAAATTACACAATAGAAAGGCAGTTCGCACGTATGTCCAAAGACCATAGATACCGGTAGTCTAATAATATAAGTAACATCAAAGAGTCTTTTTTTTATTAGTGTTATAGAAAAGTTTATGAAACAGAAAAATGCCAACTAATAAAATTATTTTATGAGTCTAATAAAATTAGCTAATAATATTAGTAACTTATATGAAACAGGGCCCTGGGACACGTGTCGAAATATTGGGAAACCCAAAAAAACAATAAATCAAAACTAAATAATTCTAAAATAGCATCTGGAGCCAAAGTCTGCTATTATTAATGTCATAATCGTGTTTCAATTGTGTTTGAACTGTAATGCTTTTTGACACAGTTCTTGTTTCTTAAACTCAAAGCCAAAACACGATTATGACGTTAACAATAGCAGGACTTGGGTATCCCTGAATTAATACGAATATTACGGCCGGTTTCTGAATTGAGAAATTGAAGTTGAGCACTACTTAAGTACAAATTTTGTATGGGTGAGTAAGATTTGAGCAGTGCTCAACTTAATTTTCTCAATTCAGAAACCGGCCGATGGCCGAATACTCAAACGCTACTCAACTTTGAGAGGCTCTCAAACGTCGCCCTTTTGCATTAAATGTCAAAGATATGACAAAGACAGCATGATGTTTGAAAGCCCCTCAAATTTGAGTAGCATTTGAGCATTCGGCCAAAAGTGTTTTATTTCTAATTAACAGTACGCATACGCGTACTGTGTACACATGTCTTTAAACATTTTATAGCTGTGATGTGGTAGAACCTTAACTTTTTTCAAAGTTTCTAAGATAGAGTGAGAATTGTTTTAGAATTCAAAAAAACAAAAGTAATATCTCATTTTATTTAACATCTATTCCAGTGAAACTGTATATGGGGTACATTTAACAAGTGTGCAACAACAACTGAAAGATTTGTTCAGAACCTGTCATGAGTTACAGCTCACATATTTGATGGTTGTGGAGAACCATTTTGTATTCGATTTGTCTGAAAAGGAAGAGCTTGACATACTGGTTGAAGGTATTTATTTTTAGTTATGGAATTTATGAATACAGAATTTTAAAAAATATTGTACTTAGTATAAATTGGATATTATGGAGTAGAAAAAAGAACAGCATCTTCAATCAGGAGGGCCACTAATCTGCTAATCAAATCTTGAAAATTGTTCATTTTTTAGGGTTCCGTACCCAAAGGGTAAAAACGGGACCCTATTACTAAGACTCCGCTGTCTGTCTGTCACCAGGTTGTTTCTCATGAACCGTGATAGCAAGACAGTTGAAATTTTCACAGATGATGTATTTCTGTTGCCGCTATAACAACAAATACTAAAAACATAATAAAATACATATTTAAGGGGGGCTCCCATACAACAAACGTGATTTTTTTTTGCCGTTTTTTGGTACGGAACCCTTCGTGCGCGAGTCCGACTCGCACTTGGCCGGTTTTTTATGCACAACAGGATAGTGCTTGGTCTTAACCTTACCTGATGTTAAGTGACGATATAGCCGAAGGTGGAAGCGCAGTACTCCCGGAATCCTCATCACTGAGGAACTGACTATCTTACTTGTAACTGCCGGAACACAACAATTTTTAAATTGTTGTTATGGCGTCAAATTTAGGTAAGATGGTGGTAGCTAGCAAGGCGGACTTGAAATAAGGCCACCAACCAAACCGAGTACAAATTGTACCCCCCTGAGAATCAAACCTGGGACCCCAGCGTCTTACACGGCGCAGTAGTATAGCGTCTGGCCTAGCGATTGCGGAGGTTAAGTAACTTTCGCAAGGGTCGGTCATGGGATGGGTGACCAACAATTTACTATCTCGTGCTGCTCCTTGATTCGGAAGGCACGTCAAGCCGTTGGTCCCGGATACATTTGCAGTCGCTAACACCCACCAATCCGCTTGGGCCCGCGTGGTGGGTTATGGCCCATCCTCTTTATCTACCCATAAGTAAGGCCTGTGCCCCAGCAGTAGAGACAATAAAAATGGCTGATGGTCGAGTAGAAAAAAGAACTACATCTTTAATTAGGAGGGCCACTGATGTCCTAATCAAATCTTGACAGTTGGAAAATTGATCATTTTGTTTACTAAAAAAAAAGTTTATTATAAAAAATGTTATAGCACTGAATATAAATCTGCAAATTGGCGAGGTGGTCCAAGCTTTAGATGTAAAGACAATGGCAGACCAGTGGAAGGCATACACTGTAATCTGTGACAAGTATTCCAGTCATTTGACGGATAGTCCTGTCTTCCAGAACTGCACAACACTTCTTTGCGCAATGGTCGTGAATAATTTGAAAACTGCATTGGAGGTAATTTCTTATCTGTATCTGAAATTATGATAGATTTTTTATTACTATTGAATTTGTTCAGAAATTGAGAGTTTAGTCACCTGATTAAATTACTAATATTAGATAATAAGTACAATGCAATGCAAAAGTTTAAAAGTGTTTACAAGTAACCTGTGTGTGAAATAAATTTAGGTCTCATACCTATTTTAAAACTCAACAGTGCTGCCATCTGCTTACATATTTTAATTTAATATTCTGCAATATTTAAGGTGGAACAAGATGAGAAGTTTATAGTGAGATCCATGAAAGTGACGAATTTCACCATAAAGATACTTACGAAAATGTTTGCCATCTTCAAACATGCTCAAGCGAAGCCATATCAATGTATTGTGGAGTTCCTTATCACTGCACATTTGTAAGTATAAGCACAGAATATATAATAGTACTAACGTACAAAAGCCCCTCCGCGCGAAGACAATCAAATAATAAACTACCTCGCTGCACGGCAATAAAGTACAATTTCAAATTGCACAGCGCTGCGTGCCTGATATTATAAGCACCTACGACGCGCCTCTCTTTTTGTCACGTAGCTCTGTCTCAACCGATACAACTCATGAATCGTTAAGGTTGCTACTCACTAATCGCTAGTTACCGATACCATAGAAAACATCCGTTGTCGATGAATATAATGAAATTAATAAATATAAAATAAAATAAATCTACCTACTAAATGAACTGAGCATAATTATATTTGTAAGTAAGTTACTTGTGTGAAAAGTTAAATTAATTTCTTTTTCGTTTTTTAATGTACCTATAGGTTTGTTCTTGTTTTTTTTATTTTTATTTCATTTCCAAAATAATGTTAATGCTCGTTATTTCTTTTCTAAACCTAATTAAGAACTATTTTATGTTGCGATACCCTAGACAGGGTTCATGTTCTGGTACTGTTTTCTTACGTGTATACCTATGTTAACCACATGATTGCAATAAAAAGATTTGATTTGATTTAATATAATTTGGAAATAATGTAAGGTGGTGTATAAAGTTCGGGATGATATACGTAAAAAGTAGTCAATAATTAAAAACCGACAAGTTCGTGTTTTTGGCGCACTTGTCGCTCGCAGGCAACGCGCGTGTCGGCGCGGTGATATCCCTCGGCCATGCCTAGACTGAGTGAGCCGCGAGCAGTAGGCTAATATAAAAGTTTAAGAGCGGAGTGAGAGTGAGACCCCCTGACTGTGCGCGTGCGCGTGCGCGTGCCCCACCACTCGCCTCTCCCCTCCACTTACATCGAAATTGTGTTCTGCGCATCGTCTATCAGTGCTGCCAACTAGTCTGAGCGAAAACGCGCTGTCAACGCTGTAAAAAAGCGCTAGATAGCGCTAAAATGGCATTTAAAAAAAAAGCGCCAGATTTCGCGCTAACCACGAATGGTTTTACTATTTATTTGCTCTTTGCAAGCGTCGCCAAAAAGAGGTTAAAAAAATGAAAAATTGAAGTAGGTGAAAGAGAAAAATGAGAATTATCTATTAGAATGCTTGGTGTACCATAAAAATACTAATTAAGTATAGAATTTGTATAATTTTAATAGATTCACCAAGCATTCAACCAAATAAATGCAGCAGGCCAGCAGGTAAATATTTAATCTATTAAAATCTAAAAAAAGCGCTAGATTTAGCGCTAGGCGCTAAAACGCACTTCGAGACAAAAAAAACGCTAGATCTGGCGCGAAACGCGCTAAGTTGGCAGCACCGTCTTGCGCGATGTTCCGATCCGAGCCGCCAATAAGCTAGAAACATATTGTACCTCTGGAATTATTTTTTAATTTTAAAATTATTTTCAGTTATTATGTATGTAGCATCAATATGTTAATTTTTTCTTTAAGATATAACCCGGCGTACCTCGAAACTATGAAGGAGAAATCACCACAGTTTATCAATATTATGTTGACCAATGTATCAAATCCTGTCGATCTGCTACTCAACGAATTATTAAATGATGGAACTTTTGTCAATGTAAGTAATTTTCTTAATAGTTGTAAGTACCTAATAATTAGTTATGAAACTAGAATTTATTGTATTTTGATTTTTCAGGTAATTCTGAATTACAAATTTAATAAAATAAGACAAAATGATAAATTATTAGGATATGTATTGTTAATAGCAGCATTGATGAAATCAGCTTCACAGAAAAATAATAAAAACATATTTCCAAAAAGTAAACTGATGCATTGCTTATTTGAACTTTTACCTGACTGTAAGTATTTTAACTAAACTAAACCTTATTTTTAATTTTATTACTTACATAAAATATTAATTTAAACCGATTTTTGCATATGTTAAGAATTGTTATTTATTCATGCAACTGTAGTATACAGTACGAGGCATATATCTAGATGTTTTTTCGTCGGAGTGGGGATAAGTTCGCGCATGTGCTCTTGTGAGCGACCAATAGCGCGCGCCCCTCTCCCACCGCCCGCGCCCCTCTCCCGCCGCCCGCGCCCCTCACCGCTACGCAAGCCCAAAATACGCTTTCCGCGCAATCCCCACCCGATTTCAAGATATATGCCTTGTACTGTAATGTAATACTTAATTATGTACAGTGCATACAAGACCTTATCTACACAGTACTACACACATGATATGAATCCTCAATAAAAGGTTTTCAACCAAAGTTAAATTAAAAGTTAGAGCCAAAATTAAAACAACCAGCGTCATAGTAGCCGTAATATACGAGAGAAGGCTGCGCGCGCGTCCCTTATAATATCATACAAACGAGTGTTTTAATGTTGTACTGAATTTCATCATACAACTCCTTCGGGCGTGGGCGCGGGGGGCGCGACCAGCCACTAGTTCGGATATTATGATTACTATGACACTGGTTGTTTTAATGTTGGCAATAAGCTAACTGCTTCAGAACCTTTTATAGAAGATTTAAAGCATGGCAGTAATGACTTTTTAACACTATAGTGCTGTCATTGACTTTTTAAACCCTTTAATGAAAATCACTTTTAACCATCGCTTTTATTTTAACCTGTCGCCTAATTAAAGTATTCTAAAAACTGATGTATTTTGCAATGTCATTTTAGTAACTCTTTCAGAATACAAGACTTTAAATTTAATACGAGATTTTGTTTACAGGCTATGTTTGGATGAGCATGGGTATGAAATTTGAAATTGATAATAGTCAACATAAAATGAAACCTGTAGGATTATTTGAATATTTACTGCTCCACGCCACGCACTTAGCTCTCAAGATGAGTTGTGACGAGTATTGCGTTCTGGAAAAAACTATGTGTGAAGCTATTTTAGGTTTCGACACTGTTCTAGCTCTTTTCGCGTCGAATTTGTGGATTATTTTAACAAGGTAAAATCGATTTTCAATACCTTTTCCTTAGATTTCCATATACAGGGTTATTTGTAAAACACCAACAACCTCGCAAAAGTAGATTACTTACATTATAAACAACAACGTTTGTTCTACGACTTTTCCGAAAAAATACAAAATAAATCGACTTTCCATACAAATGTTCGAACAGCTGATCGAGTTTTGTATAAAAGGTCGTTTTATTGTCGTTTTCGGAAAGTCGCAGATGTTGTTTATGCTGTTAGTAATCTACATCTGCGAGGTTGTTTATGTTCTACAAACAACGTATATGTATGATTATTTGGGTTTAGCCCTTTGTATGGTCCAATAATTATACAAATCAAACCCAAAATTACTTGCTGAATGCTCCATATATCCGGGCTGTGCCGTGTCCGGGGTCCAAGCTATGTTGGGCGATCCATGTTCTACATAAAGGACTAACGTATTTTGAACTTCGGGAAAATAGTTTCGGGATCCGCCGAACGAAGCCGCCGATGACGCAGCTCAACGTTTATTTGTTTCACATACAGAATCTTAGCACGATCAATGTAACTTGGGCCCCTGACACGCCACGGCCCGATATGTGTAGATACAGATAGACCTTTATTTGGTTCATAGGGAACCTATTGTATTTTTTTTTTCATTTTGTTCCAGAAACATCAATAATAAACAGCTGTTATTAAGTCAGTTGATATCTCTATGTCAGATGTATCAGAAGTTGGAAAGTGTGAAACTATTTTCACGGTCCCCTCAAAAAGTCCATCTGACGAACACAATGAGCAGTTTGTTTGATGTAGCCGACGTTGAGGATAGAGTCAAAATATATAAACATTTCAATCCACTAATAAGCTCAAAGAACATACCGCTATGGAATGTGTTGAGAATAAAAAAATTGCCGATTGAATTCCAGAGAACTATAGAAGAGGATATCGTAGATAAATTTAAGACTGAATTTCAGAAATTTACTTCGGGATTTCAGTATAAAGAAACATTTGATCTGGTATGTATCTTTTGGTTTGAATGTCTTCATAAGGCGACAATTGACGCGCAATGATGAACGACGCTTAACTTTTGTCACACCCCGGACACACCATACAAGCGCCGCGTTTCAACTATCTATTAAGGTCAACCGCACTACAGCGGAGCGGCGCGGCGCGGCGCGGACCGATGCGGCCAAATATTATTTCTATTAATAGCAACGATGCAAACCGCATTATAGCGGCGCGGCGCGACGCTGCTTTAATGCAGTTTGCATACAAAATACACACAAACGAGGTAACTTTGAAGCCTTGGTTTTCTACCAGGGATGTACTGTGCTGTGATCTGATGACGGCTATCCAGGGAGTGAATGGAGGAGATTCAGATCGCCTTACACACCCAACTGATCAGCTAGGTGATTGCGTAAAGTCAATCGTATTCATTTGACAATTCATATTGTATCATACTATATATCATCCCATACAAATTGCAGCTGATGGAATGCGATATGAACTGTCAAATGAATACGATTAACTTACGCAATCGCACCCCTGACCAGCATTCTAAAAACGTAATGGACATGTTTAAAAAACCGCGAAAATGTATGGAAATCCTCAAACGAGAACTCTGACCCATTAATCTTTTAGAATGCTGATGATCAGATCAGTTGGGTGTGTATAGCGATCTGAATCTATTCCATTCAGTCCCTGGATTGTATGGCCATCATCAGATTACAGCATGGTACATCCCTGGCAGAAAACCAAGGCTTCAAAGTTACCTCGTTTGTATGAAAATAACTCCTGTATCCCTAGACAAAGTTGATGTGTATATTTGGACGCGTCGGTTCGCGCCGCGCCGCTCCGCTGAAGTGCGTTTTGACCTTTACACAGACGCTACACGGATGACGTAATTGTACACGCGCAACTGTGTGCGTGAAGCTAGGGCTAACGACTACGCGGGGCGCCCGGCCCGTCGCCGACGGCCGAACAATAGATCACCGCGCGCCGCAAGCGGAGCGTTGACACCCGACTAAAATGAGCACACGAATCGGCACACGAACTCGCGCGGTGGGGCGAGGTAATTGATTGCGGGGCGGGGCGGAGAGTTTCCTTTCTGTACGGTAGTACTTATATCTTTCTGCGCTTTTGTTTAGCAAGTTTAAAGCGCATCGAATCGTTTAATTTAAAGCAAATTCACCCTTATCATCACTAACATAATGTTCAAATTTCTTCGAAGATAAATAATTCTTTTGAATGTTGTTGAGCTAGGCCACAGAAGGTATAATAATTGGTAAGGCTCACATTTCTTCGGAGATAAAAAAGACAGACTTTGGACATTACGTTAGTGATAATAAGGGTGAATTTGCTTTAGATTAAGCGATTCGTTGCGTTTCGATTTGCTTAGACTGCGCCATCATGAATCGACTTTAACTAGAAGCGCCAACGTTGTCGGGATTTTTCTAACGGCTGCAATCGCTTTTGATATATCGCACGGAAGGATTACAGTAGAAGGAATTGAGGGGGCTAACATGATTCGAATGCTGCTCCCGCGTGCTGGCTGCAGTGGACGCGCGTCTCACTTCTTCATTAATCGCCGACGTTGATTATTTGGGTGATCACAATAGCCTTTTTTTTATTTGTTTATTTAAGCAACACTAACATTGTATTAACAATAAATTGTTCTATAGACTAAACTTATGCTATATACCTGTAAATACAACAATTATAAGTGTCGACAAAATACAATAATTGATCATCATCACTATAAATTCAATGAAATTATTATTCACACATCACAATAAGTAGAATACTAACAAAAATCAAGAAATATTATTAATTTAAAATCAATTCAAAAGAGATTACAAAATTAAGTCATAAAATTAGTACGTATGTTATAAAAAAGTATAAATTATTGTTGTCAAAAAAGAAGTTCAGAGGAATAAAATAAATTAAAAACAATCAATCCAACCATAAAATTAAATCAAATCAATAAATTATAATCAAATCAATAAATAGAATCAAATCAATAAATAAAAAAAACATCAATTAATTAAAATCAAATCAATAGATTAAAATTTGGACAATAAAATAAAATCAATAAATTAAAATCAAGTCAATAAAATAAAATAAAATTGGTAAAATTACAATAAATATAATTCATTTGAGATAAAAAAATCAGAATGGTATTAATAGTAATGTTAATAAAAAATAAAAAATATATGTCATTGTAAACAGGTAGACAACTTATTTTTAAACGAGGAAAGAGTGTCATGAAACACATCAAGATCCGTATATTTAGCACATAATTCATTATAGGTCTTGCACATTCGCACCAGAGGCGAATGGTGCCCGATATTAGTCCGACAACAGGGAACTCTAAATATTGAACTTATAGCCTTTCGCGGGTAATTATATGGCACAGTCAAACCAACCTGTTCCAAAATACCAGCGCAATCTATTCTGCTGTTAACAATACCATGCAGGAATGTCATGTCTAGTTTGGTGCGGCGATCGCGAAGTGATTCCATCTTAAATAAAAAAACCGGACAAGTGCGAGTCGGGCTCGCCCACCGAGGGTTCCGTACAGACCTTACATCTATACATAAAATAAAGCTATAGAAAAGTTGTGTCGGTACAAAGGATATATTTTGAAAAAAAAGTGGTTGGTAGTTATTAGTTTTTTATATGAAAACTGTACTACGGAGAGTTCAAGCTTTATCCCAGGTTCTACCTACAGAAATTATGTGAAAAATTGCTTAGATTATAAGTTGGACTCCAAGCTACCAAACTGTAAAAAAATACCATCAAAATCCGTTCAGCAGACTGCTATATATAGATAACCATTTGAAATCCTTTGTCGCCACGTAGAAAATAACCCTTCCAGGGATTACGACAAAGAATTGACCACGGGCGAAGTTTGAAATGGAATAGTACATTACTGCAGCGGCACTCAAGACAGGCATTGAAGAACATACGTGAGTCCATCAATGCCTAGTTGCGGCCAAGGCTTGTGTAGTACTTTTAAACTTTTAACTTTTTAGTTTTAAAAGTTTTAAGCTTTTTATTTTTATTTTTATTTACTTTCAGTAATTGATAAAAGAAAATGGAAAGTGGAATGTGCACATAAAGGCCTTTCGTTTGATACACATATTGAAAAAAAAAATCCGTTTTTTTTTTCCTTTATTTCCAGTTTTTCATTTTTTTTTCCAGTTTTTTGGAAAGTGCTCATCAAGGCCTTTCATTTGATACCCATATTGCAAAAAAATTTTTTTTTTTTTCAGTTTTTTGGAATGTGCTCATCAAGGCCTTTCATTTGATACCCATATTGCAAAAAAAAATTACCTTTCGTTTTTATTTCTTTTTTCAGTTTTTTGGAATATGAGCATATTCCAAAAAACTTTTCAAAAAACTTACATTTGATACCCATAGGTAATGAAAAAAAAATTTTTTTTCATTTTTAATTTTTTTTTATCTTTTTGGAATGCGCTCATCAAGGCCTTTCATTTGATACCCATATTGCACCAAAACAGTTTGTTTTCGTTTTTATTTTTTTTTCAATTTTTTGGAATGTGCTCATCAAGGCCGTTCACGTGATACCAGTACCCTTAGCACGAACAGCTATCGAGAAAAAAAACGCGCGTAAAATTACTCGATAGAGAATTATCTATGGAAATTTTAATTTAGCTATTCGGCGGTAGATGGCGTTGTACAAATTTCCCATACAAAATTGCACTATCGAATGATTTTACGCGCGTTATTTTTTTCGATAGCTGTTCGTGCTAAGGGTACTGTATACCGAATATTAAAAAAAAATTTTTGGAATGTGCTCGCTCATCAAGGCGACATTTGATACCTATATTTGTGTTTCATTGAAAAGTTCGCTCCATTTCTGAATTACACGTGTGTAATGAGTTTTAATTTAATAGAAACATTGCTGGACAGACGCCGGCAATTTTGTATGAAAATCCATTATTACACGCTAGTAATGGATTCTCATACAAATATTGACGGCGCGGTTTAGGTCTGTCCGTAAACTCCGATTTAGCACGAAGAAGGTTGTCAAATAATGTTCGAATTTCCAAGCATTTTTGAGAAAAAATAAAATAATTACAAACCCACCGCACCTGTTTATACAGGTGTGTACAATACAAGTACTGTTGATTGTCAACAGATGGCGCTGTATATCAATAGTACACTGTATAATGTTCTGTGAAATGGTTTTATCTATCGCAATGTTATTAGAGAAAATGGGTGTATTCCAACAGGACCCTTTGGTTGTGTGAAGCCGAGACTTTTATTGTAGTGGTGGCTACCTCGGCTGACCTTACCGAGTAAACTGTCTTGATTATACTTGGTGCCAAATGCTCCAAGCAACATTGGAATGCGATGCACCCGCATTTTAATGTAAACTGAATCAATCTACCACTGAACTATTCAACACTTGACACTGGCAAAAATTACTTCCAAGAAGAAAGTAGATTGCCAAAACAAAAATAAGAAGAAGAAGACCCCCGTCATACAGCGTGACATACCGCCATGTTGCGAAAATATTTAGAGCCAAATTTATTACTTATTAATTTTATTTTTAAAAGTAATTAACTATATCAATATTTGAAAGGATCTGAATAATTAATAATAATAAATATTGATATTTTAAAAAGAATTAGTGGCGCGATTAATCCAAAAGTAATTAGAAGTTAAACTATGAGCGCGCATACCGTTGTTTCACCAAGCCTAGATGATTAATAATTACGTATTTTAATGACCATATTTTATTATGATTTAAATACAAATATACAGTTTTCAGATTTATTCCTGTAAGTGTAGTATAAGACGCTATTACCTGCCAAATTTCATAGTTCTAGGTCAACGGGAAGTACCCTATGAATTTTGATTCCTTTGAGAGTATCGAAAATGCGTTTTTTGCGCCCTAAACGGCAGTATCTTTTTTTTACGTTAACTTAGAAGTTTGATTTTTTTACAGCTTCAAGGGCCCGTAGACCTTAGTATATGGTTTAAATTTCAATTCGATACCTCCACGCGTTTCCGAGATAAAGGGTCTTGACAGACAGACGGACGGACAGACAGACAGACGGACAACAAAGTGATCCTATAAGGGTTCCGTTTTTTCCTCTTGAGGTACGGAACCCTAAAAAGGACCGTCTGAAAGTGTATGGAGATCTTGATGAAATACCACTGGCAAAGAAGGACAGATGCCTAGTAAAGGCCCTTTGGATAGACTCTAAACGTTGGGAGGATACAGCATACTGTGGATTCCAGACTGGACACGCAAATTCCAACTTGCATCGAACGAGGGAGTTGAAAAGCATAATTTTTGTAGCCGGTGAACGGAGAAAAGAGGTATTCCGTTTCAAGAATCCCAACATTTGGGCGGATTTTTTTACAACATTATTAATGTGTGAGTGGAAGTTTAATTTACTATCCAGCAGTACCCCCAAATCACGAATCTCGCTTACCGCTGTTATGTCTGTGCCATTAAGTTTGTAAGTAAAGTCGCATGGATGTATTTTTCTTGTGAACACTATACTACTGCATTTACTGACATTAAGAGTCATGTTATTATTAGTACACCACCGGCACAAGCTATTTAAATCATTTTGAATAAGCTCACAATCTGCTTTAGACTCCACCCTGCGATAAAGCTTGAGGTCGTCCGCGAATAACAGAAACTTGCAATGTTTTATAGCTAACTGTATATCATTGATGTACAAGTTAAAAAGAATGGGACCAAGAATAGAACCCTGGGGTACACCGGAAGTAGATATGTAAACATTTGATCTGTAACCATTAATAACAACTGACTGCGCTCTGCTCTCAAGGTAGGATGTGAACCATTGTACTAGAGATCCATGAACACCGCAAAGTTTTAACTTTTGAATAAGAAGTGAATGGCTAACCTTATCAAAGGCATTTTTAAGGTCGGTGTATATCGCGTGCATTTCACCACCACGGTCCAAAACGCAAGAAACATCAGACATAAACGATACCAGATTAGACGTCGCCGAGCGCTTGTGGCAAAATCCATGTTGACTAGCTGAAATAGAAGGTTGTAAATGCCGTGTAAGGAATGGTGCTATTATGGACTCAAATATCTTAGCAAAACAAGATAGGACTGAGATCGGTCTATAATTTTCCACATTGCTGATATCACCTTTCTTATAAATGGGGACAACCTTTGCTTTCTTCCATTCGTCGGGGAAAACACCGGTCTGCAAGGAGTGGTTGAAGATGATCGACAAGGGCAGGGCTAGTACCGAAGCGCATCGCTTGACAAACATGGGATGTATTGCGTCAGGGCCTGAACCTTTAGTTACATTAATTCCTTTTAATTTTTTGAGCACATGTCTTTCGGTTATACGGATAGTTCCCAAGCCATCAACGGTCAGTGCATTAGAATCAATACCAACACTGCTACCTTTCGCAAATACAGACGAAAACTGAGTTGCAAACAGATTGGCGATATCAGGCCCATCGTCCGCTGTAGTGGCATTCAAATGCATTACAGTAGGAAATGAAGATCCATTTTGTCGTTTCTGTTTAATATATGACCAAAATGCCCTAGGGTCGCGTTTTATATTCATCTCAACATTACATCTATTCTCGCTGAGATACCGGTTATGTAATTTATGACACCGATCGCGGGCTATGTTAAACTCATGTTTATCACGTGGGTTCCCGTATTTACGATATCTTTGACGCAGTTTGTTCTTCTCAGATAGAAGCCTGATAAGAGGATATTTATACCATGTAGGATAGTTAGGACGTTTCTTGATGTGCTTCGGTACCAATCTTTCAATAACCTCTAATAAAATACCATAAAATTTCAGAACCATATCATTAATATTGTTTTCATTATTTAAAATCTCAAGCCAATCTACGTTACGTAATTCGTTACATATTTCAACAAAATTTGCTTTAAAAAAGTTGTAGTCATTGCGAGGATTTGGTAACAAATAGTTTTCAGCATTGGGAAAATGAATTGTTAAGAGCAGGTTAGGGTGTAATTTGTCCAATCTCGACAGGAGTTCTAGAGGTTGAACCACCGAAACAGCTGGCAAATTAGTTAGAATCAAGTCTAATGCATTATCATTAACATTACGTATATTATTTACTTGATGCAAATTATTGAATGCTATGAAATCAACCAAACGAAAGCCCAAAGGATTGTTATAATTGGATGGCTTTGTATGAACGCCATCGTCGGAGAGAGTCCAGGAGATGGAACTCTGGTTAAAATCACCCAGTATCACAACATCGTCAACATAACACATATTCCGATTGACAGAGTTGACAAAGTTACTTAAAGTGTCCAATTTAGCTGGAGGAGGAAGGTAAACCCCACAAATTCCAATCATCCTCTCAATGCCATTTACCAAAAGTTGTACAGATACCCAAATATCCTCACAATCACTTTCCCATTGAATCATTCGTCTTGATTTGATATCTCGTGACACCGCAATCAAAACACCTCCTCCATCTACCTTGGCACTATTGCAAAGCTGACGGTCTCGCCTATATACATTATAACGATCGTCGATAAACTCGCTGTTTGCTATTGTATCATTAAGCCACGTTTCTGTGAATACTATTATATCATAACTACTCAAAAGTATATTATTATAAATGTCATTTGTTTTAGTACGCATACCTCTTACATTTTGATAGTACACATTTAAGGAATTGAATTTTACAGTTAAATCAGAGAATATTGCACAATTCATCAAATATGATGATTAAATTAATAAACTAGATGATATTCTGGAGACTGTTGACGTTGCGTATGAGTTTGGCTGCACTTTGTTCGTCTTTTCTCACATAAATTCTTCCATCACGTACCCATATAAATTCAGCCTTTGTATAAATTGGCGGCGATCACCTTGTAGGTATTCAACTTGACCGAAATAATGAGGAGCACGAAAACTCGACTCAACGCTCTGGCGCGGAGGCGGGCTGGACGGAAGTGTTGAAATATGGCTGACGCGACCAGATATTGGTTTACCCCCACCTATGGGGCATTATATTGGATTACCCCCACCTATGGGGGATGATATTGGTTTACCCCCACCATTTTTTTTCACCATTTTTATCCTGGATTAGGATCCTTGATCCTAATTATAGTTGTAAAACAGCGGTTGTTATCGGGTAGTTATCCAAAGCCGCCGGTAATAACGTTTAGACAGCGGCTGGCAACCGGCTGCTTATCTCTCTCAACTCAATACTCAGACTCAATACTCACAGACTCAATACTAAAAGGTCTTACAAATTTAATAGTTCCTAAGTCGAAATTGTTAATATAAACGACCCGTTATATGCAAATAGGTATTTTTACTAAATTAATTATCTACTATGTCATAGTTTAAAACATAAAATGTTAAATATTATAAATTAAGTATTATGCAATGTCCCTTAATAAGACATAATTAGCTACCTACCTACTTATTTATACGATACATAATTAGTACCTATTTAATCTGTAGGTATGAAACTTCGCTTCGCCACTTTTATTATTATTATGATTGTACAATCGTAATAAGAAGGTAAGCTCACAAAGCTTGGCGTTTCGCAATGTTTCACATATGTACCTACAACGTCCGTTTTGTGTTTCGTATTTTTGGAATTATGTTATCAGCCCGAGTAACATGAAACATTAAATTTAAAAGTTAAGTATTTCAAAATAACATCGACGCAACTAAGAAATAGGAAAAAGCGCTTACCTGAATGATTAAAGCTGAAGTAACGTATAAAGTAAGTAGGTAGTATGAAGATAAACAAAAATTATCACTTAGGACATTAAACGGATTGAATAAAACATAATGACTTGTTTTCAATCGTAGACAGCCGCTGTTTATACGTGATCACCGTAGTTAGCGAAAACAGCGGCTTCGCTGGCTGGCTGACTAAGATAACAACCGCCTTCACATCTATAATCCTAATCAAGGATAAAAATGATATGAGGGTAGATTTTGGGTTTAGGGATGTAGCATTGGTACAAGTCTGAATCGAATCTAAAGTGATGTGAAAATAATTAAATCTATGATGAATCTAAATCTACCACTATAGGTTCCTAATTTCTACTTCTTTTTTCATCAGGTAAACACGATGAAACTAGCGGCCACATGTTCTTTCAACGCATTAGAAGGTGTAGAGGACATCTTATTGGAAGCATGGGCGAGGGCATGCCCCAAGAATTTACATTTTCTCTCAGACGTACTACCAATTAACATGATGTGGTTCTTGGATTACATAGAGGCGTTGGTGTCGTTAACATGTGCTATGAAATACACAGTTTATGCCAGAAGTTCGTACGTCATTAAGGTATGATTACCCTGTGCGTAAAATAAAAACTATAACGTTATTAAATGCAGTCCATTGATTGCGGGATGTCACAAAATTTAACCCGCTTGATGGCGCTACTGCCTTACCATTGTACAGGCATTTACTCCCGATTTCCCCATTTATTTTAATTTTTATCTAAAAATGGTTGATACTAATAAATTATTATTATGGAAGTAGGATAGTAAATGAATTAAAATTGAACAAAACCAAAAATGTTATTGAAGAAAAATTAATATTTACGAAATCTCGCTTTCAACATCCAAAAATTGATAGCAAACACATAGCAAACAACCAAAATAACAGGTCAATAGCACATAGAAAACAATCAAAATAACAGGTTGACGATTTGTGAATCAGAAAAAATATCCTGCCATTGTCTGGCGAGGTAGAAAGATGTAAAACTAAAGAATCGATTGATAAATGTATTCATTGAAGCTGCAATTAGAATCAGATTTATTCAACTAGTCAATTGTTTCTCAAGGTCGTCACGTGTGAACTAGATTATAATAACGTTAAGTAACTAATTATGATTGATTTATGTAACCAGATTACATGGAATATCCTATAATTATTACCTCATCACTACTTTACAAGTATAACAATAGAATTTTAGACATGAATAAAAAATTGCTAGTAGGTTCACTGAAGAGACAGTAATTACTACACCTAAATGCGGAGAAGATATTCAACGAGTCTCTATCAGAATACCCACATTGTAAAATGACAATATAGCCCAAACGTCTTGATATTAAAACGCAATAGTTACTAAATAGACATGAACGCTAAACGCCTTAGTAGCAAAACGTCTGGATCGTAAAATGTCGTAATTCAAAATACGCTAGTAGCAAATAGTCTTTATATTAAAACGCCATAGTTACTCAATAGACATGAGCGTTGAATGATATAGTAGCAAAACGCCTGGATATTTAAATGCCATAGTTACTAAATGACCTCTTTGAAGAACAAAAAAAAGAGAAAAAAGATATTGTTTTTCACAGAAAATATAGGTGGAAAATAAAAAAAGAACAAGAAAAATATACATATTATTTTTGACTCTCTTTAATGCACGCAAGAGAAGCTTTTTGGTATACTTTTTATCGCTTAAACAATATTTTGTAGCCTGTCGTTTAGTTTTATGAATATTTTTGGCTATCCCATTCTGTGTTTTTGTCATCCTACTAATTTGACTTCCGGCTAATAAGGTATTTTAAACACACGGACTATTGCAATTCCAGACGTTTTGCTACTAGCTCATTCTGCTTTTATGTCGTCCGGCTGAGTTGACTCTCTGCTGACTGGGTATTCTGCTTTTATGTCGTGTAGCTGAATTGTCTTTCGGCTATCTTGGTATCTTGCTTTCATGTCATCCAACCATTGACCTGCATATATTTACACTGGACAGGCTTATGTCAAACTGTTTTTGTGCCTATTTGATTACCGCCATGTTGGCGCTGTAGGACGTAGCGTGAGCATAGCGTGCGTACATGGTACTAAAGTTTGAAGTCTGGAGAGACCATCACGTCAACCATTTTCATATTGTACGTCAAAATTAGTTCTTTGGACGCACGCTAGTGGCGTTTCAAATAGGCACAAGAACTTTGCTGTCAAATCATACAGACAGCCTGTACAGTTAAATAAAAAAAAATTTTTTCATGTCAGTGCATCCAACGTAAAAGGTCTTTCAGCGAAAAGGTCATACTGATAGAGAGGGTATTCAACTAATATACTTCTCATTTTTGTTAGGTACATACATTTTTATTCTTTAATCTTTAAATTGCTGACCTCCGTGGTCATCGAGTGGCTTGCACAACGGTTTTCATTGTGTCGGTCGCTCTGAGGTCCCGGGTTCGATTTCCTTTTTTTTCTTGTGTGCCCTTTTTCCCTCTGCCCCAATGGAATGATATGTCTGGTGTATATGCGCAGTGGTTTAGCGCCTGGCCCAGCGATTCGAGTTCCTCCGTGCTTCGGAAGGCACGGTTGGTCCCAGCTGCATTTGCAGTTGTTAACACTCACCAATCCGCATAGGACCCGCGTGGTGGGTTATGGTGGTCCATTTTCCTTATCCACCCATAAGGAGGGCCTCTGCCCCAGCAGTGGGGACAATAAAAATGGCTGATGGTCAATAGATAAATTATCTTTTCTGTATTGTCTTTGGTCTTGGTATTTTTGCTGCCGTGGTTGACTCTGATTTGAATAACACAAGTGCTAGCCGCTTTGGAATCGGAACAAAATATGTGATGTTTTTTTTATTTAGTAGTATGATTACTTTATTTCAGATTCTTCATGTGATCTCTGGATTAACGAAACTTGGTAATACGGAATTGAAGTTATTAGTAATGGACTTGCTTTGCAAGTTGGCTGCCAATCAAATTCATGACGGGAACAAAACGGAAGCAGCAAAAATGACAAACGAAGCGTTCAAAATATTAGTCCTAGATAGTGATGCCTTTATAAGGAATACATTTTTAAGTGTGGTAAGAAAATGTGAGAGTAAAGATTTGGATCAGATTGTGTCAACTATAGTCAGTGGGGATCAATCCCTATTAGAAGTATGGCAACACTTTATGAATGAGAATGATAAAGTGTTTAGTAAGACAAAGTTGAAGGAAAATTTGGCTTTAGTCAGCAATCACAAATATCGACACAAATGTGTTGAATACAGGGAAGAAGTTAAGTGTAGGGTTGCCAGTGAAGAAGTTAAGTATAGTGTTGCCAGTTTAAAAAAACAGAATTCTTCTAGTAGTAACTTTGAATTTGCTGATATCGATAGCTTGTTCGATAATAATGAAAGTGACAGTGAGCCTGCAAGTAAAAAAGTGAAGTTTGATACTAATGAAGTAGAAACTATTTTGGACAGATTGGAGCAAGATACGTCGTCACTGTGTGATATTAAAGAAAATGTTTTCACTTATAAATATAAGAAAAGAATCCGGTTACTGTCTGAAAGATTGTTAAATATTATTACTAATGAATAAAAATGAATTCAAGAGTGAATTTTGTATATTTTTTAAGCTATAAATGGTCATGATCATGACTATAATAATTCTCAGATAAATGCCACTTGCGAATTGATACCGGCTGATTATTGAATTTCATAGTAATGGATACCATGTGATATTGCTGTTTAGGTGGCAAATAAAACCAATGTTTATGTCACATTTATATTTATTGTTGTGTTAAAAAAACTATACAAATAAGTGAAATATAATAATAATAGTCATAATAGTAACCGAAATCCGGTGTCACACTGTCACAATGCTTTGCGTACCATTTGACAATAAATGGAGATCAAAAGTTACAATTTGTGATCAAGAGATCGGAACAGTGAATGGGTAACACTATGAAAATTTCAATGATTATTTTATGACAGTGTTACACCGGTATAAGAGAACTTAACATAGTTTTAATTGATACTCGGAGGTAATAAGACCTATCATTCGTGTCAAACAGTATCAACTAACATCAGTTCCACTCGAATATTTGACTCCCACCTTTCAATCGCTGACGCATCCTACAGTCTTAGAACTGTAAACCATGTATAAATGTCGAGTAACACAGCAACAATTACTAAATAAATTCTAGTTAAAACATATCTAACACACATTTTTCACATCTTACTCTAAGCGTCTTAACGACCTTAAATTGTGATGGCGATACAATAAGAAAGTACTTAAAATTGGCTAACTAATAATATTTAATCATAATATTGCCGTATAAGATAGACAACGAAATTAGCCATTCCGATAAAGCATTTAAGCCTAAAGCATATTGTACAGCTACAACTTAGAACTGAATTAAAGTAAAAATAAATTATACAATACAGAGTAAATAAATCAGTTTGGAATTCATTCATCTTATCAACTTTGTTTTGCCAATCCTTGTTACATTGATGTTACAATCCAAATAATTATAATAATTATTAATCGAGATTAACAATTCAACATTTCCATACCTATACATAATTATCGTGCTTTATCCACAGTGCAATGAAACATTTAGTCAGTTAACGAGTAATTGTTCACGATTTACGGAGCAACAGGCAAATATTTTTCATTCATATGTACAAAAGTAAAGTAAAATATAAAAAAAAATCTGTGCACAATATTGCTATATAATTTGTTAAATATGTTAATATAAATATGTATAATCATCAGATACAAAATCTTTTATGTAAATAAATATATCAGACACTCTCTCTGTGCTCCTCAACTTAGCGGTGATTAGTTACTCGTTCAGAGACAAGACCATTACTTTTGTGACATAAAAATGCAAATACTTAGGCACCTTATGATTAGAATTAAATGTATCTTTTGTGCGACATAGTTGCATTTTGTTTTCATCGTGATTAAAACGTTACAATATGAGTAATGTTCACAACACAACGTTCCTGGCGATCCAATTGGAATGATCGAGTCGGAGACTACCAAAACGACATACTGATTGAAGACATTTAGTACCAACACTCTAATATCACTCATCACCAATACTAAACTCCTTACTATTTACATGAGAATGTGAAAAGACCAATTTATAATACAAACATTGTAAAAATTATAATTATATACTGTAAAATTAATAATCGTAGTTTATATTCAATGTTCATTTCCAAGTTTACGTAATTATCTTATCTGTTAAATGTTCTGAGGATGGAATAAAAATATAAGACAGGGTTTTAGCACATTTACGTCACGGGTTACTATAAGTGTTATGCCGCCTCCGAGTGATACTCCAACGTACCGGAGGGTCTGACAAGGTTCAATACATTTAAACTAGTTAATGCTAAAAGTTAGGATACAAAACCTACATATTGATAAATACTAGTTACTTAGGCCAATCGGTTGTCACTTATCTGTAAGTGAGTACACACATTATGTCCCTAACTGATGGAAATGTGGCAACATTGCACTTTCGCTTAAACTAAAAGTCTTGGCACAAATTAAACATCAGTTTTGGATTCATTTACAAACAGAATGAAGGTTGAGCACGAGGTTTCTTTGACATATTATCGGAACTCAATATACGAGATACAATTTAAATATTTCTAAATAAATAGAGTGGATACGCTTTTAGATTCATCGAGTGATTAGAAAGCTCACCACGATTAAATTACATAAATAAACTCCTAGACTAAAATACCCTCAGAACAGTTAATATGTATATAAAATTCAGTTCTTTATTAGGATTATTTGGCATCTATCACCAAGATTCTACATTAAACATGGTATACGAAAGTGGAATACCTATTAGATTAATGCGCCTCTTCGAAACGTAAATCCTTACTAATCGTGTTCGTACACGATAAATTCCCTGCCGAGCCTAAATTTCCTCCTTACAACGCACACTTGCGCACGCGACGCGCCGCCGCCGCTCCGTCCGGACTGTACCGACTCGCTGTTGTCTATGGAATAGCCTCTATCTCAACTTCGACTGCCTCACGTATTCGTCTAAGCCGGGATTACGGATCAAACTACTCAACTGGCAAATTAAACGCATCAGATAACAGCAAACTTGAAACCGGCGACAAATAATTATGTAGTAATGATACACGCCGAATGCGTATATCAGAGCAGAGCAACATCAAAAGCGGCTTCTCAAACCACGGCTCTTCACATTACATCGACAAACACTCTATATAAGAGGCTTATGCAATACTTGAAGTGTAAGTTAACCTATGGTACGCTAAGTATATTAAGGGAAATGGTAGACAGTCTAACTAAACTTATTAACCGGTCGAAGTAATTACGTCTACGAAACCAGAAGTCGCAAGCACGTAGCATAATATAGCGTCGACATTAGGTACTCGTTTAACAACACGGGGCTCGCGACCGGCTTATGCTATCTAGAATATTACGTCAAAAAATCGTAGCTCTATTACGAAGTGAATACAAGTATTTTCAGTTAAAAATAGTCACTTCACAGTAAAGCTTTACACTTGTGGAATCAACATTAAATTTCATAGTAAAAATGATATAAATTCAGATCCTAGGGGTGACACATCAGTTGGTATCTAATAACATCCCTCCCGTGAGTAAAACAATCTGCAAATTTTCGGTTGCAGAATATTTTACTTGCCAGACGACAAGCGTTTGCCGAGCACATACAAATAGGTGATATGACATCTTAAGCGGGAGGACAGACGAACAACTGCATTCGGACTATATGTTGGTTACAATACGCTTACGGATTGACACGCGAACTTGTAACAGTTTTGGGGCTTTTAACTATAAGTTGAGATAAAAGTACAATAGCGAGCCGGTCCATCCGTAAGCGTACAGTAGCGGGCGGTGACGGTCGGCGGGCGGCCTCCACCACTATATGCTATAGAGAAGATCCACTTTGCACTCAATTTTAACACTTATGTAAACTACAACTGGGTTCTAAGTCAAACCATTGTGTTATCTTAGCAATCTATAAATGATGACGAGCGGTAACTCTTGTACATTTGAAGAAAAATACAACACTTTCAATATAGTTTGACTTGAACCAGCGAGTTACTTAATGGCGGGTTACACTATTAATATTATCATGAGCTAGAAATTGTCTGTTGGTTGATACTATCCCCGCCAATCGGCAATGCGCCTAGCGGCCATTTATTTAACCTCAAAAAGGAAAAACAATTGTAAATTTTTATATACCTAAACTTCATCTTGACATTTTATTCATATTAAATTAATTCTATTAAATTTTAATATAATTATTATTATTTACCTATTAGAATTTTCTTGTTTCATGTCATGTTTAGTTGCGGATAACGTTAACGTGGATGTGAATGTGACAAAGTTCCTGCGCATTAGCAATTGGCGAGGATAGTTCCTCAATATTTATATTTTTCTGTTTTTATTTCTGTGATTTTGGTCAACAGCATTAATTCCTAATCAGAAAAGACTTAGGCTGAGTTGCACCATCTTAATTTAACAATAATAAGCTTGTTATAGTACCGGTTAAGCATAAGTTACTTTGACAGCGTTTTAATGCAACTCACACTAAGGGTGATTTGCACGAAAACGCTGCCAAAGTTAAAGTTATCGTCAAATGATAATGCTACCTATTTGTCACGTCAAACTTGTCAAAGGACATCATGATGTGGCAACCTCTTTTTGGCTGACTTGTAAATAACTTAATAAGCTTGTTATTGTTAAAGTAAGCTGGTGAAACTGAGCCTGAGTTATTTTGTCTCTTGATAACATTAGTAGTGTATTTGCCGTTGAGTGTAGACCTTCTACGGTGCGCGGTAGACGAGCTGCCTGGCGTGGTGGTGGCAGGCGGGCGGGCGGCGCGCGGGCGCGGGCGCCGCGCCGCCCAGCTGCAGCGCCTGCAGCTGCTGCTGCAGCGCCTGCTGCTGCTGCAGCGCCTGCAGCTGCTGGAGCGCCTGCAGCTGCTGCAGCGACGCGCTGTGCGGCACCGTCAGCTCCGGCGGCATGTGGTATAGCCCCGGAGGCTGTAAACAAACGCATTCGTTAATAGATACATGGGAAGATACGAAAGACAAATTGGCGGCCTTATAAGGCCAATTAATCACACTCAACACTGTATAGTGTTTTTTTTAAACAGTGATCAAAATTAATGTGGTATAGTTTTTAGACCATCAAACTGAACAACTTTGTCTATGGGACCGACTTAATCAGATTAAAAAAATATTCAGCTGTTTGTTCCATAGAAAACATCAATATCTACTCGACCAAAATGTATAAAACAGCAGATTTTTTTGCTCTTATTAAGATGGTCCCATAGACAAAGTTGTTCAGTTTAATGGTCTAAGCCACACCACAAAATTTGATCACTGTTCAAAAACACACTGTACATCAAAGTAATTTCTTCCTCAATATACAAATATTATAAAGAATTCGAGGGAACAAGTTACCCCGGAGACTGTCGATAAATGTATACTGAGCTGGCGGAACAACTCCCCCCTGGCCATGATCTACCTTTGGCAACTTGGAAGTCCTTAAAAAGAGTACGGACTTAAGTAGGCCGAAGCAGGGAGAGCATGCACAGGTAAGGCTATAGCATAGTAGAACCAAAAAAGTAAGTCATCTTACTCATTATACGCACGAACGCGGTTTGTATGTGAGCGCGCCCGTACGTATGCGTCGTCGCACGCACACACTGACAAAATTTAAAGGTGATAAAGGTGCAACAGCCGTGGCTGCGCCGTACGTAATCCCGCCCGCGCTCACGCACGCTTCACGCCGCTGTGCTGCCGCTCGTAATAATTTAAACGTTTACCTACCTACAGTACATACCAATGCTTTCCAAAGATATTATTGCAAAAAAGATTTGTAAGAATGAGGATATATTTTACATTAACTTTAAATAATAATTTCGTCTGTTAAGACGAATTTTTTTTTATGTCAATTGTGTAATTTCGTTAAAAAATCACAAACTCCTACAGGAAAAGGTACTTTTAATGCATATTATTTAAGGTTATGGAAAGTCTTCAATTTCAGAATTTAAAGATTATTATTTTGAGAAGTGTAGGTAAATAAGAAAGAAAAAAACAGTTAATAGTGTAAAAAATATTTTTAATAATATGAAATAAAACACTTTTTAACGGATACTAGCGCGGTTTTATTGAATGTACTTTGGTATTTAGTTGGTATTTGGTTTGATTTTTGATTTTTTTTTATTTTTTTTTATTTGAATAAATACATTATTTAGTAAAACCACGTTTTAATTAATCCTATTTCGACCGTAAGTTTTCAAATAACATAACATGACGTACGCAATGAAAAATTGTAGTCAATTCCTGAAAACAGTTAGGTTAATGTAAACTGTAATTTGACAGATAGATGTGATACTTTTCTTTAGTAAGTTTTTATTGGTGTCAAAACGAGTGTGCCAATGTATCACATACATCAGTCAAATTACAATTAACATTAACTTCATTATTTTAGTCGATAGACGCGCTGGTCTACCTACAAAAAAATATTTAAAAAAAACTTTGTCTTATAGATCCCTGATGCTAACCCTACAAGGAAAAAATATTTTGTATAGAGATTGACTATGCATTTTTTGACGACCGAATAAACTAGCGATGTGACAGCCCTTCGTGTTTAAGCTGTATCGCTCGCTCGAGGCTCGAGTTGGCCTACTTATTTGGTTCTACTATGGCTATAGCTCGGAGAGCGCATGTCTATGTGATTCCCCCCAGACAATCTTTTGTCATGCCCTGCATATCCCAACACCTGCACGCGTGAGGATCTCTATAAGGCCACTAATAATGCTGTATTGGTGGTCGAGTTCGGATCTTTACAAATATGATACCAAAGTCGACACGCAAAGAAGAAGAATATAGGTACATGGTACGTTACGGAATAAGAACAGTTGGCGGTTTTATCGTAAAAAGGAATTACTGTCATACAATATAGTAATATTATTCAAACTTCTCAATCCTTTAATTCAATAGAAACATATAGATTATTTAAATAACAGCGTACTAACATGATGTGCGTGTGCGTGGCGGTGGGGCGGCAGGGAGGGCCGGGCTCAGTAGGCGGACGCCTCCTTGTACTCGGAGTTGTCCATGGTGAAGAAGTCCTCGAGCTTCCACTGCAGCGTCTCGAAGGTGGGCCGCTTCAGGGGATCTTTGTGCCAGCACTCCAGCATGATCTCGTACAGCGCCGCGGGGCAGTTCGGCGGGCACGGCATGCGGTACCCGTGCTCTACTTGGTGTAATACTTCCGCGTTTGTCATGCCTGGAATTAAAAAAGTTTTACTAATAATAAGAATCAATTAAACAGAAACTGTTCAGTCCTGCCCATTCTTACTTACGGATGCCAAACCTGGGCCCTGACTAAAGCACACACAAAAAGATTGGAAACTTGTCAGAACTCTATGAAAAGAAGCATGTTGGGGATAAAACTGTCAGATAGAGTATCAATAGACAGTATCAAGAGTCGAATAAAAACTAAAGACAAAACCTACACAGTAAAAGTACTGAAATGGCGGTAGACACGACATACAGTGATAGGCAGAGATAAATGGTGCAAAAAGATGATGTACTGGTACCCAAGAAATGCCAAAAGGAAACGTGGAAGACCACACAAAAGATGCGTTGACGAGATAAGGGCCATAGCGGGATCAGCTTGGACCAGAGAGGCCGTAGAAAGGAAATCATGGCGCCAAATGGAGGAGGGCTTTGCCAATGGGCAAACAGACTAACAAACAACTGCTAATTACAACAACTTTTTAATGAATCAAAAGTCTGAAGAAGGGTTTATTGGGACTTGGGCAATTTCTACTACTCTCAGAATTAAGGCAAAAATTGAAAAAGAAAAACTGGCAAACTGCGAGTCGGACTCGCACACAAAGGGTTCCGTACCAAAAAATATTTATTCTATTTTAGTATTTGTTGTTATGGCGGCAACAGAAATACATCATCTGTGAAAATTTCAGCTGTCTAGCTATCACGGTTTATAAGATACAGCCAGATGACGGACAGACAGACAGACGGACAGTGGAGTCTTAGTAATAGGGTCCCGTTTTTACCCTTCGCTTATGAGTGTGTTGTAAGTGCAAATTTTCGGAGACCTCTCTTTAAAAAAAACATAAAATTGGCGAAATTCGAGAAAAAAACGCACGCAAAATACTCGACAGTCATTTAATTGTCTATGAAAAATTTAATTTCGCTTTTCGACGGTAGATGGCGCTGTACAAATCTGCTGTCAGTTACTGTTCGTGCTACGGGTACAGATTAGCCCTTCAAACTTCAATACTACCGAAATCTATTTGCTCATGAGTATCATTGTATCATTTACCTGGATAAGGTATTCTTCCATAAGTGACGAGCTCGGTGAGTAGGATGCCGAAGGACCAGACGTCAGACTTGATAGAGAACTTGCTGTAGTTCGCCGCTTCGGGCGCGGTCCACTTGATGGGGAAGCGGGCTCCTACGCGCGCCTCGTACTCATCCTCCTACGAGACAAACAATATCGGTTAAGCATGGGTGTAGGAAGAGTCTGGTGCCCACCCCAGAATTTTTACTAACAAGATGAAAAACTAAAAAACCCTTTGCACAAAAAGAGACCACTACTGGAGACCAAGCCCTGCGGTTAAATTATAGTTTTGATGGAAAATCAAATGGACTCGAAGGACCAAAGTAAAAAAATAGTTTGAAACCAATGTGTTTAAAATTAGTCTATTTTTATTCCCATGAAACTTAAGAAAATTTACTGATTCATAGCTTTGAAATTTTTGATGATATTTTGGAAGTTTATTTTCACTTTTTTTTTTAAATAATTTATAGGTATCAGATGTCACGTTAGATTGTGACGCGTTAGTTGTTCTATCCGACGAAGTCCGTCGTCGACGCTCTTACATCTATGCAAGAAAGTTGAAACTCGTTCAATGAGAGCGTTATCTTTATAATGTTTTAAAATCGTCACGGACTGAACATTAATAACAACTGTTTAGATAGAATGTGGTCGAAGCCATGACCGATACGTGCGCTGGCCTTGGGGCAGTGACATCATACAATGCCAAAGAAAGCCACAAGTGGCTGTTAAAGTACCAATTTGCGGTCACCTCGAATCACTTTCACGTGTGTTTTCTATTAATAAACCGCTATGTTATCTTTCAGCCGATGAGTTTAAGAGTTAACTGGCAGTTTAGCATAACCGCAACACAATGGACGGCAAAAACTAATGACGTCAGACTATTGTAGTGCAAATTTCACGGTGATTCCATTACAGGATTAGTGTCGGTTCCAGCTCTTTTTGGCTAGCTCGCGTCTGGCCACGAATGTTCGCAAAAAACTAAATTAAAACAAACCACACTTTTTGTGTAGGTAATCTGCAAGTAATGAACTTTGCGTTCGTAGTATCCTCTTCTCCGAATTTAGATTTGAGTAAATTGGCGTATAAGGCATTAAACAACTTTTTTTTTTAATTTCCTTTAGTTTTTTATTAGATGTCCTACAAGAAATATGACGAGGTAGATTGATTGTTAACTTGTATGGTCTATTGGATACGGAGATTGCCCATCAGCAGATGCCATTAGTTTTGTCATCATTACTAGAACTCAAATAAACATTTCAAGTGTTGGCTTTAGAATCGGGGCGCCTGATTTTGGAATTCCCGGCGCGGAACTGCGTATTTTTATTAGTACTTATTCAGAGATTATTAAAAGTCAAACAGTACCTTGATAAGCCTAGCAAGACCAAAGTCAGCTATCTTGACGATGTTAGCATCGGCGACGAGCACGTTCCTGGCAGCCAAGTCGCGGTGGATGTAGTTCTGGGACTCGAGGTACGCCATACCGGCAGCGATCTGAGCAGCCATGTCGATCAGCTGTTGTAGCTTTAGGCCGCGTCCTTTACCTGTAGGGTCCAAAATATTTTTCGCAAATCTTGGCAAATTGGTTGGTTGACGAATCTTATTACACCTGCCCTCGTACCGTGGTATAGTCAGCGTCAAATTGATATAAGCGTCTAGCTAGGGTAGTCAAATAGATCTGAAGAACAAAAAATCTATTTAATCTATGCAGTTAGAATCAATTCATCATATTGTTGTCATATGAAACAATGAGTGCTAAGATATTTTGTACACCTTGTGTGCTTAGAACAATATGATGATTCTAACTGCGTAGATCAAATTGATTTTTTGTTTTTCAGATCATTTTAACTACTCTTAGACGCTTATATCAATTTGACGCTGACTGTAAGGGTCATGACCACCGAAACACGATATGATATAGCGATTAACTATAAATTAACTACCAAGATCCATTGTCTTTTGACAGTTAAGTATCGATAAATCATTTAAGTGTTTCGGTTGGTGATCATGCTGGGGGAGTGTCGACGTGTCAGTTAATTTTAGTTAATGATACTTGATTCATTTGATTGTCAGTAATCAAATTATTAAAAAATATAAACAATATTGATTGTTACTTTTAAGTTAAGGGGGCTGAACAAAGTACACCATGAGCTTATAATATTTAAGGAAATCTTCACAAATAAGTACTACCTATTTCAGATTTATTCGTTATTTAAGAAATAAACTGTAACGCTGATGCGAAGCTATAGAAATAGCCAGTCAAGAGAAATATTCATAAATTCACAAATAACAAAATATTATCACGCAACCGGCATTTAACGTAATGTTCTAGATATTTTTAAGGTCGTTATTAATAAGCATAAAGTACAACTGAGCACGATTTTCCACAAATTAACAGCTCTATGTCCTCTACATAATATTTTTACTTTTCATTTAAGTTTAGTATCGTCAATAGTTAACTTGCATGTTCCAGATACGTCGAACGATTGCATTGCTAAATGACATTTCATATTATCCAATGGTGTTATATTATATAGATCCAAGGTGACTGATATTATTGTGTCAATCACCATTATTTATTATGTTATTCTATTTAAATAAAATGTTGTATATAGAAGGTACACTTTAGTACACAAAGTCTCGAATTTTATATATGTCTATATTTATAGACAATTCAAAAGCACTTTAATTTCTAAGTTTATATGCATAAAGGATTTTTCATTTCATTTCATTTCATTGGAATGTATTCCTATTTTTCAGATAGAATAATTTTAACACGATAATTTTCCCTGTACGCATTTCATCTCGCGTAAAATATTCATAAAAAAATGTAAGAAGAAGTAGAATAAAAGTTATAAAACAATATTTACCTTGCAGGTAGTCCAGTAAGGACCCGTTCTTCATGAGCTCGGTTATGATGTAGATTGGCTCCTCTAGCGTACACACTGCGTACAACTGGATCAGCTTGTTGTGGCGCAACTTCTTCATAATCTGCGCTTCTGCGAGGAAGTCCTTAGGGTCCATTGTTCCGGACTTGAGGGTTTTGATCGCGACTGGGGTCGTGTTGTTCCATAAGCCTTCCCAAACTTCACCGAATTGACCGTGTCCTAGTTTTCGGACGAATTTCAGAGAGGACCGGTCGATTTCCCACTGGTCGCGCGTTCTGTGAGATAGTCCCTCTGTAACTGGTTTCTCCACCTGAGAAGGAAAAATAACTATTAATTTGGGAAGAACATTTTATAATAGATGTCCTAAAATTTTACCTTAATTGAATTTAATTAAAATAATAAACGGTTAACAAAAACCAAAATTAAGATATTCGTAACTTAATAACAGAATAGCTAATCTTAAATTGTAACCACTATATACCGTAAGCGTAAGATTGATGATGCAAATTGGTTTCCTGTATTTGAAAAACTTGCTTTAAAGAGGATTTAAAGATGAAAAAAAAAAACATTACGTCTTCAAAGCTGGCTGCACGCTAGAATTCACTTAACGGACAAAGATGTTATAAGGCTACAGTTTAAATTGTTGCACAATCGATAATAAGTTATAAGTCGAGTGAACTTAGCATGTCTCGTTCAAGATCAACTGTTTTCTCTCAGGCATTTATCACAAAAATAAACTTGTTTCTTTTAATATACTTTGGTATAATAGAACTGGTTACATAATTGGCGATTATTGTTAAAAGTCTATGGTAGTTAAACGTGTCCAAGAGAAACCGTTTTTTGCGTATCATTCATCATTATGAGCCGCATGTAATCGATCTCGTGTTTATCTATGAAGCCTGCAGTTGCAAGGTGACGTGAAGAAAAATTATTATGCGCAGCGCAGTACTGCAATTGTTTAACTCGAAATATTGGTAACGGTTGCTTTAATAGACCATTAATATAATAGTGATGTTACATTATAATACAAACATAAACTTTGTCTAGGGATCAAGCTATTTTTTTCATACAAACGAGGTACCTTTGAAGAAGGATGTACCGTGCTGTGATCTTATGATGGCTATCCAGGGGGCGAATGGAGGATATTTAGATCGCTATACGCATCCAACTGATCTGATCAGTATTCTAAATATAAAGGGACATGTTTAAAAAACCGCGAAATAGCATTAAAATGTATGGAAATCCTGAAACTGAGAACTTGGAATCTTGAAATCCTGAAACTAGAAACTGAGAAACATAGAACCCTTTTATCTTTTAGAATGCTGATATATAGCGATCTGAATCTCCTCCATTCACTCCTTGGATATCCATAATCAATCTCACAGCACGGTACATCCTTGGCACTTGGCAGGAAACCAAAGCTTCGAAGTTACCTCGTTTGTATGAAAAAATACCTTGATCCCTAGACAAAGACGTGAATTGCTCTTGCAGCAACCTAAAGATGGGTATGCATTACAATGCCGACAATTCATAATACATACGACCGAAGTATCGACACATAAAACACCTATTTTCAAAATACCGAACATTCTAAATATCGATATCCGATAGAACGAAACTTGAAAGATCGATTATCAAATGATCGGAAGTTCGAAATCCCGAAAGGTCAAAATCCCGACAGTTAAAATGTCGAAACTTACTTCACCTACACATACATTTATGAAGGTAGGCGTTGCGGTTAATTTGTTTTAGTCAAAAATGCTTGTAAAATGGTCATTATTTTGACAAAATCCACCAATCGAGTTAATAAATTAGTTTTTTTTGGCGCTTCGCCGGCCGTTGCCGTGCCACGCTCGCTTCGCTCGCTCGGCTCGCGCGCTGCGTTCATGTCAACCTAAAGCCCACCGATAACGATCAATTGCGATTGTCAATTTTTCCGCAATTGACGCCCATTGACGGAAAAATTGATCGTTTACGCGTGCAATTGAAGCGATTGTCAATTGCTCCAACAATGGCATTGACGGAAAAATTGACAATCGCAATTGATCGTTACCGGCGGGCTTAACATGCTCGTCGCTACGCTCTTCGCACCTATTTCGTGTCGTGACCTACGGTCTACGGTCACAGAATACATAATAGTACAAGTACAGAAGATCCACTCCTCAAAGTCATATAAATAAATAGCGACTCTATTCTAGTCACAATAAAGTGCAATTCAGGTCGCACACCGCTCCCTTCGCTACAGTTATATTCACCTAGAAGTTACCTCTCTTTCTATCGCGTAGCTCTTATCTCTTCTAACGACTTTAGGGTTTCTTCTTTTAAATAATAATGAAATAAAAGCTTACAATACTTTATTACAAGTATGTGTTTGTGAAATAAAATGTGTACTTAAATACAGTCAACGCCACATCAGACTATACATACTGATTTGAGGCAATTTGCTTTCTTACGAAATCAAATTGTCATTAATAATTAAGTTTATTTCGAAAGTAGATAAGTAAGTACCTACCTACCTAAATAAGACGTAAGTAGGTACCTAAGAATAAACGAATACTAAATACTAACTAGGTAGTAGATAAGCACGATGTCGTTTGGAGCTTTTGGAAGTGTGAAAAACGTGAGGTTCGGATCCTTTTTATTACTATTAAGGCAGCCCATTGCGATGTAATATGCCTTCATTTGGGTTAAATATCATAAATGTACGAACGAACGACGCGACAATACGCGAATGCGGTGCGTGAGTGAGTATCAAAATCGAATTGCTAACGTGCGTCCCAGCCGGCACGCGGCGGCGGCCCTCTGAAATTAGTCCGTCCGGACGGACCCGCCGGCTACTTGTAGCTTCGTACCTAAAGCGCGGAGTGCGCCTAGCCTGCTACGGTTTCTAAGTCCCAGTAGACTAGTTTAGACTAATTTTCGGCAGCTAAATTTACTATAAAGCATTTCAGGCGAAGCCCAAAGACACCTCCACAACCTATTTGGTATTAAGTAGTTCGGGGTATAGAACTTAGGTATATTAACCTTCGGTATTTTAAGCTTCGGGATTTAGTATTTTAGGTAAAATGTCCTTTCGTGATTTTAAACGTACGGCCAAACAACTATTCGGCCTTTTAATTTTCGGGATTTCGTCCATAGGTATTGTAAAATTCGGTCTTTTCTACTTCGGCATTGTAACACATACCCCCTAAAGATATATTGCCGTCGCTCTAAACTATCGGAGCACCACCGAAGCCTTATTAGTTAAATAAAAACTTAAAACCACACTAAAAAATGAACAACTTATTTTCCATTTCAAACTACCTAATTAAGTATACCTACCACCGATAAAAGTAGTGTTATTTACAGTTAAAGATAATAATGTGGGTTTTCCTAGACTACATAACATTTACAAAAGAGATGAACTAGGTAGTATGACTGCAATGCAAATTATTACAGCATAAATTCGTGACAGACAACAGGACGATGATAGTATTAATGATGCTTCTAACTCAAATCATGTTTCGCAACTTCGACACGTATTTAACCTTGTAAATAGGAGATCCTATTATGTTTCGAGTAATTAATAAGTAAGATTTAGTGCTACTTTGTTTGATGAGAATTTCGTCGAAAACAATGGATCGTAACGACACAATGCAAATTGTTCGCGGCGGGCAAGTTGTAATGTCTCTCTCACTTTATAGTGCAGATGACATTTTGACAGTAACCACTTTTTGAACACAATTATATTAATTAATACTTTGGGAATTACTTGTTATGCAAATTGACTACTGTCTGTGATTTATTTACTACGACGCGTAATTTTCCCGGATTTATCTATAAGTTACAAAAAAGAGATTAGTATGATAAACGCACACATGATAATGCTGCTCTGAGGCACCCATATGCTATGGGGTTCCTCAGGGCGGCATTCTGGGCCCAACGCTCTTCCTTATTCATATAAATGGACCAGTTTGCCTTCTCTCTCTTAAAAATTGTAATTACTTATGCAGATGACACGGCCCTTCTGGAGAAAATTGGACCTTCGCCAAGTGCTATGCTGAGACGGCTCAGCGTAGTGTCAGTAAATGGCTGTCCACCACGCTACTGACACTTAATTTGAAAAAATCACAGGTTCTAAAATTCTACATCGACAAGTCTCCCAAGGCTCATAATTGCCAGGACACTGACTTCAATCCGTGTTTCTGTAAGCCCTTAAAAACTGTAAGTAGTGTAAAGTATTAAATAAATTTTGAAAAAAGAAATATAATGTAGCTTACTTCCACACTGATATTTTGTAGTGTGCATGTGCATTTTTTTGCGGGCGGGCGGGCAGTGCATCTTGCATGTATTGTTTGCGGAAGTAAGCTACATAGTTATATTTCTTTTTAGGGTTCCGTACCAAAATGGTAAAAACGGAACCTTATGGTGTGACTCAGTCTGTCTGTCTGTCTGTCACAGCTGGATATCTCGAGAACTAGTAACGGTATAAACTTGAAATTTGGATTAGTTTAAGGTGACATTTGCCCAACTATTTTGCAAATAAAAAATAAATAAAAAAATAAATATCTTTTTTACAACAGGGACTGAAAAGGGGTCTTAAAAATTTGAAGTGGGGCTACTAGGGCATGTGGGAATCATATGAAAGAGCGCCATTTGCACGTTTTGAATCATTTTTTCTTTTTGTTTTAGGCCGCATAGTTTTCGACTTATGGTGAAAAATGTAAAAAAAAAATACCGCCCCCCCCCTTATCTCCGAAGTTTGCAAAGAGAAAAATCTGAAATAATTCTATGTGATAGTAGTTTACGTAAAGATTACAGGAAAAATAAAACGATGTCTCAATATAATACACTTTTTGAGAAATTCAAAAAACAAACAAATAATCATTAGTTCCACTACCAGTCAACAGATGGCGCTGATTAAATTAGTTCCACTATCGGTCAAAAGATGGTGCTGACCTAAGAAGAAAAAATAGTTTCACTATCGGTCAAGAGATGGCGCTGACCTAAGTGCCTGGTTCTAATATAATTAATTACCTACTATTTGCCGTACGAATAAACGAAGAATAAGTTCCTACTTACTAATATAAACAGTTTGCAATGAGGAGTGGCTGAAATGTTTTTCAGTCACCATAAAGAGCTGTGGTTAAAATTTGTAAATTAACGGTCCGCCTGTTCGCTCTTCCACCTGTCCGCCGTTTATCCTACTTTTTTTTTAAACTGTACTAAAGTAACATATCCAATTATATTTATGATTTTACGGAACCCTCGGTGCGCGAGTCCGACTCGCTCTTGACCGGTTTTTTTTTTCAAAATGGTTTGGGTTGGGACTTCCGCCAAGTAACGCCTGATTCAATAAAAAAAAGTTTTAAATAAATTTTATTTAGGTATTCGCTTGACGATAGGCATGACTGGCATGTCCAGAATGAAACTCTTACAGTCAAAGTCCGGAAACTAATTTATATATGAAATAAAACACTTTTTAACGGATACTAGCCCGGTTTTATTAAAAGTACTTTGGTAATTAGTTGGTATTTGGTTTGATTTTTGGTTTTACTTTTAATAAAAACGCGCTAGTATCCGTTAAAAAGTGTTTTATTTCATGTCTAGTGAGCGCGTAAGCTTGAGAACTAATTTATATATTCAAAAATCTACGCCACTCGACTGACCGTACCACTATCTTTACGGTTTACTTCGGATTATGTCAGTATGTATTATCTTATTGCTTTTCTGTCTGGGCAGGAACTGACAAAACATCCCTATTAAAATTTGAGCGTGCTCAGAATTGGTTTACCCTCAAGTTCGGTATGTCATTAGTTTAGGTATTATAATAAGTAGGTACATAGGTATGTTGTGCTTATGACGAAGAAACTCCAATTGTAGAAATGAAAAGATGATGATGTGATTCAAAACAAACGAAAACTATTTTTATCGTTTTTCTAAAAGTGCAAATGAATTTAGCTCAACTCATCAATTGTTGGCATCCTTACTAATATTATAAATGAGAATGTCAGTTTGTTTGTTACGTCTTCACGTCTTAACTACTTAACCGAGCATCATGAAATTTTGCATACACGTTCTCAGCGATGCAGAGTACATAGGGTACCTTTCATCCAGAAAAAGTTACTGTTACCGAGGGATAGCAAAAGTAAACTTTCCACATTATAAACCGCTCTCAACATTGAGCGCTATCATGATCTTCTTATAGGAACAGCATCTCAGGTATGATCTCAAGATAGCTCTCAACGTTGAGAGCGGTTTATAAATACGGGTTGAAGTCGCGGGTGGGTCGCTAGTAAATGATAAATCCGTGCAGTATGTAACTCGAGCCGTGCGCGACCGTGTGCGCCTGCGCAGCCATCCGTGGTCAGCCGCAGTATTTCCTCCCTTTGACCTTTGCCTTCGGAGACCTGAGGTGCAATTGTGTAAAGCCCACCGGTAACGATCAATTGCGATTGTCAATTTTTCCGCAATTGACGCCCATTGACGGAAAAATTGATCGTTTACGCGTGCAATTGAAGCGATTGTCAATTGCTCCAACAATGGCATTGACGGAAAAATTGACAATCGCAATTGATCGTTACCGGCGGGCTTAAGGGAATCGTATTCATTCGACAGTTCCAAACGGGAATGTAAGTGTTAAAATACCGACAAATCATAACATACGATCTAAATATCGACGCACAAAACACCTGCTGGCGTGTAACCCTCTATTAACCTTCGGTTTTTTAATCTTCGGGATTTAGTCGTGTAGGTAAAATGTCCTTTCGGGATTTTAATCGTACTTACGTCCAAACAACCATTCGACTCTTTAATTTTCGGTCTTTCGTCCTTCTTACGTCTTGTAAAATTAGGTTTTTTCAACTTCGGCATTGTAATACATACCCTTCCAAACGTAAAGTTTATTTTGTCAAACGGAAGAATTCTAGCCGTTTGACATAATATGAAACTGTGCGTTTTGAACTGTCAAATGAATAAGATTCTTTAAACAATCGCTTGCCTGGCTTAACCGTACCTAAAATAACTATAGACTTGGTTATTGATTAGTTTAATACACATAAATAATTATGACTTTGGTGATATTCGATTATAAAGCGACGTCGTAATAGAATGTTAAATGTATGCATGACACATAATAATCACTAGAATAATAGTTGTTAAATGATATACTAGCTAAACTATGACTATGACACTAATATCTATAAAAAAACTTATCTTTTGATAAATAAATATAATATGTTTACTCCACCTTTAATCGAATTGTATTTTTTTTATCAGATAAAATTTGTACATATTAAAGTACCTAATTAATTAATACTTCATAAAGATAAGTGCAGTAAAACCAATTTATCCAGTAAGCCGATTAATCGGAATTAGAACAGTGATTTAATACTCGAGTACTTGAAACTTTTGATAATAATAACACTTTATCGCACATTAAAAAAAAAGAAAAGGCGGCCTTATTGCTCTTCTAAGCAACCTTGAGCAATAGAGTGAGAAAAGAAGAGGACAGCGGAGAGTGGGCGCAAATATGGGGAGGAGAATATAGCTATACAAGAATATTTAGAAAGAAATGAAGTTTTCTTGATTATAAAGTGATAATAAGTAGAGAAAATAAGTTAGATAGAAGAAAGGAAATGTCTTCTGACTTGATCGCAAAAGGGACTCAAAGAACGAGCTTTCCTGATACCCTCCGGGAGTAAATTCCACAAACGTACCTACGGAAGAATATGTGAGGAAATCAGTTCAATCAACAATACAGTTTGCAACATGATACTTCCGCTGGCACTATTTGAATTAAAACTCTATTACGAATGTCTTCTTTTTTATTCCGAATTATTTGTACATTTAGATTAATATAGGTACCTAAGTCAGTTTTCCAAACGCTTTGGCACCTCACGACAACGTGCAAATAAAAATAGTGAACGTTGTCTTTTAACATTTTAACCCTCTAAGAAAACGCCTTTGTAAGTGGAGCCGTTTTTTTAGCGGGTTACTAACTAAACACAAAATGTCAATTCTGTAACTGCGTTTAGCGCGGAAGATATTACAGAATGTTGATGTAACAAGATAAAGCGATTGCAAACAGTACAATTGTTATACAACCAATCATGAAAGAGTCTGAGCTTGATAGAGAAATATTAACAACAGACATTACCCTGTCAAAACAAAGAATCGCTGTTGATTGTAAGAAATACTGAACTCCGAATAAATGATCACTTTACTATTATCTGTAATTTTATAATAAATATGAAACAATAATTAATAATCAAGTCAATTCAAGACTTAACGAATAACGATTTAGTGCCCATTTCAGTTACTAGTAAATTATTAACTAACTAGCTTCCCGCCAGCAGTTCGTCCGCATGGATTACAGGTTATATCATATCGTGCGGGCGGAGACCCGTGCACAGCAGTGGGATAATAAGTAGCCTATGTCGTTCCCCAAGGTCCCATCTATATCAGTACCATATTTCGTCAAAATCGGTTCGGCGCTCTAGGCGTGAAGAGGTAACAGACAGACAGATAAAGTTACATTCACGTTTATAATATTATAGTATGGATTTAATGTATGGTAACAGTGTAAGAGACTGATCCATTGTGTATTAGTGTTCCATAACTACATTTGATCTAGCTGTAAGCTTCCCAAAGTTTTGTGAAAAAAATAAATAAATAAAAATCATAATGACAAAATTGAACTGCAATGAATTGCAATCTACTCTCCTCTTTTAGTTTAGGAAGTAATTTTTGCCAGAGTCAAGTGTTGAATAGATCAGTAGTAGCTGTATTGTATCAGTTTACATTAAAATGCGGGTGCATCGCATTCCAATGCTGCTTGGAGCATTTGGCACCAAGTATATCATGACAAGATAAGACTCGGTAAGATCAGCCGAGGTAGTCACCACTACATTAAAAGTCTCAGCTTCACACA
This sequence comes from Agriphila geniculea, assembly GCA_943789525.1. Lineage (NCBI taxonomy): Eukaryota > Metazoa > Arthropoda > Insecta > Lepidoptera > Crambidae > Agriphila > Agriphila geniculea. The sequence goes on along the minus strand of OX038869.1, from coordinate 16,697,897 downwards.
ACCAAGATCGCGCCTATTTCAATTATCCCACGTATTGTTCAGTTGCGTAGACACTTGTACCACAAAACTGCACCAATTTTAAGATACAATATCCACTATGAATCAATTTGCGAATAATTAAAATAGTCACCGAACCGGACTCCACAAAATGGCGTCAAAATCTCCATGTGTGAAATATTATTTGCATCTCAAAAAGTATCCAAAACTGGCTTTTAAAAGCTGTAATAATTCGACTCCATAACCTCAGTGTTCTAAGCATGGGCGTACCCAGCATCTACTTAGGGGTGGGGCAAAAGTAAGAAAATTCGATAAATAGGTACCTAAAAGGAGTTTAAAATGCTTTGAAAATAAAACTGACCTTATATCAATAATAACTTACAAGGATTCTGTCAAAATTTCGTTTTCAAAATAGTGCCAAAAAATTTTTAACTCTCAAGGCTTAGATTTTGTTAAATAAATAATTTTGTAAACATCTACCTTAAATTACTTAAAGTCAGGGTGGAGGGTGGGGCAGGCGCCCCACCTTGCCCCAACGTGGGTACGCCCATGGTTCTAAGCACTGACGAACATAACGGAGAAATCAAGTAATTTGAATCAACTCATTTCATGCCCTGAAAAAATGGAAATTGTAGTCACTTGTGAATGAACAGAATGGCTATGATACGCAGGCAGTGCAGGCACAGAATAAATAATAGCACTGACTGGTGCAGTAGAGTTAAGTCGAGATAATTCTGATGCAACCGGAAAAGTGGCTCGTCACAAAGTACAGTTAATCGATTCGGAACGGAGTGCGTGTTATTTCGGCCGCAACTGACAATTTATCGAATACGAATCTTCACGGACGCCGAAATAAATTGATTTTTCATTTAAGTGAGTGCATAAGTAATTTTCTGGCTTTCAGAATGAAATAATTTTCTACGGATATTAAATTTTTAAGTTGATACATGTGACTTTGCTTATGGTGAGGTAGTGAAGATTATTTAGAAAAACCTACGTATAGGCTTTGATTTACTGTTTAACTTGACGATACCACAATATATTACATAACAGATATATGTCAAACAATAACAATGGTTGAGGTTGACTCTATATGATTTTCAGAAACTGTTTTTTTTTCTGTTTCTTCAATTAATCCCCCTTTTAATGCGTTCATTGGTCTCTCATATCACTTAAGATACACATTCATTTAATTTGCAAATTATTCATTTAACCTAAGATCAGATTGGATTTTCCTCAATTCCCTCTAGTAGTAATCTAATAGTAGTAGCTGGTTATACGGTCACAGTAATGTGTCTGCTGAAGTTAAAACCCACTAAAAACCTAATGATGTTGAAAATAATGACAAGTATGTAGACGATACTTATGTAAATTATAGTTTGTCATCATTTGAATAATTAACCGAGTAATATCAAAATACATTAAAAACCAAACTTACGACGTAAGAAGGTGACGTTGACGTTAAAATTTACAGGTAAAACCAAAGCATAATACTTAATGACGTCGTTCGTTGGTGATTAAGTGATCGCAAAAACGTAGTGACTAGCAGATACAGAGCAGTCTATTACATTTAAATTGGGGCCGTACCGGCTAACTTACATGGCTATCGTTATCGCTTTCATTTGACAGATGGATGTGATACATTGCTACTTTTCTTTGGTAAGGTTTTATTTGTGCCAAAAAGAAGTAGCAAACATCCATCTGTCAAATCAAAGCGTTTACGATAGCCATGTAAGTTAGCCGGTATGGCGGCCCCAGGTGAAAATGGTGGAATCCACCAAAACGGTGTGAACGTCTAAGAAAAGTTTGACAAGTAAAAGCCTACTATAGACAATTCGAAATTTTGTGACCTTGTATGACAACACTAGTCCATGCGCTTTTTTTTAAATATATAATAAACCATCATTAACTATGAAACAGTCAAATGACGTTATAATAAGGTGACGTCAATAAATCGTTGCAGAGCTCCTATCCTAATCATAATTGTTTTTAAGAGTACATTATGTTATCATATCATAAACATTACCGATAGCACCAGATAAATAGTCGAAAATGAGAAATCATCAAGTGAGGTTAGCTATGACCACAAACTAATTACAGCCAGTTCAGATTCTTATCATAACTTCAGATTGAAAAAAAAACAGTTGGCATATTGGTGTTATAAGGTTTTTCTTTATGGGTTTCATTTCCACTTTCACTTTTTCAAAGTGTATAAACACAAGGTCGATATACGCAACGGCATAAATTAGGCTTTGCACCTGCTAGAGTTTCTCGACAATCTGTGATGGGTGACGTTTTCAAGGCAAAAAGTGCAAAAACAAAAGCATTTGTATTTCACTCTTTCATGGTGCCGACATTTGAAACAATAACTAGTTTTACTAGTTTAATAAAAATTATGAACTGTTGCAAGCGAAAACATCATATTATGATAATTGAATGTGAGCACATTTAATTTTATTGTTAATGTTTGAAACACTAGTTTTAAAACCAACAATAGTGCTCATTATAATGTTTACTCGGCACTATATTTTGCACGTGAACATACAACAGAAATAATAATGGTGACGTATGATAATCTTGGTGAAACCACACTGACCGTAATAGTCTGTTTACTCTTCAGGGACTACTTTTCGAGTCGTGAAAAGTAAATTTAACCGACACATTTATCGGAAATAATCGAAAGCAACATGATGATAATAAATATATATTGATTTGTGGTTAAAGCATTAGAAGAGTATCTCCGGAATGATAAAAAGGTATTTAGAAAATGATCGCTTGTGTAATGACAACAAAAAGCACTAGAGCAATTAAATAATGCTCTGCATTTTGTTACGGCCATAAGGTAACAACTTTGATATGATAATGGTTTGTCAGAAGGCAATAAAGTTAAGCAATATGTCATTCTTCAGTTGCGTAAGTTATGTAATGTGTTTACTTTAAAATGCAGAGAATCCCACGTGTTTGATAAATGTGGTCGTGATGGCGTAACTGAAATCGAGCTGATTGAGTATATCTCATTAATAATAGAACTATTGTCTAATAACGATTTTTGTCTTCTTCCAGTTTCTTCCGACACTTAAACTCAACTGGAAACTTTAATAGCATCAAGTCGATTAGCAATAACTGCTCTAAAATCGTATGAAAATCAGAATATATTCTACAATAGTGGTGTCTTTGGGTAATGTTGCGTATGATACGCAATGTCCGTAACGAAAGCGGGGCCTTCTCGGCCTTGGTCGCGTGCAGTCGGCCGATCGCGAAACTGGAACGGCATTTTTTTTGAGCATGTTATACATATAATTATATAATTTATACGCGAAGGATCCACTGGTGCAGCATCGAAAATTCCAACAAACAACCAAACGCAATATTCATCTATCCGTTAATCTCAAGTCATTGAGTAAGAATTCAAAAATATTGCATTTAATTACTACGTGATGCGATACTGCTTCTGTTGCGTGAGTATCGAACGTGGAATCTCCACGTGATGAAACGGTTGTTGTTGTAAGCACCATTTTAAAATATGCGCTTGACGCAAAATTTATTCCAGTAAGTGGACATATAAGTGGATGAGGGAATGTTATAATTGGCAAAGCTGCGACGACCAAACTTCAATTAACAAAGTGACAACAATAGGTTATTGTTTTAGACCTCTTAATGGTTATGCAGATGTCTCTTTACTTTGACCATAATTAATTATGATTGGTTATTTTATTGAATTTGGTTCGGTTTAAATTCGGACTTGAGTTGTATTGAATTTGGGTTGTGGTGAGAATAAAGATATTTATTATTATTATTTGAAATGATTTGCATAAGAGTAAAATTTTGAAATGAGATTGTTTGCACTTAAACAATTTCATAATAAGTTGAAATTTCTGTTAACACCGACAACTATCTACAATAAAATGTAAATTTGTGCACACGAGCTCATTGAAATAGTGGAAGTAAGTGCAATAAATGTTTTGAGGTATTGCAAAGTTGCGGTACAATGTGTGGTAGTTGTCCAAAGAGGTGTTAACTCAGGTTAAATAACTAAGAGTTGCCGGCCTGCAGACCTCCTGTGAATTTAAAGCATCCTCGGCCGGTTCAATGCCTCGCAATATTTCTCGCGCGCGAACAAAGCTCCACCGTCGAAAACCATAAATTTTATAGTCGTCCCGATATTGAATTTTGCAATGTATGCACCGTCGTAATAACAAGTGCCTTCTGTTTATAAACAGGTGACCTTGATTTGACAACGAATATTGTTGTTAAATGTTGTCTTATTTCAATCTGATGCTGGTGTTGTGTTGAGTTAATCGAAGGTTGATGTCAAGATCAGCCCGAGGAGTCGCGGCTATTGTGACGTGACAGTAATTTCACATTCAAATATTATCCCAATGTCACTGATCTCTAAACTTGACATTTAAACATCTCCGTGATGAGATAATAACAATTGAGAGGATAATAGCATCTGATTTTGTAATAGTTGATTAGTTAAAATGAAGTCTAACCGCGAATTATTTTCTTAGAATTTTACGGCTACAGAAACAATTTTAGTCTTTGAGAAATCAACAATTTTTCGCTTGCCGCCAAACTTGTTTTACCACAATCATTTAACAATGTACGATTTTCGTTATCAAACGATAGCTTTAAATATGGAAATATACGTTTATTTATCAAATGTTGCAACTGAGAAGTTTCATTGCCTGTTTTATTCCCTACAACAGCAGCTATATAGTTATGAAAGTATCGTGCAAAGCTTTTTATATGTCTCTTCCGATTTTATATCACGTTGTTGACATCGATGATACTGTCCAGCAGGCTTATTATGACGAACCCGACAAAATCTTGTGTACCTACGTCTAAACTCTATGTAATTTTTGATAGATAAAACGAAAGGTTTGTCTACACAGGATGTATTTTTGAGATTTCTTCGTTGGTAAAACCGCTCTCGAGCTCTTTATGCTAATATTGTTCGGTTTCTAAAGCCAACCGGTAACGATCAATTGCGATTGTAAATTTTTCCGCAATTGACGCCTATTGACGGAAAAATTGATCGTTTACGCGTGCAATTGAAGCGATTGTCAATTGCTCCAACAATGGAATTGACGGAAATATTGACAATCGCAATAGATCGTTACCGGCGGGCTTTAGTCCTAAACTGGCAAGAAATTATTTTTTTATTTTCTAATTAACTGTCAAAAGCAGTACGGATGATGAAGACGAGATTAAAGTCGTACGCCTTGCGTAAACACAGATTAGATGTAAACCAAACGATAAATCATTGCACACTGCGCTGGCGCGTTAACATAGCTTGAGCTTCTTATTTACAGCAGATATTGTATTGTTTTCTATTAAATCGCACCCAATGACGCTAACGTCAAAGATAGTTACTTACTAGTTAGTTATGATTTATAAATTACAGACGAGTTCGGAGTATAGTTTACACAATAATCAATTTATATTCATCGCGTAGACACTGCAAGAGCAAAGACGTCACTGACTTATTATGATTCTTAGTTTATCTTCTCCAAGATAGAAAATCAAGTACTGAAGACATTAGTGAATAAGTATAGCGCTTTTTATGAGTCCAATAATGCATACATATTTTATGTGACAAGCTGTAAATTAATAAAAAAAAGATTGATTGATATAATTAAAGTTGACCTTATAAATGATATTATGTGCCTTTACAATAATGTCAAGTATTGTAATGCACATAACATCATCAAACATTACATAATGCCTAGACTCAAATTTATAGCAAGAATCCAAGAGTGAAGTCGACATTATCACAGAATACATAATAGTATGTACTATTACTACTACTATTACTATTTAGAACTTTTGATACTGGTTATGACAGTTTTATTTATTTTACTCTTAGGATAAACCAAAAATTGTTTCCACATGATGGTGGTAGAAGCGTATATGTTGTGCGTGGTTAGAAACATAGTAGCAAATGGAGTGAGCATGCTATGGATGCATATGTAAACCTCCCGCGCCTATCAAGTTACCGCTAAGCAGGATCGTTGTGCAACTTGCATGGCTTTACGGTGCATTGAGGTGAAGTTCTAAGAGGGGTAATATCTGTATCTACTTTGTAGTGTTTTCTAGGATTAATAAATAGAAGTCGCTGCAATTTATAAGGTAGCTCTTATTCAGTAGTAGAGGACGGGTATTTGTTTGTGTAAACATGTGTGTATTGTATTTTATATGTACACACACGTTTACATAAACATAAAAATAACGAAAATGCAAGATAAGAAAGAAAAACAAAACGACAACAGTTTGACTACGCTTGATTAACTCTATTTGGCTTGTCGGCAAATTTGTTCTAGCAGATCGTCTTGTAAAGTCCGGTATGTTAGTACTATTATTTATTATGTGACTCTGGTCACACGAAGATCTGCCAGCTAGACAAAGATTTTGGAAGGAAGCGCGCAGTACGCTTGGGGATGAAAAACGAGTAGGCACGAATACCGATTTCTTATAGTACCAGAATTTCCGGGAATTGTACTGTGAATTCTCAGAAACAATCCCTACTAGCAAATCTTTAAATTCCAAAAAAAATAACTACGATCATCGGACGCATTCGTAGTTGGGGTTTCAGCTTGTATTTTGAAGTTATTTTTGGGTAGAAGGAACAAGGGCTTCATATTTCATTAATTAAATATGAAGCCCTTGTTCCTCGGAGATATAGATGGCCAGATAACTGGTTATAAACAGCTGAAAACCTTTAGTTGCAGTAGTTCGGTTGTTAGTCCGGTTAACCGAACTAAGCTTTATCCAATCTCTTATTTCAAGAATACATAATGTATTCTAGGTACCTATAAATTGCAGTGACTCTGTTATTTTATAAAAGAATTGCTTCTTTGAATACTTTAGTGACACTTTTGGAAATGTAAAGATTTAAATCGATAGATATGCTTTCGTACTGAAAATTTATAGCATTATTTCAAATCTGTCAAAATGGCGCACGTATGCGTGATGCGTTGTTTGCGTCTATCGGAATTGACAAAGGAAGGAAAATAAATTTTGATAATAATTGAAATCTAAATACATACGCGTGAAATGAATGTTACACCATTTTGCTTTATTATGTATATATTTACACCATTTCTACAATTATTGGTACACAGATAAAAGGCACAAGACGGCATTTGAAAAAGTTCTCACGTGGTTTCTCGAAATAACTTACACTCTGTTCAAATGAGCACTGATAGCCATCTAATAGCAAAGAAGTGAGGCTGAAGGCTCACTCATTTCAATGTTGACACATTTCAGTGAGCTCGTACTATGGTAAGGGCGTATCTAACGATTTAAATCTTTGAATGTAGTAATGAAAATATGTTTAGTGGACAAATCTATTTATTCAAAGAAAGAATGTGAATACAAACATACTGTTTGATGATAGAAAACAGCGTTTTTTTCGTTGTAGAGGACGTCCTCTTGAAGGAATAGTAACTGACCTGCACGCAGGGCTTGCTGAGGGAGACGCAGAGGCCGTCAGCGTCCTTGCTGTAGTGTTCTACCAGCTCTTGCAGCGTGCGGAAGGTGGTGCGGCGCGCGATGAAGAACCCACCCTCGTCCAGCTGTCTGATGCGGTAGTGCTTCACTGTATCTCCGTCTCGGACTGTTGACAAACAAATTCATTAAGGCTCGGTTATGCAGAAACATCTGTATGTCTTTTTCTTTACGTGTAAAGAGTATGGAAAATAACTTTTGCACTTTTTCAATGTTTTTTCATCATTACCTTTAGCACAATTATCTTTCTTAAAAAAGAGTTATTGGAGCAACTACACAGTACATGTATTTTGATGTAGAATTCAATACTTTTCCGCTATTATTTACGCCAAAAATATGACCCGCGACAAGCGCTTGATATTCTGATTTTTATTACAATCATCTGTGAGGTTTATACGCAATTTGATACTAGTAGCTACTACATATTATAATCTCTTTAGCTTGTCCTATTTTTTTGTGGCTACAACTTTACGTTTTCTATATAAAAATATGGCCCGCGCAAACCATGTTTTCTTATCATGGACCCTTAAAGTAACATCTTAAGAAGTGAAGAGCTCTGTTGAATACAAATCAAGTATCATATACCAGCCTTTTTAATGTCCCCCAATAACCAATCACGCGGCTTAATGCGAATTGATGAGTGTTAGTTTACGATGCAAATGCGTTCGGACCAACGACTCCGAAGGAACAAACTCGAGATAATAAATAAAAGTGAATGAATACTTTACGTTATTTAAAAATTAATGACGCACGCAATAATAAAGATGCTACAAACTAAAAAGGTGCTTTGAGAGCCATCATCGCTGGTACTAAAGGAGATGTCCCAGCGTTGCCCCAGTTCCATTTTATTTAATTACTTTCATAATTAAAAATGCTTATTGGATTTTATTTAGGTATAGTATCAGTCAAGAATGGTTTTATATTTAGAAAAACAATTACAAAAACATTAAGTTGTTTTCTGAAGTATTTTGTGAAAAAAAATGTAAGTAAATAGTACTATCATGATAAAAAATTGTGATTTAAAAACGTTTTAACTTAATAATCCCACTTTTTAATGCAGAAAATAAAAAATTATTAATCTGATTCTAGAGTAAAATACCTACTTTGACATACTACTTTGATTAAGATGCGATAGACTTTCATTTTTTGAGAATGGTGGGGCAAATGACATAAGCGCGATGGGACATGTCCTTTATTTATTTATTATAAATAAAATCATAGAACACATAATCGTTTTAAATATAAATATTACAGCACTTTAATATCAGAATCACATATGGGCGATTAGTCAGATCAAATATGAAATGAGGTAGTTCATTCAGTGCACTTGTAGACGATAAACACGATGATTCAGTCTGAACTAATTCAATTAATACTTAACACAATTAGTTTTCCTATTGTATAAACAGAGAATGTGTAACCTTCATAAAATAATAATATGTATTTGTTGTTGTTTACTACGATACTTTATTTCCGTTTTACGATTATAAGTACCTATAATAATATTTCAAGTGCATTCGCAGAAGCATCAAATCAATGTTTACATCGATTTGATGGTAAAATGACACATGTATAATAATGGTCAACTTCGATAATAATCTACAAAGATTTTAATCGATTTAATCTAGAACTAATAACAAACATTATTCATCCAGCATTAAAGTTGCGGAAAAAACAACAGAATATCGTGATTTTACATATACAGGGTCACTGGAAATATGACGTATTCCTGTTAAGGGGTTATAGATGAGGTCAAAACAAATATTTTTTGTCATATAACTTTTTCTCAAAAAATAAACAGTTTTCGAGTTAATTGAAATTAAGTATTTTTTTACCAAAAGTACGTTTTCAGACACAAAAATTTAAAATAAAAGATAACTTCTCATTCCACTCCGAATTTTTTATTATTTTGGGATAGAAAAGAATCTGAGTGTTGATAATGAATAAAAAAATTTTCATAAAATACAGGTGTTTATAAAAAATTCAATCCTTAAATGCATTTTTTATTTTTATTTTTTCAGATTTTTTAGAAATAGCTTCAAATATCTTTAAAAAAATCCTAGTAACTAAGCGTGCATAATATTTTAAAAACATCACGATCTATTCAGCTTTCAGATGAGGTATAAAACTTAATAATAGCTTAAATAAAAAATTAGAAATTAAGACTTAACTAAATAGCAGTTCCATTTCATGTAGCAAAAATTTCCTGCTTCAAGCGCTTCGGAGGTGGCCGTATTATCCTACTTATTCCATAAATGTGAAAGTTTTCTTGTTTGGATGATTGTTAATCAATCACGCAAAACGGCTGAACGGATTTGGATGAAATTTGGCACACAGATAGTTTATAAGCCGGATTAAAACATAGAAGGATACATTATCTTGGTTAAAAGTTCCCTAGGGATTTTCTCAAATGTAAATGCGAAGAAAGTCGCGGGCGGAAGCTAGTTTGCCATAAATGATCGTGCTTACTAAAAATACTTTCGTCCGAGTGAGTTTGAAACAGGATTATTTTCCGCCGATGAGTAAAAATTTATACAGACAGCATCAAAAATAACCATGCATATCAGCCATTTTTAATGACCCGCTGCTGGGGAACAGGCCTTCCTTTCCTTTTGGGATAAAGCGGACGGGCCATAACCCACCACGTGGGCCCAATGTAGATTGGTCGGTGTTAACTCAATGTACCTTACATTGAGCCCTTGGTTCTGGCTGCATTTACAGTAGTTAACACTGACCAATCCACATTGGGCCCACGTGGTGGGTATGGCCCGTCCGCTTTATCCATCCACAAGTCAAAAGGAAGGCCAGTTCCCCAGCAGCGGGGCATTGAAAATGACTGATATGCATGGTTATTTTTGATGCTGTCTGTATAAAATTTTGACTCATCGGCGGAAAATAATCCCGTTTCAAACTCACTCGGACGAAAGTATTTTTAGTAAGCACGATCATTTATAGCAAACTAGCTTCCGCCCGCGACTTCATTCGCATTTACATTTGAGAAAATCCCTAGGGAACCTTTAACCAAGATAATAGTATCCTCCTATGTTTTAATCCGGCTTATAAACTATCTATGTGCCAAATTTCATCCAAATCCGTTCAGCCGTTTTGCGTGATTGATTAACAATCATCCAAACAAGAAAACTTTCACATTTATGGAATAAGTAGGATAATACGGCCACCTCCGAGGCGCTTGAAGCAGGAAATTTTTGCTACATGAAATGGGACTGCTATTTAGTTAAGTCTTAATTTCTCATTTTTTATTTAAGCTATTATTAAGTTTTATACCTCATCTGAAAGCTGAATAGATCGTGATGTTTTTAAAATATTATGCACGCTTAGTTACTAGGATTTTTTAAAAGATATTTGAAGCTATTTCTATAAAATCTGAAAAAATAAAAATAAAAAATGCATTTAAGGATTGAATTTTTTATAAACACCTGTATTTTATGAAATTTTTTTTATTCATTATCAACACTCAGATTCTTTTCTATCCCAAAATAATAAAAAATCCGGAGTGGAATGAGTAGTTATCTTTTATTTTAAATTTTTGTGTCTGAAAACGTACTTTTGGAAAAAAAATACTTAATTTCAATTAACTCAAAAACTAGTTATTTTTTAAGAAAAAGTTATATGACAAAAAATATTTGTTTTGACCTCATCTATAACCCCTTAAGAGGAATACGTCATATTTCCAGTGACCCTGTATATGTACTCGTAGATAGCGGCGTCTGATTTCACTCGACTTGCAATAGATTAACTATTCTTGGTATAAGTACATTTAATAACAACAGAAGACTGGTAATTTTCTAAGTAATCATTGATATCAGCCATTTTTAATGTTGCCACGATAAGGGCACAAGCCTTCCCTATGAATGGATAAGGGCCATACTAAGGGCCTAACGCGGATAAGAGGATGTTAACGACGGCAAATACAGCTGGGACCAACGGCTGGACTTCTCTTCAAACGGAAGGACGGAGACTTTCGCGATACGAATTCGATATACGACGACTCCGTGGTCGAGTGGTTTGGTACGCCGCCTGGTTTTCAAAGCGTCACCATCTCTCGAGGTCCTAGGTCCCCGGCTGAGTTTATGTAGAAAATGAACTTTTCTATATTGTCTCAGGTCTAGGGGTTTGTGATACCACCGTTGTCTCCGATTTCCATAACACAAGTGCTTTAGTTATTTACTTTGGAATTGAAGCAATGTTATGTGATGTTGTCAAATATTTATTTATTACACGACTGCCCAAAAAAGAGTGTGTTCAGGGTTCAGTATGTTTGTGGGTATGTGAGTTTCTTTATTCCATCATAACTTCCAGATGGCTCAACGGATTTGGATGTATGGGGTATCGTTAGAATCCTTACATCATTCCGAGTGTCACTGGTTATATTTAAAAAAAAAATGGCGACTGTACGACGCCATTTTCAAAGGTGAAAAAAATATTTTTTTCTTCAATTATTACAATATGGGCATCAAATGAAAGGGCACATTTCAAAACTATATAATTTGTCACTAAAATGTGTGAAATAAATATAAATAAATTTAAAAAATATTAAAAACTCGACTGCCCTGCCAAAAACAAACTAAAAAGTTAAATAACAAGTGTCATTGCAGTCGGGGGACCTCTTTGATTAAAAATTGATCCACAAAACGGTCCCCCGACTGCAATGATACTTGTTATTTAACTTTTTAATTCGTTTTTGGCAGGGCAGTCGAGTTTTTAATATTTTTTAATTTTTTATATTAATTTTTGGTCACCCATCGCAATTACAAATGGAATGCGCTATATCACTGCAGCACCATCGAGCTCCTCTTCCTCTATCAATATTTGATAAACGAAGATATTTCCAAAAACAAGCTTTACTCGGTAAATAACAAGGCTGGTAGTTTTCTACGCATAATTAAGATATATTCACGCTTCGTATAAATTCTTCAAGGTGGACTTGAAATTAACTAACGTGTATAGGGGTAATGAACCAACACAATACTAGGCGGTAAATACTCTATTTTGCTACTAATGTTTTGTTTCGACAACATTTAACGCTAAGTAATTTCTGTTAAGGCGAATATGTTTTCATTTCAATAAGGCACTAATTTTGTCACCGGCGGAAAACTGTACAAATAGAGAAACAGTATTGATAATATTGGAATAGGCACTGCTATTTTTGCAGAGTCAATATTATTTTTTTAAATGTGTCATATAAAATGAATTTAATTACAATTACAAATAAACAATGCATAACATGTCTTAGATATAAAGATATTCGACATTGAGTAAATATGTAATGAATGTTTAACAAATAATTTATTAAAATAAGTACGTATTTATAATAAGAACTATCATGAACTATGTATGGAACTATGCCAATAGCATTCATTTATATTATAAATAACTATTAGTCGTCCAATATTATATGCACATTCATAAACTGCACAAAATGTAATGCCTTTAGATATAAATGTGGTGTATTTATTTAAGATACTTACTAAAATCTCTGTTGGGGACCTTTCTGGTTTCCTTATACAATATTGGACAAAATAACGTTTAATCTTGTTAAAGGCTAAACCACAAGAAAGATCAATGTACCGGGAATTCAACCCGGAAATACTTTACCCGGTGGTAAATGGATACAGTAAAAATCTAAAATCAGGCGTTGTTAACTCGCACATATCTGTTTGAGCTTTCTTGGTTATCCGCGTCCACAGTAGCACAGGATATTCCCATAGAAACCAGTCCTCTTTGCACAGTGTGTATGGCCACAAACGCTTTATTTACATTGTCAATAAAACAGATTTGGCGCCTCGACGGCTCACGAGACACCTTGTGGAGTAGAGTGACTCATGGGAACTTCAATATTGTCAAAGTTATGACGTTTACGAGTCTGATGGAAGTCTGTTTTTTTATGGCAACTTATCAAATAGAACCTTGAACTTACAAGTAAATGAATCATAGGTGAAATAATATGTTAAGGCAGTTCGTTGACGCACTTTCTTACAGAACAAGGACGCTGTTCTGTTTGAATAACAGTGGTTAGGATTAAAAATAAAGGTTTGTAGAGGAAATTGGAAGTGAACATATTTTAATGCCTTATCTGATATGTTTTTGCTAGCTTTGATTTGATCAACAACAAGGAAGTCAGGTAGGTAACTAAAAATTTACGTGGCACCTACCGGTAATACTTATACATAAGGAAACTATGAAACAAACTTGTAACGGGAGTTAAAATTATAATAATTAGTATTCATTTGAGATACACCGGATCTTTGCGAATGAATTAATTTATTAAGGAAACGACGTGATATTTTTAACCTAAGATAAAGTTTTGATATTTTTTATTCTGACTGCGAAATGCCAAATAAGGGTCATCAAATAGGTGAGATAGGCTTATACCCAGCAGTGGGTGTCGTCGTACGGCTGACATGATGAATAGGTCAGAAAAATGTAAAATAGCTATTTGTATTTCGTAAGACACAACACAAAACTTTTTTTTATTTAACAGCGTCTACAGTAACACGGTTACATTTTGAACTACCTGGAGATTGAACCAGTTTAAAGTTGTGTTAACAGCTGACTGATTACAACAAGGCCAGTTTCTTCCTCAATGGTGGGTGAGTGGTGGGTAAATCACAAGGTAGCCGTAATTAAATGGAAATTATCGACGTGCGTTGTTAACATTCCAAGCTAGCTTGCATAATATGTCGTGCAGTTACAGATCCACCGGTGGAGTCTCGTGTCGGTGGATCGAAGTGGAATGAGAGCAATAAATTAAATAATATGTAAGTATCAATTACAGTGTAATTTTTGGAAGATGAAAAATATTTATGCATTAAATTATGTCAACTTTCACGGTAGCAGTGGACTCGCAACTATAAGCCAAATAGATGGCGCTGATTTAAACATAGCGTGGTTTCCCAGGATTTTAGCTTTTACACAATATATTTTAACGTGTCCGACAATTAACAACAATTCTACATTATGAACTATGTTATCAAAGCAAAATTATCTCATTAAATGCAATATGTTGTAGTATTTGGCGAATACAACTGACATAGACAGCAACATGTTTAACCTTAAGTATACAGTCAAGTGTACCCTACCAGCAGCAGTATGAAACAAATATTTCAGTAAGATATGACGTAATAATAACAAGATTATTCTTCTTAGTTACTACAATTTAAAAAGATAATTAAATGGGAATTCAACGGTATCAATATTTATGTTATTAATAGGAAAATATACGCATACTCGGTTATTTCCACGTAAAACTTTATAGCCTTTCAATGCAACCTTGGTAATTTTATAGCAAATAAAATATTTTAGTGGAATGCAAGATTCTTCCGAAGTTTTGAATATTTCTGCAATAATGCTTATTGCTAAAACTAAATTATCAAGGAAAAACAATACAATAGCAGAAAGAAGTTGATTTTAAAATTAAATTTAACTCTAAAAAGATGTTTTGGATGTAGCAGACGATGAATTGCGTTTTGGTAAAGTAACGGTATTTTGAATACCTTGAAAATAGACAGAATTACATAATATATTTTTTTTATGACCAATAAAATGCTGTATTATTTGAATTGCGCATATCAAATACAGTCAATTTAGGAACTGGTTTAAACAGAAAAAACAAGGATCCGAAACGGTGTAACTATTGTTGTTCGACGCCAATAACGGAAAACGGAAAATCCAAGTAGGTCTTGCACAATTATGTTAAGAAGTGGTTTCGCGAAAAACTAACATACATACAATTTCGACATTGACACTGGGTCGACTTTCTTCTGCTAATATGCCTGCGCTTTCGTTGTGGTTTAGTTAGAAGCTTACTTACTAATACCACAGAATAAATAATAGTACTCTAATACACCTACCGGGTGAAATCGAAGTCATAGGCTATCTTTTAAACTAAGAGCATAACCGCGATATCGATAACTTTAGGACAAAATTTTTTTAAATCAAAGATTAATAAAATTGGATTTCACCATGTATAATTTTTAGTATTTATTTGATGACATGACATACGATTGGATTGATTCAAATTTCAAACACAAAATCATAATAGGAAGTTGAACAGTTTGGACACGGTATTGAAGTTTGTACGGAAGTAGAAGAATATCATATTAAAATAGAAATAGAAACGAATAAACACCACCAATTCAAATGAATGACTAATGAAGTTAAGAGATGCATTAACGTGCTTAATCTTTCATTGTGCATAAAGTAGGTCCTAGTCTATGACGTGTATATGCACATAATGGATTAGCTGCAACTCACTTAATTTGTATTGTATAAATAGAATTAACGGTACATGTGTTCAATTGAGAATAGTAATTAGTGTAGATATCGAACCTATGCCCATTCGTTCCCACGCGATGCACACTCGCTTAGAAAAACCATAACCGGTTATGAACCAGGATCAACACTCCGTGTATGTTTGTAAAGGGATAGTTAACATGTAGATAACAGACAAAGAAGTTAGCTTTACGCATTGTAAAGTGAACATGATTACAGATTAAAATAACAAGTTTTTCTATGTCGCTTATCTAAATGAATATGATAATAGCTCAATCAACAAAATGGCGCTTTTGTATCTGAAGAGGGTAGATAAGTATGTGTAGATGTTTACCAGATAACGAGAAGTCGTTGTGACGGCTCTCCGAGTCCCTGATGAGGAAGGCACCATGTTCGTTCTCTGGCAGGAGCAACTTCTTCTCTGCCTCGATTCGTTTTATCTTGCGGAAGTACCATCTGCGAATAAACAATTCAAAATGTAGACTCAATAATATTGCCTTGATCGACTGTAGGAAGCGGCTTACTAATAGTCTTGCATGGCCTTAGCACGATTTTTTTAAATTTCGTTACAGCGCTTTGGAGTCGTGGCAATGTAAGTTACAACATATTAATTAATTAATGAAAAAAATAGAAATTCAAAAGTAACTTTTTATATTACAAAGTCACCTCCTTTACCCAATCTACCATACGTTACTTAGTAGTTAATTTTATTTAAATCGCAAATCATCAATATTCTGACAGCTGCATTGGTTAGTAACAATACACTTATTCATATAGCTTTTAGTTGTAATGTAATTTATTGTAATGTATGTAGTAGAGCAACTAGAATTTGGCAGACTGACTCACTTCACTCTTTTACATAAAGAATTATCACTATTCTAGCGAGAAAATCTTCTATAGTTTCTATAATTTTAAAATCTGCTGTATCATTATCTTTTTTGACCGTAATAAAAACCGTTTTATTATAATATCCAATGTAACTTATTTGTTATTTAGTCTTCCATGAAATTAGCGTTACGTAATGCCTAGCTCCTACTATCTCAATAGCCCCAACGTGAAAGATATCTGAAATTGAAATCAGCTCGCAGTTTGGCACGAATACGAGCAGAGAAAATTCGAGGATATTTTAAATTTGTATTCGGTGCGTATGAAGGTTTTACTTTTCATTGCAATGATTATACATTCAATGATAATAGTTAAAATTTCTTGCTTGAGGTGAAAAGATAAAATGGCTTTATTTACGCTATGGTGGGAAATCTTTGTGAATCAATATTGTATTTAAAAATTTTCATGAGAATATTTGTAATTTTTATGAGAATTATGAAAATCTTTGTAAATCAATTTTGCATTGAATTTGTTTATGAGAATGTACTCACAAACAATGTGTTTCGGTGTGACTTTGAATGTCATGGAGATATGACAAAAATAAATCTATAGTTAAGTGAAGTAAGGATAGGTTATCGCTCTCGTTGGTGCAGAAATCGAGTTCTCGGTGAGTCAACGTTCACGAATGAATACCATTCAGTATTCAATCGACGTATGCTCGAGACTGGAGGCTGCCCCTACCACGACGAACATAGCTATTACATTTCGATATTGAATTTTAAAGAAAGGTTTTCTTAAACATCTTTAAAGCCAAATAACTATTTGTTTAAATTAGTAGTAGTAAGTAGTAGTAGTAGTAGTAGTAAGTAATTAAAGTTATGGTTGATGCGAAAAAACCCTAATTTTAACATTTTCAGAAGCTATTTATTTCATTTCAGGATTTATTAATAAATAACTCAAGTTTATTAGGTACTAGCTTTCGCCCGCGACTTCGTCTGCGTGAACAGTTTTTTGCTATCCCTCGGGAACATAACTTTTTTTCGGGATGAAAGGTACCCTATGTCCTTCTCGGTACCCCTGACACAGTGTATGCAAAATTTCATGATGATCGGTTCAGTAGTTAAGGCGTAAAGGCGTAACAAACAAACAAACAAACGGACTTTCGCATTTATAATATTAGTAAGGATAAAGTTTCTCGTTAAATCTTTCTATAAGTGATACAATAATGTTACTGTGATTTAAATGATAGTAAGGGCCAAGTTTATTGTAACAACATCGGCGACATGAGCCCGTGCGAACAATGAATCATAATTATTGTGTCAGCTCTTGCTCCGAGTCCATGACAATTTAGTGGGCTCTAGCTAGCTAGGTAGTAAAGGACGGTTTCCTGTGTATGTTATCATTGTAACTTATAAATCTGAAATAAGACGCTTATTTTCTATAGCCTTCGGTAAATTCTATACAAGAAGGGTTGAATTGTATGATTGTGATGTAGAAGCTGCTTAAGTTATTTAAGGACAGGTTAACGAACTAAAGGTAAGGTAAGGTCGTTGAGACAAGAAGATTCTCAATTAAAGATTCAGGATAATAGGTAAAGGAAGATAATAATGTCTACAAATGCCTATTTTATAGAAGAAGAAGTACGCTCATATTATTTGTAAAGCATTTGGAAACGTTACTCTACTTACTATTTCTGACTTGTGGCACCGGTTTGCACGTACCGTACACATATATCTTTTCAGGAGAATTTATCTACACTAAACTAAGCCATGCTAGCATCTAGATTCTTTATTCCTTATGTCATGTTAGCAACTAGAGATTGGATGAAATGCCTTGTAATGACGTGATTTTAATTGAAAATGAGAAGGTAGTTAAACTTAAACTTGCAATGAATTTCGAAACAGAATTTAATTAACTGATTGTGATTACTATGCGTACTGAAGATCAAAAGTGGTTGAGAGCCCTTAATAAAATAGAAGTAATCTAGTTTGTACTTAGTATTTAAGTTGGCAGCCTTTACAAACGAGAGTGCAGTTCAGGTTCAGTGTTGCGACAGTGACCACAATGCATTGCATCAAACACTACAGACGGACAAGGCCACCGAGTGCGATGCAGATTGTTCACTACTAATATTGATGTCAATTATTTCGGACAGTTGACACTTTCTAAAGCTCGTGTCAAATACACAAGAAAGTAGAAAAGGTTGCACAGGGTGCGGTGTACGATTTGTATATGTCAAATTGAAGGAGCGTTACGGGCGGCGTTACGAGTTGAATTAAACCATCTTGAAATTGAATTGGCTTTTGAATTGATTGGGTAAAATTGGATTGTTCACAAATTTCTTTGATGATTGTAAATGAAGTTACAATTGGGGAGAACAAAAAAATTATTGCAACATGTGTTTACAATAATGACAAAAATTTTCTTTACAACAATCTTATGTGAACCGGACTTAAATATGTAAATATGAATGTGGTTCACTATTCTTGGAGAGATACTGACGTAAGTTTATAAATAAAGATATTCGAGATCATATACATGTAATTTTAATTGGAACTCGGCCGCGGATTTGTTTAACAAATATTGGCGAATTTATTCATAACTTTATTTTCGGAAGAACTAACGTTTGATTGGTTACCTACCACTAGATTTTTAAAATTTTTGCTATCGTCGATTCTACTTACACAATATTTCTGAGAAACTATTGCATCGAGTTAAAGGTCTTCTTGAATAATTTTATGTGCGTCAGCCAAACTTAGAAGATTTTTTTCCTCTTCGAGTTCTCGGAACGATAAATAACTGACACCGAATGCAGAAAGGTCTGATATTAGCTTGTTACTTAAACATTGTGATCCGCCACTGTCATTTAAAATTAAACTACAAATAAAATATTATGGCACCAAATATATTTGGAAGAATCATTCAGCCTATATCAGAACAAAGTTTTGGTGCTGTTTTTCAAAGTACGAACCCCATTAATTAAATTTATTTTATAGTAAATTGGTCCGCAATGTCCGCATACCTTCGATTCGATATATTGGATTTATTGGCAATATTTACGTAGATGCTTTTGCATTTGAGATGGAAATAACGGGTTTCTCAAGGACGTACGCATGAAGTGCGTTACGAGTTAGGCGGTTATGACTTAACACTCTTATCTTATGTCATATCCGTAGAAATTTTCGAAGCAGCCATGATCGCCACCGTGACCTTGCCGACTGAAGAATGTAGATGTGTCCACTTGCCTACGGTAATTTTTTTGTTAAATTCGTTTATAATTGGGTTTTGACGTGTATAATGCCGTTGCTATTTTGGTGTCCGACTTTAATCATCTTTATCTAGCTTCGTGATTTTCTTTTGGATTAATGACAAAATAGCATAGAGATAGGAAAATTTTTCTTAATAAAACAAATGGAGATTCAGAGATAATTGCATTAAGCAATGCAGCTGATGACATCATCACAATTAAAGGTGATTTTTCATCGAGTTCATGATGATTACGATAATTGTCAAAGTATTATACTTGTAGGCACGGACCGACCTTTGATTCATCATTATTGGGTCAGCCATCTTAACATGCGATTGTTATGCGATTCGTAAAGATATTTATCAAATCTGTTGACTGTTACCTACGCTTTTCTATATGTTATGCTAACATAGCAAAATGTTTATCGAACAGAACAAACTGTTTTGCATAATAGATTAAAATAAAGTTAAAAAATATAAGGAAGAATATGACTATGTTTCGTAGGATTTAAACCCAAATATTCAAAACAATACACCACAATGATTAAGACAACCAACAATCAATTGTTCAGAAAAAAACAATCATCACGTGCGAACAAATAAAATCAGACTTTGACCAAACATATGATTAGACGAACAATACAATTCCTAAGCTTATTAAAGTTCTTTTCATATATGGTACTGACTACTGCTTAACTTGACAATGACGTCAAATTCACATACCAATTGCATTACCACACTATTACGCGCACTGAGGAAACAATAAAGAGCTGTATTTATTCGACTGTTCATGGAGAGTCCTTAAAATGGAAAAGAGAAAATGAACCGTAAAACAGCACCAATGTCGCCATAATCGTAAAAATATATCGCCAATAGCGGCCTGACTACCAAGTACTGTCGACAGAGGGACCTTGTCACGCACGGTGGATGCCCTTAGGGTCATAGATCGGTTACTAGGAGGTACCATCGAAGGCTGCAAGGAAACGCATACGAAATACCAATACAATGTACAGGAGACTGCATATATGCAATTGTGCACTAGATAGTTGTAGTAGTTTAAGTAAACTTAAACGCACAATAAGAGCTGATGAGGATTTATTCTCAAATATCAATGAATTGCAAGTGCTTATTCAATACAGAAACATACACGTAAGATAGCGTCGTATACCTAATTCAGTTCATGTTAAAATATACCAATAGAACGACATTTGTAAAACAAAGGAAAATTTGTTCGGACTAGTTAATAGCAAGATTAACTTCATTAGTGATTATCAGAGATAAGATTACCTAAAAACTATAACTATGAGCTACCATAATACAAAATATAAAATTAGTTAAATAAATTCAAGACACGTCTCTAATGGCTAAATACTCGAAACGATTCTTAAAGTTAACGACATCTTATATTAAAACAAAGTTGTCAGATTTGCAGCTAAACTCAATGAAACTGACAGCTTACTTAAAGTTAGGGAAACCCTAACCAAAGATTTTAGCTCAGAAGCACTGACATGAATTTTTTTTGTTTTGTAGGTCAATGCTCAGAAGCCTTTATTAGAGTTGTTAAGATAGGCCCCTCTCAACGTATCGTAAAGTGATTTCACTTATTTAATGTCTATGCCATAATTATAATGTCACCGAGAGACAGTACGCGAAATCAATAACCACAAGCAGAATGATAGAGCGACCTTGACCTGAATACACGAGAGAAATCGCCATCCGAATCACAAATGATACATATTTAATATGTAAATAAAGGCTTAGCTGCCTAATGCTAATGCGTGACGAACGTTCACGTCGCTAAATATAGCTGACATATTAAAAATTGACAGGTCAACTTGGACTACAAACGTGAATGAAAACATCATAAACAAATTCCATAAAAAATGTATTTAGATCGAAGAAACTAAACAACGAAAATGTGATGCAATAAAAGAAAAGACATTCAAACAAGTTCAATTTCCAGTGAAGCTTGTTTAAATAAAGTTTGCCGTTATGTTTACTTACAATGTTTCAATTGCAGATTTTGGAAAGTACAAATATCCAATGTGCAAATTTGAACAGTCTAGACTTTAGAAACAGAGGAGTAAAAGTGTGAAAAACAATAACAAAAAAGCTGTTTAAACAGTTTATATGAATAGTATCTATACTACAAAAGATGTTAAAGCGTTTAATAAATCGATGTTAGAACATTATGTAATAACATCGGCAAATGATACCTATCATTTGACTAAACAAAGAATTAATATGAACAGGTTAATCAGAAACAAGCAATTTTGTGGTTACTTCCATTAATTGTTTTAAAACAGAAGATTATACGAATTGGCGAAATGCAACTACATAATTTCTAAAATACACGGCACTAGACAGATTATGAGTCACATTTTGTCGCGTAAATTGTTTTGTATTAGTGGCTTAGATATGACATTTATAGAATATTGCGTAATTTAATAGCGTTACATAAGAATAGGTTTTAAAATAGCGAGGCCCTTCGACCTGGCAAAGGTAACTGGCATAATCGAGAAGAATTAATTATTTGACTTTCGCTACGAGAATTTTATAATAACGAGTTGGGATTCTTATGTAGCGCCGGTCGATGAACCGCGCGGGCCGGTGTAGTCATTATTTTTTGCTAAGCCAGTCTTGGCTAGCACGGGACTGCTCGCTAGATGGGTTATCTAATTATAGGGCTCTCCATCTACAAGGACCTGACCTCAAACTTCAACACTAGTTCTGGGTAAAGATAATGAACTCGATGAAAAAATTGCAAATAAAATCACATATCACAATCATGCAGTTAAATCACGTAGAGTTATACGTTAACTAACAGTTCGTGTCCTTTTTTGTGTTAGTAGAGTTAGAATAGCATTGGATAAGCAAGTAGTAGTTAGTTAGTCACTAAGTTAGTCATCAACTGAACGCTACTGAAATGAGTTTTAGTATCAAACTGGAGACGACGACAAAAGTAATTAGATTGCGGTTTGTAGTGACCTAGTCTCAAAACTTGGCGATATTTTGAGAAGTTAAATCTTCGATTCTGTTAATATCGGTAAAGTTGCTATTCACAGTAATCACGTTTAACGACGTGTGTTCGACAGCATCATCGTGTGTCCGGTGGGCTGATTTGCAAATTAATAAGACAAGCGACGCAATGTTATCACAGCCATTATATTAATGACCTTATACAGGAAAGTCTGATCAAAACATCGAAGACATCTTTAATGTAAATCTTTAACCACGTGCAGTGCAACGTTGTGCTAAACACCATTAATCGCCGATGCGTGCTATGTATCGTGTTAAATTAGCTTCTGTAGCGACCGACCGAGTCACACATTGTTCTATTGGTAATGACGTGGGAAGATACTATCCATTCCCATGTAATTGCAGCACTTGTGAATAACGCATAAGTGGATACAATTTAATAGACCACGACGTTTTTAGGCATTATCCTTTACAAAAACTTATCGATATAAACAAACAATATCAATCAGATAAAAATTATTGTAATTTTATTATAATAATAATAACTGTAGTTCTATCTAACGCAATTTATTTATGTCCGCAAAACATAATAAAATTAGACTAATTACAGCTATATTTGTTAAAAAAATCTGCAAACATTTTTATACTAATGAACAGCAGATTGGAATGTTAATAACCAGTTTCGATTTATTATGCTACGATACAAGTACAGTAAAAGAAATGTACTGACCAGATTTTAAATCAATGATGAGAGGTTAGGAACTGCAAATCCGGCAGTAAGTTATTAAAATTTTTAAATTTGAGATTTTTTTTGCATTTACAATGCTATTTTTAAACAATACTAAATAATATACTAGAAAAAATACGACTCGCACCAGATCAATACTCAGACGGGAATCGAACCCGCGACCTTTGGATATCCGGTCCAATGCTCTGACCGCTGAGCTACCGAGTCACTAGTGACATCGTCGAATTTTTCCTAGTATATCCTAAACTCTTACGCTGTAAGCCAGCGTTATTTCACCAATGTGAGGAATTACCTCGACATTCAATTGAAATATCTTTCCAGATATTTTAACAATTGATTAAGATGAAATAGCTATATAATTTAGTTATTAAAATGTTCCAAACACTGAAGAAATTCCAAGAAATTTCAACGAACTGTACTAAGAAAAGCGAATTCATAAGACCATTGTAAGACTCGAACTAAAAACCCCATTCGGGAGAATAAGGTGAACGGTATTTTTGCGAGAAATATGGGGTAGTCCGTTAGGTACTCACACAAGTGACAGATAAGGATGACAATCATACTAATCGCGACATCACTTGAATTTTCAATAAGGATTCGATCATGTTTAAGGAAGTTTAAACGTGTTGACATTTTATCGCAGATTGTCAACAGTATAGGCAAAATACAAATGAGCTATAAATAAACAAAGAAGTATACTGTATTTTGGCGAATTAGAACAGATGACATCGCTTAAAAGATAAAAAACCATTTTAATACGATATTGTATTACATATAGGGATCAGTTTTTAATTATCAAGTGCTAGAACTAGATCACGTTTACACAATGACAAAGCATAAGTACGAATAACTTACTTAAAAAAATGTATTGAACTGAACTATTTCATTCAACTGATACCATTTTTGTATTGATTTAAAATTGGTTAAGATTTGACATTACTCGGGGACACTCGGGGTAGCGATCCGGCGATCGAAGTAGAAGCCTTTTAATCATAAAATATATGATTTGAAAACAAATTAATCTTTTAGTTCCCGGAAAGGAACATCAGTGTATATGGTAGTTTGGCATACGCTATTAGTGAAGACCACAATGAGTCGTAAAATATAACTACCTCTGATGACCGAATAAGGGCAGGATGCGAAACAAAACGATATTGTCCACGTAATGCAAAATGGATACTGCTACCTCGCACTTAACGATAGACAATGAACACATAGCCAGATCAGATTAGGAATTGATAAATATAAATAGATCAGTTAACACGCAGTTAAGTTCGCGACGTACTGGAATCATTAGTAAATGAACAAAGAAGTGCGAATAAATGAAAATAGTGTATTAGATTTGAATATCAACAGAATAACGGGAGATAGGTAACGGGGGATAGGTTCCCTTTTTGGGAATGATACGATACGAGCAATAATCGTAACTACAGGTTTCGTTTGCAATTTAAAAGACAGAACATTAATAAGAGTGTATGATTTATTTGGATGTTCGGCTAAGATAAATGCTTGGAAACGGTTCGCACGAAAACATCCGCAGCAGCGATAATTATCGGCTGTGATCGGAGTGTGCAGCGCAGCGCGTGTAAAAAGTAAAAAACAAACATAAAAACCAGTTGTATTGTTCTTTCACATGAGACGACCTCTGGCGGCTGGAGTGATAAGAAACTATTCATTTTTCTAATTTCTACCTAACACGTGGCGTGTCTTGTTGATTTTAACAATAGCATATTAATTTAATAGTTTCTACTACATTTAGTAGCAACATATTTTACACGGATTTTATATAGTTAGAGCACAGGTAATGATTGATAATCTGCACATCAAGAGAGAAATTTTGATATCCAGTTATTATTGTAATGCATTATTTTATTAGAAAGCGATCTGTGAGATAATTAAAACGGCCAAATCTAACACTAGCGATACTATGAGGCGTCACGGAACTGAACCTAAATCATTTCGCTAGAGATAGTGAAAGTGAACAAGTAATGTTATTAGACATTTTTTTAAATAACTTTATCATCCGTCACGATTCGCAATAATGTACTGAGATTTCAAATTATAGTGGTCGTGCTCGCCTTTTTAATGTGGAATCTTTAGGGACGGTTGGTGAATTTCAAATACATTACTTTTCATTCGAAATGCGCTTCCTTTCAGTTTGGAAGGCCAGATCTGCATGCATGATTTGTTGTACAAACAGCCACAGTCGGCGAGGCGGCATCCCGGCACTTCACTTATCCATACACCCGAAATATATGGTTCAATGACTTTTACGTTTTGTAACACGCACATACATCGCATAACTCCAAAATGTATATTGAACACACTACACAAAACACTGTTCGGAAACTTCGGAACGTTACACACGACAGTACAGTTTCAAGATCAAAACAAAATAAAATAATGGAGTCACCTACAATTACAATCCGTGCTCTTTAATTAATCAGTGATTAAATCAAACATGTCCTAATGAACAATTCTGTATTTGTGAGTTGTTAAAGATAAGGTGTTGATAAGAAGAGTTGATAAAGTGTGGCACTTCATAGGTTTTGGCACGTTTATAATTTGATTGAAATAGTGTTTGAGTTGAAAATATCAACTGTTATCATTGTGTTTTAACAATTACGTAAATGATGGTAGCAGCAAGAGTATCTTTTGAATTATTAAGAAAAAAAGAAGTGTTTCAAAATTGATTGCGATAAAAACGACCCATATCGAATGTAGAAAAATTTTCAACAAAGTTGTGCGCATATCATGAAAATTGAGAATTGAAAAGGATTTTGCGAAAATAAACAAAACACGCTTGAACTACAAAACAAGCAAATATCTCGATGTGAACGCATTTGTTTCTTACAAGAGTGGCCGCACTCATTGCGCACAATAGCAATGTTGATGAACGTTGGCACAACACTTGTGTTTTCAGAAAGAACCCCGTACACACTAAATATGATTTAACATCAACAATTGTTCTCTTAGACGCTGTTGCAGAAAAGGTTATTTGCACGCTCATATCATTGTCACGAAGCATCATACATTATCTTAGTAATCACGTAAATAGCTTTATATCTATCAATTGGGATTAGCCTTGATAAGTATTGGCACAAATTAGAATTACGCAGGTCTTTCATGCCAAAGTACATAAACAAAGGATTATGGAATGCAATAAATCTTAAAATGACTAATTGCTGGAATTTCTATTCAATATACATCAACATCGAATATTGAAATTCAATATTGAAGAAATTCAGAAATGCTATTGCAAGTTGATGTGCTGTTGAACTGAACGTATACCGCATCGCATTGTGTAATGTAAGTATGTATGTAGTTTACTAATCAAATATAGACGTATCCGCTTTCCTTGATTTGCCATCCTGCCTTATTTCCGTTCCTTTTTCCCTCTAAGTCATGAGTCTATTATGATGGACCTATATTTTATTATTGTGCCTAGCAATAATTTAAGTTTTAATTATTCATCATGAATGATCGGAAGCACGCAAGATATCACGAACAAAGATCGGTCAAAAATTCAAAGCACAATCACTTCCGATTGTATGGCAGTTAAATTTCGGGGCGTCACCTTCACGACACGAACTTCCTGAGATGGTTTCCAACGAATACCGGCGAGGAAGACAACGGCCGCAGCCGGAGCAGCGACCGACCGAGCAGACGTAGCCTTGGACGCGAGCTCCCTGCATTCTAATCGGACGGCCTTGCGGAAGTGCGTGCTTTGCACCCGCTCTCGTAACATGCCTCAACCGGCTGCCTTATCAATGCACAACCCAACTAATCTAGGTTAACAAGAAGGACCAATAACAATCAACTACCGAACGAAAAAACATCCTGAGTGAGTTACATGAAATAAGGTAGTGTAGGCTGTGTTTTTCGAATGGACTATCGAATTATAGCGAATATCGCAATAATGAAAAGTTATAACATTTATCAATGAATAATGATTAGCATAAAACATTCGGTGGACTGCGTTCGTCAGATGGTAACCAGTTCCACCAGATGAACGGGTCGTTGGTAAGTAGACCAGCAGTTGCATTGACACTGTGGACGCATTCAATTCAGGTATTCAAAAATATAACATAGTCACCGAAATACTTTTCCATGAATCTATTATTATTCTATATTAGTTATTGAAGTGAAATTAAATTACTTACGGCATGGTGTTGAGTTTCATGTACGTATCGAGAGGTAAATCAAAGCTTTTATTGTGGCCAATGGTGGTCCCTGAAAGTCGGCGCGCTGTCCGCATCCAGCTTCCTCTTTGTCGTCTGAATCCTTTATCATTTTTCAACAAATGTAAATGACGTTTGACGATATCATGCCACTTCCATTTGACCGTAGCGGGTGAATCGCTAGCAGCGTCTTCTTTGCATATTTGTAGCCCATCGCTAAACCTTCTCATGTTTTGAAGATAAACTTCATTTGATTTTGGTGGAAGACTCTTTCTTCGTTCATCGGCTATTATTCCCGAATCTTGGGAGTTTTGTTCCGCTATCCATTTAGTTATAAAATCGTTTTTATCACAGACTTGCGTAATCACTGGCTCTTCTTTGGGCGGTGGCGGTATCCAATCGAGACTCAACCACTGACTAGATTTTGGTTTAGATTTAAATATAACATCTATCTCGTCATCACAGTCCGAGGAGCCAATCGAACAAACGGAAGTCTTTTTCCTTGGAAATCGCGGCCGAATAGATCTTCCAGCTGGAGATAATTCAGGACTTAAACCACCGTCTGTAACTTCTTCTTTTCTTACATCCGGCAAACTCTTAATACAGTCAATATTAACATAAGAGTTTTCGGAGCACGAAGAATCAACACTAATCCTAGGAGTCCCTCTATGTGCTAACTTAGGTCTAACAATAACTTCTTCTGAACAATTATCGACTATTCCACCACCAGTTTCTCGTTCATTTGTTAGTGAAATTCTCCTCTCATTAGATATTTCATTCTCCATTTCTATTATCTTGGTCATACTAGGAAAGGAATTTTGTTTCTCTAGTTCAATAATTCTAGATAATTTTGGAAGATCGTCTTCATTTTCTTTACTGCACTTTGTTGTTAAAAATGTGTTATCATCATTTAATTCTATTATTCTTGTAATTCTTTGTAGAGGTTCAATATCTCCATCTATGTTCATAGGTGACAATGGTGCACTGTCATTTTCAAATTCAATAATCCTAGTTATTCTTTGAAGAGGTTCATTTTCAATTTCTGTATCGACTACCTTAGGATTAACATCGTCTAAATCAATTATCCGTGTTATTCGTTGAGTGCATTTAGTATCTGTTCCTGATGAAATACTATCATCCGACTCTTTTGCTTCCTGCAATTGCTTACTAACTTCTTCTAAAAGTGTTTTCGTTGTAGAAGGTGTATTACAGTGGTCAAATAATACCTTATCGTCTAATGAATTGCTGCGACTTTTTGCTTTCTGTAATGCACTTTCGGATAGAAAAACGCACGGCACCTCGACCTGCATAGACATTTTTCGTCGGCGAGTAAAATTTTCTTTTTCTTGATTAATATCATTGTCAATATCTTCGGAAACAGCCGTGTGCGGCAACACAATTTGTGTACCGGCAACCATTCGCAAAAAGTCCGTAACGGCAGCTATGTGCGCGCCAGTTACTGCTCCTTGTAACTTTACACCGGAAACTTGATGAGGCACAAGTTGATTATCTCGAACACACCAAACTACGGGCAGAGGCCCTTCAGACACCATCGTAAATTCGTATCAGACTTTAATTCGTTAGAGTTTTTATTAAACTAATAAACCGATAACTCGTAGTCTCACTATTCCTACTTATACCGATTCACTGGCTCATTTCCGTGCTACGTCCTACACTTCGAAAACAATAACAATGCTTCAAAATTAACACAGAAGTACGTAGTCGGGAAGGCGGCATAGCGCGATCGCGGTTTGGACGCGGTCGGTGTGGAGCGCGGGTAGCGTGCGCGTCCGGCGGAGGTCGCGAGAGATAAGGCGGTGAGAGTCGCACGCGCACCACTGCCGCCCGCCGCCGCGCGCCGCCCACCCCGCCACCGCGCCCGCCGTAGCACCATCTTCGATCATAAATCAATTTACATCCGATGCACTCCACGGTCGAATTATGTAACGGTTGACCCATATTGTTACAATAATCTACGAAAGCTCTTCGTACAGGTGCTGTTATTTGTAACAAACATTATTTACACAGTAATCTACATTATTTTTAACAAAAGTCGAGGCTGAAAACAACATAATATTAATTTAAGGCCGTCTAGACCGAAACTGATGCCAGACATTCCTTTTTTTGCAATCCTCACAATTTGCATAAAATATGCGAGCGGTCGAATTGCTACGCTGACGTAACGCCCTACAATACTGGTAGAAATTAGTAAAACGTTTACTTGTTGCAGAGAATTTGTAGCTTTAGATTCCTTGTGATTGATCTAAGTTAACAGCGATGGTTAGAATTGCTCGTAATTGGGAGAGATGGGTTGTCAATCCTGGTCGGTCGGGGTCATCCTGTCGGTTACAGTTAGGCCGCTTTGTGCTGGCCCTATTCGTGTCAGGGCACTCCATCACTCCGTCATGACGTCCAGCACCGTCATGAACCGAAAGCTTAGCTTAAACGTCCATGTGAATGGCAATGCACCTAATGCCAGGAATGCTTTCAGGTCGCACTTTTACAGAATAAGGAAACAGCTTTGCTCATTTTTTAATTTTTTTGTACTTTGTTCGGTTTGGTAGTGGGGAAGCTGGTTTTTCACAAAAAAATATATGGTAGTAGGACTATAGTAGGTACCTAAACGATTTATTATTTTAATAAGTTTAAACAGAAAACGAGTCAATTATAAAACAATACCTAGCTCATAATGAACTAAAATGTCAAAGCAGATTTTTTTTAAAGAAAAGTCGGTTTTACTCCCACTTAGAAATTTAAATTACTTAGATCCGAACCGTGTGAGCATTTTCGCATTGGAAGTTAAAAATAACTTGCAAGCAATTACAAAGTAAATTGCAATGTGCAGGCGCATGTGTAAACGTAAGACAGTTAGGGACGGGGCGCCGGGTTGTGAAGCGCTCTTTCTAGGACGTATGAATCAGCCACTAATTGATAGTACTAAACTAACTAATCGTATGTTAGCGTCGCCAGCACTCAATTACACGTCTGAACAATCATCAATTCAAGTTCGATGAACTTGATTCAATAGAAATGTAATTCGAAGGATTGAGAATAAAGTCTGAACAATAAATGCATCTATTAATGTAAAAAGTCCCATAATTAGATGGTCAATAATTTTAGGAAGAGAATATTAAGGTAGAGGCACAGAAAAGATATAAGTACTACCGTACAGAAAGGCAACTCTCCGCCCCGCTCCACAATCAATTACCTCACCCCACCGGCGCCCATCCGTGTGTCGATCCGTGTGCTCATTCAATAGCTCGCACACAGTTGCGCGTGAGCAAAAACGTCACTGTGTAGCGTCTGTGTAATAGGTAGTTGAAACGCGACGCTTGTATGGAGTGCCCGGGGTGTGATGTGATAGAGGTTAAGCTAGTCCCTACTGACGTTACTCTGACTAAACCAATTAAAGGTACTAGTACTATTATCTATTCTGTGCTAGTACTTACTAAATGATTTTTACATTTGCATTTAATTATAAATTGCAAGATCTTCCCAAATGGAAAATCTAATTTGATTATAGATAAAAAAAATACGGTAGGTACCTACAAATGCAAAAGTTTATTTTGACTCTGTTGTAGTATTAGACGATATAGTTTAAATGTCAGTAACTGATGCTGATGGCGACAGCTTCAGTCAGAAGCTTGATTATGATAACTAATAAACAAACTCTCACCGCAGTTTCGGAGAATCACTTTCGGTTTAGCAGAACAACAGGACAGCCAGCGTGCAAAAGGAATATTATGCAAAGATTTAAAGTAAACGATAGTATGAAACCGGTGGTGGTTGAACAATTACAGGTAAACGGAAGAATACTTTGATTAATGTTTATTTATAAAAAAAGCCAACAAAATCGCCCAGGAGTAACAAAAGATTCATAATTGATAATGACAATCATAATATCGTTATTGATTGAAAATGTTAAGTTTGTGATAATTATATCGCGTCTTATTATTTCATTTATAAAGTGAAGCGAGTATATGTAATTAATGGTCAAACCTCAGGTATCAGATATTAAGTTAAAGTGACTTTAGAATTGCGTAAGAATGCCTTCGCCAGGCAGCGCAATGAAGTCAGATAAGCAAAATATATCCGCCATTAAAGATTGTACCTATACGATTAATTGATAAAGAATAACTAGAGCATGCAATTTTTACAGAGGTAAAAAAATTGATGTAAAATTGTGAATGAATATTTACAAGGAAAAACAAAAAAACAGCCTATAAATTTCAAAGGAATTCGGTTTACAAATAATGCCAAGTAAATGTTAACGCTTTTAGACAAACTCAAACTCATAATATGAGATCGAGTATTTTGTTTGTTTAGGCCGTCATTCAGTAAGCTTATGTCAGGTAAGCCGATGGGAATCGGCTTAGAAATTCCACCCCCACCGATCTTATATGCAGATCATAAAATTTTGTAGAACGACTCCGCCATAATTTCACCCCTCGCCACTGCTACCTTTACATCTTTCTTTAAACATAACCTAATTATCCTTGAATAATCCTCATCGACGATTGAAAGAGAGATCCGAGTGTATTGAGAGCTACATGAATCAGCAGTGTTGATGTTCGTCGAAATATTCCGATGCACCTCATATTTCTTTTGGAATTTTAATTGTTTGTGTCAGTAACGGTACGGAATTAAAGGTTGTATTTAAACATTTAGGTATGCAACATTTAAGGTCAATTATTTTGTGCACGATTGAAGAACTGGGATGGATATCCAAATTGGGATCATTAAATTAGTCAATGCGATTTTTGTCATGAGACCGAGACGATAATGAGACGTCTGTCATGTCATCACAAGAATTGAACAATATTACAAAAAGTCTATCTAGTTAGTCCATCAAATCAAGGAGTTCAGAATAAGTTCATTATTAGTGACTTGATTCTGTGACTTTTTAGTTATTTGTAAACATCTCCGTGATGGTATGTGTTCTGGATTTAGAATAGTGTTAAAGTGACACGTGAGTGGTAATGAACCCGGCTGATGAGGTGTCGGTCAGCGGATTTGTGTCGAGGATCGAGAGTTCGAGGAAGCGAGCGGCCGGGGCGCCGGCGCCGCCGTGTGGCGCCTGCCAGGCCGCGCACGCAGCTTTTTTCTCTACATCATAAAATTATACCGTAGCTCCGTTAAAGCTCGCCAACGCCAGCAATCAGCTACCGTTTGACCATTTCTTTTTAATAAATGACGCTTCGTTATTTGAGTATTATATCACTAGTATAAATTTTGGAAAATACACTCTATTATAAAATGAACACTGCAAGGAATCATGACAAAATACGTAAATTATTGGGATCAATGAAAATTTTGGTTCAATAATAATAGAAAAGAGGTAATTTGAATTTTATATTTGAATAGGTAGCTTATAAATGTATTTTTTTTTCAGAACAATACAAGTAAACAGCTGTCAATTCAATAGTTTCTGATTCGGATGTCAACATAATGTTGACATGAAGTCAATTTTCATACGTTTCGTTACACTGTGTGGCACTATTCAAAAACAACATTTTGTGAAATCTTTACTGTTAACGGATTTATGTAGTAATCTACAGGGTGATGTGGATGACTTGACTTAGATTATATTATTGCTTATAACTATTATAAAGTATGTCATATTATATCGTATACGAGAGTATACTTTCGAGTTTATTCGAGGAAAAAAAAACTGTTTTACTTTTTATGATCATCAATCATCATAATATTATCATCACACTGATAATTTGTCATGACAACAATTAGTGAGTGACATAAAATTAAATTTTGTCAACACAATATCAGTCATATAACTACTCAATGCTTATAATGTATATTATATCAATTAGCACGTAGTAAATTAAGTCAATGTTACGATCTTTACGATAGAAGACCTTGTCCTGGGAAAAAGTAGCAAGTGACTTAGTAAGATGTATTGTGTTTTATTACTAATACTACAGAATAAAGTTTCAGAGCTATTGTTTGTCTTTCTATTTATATTGCTACAAGTTTTTGCAAGAATTCACTGAACAGGTAAAACATACATTCAAGAGTATACTTTCAGAGGGTTACGTTGCGTACTATATCTACTCTGAGAGCCTACTAGCCAAATAACACTTGCAAATCTTCGTTATCGCTTTACTTTCGAAAGATGAATAGGATTTACGTAAGTTTTCGTAAACAATCGATTTATAAAACGTCAATTCCATACATGTTTCGAACGCGAAGCGGCAATGAAGATCTGCAAATGTTTCTTTGGCTAGGTAGGGGAAGGTAAGGAGGCTAGAAGGAAAGATACGGTCTAGCTAGTCTAGATAA
The DNA here is from genome assembly GCA_943789525.1 of Agriphila geniculea. Classification (NCBI taxonomy): domain Eukaryota; kingdom Metazoa; phylum Arthropoda; class Insecta; order Lepidoptera; family Crambidae; genus Agriphila; species Agriphila geniculea. Next base: position 16,663,823 of record OX038869.1, on the reverse strand, counting down.
TTTTTCTTTGCATCATAAAAACTTCACGAGGAAAATTGCTAGAAACTAGTAATTGCAGTAACTAATATTTTCCTCAATAGTATAGTAGAAGTAGGTAGTAATATAATAAAATAACATCACAAGCAGAAAACCCTTCCTAGAGTATGTATCTATCAGACAATACTTTTGGAATTAGTCACAATTTTCAAATTTCTAATGATAAAGTATGTTAATTTACCTAATATTCATCAACACAACATCCTGTATTTCATAACTTGACAAGAGATGGCCGTGAGTAATTTGGAGAATAATGCCACTGTCATCAGCAATACACTAACACAACTGCGCGTTTTTTTCAATATCTCGAAGGATTATTCAGATACTCTGTCGTATGACTATACTTCCTAAGAAACAAACAAAAATTACCTATTCGTAAATTATGAAGAAGTTAATTTGTCTCGCACTTAAAATTTTAAACTGAAAAACAATTTGCTTCCGTAGTTTTCAACCTTGGTGCAATCTGTACACTAAAATTACCTGTAGATTCATTATTATATCATTACTTAGTAGGTACATGCTTGACTGAAAAGTCAAAAAAAACCGGATGTCGTATTTTGAGAAGAGCGAAGGAATGGAGCATGTCGCGCGGCAGGATTGGAGTATGAATGTGAGTAGAGGTAAAATAAGCAGTAATAAGGTAAGCTGAAGAAAAGATGGATGGATAAAGTGGAGGTTAATTGTTAGATGACTATTGATAAATAGGGATAAGGGCAGAAAAATGAAGATAACTGACACCTGAGAATGAAACACAGAATATCAATGTAAAATTTCTAGTGAAGATTACAGATGCACCATAATGATAAATTTAGCCAAAGCTGTGACAAGTACATCATTAACTGCTTTTCAAAAATCCCTGCAGTGAAGTCTGCAGCACGGTAAACTGCAGCGCGGTTTGAAAAAAGAGACCCAAAGTGTGGACAGTTTCAATTTTAAGTTCGATATTTTCCTGATCAGCTGTGACATCACGAGGAATCTACATAACCGTTCGTGAGACATGATTCATGTTTCGGAATTATGTTAATTAAGTAATCGACTACTGCCAATTTCATAACGACAGCATAATTGACCTATGAACTCACCTTTCTGGCTCAGAATCTGCGTTTTCCGGTTGATAACAAACATTTGTTTATATGCTGAAATTCCAATAATACCACAGAATACATAATACCATCAATTGATTGGAATAAACCCAGAAGTTTTATGAAAGAAAACTGTTTTTTTTTCAGAGCTCTTGTTCTTCAATGGGATAAAATCTGTGTTGGATTATTTAACAAAAGGAAACTTGTAAGATTTGTTTTATGGTTATCGTACGTGCATCATACAGTGTGAGTCTTTACAAAGTGCACAAATGAAATTGAGTGAAAACTATGCTGGATTTTATCGACGAGAAAAATACAAAACCGGCCAAGTGCGAGTCGGACTCACGCACGAAGGTTTCCGTACCAAAAAAGGCAAAAAAAAATACGTTTGTTGTATGGGAGCCCCCCTTAAATATTAATTTTATTCTATTTTTAGTATTTGTTGTTATAGCAGCAACAAAAATACATCATCTGTGAAAATTTCAACTGTCTACCTGTTGTCGTTATTAATATCGAGCAAAAAACGGAAAAAAAAAACACGTTTGTTGTATGGGAGCCCCCCTTAAATATTAATTTTATTCTGTTTTCAGTATTTGTTGTTATAGCGGCAACAGAAATACATCATCTGTGAAAATTTTAACTTTCTAGCTATCACGGTTTATGTTCGTGAATCCCGTTTTTACCCTTTGGGTACGGACGGAACCCTAAAAAAACTAAATTATAATTTTTTAGGGTACCGTACCCAAAGGGTAAAAACGAGACCCTATTACTAAGACTCCGCTGTCCGTCTGTCTGTCTGTCACCAGGATGTATCTCATGAACCGTGATAGCTAGAAAGTTGAAATTTTCACAGATGATGTATTTCTGTTGCCGCTATAACAACAAATACTAAAAATAAAATAAATATTTAAGAGGGGCTCCCATACAACAAACGTGATTTTTTTGCCGTTTTTTGGTACGGAACCCTTCGTGCGCGAGTCCGACGCGCACTTGTCCGGTTTTTTTAGTTTTTGTTTGCTATAACTGTGAATAAAACGTTGTAACTTTTGAACTAAACCATCTATCATTATGAAACAAGCTGAATAATTGTTGGAAATAATCAGTCGTCTTAATAAAATCAAAATAACTCATTAATAAGCGTTTTATAATTTTACTAGCGGCCGCCCGCGACTTCGTCTGCGTGGAAAGTTTTTTGCTATCCCTCGGGAACAACCATTTTTTACGAGATGAAAGGTACCCTATGTTCTTCTCTGTACCCCTGAGAGCGTGTATGCAAAATTTCATGATGATCGGTTCAGTAGTTAAGGCGTGAAGGCGTAACAAACAAATAAACAAACAAACGGACTTTCGCATTTATAATATTAGTAAGGAAGTAAGGATAGTAAGGATTTCCAGCAGTTGAACTTTTATCGCGATTTGATTTCTGTTACTAACAGGACCAATTTCTCCTATGTACTTCGAGAATTAAATAAAGACATAAATACTTATTTTTGCATAGATCTTCTCTCGAATCTTATAATATGATGAAAACCCACAATAAGATGCATTTTTAACAAAAAATATTTTTTTGTAAAACACTTTTTACGGATACTAGCGCGGTGGCCCGTGACCACGGCAACTGCAAAGGTGCCGAAACGGCGGGAAAATAAAAAATCAAACCAAATATCAAAGTACTTTCAATAAAACCGCGCTAGTATCCGTTAAAAAGTGTTTTATTTCTTGTCTAGTGAGCGCGTAAGCTTGAGAAGTGAATAAGTTTTTTATTAAATTGATTTTTCAAAAAAAATTTACAATAAAGTTAGTTTTTTTTTATTTTCCCGTCATTAGAATTAAGCATAGTTTCACTCATTTTAATTTGTGCACTTTATAAAGACTCACAATGTATTATATGGTGTCCATTTTGTCTTAATTGCTTGCTCCTGTAAAGAATATTTTTTTTACCATCGCCACTCAAAAAAGCGCGTTTAATTCAACGATAAGAGTGAATAAAACGCGCTTTTATTCACCGAGTGAATAAAAATATTTCGAATTTGGAACAAGCGCGCACCATATTATTTTTCACCTCTCCAGCACGAAAAGGGCGCTTTTGGCGCGTAAAAACTCGCAGCAAAATCGATTTTTGCTGCGAGCGTGAGGCAAAGTGCTTTTTTAATTTCTAATACCAACTTTTAAAATAATAAAGAAAAAAGAAATAAAGTGACAAGGATGAGACTTGTAAAATTGATATGTGAGAAAAGGATAGATAGAGTGCTTTATGGTGTCATACATGGATTAAAAAGTAAAAAAATAAAATGCACGGATATACCCAAGAACCTTATATTCATATTCTATGACACTGGACATTCTACTACTGAAGGATGGTTGGGGATGAGGTCATTCACCTTTGCAGATATCTTGTATCCCTCTCAGACTGTGACTGAAATTGCCATGCTAAGTACAAAATATCCCAATCCATAGTCAATTTACCCAGGTCATGTACAAAAATTAATTAGATTTTCTAAATAAATGTAAATATCAGCACACTTTAAATTAGTTACATGATGTTAAAATTTATTAGTACATGCCAAAGTAATTATTTAGAGGACAGATGAGTCCATTTTGTTATTACAATATTTTACGTTTAACAGTAATTTCTCCATATTTCATAAGTTACCAAATAAAAATAAGGTGGCATCACTGATGGAATTGTCTTTGATTTGACATGTCACTAATGTCAATGATTTTCCACCGCATCTCACGTTTATGTACAAAAATATAAAATTATTTAAATAAAATTCGCGTTACAAAGCATGTGTTGCATTGTGCAAAATTGCATAAGTGTTTCAAAACCAAATTCTAACATTATATTTCACAAGTAAGTGTTTTTTAAAGTATTTTCAGCATTCAATTTTTCCTTCTCAGAAATCTGAATTTTAGCAGATTTCAAAGATTGTTTCCGATCTAATTCGGAAATATTATAGAAGTTAATTATAATTACACCTTAATTACGTATTTTTTATTTCAATATAATAAATATAATATGTACAAATCTGTATTCATTTTCGACACATAAGAAGCTTTAGAAATATTATCTGCATATCGCAGGGTGACCATAATCACAGCAGAACTTTTGAATAAGAAAGAAAGATTTAGATGAAAAATTTACGTTTATCCTACCTAACATTACATTTTATGTTTTTATGCCACATTTAACTTTGAGAGCGGAATTATTTTGTATTCTTAACAGAGATAAAAAATGTAATGTAAACTAAAATATTATCTTACGTAGTTGAGTTAAACAATTTAGATCAGTTTCAGCTAAGAATCGGACCTACCTAACTTACTACCTTACTACTATACTAGTTATTATGGTCTTTGACATCCATTGTTTATTCGTAGTAACAAAATAAAAATTAATCTTATTTTATTTTTCAGATTCCGAAACGATGAGGAAAAGAAACATAGTATATCCCAATTACCATTAGAGGGAAATTATTTTCAACGGCCAAAATAATGCAGTTTTGACATTTTATATTGCAACTTTTTTTAATACAATGACTAATAATGAGACTTAATTTTTTTTTTCACACAACCGAAAATTCTAAAACTTTTTTCTATTACTAAGGGCGCTTATTCCTGCCTATAAAAATATTCAGCCAATTTGTTTTTTTGGACATTCCTCATTGTACAAAATAAAAATACACGTGACTTTAGGGTGGAAGGGCAGGTGTGTATACTGCCCGGCATATATATTGGCAAGAGAAAGAAAGGGACAAAAGATGCGCAGTAGCCATAAACACTAAGTTTATGGCTACTGCGCATCTTTTGTCTCTTTCATTTTCTTGCCAATATATATGCCGGCATCTGTACCTAAGTCTTAAACCTCACCACGTATCTCCAAGTTTTGACTTTTAACCAGCCGGACCGTACAGGACCAAGGGGTCAAGTTTGCTATTATCGTGACTAACGCCGTAATCGTGTTTCAATGGTGTTTGGATGGTAATGCTTTTTGACACAATTCTTGTTTTTGTAAACCCAAAACTGAAACACATTGTTTTTCCTAAAAATCCAAACCCGTTAGACACTGTGTCTCAGTTTTGGGTTTAAGAATCAAGAACTGTGTTAAAAAGCATTACCGTTCAAACACCATTGAAACACGATTATATGATGTTAACAATAGCAGACTTGACCCCCAGTGTGACCACCATTCCAAAACAGTATCGTCCATCCGGAGAGGAGCCAACCGAAAATAATCATTAAGTAAATATTTTGTGTTGTGCGCCGCCGCTGGCCAAAAGGGGGGTTTGAATGAATATATAGAAAGGTTATAATATGGTTGGTCAAGAGTAGTAATAATCCTATAAATGCAGTAATATTCTAAATGCGAATGTTTGTACGTTTAGAGATACCCAAACATACAAACTTTGGCACTAACTAACATCTAAACTATTCTAAACATACAAATGTTTAGAATCTAAACACTTTTGAATGTTTGGATTGGTCGTCAAAAAAACTTACGCCGTAGGCATAAGTTGATAGTCTGTAGTAAGTACCTATTTGTAGTGACTGTCCTACGAATGGACAACATTGTTGTCACCCTAATGAAAGAGATGGAAAATATCGTTGACGTCATTCAAGGTTATTTTTTCGTTCTTCAAGCCCCAAAAGGTGACGCAATGTCCAGAGTCATATATAAGGTTCTTGGATATACCAAAGAGTTTTAAATGAGGATAGTTAAAAAAGAAGGTTGATAATTCTAAATAAAGAGTATGGACGAAATGAGGTCGCATGTATGACATAAATATAAAATAAGAAAAATTAATAAAATTTATTAACAAATTAGTGTTTTATAATTATAAATAACTAAATAAGATGGGATATTAATGAATAAGAGAAAAGTACAACGTAATAATGTAAAACAAAACGGCGGGAATCTTTGAATAAAATTAGCATAGGTTTAATCGAACTATTTTGTGATAAATTACAAAAAATGAGTGCGTCCAACGATGAAGATAGTTGTCTGACTGAAGAGAATTGAGTGAACAAGTTTCTAATGCTGAAATTTACTTTTTACCAGGAAACTCACGTAAAAATTTTCTCGCTGGTAGAGGTGAAAAGTTGTATGTTTTACACGAGACCAAAATTTTGTTCTGCCTCGTGACTTTAAATCACTCACTGTGCTCAGTAGTCTATATTAGAATCACTCGCTACGCTCGTGATTCAATTCTAGACTACTTCACTAGTTCGTGATTTGAAGTCGGCACTCGCAACACAAACTGATTTTGGTCACTTGTATACAAATAACTAATGTACACAAAAAAACAAAACGTGCTGAAAGTACCTGAAATAGGTACACACACAATTTAAAAAAAAATTACCCGCCAAATGAATTAGGTTCTTTTTAGTGTCACTTTGGGTTCTTTTCTATATATTAGAGGGAGATTAGATGTTCAGTCTTGCATCAGTCCATTCCATCAGTCTGGTACGATCTTCAGTATGGAAAAATTCAAAGTCTATACAAACTGATGAAATGGACTGATGCCAGACTGATCATGTAATTTCCCCTTTAGTGTGGTTGTTATGTTATTGGAAAACTTCTTGTTTTACTATTTTCTAATGTTTAAATATTACCGATTTACCTCAATGATAATTTAATTTAAATTATAATCTCATTGATTTACCTACCTAAATAATAAAATGTAAGAACTAAAAATACTAGTAAGTACTGCTATTTGTTTTCTCGCAGTCGATGGTAAAAAGTAGAGTACACAACTCGTGAAAAAAAAAAATCATCTCGGTCCTTTGTATTCCTCGCTTCGCTCAGGATTCTACTTTTGCTCTAGAATCCTTCGCTGCTCTCGGGATCCAACTTAGTCCCTCGAACTAAATTTCCTCTTTTTTCACTTGTTGTATAATCTACTATTATAGGTTTGTTCTGGTATTTAACTGTTTGGGAAAACCTCTTGAAGGTCGAGCCATTGTAGTGTTTGTTACTATTAATTGTTAGATAATAATATATGAGTGCATTAAGAGCTATCAAATTTACTTGATTACGGTATTTACAATAGGGGTTACCAAAGGGTACCAACAAAGGGTTTTTGTCTAAATAAAAATTATTGAATTTATTAAGCATTACTTATTCAGAAAACTTTTCTAGATAAGGTATTTGGTAATAGCTTTATAAAGCCGAATATGGTAGATAGGAACCATCAAACTGAACAACTTTTACTATAGGACCAACTGTGAAATCGAGGAGAAAAACAGACGAACTTTTGAAAGTTAAATAAAATTGTGATGTTGTATTGTAAGTCCTACAGCAGCACAGAGACGTCTGAAATACGACAAAAAGGAAGTTTCATTTTACGTTGATGACTTTTTCATACCGAGAAAGATTTCATTCACGCCCCAGAAGAAAACTTTGTTGCAAACAGTTTGGGTAGCTCCGGAAGAAATATCATATAAAACAAGATTAAAAGCTTCGCTGTCAAAGATGGTGCAGTGCAGGCATAATATAGGTAGTAGAGGTACTTTAATATCAACAACATAACGCAAATGATTTCTACAGATAAATTACTCCGAACACTTGAGGCAGCAATAGCGTTTGATTTATTTCCGGTGTCTTCTAACTGAAAAGCAATAACGTTTCCAATGAGACTTTATACTAAAGAAGAGGGGAACTTTTAATGACTATCGTCCATTATTAGAGCTAATGCTCAGTTTAATTTGCCTCTGGTAACATTCTCCTTGTCCGTCAATCTGCGATTACGGTTTTAAGGGGCCATAATAGGAAAACATGGTTTGCGCGGGCCATATTTTTATATAGAAAACGTAAAGTTGGTAAACAAAAAAAAAAACATACGACAAGCTAAAGAGATTATCTAGTAGCTACAAGTATTAAATTGCGTATAAACCTCACAGATGATTGTCAAAAAAATCAGAATATAATCAAAAGCGCTTGTCGCGAGCCATATTTTTGCCGTAAATAATAGCGGAAACCTTTTGAATTTTACATCAAAATACACTTTTACGTACTGTGCAGTTGCTCCAATAGCTTTTTTCAAGAAAGATAATTGTGCTAAAGATAATGATGAAAAAACAACGAAAAACATCGAAAAAGTGCAAAAGCGAGGTTATTTTTCATACTCTTTACACGTAAAGAAAAAGACAGAGACAATTGATTTCGCATAACGGAGCCTTAACGTTCTAGACGAGCGTAGAAAGTTGCGGCGCGACGACGCGGCGCCTGGGTCCTGCGACCCGCCTTCTCCCTTAACAACCAGCATTAAAATAAAACTAAAAATAAAAACAATATAAAACAACATCGTAAAAATAAAAATACTACGTGTTGCGGTCGAAATCGAAGCCTTTATCACATTCTACTTCTGAATGCATAACTCTACGTCTAATGGGTCGGGCGGGACGATTTTAGCACAAGACATCGCGGAAAGCGGAAATATGAAAATGTAGTATCGATTCATTCAGTACAAGTGAAATTTTGCATACATTTTGTCAGGGGTGCAGAAAAGGAATCCCGATAAAAGGAACTGTTCCAGAGGGATAGACGAAATACAATCCACGCAGACAAAGTCACGGGAGGTCGCTTGTGTTATAACTATATATTTGCAATCACAAAACCCTATCAATAGGGTATTTGACAACATTGAAAATATACTACAAATTGTGGTCATCCTAAGAGATAATGGCGTAAAAAAACATATTCAACTATTATATAGAATAAATTAAGTCTATTAATTGATTAATTTCACCTAGAAAAATGCAATAATTTTTGAATTTTTTTCAGTGGCGAAAACGCTCTAAGATTACTGATGACGTCACTTGCCTGTTAATAAATATGGCTTCAGGCGGTTCCTTATGAGGTCTACGGGTGCACTAAGAAAGGGTTTTTCAAAACTCACCCGCTAATGGATGAAACGGGTGTCCAAAGTTTGTATGAAAGTCCCTCAGTTTCAAAATTTTGTGTTTAGGCTGACGACGTTTGACGTTTTTGAAAATTCTACCCCCGAAGGGGTGAAAGGGTGGATGAAGTTGTGTTAAAAATCCTTCATTTTCGAAGTTAAAATCGCTAAATTTATTCAAGCTTATGGGTGGACATCTAACGCAACGTATATTCAGCCTATTGTTAGTATTTAACCCCTATGGGGGTGAAATGGGGTAAAAAAACCTAAAATGGATGTCGTTATTGGAGTTCTATGGGATGATGATTGCGAAAATAACATTTAATTAAAGTCCAACACGGTGGACATGATCAACCCTTATAGGGGTGATGTTGGCATTCAAATTTTGTATGGAAAAATAATATAAAATAGACATTTTATCTTCAAACTTCGTAGCAACACTTCTAAAAACAAATAAGCAAAATCCTTTTTTTTTGATTTTCGAAAATCAACCCCTTAAGGCGTAAATGGGGTAGATAACCCTATAAATAAATATGGATGTCATTATTGATGTTTTATTGAATCTTGTTTGCGATAATGATATTTATTTTGATGTCCAATACGGTGAGCATGATTCAACCCCTAAAGTGGGACAGAGAGAGGGAGAGGGAAATATCTCTGAACCCAATTATTCTGAACAGCGGGTCTATCGGCTAAAACCATTGTAATTTGACAGAGGGATGTGATACATTGCTACTTTTCTTTGATAAATTTTTATTTGTGCCAAAATGAAATAGCAATGTATCACATCCATCTGTCAAATTACAGTTAACATGAACTTCAATGGTTTTAGCCGATAGACCCGCAGGATTGTGAATGGGAACGAACGGAACGACGGGTCGGGGACGGGATGGAGACGGGGTCGGGGACGGGGACGGGGATGGGGACGGAAACGGGAGCGGGAGCGAACGGGAACGGATACTAATATCTCTGAACACTGAATATTATAAACTACGTTCCGCCCGCGACTTCGTCCGTGTGGATATTCGAGAAAACCCTTAGGGAACCATTAACCAGGATAAATTGTATTTTATTTTTTATCTTCATCAAAATTCGATCAGCCATTTTTACGTGATTAGGCGGGTCCCTACCAAGCGAGCAGCCTCGTGCGAGGCCAGCCGCAAACGTCCTGCCTCGCGTCCGGCAGTGCGCTTGGTGGGGACCTGCCTAATCATGTAAAAACCGAAGCAAGCAGTATATTTAATAGGATATAAATGCGAAGAGAATATCAATATTTCTACATACGACTTATCATCAAGTATAAGCAGTACAAACTGACAGAAGACAAAGAAGGACGACAATGTTAATAAATAGTGTTTGTTGGAGGCTTTGTTTCGAATGATAGAGCAATCCCAGCACAGCTTGCGATGCGACTTTATGAAAGAAGAGCCTTAACCCAGATTTCGGTGCGATTACAAAGGAATGTCACGAAGTAGCAGAACATTGTTTAGATAATGGTGGTGTATAAACAATCAGCTGCGGTCGCGCGGGTCGTTGAACGACCTAGCGCGGAGCAGGCAGCGACGCCCGCCGCCCGCCCGCGCCGGCTCCGTTGCCCGCCCGCCGCACCACTCGGCCTTCTTACAAGGAAACCTAATTTTTTTTTTCTTTTCTCATCAAGACATTTAGTTGCCAGTTTGTATCATATTGAGTAAGATCTTATTTATAGCTAAGAAAAATGTCATATTAAAATGAATCAAAATGCGCTCATATTCTCAACAGTCTAGTGATTTTAAGTTTTCCTTGTAAGCTGTAATAAATTCCAAGTTTTTTTAAAGGGATTTTTATTACAGATTCCTGTAATACTATTACCCATAACATGAGGTAAAATATTACTCTGTAGTGGACATTATTATGACTTCTGTGACGCAAGCAAGTGACGCAGGTTAAGACCGTTAAATACTTACATTTTATTTCTTATTTACACCGGATGTTTTGTAACTTTTATAAGATGTTATGCATCTACGAAAACAATCGGAAATATGGATGAATAATTTTAGATAATCAGTAGCTGTCACGAAACGACGCGATACGTGATGATCGGGTTGGACTACGTCATTCGCGACGTAAACAATTTCGCATACCCCTACGGCGACGTCTTACGTAGAGTCAAAAAAACGAGTCGAAAGATGTTATGTTGCGGGGTAATGAACGACCCTGCTTACACTTGCGCTGACAAGGCGTACCGGACGTATCAATACTCTCTAAGCAATAATTACATCGGCAGTACTCATACCAGTTTCGGTGACAAGTCGCGAAACTCTCACTCGCGGATGTCGCGACGCATCTCGTGTGCGCGACGCTCCATTACCGATAAATTGGCACCGGCAAAAAAATATAATTTTCGCTGTACGCCGGCGTACGTTTCTAATCACATCATATCTGGGTCAACGGAAATTTACGACGCAAGCGATTCACTGAAAGCCTTTTACGTCACATCTCCGACACCTGGCACTACCAGGATCCGATCAGCATCGGATATCACGTACGCTAATTAGCGCGGTTTTTTTGCTATTATTTTGCAGCTGCCAACTAAAATCATATTTAGCTGAATCGCCAACCACTTAAATATTAATTCGCAATGCAACATCGCCTTCTATTAGATTTAAATTTGTAATTAAGATTAGCAGAAACGACGTCATGACATATAAGGAGTCAGTGAAAATGAATGACAGGCGCATTGGAGATCGCCAGTCGTATGAAAAAGAAAAAACAAACAAGAGAAAGTTATTGTAAAATAGCCTAGCGAAAACACTGCAGTCAAAATTGATCAATAATAATAAGCGTGGGCAGCCGGCAATGCAGTGATAATTGAAAGTGCCATCAATTGCAGGCACTCCGTACCGAATAGAATGTGTGTCAAGTCGTTTTCACGGTCTTGTCGGCTCTGCACAAAATCGACCATGACATGGGTGCGGTAGTTAGATGTGTGGGTGGCTTTGAGTCGCATCTGTTCCGATATGGGCGCTGTCCTTAACTAGAGCACGAGCAAACCACTGTTTTCCGAACTTTTACACAAGGACTTTCAGATACTGTGCAGTGTCATTATACCATACAGTGTTGTTACATTGCAAGCACTATTCTGGTCTAATTTGTAGTAATTTTCTGTGCGTAGTTGTAACGCCGCTTCGGGAGTTACCTTCGGCACGCACACGACATTACGCAGTCCACCAGGGAAAATGATCTTAGGACATTCTGTAATCTGCCCAACATGCCTGTTTCAGTTTCGTCACATCTGGACACTTTCTAAAGAAACTGCAACGACTAATAACTGTAGCAGGCGATACGTCGCCAGGCTTCCAGTGGAACATGCGATAATAAGGTATAATTGCATACCACCTCTGTGACTATATTTAGCTGCAAACGCTCTGGAACTGGCTGCGCATGCGACTAGTGCAATTACGTAAAGCGGTTGAGCCATTTCTAATCTAAAAATAATCGCAGGCTGTGTGCAGACATCGGCGCCACTGGGATCGCACAACGTACGTAGAAAGTAAAGACCATTATTTTTCGAAGCATACAAAGTGTTATTTTAAGGGAATATTCTTGATCTTAAAGCAATATCTGGTTTCTTAAAAGGATCTATGCATTTAGCGGCTAAGGCATATATTGATTTTCCTCTTTAAATTAGAAACGGCTTAGCCAATTTAAAAAAATAGTGATATAGAGCTATAAAACTTTGCTAGGTATTTCCCGCAATTTTGAGGGTCAAAAGAACAATGAATTCAAGTTTCAACGAGAATGACATTCTTATTAAGTGCAAAATACCTTTAAATTCCTTTAGGGACAAGTTTAGGAAACAATGGTAGGTATTTGGAATCGACATTTGAACAGCTTCTGAATCATATTCTTGACTAATTTAAGAAGTGGTTTTGAATAAGACAATCTTTAGCGATTACAGAACTTGAGTCACAGACATTTTACGAGCACAAAAACTGCATTCGTGATTATTTAAGTAAATAATATATTTTGGCATTAATGTGAGTAAATATTTTAGTGCCTTGAGCCTCAAGAGTTGTCGTTAGCGTCCCGAGTTTTTAAGTAAAATCTGTATTATAATCAGATTTTTCATTATCAAATTGTTCCTAAGTCCTATGGAATCTCTTTAGTTTGTTTGTATCATCGGACACAGTATCGATGAAACTACTCGATAAGAGTTAACCGCAATAGCGCACTATGGGGTGTTTGTATAGGCGTACCTGCGCAAAACTCATTAGACGAAACCTTAAATAAACAACAAATTTCTTTATTGTTTCAAAGCTCAAAAGCCTTTATCAGAGCCCAAAATCTCGCTGCTGGCTCAATATAAATAGTTTTTGTTAGTCGGATCACGCCTTGCGTGTGCACATATGTAACAGAACACGACAACTAAGAAAAACAGCTTTTGCAGATTTAATCTGGGTTTTATTTCTAAAATTTATACTAAAATCAAGTTATTGACCTTTTAGAACAAGGTATGTAGCACACATTATTATAAAAATATTTAACTAAATCGTAATATATTGTGATAAATTATGTAGTATTTAGAATAATATTGTTATCAATTTATAATAGTATTGGAAAAGTATATTCTGGCTGGAGTTGTCTAGGGATTTGGTTTCTGTTTAATTATTTTATTTAAAATGTTTTTAAATAGAATAAAAAAAAAGTTGCGGATTCTTTGCGTTTCCGGTTTAAAATAATATTCTTCATCAAAAGTAGTTATAGTTTTAAAATACACATAGCTAGTCAAATTCATCTTATTAAATTTTAATTATTAGAGAAACTGTTAATGTACGTCTTATTATAAGTATTAAGACTGTTTAAAATCTAAAAATTGAGGACATAGATGAAGTTTTTGACTCTGAGGAATACGATGAAGATGAGCGAGGAGCTTCTAGTAACTGATTTTGTAAATATAATATTTTTTGTAAAATAATCCTTTGAACACGTCATTTTAAACTTAAATTCTTTTTTTGTCATTTACAATGACTATACTTTGCTCATCAAATGACCCAAGTGCCCCATAGTGCGGCGCGGCGTATGGACAGCGGCAACGTCGCCTCCTGGTACTCGGGTGCCGACCGAGAGTCGACACCAATATTTTACCGCAACACATCCGCGACGCGCGGTAATACGTCGCCGGCGCCGTCGCCGCGATAATCGCTGACCGGCTGCGCGCGCGCCGCGAATTTTCCCCGGCAGGCACCATAAAAGCTCCGGTACACAATAGCAGCCAGCGGGTAAAAGCTGCGTTTTTTATGCACATCGGAATTGTGCCTTCACCTAACCTGATGTTAAGTGACGATAAGGCCGAAGGTGGAAGTGCACTACACCCGGAATCCTCATCACTGAGGAACTTGCTAACTGCCGGAACACAGCAATTTTTAAAATGTTGTCATGGCGTCAGACTTAGGTAAGATGGTGGTAGCTAGCTAGGCGGACTTGAAAATAAGCCCTACCACCGACCAAACCGAGTACAAATTGCACCCCCCCTGAGAATCGAACCCGGGACCCCTGCGTCTTACACGGGTGGGCGTATCACTAGACCACAGAGACGGTTGCGTTTTCGATTACAAGGATTTATCAAATTTGTAAGTATACTGTGTGTGTAGAGCTAGTCTCGCCTAAGGAACTTCAGTGAACTAACTCTTGTTGTGCAGATACATAATTTTCCTCATCTTTTAAGTTAAAAACAAGCTTCCGTGACGCGTACTGCACCTTGCTAGTGCAGTACGCGTCACGGAAGAAAAGCTTCGCTTCTAGCTATTCAAACTATTTTGTAGATAGAAACCGTCTATTTCGCATGTTGCCAACTGTTAGGGCAGATTTTTTCTTATCGTGGCGCGAAAGAACCAAGTATCCAAATGCATTGTACGAGTGGCTTATCCGCGCTCCGTGTGTAGAAGCCTTAACAGAAGCTATCATTAAGCCGGCGACAGGGCGGATCATTCGTTGCAACCGGCTTAGCGTTTAATACTTGTGTGTTAATTACTTTTTAATTATGTTGCTAAGAAAAGCATGATCGATCAACGGTTTCGAGTAAAAAAGGGTTTCTTTTCTAAGGTGAAATCTATAATAATGATTTGGCTGATTCACAAATTGTCCACCAATAGGCACTAGTGTATATGTAGATCTGTTATTTTGTTGTTTGCTATGTATACTTAAATACTTACTTTTCATTTTTGGATGTTAGAAGCGAGTTTTTGTTAATATCAGTTTTTCTTCCAACACATCTTGGTATCCTCTTTTTAATTCGATCTTTAATTCATTTACTGCACCTATTATAATTGTCAACTATTTTTAGATATAGTTGAAAAATAACCGGAATATATACTATATGCAAGTACAACAGGTCTACAACTACAGCAGTGCCACCAAGCGGGTTTTTAATTTTTTTGACATCCCGCAATGGATTGAAGAATTTATTTTTGCTTTATAGAGTGGCGTCTCTTAATTCTAAATTAGTAAATAAAATGTACATTGCCTTAATTATGTAACAAAAATATGACGACTGAATTTGGTTCAAATGTTGCATGTCAAGCAATACAATTTTCGTAAAATTGACGCCGCGCCGTATTAAAGCGACATTGATAAGACGGTGATTCAAAGTAACGCGGCGTCTAGTGCACTGTGCAACATAATGGTGCAAAGGGGCAACGCACGCGTGTCGCCATACGTCTGCACTGACCCTAATTGCACGCGCGATCTGTGCCGCTACTCTCTCTCAAATCAAACTCAAGGGCCCTAGAACCCTACTTAAGTATCCGCACTCCGTAAAGATGATCCGCCCTTGCGAACCAGACTTATGTAATAAAGTCAATGACCGCAAGCGCTCGTTTGCTCTGCTTCAATGATAGGATCTTATTGCGATTCAATTCCTTGACAGCTGACGATCACATGTTTTGTGAAAGGCAGTTCCTTCCATGATTATTGTCATTTGATTGGACACATTCGACAGGTTGCATAAACCCTGTGGTGTCTAAACCAGTCATATGTAATGGAACGTAATTTAATTTTTGACGTGGTCGTCATTACAAAGCTTTTCACATAAAACTTTTGCATAATTCGCGTTACATTATTTTTTATGAATATAAAACTCCGCGTTTGGTCACAAACTTGTAGAAGATAAATTAAACGTCAAACAAGTTTTGGTGCAGTAGCGTTTATAAAATTTAATTAAATCGTGTCGTTACCATATTAATTTTCACAGTATTGATTCATAGCGAAGGGCCGGGGAGCGGGACGGGACAGTGACCCTTCACTGCATCCTGTCTCCAAAGTGGGTGATATCGGCCAGTGCGATCTTTACCGAGCTATCTGGGTTTTTAGAAGACGATAGTGGCACACCCCGGCCCGTACATCATCAGTGCCGGATCAATATAACTCTTTGAATCTTCACTGACTCAGGATTTCTAACAACTCCACAGCTAAGCCTTGTTTTAAAGGTAATTGCCACATTCCGTACGATAGAATATATTATACGGTTATTTCGAAATTTTACAGCATATTTACAAGTATTGATAAGGCTGCATTAAATTAGCATAATCTGTGGGTAATAAACCTTACCCATATGATAAGTGTACTGTACGAGGACGTGGTTCTAGAATAAATAGCTCGTAGTTATTATCTGCGAGATAATCCAAGAATAGATTTTAATCAATTTTAACATTAATTCAATTCAATTCATTTATTTGTCAAATCACAGGTAATTTATGGTGTTACAAAATAATATGTGCAACTGTAATTCGCCTCTGGGGCATACAAATTTTTGATTACATGCATAATAAATTTAAAATAAATAATAAAATTAAAATAAAGAAACAAATTATAAATTTTATGGATAACAGATGTCGTCATTAGGTACCGATTTATTATAAACAATTTAAATGTTCCAATTCAAATAATATGTCATAATTATTCCTTAATGTCAAATCAATACAATTACAAATTTAATGATTCTCAATATTCAATTAATATGTCATACTTAGTCCTTATTGTCAAAAAATTCTTTAAGAGTGTAAAAAGTCTTGTCTATTAGGTAGTCAAATAATTTCTTTTTAAAAGTTATAAAGTCATTACATATTCTAACATCTGAGGGTAACTTGTTGAATATTTTTGAGGACATCATTAAAATACTATTACCAAGAAGGGTCGTCCTACAGTTGGATCTAACACGCAAATAGTTACAGCGTCTTGCACTTGTAACACTGGGGAAAAGATCAGGGTTCTGTTTTATGTATAAGGCAGTTTGATATATATATATACAGGGTCACTGGAAATATGACGTATTCCTGCTAAGGGGTTATAGATGAGGTCAAAACAAATATTTTTTGTCATATAACTTTTTCTCAAAAAATTAATAGTTTTTGAGTTAATTGAAATTAAGTATTTTTTTACCAAAAGTACGTTTTCAGACACAAAAATTTAAAATAAAAGATAACTACTCATTATATTCCGGTTTTTTCATTATTTTGGGATAGAAAACAATCTAAGTGTTGATAATGAATAAAAAAAAATACAAAAAGTACAGGTGTTTGTAAAAAAATCAATCCTTAAATGCATTTATTTTTTTATTTTTTTCAGATTTTTTTAGAAATAGCATCAAATATCTTTAAAAAATTCCTAGTAACTAAGCGTGCATAATATTTTAAAAACATCACCATCTATTCAGCTTTCAGTTGAGGTATAAAACTTAATAATAACTTAAATAAAACATGAGAAATTAAGACTTAACTAAATAGCAGTCCTATTTTATGTAGCAAAAATTTCCTACTTCAAGCGCTTCGACGGTGGCCCTATTATCCTACTTATATCATAAATGTGAAAGTTTGCTTGTTTGGATGATTGTTAATTAATCACGCAAAACGACTGAACAGATTTGGATGAAATTTGGCAGACAGACAGTTTAAAAACAAGATTTAAACATAGGAGGATACTATTATTTTGGGTAAAGGTTCCCTAGGGATTTTCTCGAATGTAATTGCGGACAAAGTCGCGGGCGGAAGCTAGTTTGCCATAAATAATCATGCTTACTAAAAATACTTTCGTCCGAGTGAGTTTGAAACAGAATTATTTTCCGCCGATGAGTCAAAATTTTATACAGACAGCATCCAAAATAACCATGCATATCAGCCATTTTTATGACCTGCTGGTGAACAGGCCTTCCTTTCCTTTTGGGATAAAGCGGACGGGCCATAACCCACCACGTGGGCCCAATGCGGATTGGTCGGTGTTAACTCAATGTACCTTACATTGAGCCCTTGGTTCTGGCTGCATTTACAGTCGTTAACACAGACCAATCCACATTGGGTCCACGTGGTGGGTATGACCCGTCCGCTTTATCCATCCACAAGCCAAAAGGTAGGCCAGTTCCCTAGCAGCGGGGCATTAAAAATAGCTGATATGCATGGTTATTTGTATATAATATATATATATATATATATATATATATATATTGAAACAAGAGTCATAATTTTCAGTTTTTTAAAAAAAGGTCTACAACTGTCAGTTTTTCTTAAGTTACATATTGCTCTAATACATCTCTTTTGTGCTATAAATGTTTTTCCGATCTTTACAGCATTCCCCCAAAATATAATACCATAACGTAATCTTGGCACTACATATCCATGATAAGCGGCAATGAAGTATGCAAATCACCACCGACACCACTGAGTGTGCTATGCCAGAAATTGTGCTTGACAGGGAAAGACCCGTATTTATTGGGAGGGTGCGAAGGTATAATAATCGATCGCAGCGCTCATGGTGGCAAAAAGTAGAAATAATGAAGGCTCTGTAATCTGTTTGAAAACGATATTTAATTGATTACTAGCGATACAGGTATAATTATATATGTTTATTATCAGTTAGTAAAATTATTAAAGTAGCTTTATCCTCTTGTTTTACAAAATCTACAACTAAAAAAGAAGTAAACAAACCCTGATATAACCAAAATAAAACACTCTTTTTGAATAGATCTTACTTGCCATATTTAATTTAAATGACCAAAAATGATTTCACAACACTTTGTCCACCCAAATCATAGTAATTTTGAAATTTACATTAATAACACAATATGTATGGTATTTTTTAACATTTTGTCACAATGCCGCCATTAAATATCAAAACGTCAAAACGGTCAGGTCAGAGCCAACAAAGTTGCAACACGCTAGGTGGCGCTAAAAGCGTGCACGGAGCCAATAAAAAGCTCTCAACGTTGAGATACCTGAGATGCTTTTCCTATAAGAAGAACGTCTCAAGTATGCTGTTCCTATAATGCCGGATTCATAGCGCTACACAATCAACAAAACATCTCAAAATTCAACAAAATCCTCACACGTTTTTTTTGTTGAGATGTTTCATGTTTTTGTTGATTGTGTAGAGCAAAACACGCGCTATGGACTCGGCATAAAAAGAACATCTCAAGTATGATCTCAAGATAGCTCTCAACGTTGAGAACGGTTTATAAATACGGGCCTTATAGACCTGTCAAATACCGGAACTGTTACATAATGCGATAGATAGACAAATGCCAATTGATATAATCTACTCAGAATGCGCCGATGTGTTCGTGTCACCGTGTGTCAAGCGACACGAATGCCGTCGGGTGGGACCTGGATGTCTACTATGAAACGTTCATCCGTAATTTCGGGCCCGTCCGTAACCCGAACGAAGTACGTGACTCGTAGCTACCACGAACTATTTTCGGATTCGTAGGTTTAGTACGGACGCATAGACTTGTTACGTGAATTAATGATTGAAAAAGGTTTGACATTAATAATTAAAATTATTTGTATTTAAACAGTTATGATTTATAATAATACAGTAATAATTAGCGGAAGGCTGCGTATGTTATTAAAACTGCCAATTTTCAACAAAAACCTTTTGTTATTACACTTTAACGCGCCATGATAGCCCGGGCTTTTAGTCTGTGGCGAAGTGGCCCCCGACAGGTGATAAACCATCCTAATCCAGAATGTCACGTTTCACTAATAACATTTGATGTTATGGGGATATTTCTTGCTGCAGCATTACACACCTAAATAGTTTAGCTGATTTTACATTTCTAAAGTGTTTCGCCGAAACTTACGGAGTTATTTTTTGCTTTTGTTCAAATGAAGTTATACTTTCAAGTGTTTCCTACCACTCGCACCTCGCACCGAATTCAAGTGTTCTAAATCAATTGAGAGCAATAGGTATACTTAGTAAATTTTTTAAATGATAAGTGTTTGCTATATTTCATCTGATAATGGTAAACTCAAAAAAAGGGACATTTAACCATAGTTCTCCTTTGGATTTAGTGTGAATTGGTTCACTTCACTTTCATGTAAGTAAATTAACTTTATAATTCTTGTCTGTATTCCATGTTACTATCTTTTCTGTAACTTTAAACTTAGAGTTCTCTTTGAAACAAAACCCAAACTGATATAAAAATGACGATAATTCACTTATTTCTGGAATAAAATGTTAATCCGAAACTCTTACGGTAGCACTTGAGTTCTCGTGAGAAGTGAGGTTAAACGCCCGTAAAACTGTATGTCAAAATCGAATTTTCGTGTCGGGTTCGAGCGATCATAGTAAGCTATCCGTAACATCAAACGTCAAACTCCGATTACGTCCCGTTGACGGGCCCGTAGTAGTTTCGTGGTAAGAAACAGCCCGAATTTACGGAGTTCGTTCGGGTTTCGTGTGTTCATTGTAGACCTCCTGGCTGTTTCAACGAACTGGCCGGCTTCCTGCGCCGGGCATTCGGCATGCGGCATTAATAAACACAATGCGTCTTCTTAGTGTCCACTCTTAAACACGTTGCTTCTTACGTCAGAAAATTGATGATCATTTATCAAAACTAAAGGCCGATTACTCGAAGTTTCTTGGCTAAAATCTTTGGTTCAGTTCTCCTTAACTTCAAGGAAGCTGTCAGTTTCGTAGAGATTCTGACAAATCTGACAACTTTTTTAAATTTAAGGGTGCGCTTCGTACATACGTCACTAACTTATTTAGATAATCACCGACGTAAGCTGAATTGAAGCAGCAATGGATGTACTCTTGTACAGTTAGTAATAGGTCAAACTCAATGCGATTGTGATGCCGCAGTGACACATCTATAGATGCCGCAGTAACACATCTGGGAATCTGGGGAATTCTTGTATTAAAAGTTCCACTACGATCCACCGACGAGGCTCCACCGACGAGGTTGATCTATGGATATTTTCTTCCTCTTCGGTCCACCGTGGATGAGAAGAATCCACAGACTGGGCCCGTATGGATATGATTTAAAAGTTAAGCGCCAAGGCCCAAGTTTAAACTACAAAGTAATTAATAGAGAAACAGTAAACAAAACACAAGGCTACAGTAGGGAAACAAAAGCATTAAATGGACAGTGACCGTGTTTTACACGTAGGTACCTAGTACTAATATCTATTCTGTGGTTTTACGTCAAGGAGAGAATAACTATACCAAGAAATTGGAAACAGCCATGAGCATTGTATTTTTTGCTATATATTTACACACTTACCTAAGGATACTAGGATAATGCTTGCTTAATCCCTCGGCATCAGCCATTATATCAATCAATCATTTTCCATATATCCATACTACGGCTACGGAGACGACTGTACAGTATGGAAGATAAATTGATACCCTTATATTAATTTTGGTTGTAGTTTCATTTCCAGTACTCCTGCCCCTGTACCAAAACGAGCCCGAGTGCCGGTTTGCCTACGTTAAAATGTCAAAAATGACACGGTATATTACCGTAAAAATGATGTTCCGTCCCGACTTAGGCAGATACACTTTGTGTTTTTCTGTTGACATTTCGATGAACACAAAAAAAATGTTCGGATCGTAAAGCTACGTTTGCTGAATTAAAAAAATACGAAACGTTGTGGCATGTGCACTTATGAGCGGAAATAGCTCTCGAGCACTACATAGTATTTAGGATAAGTCATGTCCAGTCGGGACTCATATGTTTGTACCGTCAGATAGTTTTATTAAAGTCATCATATGACCGTTAAGCAAGCTGACTGATGCGGGCTAATAGCCGTCGTGAGCTCCGCGGCACCCATACAAAGCAGGAGCTTCGCAGTATTAATATTTGCCTTGCAATTTGCGTGTTTGTCTAGGAACCGTTTCCCTCCAGACTTCAACCGGGATCGCATTAACATGTTTGCTCTGCCCATGATATTCCTATTTAGTACTTCAAGGTGTCTGGTGATGAGGAAAATGGTCGGTTACGTCCGAAGGCCCCAGATCGTGTTTCAATACCGATATGCCTATTTGCAATAAGATTAAAACTGCTGTTTCCAAGAATGACCACTTTCTGAGAACACCGGATGACGTTTTTGCGGTATTATTTACACGCAGAGAATAATTTCGTGACGCTGCGCTCTTTATAGAAGAATCTGAAAGTGTTTAAAGACTGTAAAGTGGATAATATATGTACAACTAATTATAGTAACAAAGATATAAGTATAAACAGTTTAACCTTACACTTGCATGAAATGCATTTACTTTCATTTTACCATAATTAAGGTATATTAAAATATACTTATCAACTTTGGCTAGGGAATGCTAGGGATTTACAAGTGTCATTTTCATACAAACGAGGTAACTTTTGAAGCCTTGGTTTTCTGCCAGGGATGTACCGTGCCGTGATCTGATGATAGCCATCCAGGGAGTGAATGGAGGAGATTCAGATCGCTATACACAACCAACTGATCTGATCAGCATTCTAAAAGATTAATGGGTCAGTGTTCTCAGTTTCAGGATTTCCATACATTTTCATGTTATTTTCGTGGTTTTTTTTAAACATGTCCTTTAATCTTTTAGAATGCTGGTCTTCTATTTTCACTTAGGTAATATGTGGAACAAAATTCATTAATTACTCAGACAGTTGTTTATGTCCTTTAGTCATTACGAAGTTTCTTGTTCCTGCAGTTTGGCTTATCAACAGAAGTGGTGACGCATCATAAAGGTCGATTCCGACGAAGCCAGTTCCATCGAATCTGTGTGCAAAGCACAATGCATCAAACGCGTTTCCTGTGCAGTGCGAATGCCCGAACACTGTTTAAAATTCAGTTGCGATTAATCGTCTTGTCCGATTCGAGTGTTAGGGGCGACCTCGTTTGCCTGGCCGGTGCAAGTCGTGCGCAACGCGATGCAGTTTTACGGCCGGTTTCTGAATTGAGAAATTTAAGTTGAGCACTGCTCAAATCTTACTCACCCATACAAAATTTGTACTTAAGTAGTGCTCAACTTCAATTTCTCAATTCAGAAACCGGCCGTTAATCAACGAGGCCAATCGTCTTTCGTGTTAATAATTGTCATAAAACAAAGGACGGCATTCTTCTAATTACCTACAACTATGAGAAAAAATCTTGTCCTATTTGAAAAACAGAACAAGAATTCAAGCGCTGAGACGAAAACTCTTGTAACTGATATTCTTGTCAATCAATTAACTCTTTTCCTCCAAAAATAGAACGAATACGAGATAAAACGAATGAAATGATCTAATTGATGATGATTGCGTCCGAAGGTTGTCTAAAATGAAAGTCGTTAATTAAACCGAGAACGCATTGGAATTTTGAGTATTTCTGTTTAAGATGTTGGTCAAAAATAAACATAGCCTTTACAGTCGCGTGTTTCTAGCAAACGGATGTCGTTAATACTATTAGAGTCTCGTCGACTTTCCATGCTAAAATGTCAATTTGATGTTCTTTGTATGATTGTAGGGATTATTCTACAAAGGCTTTGTTTAGGTTTTCCTACTTTAGTTACTTCCTCGTAAGTTTTAAGCACCCGCATAGTCGACCGGTATTTTAAATACTTACTATGTTTATTTGTGTTTAGGATGGATATTTCTAGAGTTTCCCTGGCATAATTAGTGGCATAACAGAGCTAGTTTTAGTAGGGAAAAATGCTGCAAAAAATACCGTATGCAATTTATTTTTGTCCTCATGCATAATTATCAGATAGTTTCCATATAAGTGATAAGTACTAGGCTTTTCTTGAAATGTGGGTTATCGTATCGACTATTGTTCAGGCGTCGCAGGTTTACCTGGCTGTTCGGATTTCAGTAGGCAAATGTTATTTATAAAGTTAAAACGTGTTGTGGCGTCTTTCACGAGTCATTAGATACGTTAAAAGGGTATCGGATGGAACGTAGGCAAACGCAAATAAGCGTCACAAAGCCCCAACGACAATGCCAAGGCTGTGGTTTTGTGTTATTCAGTCAGATTTTAAAGCCTTTTCTTAATCATATTCTTTTCAGATGTATTGAAATCACATCATATTTGTAAGGTGTTGTGTGTTGTTAACAGCAGCACAAAAGTGTTCAAGAAAAGAAAACCTTTGTAGTGTTATCAAATCCCAGTAAGGTAATTTGCTCATCGACCTTTCCAGAAGTTGAATACAACCAAAACCCTGAAAATTAAGTAAGGTTCTTTTTTATTTTTTATGCACAACGGGATAGTACTTGGCTTTCATCTGACCTGATGTTAAGTGACGATAAGGCCGAAGGTGGAAGCGCACTATACTCCCGGAATCCTCATCACTGAGGAACTGGCTACTTACCTCTAACTGCCGGAACACAATAATTTTTAAATTGTTGTTATGCATGGCGTCAGACTTAGGTAAGATGGTGGTGGGTAGCCAGGCGGACATGAAATAAGCATGAAACAACCAAACCGAGTACACATTGTACCCCCCCTGGGAATCGAACCCGGGACCCCTGAGTCTTACACGGGTGGGCGAACCACTAGACCACAGAGGCGGTTAATAGTTCTCCATCTAGATAAGGAAAGATCTTAGCTTCAGTACAGCTTGTAGAAAATATAAAAATAATGAGACTGCGGATTAAGTAAGAAAAGACCTAAGAAAATAAACGAGCTGGATCAGAATTTAGCATTTAAGATTCTCAAACCTTTTATTTACGATCACAGCCGACCCGTAAGACTCGGATGCCGTTATACGAACGTTAAATCCATTACATAAAATTTGACACGGCTTAATTTTTACTCGCGAATAAATAATTCATAAGAAAAATTAATACATCTCACAAACTTAACAACGGGCGCCGCCGCCCGGCGCCAGACGCTTAAATAAGATTCCGAAGTAGGAAGTGCATTTGACACTGTGATGAATGTTCAGTGATCAAATGTGAAGTTACTGGTAGTAGTGATAAATAGTTGTAAGGGTCACTCGATATTAGTGGAATCAAACGACAATCTGTTACAGACACGCGGCGCCTCAGGCGAAGTTAGCAGCACAGCGCACCTACTTTCGCTTGCAAATTTTTTCAATGGCTAGTTTATACTGCTACTGTCGAATTACGCAATGGACAGAAGCGTGGTAAACGTTTGTAATCATTATTGTAATAGCGTTGTAATCTGATCGAGGTGTAAGTGGCCGGGTAGCTCACTTACAAATGCTATAGTAATAACCAGCGTTTTAGTCATGAGGCGACTATAAAATAGGAAAGCAGTTGTGCATGTTTGAAAGTTTACACAATGTAGGATTATAAATTCTACAGACCATCAATATCGTACCGTAATTGTGTCATGTCTGCTAGAACCTATGGGTTTTAGATTAAAAAGTTAGTTAACTTATAATTAACTTACAGTAATTATTTGTTAATATGTTAGTGAGCCTGGATTGTGATAAAACACATTCCGAGCACGCTTTCACCTGAGCGCCTGACAAGTTAATGAAAAAGATGGCGCCTGCCTATAGAATGTATCACCTGCGTATTTCTTAAAGGCGCATGCGCATGCACATGTATATGATGACCGTAATGTACTGCTCTATAAAAGTTACTATAGTTTTGTAGTGTTTCGTTTATCATTGACGATCGTATACCTACGTGTTACAGTTTTCGTGTTTATGTTTATGATGATGATAATGATGATATGAATTATTTATTCTACGTAAGTAAATACTTTCTCTATACTAAACATTGCTAAAATAGTCCAAATGATAATTATTATAAGTTTGGGCAGAAAGGTACCTAGTTGCTACAGAAGATTAAAACAAGACAGAATTACTATTTACAATCACAATAGGCGATGAAAATTAAATCTCCTATTTCACAAAGAAAACAAGGCTGGCTCTTCTTTTTTAGGGTTCCGTACACAAAGGTTAAAAACGGGACCCTATTACTAAGACTCCGCTGTCTGTCTGTCACCAGGCTGTATCTCATGAACCGTGATAGCTAGACAGTTGGAATTTTCACAGATGATGTATTTCTGTTGCCGCTATAACAACAAATACTAAAAACAGAATATAATATATATATAGAGGGGGCTCCGATACAACAAACATGTTTTTTTTTAAGACAGTAGAAATTTTCACAGATGATGTATTGCCGCTATAATAAAAAATACTAAAAATAGAATAAAACAAATTTTAAGGGGGGGGGGGGGTGTCTCCCATACAACAAGCGTAATTTTCTTTGCCGTTTTTTGGTACGGAACCCTTCGTGCGAGAGTCCGACTGGCACTTGGCCGGTTATTCTGTTTTACTATTGCTGTCATTTGTAAAATAGAAACAGAAATAAATAAACAAAATGTCAAAGTGTTCCAAAAGCTATAAACAGACGATAGATAGATAGATTTCATTTGCCACAAATATTAAGTATGTACCTATAGAAGTATAAGTACAGAAGTATAAGTACCTACCTATACATATAAGTACTAAATGCTTTTAATTTTTGCCCTTGGACAGAGGTGCTACTTGAAAAACATGTCTATGGAATGGATTGATTTCTGTTATTCCTATTTTTATCATGTTTATGGATAAGTGTTAGGTACTCCTATTTGTAATTATTTACCATCACATTATGAAAATTGTAATTTAAGGCGATTAGAGCCCTTACAGTGGCGCCTTTATCATAATTGGTCGCTAAGTACATTGTACAATGGGCAACAGCATCGCTTAACCAGTTTGCAACAAAATTCGTGTGCGCGCGTATCGCCCCTGCACGAACTAAACGTATGTGACAGCGGGCGCGGCGTGCAAGCGATTTTAACCTTAGCAGTGGTTAAGCGACGCTGTTGCCCATGGTACATAAGGCAAAAGACCAAAAAGTGGCCACTTTTGGCACATTTGCCTACTACTAATACAACAAACTATATTTTACAGAGGTTATTGTTTGTAAATAAACTATAAAACCTAAGCTTCAATCGGTCGGTGTGAATTTTCGATACATTATGTACTTATTTGTAAACTAGCTGCCGCTCGCGACTTCGTCTGCGTGGAAAGTTTTTTTTGCTATCCCTCGGGAACAATCCTTTTTCCGGGATGAAAGATACCCTATGTCCTCCTCTGTACCCCTGAAATATGTACGTGTATGCTTTTGCATACATGATTTCATGATGATCAGTTCAGTAGTTAAGACATGAAGGCGTAACAAACAAAGAAACAAACGGACTTTCGCATTTATAATATTAGTAAGGATAAACTATAGAACCTTAGCTTCAATCGATACGTGTGAATTTTCGATACATTATTTACATACTTAGTGAGCAACTAATATAATGTGGGCGCTACTGTGAGCGCACTAATCGCCTTAACACAGTATTTATTTTGTACTAATCTTAACCTTTTTTAGGTCATCATAATAACATGCATAATTTCGATGACATTTAAAAGGTTGCGGGCCTATTATGGCACAGAACGGCTGTAATAACAAAAGACTCAAAAATTTATAGTAACTTCAAGAAAATAATTAAGTTGGCAATAAAGACTACTAAATAAATATCAATAATTTTAAAATTAAACTCTATAATTAAAGCTAGATATACAAAATTCAACTATGTAGTTCAAATAATTCAAATGTTACACTGCTCTATTGAATGTTAATGTGAAAGTATTGGTGTTTGTTGCTCAATCAGGCATGATACTAAACAGGGGCTCTACCGCTGAACTTACATTGCAATCACAATCACTTTTATTTGACAGATGGATGTGACACATTGCTACTTCAATTTGGCACAAATGAAAACTTACCAAAGAAAAGTAGCAATGTATCACATCCATCTGTCAAACAAAAGCATTTGCGATAGCAATGTAAGTGAGGCAGTAGAGCCCCAGGGGGGGGGGGCTATATTTACATCTCTTTCTTGCTGTATAGAAAATAAAAGAGACACATTCAGAAAACTGGCAAGTTTTATGTGGTTGTAATACAGGGGCAAGTCACATCTCTCGATACAAAGAGATGGACGCTGGAGGTAACAAAATGGTTGGGGCTTAAAGGAAAAAGAAACAGAGGCAGACACAACGGTGGGCTGATGACATAATAGAAACCGCTGGGCCAAACTGGATAATGGTTGCCCAGGACAGGAAAAATTGGCAAGCGATCGAAGAGGCTTTCACCCAGAAGGGATCCATATAATTATTAGTTTTCATAAATAAGAAATAATACTAACACATTAAAATACTAAGTTTATTTAAGTTCTAACCCTTGTCATCATTTGAAATGTAAATTATATGGAACAAATAAAGCTCTATTATTATTATAATACAGGGGCAAATCTAAATAAAAACTTTTAATACAGAAACTAAGTGCCTCAAAACATAATAATTAGTACCTACTTATTATTACACTCTTTTTGCTAACAAATGTGTGGGACAGGAAATGAGTAATTTAATGGCCTTGATATGATATTGCAATTTCCTGATAAATATGCAATAACATACATACATGACATATAAAATATACATAATTGAATTTTAATCTATTGTTTGAGTATTGTTTATTATCAGTTAATTTGGATAATTATATTTTTTAAGCCAAATATGAGTTTTATTGATGCCAAATTATTTGTCATCTTACGCATAGGTTTTCTTTAACCCATCAATGCCTGAAAAATGAGAAAAAATAGATTTCCTTATGTTATCCGGACGCCGGCGTTCACACGGGCATTGATGAATTCAATGATGTTTAAGTTGTTCCGTTAAATTAAGTGAAGTTATCAAAATAGTACCAACTGATTAAGAAATTAGACTATGTTGATCACATAATGAGATGTTGTTAGTATTATGTAGT